>OV743433.1:31430372-33830372 GCA_928269145.1 Agriphila tristella | reverse complement strand
AATCGGCTATTTATTAGCTATTATTGGATACCCATATTGTTGTAACAAAAAAACATTTTTTATTTCTACCTATAAAGGAAATCGATGGCGCGCGACGTTTCGAATATTTTTTTCGCTATTTATTGTTTGTAAAGGTACTTAAAAGTTACAATTTTTCATATCCGCATTAAATGGACTTTGTGGAAATATTTTTTGTTTGCCATTAAAAACATCCGTTCAATAATTATGGTTACTTAAATTAAAAAATGGGGATTTTTTGTGTATTGAATTTCCATATAATTTAAAATATTTTCGTAACTGTACTATTCCGATGATGTTGTGTATTATAGAATTATAGAACACTTAATTACCTTTCGTTTAACACCCCACACATGTCTATATACATGGCTCATAAAATCATAATTATTCGCATTTTTTTAAATACGGCGGCCGCCATTTTGATGACGTCATATCTCCGGATCCAGGCACTTTACAGGTGGGCTCCCGACGGTTTTAAAGATAGAATAACATGTTTAACAACATACTAAAATTTGGTGCTGGTATCACAAAGTGAACTATTTTTACCCTAACAGAAGGGACTACTAGTAAAACATGAATTTGCATTGTTTCACATAATAGTTCACTAAGCAAGTATTACTACACTAAATGACATTGGTTTTACATACTAATTCCCACAATAAACAATAAAATCATTATTATTAATTGTCGACCCGCTTTGGTAGTTGAATACCACAAGTAGATAGGTACTCTATTTTTTTCGGAGCGAGTAATTAGTATCTATCCGAATACTGTATTTACGGTACTCGAGTATGCGAGTAGGTACCAAGAAAGTATTCGAGTTAGTACTCGAGTCGGCCCATCACTAATAGCGACTGACTTGACTATGGCCCTGGCGCCGGGCCCCCAGTGCGGCTGTGGGTTGAACTGGAAGCGCAGCACACCGGCGCGCCGCGACACAGGGTTGGCGTCCGGCCGTGGGCTCAGTTCCACGGGCCACGTGATCGGCTGGGCCAGGATAAACTTAGCCACTTGGTCAGCTTCCAGCCTGAATTATATAAATATTATATTATAGTTTTCGACGAAGTTAGTGCCCAAATTCACAGCTGTTCATATGGCTGTGAAGTTGGGCACAATTTAGATGTTAACGGATAGCGCCACAGCCGCCAGTTTGCATAAAACTATAATTAGGAAAGCATTAAGACACTGTTTTATAGATATATGCCCATGTAATAAAGTTGTATGCCACGGGTCACCAATTAGTTTCGTTCGGGGTCCGTTTTAAGAAATGAAATGACCATCGCGGTTCGCACAACATTTTATAGAAAAGAAAATATTACAGAAATGTAATTATTAGGTACTTAAAGCAGCCTTTCTATTGTCTAACTTCAAAATCTATCGCAATCGCTTTCATGATGAAACACATTGAAGCTTCTTTTTGGCACAAATAAAAACTTACCAAAAAAAATGCAGCAATGTGTCACATCCGTATGTCAAACGAAAGCGATTGCCATAGATTTTTAAATTAGACAATTAGCTCCCATGTATTTTTATAAATTCCTGTCTTCGTCCGCACAAAAAGGGTCGGCGGCCCGGATGCAGACCGCGGTCCGCCATTCGGTGACCCCTCCCCTGGTCTATGCATACGACGCGAGGTTTTCAAAGAAGTAGACTGCATCTTGATTATCAATCGCTAACGAGACGCGATACTAGCATAATCTGTAAACATTGTACTAATTTTGCGACGCGACGCAGGAAACGCACGATACGAAAACGCACATTGTCTGTTTATTAAAAATATCTACATAGCATAATAAAAATATAAATTATTATAACCACAGATTCACTAAAGCTAATAAAAATTAAAAAATCTTTGAATGCAAATAATTTTTAAAGGAAAACATTTTATTTACTTCAGAATGTAATAATAGATACCCACCTAGCAGGCTTCACAGGGTGCGTCTTCTCCCAGGTCCTGATGATGTCCCAAATCAGTTGCGCCGGCGCCGCTGTTTTGATCGACAATTTGGATGCGTGCGAGTACGACACCTTGTACCCGGCGTTCAAGATTGCAGATCTGTTAGAAAACAAAATTCTTAAAATTAGTAAAGTGTTATTCTTAGCAACAGCAAGTACCTACCTACATAAAACGTAAATCGTTTTATTTGTTACTAGCTGATGCCCGCGACTTCGTACGCGTGGACTTTATGACTTCGGCGAATGCATATAAATGAACTAATGTAGTTACATAAGAAAATACTTGTAGAAGTGTTATGGTTCTGCATCAGGTGTTCCAGATCTTCAGTCTGAACAACTTTTGCAAAGATGTCATTTTTATATTTTGTAAAGTTTAGCTGGACCATTATGGTTCTGCATCAGGTGTTCCGGATCTTCGATTTTTATACCTCAACAAAAAATGCTCATCAGGCTGAACAACTTTTGCAAAGATGTCATTATTATATTTTTCACTCCTCTTGCTCAAAAAGTCCGCCATTGTAAGGTACAAGAGTCAGGATAAAATAGCATAAATACCCCTAGGGGATAAAGTTTTTTCTTTTTTAATGTTTGTCTATTACCAATGAACCTACTAAAACGAAAAAGTCTTTATTCATAATTACGAATAAAAACTCGCTCGATTTTTGAAAATGGAATTAAAAGCAGCGATCTCTTCGGTGAAATCATAGACTTATTTATACTCTGTGACTTTTAGTTTAAAATGCGTGCATTGTGTTTCTTAGCTGCTACAGTAGAAATTAAAAAAGGCACTGGCGCGAAATCTTTAGAATTTTTCTCTAATTCCAAACTGATTGAATTGTGTGACTGTAAGTAAGTAATAGGATAGAAATAATTTTAATCTTTTGCCGTCAAGCACAAATCATTTATTTAAATACTGTATGAAAAGTTTATGAAGTGGAGGATAGAAAAACGAGTGGATTCGTTTACATACGTATAAACTATAGGTATTTAATATTGGATTTTATTTTTTCGCAATCGTAGTGAAAAGTAGAGTGTAACACACGACGCTAAAACCCATTGCTACTCGGTTTCTATTTATTCCCTCGCTAAAGCTCGGGAATAAAACTACCTCGTATGCAATGGGTCATTTTAGCGTCTTGTATAACAATCTACTATTGTATAGTTTAGCTGGATCATTATGGTTCTGCATCGGGTGTTCCAGATCTTAGATTTTTATACCTCAACAAAAAATGCTCATCAGGCTGACCAACTTTTGCAAAAATGACATTTTTATATTTTGTATAGTTTAGCTGGACCATTATGGTTCTGCATCAGATGTTCCAGATCTTCGATTTTCATACCTCACAAAAAAGGCTCACCAGGCTTTACAACTTTTGCAAAGATGTCATTTTTATATTTTGTATAGTTTAGCTGAACCATTATGGTTCTGCATCAGGTGTCCAGTCCAGATCTTCGATTTTTGCTAAGGTGTCATTTTTATATATTGTATAGTATAGCTAGATCATTATGGTTCTGCATCGAGTGTTCCAGATTTTCGATTTTTATACCTCAACAAAAAATGCTCATCAGGCTGAACAATTTTTGCAAAGATGTCATTTCTATATTTTGTGTAGTTTAGCTGGACCATTATGTTTCTGCATCAGGTGTTCCAGATCTTCGATTATTGTACCTCAACAAAAAATGCTCATCAGGCTGAACAACTTTTGCTAGGGTGTCATTTTTATATTTTGTATAGTTTAGCTGGACCATTATGGTTCCGCATCAGGTGTTCCATTTTCCAAAATCAATTATACCTTAAGTTATCCCCAGGCTTAACAGCTATATAACAAAAAAAGTTTAATTCGAATCCGTTCAGTATTTCCGAAGATTAGCGTGTTCAAACAGGCAAACAAACAGACACACTTTTTTTTTTCAAATTCTTACTCTATTACTATGTCGCCATCGCGCCAGATATATATTTTTTAAATATATGTAATGTACAGACACTCTTTTTCTACTGTTTTATTATATGTAAGGATTACTTTTCAACTTACAGCACTAGTATTTTCACATACATACATACACTCACGCCTGTTTCCCATGGGGGTAGGCAGAGACTATGGATCGCCACCTGCTACGATCCTTGCACACTTCTTTCGCTTCATTCATATCCATCAATCTTTTCATACATGCCCTGCGGTTTTTGTCACTGCGTACACCAGCCTTTTTTATAATAACCACTATTTGGTCCGCGTAGGTTTTTCTGGGACGCCCTCGTGCAATCGTTCCTTCCACATTCGCACAGTATATCTCTTTTGTGATTCGCCTTTCATTCATCCTCTCTAAGTGACCAAACCACTGGAGCATTCCTTTCTCAATTCTTGTCACTATATCATCTTTCAGACCACACCTTTTGCGAATCACCTCATTGCTCACTCTATCACTCAGTTTTACTCCGCATATTTTCCTCAACGATCGCATCTCTACCGCATTTATTCTGCTTTCATTCTTCTTCTGCCATACCCAAGATTCACTTCCATACATCAGTGTCGGTACCAGCACTCCGTTATGAATAGCCATTCGCGCCTTTGCAGAAACGGTTTGGCTACTCATAACCGAGTGTATAGCACCACTCACCGAATTTCCTTTCTTCACTCGTCTTTCTATGTCTTCCTCACTCTTTCCGTCCCTTGTGAACAAACTCCCCAAGTATACAAACTCACGGACTTGTTCCACTTTTTCGCCACCTAACATTACCGTACAGTCAGTCATTTCTTCATCTCTCTCAAACACCATCACTTTAGTCTTAGTTACATTCACTTTCATCCCTTTTCTCACAAAATCTTCATTCATAACCGACATCATTTCCTGCAACTCTTGCGCAGAAGACGCAAGTATAACTTGGTCGTCAGCGTAGAGAAGGCACTTGATTTGAGTCCCATTCATCACAACCCCACAGTCACGTTCTTTCAGACCTTTCATACAACTGTCCAAAAACAGATTAAAGAGCCATGGTGACGCAACACATCCCTGTCTGACACCCCTAGAGATGCCAAACCAGTCAGTGTATACGCCGTCAATCCTGACGCATGCACGGGAATCCTCATAGAGAGATTTCAGTGCATGAATCAGTCTGCTCTCCAATCCGTATTCGGACAACACCTTCCATAGCTCATTCCTGTCAACTCGATCGTAGGCCTTCTCCAGGGGCCGTACCGGCTAACGAATCGATTTTCATAAAAGTCTGCTGGGTTTCAAATTAAAACAGATAAATCGAGCCCCAATGGGGAATGTCCGAAAAAAATCAAATTGGCTGAATATTTTTCTATAGGTAGGAATAAGGTCCCTTAGTAATAGAAAAAAGTTTCAGAATTTTCAGTTGGGTAAAAAAGTTTTTAAAAATCAAAGTCTCTTCGACTTCACAAATGTATGAAAGTAACAGCAGAATGGAGATTATACCTTTGCCGCTAACTGCCACAAACACAACACGTATTTAAAAAAAAAGGTTTGACATTTTGTTTTGAAACTTTTTTTTAATACCATGTTGTGGTTGTGGCAGGTGTTGGCAAAGGTACAATCTCCATTCTGCTGTTACTTTCATACATATGTGAAGTCGAAGAGACTTTGATTTTTTGAAATTTTTTCACGAAACCGAAAATTATGAAAATTTATTCTATCACTAAGGGACCTTATTCCTACCTATAGAAAAATATTCAGCCAATTTGATTTTTTTCGGACATTCCCCATTGGGCCAAAATGACGAACCCAAATTCATGATGTCACACGAACATCGATATCTTCCGAATCACGTCAACAAAAAGTACAAAACGAAATTGCTTACTTTGATTTCTCTGTTTTAAGTTGAAACCCAGCAGACTTTTATGAAAATCGATTCGTTAGCCGGTACGGCCCCAGGTCCACAAAGGCACAGTAAACCTTTTTGTGCTTAGCCAGGTGTTTTTCGGTTAAGCACCTCAAGGAGAAGACCTGATCCGTGCATCCCATTCCCTTTCTGAATCCCGCTTGCACATCCCAAATACTCTGATCAGTTTTTTGCATCACTCTTTCAATCAGTACCTTTGCATACAATTTACTGACAATGCTGAGAAGACTGATCCCGCGGTAGTTTTTAGCATCCTGCCGTGACCCTTTCCCTTTGTACAGCGGCACGACCACGGCTTTACGCCAATCTTCCGGCACTTTGCCACTGTTCCAACATTTATTAAAGATCAGGCACAGCCAGGACGCAACCAGCTCTTTCCCACCTCTCAGCATTTCAACAGTAATTCTGTCATATCCTGCTGCTTTCCCTTTTTTCATGCTCTTCATTGCACTAATAATCTCATCCATATATATATCTCTTTCATCCACTTCTGTCTCTTCCTCGTCTTCCACCCTTTTATCCGAGGCTTCTAGCATAGAGCCATCCGCCTCAAACAAACTCTCAAAATATTTCATCCACTCCTGTAGTACACCTTTTTCATCTGTCACTAGCTCACCTTTTTCATCTCTTATCACATTCATTTTAGACTTATGTGATCCACTTCGAGACGTTTTCACTTGTTTCCAAAACAATTTTATATTGTCTCGAAAGTTATCACAGAGTTTGAAGTCACACTTTTCTTTCATCTTTCTCTTTTTTTCGTCTACTTTTTCTTTCACTACTTTCTTAATCCTTTTAAACTCCCTTGCAACTGTATCAACATCATCTTCTGTAACACTTGCATTCACTCTTTTACTGGCTTTGATGGCCAGCAGATCCTGCCATACTTTTTTCTTTTCATTCACTATCTGTCTTACCTCACTATCCCACCAGTTTATTGGGGGAGCATTCTTCCTTTTACTCACTCCACATATTTCCTCAGCTGTTTCAGTCACACCTTTTTTAAACTTTTCCCAAACTTCCTCAAGCTTGCCATCTTTCACTTCAGCCACATTTCCCAATCGTTCTTTCAATTTGCACAAATATGTCTTTTGCACTTCCACTTCATCCAGGTTCTCAACTTTTACTCTAGTCAGCTCTGTTGTTGACACTGTGGGACGATGACGCCAACTTTTGAACAGACCACTAACCCGAGACACTACAAGAAAGTGGTCTGTTCCAATGTTACTACCCCTAAAGACCCTGGTGTCTACAACTCTGCCCTTCAGTCTTTCATCAACAATCACAAAATCGATAATACTCTTCTTTTCCCCTCTCTGCCAAGTGTACATATGAATTTCCTTGTGGTCAAACATGGTGTTCGTTACCACAAGATTCTTTTCTAAACATACCTCAATCAAACTCCTGCCATTATCATTTACTCTTTTGTCTCCATATATTCCTAAAACTCCCTCACATCCCTCTCTTCTCACACCTACCCATCCGTTAAAATCTCCAAGCATAACTATCCTTTCATTATCTTTGCATTCATTCAAGATGTCTTCCACACTTTTCCAGAAATCCTCCTTTTCCGTTGCTGACTTGGATATATCGGGAGCATACACGCCAATGACGCGTATCCGAAGTAATCCTACTTTGAGTCTAACCCAGAGAAGTCTGGGACTAACACACTCATACTCAGTCATGCATTCTATCATCCTTTCCGACAGCAGGAGTCCCACGCCCATACTCGCGTGCTCATTTTCGGCAACGCCCGACCACAGAACTTTAAACGGGCCATGTTCTGAGACTCCTTTGCCCTTTCTTTTCGTCTCGTTCACGCATAAAACATCCAACTTCTTTTCTTCCATAATCAAACACACCTCATCCATTTTCTCGTCCATCGCTCCACATACATTCAGCGTAGCAAAACGGGTCTCCGATGCCCGCTTTTCGCCCCGAGAGAAACAAGTTACGCGTGATGAGTGGCGAGCTCTATCGCCGCAGCCAGGTTTATTAAAAAAATTTGAAACCATTTTGTTCCCACGATTAGCTAGGGAAAGACAACTGTCCACCACACAGAGCCCCGCGTGTGTGGTAAGGCTATTTACGCCTGGAGGGCACCAATTTCCAGGGTGGCACGCTTATGACTAGGCACGCCCCTAGCCATACAGCCATCGGCACGGCAGACCTTAGCTTAGCGGAGGGGAAGGAATAGGATTAGGATAGGGATGTGAGGTGGGTATAGGAGTGTGTAAAATGGGACGGATCAGGGTACAAAAAGGACACCGTTGCTGCGGGGGGGTTGAGAGATTGCAGCAGCGGAGGCTGAGGGTCCGGGGGCGCTTACCCGTACTTGTCATAGGGAAACCGGACAAGTCCTCTGAACTATATTTATAATTATAATATTTTCAATTTAAAGAAATTCAAAGGTGTAGTATTTAAAGAACTTTGTGCAACTCCTTGCGCACCACCGACAGCACGCCCTTTATCCTGTCTTTAGTGCCGCCCTGACTGCAGCTAGGGTTGCCAGATGGTCGGGATTCGCCTGGATTCTCCCGGAATTTCAAGTGATCTCCCGACTCCCGAAAAATCTAAAAAGCTCCCGGAAAATCAGCTGTTCCGAAAGTTCTCTAGAAAGTAATAATTTTCGCGGATGAAACCACAGATTAAAAGATTAGTGGATAAAACTGACTAAAAATCCCGCTGCGTGGCCATTTTATTTAACTATAGACAGGCAAGAGTACAAGAGTAGTGAATGAAACTGACTAAAAATCAAGCTTGCGCGACCGTTTGTTTAGAATTGACAGGCAAGATTAAAACTTACAAGATTAGTGGATTAAACTACTAAAAATCGAACTGCGCGGCCGTTTTCTTACTGTGTATGTGTACCTGCAGGCATTTAAGTTACATTTTTATTTTAAATATCTATTTCTCCCGACAACAACTGCAAAATCCCGACATTTTCAAATTGTGTCTAGATATTTTGGACTTCCGATCTGGCAACCCTAACTGCAGCTACGTTAACACTCTTTTTTATGCACAACGGGATAGTGCTGGCCTTCACCTCACCTGATGTTAAGTGACGATAAGGCCGAAGGTGGAAGCGCACTACACTTCATCCTCATCACTGAGGAACTGGCTATCTTACCTCTAACTGCCGCAACACAATTTTTAAATTGTTGTTATGGCGTGAGACTTAGGTAAGATGGTGGTCGCAAAGCTAGCCAGGGCGACTCTCGCGACACGAACACCTCTTGAATGGCTGCTGACCAGATGATTAGTCCTGTCCTCACCTCATCTGCAGCATGGGCATGGTCTCCAAGTGCACCCTCCCGAACAGCCTGTCCAGCGTGTAGTACAGCGGCACGTCGTGCAGCTCCTCGCGCACCACAGACAGCACGCCCTCTATCCTGTCTTTGGTGCCGAGGCAGTGCCGCCCCGACTGCAGCTCCGTCAGCACTCGGGACACGAACACTTCGTCGTGGATAGGCGCCGTCCAGATCGGACCACCTAGCTATTGAAGAAGGATCTAGTTATTATATTTGAGTCATGTAAAATAAAAACCGGATGGATATCCGAAATTTTGTTGTGAGTGGGGTAAACGATAACCCACCTCCCCTGCTCTCAGTTTTCAGAGGATTTAGGGAACTGGGTGAAACGGTTCCAATCAGGGAGACTGATCACCCGTCCGGCTTCACTGGCGCCCCCCTTTCTAAATAATAACAATAATAATCTGTCATTTTACCAATTCATGGTAAAACTAAAGAAGAAATCAAGATGGCGGAATTTTGTGGATTTTGTATGAAAGATAGCCTTGATTCTAAATTCTAATATGAGATTTGCAATTCAATTTACCAGAGGAATGGGCCATTTGATTCTTAATTGGTTGAACAGTCGATGGCGTTTGAAATTTGCAATGCTGCTGTATCAATAAGGCATTATTGGCAAAAATGAGAGATAGCCAGTTTTAATTCTATACAACTAACAAGTTTCCTGTCCCATACTTGAAATACTAATTACCAAAATACTTTCAATAAAACCGCACTAGTATCCGTTAAAAAGTGTTTTACTTCATATCTAGTGAGAGCGTATAAAGGTGCGTCCAGATATGTTCTTTTGATCGTACCGTACCTCCGTTCCGTACCAGCGTTCCGATCAAATAAGTCTGGACGCTACTTTTGCCCGTTCCGTACCTCCGTTCCGTACCACCATTCCGATCAAACCGCCGAACGTCGCCGCGATTACGTCCAGACTAGCGCCGTACCGTACCTCCGTTCCGTATCAACGTTCCGATCCAATAGTACAGCAGCCCGTAGTAAATTTAAATTACGAAAAAGGTTACCGTTTGCCGTTGTGATATAGTTATTTATTACAAAATTATAGATACTTTAACAGATCGCAACCGCCGTAACCTATATTTGTATATCTCCAAAAATGATTATTTTTTTATTTTTCGAGGTTAATCACATGGTTTAGCTATTGTCGTGTTCTACAGCGCTATCTGTGTATGGCTACTTTTCACAGTCTAACTATTATCAGTGGCAATCAAACATAGCGCTGTAGAACACGACAATAGCTGAACCACGAAAAATAAAAAATCTCATTTTTGGAGATATACAAATATAGGTTACGGCGAGTTGCGATCTGTAAAACTTGGGTTAAAGTTCTATAATTTCATAATAAATAACTATATCACAACGGCAAACGGTACCTAACCTTTTTCGTAATTTAAATGTACTACGGGCTACTGTACTACAACCTCCGAACGTCGGCGTCGCCGCGATCACGTCCAGACTAGCGCCGTACCGTTCCTCCGTTCCGTTTTTCCTTTGAACGGGGCGAAAAAACCGACTCGCGATGGATCGGAGCGTACCTGTCGGCGATCGAGACGGCGTACCTCCGCACCGTTCCGAACATGCGTCCAGACTAGCGTTCTTTGTTCGCGACGCTCAAGAGCGAGAGATACGGGTACGGGCAAAAGAGCGAGAGATTCGAGGTGGATCGGGGCGTACCTGTTCGGCGAACGGAACGGCGTACCTCCGCACCGTTCCGAACATGCGTCCAGACTAGCGTTCTTTGATCGCGACGCCGATCGGAACGGAGGTACGGTACGGGCAAAAGAACATATCTGGACGCACCTTAAGGCCGTCCGCTGCCTTAAGCGGGATCCCGCCGCGGGTACACGGCGCGGGAATATAGATTGCTGGTTTATGACGGACAGACGCTTGCGCAGTGCATGAATAAGCTCTAATCTATGTCGCCCCGCGCGCGTGTCCCGCTCAAGGCAGCGGACGGCCTAAGGATACGCGCTCACTAGATATGAAATAAAATACTTTTTATGTAAAAGTATGGGACAAATTCACTTCTCAAGGGAGAAGTGAAAGTGTCTCATACTTTTCAAAACTAGATAATGTAACCCTTAATGACTTTACTAACTAGCAATTATATTATCTGTGGTAGTACAGCTGCCGGCATATAAATTGGCAAGAGAAAGTTGAGACAAAAGATGCGCAGTAGCTACAAACACAGTGTTTGCAGCTACTGCGCATCTTTTGTGTCAACTTTCTCTTGCCAATTTATATGCCGGGAGCTGTACACACACATGCTACAGGAAAGTGATCTCCATATTTTTTCTTAACTAAGAATTGCTACAAACTGTTTACCAATCAAATAAAACAAGTTAAAACTGAGTATAAGGTATGCTGTAACTCACATGGTGTCTCTGGTTGCAGTGTATGCAGTGTTCACTAACTGGTGGGCCAGTCGGCAAAAATGATTTGATTTGAGTTGGATTCTTCTCAGTTGGATTCGGTTTGAATCCACCGAGTGGTTGCAAAGTCATATTGTCACAGCCCACACATTGGTAAACCATGGATAACTTGCTGAAATTTTTAAATGAAAAAAAATTAGATTGGGAGTAGGGTTGCCACCTGCCCCACTACTTGATTTAAGGGTTACCAGCATAAAAGATATTGGTTTTAGATTTTTTATGGAAGACAATTAAAACAGCTGTTTTTTTTTAAAAGAAAATTTAGAAATTCTTTTACCCTATATTTTATTATCGCAATTACGGGTTTTTATATTATCTAAGCCAGAAAAATGGGGTAGCCCGTTAAATATGGGGCATCTGGCAACCTTAACTGGGAGGCTAAATAAAAATCAAAGGTGCACATTGAAATACATACCTAGTTGTTTTCTTACAATGTATAGCACCACTATACACTTTTACAAATACACGAATGTAGAAGTCAGCAGAAATACTTAGCAGCGGTACTATGTACCGGCTGTATCTGTTTGCATGTTTCTCTATACACTGCAATAATATTCTTAACGCCTGAAAAAAGAAAAAGAATTGGTATCTGGTGCTTAAATAGCAACCAAACTAGACAAACTAATTGAATAATGACACATAATTTCTATAAAATTATCAGATAAGTAAGGTATCTGAAACTTATACAGAACCTTAAAAATGAGGGACCCTGAGGCCATATTAGTAACTATTTAGTAATCTGAGGCCATATTAGTAACTATTTAATAATCTGAGGCCATATTAGTAACTATTAAGTGATCTGTAAATCAGAAAAATTTGCCATAATATGACATCTTAGTTTCAGGCAAAGGGTCACGGTCAAAATGGGCGTAAAACCAACAGCTTTAAAATATATTTTATGTGGAAGCTAATGACCCTTACTTAATTTTATACTATGATGGCAATCGCCCAAACAACCGGTGAGCAGAGATATTCAGTGATGTTCAAACGTATAGATTTATTTATTTGTCATACTTCCAAAACAATCGCTAATACAACGGAGATAACACGACACGATGTTGTGCAGAGCTATTCAAAAGAAACCAATCTATTGGTTGGTAACCTAACGGAATTACTACATCACTTTCTAACGTCTCTCTTACTCAGGCGCCGACCAAAAAACAAGCGCGCGGGTAGCCCGGGTGCGCGTGAGCGCGCCAGTCGTTATCAGGCCCTCCGCTGCCTTGAGCGGGACACGCGCGCGGGACGACATAGATTAGAGCTTACTTAGGCTGGCCCCAGACCTACCGGTTCCGTTTCTTTGCTTTGCTGTTCTACCATGGACCGCCGGCCAAGAGGCTCATTTTCAATCTATCGCATATTTTGACCTGACCACATTGGCAAGATAGCCATTAGTTTGGTGTTATCAAATATCGTCGTCTGGGGTGCGATGAGAAGTTTTAGTTTTCGTTTTAAAAAAAAACTGCTGTTTTATACAAAAAATAATAACGAAATTATCAAAATGTATGAAACAGTTCATTTTTTTTCGCGATTTCAGATTTGGTCCCATAGTAAAAGTTGTTCAGTTTTATTATGGTCCCTATCTACCATATTCAGTTTTATAAGGCTTTACCAAACATCTTGTATAAATAAGCGATCGAGTTATTTTTAACGATCGGAGTCCATGTTCAGGGTGGCATATCTCCTAAAAGCTTCCTACTTCGCAATCCAGGCGATAATATTTGATAAAACCAAGCTAATGGCTATCTTGCCAATTTGGTCTAGTCCCAAAATGCGATAGATTGAAAATTGCCCTGGTTGGCCGGCGGTCTTTCAAGCAAGGTAGCACAGCAAAGCAAAGAAACGGAACCGGTAGGTCTGGGGCCAGCCTTATACACTGCGCAAGCATCTGTGCGTCAAAAACCAGCAATCTATATTCCCGCGCCGTGTACCCGCGGCGGGACCCCGCTTAAGGCAGCGGACGGCCTTAATATTTCGTTGCCTTCTCACGTTTTGCTATCATCGGTTTATTTTTATACGACTTGTGACCCCCTGCCATCGCTTTCTTGAACCGTTGTCACTTTCGGATTGGACTGTTGTAGAGACCAAATCGGTAAAAATGCGATAGTTGAGCTTTACTGTACTTGCTTAACAAGCAGAAGAACAGTAGGAAGTTGTGCCCACATAGTGTCAGTATTGTGGTTTTTAGGATTAGGACGGCACGAGCCTTTCATTGCACCCGCAGAACATTTATTAGATGTTATAGTTGATGATTACCATTGATATTTAAATGAAAGGTATCAATAAATAGTAGTTTTTAGCAAATATGTGTGTTTTATTTAACCAATCTTTGGGATTTTTTTGCAGTGATACCCGGTCCATAATGGGGTTAACAAGTATTTAGGGGGTATTTAGAAGTACAATAAAGTAAATTACAACACATTTTATTTCTGTTGGTTTTACGCCCAGCTCCCATACAAAAATGCCCATGATCCTTTTTTGACTGGCTAACAATCTATCAGTATCTCTCATTTGTTATACATACATACAGCAAGAAAGAGATGTCACTACAGCAATTTATAAAGCTGGCAAGTTTTAAGAGCTTGTAATACGGCCTCGAAGTATTATTCTTGTCAGTTAACTCATTCTTGGTTTAAGTACTGCTTACTAACCATTTCATGGCAGCATTTAGTTTTCAAACTAACTGCACCATATTTGCTATAGCAAGTTTCTGGTGAGTTTCCAGCAAGCACCGCCATGTCTGTAGCGGTGACAAGCAGCAGGCCTCCTTCCTGCACGCTCTGTACGGCAGCGTCCAGGAATATTGACGGGCATCCGTATGGATCCAGGTCTATGGCTGAGAAACGTTCAGAAGGCTGTTTGTGTTTGTACATAAGCATGCTGGAAGCAGGGATTGAAATACCGTTAAAAAAATATAACGCTAAATAAAAAATAACGTTAAAAATACCGTTAAAAATTTTTATCGGTAAATTTACCGGTAAAAATAACGTTAAAAATATTTTACCGGTAAAATTTGCGTTAAACTTTACCGGTACAATATACCGTTTAAATTATCGCTAAAAAAATAACGTTATTAATTGGAATAACGTTAATTTTAATGTTTAACGGTAAAAAAAGTAAGAAATAACGTTAAAATTAGCGTTATTTAATGAAATAACGTTAATTTCAATGTAACGTTATCTAAATAACGTTATTTATTGACATAACGTTAATTTTAAAATTAACGTTAAAAAAAGTAAGAAATAACGTTATATTAAAAAATAACGTTATCATTCCCTGGCTGGAAGTATAATTTATTTGTTGAGAGAATAGTGATGATCAGACCAAGTCACGACTGAGTCCACTTGTACAAGGCAGCTTAATATGTAGCACTTATGAGTGTGCTCGGACGACATGTTTCCACAGTACGAGTAGCGTCTGAGTAGTAATACGAGTGCACTCAGTCCAAGCTGACTCTTATCGTGTCAAACCGGCATAAAAATTATTACAAATAAACTAAACAATCTTTAAAAAAAAATCTTCATACCATGCATCATCAAGGTTGGCCATCACCAGATGATCAACTTTATTTTGCTCAAAGTTAACCTTCATTGTTTCCACAGCCTGCTGGGACAGGTCGTTGGCAACAATTTTAGTGACATTTGCTACTTCTTTTGCGTAACGGATGCTTCTCAGTCCTGTGGCTGAGAGTGCTTCTAGAATGGTCAATTCAATCTGTGAAATTAAGGAATATTTTACAATGACAAACTGATATCTATTAGATTCATATGAGGAGAGTAGGAAAACATGTCAGTAGGTACTTTTAATTTATTCTGAACCTTAGAATAATAATGCCTAGAACAATAAAAGGCTGGTGTACGCAGTGACAAAAACTGCAGGGCATGTATAAAAAGATTGATGGATGTGAATGAAGCGAAAGAATTGTGCAAGGATCGTAGCAGGTGGCGATCCATAGTCTCTGCCTACCCCCATGGGAAACAGGCGTGAGTGTATGTATGTATGTAAAGCACACTGTCAAAAGTGAGGCAACTAAAACAGCCAAAATGGCGCCGTTTCAGATTTTTATTGTCCATTATTACCTAATCATACCGAATAAGTTCAAAACAGTTCAATTTCCTTACCTTTAGGCGATTAGTTACTATATTATTGTATTTTAGTTACGATTAGGTAACGTATGAAGGATATAAATCTGAATACTGAATATTGTGGCTCAGTATTAGTTGCCTCACTTTGCATACGAGGACACAGCTCTAGGTGTTATTATTCTAAGTTCTGAACACTGTACCTCTTGTTTATCATAGCTACTATCGGTTGTGCCATCATTAATTTTATTTTGAGCTTTTTTCTGTGCCCGAGCAGTTTTTTCAGCTTTATAGTCCTCCGAGAACACATTTAGTACAAGTATACTAAGATCCCTGTTGAATTCTTGCACAGGATTGTAGAAAACTTTCTCAGACACCAAATGAATTATGGCTGGACCTTCTTTGATGGTTTTATTAGTTGTGGCTTCCATAACTAACAGTCTCTGTAATGAAAGACAATTTATAATTTTGGTTCAAGATAAGACTGACTCATTAAGAAGTCGAACTAAAAGTAAAATACGACTTTAGTCAGTTGAGTGAGGCCTTAGATAAATAATCTAAGAGTGAGGCATGGACTGAGGTTAGAAAAATTGATTAGGTTAGGTACCTTTACAACAAAAACTTGGGGGGTAAAAAATGTAAGTGCTTACTTGACCTGTGATTTTAATTATATTGTTAAATGTTTTCAAAAACATGTACTCAAATAATTATTTTTTTAATAAAATTCAAAACAAATACATCTCACGTATTTGACAGTCTCATTTTGTCTTTTGATATTGGGTGCATTCCAATAGAATAAGGCTAAGGCTGTCCGCTGTGTTAAGGTCCAAACAAATTATCGGACGCGGCTTACTGCCGCGGCTGATCTGAGAGGTGTGCAAACTATCGGATGTAGTAGGTCGCGGACGTAACCATAGACTAATATGACGTCATCGGACGTCCGACAGCTATCTGGCACGCAGGTTGTTATGAGAGTGTGCACACTTATCAGCCGCGGCAGTAAGCCGCGTCCATAAGCCGCGTCCGATAATTTGTTTGGACCTTTAAGCGGGACACGCGCGCGGGGCGACATAGATTAAAGCTTACTCAAGGTCCGAACAAATTATCGGACGCGGCTTATGGACGCGGCTTACTGCCGCGGCTGATAAGTGTGCACGCTCTCATAACATCCTGCGTGCCAGATAGCTATCGGACGTCCGATGACGTCATATTAGTCTATGGTTTCGTCCGCGACCTACTACATCCGATAGTTTGCACACCTCAGATCAGCCGCGGCAGTAAGCCGCGTCCGATAATTTGTTCGGACCTTCATGCACTGCGCAAGCATCTGGGGGCTTACCATCAGCAAATAAGAAACCATCCTTAAGCCGTTCAGTTCAGAAGCAGGCCCTAAACAAAATTGCTTAAGGTCCAAACAAATTATCGGACGCGGCTTATGGACGCGGCTTACTGCCGCGGCTGATAGGTGTGCACACTCTCATAACATCCTGCGTTCCAGATAGCTATCGGACGTCCGATGACGTCATATTAGTCTATGGTTACGTCCGCGACCTACTTTATCCGATAGTTTGCACACCTCAGATCAGCCGCGGCAGTAAGCCGCGTCCGATAATTTGTTCGGACCTTTAAATCGGTACCATGACCGTCTTTTAGGTGAACGGCATAAAGATTGTTTTGACTCAAGGTGAACGGTTAGTTTGTCTCTGGTATGCTTTGTCACAGAGCACTAATGCTTTGTAGACGATGCGAAAACGAGCTAGCCTGTACAAATCGATGGGTGCATTCTGTAAGACAAATCTCTGAGTCATCGATCGCCATAAAGGACATCAGGCACATCAGACCCAAAGGTGTATAAGAATAATTCTGTTACATTTAAGCAGTATGTATTATTAGAATAATAAAACAGTAGCAAGTTTATTTTTAAACTCCTTAATTTCGCTTAAATTAATTACTCAAAAATCGGAAGTATTTCGATTAAAAAGACATCTTTGTCATTGATACTCTGTGGCTTCCATGTCATCAATGTAATCTTGAATGACTGACATTGACAGTCAATTGTCAAAACGCGAAAGCCGATTGGTCGGCCTGTGGCGGTCTGTCACTTTTACTGTCAGTTAACTGTCATTGTCAATCAACTATCAAACAGCGTTTTGTTACGACATATGCACACTTCTTCCGTCTTGGTTCTAAAGCAAAAAAACGTGACTTTGTGTATTGATTGATAGATTTTGTTGAATGATTTCGAAAAAACTGTCGCTGGAGACTTGACTTTATGCTTTTTAGTACATTTCGGTATTGCGGTAGAACACCGATTAATCACTAGCGCAGTTATCAAAACGTTTTGGTCGTGTAACTGGTGTTGCTGTAATATAGTCGGGGTTACCAAAAATATAAGTTTCAAACACAAATAACTCTCAAAATATAAAGCTTTGTTAAAATCTGAATATTTTTTATGACTTACTAATTACAAGTCTTAATTTTGGAAAAAACAAAAATGCTATACATTCTTGGGTTTTTTGTCAAAGGTATTTGCCTGATGTCTTTTGTTAACCATAGAAAGTAATTTGTTTAGAATATTCATTTACTTTTCATGGTTAAAATGTACTTTATAGCGTTCGATGACTTAGATATTTGTTTGGTAGAATGCACTCAATTTATCGCTTATTATCCCCGCCAATCGGTAATGCTCCTGGCGGCCATGTTTTTAACCTCAAAAACGAAAAACAATTTGTAAATTTTTGATATACCTAGACCCTATCTTACTGAAAATAATAATTTAATAAATAATAATTATATTAGATTTATACCTATTAAGAATTTTCTTATTTCATGGCATTTTTAGTTGCGGATCACGTCGATGTGGATGTTAATGTGACAAGGTTTTTGCGAATTACCAATTGGCGGGGATAGTATATCTCTGTCTGCCGCGACGTTCTAAATTGATGAAAAATAAAATAACGGTCACTTACTAGTTTTTTTTAATGAGAACATTGCAAATAAAGTATCACAACTTCATATTTATTTTTAAGTGCGATTTACTAGGTGCGTGCTCTAATAAAATGTCGCAAGTCAATAAAACAAATTAAAATTATATTATTTCAGTTTTTTTATTTTCAATATCATTTCACACCATTAGTTTGTTAATTACATTGATATAAAATAAATCATTTTCTTCTTTATTTGATTATTATTATTCATAATAACATAAAATGTAATGCAATTTAGGTACTTATTTATGGGGTCTCATCTGTCATCATTTCTTTTTATTTTAGTGAAATTCAACAACATAATGCTTGTGCCTGTGCTAAGTGCCTTTATCAAGTTACATAATTCACTGTTAAATAATAAATATTAAAAAAAAATCACAAATCTTAAAATTCTCACACCAAACTTATCTAAATACACTAAACAATTTTGAAAAAGCTGATCACGTAGGAACTTTTTATGAATTGCTTTATTTGACATTACAGACGCTATAAAACAGCTCCCAAACTGTGAAACCGTGCGTCGTGGTACGCTTCGTCCATACATAAAAAATGGTGAACGGTTTAAGAGCGTGTATTAAAGCAGGCCCTCCGCAGGCCTGCTAAATCGAGGTCATGGTACGAAAAAGTAATGCCATTCAGTATAAGTCCTGCTATAAGAGCTTGACGGATTTTAAGTAAAGCTTTTTTCCAATAATTGTATTTTTGGCTGTATGAACATTTGCCTTTGCCTTACACGTTCAGATAAATAATGTTTGGTAATAGTATGATCAAATCATGTATTGTTTAACATTTAATTTTGATTCAGTTCTTATAAAAATAATGTAAATATCTTATACATATCTTAGCAAGTTTTAAATAAGTTACCATTTATTATATTTGATAATTTCACGATAGTTAGTCGTAACGCCTATCATTGGCTAAACGTATTTTCAAGAATTTAAGCAAGTAAGACTACAGTAATGAATATAACAATTATTGTAATTCATTGGGATTTAGTTTCAAAAAGATTACAACGTAATTGTTTTATAAAATATTATCTCTGATATTACTTTTTCGTACAAATAGTATAGTCGATTGTGATTGGTTGAAAAGTGGTGTGAGGGGTAAACTTTTTGTGTTTAATTTAGTGGGTATTTAAGGAATGGAAAATTGAGCATACGTTTCACTTTTAAGTTTGGAGCACTACGGGATTTAAGTTAAGTAAATTCTTCATTGTATTGTGTTATTTTGAATTAATTGTTTTGTGTGTGAGTTGATTGTTTTTCAAAGGCTATCCGCTGTTAATTTTCATTCCCAATTTTATGATTATTCGGATTATTTGTAGTAATAATAAGTAAAGTACATTATAGACAGATTTCTTTTGCATTTGCTTGGTAACTAGTATCATAGTTTAATAAAGAGATTAACTGATAACTTTAAGTTTATATTGTTGTAGTTTGTAACGATTTAATTGTAAATATCTGATTTGATAAAGCTGACGAGTTTCTTCCGCCTGTTCTTCTCTCAGCTAAAAAAAGACGTCCGAACAGGTGGTAGGTTAAAAGAAATTGGACGATTCAATTTAATAAACATTACTTTACTTAAATTGATTTATTTTGTTTTAATTCTCTCCATGTTTCTGACCATTTCTGACATCAGAAGTGGGATCGACTCGGTCCATTTACAAAATATTAACACCAATTCCTGATGATTTTCAGGGTGGATGCTGACGAGAACTCGCTCCGCTGCCATTGCGATCCTGAGACCTGAGTAGCAGCCAGCTGGTGTCAGTGAAAGAAGAATGAGAGGTAAAGGAGAAGTCTTCAGAGATCTTCCTTCAAAGTCCGCTAGCCGGTAAGGCCATTAGTGGCTGTTTTAATAATTTATTTTACGAGGTTGCTACTTTGCTAGTTCAATACTTATTTATTGTTTTGATGTGGAAAAAGAATAAAATTTGTTACGACGAAATTAACATCAAATACATTGAGAAATCAATATTAACTAAAGATGTTTATAAAATTAATTTGTGACGGTATTTGTGATACTGATGTGGTTTTATCAAAAGCCTGAGTAATTGGTCTGGCGTCTAAGTAAATGCGATTAAAACTTGTTTAAATTGTTCATTTGTAGGTACGTTATAAGTAGGTAGATCTTTTTATACTAAGTCTGTATAAAGTTTACAATGAAACATTTGGGTTTGTAGATACTTTAGCTTTAGAAAATTCAAATTTTATTGAAGCACAGCTATTTACTTCTGCACTAGTACAAAATATTATTCATTGCTACCAAATTTTTAATAGTTACATCATTTCTTAATTTTTACTTTCTACGTATGTTTCGAATTGCAAAGTAGGAAGTAAGATTTAAGTAAGAATTTAATGTTTTTCATTTGAGGGTTTTTGTTTTTCTTATTTAAAGCAGAGTGTCTTTACTTTTGAACTTTACTTACCCTGGCACAGTATTTAGCATTCTCATTCTCATTTTAAATTTATTGAAAGTTTTTATTTTGGGAAGATATCGTATTCTATTATTTATTTTTCGACCAACTACGTCGAGTGGGTAGTACACTAGTTTTCATGGTGTCTGTCTCTCGAGATACCCGGGTTCGATTCCTGGCTGTCTCAACTTAGACGACGAACTTTTCTGTAGGCGCTGGGGCGACACAAATGCTTTTAGTTTCTTTATTTAGAATCGGAGCAATGTATATAATAATATTTCTTTTACTTAGAAAAGTTATCTATAAAATAGAATCCCGCTCAGTAATGTTTGCGCAGAGTAATCCTAGCATTATTGAAAATTCAAATAATGATAAGCAATTTATGTGTAACTAAAAAGGCTGATATTGTTTCTTTTTAATTTGTGCTTTCTTCCGATAAGAAATAAGCTTAAATGCTATGTTCACACTGTTATGCTAATGTTCACACAATAACACAATTATTAATCATAATTACTTAAAAATTATAATTAATAATTGTACTTTATATTAATTACTTTTTACTATTGCTTTATATATTATTGCTTATATTATTGCTTTATATTTATAATTTTGGTAAAAATTTGATAAATTTTCAATTATTTTGTTATTGATAACACGACAGTTAGTCAACCTGTTCAGGTGTATAATCTAAAATATATAGATTTAGTTAAATAGTTTAGGTTTGATTGTTGTCTCCTAAGTCATTAATCTTGCTACGCCAAGAAGTTAAAAGTTTAAAATGTATGATTCGATGTCATTCGGATTTATTATTTACTATTGGGTGGGTTTAAATTGCAACAGACAAGTATGTTTTGAGTAATTTATTCAGAGACTTTGGTTTGTACCCAAGTTCATGATAATATTATATTTTGATTTTAGGTTTTGATTTTTCGTTTTGATTTTTGATTTAAATTTTTGGTTTAGATTTTCGGTTTAGATTTTTATTTTGATTTTAGATTTTCGATTAAGATTTTCGATTTAGATTTTAGGTTTTGATTTTAGGTTTTGATTTTCGGTTTTGATTTTCGGTTTTGATTTTCGGTTTTGATTTTCGGTTTTGATTTTCGGTTTTGATTTTCGGTTTTGATTTTCGGTTTTGATTTTCGGTTTTGATTTTCGGTTTTGATTTTCGGTTTTGATTTTCGGTTTTGTTTTTCGGTTTTGTTTTTCGGTTTTGTTTTTCGGTTTTGTTTTTCGGTTTTGTTTTTCGGTTCTGATTTTCGGTTTTGATTTTAGATTTAAGATTTTACTTTAGATTTTATACTTTTGATTTTGATTATAGATTATATTTTCGATTTTTGGTTTTGTTTTTATAATTAGGATTTTTGGTTTTGTTTCTCAGATTTGATTATAGGACTTGATTTTCGGATTTGATTTTCGATCTTGTTTTTAAATTTAGATTTTGATAGATTTAGATTTTGGTTTTTATTTTGAATTAGATTTCGGGTTAGATTTCAACTTAGATTTCAATCTAGGATAAAGTCTAAACCTTGAAAATTAAATTTCGATTTTAGTTTTTTTTATTTTCAATTTAGATTTAAATTTCGATTAAGGAATAGATTAAGGGTTCGATTTTTAGGTTTCGATCTCGATTTACATTTTGCTGATTTCGATGAACATTATTATTTGGATTAACATTATGATTTTAATTTACATTTCGATTTGGATTTACATTTCGATTTGGATTAACGTTTCGATTTGGATTTACATGTTGATTTGGATTGATATTTTGATTTGAATTGACATTTTGATGAGGATTTCATTTTTATGAGGATTTTCGTTTTTGATGAGGATTTTCATTTTGATGAAGATTTCCATTTTGATAAGGATTTTTATTTTGATTAGGATTTTCATTTTGATTAGGATTTTCATTTTGATTAGGATTTTCATTTTGATTAGGATTATCATTTTGATAAGGATTTTCATTTTGATTAGGATTTTCATTTTGATTAGGATTTTCATTTTATTAGGATTTTCATTTTGATTAGGATTTTCATTTTGATTAGGATTTTCATTTTGATTAGGATTTACATTTTGATTAGGATTTTCATTTTGATTAGGATTTTCGTTTTGATTTGGATTTTCGTTTTGATTTGGATTTTCGTTTTGATTTGGATTTTAGTTTTGATTTGGATTAACATTTATATTTTGATTTACATTTTGATTACGATTTCCATTTTGATTACGATTTCCATTTTTATTTCGATTTCGATTTGAATTTACATTTTGATTTTGATTTTTATTTACATTTTGATTTTTATTAACATTTTGATTTCGATGTATATTTTGACTTCGATTTACATTTTGATCTTAATTTCCATTTTGATATCCATTTTCATTTTACATTTTAGTTTCGATTTTGAAATTTGATTTATAGTATTGGAGTTTCAATTTACACTTAGTTACGATATATATTCTTATTTTGATTTTGATACTGGTATCGATTCTGGTTTTCGATTTCGATTCTGTTATCGATTTTGATTCTGTTTTCGATTTTGATTCTGTTTTCGATTTTGATTCTGTTTTCGATTTTGATTCTGTTTTCGATTTTGATTTCGATTTAGATTCTGATTTCGATTACGATTCTGATTATGATTTAGATTCTGATTTCGATTCGGATTCTGATTTCAATTTAGATTCTGATTTCGATTTGGTTTATGATTTCGATTTGGATTATGATTTCAATCTAGATTATGATTTAGATTTGGATTGTCTTCGATTTAAATTATGACATCGATTTATATTATGATTTTGATTATGATTTCGATTTACATTATGATTTCGATTTGAAAATTATAATAATGATGATAATTATGTTAATGAGGTAGTGACGATGATTATTAAGATAGTGACGAGTGATGATTATAATGATGATGGTTGAAGATAATGATGATGATAATGGTTGTAAAATAATGATGAGTTATATTGATAGTGTGTTTATCTTGCTGCTTGTCCTATTTAGCAAACAGCTTCTGACAGTTGTCTTCGTCGACTTATATTATATAATATTTGTATATTGTCTTATTAAATCGGAATTGTCACTAATTAAATTGTTATATTTTATATCTAATTGCCATTTCTTTTTTTTTCAATAAAGAGTTGAGTGAAGATTTTTGTTAAATGGGACAAGTTGGAGATTTTATTGGTAATAATCATGATGGTCTATTGCTTTTTGACTTATGACTGTAATTGCCCACCGCCCAGGGGTAGCGGTAGAGTGGGGGTGTTTAGCCTGCGGGCGGAGGTTTGCGAGCCATGTTTGAGAGGCTTGCGAGCCATATTCGAAAGGTTTACGAGCCATGTTTGAGAGGTTTGCGAGCCATGTTGGAGAGGTTTGCGAGCCATGCTGGAGAGGTTTGCGAGCCATGTTGGAGAGATATGCGAGCCATGTTGGAGAGATTTGCGAGCCATGTTGCAGAGGCTTGCGAGCCATGATTAAGAAGCTTGCGAGCCATATTTGACGAGCCATGTTGCAGAGGCTTGCGAGCCATGATTAAGAAGCTTGCGAGCCATATTTGACTGTGACTATTTTTAAGACTAATGCCCATTGTTGGCAGTAGTGGTTTTAAGTGACTGTTCTGTAAATTTTAAAGACCATTATGATTGTTATTAATATACCTAACATATAAGTTTAAAATTGTACTTCGGGAGCGAAGTACTTGTCAGAATGGCCGTGACGGATTTTAAGTAAAGCTTTTTTCCAATAATTGTATTTTTGGCTGTATGAACATTTGCCTTTGCCTTACACGTTCAGATAAATAATGTTTGGTAATAGTATGATCAAATCATGTATTGTTTAACATTTAATTTTGATTCAGTTCTTATAAAAATAATGTAAATATCTTATACATATCTTAGCAAGTTTTAAATAAGTTACCATTTATTATATTTGATAATTTCACGATAGTTAGTCGTAACGCCTATCATTGGCTAAACGTATTTTCAAGAATTTAAGCAAGTAAGACTACAGTAATGAATATAACAATTATTGTAATTCATTGGGATTTAGTTTCAAAAAGATTACAACGTAATTGTTTTATAAAATATTATCTCTGATATTACTTTTTCGTACAAATAGTATAGTCGATTGTGATTGGTTGAAAAGTGGTGTGAGGGGTAAACTTTTTGTGTTTAATTTAGTGGGTATTTAAGGAATGGAAAATTGAGCATACGTTTCACTTTTAAGTTTGGAGCACTACGGGATTTAAGTTAAGTAAATTCTTCATTGTATTGTGTTATTTTGAATTAATTGTTTTGTGTGTGAGTTGATTGTTTTTCAAAGGCTATCCGCTGTTAATTTTCATTCCCAATTTTATGATTATTCGGATTATTTGTAGTAATAATAAGTAAAGTACATTATAGACAGATTTCTTTTGCATTTGCTTGGTAACTAGTATCATAGTTTAATAAAGAGATTAACTGATAACTTTAAGTTTATATTGTTGTAGTTTGTAACGATTTAATTGTAAATATCTGATTTGATAAAGCTGACGAGTTTCTTCCGCCTGTTCTTCTCTCAGCTAAAAAAAGACGTCCGAACAGGTGGTAGGTTAAAAGAAATTGGACGATTCAATTTAATAAACATTACTTTACTTAAATTGATTTATTTTGTTTTAATTCTCTCCATGTTTCTGACCATTTCTGACAAGCTCATAGTAAGGCCCCTGTCCGTCAAAAACCAGCAATCTATATTCCCGCGCCGTGTACCCGCGGCGGGATCCCGCTCAAGGCAGCGGACGGCCTGAAGCCTCGATTAGCTTCCTAGCTAGAGTCTGGCCAACGAGTCGTGTCATCTGAAACCCGCGGCAAATTTAAAATTTTGAAACTTTATCCACTCAAAATACTGCGAAATAGCAATTTTAGACTTTCATTATATTGTTTTAGCTTAGACTTTTGTCAAGGTGTATATACTGAAGATAAAATTTATAAATCGTAGTATTTTGAGTGAATAAAGTTTTGAAATTTTAAATTTGCCGCGGCTTTGAAATGACACGACTCGTTGGCCAGACTCTAGGAACCAATTTCGGGTTGCCACCCGGGGGGTAATTATCTAACTTTGTTGCAATCAACTTTGACAGAAATCGCAGTTACATTGCTGCTTTAGTTAGAACCAATTTGACAACTATCTTAACTAAGGCAGCAATGCAACTGCGCTTTCAATCGATTTCAATCGAGAATTGTTAGCAACAGACTTACGTGATCAAGGGGGTAATTACGTAACTTTGTTGCAATCAACTCTGACAGAAATCGCAGTTACATCGCTGCTTTAGTAAGAACCAATGTGACAACTATCTTAACCAAAGCAGCAATGCAACTGCGCTTTCAATCGAGAATTGTTAGCAACAGCTTTACGTAATCAAGGTACAGGGGTCAGGGGGGTAATTACGTAACTTTGTTGCGATCAACTCTGACAGAAATCGCAGTTACATTGCTGCTTTAGTAAGAACCAATGTGACAACTATCTTAACTAAAGCCGCAATGCAACCGCGCTTTCAATCGATTTCAATCGAGAATTGTTAGCAACAGCTTTACGTAATCAAGGTACCGACCCGACTAACATCGATTTTAAAATTGAATTAACACTTTAACGGAAAAGTAAACATTGTTTAAGACTGTAGATGAGAATAGAAAATAAAAAATCATAACGAATGTTGACTTTTCCGTTATTTGTGCAAATTTACTGTTAAAATTGAACTTATTTACACGGGTGGCAACTCTAAATTGGTTCCTAGCTAGGAATGGCTAGGATGCTAAAATCGGCATATGTAATCGAGGCTTAACAGCTGAATCATCGATCGCCATAGAGTACATCGTGGATTTCCATTTCCATCCCCTGAAGGTCGAAACAAATTATCGGACGCGGCTTATGGACGCGGCTTACTGCCGCGGCTGAAGGTGCAAACAAATTATCGGACGCGGCTTACTGCCGCGGCTGATCTGAGGTGTGCAAACTATCGGATGTAGTAGGTCGCGGACGTATCCGATAGTTTGCACACCTCAGATCAGTCGCGGCAGTAAGCCGCGTCCGATAATTTGTTTGCACCTTGATAAGTGTGCACACTCTAATAACATCCTACGGCGCCGGCTAGACGCGTGGTATTTACCGTGATCCATCGCCATAGAGTAAATTTTAACCATTGAAAGTAATTTGTATTGAATATTCCACGTCACGATAAATACCACGCGTCTAGCCGGTGCCTCAGAGGGCCTAGTACGAGTTGATTTTTTGTTCTCACTTCACTTTTCGAATAGTAAACTATCGTCTTCTCTCTTTCACTCGTTCACTCACTCGCATGATATCCTCTCTTTCACTCGATACTATTCGCAAAGTGAGGTGAGAAACACAACTCGTACTAGGCCCTCAGAGTGCTATTAGACTATCATAGAAAAGTCATTTTTATGTGAAGAAAATAGGATGGTTTAGTAACTACATGTGATTCATATTGTCTATGATAGGAGTTATAGGATCCTATTTGACAGCGAGCGTACAAGTAGGATCATATTCGACGCTCCAGTAGTGATTTTTTCCTCTATGCGCGTAACTTCAAAAAATTGCGTCTTCCGAATGCAAGAATTTTGACTGGAATATTGAAATAACAAAAATATTAATTAGGTACTCTTTACGAGTAAAATGAGAGTTTATAAAATCTTACAACGGATAACAAAATAAATACGTCTTAACAAAACCCAAATACCTACGTCTTTTATTTTTTGTTTTGTTCTTAACAGTTTTCTTCTTTTTTAATGCTATTAATAAAATTTCACTCATAGCAACGGAAACACGACTAAATCGTTACGTTATCCATTTGATTTATGACGTTTGTATGATCATAGGTGGATCATAAGTGTAATAAGTAAAAATGAAGGACAACATCATTTAACTATGATCATAGAATTTGACAGATATGAAATCATATATAAATGATAAATATATGATAATGTAATAGCGGCCTCAGATCAGCCGCGGCAGTAAGTCGCGTCCGATAATTTGTTTCGACCTTGAGTATATTTGTTCTGTGCTTTCCATGGTTAAAATATACTCTATGGCGACCGATGACCCAGCGATTAGCCCGAACGCACCCCAAATTACGTTTTGCACTACCTATAAACATAGGCCGCGTTCCGAATCACGCTCACAGCGCTGTGAGCGCGAATCCGACCAAATTAAAAAGTCACAAAATATTACACAAATAGGGTATTTGTGTACCTACCTAATTTAATGGATTATACGCTAACAGCGCTGTTGGCGTGATTTGGAACGCGGGGATAGATTCCTTTGCTGAAGGATTTTCAACGAAACAAATTGACTTTAGTTTTGACATTGACAGTGACAGTTCTTAGGAACTATTGAAGTCTTGAAGAATCTGGAAAAATAACCTTATTATTTTATTTATTGATAAATACTATCAGATCGAAATAATTTTAAATGACCTTTGGAACCTATATTCAAGAATTTAATTAAGAATCAAACGAAATGCAAGCTGCCAGTGTTATACTGAGAAATTCCATTCTCTTGCACCCTACATTGAAGACTTCTCGCCTGTCTCGCAATATTTCTAAAGTTGCATCACGCAAGAAACCGGCAGACGTTCATAAATTACTATTAACTCCCAGGCAATATTCTCAGTCAAGCCACTCGAGGGTTTGTTGTTACAATAATACAGGGTACTGGTCGGTACAAAAACAAGTAGGATTTGGGAGGTTATATTCTACTAATAACAAGAATGACCCTGAAGAAGATCCCGAAATCAAGGACGAGACACCCTTGTTCTCCAGCCAACTACCAGCCACAGTGGCCGTTCCAGAAGTGTGGCCTCAAGTTCCAGTCATAGCTATCAACAGAAATCCAGTCTTTCCGAGATTTATCAAGTTGATAGAGGTAAGTAAAGGACCCAGTAAAAGTTCAACTGTTTGTCAAATATTTGTCAGTTTTCCCTGACCTTAAGCGCCCATGAAAGGAAAACATGGTTGCAGGGATCATATATCTATATAGAAAACAAAGTTGTAGCCACAAAAAAACGTTCGACAAGCTAAAGATTTCTCTAGTACCTACAATTATTAAGTTGTGACTAAACCTCACAGATGATTTAAAAAAAAAACAGAATATCATCAAAAGTGTTTGCGTAGGGTCATATTTTTGGAGTAAATTTATTGAATTCTATATCAAAATACACTTTAATGTACTGTGAAGTAGCTCCCAATAACTTTTATTCAATAAAGATAATTGTGCTAAAGATAATGATGAAAAACAATGAAAAACATTGAAAAAGTGCAGAAGTGAGATTATTTTCCATACTCTTTACATGTAAAAAAAGATGGAGACAAATGTTTCCGCATAACTGAACCTTAAGATAATTTTTCCCTATTTTTTCGAGATTTTTTTTCCAGATATACTTCTATCCATGAAATAATTGCGGTCTATAGTTGTGAACTAAATTGCAGCATAAAGTCCTTTTTATTTGTTTTTTTTTATCCTTGCAGTTGGGTAATTATTTAGGGTAAAATATCCTAAGGAAATATCCTAAAGAACACTACACATATATGAAAAATGTTTTTGAACATTTACCGGGGTCTTTATATGGTCATAATACAAAAACAGGTGGTTGCATTTATAGTCATTCCACTAATAATGAACCTTAAATTACAGATATCAAATCCTGCACTTATAGACTTGATACGAAGAAAAGTGAAATTGAATCAACCATATGTTGGTATATTCTTGCGTAAGAAAGAGGACGAAAAGTCTGATGTCGTGTCCAATCTGGACGACTTGCACCAAGTTGGTGTGTTCGCACAGATCCATGAGATGCAGGACATGGACTTTAAGTTGAGACTAGTGGTGATGGCTCACCGGAGAATTAAGATCACTGGGCAATTTATTGAAGAGGAGATTGAGACTGGCCCTGCCGGTAAGAACAAGTTATATTTCTGTATCCTAATACTAAACATTAAAAGCCGAACATGTCATTAAAAGTCAGACTATATTCAATCAGTATATTAATGAAAGAATTTATGATTTACTAGCTATTCTGGAAATTTGAAAAAATTCTTAAGGAATCTTTTATACAGGATAAAAAGTATTCAATGTTTTAATTCATCAAAATCCAATTAGCTGTTTTTACGTGATTGAGTAACAAACATTGAGACATCCAATCTTTCTCATCCATACTAATATTATAAATGCGAAAGTAACTCTGTCTGTCTGTCTGTCCGTCTGCCTGTTACGCCTTCACGCCGAAACTACTGAACCGATTTGGATGAAATTTGGTACAGAGGTAGAATAGAGCTCGAGATAGGACATAGGCTACCTTTTATTGCGAAATAAGGGTTGGAGGGGTTGAAATAGGGGATGAAAGTTTGATTGTACCACAGAATAGAGAGACTTCAGAAGTTATGCCACTATCGCATTTATTTGGTACCCATTTACATACTTTTACACTACGAGATTATGTTGTTTAATAGACTACCCTGAGTAAAATTGACAGAACGAAATTCAAAATCAATAATACAAAATCCATACTAATATTATAAATGCGAAAGTAACTCTGTCCGTCTGTCCGTCTGTCTTTACGCCTTCACGCCGAAACTACTGAACCGATTTGGATGAAATTTGGTACAGGGCTAGAGTAGAGCTCGAGATAGGACATAGGCTACCTTTTATTGCGAAATAAGGGTTGGAAGGGTTGAAATAGGGGATGAAAGTTTGATTGTACCACAGAATAGAGAGACTTCAGAAGTTATGCCACTATCGTATCTATTTGGTACCCATTTACATACTTTTACACTACGAGATTATGTTGTTTAATCGACTACCATGAGTAAAATTGACAGAACGAAATTCAAAATCAGTAATACAAAATCCATACTAATATTATAAATGCGAAAGTAACTCTGTCTGTCTGTCCGTCTGTCTGTTACGCCTTCACGCCGAAACTACTGAACCGATTTGGATGAAATTTGGTATAGGGGTAGAGTAGAGCTCGAGATAGGACATAGGCTACCTTTTATTGCGAAATAAGGGTTGGAAGGGTTGAAATAGGGGATGAAAGTTTGATTGTACCACAGAATAGAGAGACTTCAGAAGTTATGCCACTATCGTATTTGTTTGGTACTCATTTACATACTTTTACACTTCGAGATTATGTTGTTTAATCGACTACCATGAGTAAAATTGACAGAATGAAATTCAAGATGTGTAATACAAAATCCATACTAATATTATAAATGCGAAAGTAGCTCTGTCTGTCTGTCTGTCCGTCTGTCTGTTACGCCTTCACGCCGAAACTACTGAACCGATTTGGATGAAATTTGGTACAGAGGTAGAATAGAGCTCGAGATAGGACATAGGCTACCTTTTATTGCGAAATAAGGGTTGGAAGGGTTGAAATAGGGGATGAAAGTTTGATTGTACCACAGAATAGAGAGACTTCAGAAGTTATGCCACTATCGTATTTGTTTGGTACTCATTTACATACTTTTACACTTCGAGATTATGTTGTTTAATCGACTACCATGAGTAAAATTGACAGAATGAAATTCAAGATGTGTAATACAAAATCCATACTAATATTATAAATGCGAAAGTAGCTCTGTCTGTCTGTCTGTCCGTCTGTCTGTTACGCCTTCACGCCGAAACTACTGAACCGATTTGGATGAAATTTGGTACAGAGGTAGAATAGAGCTCGAGATAGGACATAGGCTACCTTTTATTGCGAAATAAGGGTTGGAGGGGTTGAAATAGGGGATGACAGTTTGATTGTACCACAGAATAGAGAGACTTTAGAAGTTATGCCACTATCGCATTTATTTGGTACCCATTTACATACTTTTACACTACGAGATTATGTTGTTTAATCGACTACCCTGAGTAAAATTGACAGAACGAAATTCAAAATCAATAATACAAAATCCATACTAATATTATAAATGCGAAAGTAACTCTGTCCGTCTGTCCGTCTGTCCGTCTGTCTGTTACGCCTTCACGCCGAAACTACTGAACCGATTTGGATGAAATTTGGTACAGGGCTAGAGTAGAGCTCGAGATAGGACATAGGCTACCATTTATTGCGAAATAAGGGTTGGAAGGGTTGAAATAGGGGATGAAAGTTTGATTGTACCACAGAATAGAGAGACTTCAGAAGTTATGCCACTATCGTATTTGTTTGGTACCCATTTACATACTTTTACACTCTCGAGATTATGTTGTTTAATCGACTACCATGAGTAAAATTGACAGAACGAAATTCAAGATGTGTAATACAAAATCCATACTAATATTATAAATGCGAAAGTAGCTCTGTCTGTCTGTCCGTCTGTCTGTTACGCCTTCATGCCGAAACTACTGAACCGATTTAGATGAAATTTGGTACAGAGGTAGAGTAGAGCTCGAGATAGGACATAGGCTACCTTTTATTGCGAAATAGGGTTGGAGGGGTTGAAATAGGGGATGAAAGTTTGATTATACCACAGTATAGAGAGACTAAAGAAGTTATGCCACTATCGTATTTATAAGGTACCTACTTACATACTTTTACACTACGAGATTATGTTATTCAATCGACTTCCATGAGTTAAATTGACAGAACGAAATTCAAAATCTAAAATACAAAATCTATACTTAATGCATAATAATATTATAAATGCGAAAGTAATTTTGTCTGTCTGTCTGTCTGTTAAGCTATCACGCCTAAAATACTAAACCGATTTTAATGAAATTTGCCACAGTGATAGAGTAAAGCTTGAGAAATGACACAGGCTACCTTTTATTACGAAATAATGGTGGAAAGAGTTAAAATAGCGGATGAAAGTTTTTATGAAAGTCTGTAGGTGTCAAAATAGGGAATGAAATTTTATGAGAGGAAAAAGCGGGTCAGCGCGCTTGGTGGGGACCCGCCTAATCACGTTAAACGGCTGATCAGATTTTGATGAAATTAAAACATTGAATACTATTTATCCTGTTTTAAAGTTCCCATAGGATTTTCTCGAATATCCACGCGGACGAAGTCGCAGGCAAAAGCTAGTTTATAATATTTAAAATTGGATCTAGAGATTGTATTCCATATCCCATTCCCATTCCCAATCTTAATACATACTGATGTCTCCTACTTATAATACTACTAGCTTTTGCCTGCGACTTCGTCCGCGTGGATATTCGAGAAAATCCTATGGGAACTTTAAAACAGGATAAATAGTATTCAATGTTTTAATTTCATCAAAATCTGATCAGCCGTTTAACGTGATTAGGCGGGTCCCCACCAAGCGCGCTGACCCGCTTTTTCCTCTCATAAAATTTAATTCCCTATTTTGACACCTACAGACTTTCATAAAAACTTTCATCCGCTATTTTAACTCTTTCCACCATTATTTCGTAATAAAAGGTAGCCTGTGTCATTTCTCAAGCTTTACTCTATCACTGTGGCAAATTTCATTAAAATCGGTTTAGTATTTTAGGCGTGATAGCTTAACAGACAGACAGACAGACAAAATTACTTTCGCATTTATAATATTATTATGCATTAAGTATAGATTTTGTATTTTAGATTTTGAATTTCGTTCTGTCAATTTAACTCATGGAAGTCGATTGAATAACATAATCTCGTAGTGTAAAAGTATGTAAGTAGGTACCTTATAAATACGATAGTGGCATAACTTCTTTAGTCTCTCTATACTGTGGTACAATCAAACTTTCATCCCCTATTTCAACCCCTCCAACCCTATTTCGCAATAAAAGGTAGCCTATGTCCTATCTCGAGCTCTACTCTACCTCTGTACCAAATTTCATCTAAATCGGTTCAGTAGTTTCGGCATGAAGGCGTAACAGACAGACGGACAGACAGACAGAGCTACTTTCGCATTTATAATATTAAGTATGGATTTTGTATTACACATCTTGAATTTCGTTCTGTCAATTTTACTCATGGTAGTCGATTAAACAACATAATCTCGAAGTGTAAAAGTATGTAAATGGGTACCAAACAAATACGATAGTGGCATAACTTCTGAAGTCTCTCTATTCTGTGGTACAATCAAACTTTCATCCCCTATTTCAACCCTTCCAACTCTTATTTCGCAATAAAAGGTAGCCTATGTCCTATCTCGAGCTCTACTCTACCCCTGTACCAAATTTCATCCAAATCGGTTCAGTAGTTTCGGCGTGAAGGCGTAACAGACAGACAGACAGAGTTACTTTCGCATTTATAATATTAGTATGGATTTTGTATTACTGATTTTGAATTTCGTTCTGTCAATTTTACTCATGGTAGTCGATTAAACAACATAATCTCGTAGTGTAAAAGTATGTAAATGGGTACCAAATAGATACGATAGTGGCATAACTTCTGAAGTCTCTCTATTCTGTGGTACAATCAAACTTTCATCCCCTATTTCAACCCTTCCAACCCTTATTTCGCAATAAATGGTAGCCTATGTCCTATCTCGAGCTCTACTCTAGCCCTGTACCAAATTTCATCCAAATCGGTTCAGTAGTTTCGGCGTGAAGGCGTAACAGACAGACGGACAGAGTTACTTTCGCATTTATAATATTAGTATGGATTTTGTATTATTGATTTTGAATTTCGTTCTGTCAATTTTACTCAGGGTAGTCGATTAAACAACATAATCTCGTAGTGTAAAAGTATGTAAATGGGTACCAAATAAATGCGATAGTGGCATAACTTCTAAAGTCTCTCTATTCTGTGGTACAATCAAACTTTCATCCCCTGTTTCAACCCCTCCAACCCTTATTTCGCAATAAAAGGTAGCCTATGTCCTATCTCAAGCTCTATTCTACTTCTGTACCAAATTTCATCCAAATCGGTTCAGTAGTTTCGGCGTGAAGGCGTAACAGACAGACGGACAGACAGACAGACAGAGCTACTTTCGCATTTATAATATTAGTATGGATGACATATAACTTCAAAATTGTAAGATTTTCATACAAACAAATTTCAGCCCCTTAGGGGTTGAATTTGACAAAATCCTTTCTGAAGTCAATATGACATGATCATGATCAAAGATTATAATAATAGAACTACTTTTAAATTGGGAGCTAATTATTATGATCAACAAATTTTTTTTTTCATTTATTCATCACAAGTGAATCTACTATCTTATACTGCAGCTTTTTTCATAAAAAATAATGTTAGTCCAAATTTTTTTTATGTAATTGATAACTTCATTTCTGAAATGATGTCATGATCATTTCAGACATGAAGTTAAAGTTTCCACTATTTAATGTCGAGTTTGACGTTACTAACGAAGAATCAGACGCCGAAAGGAGGCGGCGGAAACACCGGAACTCGCGCAAACAGCGACCGTCCGAGTCTGAAGCGACCGAGGCCTCCGACACAGAGAAGGAGACTCTGAAGAAACCGGCTACGGACCAAGTGATGATGGTTAAAGTTGAGAACATGATGCACGAGAAGTTCAAACAAACTGAAGAAGTTAAAGCTTTAACCCAAGAAGTTATTAAGACTATTAGGGATATAATTAATTTAAATCCATTGTACAGGTGAGGCACTTAGCAATATAATATTAATATATCCTTTTTTTATTTTAATCAAATAATATTTATGTCAATTTAAAAGTGAAGTTACTTAAATGATCACTTGTCAACTGATATTATTCCTATTGGCTGTTTCAATATGTTATGTGTTGTGGGTGTTGGCTCACTATATGTAGTCCAGTAAAATTACGGGAGCGGATTAGTATGACGAAATTGAAATAATTTACAATAGCGGTCTCTCATTTTCTTATCATTCGATTAAATTTCTAGCTGTCATTTTGTAAATGAATCCAACTAATTTTCACGAATTATTTTACTTTACGACCAAAATATGAATATACTCGTATTTAATTGCTTTAGCAAAATTGATAATTACATACTTTCTTTACTTTTTGCTTGTTTATATTATTTTATTTATTTCTTGGGAAACATACAGCGTAAACTTTTACATCTAGTTACAACATACATCAAATTACATTAGCCTAAACAGTTTCCACTACTAAGTAATGACAATAAAGTGTCGAGTAACAATAACAATGTAACTAACTTACTTAAACAACTAAACAACATGTCCCATCGCGCCTATGTCATTTGCCCCACCATTCCCAAAAAATGAAAGTATCGCGTCTGAATCAAAGTAGTATGTCGGAGGAGGTATTTTACTCTAGAATCAGATTAATAATTATTTTCTGCATTAAAAAGTGGGATTTTTAAGTTAAAACGCTTTTAAATCTAAATTTTTTATCATTAGAGTACTTTTACTTAAACTTTTTTCACAAAATACTTCATAAAACAACTTAATGTTTTTGTAATTGTTTTTCTAAATATAAAACAATTCTTGACTGATACTATACCTAAATAAAATGTAATTAGCATTTTTTGATTATGAAAGTAATTAAATAAAATGAAACTGGGGCAACGCTGGGACATCTCCTTTGTTTACTTATAAAAGTGAGAGGCCAAATATTCATTAATTGGTACTCTTAAGTGCAACTTTGAATTTAGCGGGTTTAAGACTAAACAAATCAATGTGACTAAATTTAACATTATATAATTTCATCGCTCTCTATAAAACGGATTCTATACGAATAATTAGACCTACTCACAGGAATGCAAAAAGTGTCACGAGATCGCATGTTTGATTGCATATTGCAATGAATGTAAATCCAACAAAAGAAAGTAACGACTATGCTGTATTTTTTGTATTCGTAAATGAGTCGTATAGAATCAAGGCGGCTATTTGACATATTTGTTAAAAATTACTTATTGATACATCAGCATTGCAAATTTTAAACGTCATCGACTGCTCATTCAATTAACAATCAAAAGCGGCCATTTCCTCTAGTAAATTGGATTGCAAATCTCGTATTAGAATCAGAGACGGCTTTCTTTCATACAAAATCCATGAAATTCCGCCATCTTGATTTTTTCTTTTTCGATTTCCCACAAATTAGTAAAATGACAGATAGCCGACTTTGATTTTATACGACTCAAATATCAGTAATTTTACTGAACGAATAAAAGGTGGATCGACGATTTTGTGTGGGGTCGTGACCAAGGCAGAATCCGGTTGTCGTAGCAGCCTATAGCAGTCTATACTCAGCAGTGGGAATCTGGGGATGTTAATATTTGACTTAATTTTAGTAGTAATTTTCAGAGTATTAAGTATTGGTTGGTTGTTTAGAGAGTCGCTGCACCACATGTTGGCGCAGGGGCAACGCGTAGTGGACAACCCGGTGTACCTGAGCGACCTGGGAGCCGCGCTCACCGGCGCCGACGCAGCTGACTTGCAGGCCATCCTCGAGGAGATGGACGTATGTACACACTACTGCACGTGTGACCACATAGGGGCGGCGCGTGGGGACAATCCGGTGTACCTGAGCGACCTGGGGCGCTCACCGGCGCCGACGCAGCTGACTTGCAGGCCATCCTCGAGGAGATGGACGTATGTACACACTACTGCACGTGTGACCACATAGGGTCGGCGCGTGGGGACAATCCGGTGTACCTGAGCGACCTGGGGCGCTCACCGGCGCCGACGCAGCTGACTTGCAGGCCATCCTCGAGGAGATGGACGTATGTACACACTACTGCACGTGTGACCACATAGGGGCGGCGCGTGGGGACAATCCGGTGTACCTGAGCGACCTGGGGCGCTCACCGGCGCCGACGCAGCTGACTTGCAGGCCATCCTCGAGGAGATGGACGTATGTACACACTACTGCACGTGTAACCACACAGGGCCGGCGCGTGGGGACAACCCGGTGTACCTGAGCGACCTGGGGCGCTCACCGGCGCCGACGCAGCTGACTTGCAGGCCATCCTCGAGGAGATGGACGTATGTACACACTACTGCACGTGTAACCACACAGGGCCGGCGCGTGGGGACAACCCGGTGTACCTGAGCGACCTGGGGCGCTCACCGGCGCCGACGCAGCTGACTTGCAGGCCATCCTCGAGGAGATGGACGTATGTACATACTACTGTACGTGTGACCACACAGGGGCGGCGCGTGGGGACAACCCGGTGTACCTGAGCGACCTGGGGGTCACCGGCGTGCGTTTTAAGCTGTATTCATTCAAAGAGAGGACCAAACCTGCTGCATGCCAGCCAGTTTTTCAAATAATGTCGCTTAAGAAAATAATGTTTCCTTTCGTCGTCACTGACTTGAGTTGTTGGTTGCGACGGTTGCACGTCTCTGGATTAAGATTTATTGGTATCGTGTACAGTTTCCAATGCCATCACACTCTTGCATCCAGCACTAAAGAACATTAACAGTTCCTATAGCTGCTGTGCTGTTGAGTAGTAATTGGAGGAGGAAACATCTAAAAAAAAATGGCCTGGCCTGGCACACACGTAATGTAACTAAAAATCGAACTGCCCCAGACGATAAAATTCCGTGTAGGTTAATAAACGTGACAAACAGTCACTTTTTCATGTTTGAACTTGTTTCAGATTCCAAAAAGACTGATGATGTCTCTTTCCCTTTTGAAGAAAGAGCTCGAACTATCAAAATTACAACAAAAAATAGGGAAGGAAGTAGAGGAGAAAGTGAAACAGCAACATAGAAAGTACATATTGCATGAACAACTTAAGGTATGTAAGCAACAAATGAACCATTCACTGATTCATTTTATTTTTTATTTTATTTACTTAAGGCATAATGAGGATCAGTAACGATTTTTGTTTAGTGGCTAATTAGAAAGCTTATGCAACCACATGATTAACTGTGAATTTTTTTTTTACGATATCTCTTAAACCTGAGAAGTTATAAGAGCTAAAACACTGGTTTTTTGGGGGTCCTTATGACGTCATCACGACGTACGCGATAAAGCACATATTGCATTGAGCTTGGTATTTCCTTCAAACCCTTTTAACTCAACCATTTCTAAACGGATTTCAATAGTAGATTGTATAACAAGGGAGCAAAATAATATTTTTACGGCGAGGGCGCTATTTTGAATCCAGAGCGAAGTGAGGGATTCTAGAGTAGAATCCCGAGCGTAGCGAGGGATTCTTCAGTAGAATCCTGAACGTAGCGAGGGATTCAAAGTATGTCGCCCTCGCCAAAAATATTTTGCGCCCGAGTCATATACTCTACTTTTCATCCCCTTTCTATGAGAAAATAAATAGGAGACTGTGTTTATGTAATTAATGAAAATGTTCTTTATTTAAAAAAGACACGTGAAAAGTAAAAATAATTACAAATTTATAGTTACGTTTGATACACTAGCGCAATTTTCAAAAGTTATTGTACTAAGTACGTAAGTATGTACTATAATTACAAGAACACAGACTTAATTCGCGCGCTTATGTTTTTTTTTTAGTCTCCGCGCCGTCTATACAGCCAGTCAATACATACCAGCCGGCGGCGGCGTTCGAATTCTTTGAAAGATACATGTTCTAAATTCAAATCTCTTTTCCTCCCACTAAAAAGTTCTTACCAGAAAAGAGCTATTTTGGTCCCACTTATACAGGGTGGCCCAAACGGTGACGCTAAAAATTTTTTTTTTGTTTCCTCACATCTCGTTGTACCCGGAAATACCCTATGTATGTTCAGCGATTTTTTGTAGTTTTCGAGCTATGAATTATTTTTTTAAATTTTGAGAATTTTTGACTTGACAGACTAAAATATTTTTCTTTCGGAAATTATACATCTTTTTTTGAATTATTTTTTTGTTACATAGACCTCATGACTTGAACTTTAACACATAAAATACCCAGCTTCCTGTCATCAAAATAAGTTACAAAAATATTGACCGACAGTGAAAAATTGACGTAAAATCAAATCATAGTTAAATTTTCAACTTTGAATTAAAAATTAAAAAAAAGGTTCCATGACTTCTGAGTAATTTTAAAAACTTCACAAGACCCTAAGCTTTAATTCTAATTTAAAAAAAAATGTGCTTAATAAGGTTTTTTTAGCCGAAATCTGCCTTCAAATGCACAAAGGTGAAATTTTCTAAGATTTTTTATTGACTATTTTGTCATTCACAAAATGATTCTTACCAAAATAAAGTTTAAAATGGTACTGTTTATTGAATAAAGAATTAAAAACAACCTTTAAAAGTATGTTATTACGAAGCGGTAACATCGATGTCATTTAGTTATAGTTATTTTGGTTATTTTAAGGATAAATCATATTAAATAAAACAATTACTACAAATTCAACAATTAAATTTATTTCACAATAAGTTTTCAAAATGTCTCCCTCCCGCTTCAATGCACAACCTACATCGCCTTAAAAAATTTTGTTTTAAATTTCGGAAAGCATTAGTATTTTCTTTGATTTTTATTTCTGCTTCTCTTAGTTTTTGACGCAGCTCTGCTTCAGTGTTTGTTTCGTTTGCGTAAACCATCTCTTTGTAATAGCCCCACAGAAAAAAATCTATGGGGTTTAAGTCTGGTGAACGCGCAGGCCAAGGAATCGGGCCGCCACGCCCAATCCACCGTCTCGGAAAAGTCTGGTTAAGGTGCTCTCGTACTTCTCTAGCATAGTGGCACGGAGCACCATCGTTTTGAAATATCATTCTTCTTCTTGTTAGTAGATTCACATCCTCTAATAAACCGTTCAAGCTATTTCGTAGAAAATCCAAATATTGCGCTCCGTTCAACCTAGCCGGCAATTCAAATGGTCCTATAAATTCCCCATTGACAATTCCTGACCACAAATTTACACTAAACCTTGTTTGAAAATTGGATGGTCTTGCCTTGTGTGGGTTTTCAATGGCCCAACTGTGATAATTATGAATATTGAAAACTCCGGTTCTTTCAAAGCGTGATTCGTCTGTCCACAAAATTTTGTCGAAGAAATCAGGATCGTCTTGAGTTTTTTGAAGCATTGTTTCACAGAAAGTCACTCGTCTTGGATAATCTGCAGGTTGCAATTGTTGCACGCGTTGGATATGAAAAGCGTGGTATCCCTCTGAAAAAAAAAAACACCGAAATTGTAAATTCAAAGCATAGGTAAGATAGTCTTTTTTCAGTTTCACCAAATAGTAGGCTAGTGATAATCACTGGTATGTACCACGCTTTCTCGCCCACTAGCGAGTGATTATTTTGTTGCCAAATACACATTCAGTCAGAGTTCAATACTTAAAAAGACCACGTGCTACAAAAAGTCGCTCATAAAGCACGTGCGTGCTATTTTTTTTAAGTCACAATAATTACAGCTAAAAAAAATAGCACGTGGGCATAGTGGGCGAGCTAATGGGTGCGTAATTATGAGGTTTAAAGACAAGATGAAATTAACCCACCTGACTTCAGTATCCTCATAACTGAGGTTCGTGGTACACCAGTCCTTCTTGCGATTGCTCTGGTGCTAGTCGATGAATCCCTTTCCACTTGTTCCACGACTTGATCCATAATATCTGGATCCATTCTGGGTATTCCTTCCTGAGATGAACGTCCAGGAATTCGTCCCTCCATAAATGTATGGTGAGTATTTTGAAATACTCTGTAATTCGGGTAATGCTCCCGTTGTTCTCCTCGCCGTTCCAATTGCTCTCGATAAAGCCTTGCTGCCAAACTAGCATTTCCTTGGGCAACACCGTAAAAATAGTGCATCTCTGCGTATTCACGCAAAGAATAGCTCATGTTGCAGCACAAAGGTCCAAATCACAAGGTAGGTAATCAAAGTCCGAAACACAAGCACAGGTAAATCAGTCACAGGAAGAATCAGAGTCCAGTTAGCAAGCGAGAGTAGTTGTATCAGAATTGAAAACAAAACCAGGAGTAGTAGTAACACGAGCGAAAGCTGTGAACAACTGAGGTGAAGGAGGGAGGAATGCGACCGACATGAGATGAATAGAGCAAGATAGCAAGATAGATAGAGCAAGACAGCAAGATAGATAGAGCAAGACGGCCTAGATGAGAAAGAGAGGACGTGCTTATAGACGACGCTGTGTTGGTCCCCCTTCTTTTGTTCGGCGCGCGGGAAGTCTATTGTTTGTGATTCTAGTGTCTGCCAGAACTATTGTTATTTATGATGTCGCTAAAGATAAACCGGTTGGAGGTAAAGACCATTTTCTTTGTACAAAGACCAACTTGTGCTGTTGAAGTGACAACATACTAACTACCACTAAACTAATTTAGAACTCTAAATTTATAAACTATACTAAATGTCAATTATTATGTTATATCAAACCTAATTAACCTTAGATAATAACAATGAGTGCTTTTAAAATAAATTACCTTTGTACATTTGAAGGCAGATTTCGGCTAAAAAAAGCCTATTAAGCACCACTTTTTTTTAATTAGAATTAAAGCTTAGGGTCTTGTTAAGTTTTTAAAATTACTAAAAAGTCATGGAACCTTTTTTTTAATTTTTAATTCAAAGTTGAAATTTTAACTATGACTTGCTTTTACCTCAATTTTTTATTGTCGGTCAATATTTTTGGAACTTATTTTGATGATAGGAAGCTGGGTATTTTATGTGTTAAAGAACAAGTCATGAGGTCTATGTAACAAAAAAAAAATAAAAAAAAGATGTATAATTTCCGGTAAAAAAAATATTTTAGTCTGTCAAGTAAAAAAATCTCAAAATTTAAAAAAAAAATCATAGCTCGAAAACTACAAAAAATCGCTGAACATACATAGGGTATTTCCGGGTACAACTAGATGTAAGGAATCAAAAAAAAAATTTTTAGTGTCACCGTTTGGGCCACCCTGTATAGGAACAAATCATCATTTTTCGAATAGAAGGGATGAAAAAATTCTTTTACTAGGTTTCATAGCTATCAATATGTGTTTATATTATAACAATAAAACTATAGGATTCAAATCTGTTACTGATCCTCATTACAGAAAACAGATAGAGAAACATACAAAAATATAAGTTAAAATTATCAAGGTTATATCTGAGCCCAATTACGAAAGTGCACAGCATTTGCAATATTTTTACCAAATAATTAATTCGACTGAGTATGTCTGCTATATCCTTCTTCACTCTTTAATTTTACGATTATGTCTCTTTCAAATCTGCAAAGCAATATTACTCGTTTAATACATGATATTTCAAATGCTCAGGAAGGAAATTGTTTTTTCTAATATAAAAACAAATGTAACTCCAATAAAGTCCAACTTTGATAGACCTTCTTAAAACAGATAAGTGTAAATAAATGTTAGATATTAAAACAACAACGATATCTATGCTATATGATAGTTCTAATCTAAAACCTACTTAATTTAGGTGTTATTTTAGAATAACTTAGATTGGATTTATTGATTTTTAGGGTTCCGTACCCAAAGGGTAAAAACGGGACCCTATTACTAAGCCTCCGCTGTCCGTCTGTCTGTCTGTCACCAGGCTGTATCTCATGAACCGTGATAGCTAGACAGTTGAAATTTTCACAGATGATGTATTTCTGTTGCCGCTATAACAACAAATACAAATATAAAAATATAATAAAATAAATATTTAAGGGGGCTCCTATACAACAAACGTGATTTGTTTGCTGTTTTTGCTTTATATTAATAAAGACAACAGGTAGACAAGACAGTTGAAATTTTCACAGATGATGTATTTCTGTTGCCGCTATAATAACAATAAATAAAAACCGAATAAAATAAATATTTAAGGGGGGCTCCCATACAACAAACGTGATTTTTTTTGCCGTTTTTTGGTACGGTACCTTTCGTGCGCGAGTCCGACTCGCACTTGGCCGGTTTTTTTTGATTTCCCGACGTTTGGACACCTTTCCAGGGGCCGTGGTCACGGGATGACTAAAACAAAAAGGCTGCTCATAATTTTATGAAATTAAGTTCCAAGCGAGTAATTTCAGTCGAGAAATAAAAAACCAATAAATCCAAACTAAATAAAACCAGCTTGTTCCAAAAAGTACCAATACCATTGTAGGTAATAAAAAAAGAGTTGGGCTTGGAGAAAGACGACAAGGACGCGATAGGCGACAAGTTCCGCGAGCGGCTCGCCAACAAAACTGTGCCGCCCGCCGTGCAGACCGTCATCGACGAAGAACTCAACAAGCTCAGCTTCCTCGAGAGCCACAGCTCAGAGTTCAAGTTAGTTCCACCACAGACTCATTACAGGACAAGTTTTACGAGCGGCTCGCCGACAAAACCGTGCAGACCGTCATCGACGAAGAACTCAACAAACTCAACTTCCTCGAGAGCCACAGCTTCGAGTTTAAGTTAGTTCCACCACAGACTCATTACAGGACAAATTCTACGAGCGGCTCGCCGACAAAACCGTGCTGCCCGCCGTGCAGACCGTCATCGATGAAGAAAACGACCACCACAGATTCATTACGCGACAAGTTCCACCACAGATTCTCTACACGACAAGTACCACAGCGACTCGCGACAAGGCTTTGCCGCCCGCCGTGCAGGCTGTCGTCGACAAACTCAACTTCCTCGAGAGCCACAGCTCAGAGTTCAAGTTAGTTCCACCACAGGTTCGTTACATGAGAAGTTACGCGAGTGGCTCGCCGACAAAACCGTGCCGGCCGTCGCCGATGGCGGCAAATTAAATGTATGTAACAAAAACTGGCGTTTCACGCATCTTTTGCGATGGAATTTCCACATAACATGACCCAGGCCTATAAAGACTTTTTTATTCATAGTGTAACGCGGTGCTACCTCGACTGGTTGACTTCCCTCCCATGGGGCATCACCTCCGAAGAGAACTTGAAGCTGGAAGACGCTCAAATAATCCTGGACGAGGACCACTACGGCATGGAAGACATCAAGAAGCGGATCCTGGAGTTCATCGCGGTGTCCCAGCTGAAGGGCACCACGCAGGGCAAGATACTGTGCTTCCACGGGCCGCCTGGGGTGGGCAAGACTAGTATAGGTAAGTGACTCCATGTATAAATCTATCTACACTACAGTATGTTCCAAAAAGCATCCCTAAAGCTGTTCTAAAAAAAATATTATAAACCTAGATAACGGCCACTTTTTTGAAAAAAAACATTTTTTTTCATCATGTTCTGCATAGTTGCAACCCTAGACCTAATTTGTGTTTTGATTTTGTCCATTAATGGGGTTGATTATGGAAAACAATAGTTTATTTGCGTCTATGGTTGTCACTTTGGAGTTTTTCATACAAATAAACATTTTTTAACAGATTATTATGAAACACCATGTATATTATTTATTATCAAATAAATATTATCCTTCATAAATATCCTAAAGTTTCCATTTTCCATTAAGACTTTAAAATGATATCTGCTTTTATAACTATTTAATTTGTAATCAAATGATAACTTCTTTATGTTTAAAAAATGGTGTAATTTATTAGTATAATATAAACGGCAGTTTTTCGGTCACCGCTATATGTCAGTCAAATTCCCATTTACAGGTCTGTTTTACCATATACTTTTTCAGCGATGGCGTATGTTGTTGTTTTAGCGTGTTCACACAACACAATAAAGATCCAATAAACACACAATCAAATTTTGTTACTGTATCCAGTAGCGACAGATCTGATATTTTGTGAACAGGCACTTAGAGCCAAAACGCACTGTCGACCGGTCGCCGAGCGACTGTCGACAGCGACTGTAATTTCTACTAGTTTATTATGGACGCGTACGCACTTGGTCGCCCGGCAGTGGGCGACTAGCGGCGACAGCGGCGACTCACAGACGGTTCTTATTAATTTATCTGTTTTAGCAACAAGGTCGTCCCTTTATTTTTCCTTGTTTGTTTCTCTATAAAGTAATGATAATATTGCATTGAACAAATGTACAAGAAACAATACCGATACCCATATTCAAAACGCTCGCTTGGTCGCCGCTCGCCGGCCTAGTCGCTCGTCGACCTGTCGACAGTGCGTTTTGGCTCTTACCAGCCACATTATACAAAGTCTTATATTCCCAACAGCCCGTTCTATCGCGCGCGCGCTCAACCGACAATACTTCCGGTTCTCCGTGGGCGGCATGACGGACGTGGCCGAGATCAAGGGCCACAGACGCACCTACGTGGGCGCCATGCCCGGGAAACTGGTGCAGTGTCTGAAGAAGACCGCCACTGAGAACCCGCTGGTGCTCATCGACGAGGTGGACAAGATTGGCAAGTCAGTACCACTTAGTATACTTCTCTACAGGAATCTTCAGCGCTGAATGAGAGATGGCAAAATATTTTTTAGGTCTGATCCGTGACAGTATTGGCGCGCAAGCGGAGATTCCATTCCGATTACGTGATTGGTTACCTACCTGCGATATTCATTGGTTGCGCTTCTCTAGCTCTTAGTCCTGAAAAATACAATGCACAAAATGATACTTTCTCTTATGTGCAGCATTTGAAAATTTAGACTGAATCTAGTAATTGAAGTAGGTAGTGGGACATGTATGTTGGTTGTATGTTACGCCCCCGACTTCCTCGAGGGCCAAATAGAGTTATATCCGTGCTCGACGCAAGTACATTAATTGCATTACTGTATGGATTACTAGCGGCCGCCCGCGACTTCGTCTGCGTGGAATGGTTTTTGTTATTCCTCGGGAACAATATACTCCAATCAACGGGGCTTATGCAACCCGAATAATTCTCCCGTCTATGAAATTTGGCATGTGATGAAGTTAGGTAATACAGATTACAGATGAACAATAATCCAGTAAATTTTGTTACGAGAAGTAAGGTACGAGGGTGGATCCAAAAATTCGTGGCCTAATGTAGAAATAGCTTTGATAGTTTTGTAAATCTACGCTCACTCTTTAGTATGGTTCTTCAATAGTAAATGTGCGAAGTTTCGTTCCGATACTGCAAGCCATATTTTTTTTGTGAACATTTGTTTGATGCTATCTGACATCTTTTTCAATAATGGAGAAAATTGAATACCGAGCAGTGATCAAGTACCTCAGTAAAAAAGCCTATCACCAAAAGATATTCATCAAGATATGGTGAATACTTTGGTTGGGTCAGCTCCATCATATTCCAGTGTAAAAAAGTGGGTGGCTGAGTTTAAGCAGGGTCGGGAGAGTATTGAAGATGACCCTAGGAGCGGTAGGCCTTCAAAGTCTACCACGAACAAAAACATTGAAAAAATATGTGATCTTATTCTGAGTGACCGAAGATTGACCATCAGTAAGATAGCTGAGATCACAGGCATTGGTTATGGTCGGGTACAAAATATTGTAACTCAAGAATTGGGGTTCCATAAGGTTTCTGCTCGTTGGGTTCCGATATTGCTTTCAGCTGAACAAAAACGAGTTCGTTTCGCAATTTCCCGTGACTGTTTGGAGCTTTTTGAGGTGGATCCAGAGGATTTTTTATCCCGGTTTGTTACCATGGATGAAAGCTGGGTTCACCACCATACTCCTGAATCTAAGCAACAATCGAAGCAGTGGAAAATATCTGGCTCTCCAACTCCAAAGAAAGCTTAAGTCGTTTTGTCGACCAACAAAGTCATGGGTTCAGTTTTTTGGGATGCAAAGGGAATTATTTTTGTGGATTATTTACTAAAGGGCGAAACTATAAATTCAAGTTATTATTGTAACCTTTTACGACGACTAAGGGAAGAAATCAAAGAAAAAAGGCCGGGTATGTTACGGAAGAAAGTGTTGTTCCATCAAGACAACGCCCGGGTTCACACTTCAGCTGAAACAATGGCTGAAATCCATAATTGTGGCTATGAAATATTGCCCCATCCACCTTATTCGCCGGATTTAGCCCCCTCAGATTCCAAATTAAAAAATACACTTAGGTAGTTCGAAAGTTTCGGACAGGAACGAGGTGATAGCCGCAGTAAATGATTATTTTGACAACCTTCAGGAATCATTTTTTTTCGAAGGTATAAACAAGTTGCAGGTCAGGTGGAAGAAATGCATTGACCTAAATGGAGACTATGTCGAAAAATAAAAATTAATTCAGACCCACTTTTCTTTCATTTTCATGGTCGGGCTTAGAACTTTTGGATCCACCCTCGTATTTTTACCTAAACATGAAAATAGCTTATATCTCTCTGTGAATATTTCCTCAGGTTAAAATACTTTCTGTATACGTACTTATGTACCATGGGCAACAGCGACGCTTAACCACTGCTAAGGTCAAAATCGCTTGCACGCCGCGCCGTCACAACATACGTTTAGTTCGTGTAGGGGCGATACGCGCGCACACGAATTTTGTTGCAAACTGGTTAAGCGTCGCTGTTGCCCATAGTACTAGTTAGAATAAGTATGTAAACAAATCCAATCTTTTTTCGATTACGTAGATACCCTAATTTTAAATTTTAACATTTTAATATATATCTTCTATTCAAAAATTTATCTGCTGATTATTATTTTTAATATGTTTTTATATCCTTAAATATATAGCTTTGTTCAGTAAGCCACTAAATTTTCTTCTTTAATCTTATTTATACATAAACGTATAAAAATAGATCGACTATTTTTTCACATTACCTCTTAAGACCAAAAGATAAAAAAAATATGATTAAAGTAGAAAATTTATTGGCTTATTGAACAAAGCTATATATTTAAGGATATAAAAACATATTAAAAATAATAACCAGCAGATCATTTCTTCAATAGAAGATTGTCGCGACCACTGCGTGAAACGGATCGAACGACGGCTGCGGCAATGTGATTGGCTGGCGATGAAGAAGCTGTCAAAACCAAATTCAAAACCGACGTACCTATATAAGCGGACTTTCAAAAGGAAAAAACGTTCATTCGCTATTCATTCGCTAATTTTGCTACTTTCTCTATAAATTTTTCTATGTACCATTGTGAAACGCAAGTAAAAGCTGTTATAATATTCGCAAGTTATTATTTATCTCTTCAACGACGACCTTACGCATGACATCTGGACCTTCGAAGCCAAATTTGGACTTTTTGATACCGAAGTTGGAGCGACCAATTGGAGAAACAATAAGGAATATACGCAGAATAACTGAGGATCGAGCCGAGAACAAAGCGCAAAAGGTACGACCATCAGCTATCATTTCCCTTCCTAATCCATTGCTTAAACTTGTGTTTATTACTGTGGTAAATTATTTCATTGTACTAGTGATTGATACGCAGGGAGCTCTATTATCAGTTGTCTATAGCAGCGTGCCGTTTGCTAGCACTAACTGCCACTGTATAATAAATCCAACTTTCACTAGCCGCCAAAATGAGTGATACCGAAACTACTGTGTCTCGTTCAAAATCACCACTTAAAATAACCGTCACCAACAATGACAGCACAAATCAATTAATTCGTGATCTAGTTAAAAAACGCGCCATTGTCAAGAGTAGATTAACAAGGTTTTGTAATTTTATTAATAATTTTGAGCGTGAAAAGCCTTTGTCTTCGCAATCAAAGGCAGATTTAAAGCTGAGAATTCAAAGTGCCAAGAGCCTTCACGCAGAGTTTAACGGTCTTCAAAGTACGCTAGAGGAATCGGTTTTAGAAATAGATTTAGAAGAACAATTAAATCAACGCGATCAATTTGAAGACAGTTACTACAGAGTGATGGCTCGAGCTGAATGTATGCTAAACGTTGAGAGTGAAGCTTCTATTTCTAAAGATTGCTCTAATAATTCAGTTAAACTACCTACGATATCTGTACCGAACTTTGAAGGTTCGAGTGAAAGCTGGCTAGAATTCCGGGATACATTTTTATCCCTTGTGCATAATTCCACGCAGATAAGTAGCATTCAAAAGTACCACTATTTGAAATCTGCATTGAGGGGCAGCGCAGCCCTAGTAATAGATTCATTAGAATTTTGTGCAGATAACTATTTAGTCGCATGGGAATTATTGTTGAACCGGTACAACAATTGTAACTTGTTAGTACATAACCACGTAAAAGCATTGTTCAACATTCAAGCCCTGACTAAGGAAGAACCGGATTTATTGCGAAATTTAATAGATACGATATTAAAAAATTTGCGTGCACTAAAGATCCTAGGTGAACCAGTAGACACCTGGGACACACTAATTATTTATATTGTTGTTTCTAAATTAGATAAAATAACGGAACGCGAGTGGGAACAACATAAAACCACAATTTTAAAACAATCCGGTAATTCCAAGTCAAAACTGAAGGTAGATTCGCTATTGTCTTTTCTAAAAGATCGGGCGGATATGCTGGAAACGTTGCAGTTATCTAACGGTAGCGCTAATTCCAATTTAAACACAAAAAATAGAAAACAATCACATTCACACTACCCAAAGATTCACTGCAACGTTTCCACTAACAAGCCACAAAAGCACTTCAGTAATAAGTCGTGTTCGTTTTGCAATAACGGTGTGCATCCACTTTACGCGTGTCAACTATTTTTAACCACTGATTTAGACACTAAAATCAAACACGTAAGCGTGAACAAACTGTGCGAGAATTGTTTGCGCCCGGGTCATAACGTAGGTTCATGCAGATTCAGTCCGTGTAGACAGTGCAACGAAAGGCATAACACCCTATTACACAAGCGAAAGGATGATGTTAGCCCAGCGGTGCCTGCGCGCGTATGCGAGAATAACAAACAAGTTTTGTCTATGCATTCTTCCCTCACCCATGATCTGTCGCCAGCGGCGGTGCAGCGACCGGTTTCTAGCCCCCCCGCCACCGCTGCCGTGTCATGTAACACACACATAGAATCGGCCATGCATCTATCACACAGACAAGTTGTTTTGTTGTCCACTGCACTTGTAGAAGTACTTGACGTTCATAATATTTATCACTCAGCGCGCTGCCTTTTGGATTCGGGAAGCGAACGTTGTTTCGTATCTAGTTCATTATGCAAACTATTACAATTACCATTAGTACAGTCCACACATGAAATTCGTGGTGTTGGCAATACGATCACGCAGTCTACTCAAATGTGTGAAATTGAAATAAAATCCTGCACCAGTACATACGTTACGCAAATTCAATGCATTGTGCTACCACACTTAACATATACATTGCCCGCTATATCTAAGCATCATGCGGAGTTTAAAATACCAGAGCATATTCAATTAGCGGATCCATCATTCTACGAATCTCAAAACATTGATATCCTGATAGGCGCTGATAAGTTTTGGGATTTGTTAAATAGCGGTAAAATGCGATTACCTAATGGGCCGTTCCTTCAAAATACGCGTTTAGGGTGGATAGTCTCGGGTCCCATACATTTAAATACGCGCAATATGGGTAGTGTACAATGTAATTTTTCTCAAAGTTTAGATTTACAATTACGTCAATTTTGGGAGCTTGAGGAAATTATAAAACCATGTAAGACGTATACGGATGAAGAACAGGAATGTGAAAATATTTTCGTTAATACTACGATGCGTGACGAAAACGGGAGATTTTCAGTAAACATTCCTCTCAAATCATCACTACATGAGTTAGGCGAATCTTATCCTCAAGCCCTCAAACGATTTTTATCTTTGGAACGGCGCCTAGAAGCTAATCCCGAGTATAAAAAATTATACAACGATTTCATGCACGAGTATGAACAACTAGGTCATATGACGCGTGTTGACGAGTACGGAACTCCTAATTATGTAATACCACATCACGGTGTGCTCCGCGAGCAAAGCACAACCACTAAGCTACGTGTGGTATTTGACGCTAGTGCAAAGTCGAGTTCCGGGCAGTCTTTCAACGACCTTCAACTTGTGGGACCTCCGATACAAGGTGATTTGTTTGCCATTTTATTGCGTATGCGTCAGCACAAATATATAGCGTGTGCTGACATCGAAAAAATGTATCGGCAGGTATTAATCAACGAAAATCAACGTGACCTACAACTTATCTTGTGGCGTGACGATCCGACAAAACCAATTAATGTATATAGACTAAATACTGTAAGTTATGGTACCGCCTCGGCTGCTTTCTTGGCTGTACGGTGTTTAAAACAATTATCTTTAGACTGTCCGGATCCTGACGTCAAAAGAACAATAGCCGAATCATTTTTCGTTGATGATATGGTCACTGGGTCTAACGATAAAAACGAACTATTACAATTATGCGAAAATGTATCAAACACTTTAAAGGCGGGTTGTTTTCCATTGAGGAAATGGATTTTTAATTTTCGATGCGATCTAGCTTCCGATTGTTTTAATGACGCCAAAGATTTAAATATCAACGATAGTCACAACTGTAAAACATTGGGTATGTGTTGGAATTTTAATTCCGATGAATTTTATTTTGACACAAAATTTGTAAATAATAATAATACATATTCTAAGCGCATAATATTGTCTCATATATCGCAAATATTCGACCCACTAGGATTGTTGAGCCCTGCAATAATAGTAGCAAAGGTTTTATTACAAAGGCTATGGCTTCTCAAGTTAGACTGGGACGACGAGCTGCCGCGCGACGTCACAGCTGAGTGGAACCGGTTTGCTAACAGTTTATCGGCGCTCGATCGATAATATTCGTATTCCACGACACGTAATAGCAAATGAACCAACGGCACTTGAGTTACACATATTTACGGATGCTTCTCAAACGGCTTACGGAGCGTGTATTTATGTCCGATCTGTTTTCGATGATAATAATGTGTCACCATCTGTGCATTTATTATGCTCAAAGGGCAAGGTTGCGCCGTTAAAGCTTGTTAGCGTACCTAGGCTCGAATTGAGCGGCGCGGTTCTTGGGGCGCGTCTTTATTTGTTGGTAAAAAAATCGCTTCACTGTCAATTTAATCGTGTCATATTCTGGACAGATTCTACTATAGTCTTAGGGTGGCTGCGCATGGCTCCTAGGTTATTAAAAACTTTTGTTCAGAATAGAGTAGCCGAGATACATGAATTAACTGAAGGGCAGCCATGGCGACATGTGAGCGGAAAAAATAACCCTGCAGATTTAGTGTCTAGGGGTGTGCACCTGCCTGACCTGACCACTTCACGTTTATGGTGGAATGGTCCGACCTTTTTACATGATGCGAATTTCGATTGTGACATTTTAGAAAATAATTCACAACATTCAATCAACGATTTACCTGAGGTTAAGGCTAATGTTGTACATGCGTTTAATTGTAATCAAAATGCGAGTATTGTTCTGTTTGCTAGATTTTCTCGTTTTGACCGATTAATTCGTACGTTTGCCTATGTATTACGTTTTTTGCACAATATTCGAAAGCCAAAGTCGGATAGGTTAAGCGGCGCAATTACTATTAGTGAGTTAAGATGTTCTGAGATGATTCTTGCAAAATTGTCTCAATTGGAATCATTTCATGATGAATATGAAAAATTATCTAAGGGGTTATCACTAAAACATAATCCTAGCTTACAAAAATTAAATTTATTCTTAGACAAATCTAATACTATACGCGTTGGGGGTCGAATTAGCAACTCAGAGGATTTTAACTATGATAAGAAGCACCCAATTTTACTCTCATCGAAACATCAATTTTCCGTGCTATTGTTTCGTCACAAACACCAGTCTCTTCTTCACGTAGCCCCTCAGGCACTCCTATACAATGTGCGCGAGCAATGGTGGGTGATTGGTGGAAGAAACCTTGCTAGAAAAATAGTACGGGATTGCGTGGTTTGCAAAAAACTATTGGGCCAAACATTACATCCACTTATGGGTAATCTGCCTAAGGAACGATTGAGTGCTACTTATCCCTTTCTATATTGTGGGGTTGACTATGGGGGACCAATTTACATTTTGAATCGCAAGGGAAGGGGCGCAAAAACGGTCAAATCGTATATCTGTTTATTTGTCTGTTTTACAACACGCGCAATACACTTGGAGCTTGTAAGCGATCTTTCCTCAGAGGCATACATTCTAGCTCTCAAACGCTTTATTTCACGCTACGGAAAACCTGTTGAAATATTCTCTGACAATGGCAGGAATTTTGTAGGAGCAATGAAAGAATTTTCTAATTTTTTAAATAATTGTTCAGAGGATATAGCTCAATATGCAACGAGCCAATCTATTAAATTTAGCTTTATTCCCCCTTACGCTCCTCATTTTGGTGGCCTGTGGGAGGCAGGAATAAAGTCTTGTAAACATCACTTGACGCGGGTCATTGGGAACGCGCATTTAACGTTTGAGGAATTTACCACAGTACTAGCACAAGTGGCGGCGATCCTCAACTCCCGTCCACTTTCACCTATGTCCTCAGACCCTAATGATCTCCTACCCTTAAGTCCAGCCCATTTCCTGATCGGTCGTACACTTACAGCGCCAGTTTATGATGACATGCGAGCTGATCCAGGGCATCTACTCAATCGCTACAAGAAGGTGGAGCAGATTCGTCACCATTTCTGGGCACGTTGGGCGAAAGAATACGTCTCGGAGTTGCAGACTAGGTGCAAATGGACTGAGGGCGGTGACTCGTTGCAAGCTGGAACTCTCGTCGTCATCAAAGACGATAACTTGCCTCCTCTCAAATGGCAGTTGGGGCGCATCGTTGCTACAGTTCCTGGCAAAGACGGCATATCACGTGTGGCGGACATTTGCACAGCAAGTGGCACTGTGCGGCGGGCATTCTCAAAAATATGTCCTTTATTTCATGAAGATGCAGTGCAGTAATTTTGAAGCATCCTGGTGCTTCCAAGGCCGGGGGCATGTCGCGACCACTGCGTGAAACGGATCGAACGACGGCTGCGGCAATGTGATTGGCTGGCGATGAAGAAGCTGTCAAAACCAAATTCAAAACCGACGTACCTATATAAGCGGACTTTCAAAAGGAAAAAACGTTCATTCGCTATTCATTCGCTAATTTTGCTACTTTCTCTATAAATTTTTCTATGTACCATTGTGAAACGCAAGTAAAAGCTGTTATAATATTCGCAAGTTATTATTTATCTCTTCAACGACGACCTTACGCACGACAAGATATATTTAGAAATGTTAAAAGTTAAATTTGGGGTATCTCTGAAATTGAAAAAAGATTGGATTCCTTTACATACTTATTCTAACTAGGTCACCTGTCCAACAATGAAACAGTCGGACACAATGAAACAGTGCCATATTTTCCAAATACGACGTTGCCAGGTAGTGCAGTATACCTAGTCTAGACAACCTCATACATCCTCCGCTCCTCCCCAGTTAGCGTGCGCGCCACTTTTGAAACGACATGTCTAAGTAGCTATTTTGGATTTTTTGACAAAAAAGTAACACTTTTTTTCAGTATGATTTGATTTCTCACTTAAACACTGCAGTGAATTCCGTTTTTCTCAGTATAACGTTGCTTTGTACATGTATCATAGATTCACGTGGACTAGATTACCTAATAAATTGTTCGATTTTGGTAGGTTATTTTTTGATGTTATTGTAAAATACCCCAGGTGTCCAACAATGACACAGATCAAGGGTGGACACAATGAAACAGTATTTCCACTAACTATCACTTAATATTTGAGATTTTCAGACTCATTAATCTTTGAGAATGTATAATTTTACTTAAGACATTAATGCCTATTATGAGTAATTGTTGATTTTAAGTCGTTATTGCCTATAAAAGGTACCTAACTATGATTAAAAAAAATAGACTCATTCTTAATTTGATTTTGTGCACTGTGATGAACATAGTAAAGAAAAAAAATATATCTCCACAAATGAAAGTAATTTACAAATTCTTTTTATTCATTTGTAAAGTTAGATAGTAGTTTTACTAAGGGGAAAATATTTTGGAGGACTGGCAAAACTCTAAGTGTCACTTTCAAAGCAAAATGTCGGCGGCTTTTATAATTTCGATTCTTCACCCGGTAAATGGAAATAAATTTTTTTGGGTTTAAGTAAGAATCTGAATAATTTATTGCTTTTACTAATTAAACAAAGTCCTGTTTGAACTTTTCCTGTGTGCATTATGCGTTTTTATATAATTTCCTTAGCTCTACATCTCGCAAAACTTGTATGTTCATCGTGATGAACATTGCCAAATACGCTAGAAAGTACATTTGTTCATCACAGTGAACAATGCCAAATAAGTATTACTGTTGAATCATAACTTTTTTGTCTGTTTTTTTGTTATGTATGTGATTATGAGTTTTATTTTGCTTACATTAGTTTAGCCCAAGGTACTACCATTCCATACCCCAAAGGTATGAAGTGGTAGTACCTTTCCGTACATCAGAAATGGAATGTGGTGATCGCGGCTGTTCGAAGCAATCCCAGCTTGCCTGTTCGAAGTCACAAGATGATAATCAAGAAATTACAAATATGACATATAGAGCATGGAATGTACGAACATGTCTGGATCTTGAAACTAAGCTACTGTGCCCTGAAAGGGCGACTGACGTAGTAGTATGCGAGCGTTCTTACTAAGGAATTGATAAAGAAACACGCCTAGCTGATGAAGGGGAGCTCATTAATAATGGCGGCGGTTAAACTTTTTATGAAAAGAGCATTTTGTTAAGTTTTTATACAAAATAAATAATTTAAATTCAATATAAACCGTTTTTATTATTTTTGTACTAATTTGGCAATGTTCATTGTGATGAACATTGGTTTCCTGAAAACCTGAATAAATGTGATTTTTTTTCTTATTTTTTTTACACCTTGAGTACCCTAGTATCACATTTATATATAACTTTTCATGGAACTCGACATTCAAAACCTGTGCCAAATTAAGGGTTAATCTTTAAGTCACTAAATAATTTTGCCTGAGACAAACCTAGAGGTATTTTAAAGTCTGAATAATTGTGTAATACCCTGAAAGAACCTTTTTCGATTGTAATTCAACAGATTTCATGATTTACTTGTTCCACTAAATATGAAAAAGTCCAAATTATTATCAGTGTTTCATTGTTGGACACTGGGTGTTTCATTGTGTACACCTAGGTGGACACAATAAAACAATTCCCATTTTCTTTTAAAAGTCTTCTTATTGGTTATGTATCTATTTTTTAACAAAACTATTAATGCCATATTATACCCAATTAAGTAGACTATGTCCATATAAAAATCGGAATTCATATCTACAAAAATGAGAGAAATATGAGACTCAGAACTTTTGGTGTTTCATTGTTGGACAGGTGACCATAAATACGTATACATAAAGTATTTTAGCCCGAGGAAATATTCACAGAGCGATTTTCATGTTTAGGTAAAAATACCTAACTTCTCGTAACAAATTTTATTGGATTATTGTTCATCTGTAATCTGTATTACCTAACTTCATCACATGCCAAATTTCATAGACGGGAGAATTATTCGGAAGACTCCATACAACAAATATGCTCATTGATTGGACTAATACTTTTTTTCGGGATGAAATACTTTTCATGTCCTTCCTTCTCTGTGCCTCTGACAATGTGTATACAAAATTTCATGATGATCGGTTCAGAAGTTACGATGTGAAGGCATAACAAACAAACAAACGGACTTTCGCATTTATAATATTAGTAAGGATAATACTGTTATCTAATGGCGAGTGTGTACGTGTAGGGGCGTGCACGGTGACCCCGCGTCGGCGCTGCTGGAGCTGCTGGACCCGGAGCAGAACGCCAACTTCCTGGACCACTACCTGGACGTGCCCGTGGACCTGGCGCGGGTCCTGTTCATCTGCACCGCCAACGTGGTGGAGCACATCCCCGAGCCGCTGCGCGACCGCATGGAGCTCATCGACATGTCCGGTACTACACTACACTACACACTTCCTGGACCACTACCTGGACGTGCCCGTGGACCTGGCGCGGGTCCTGTTCATCTGCACCGCCAACGTGGTGGAGCACATCCCCGAGCCGCTGCGCGACCGCATGGAGCTCATCGACATGTCCGGTACTACACTACACTACACACTTCCTGGACCACTACCTGGACGTGCCCGTGGACCTGGCGCGGGTCCTGTTCATCTGCACCGCCAACGTGGTGGAGCACATCCCCGAGCCGCTGCGCGACCGCATGGAGCTCATCGACATGTCCGGTACTACACTACACTACACACTTCCTGGACCACTACCTGGACGTGCCCGTGGACCTGGCGCGGGTCCTGTTCATCTGCACCGCCAACGTGGTGGAGCACATCCCCGAGCCGCTGCGCGACCGCATGGAGCTCATCGACATGTCCGGTACTACACACTACACTACACACTACACACACTCTACACGACACACACTAAATATCGGGTGTAACAAGACACTCGACGAAGCCGACGTCTACGTATTCTGCCCATCATATATACAAAAGTACAACAGACCGCGCCTGCGAGTGAATGCTATACAGCTGCGTGCGGCCGAGTTGAAAGGCAGCGTTTATGTGCGAGCTCATGAAATACATTGAGTGATGACGTTTTGAAGCCATTGTTTGTTACGAAATACATAAAATTTTGATAATGTTTCTGTAGACAAAAAATTGGAAATAACGAATAAAATAAGATTTCATAAAAATGTTGCTGAATTTGACCTTCAATAACTTCATAGCTATTGGTTTCCCAGGTATAGTCTAAAAGACAAAAATGATCCTGATGACGGGCGGAATGCGTGGACTTCGGCTTCGTCGAGTGTTTTGTTACACCCGTTATATGATAATAATAATTTATAATTTCTTCAATCAGGTTACGTAGCGGAGGAGAAGTTAGCCATAGCGCAGCAGTACCTAGTGCCCACCGCGCTCAAGAACTGCGGCCTCAGCACGGAGCAGCTGCAGCTGTCGGGCGCCGCCCTGCACGCGCTCATCCGCGCCTACTGCCGCGAGAGCGGGGTCAGGAACCTGCAGAAGCACATCGAGAAGGTGACCACTGTATACTACCTAGTGCCCACCGCCCTCAGAACTGCGGCCTCAGCACGGAGCAGCTGCAGCTGTCGGGCGCCGCCCTGCACGCGCTCATCCGCGCCTACTGCCGCGAGAGCGGGGTCAGGAACCTGCAGAAGCACATCGAGAAGGTGACCACTGTATACTACCTAGTGCCCACCGCCCTCAGAACTGCGGCCTCAGCACGGAGCAGCTGCAGCTGTCGGGCGCCGCCCTGCACGCGCTCATCCGCGCCTACTGCCGCGAGAGCGGGGTCAGGAACCTGCAGAAGCACATCGAGAAGGTGACCACTGTATACTACCTAGTGCCCACCGCCCTCAGAACTGCGGCCTCAGCACGGAGCAGCTGCAGCTGTCGGGCGCCGCCCTGCACGCGCTCATCCGCGCCTACTGCCGCGAGAGCGGGGTCAGGAACCTGCAGAAGCACATCGAGAAGGTGACCACTGTATACTACCTAGTGCCCACCGCCCTCAGAACTGCGGCCTCAGCACGGAGCAGCTGCAGCTGTCGGGCGCCGCCCTGCACGCGCTCATCCGCGCCTACTGCCGCGAGAGCGGGGTCAGGAACCTGCAGAAGCACATCGAGAAGGTGACCACTGTATACTACCTAGTGCCCACCGCCCTCAGAACTGCGGCCTCAGCACGGAGCAGCTGCAGCTGTCGGGCGCCGCCCTGCACGCGCTCATCCGCGCCTACTGCCGCGATACTTTTCATACTTTAGTTGTTGTTTGTTCTCGTTTGTCTCTGAGAAAGCTTCCACTAACTTTCATTTTCATTTCTAACCCAATAACTTTCCAGTGAATCACCATATTATTACTTTTAGTCGCGGACACATTAAAAAAAAACAAAAATAATTTATTCAGTCTAGGCTGTTACAAGCACTTATGAATGTCATAGAAGCTACGCCATCGGTTCGCAAACCCTAAGCGGGAGACCTTGTAACGAGAAGAACCGGCAAGAAACTCGTCAAGGGCTGCTTTTTTCTCCCTGTATATTTCATACAGAGTCGTCAACATTGAAAAATGAGCTCCACATTTAAAGTGAGGTCATTTTCCATCACAATAATTAACAAAAGTTTGCACACAATGGGTAGGTAGGTTGAAATTAAATACCTACTACATTTCGGATAGGTAATTGTGAGAGTAAATAACTTTCAACTAGTTAGGAAATCGCTCTGTCTGCTACTCGAAAGTGCACCTAAGTAGGCAAAATTTACTAAAAAACACATGTTACAATGACATAAAAATATAAAAAAACGCAATTTTTACAATTCAATATGCGTTAAGATAGGCACTCAGAAGCAGACCCATTCCCACTGGCAGCACCCGTTCACGAGCATGACGCATGGACCAGCCATCGCTTCGCTCAACCATATTTGAGGGAACGTAACGACCCGTCCCACACGACACCACCGCAGAAATGATTAAAGAGAGCATGACATACTTAGGCTACCCATCCTAAGGCACTGAATTGAAAACTAATATCCAAAAGCTTTTCATAAGCCTTTACTTACAAAACTACTGACTATAGAAAGCAAAAAGATTGCAATTTAAAAAAAAAAGAGAAATCAAAACAAGGTTTAGTTATTAATTTTATGTTTTGAGTAAGAAGTGCCATACATATTGATAATATTAATCAGTAAAATAATATATATAAATATACGACGCCATATATGTAGTAGACCCAAAGGCTACTCTAGGACCTACGTTGTATAGCTAAAATCTGTCAAAATCTAAATTTTTAAACAATGACTTACCAAAATTAGTTTTGTTTTATAAATTGCGATAAATTGTTTTGGCAAAATGTTTTTTGGCAAATGAAAGCCTAAAATAGTTTGCACTGTGATATTTTAGGATTTTTTTTTGGCCACACATTAGTAAATGAAAGTGCAACTTAATGTCTTGAGATAAGGTTGATCTATGTCAAATGCTCAGGTGTTTTTTGGTAGGTTTGAGCGCTCAGATCATTTTGGCGTTGACTGCACTTAGATGAAAAATGGAGTTTCTATCCAAAACTCGTCTCTATGATAGGGACGAGTTGTTTTTTTTATTATAAAATTTAGCTATACCTTCTACCTTTTCACGAGGCTTGAAATTCGGCTAATAAATTGTTTTTTTTTGTTCTATCTGTCCTTTTTCAGTTTTTTTAACTGAGTTACGTTACAGATAGCCCGCAAAGTGGCGTACAAGATAGTGAAGCAAGAGACAGACAAGCTGGAAGTGACCGAGGACAACCTGGCGTCGCTGGTGGGCAAGCCCACGTTCAAGCACGACCGCATGTACGACAGCACGCCGCCCGGCGTCGTCATGGGGCTCGCATGGACTGCCATGGGTATGTACAGTCGACAGCACTCAAATTATTCAGGTTTTTGTATTTTTTTATTATAATTTTTCTTTTGTGTAATGCAATGGGTTTTGTTTGCTTTTAAGTTATTTTTCTAATTATGTATTTTGCAACTTTAATGTAGTAGGTACTTTTAGCTCTTTGCTTGTATCATTAGAGTTGTATACGCCTGTAAAACAGTTCCCACAGTATCATAAGTTATGTAATCTTTAATCTATAAATGTTATATGATATAGTTTATGGTGTAAGTATTTACAGAACAAAGAAAATTTTTTTCCCCCAGTAGAAGTCGCATGTGGGCGGCACCCGTGTAACATCATATCTGCGAAGCTCCGCACATCTTTGAATTTTGCTCCGTCAGTCGTATGAACAAACGCCAAGCAAAAAAATCTTCAAAAATAATATAAAATGCCGAGGTGCAGTATATAAAAGAGCAAAATCGATATCCACATATATCATTTAGCAAACGGATGCATAAAATATCGGAGGCGAGCTTTATTTAATTAATTTTGATTTTAATTAAAAATTCAACTGATATTTTCCTTTTAAAATTCATAACAATAAATATCCACCTTTATGCGGTATACTTATGATCCATATTCCAACGCACAATTTGACATATTCTTGAACTTTCATAAACACTAAAATATAGAATGGCGGAAATGTCACTCAATAGGGGAGACCGAGAAAAGATGTGACTGTGAAGAGTTGAAAAGTATTATCACTATAGCAAAAAATTTATAAGTAAATGATAAACGTCTAAATAACAGTTGATTTGATACACTCACCACTGAAAACACGCAAAAACAGCACGGAATTTTAGTCAACTTAAATAGTACGTTATAGGCGAGTCCGGGAAGCTAGCATTTTATTGTCGAGGATTTTAATCATTCGAGGCAATTTAATGAAAATTGCTTTCCCTACAAGGCTGCGAAGTCTCAAGAAATGAGAGGAAAAAGTTCTTAGTTAAAATGTAATTTTGAAATTGGTCATGTAGCCATAAAGTTTTATAAAAATAACGATTTATAGTTATTTTTAACCGACTTCACAAAAAGGAGGAGGTTCTCAATTCGATTGTATGTTTTTTTTTATCGTTGTTCGCGCATATCTTCGTCATTTATGAACCGATTTTGATGATTCTTCTTTTGTTTTTTTTCAAATCGGTTCAGTAGTTTTCGAGAAATCCTGAAAATACTATGATTTTGCATCAACTAACATGACGACTTTGTTATTTATGAACCGAATTAGATGTTTCTTTTTGTTGGGAAAGAGGTACTTTTAATGAAGTCTTTTTAATGAATTTGTTACTTCGCAGAACGTGCTTGACATACTGAAGCTCAGTTGTCAGGTCTTGTTGGTCACAGATCCCAAATACAAATAAATACAAATAACTTTATTTGCTGTAAATAGGGTGATTACTTATAATTCCCGCGTACTCTCCGAAACAAAGATTTCCCTATGGTAGGTAGCTAACTGTAAAGGATGGTGGTGGAATTCACCATTGAAGTATCTTTTTGTAAGTGTTGCTTTTCGAAACATCCGATATCCGATATATTTATTTTATTTTGGTTTCTGAATTTTGAAATTCAAATATTTTTTGCCTAGTAATTAAGAAATGTCAGGATTCCACCGAATTATGAAATAGGGTTTACACGAATTATTATTGATATGAAACTATTTAGGATAAGCTAAGTGAAGAATGTTAACCAACCCGGTTTCCCTTATCTCATTAAATTTTCTTAAAGTACTTTATGTGTTAATAAATAAGGTGGTAAATCGCACTATTAAAATTAGCTTACGCCATCTAGCGGCTGAATAGCAGCATTATAAATATACGTATAATTTAATTTGTTACCAAGTTGCTATGGTAATACGACTGAATCTTAATAAATAAACTTTGTGATTTATGGCTTTCTGGATATTATACATTTTTACTTTTTATCCAATTATGTGTTCACAAAGTGTGTGTGCGTAGCATGTAACTATTGAGTGGGGGGCTTGGCTTCGATTTTTAATGTGTTTGTTTGGTTACACTGGTTTTCATACTAAATTGAGCTCATACTACTTCTATCTACTTCTATGTTCTGTGTTAATAAAAAAAAAGAAATATTAAAACACTAGGGTTGCAACTTTTTTTCAGACCAATAGAATATTTTTTCATTTAGGTAGAACAACAATAATAGTCCATTTAATAAATGAGTTGTAGGTAGAGTGCGTGAGCAGGGACCTAAGAAATTTCTCCAGGAATTTATTTAGGGTGGTGCTTAGAGGGTAAACATACTAAAAGTCCCCGCGTCTAGGAGGTGAGCCGGAGGGTGAAGGGGGGGTTAAAGTTCCCACTTTAGAGTTTTTCGCTTATATCTTTAAAATCTTTTAAACGGCTACATCCCCTTTCTGATTATTCTTTGAGCGGACTATAAAGTAAAGCTCCTAAAAGGGCTTAGGGTTCAGTGGTCAAAGATTCGATTGACCTGTGACGTTGAGTTCCTTTTTATATACCTAGAGCCTTTCATATATTCAAATAACCACAATTTCTCTCTAGGTGGTAGCACCCTCTTCATCGAGACAGCTCTCCGAACTCCGCTAACAGACACCGGAGACAAACCGTCCATGGGTTCCCTGGAGTTAACAGGACACTTGGGAGATGTGATGAAGGAATCCGCGCGCATCGCGCTCACCGTCGCCAGGAACTACCTCTCTGTACACCATCCAGAGAACAACTTCCTCAACACTAGGTATGTTCCTTAACATCTGGAAAAACATCTCCAAAATAGTCTGGAACGGGTGGTAGGAAAATATAGACGATTCAAAAGTGCTTAATTCTAAAGTTTATTTACTGGAGCCTTTTTTTTTCCCAACTTTGGAGTCTTAGAAATCATAGTGAAATACGTTAAATCGAGCCGAAATTGCGCGTAGGGGTTTATTTTGTTTTCTTTTTTGCTCTATTGCACTTTAAAATATCCAATAGACTATTTGACTAATTTTGGAAAACCATTTTAAATTATTCCTTATTACGTAATAAGCGCACCACATTGATATTTCAGGAAAAATCAATGTATTTCATTAAAAAAATCAATGTTAAAGTTTAAAATTTTAAAACCGCGCCAAAAACGCTATGACACGTGACTTGTTGACGTCACAAGCCTGTAAACATTGTAATATCCTTAGCCATTTGACAGCCATCAATCGCGGATCCTAAGTCTATGGTCGTGTCAAACGCCTGAAGCCATATTTATTTACAGGCATGTGACGTCATCAGTCATCTTAGAGCGTTTTCGCCACAAGAAAAAATTCAAAAATGATTGCATTTTTCTAGGTGAAATTAATGAATTAATAGACTTAATTTAGTCCATATAATAGTTGAATATGTTTTTTACGCCATTATCTGTTAGGATGACCACAATTTGTAGTTTATTTTCAATGTTTTCAAATTGTCTATTGTAGTCATCTCTATCTGCACGTGCTCGAAGGCGCGACGCTAGGGTTGTTGCCAGGTGGCCGGGACCAACCAGGGTTGTCCCGGAATGAGAGCATATGTCCCGGCATGAGAGCATATGTTCCGGAATGAGAGAATATGTCCCGGAATGAGAGCATATGTCACGGAATCAAGAAAAATGGCCCGGAATATCCGAATACTAGTTTTTCCATAAAGTATTGATTAATAAACCATGAAAAGGTGCTTATTATTGTTATAAGTTTAAAATGACCACCGAAACAGGATATGTATAGCGTGATATAGTGTTTTATGAAAGTGAGCGTTATTGCGCTTGAAACCCTTATAACTTGAAAACTATTCGCTCGATTTAAATGAAACTAAAAAAAGGTGTATTGTTAGACATTAAGCTACTAGGTCATAAAGTTTCAAGTTATTAAACAGACCTATTGACTTCCTCCATTGCAGTCACCTGCACTTGCACGTGCCCGAAGGCGCGACGCCCAAAGACGGCCCTTCAGCGGGCGCCACCATCACCACGGCGCTACTATCGCTGGCCATGGGCCGGCCCGCGCGCCAGCAACTCGCCATGACTGGCGAAGTGTCTCTCACCGGCCGCATCCTGCCCGTCGGCGGCATCAAGGAGAAGATCATCGCCGTACGTATTACGAAGCAAACTCTTAATAAAGTGATTAACGTGTGACCATCAGACATTTTTATAGTCCCTACTGCTGGAGCATTGGTGGGTGTTCATCATCATCATATCAGCCGCACGACACCCACTGCTGGGTATAGGCCTCCCCCAAGGATCTCCATGACGCTCGGTCCTACTTGGCCCGCATTCAGCCGCGCATCGTCACGCCGGTCCCCCTTGTCAGGAGCCTACCCACGGAGCGTCGTCCGGTGCGCGCGAGCTATTGCAGAACCGTCCCGCCACAACCAACATCGGTTCTTCTCGCTATGTGTCCAGCCCACTGCCACTTAGGCTGAGCAATTCTTTGAGCGACGTCCAACGATATTCCATTCCTAAAGGATGCACTACGCAATACAATAGCAAAGCTGAAATATGGCAAATGCCGTTTGACAAATCAAACGACACTAAAATGTCAAGTTGTATGACAAGTCTTGGGGGACTTTCATAGTAAGCTGCGTTTTGGGGGAGTCAGTGTCCCACAGATGCCATTGTCATGCAATATCCACAGTATACATTGATCGAAGGCGACGTCGTTTAATTTAGTTCTCCTATTCTCCTTATTTCTGATTCAATCATCTTATTTCTGAATTAATCAATAATCAGCTGTTTCATAGAAAACGTCAAATAAGTCTTTTCCAACTCTGATTTCAAACAGATTTTCAACATTACTGATTTGCAACTCAACGTAATATTTACTCGATCAAAATGTATGAAACAGCTGATTATTTCTTTGCTCTGATTAAGTTTGTCCCATAGACAAAGTTATTAAGTTTGACAGTCTAAAGCTAGGGTTTTCTAGGATGATAGTACCGTCATATTACGGCCGTAATTTAGTCGAACGTTGTCTATGTAAACAATACATACGGCGCGGTTACTGATGTTACGGTGTCGTCATATTGTTTACATAGACAACATTCAACGCCGCTATATTACAGCCGTAATATGACAGACAGCACCGCTATTCTGGGAAACCCTAGCTTAAACCATACCACAAAATTTGGTGCCTGTTCGATTTCACCCTGTAGTTTGGAAATCCCTGGGGGGTTACTCAAATTGCCACTTTTCTATTCGTTCGCTAACTTAAAAATACTGTATATAGGTACATATAAAATTAAATATAATAGACTTGTCAGTTCCATACAATACAACAATGTCTATGATTTTCATAAACTTGCGACGTGTTACTTGATCGTTTAATTACTTATTTTTAGCGAACGAATAGAAAAGTGGCCATTTGAATAGGGAGGCAGCTAGGCGATTGCGTAAAGTCAATCGTATTCATTTGAAAGTTCATGTTGTATCATAATTCATAATATATGTCATCCCATACCAATCGCAGCCGATGGAATACGATATGAATTGTCAAATGAATACGATTACCTTACGCAATCGCACCCCTGATTTAACTCATTGTATTGTTAACAGGCAAAACGCGTGGGCGTTGGTTGCATAATCCTGCCCGAGGAGAACCGGCGCGACTTCGACGATTTACCAGACTTCATCCGCGACGGCATCGACGCGCACTTCGTCGCTGATTACGACGACGTGTTCCGCGTCGCTTTCCCCGAACAGGTCTAGCCAAAAGAAACTCTAATTCTTGGTAGTTAGATCTAATTTAGAGTTGGACTATTCCAGTATTCATTTGTTTGTTTCGCATTGAAGTATTGTATTCGACATGATGATTTACTAAATTTTTAATCACAAGTTCTTCTAAAAATACCTACAGATGTTGTATGAATTTGTAAGATACTTAAACAGATTTTACAAATTCTGTATCAGTTAAACGTGATATAATATCAATACAAATCGGGTCATTTTGAACTTACCATCAAAATTTTAAGGATGTGACCAGTCCATGAAACTAAACAACTTTCTTGAAACATGTGGCAAATTTTGACACAAAATTTTGGTCATCCCATACTAAATTGATCACGTGATCTCTTTCATTTGTATGGAAAGTCGATTTTTATTTTACATACATATTATTACTAGCGGCCGCCCGCGACTTCGTCTGCGTGGGAACTTTTTGTTGCTATCCCTCGGGAACAATACTGTTTTTCGAGATGAAAAATACCCTATGTCCTTCTCTGTACATCTGAGAACGTTTTTGCAAAATTTTATGATAATCGGTTCAGTAGTTAAGACGTGAAGGCGTAACAAACAAACGGACTTTCGCATTTATAATATTAGTAAGGATTTGACCATGTGTTCCTTAGAGAAATTTGATGTTTCATGGACTGAACACATCCTCACAATTTGGATGGTATGTTCAAAATGACCCGATATAATAGTAGAATATTATATTATATAGTTTCATTACTAGTATTTCGCTTAAAGTAAAATTCCATGCCTAGGCACTACCTATCACCTGCCCTCCTAACATGGGAACCAAAACGCAATATAATATAGTGATTTATCACGATTAACAGTCAAAAGACAATGGATTAAATTGATTTTGGTAGTTAAATGTCGATAAAACGCTATATCACGCGATGTATATCGTTTTCGGCGGTCCTGCTCTACGCACAAAAAACCGCAAATCGATCTACAACAAAGCCGTTTAGTACATGTATACTTGAGGTCAAAACATTATTTTGGTCTCGCAGTTCTTAAAAATTCTTCCCTTAGGAGAGAAGTTATGTTATTATCTTCTTTTGTATGGGGAAAAACATTTTTTTTGTTCTAAAACCTATCGTGTGTGGTATCGAATGAAAGAGCTTGCTGAACCGGTTCTAAACATAGATCTAGATCGTTAGATCTGCCCTGGTACTGAAAATCTGTAGGATTATTTCAAACCCGTTAAAATGGCGCACGCATGCGTGATGCGTTGTTTACTTCCATCGGAATTGACAACGGAAGGAAAATTAATTTCGATAATAATTGAAATCTAAATACTTACGCGTGATATATTACACGATTTTGCTATAATTGTATTCCTAGGCACAAGACAGTTTTTTAGTGGCTTTTTCTTAAAAAATATAGAAGTGATTGACACCGTGTTCAAACCAACACTACACACTCACCGTGTACAAAGAGGTGAGGCTGAAGGTTCAAACAAATTATCGGACGCGGCTTACTGCCGCGGCTGATCTGAGGTGTGCAAACTATCGGATGTAGTAGGTCGCGGACGTAACCATAGACTAATATGACGTCATCGGACGTCCGATAGCTATCTGGCACACAGGATGTTATGAGAGTGTGCACACTTATCAGCCGCGGCAGTAAGCCGCGTCCGATAATTTGTTTGGACCTTCACTCATTTGAATGTTGACACATTTCGGTGAGCTCATACTATGTTAGGGGCACATCTAAGTCACCCATTACACGCTAGGTTTTGCTGTCAGTTTAACCACAGTCACGGGCTGTGACTGACGGTTAACCTACCGTGTAATGTAGTGACTGATGGTTGCATGATGTGATTTGTTCTTTCCATCAGTCAAACGTAATTCATGACTGATGGAATTTGACTGAGTGTCCGGGCACGAAAACTGCGACGGCGGAGCGGCAGCGGGGCGGCGCGACAGCGGAGCGGCGGCGATGCATTCAACAGTATGGCACAGTATGGAGACGCGCACGAAACGGGCGGTGGCAGAGCGGGGCGACGAGCGATGCACGGGCGGGAGGAGAGCGACGAAAACAAATGAACAAACTAGTTGGATTTGGTAGCCCGCGATTACAGTAGTGTTGTGTTGAATAATATAATAGTGTCTGTTTGATTACTAGGTAGTACCTATTTATTCAGTATGGATGTCGGCATCTTGGACATCATTTAAAAAACACAAGATGAGCAAAGAATCCGGTTTTGTAACTAGTTAACGCCTATACTTAGACCATTTTTTCGAACTAAATAAAATTTTTAGACATAGGATATATTTCGTGCTTTGAATATTTTTCGGTATTGATTTAACAAGAAATTGTTTCCATAGCAACATCACATTTGACACATCAATAGAAATAAAAAAAAATAAGAAGTTACTTTAGTGGTATACCGTGGTCCTACCAGTAGGTCAAATCGGTAGGTCCACGGGCCCTTAATGATATTTAGCCCATCTGTCACAACACTACTAGCGCGGCTGACCGACCGCTAAGTTTCGTGCCCACGTTCTCATCGCCCCGCCCCGCCGCCGCTCCGCTGCCGCGCCGCCCCGCCACCGCTCGGCCGCCGCCACTTTCGTGTCCGGACACTGACGCTTGCATGACCATGTAATGGCTGCCTAACGATCTAGATCTATGGTTCTAAACTACTGGTACAGGAAAGGAGAGACTTTAATTTTTTTTAATTATATCACGCAACCAAGAAGCTTATACCTCCCTCCAATGGAGATTGCACGGCCAGTGTGATAGTGCAGATAGAAAAAATATCCTTGATTGACGTGACGGCTTATTGCAACCTCTTTCTTTAGTGTTACAATACGTGTTCGTTTTTCGTCGTTCGTGAGAAACGAAAACGTATTGTAAAACGAAAAGGAAGAGATAGCAATACGCCGTGACGTCACTAAAGAGTCTTTTTTCAATCTTGACTATGATACTAGGCGTGCAATCTCCATTGTGGGTATAAGCTTCTTGCACGCAACCGAAAATTCTGAAACTTTTTTCTATTAATAAGGGAGCTTATTCCTACCTATAAAAAATAGTCAGCCAATTTGATTTTTTTAGACAAACCTTTAATACCAAAATTAAAAATGTTGCTTAATTATGTTTTAATTCAGCTTAATGATCGTCAGCTACAGGGTCCATAATGATCTATTTTGAATATAACATCTTCTAAACATTATGGTTTAACTAAGCTAGAGGTACAGTCAGTGGCACGAATCATGAACATTTTTCGACGGAGTGGGGATAAGTTCGCGCATGTGCTCTTGTGAGCGACCAATAGCGCGCGCCCCTCTCCCGCCGCCCGCGCCCCTCACCGCTACGCATACCCAAAATACGCGTTCCGCGCAATCCCCACCCGATTTCATGATTCGTGCCACTGACTGTATCATACATGCCATTTCCAAAATAAGCAAATTATACCTTGAAACTGTTTTGAGTTGTAAACCACTAGACTTGATTGAATGTAGTGTATAATTCTGTATATAAAGATATGTGTATGTATAATGTTGTAGACTGTACATTACTGTAGGATGTAAGACATTATTGGTATGCGAGTAATGCTTTGTTGTATGTTGTTATTTTATCTATAAAGAATTTAAGATTTTTAATATGATGTTTTATTAGAAATCCCATATATACCATCCATACTTCCAAGAAGCTTATACCTCCCTCCAATGGAGATTGCACGGCCATATGTCATAGTGAAGATTGAAAAAAGCTCCTTTAGTGACGTGACGGCTTATTGCAACCTCGTTCTTTAGTGTTACAATATTATACGTGTTCGTTCGTTCGTGAGAAACGTATTGTAAAACGAAAAGAAAGAGATAGCAATACGCCGTGACGTCACTAAAGAGTCTTTTTCAATCTTCAGTATGATACTAGGCGTGCAAACTCCATTGTGGGTTTAAGCTTCTTGCATACTTCCCATAATGTACTTCTAGTAATTAAACTCATTAATTTTATTCATAAATTCGACGTAAATATTAACCACAAGTATTTCGTAGAGTTAAGTTCTGTAGAGTTCAACATGATTACTGCCTTACACACTGATTAGAATTAATCTAGATAAATTAAACTTAGTTACACACTTTATAACTTAAGAGCACACAGATAGTTTATGGATTAAAACGTAGAACACTTTTTATCCAGGTCAAACAAAGGTTCCTTAGGGACCTCGACCTTGCAGACGAAGTCGCAGGCGGCCACTAGTAAAAGTATAATAATAGAGTGTCCTTTGTCACAAGTAAAGTTTGACATCTTGTTTTATAAGTTTTTTTTAATGATTATTCTTGTTTTCTCACGCCAGGCTGAAGAATTGGAAGAAAATGCTATTTCCTGTTAGTAGAGCACTACCACAATACAGGCATAAGATTAATCATAAATAAACAGATTATATTAGATAGTGCGTTTTATTTATTAACATATTTAAAATATAATTATAATAACATAACATAAATAGGTTTACAACTTAGCAGTATATTAAGCCACTAGGCTTTCATTTCTTTAGATTCTTTCTACCTTCTTCAAGTAATTGTATTAAAACTGGGTAAACCTCGTCATATGTGGTGATTTGGTTTTGTCTCACATGATTCTGATATCTCTGTAGAGCACCTGCAACAAACTCTAGCCTTTCCTTTTCATTTTTGTGAGAATCAAGCCATTGCATAAGCTTCTGCATATTCCAGCCGGCGCAAACATGAGGCGCCAATAATTGAGGCCCAGCGTGCGAAAATATAAACATCATCACCAAAGAATATGCCAAGCATGCCCCTTCTGATTGACTTTTGGCTATCTCTTGGGGTGTCTTTTCTAAAATTAAATGCAAAGCCTTCAACTGCCTATAATGATCTCCAAGTTCAGAAATATCATTCACCAATGGAGACAAAGCAACTTCCAAATGTTTGCAGTCAATTTGGAGTTTCACTCTTCCAAACTTGCTCAGAGGTCTCACATTACAAACATGTTGCATGAACCTCTCAATGCAACCTACAGCTATAGTAAGGCAGCATTCATTAAGAGCAGATTTATCTTGATACATTGACAGGTAAATTTCTTTACACCTAGACACAAACTGTTGTAGCTCTTTCATGTACGGTGAACAGGACATTGACTTGCCCTTTGGATCATCATTCCTTATCAAATCAGGTTCATCATGCATTGTCATCAGAATGATAAATAAGGAATTTTTTATCGACTCTGCGAACATCTGCAATATGGGCATACTTGTCATGTCTTTGAGACTATTCTGCACTATTTGAATACTCTCCTGTGGCAGCATGGCACTCATATTTACAAGAACTCTTTTTATTTGTGATGAGAAATAATACAGGGAGTTGCAGAGGTCTGCATTCTTCTGCTGTGAACTGGTTGGTGATTCTATTATTTGGGCAACATCACTATCCATGGATAACCTTTGCTCAGCTTCTACATTCATTTGCTTTATAGATTTTGCTACACTGTTAGCTAAACTAATGCTCAACTGTTTGTCACCCAGTGAAATACTGAGTGCCTCGGCTATCACTCTAATGGCATTGTCTATTTGTTCCATGCTGGGCACTTGGCTAAGGTGCCACATGGTCCTGACTGGCTCCAACAGCTTCCCTAACGACTTTGATAGAAAAGAATTTTCCCATTTTGTCAAACTGGATCTGTTCATTTCCAAATCTTTACATTTTAATTTTGATAGTAAGTCATTGAAACATTTCAGCAGTCTTGGATAGTCAATCTCAATAGACTGACTAACGTTTTGAGGACTCTTCTCCAGTTCGCTGCTGAAAGTTTGTAACAAATCAGACCAGAAGTTTTTTGTTATGTTCCGAAAGTTTCCAATAGCATGCAATTCATTGATGGCATTCTGTAACATGACTACTTTTGTGCAGCCATTGTAGATTTCTACTTTAAAAAGTTTCTCTATATTGTCCCATAACTTTAATTTAAAGTCTTGGGCATTCATTATATTTGCTTTTCCCGGAGCCACTCGTCCAGAGCTAGATTTTTTTACTTCTATTGAAACCATTTGCACATTCAAGGCAGTTGCAATTTCTTTTTTCAATTCATTTAGAATGCTTTGAACTGTATTTCTGATTTGTTCATCTGTGCATTGTAAGTTGTGAAAGACTTTGAAACATTGAAGTAATTTTGCCTTATCTCCATTCAATAGACTCGTTTGTAAGGTACTTGTAGAGTTAGTAAGCAACTCTTTTCTTCTGTGGTCAACTTCCTTCAAAACCTCTTCTAACAGAACTATTCCTTCGAAATCATAGTCACTAATCAGCTCATTCAGTTCAAATAGTATAATAGCTTCTTTTGCAGGATTATCATTGACACTTTGAAGTTTATTCCATAAAGCTATTATTTTAGAACTGTGTCTAAGCAAATTACAAGTAGTCTGGATTCTCTCAAGCATACGAGTCTGATTTTCAAGGGCGAAATAAGGGGAATGAATGCGATCTTTCAATTTATCTGCACTTCGTAATAATTTTTTCACCTGACTTTGTACGGATTCCAACGTTGTTTCCAAGTCTGATATATGACTTGCTTGAGTTAGAAGATCGTTATGTTTAGCCAAAACCTGTTTTTCTAGGCTCTTTCCTAATTTTTCGATCCCTAATGCGAGTTTTGTAACTTGGTCTGTAACCGATATTGTTTCAGTAGTTAGAGGTTTTATTGTCTCGTCGAGAAATTTACTATAAAACTCATCGTTTTCAATTTCAACGCAGACATCTTTAGCTTCCATATTTACCAAATCATTGATTTTAACAGAAAATCAGTAGGTAATATTTTTATTATACTTTTTTTTTTTTTTTTTTTTTTTGTGGCAATACAGTGTTACTAATTTGCCAATGTCGAGTTATATAAAAGGTAGGGAAACAGGGAAATAAGAAGGTAAATACCGGAATTTGGAAGAAAAGGATCAGAGGAGTTGGTTTGGATTTGGGATGATAAAATGTTATTGGTAATAGTTAAATAGTAAATGTATGAGCATATAAAAATCATATTTTAATATTATTAAGATTAATAAATGATGATAAGATATTATAATATTTACAAGGATCCATTAATAAGCAGGACATGCGGGTAGGTAATGGTACATCTAGTGCTGCCAAGGAGTTGAAAAAAACGGAATGGTCATAACGGGGACAAGAAAAGAATAAGTGGTCGAGGTCTCCAACATCAGTTCCACAATCACACAGGTCACTGTTAACGATATGCAACCTAGCCAAATGAGCTGGAGTGCACACATGGCCAAGACGCATTCGTGTAATTATGCTGACAGAAGTTTTATTACATTGTAATTGACTAAACCAAGGTTTTAAACGAATATCAGGTTGCATATTAAAATAAGTTTTGCCTTTAACAAGAGAAGTTTTTGCGACAATTTGTCTCCAGGAATGTAATAAACAAGTTTTAGGCAAGGTAGTCAAATCATGACAATAGTTAACATACGGATGTAGGTCACCACATTTCACCGCGTCTTTGGCTAATTCATCGGCTCTTTCGTTCCCACTTATACCTTGATGGCTAGGAATCCAAGCTAAAGTAACTGAATAATTTAAAAAAATACATTTTAAAAGCTTTTCCCTCACATCACATATAATTGGATAACATGGTTTCATTTTAAAAGGAAATTTCTGTATAGCCTGTAATGTACTTTTAGAATCACTAAATATCACTGAGTTTTTAAGTTTCATTAAAATAATATACTCTAAAGCTTTGTAGATACCTAAACATTCCCCTGTAAATACCGAAGCTTCAGGAGGTAATTTAATTTTTTGAACTATATTGTACTGTAAATGGAAAACACCTACTCCTACGTTTTCAGATGGAGACAATTTTGAAGCATCTGTGAAAATGAAGTTGGCTTTTCTAAACTGTTCATCTGTATTATGATTAAAAAGAGTGTTTGCTTCTATGTCATCTTTATTAACACCTACATTATAACAAACGTTAGGTTCCAAGAGCAGAGACTCTAAACTAATTTTAAATAACGGTAAGACAGGAGAACGATAAATGGGAGCCTGTAGGGCTATTAGTTTTTTATAGCTGAAAGAGAGACAGATTGGTGATTTGTATCTCCAATAACTGAGTGAACTTAAGTATTCTTCTAAAATTTGTAGTTTTGGAAATAGGGGATGATTTGAATACTGATAAGCTTTAAATACGAATTTATCACTGAGAAATTGTCTCCTAAGGCTAAGAGGAGGTTCGACACATTCCACTTGCATGGCATTGATAGGCGAAGATTTCATAGCACCCAGGATCAATCTCAACGCTTTGTGTTGAATAGCATCTAATTTTTTAAAAGCAGCTTTGTTCCCCCCTTGGAGCAAAAACGTTGCGTATTCGAGAATGCTTCTTATTAAAGCATTATATATAAGTTTCAGTGAAGATGGATGAGCGCCCCACCAGACCCCTGACAGACACTTCATCATATTCAAGGCCCTTTCGCACTTCGAAACAACGTATTCGCAATGTTGGATTCCAGAAAGTTTGGAATCCAACATTACTCCCAGAAACCTAACGTGGTCTTTAACCTCGATAGGGGATCCATCATATGAAACACTGACATCCGGGGCAATTCGTTTCTTTGTGAATAATACTACACCGCTTTTTTCAACCGATAACTCCAATCCATTTCTATCCAACCACTGCTTAAGCAGAGTCAGAGAAAAATTCAAAACTCGGCAAGCTTCAGCAGGTGATTGACAAACATAGTATAAAAGTAAATCATCAGCATACTGAAGGATGTGAATATTATTTAATGAACGCTCTAAGTCACTGGCATATATGTTATATAACAAAGGACTTAAAACAGAACCTTGTGGTAGACCCTTACCAAGTACTCTACTTAACCTAGTTCCATCAGGAAGATCTAAATGAATATGTCTTTCTGAGAGCATAAAATATATAAATTTCGTGAGCATTTCCGGAACATTAAGGTCTTTTAATTTTTGGATTAATTTACTAACATTAACATTATCATACGCAGCATGAATATCTAAGAATGCTGCTAAAACTACTTTATTTTTAGAAAAGGCTAAATGGATATCGGAAGTTAAAATACTGATACTATCTATAGTGCTTCTTCCTTTCCGGAAACCGAATTGACTGTTTGATAATAATTGATTACTCTCAATATACCACTCTAGTCTATTTTTAACCAAGTGTTCTGCTAATTTACCTAAAATAGAACTCAAAGCTATCGGACGAAACGATTTCGGGTCACATGAAGGCTTGGATGGTTTTAAAATTGGAACCACTATTTGTGTTCTCCAGGATAGAGGAACCTCCCCTGTAACTATAACCTCATTTACTAATTTTAAATAATACGACAAAGTTTCATCGTTTAAGTTAACAAAAAATGAGTAGGGTATACCATCTTCACCAGGTGAGCTATCTTTTACACTATTTAACACCCCTTTTAATTCTGCAAGAGAGAATGGATCATTAAGTGAAGATTTTGTTAAAGGTAAGTTAAAAGAAATAGAATCATATGCAGCTGCAACAGTTGGTGGTGCTAAATGATCCATAAAAGAATCTGCTATAGAAGGATCAAGAATTACTGATGACGAGGAGTTATAAGCTGATCTAAAGCGTTTAATATTACGCCATACTTCAGATGGAGATGTTGTAGGAGAAAGTGATGTACAAAATGATATCCACCCATTTCTTTTTTTCTGTTTAAGAAATTGTTTAGTACTATTCATAATCTTACACAGTTGTTCATAATTTTCATCTGACATATCCTGCTTATATATTTGCTCAGTCTCCTTTCGTGTTTTGATAGCCGCAGTACATTCATGGTCCCACCAAGGTGGAGAAGGAATTAACCCTGAGGTAGCACCTTTTCTAGGAAATGTTTCATCTGCTGCTTCTATAAGGCACTTGGCCAGTGCTTCAGAACAGGATGTTACTCCTGACTGACTAATGTCAGGAAGGTTTTTAGTTTTGCTATGGACTATACTTTTAAATGTCTCCCAGTCTTTTTCGGACTGAGTTAATCTATGTTTGAGACGAGGATTGTAATTAGCACCAGAAGGGGTTTTAATAGGGGTACACATTATAAGGGGGAAATGATCACTACCAAAAGTTGAATTAAGGCGAAACCAGGTAATCGCTGAAGCTAATCCAGGATCACAAATAGACAAGTCAACCGCACTTGCCTTTTCGTTAGGTTTAGTACGGCGAGTTGGTATTCCTGTATTTAAAATGCATAAATTATTCTGATCAATAATATCTAAAAAATGTTCGCCATTGCTATCAGTACTACCACAGCCCCATGAACGGTGGTGAGAGTTAAAATCACCAAGAAGCAGGAAGGGACTATTTATAGCTGTGATCAATGGAACAATTTCATTATCAAAAATATTAGAAGATGGGTAAGGTATATAAGTAGAGATAATAGAAACACCACTGGATAGTTTTACACCTATAACATTAATATCATCTAAGTTATGTGTGGGAAGTGTCAGTCGTTGAAAAGAAATAGTATTCTTGACAAGAATGGCAACTCCTGCATGATTATCTGTTCGGTCTTCTCTGAGACATGTGAAGCCAGGAATTCCAAACAGAAAACCGGACCGCAGCCATGTTTCAGAGAGAGCAACTATACTAATTTTATGTTTATTAATAATATGAATTAAATCACTCTTTTTAGGTATTACACTCCTGCAGTTCCACTGTAGGACCTTTAGATCCATTATTATTATTTATTAAATTTGTGATAATTTCAACTATTGCAGCAACGTTGGACGGTTTCAATGAATTATTAGTCAACATTGAATTAAGAAATGAAATAATTAAGTCAATAACTGTATTATTTTCCACATTTCCATCTTCATTTTGCCTAAAAGCACTACCATTAGAGGAAGAAAAGGGCATATTGTAGTCATTGATAATCTTGTTGTGAGCTCTTTGATCATAACCTTTGGTAGTTGGTGGAGGTGGACGAGGTTTTTTAAAAACAGTTTTTTTATATGATGTGTGCTGAGGGTTTGATGTATCTATTCTATTATTAATGTTATTGTCTTCTGAGTTTTGTTTTGTTCCAAGAACATCAGCATAAGGCTTGGATATAGCTGGGTGGAGTTTACTAGCCTCACTATAGGAAATGCAGTTATGGGACATACTTAGGTAACTTAATTTCTCGTTGTCTATTAAATTCAGGACATATTTTACTAGTGGCGAAATGGTACCCTGAGCACATTAAACACACTGCACAACTTTCATCAACATTACAAATTTCACCTTTATGTTCCTGAGAACATTTAAAGCATCTAGGACGGGACCGACAATTTAACTTAGTATGCCCATAGCGGCAACAATTATAACATTGAATCGTTGGATAGGTATACAGTTCTACTGGTAATGCATTGTAACAAATATATATTCTTCTAGGGAGCACTTGTCCGTCAAATGTGAAAACTACTGACTGGGATGGTTTCCAAATCGCTGACCCGTTAACATTAACTTTATAATTCAGACGTCTGATTTTAATGATTTGGCCACATCCAATTGGAACTGTAACATTTTCCTTAATTTCTTCAGGAGTCCATTCAGCTGGAACTCCTCGAACAATGCCTAATCTTGTCACATTAAAAGTGGGAATGAAAGCCCGCAGTTTAAAATCTTTTAACTTATAACTGTTAATAAAACCATTAGCATCATGAATGGTAGAAAAAGACACAGTGCATCTATTTCTGCCAATACGTTTGACGCTGCCCGGTATAATATTCTTGAAGTCAGTTTTTTTAAGAAAGTTGCCAAAAGTTATAGGATGCAGATAACTACCATCATTTGGAGAAGTTTCAGTTCTTTGTACGTGAATCAAGTATGGAGAAACATCTGTGGAAACATATTGCCTTCGACCTAATTCAGCTGCCTGTGTGGGTTGTGGAACTGAGCTGGAGTCACCAATATTATTGTCATCACTTTTACTTAAGCTAGGAATGTTTTGAGGCTTTATAAAAACACTGTCAGTGCTTTTCTTTAGCAATGAATCATGACCAGAACATTGACAATCGTGATCACTGTTTCCCTCATGAGAAGTCCGTTTCCTTTTCTTATTGCAGTGTTTGCACACTTTCTTAACTTTTAATCTCTTTCGAGATCCTGAACCTACACTGCTTACTGATGCATCTGTGTCCATTTCATTTCCCTTATCAGGAACAACAACATTGAAGCCCACGGGGGGACTCAGGTCGAGGCCCAAGTCCCCCGCTGCAACGTTACGATCAGGGGCCTCGATCATATAATATCCATACTATACAAAACTAGAATAAAAACTTACCAGATACAGGAAAATATACACAAATACAATAGAAATACACACTAATTAAATACTAACACCTCACAACAACTCAACTGATCAATTCTAATAGCAAAAAGTTGAAAATAAATTTTCCGAAATAAAAGAACGTCCGCCCTGTTAGGAGTTTCCCGCGCTTTTTCTTTATTATACTTTTTGTGACGAATGCAAAGAAGAAAAGCCAGCCCAGCCACAGACGTAATAGAGAACAAGTTAGCCCAGCTGTCACTGTGTGCATTCCAACAGAAAAATCACTGAGTCGATCGCCATATGGGCAATCACAGGGCCTAGTACGAGTTGTGTTTCTCACCTCACTTGCGAATAGTATCGAGTGAAAGAATGATCGTCATCTCGTGTGTGCCTTACTCCTTCAGGCTTGTGAGCTTATAAATCCTTCAGTGACGGATAAACAATTTCTTATTTTGGTATTCAGAACAAACGTAACGCTAAAATTTATGAATTATTGACGTTTGAACATGGTCCTCACGAAATGACGCTGAAGATCATGGATGCTGGAAATAACAAAAACTAGCTAACGAAAGTGCAGTTTCACTCCATAGATGCTCAGTGACGCAAAAATAAATAAGATTTAACATTCGAAAACCATACAAAACAGAATAGATCTCATAAAATCGTTGTTTAAACGTGGTACACACGGAACCGTATGTGCCAGTTTTCATTTGTCAAAATATCAACAAATAAACCGTTTGGAACCAAATGAAGCAGTCTAGCAGCGTTACGTTTGATAAGTGACAGCATATAAAACTTTAAATCCGTTCGCGTAACAACACATCAATAGGAAAAGCAAAAACAATATTTCGACCCATCAGACTGTGTGGCCCACAATTAATACCGTTACGTTACGTGAATTTTGCGTCACTTAAGATGTAAAGCAGTTTATAGTAATAAGAATTTCCGTCACTGAGGATCTAGCTTTGTTTGGAACCAATCACTGCAGTAGTTTCAATACAATTCATGATACAATTTGTATGAGATTTTTAAGATAGGGTGACAACAGTGTACGCACGTTGATGGACAGAAAGGATATAACCGTCCTGTTAATGAGGGCTTTTCAATCAAAATGACAAAAACTGTCTGCTCGATAGATGGCATTGATAAAAATTTATGTGTCAATGTGTTTTTTTTTTAATAACCAAGCCTCGAAGAGTACTAAGGTAGGCAGGTAGATGTAACCCTGAAATGTTTCTTTCTGGGTAGATGTCAGCCAGCGTTCGCTTAAACCGAAATTAGATGGTTCATTTTTACGTTTATTTTCGATGCTTCATTAGCCTTTCATCAATCATCGGCATCGGAAATTAACGATAAATGAAACGTGTAAACAGCGCCATTCACTGCAGTGAACGGCATGTCATCAGCCACGTTTTTGTTTTTATTTTAATATGCCTTTATTTTTCGTTTTTCGACGTTTTTCAACCTGCATCAGACAACATGCATACAAGCAATGCATGCAAGCATTTTCTCGCTCTTTAATTAACTACTAATTCTTTAATAAAAATTATCACGCACAACCTGTTGCCGCGAAAGAGGAAAATAGTAGCAGACAAACATACAAACACACATGCAAACCCTTACCCCCAATTACATATACCGCCTCCGTTCCGTTCCATCCATCGTGGCACAGTTTAACTCCATACAGTTGAAAAACGAATGTACTTGCGCAGAGCAACGGAGGGGGTCTCGAGGGGGTCGGGCGGCGCGGCTCGGAGTACCTAAACTCGCTGAGTTTGGGTACTCGAACGCGGAAGGACGGCGCGAGTGACGCGACCGAATAAATCACGCATAGCGATTGACCATTTTAAAAATCTTTTATGCCGCTATCGTTAGTTAGGTATAATTTTATTATAATAATATATAATAATCATTTTATTTCGGACGTAAAATCCATACAAGGTGTTAGTTACAGCGAAACTTATTCTATTGTTAGTAATTTTAAGGACACAAAACAAAACTAAACTAATTATAATTTGGCCACCGATGCGGCTCCTGTGCTATAGATAGTCATAGCTAGTGACAGCTGAGCTGCCGCGCACGCGTGCCCACAGCGAGGCGCAGCGCTTTCTGATGATCGTATAAAAACAATCAGTACGCGCCTCGGCGAACTTCAATGACGCGCTACAGTGGCGCGGCAGGCCAAACAACATCCTGAATGCGTTATTATACTGGACGCGCAGAGCGCTATATGTCCGCTGCGTAAAGTTCACCAACAGACCGCACGTGTAGAAAGATTGACAGTAAGCTTTGAAAAGCGTTATCTTAACTTGTTTACTACACCGTGCAAATCTGCGAGCCAACATATTACAGCGAACACATAGCGCCCTACGCTCCCTCTCCACATCCACAGAATCTGACAAGTTGTCAGTGACCCAGTGGCCCAAATACTTAAATTGGTCAACTCTTTTCAATTTTATGCCTCCGAGAGTCACGGGGGGTATACTCCGGTGATTTGCGGACGCCCCCGCCTGAAACATCATGAATTCACTTTTAAGTGAGTTGTATTTGAGCCCATGAGCCACCGCATATTCTTCACACATATGAACTAGTCTTCTCAGGGCTCCGATCGATGGGCTCATCAGCACCATATCGTCGGCGTTACTAATATTATTAATACATACACCACCTACATGGCAACCTATATAGGTGCTGCTGAGCTCCTCGATCAGTCTGTTAATGTACAGGTTGAAAAGCTTGGGTGAGCTTAATCCCCCCTGTCTCACTCCACATTGCAACCCGTACACTTCCGACTGTGAGCCAGCCCACTTTACATAGTTCTTCTGATTATCGTACCAATATTTAAATATGGATATTATTTCAGACGGCAGACCAGTTTCACATTGCAGCTTTTTCCACAATAAGTTGTACGATACTAGGTCGAATGCCTTCGACAAGTCCAGAAAACAAGCATAGATCGGTGTTTTTCTAGCTGTGTAGTACTGCACAGTTTGCTTGAGACAGAAGATGGCACTCTCTGTGGATAGACCGGGTTTAAAACCAAACTGCGCATCATGTAACTTAATATGCTCACCCAATCTTCTGTCAAGCAAACCGTCCAGCACCTTAGCTATGACCGTAGCTAACGATATAGGCCTATAATTCGACAAATCCGAGGCATCACCCGTCTTATTTTTTATAATAGGAACTACAACGGTAATACGTTAAATCATCTGGTAAGTAAAAGTGACTCATACAAAGATTGAAAAACATTGACAGAACTCGTGGCATGTGGATGTGGACCCCCGGGTACTTCAGATGCTCGATGCTGAGATCATCGTGACCTGGAGACTTACCTCTGAGGCGATCTCTTGCGCAGAAAATCTGACTTTTAAGTCCTCGACACGACATTCAGCACCGAACACCTACGGCTCCTGAGGGAGGGGGGACTCGACTTTGAAGTGCTTCCGGAAGGCATTCGCTATAGCAGTCGGTTCGTACAAGCCAGCGACGCTCGCAGGAATACTCGGTTTCGGGTTCAATTAATTGGTATTTTTCCAAAATTTGCTAAAGTTCTTGTTTGCGTGATTCTGAGCGATAATATCCATTTTAATTTGATTCTCATTTTTTTGACAATATTTCAATTTGGCTTTAAAGTTTATTTTAGTGTCACGCATCTTATCATAAATAAAACCAAAATTTGGTTTGCCGTACAGTAGCCAAGATTGGTACCAAAACCGAGCTTCCCCATGAGCGGCCCTCACATACTTATTCCAACCTATTACATAATTATGTTTCTTACGTTTATCACTATTGTAGGTACATTCAGCCGACTCTTTTAGAGCACATGATACTAGTTGCTAATTTTGTTCTATGGTCGACATTAGAACATGTTTTGTCAGCACATTCACAGAAATCCGCAGGAAAGTCTACTAAACGTAGTCTACTATTACAATTAAGGCCGTATATCTCTGTATTTGATCATTATCTCTTTCACCCCACTTAACTTTATTAAATGATTGGGTTAAAGTTACAAGTTTAGACTGGATTTTATTTATATTACACTCAATCAACAAAGGATAATGATCAGACCAGTACACATGTAATATAAAACCGAAGCATTGACATCAGTATGCCGCGCGGCGCTAGTTCCTATACAGTGATCGAACATCGGCGAGAGCCGTGTGCCTCGCTCACATAAGTATAGGTATCGCTGGGTAAAATTTCCATGTCAATGCATGCCCACGACTGTTCATAACAAAAGTTTAAAAGTTCACGTGAAAACTGCTCACCATCACCAGGATGTGCATTGAAGTCCCCGAGTACAAATACCGATTCGATGTTGTTCGTCTAAACTCAAGGGCGTCGCCATCGCCAGCCCATGGCCCAGGGGGGGGGGGGCAAGTTAATATTAAAGAGGATGAGAATGATATGAATTGTAGGTACAGTCAACAGCACCTAGTGAATTTATTCAAGTTTTGAGATGGGGCAGGATTTATCGGAAAAGCAAGTCAATTGCACGGCCTTAGAACTTTGGTTATTTTGATGTTGGCTACATTTTTTTAACCCTAGAGGGGGGGGGGGGGCAGCGGCCCCTGCCCACCCCTGGCGACGCCCTTGTCTCAACTATTGCACTTATTTCACCCATACACTCTGTGAAATCCGTAAGATTCGCCGCCGAATCAGTAGGCATGTACACAGTAATCACTAACACCGATTTTCCACTGTCGAGAAGAATCTTAATGGCCGTCAAGCGCACACTATGACATTCCACAACCGACACACACGGGAACGCCGACTTCCTCCATAATAGTGCCACTCCACCAAACGGTCTCTCTTTTAGTATACCTTTAGAAGTGTCTACCGCCGATTTTCCAGTAAAAGCGAAGTTGTCATCAATAGTACCCAGAGATGGCAAATCATGTGGCAAGAGCCATGTTTCCTGTAAAGCAATTATATCGGCAGTCCGGCAAAGAAGCCTCAGGCATTCCACCGATCGGTGTACATTTTTACAGTTGAAGCTGATCATTTTAGTTGTAACAGCCATTATTTTTGATTAGGGACTCCACCTGGCACTTGACCACTCCGGTATCCTTTTTTAAAGTCTACAAACCGCCGTACATATTATAGTATATATTAATAATGGTGCACACTTGTTTTGTTCCGTATACGGATGTGCCTCGACGGTGACATACAACTACAGTTGCAAAACTTCGGAAAGATTCCGAATTATTCCCGAATACTTCCCGGAAAGTTTCTTTCAATCAGAATTTTTCAAAATAAAGATAAAATTATATTTTTTATTATGATAAAATTGATCTGAGCCCATAGGCTTCAATTCAATTTTAGACATAGGTCAATTTTGCTAGAAAATATACCCGCCCGACCGAGACGACGACGACAGACGAACGGTACTAACAAACAACTCGTGCTCGGTGCGTAGCGCCATCTAGTGGCGGGTGGCGGCGGCGCGGCGCGGGCGTAGCACGGCGGCGCGGCATCGGGGCGTGGCGGGTGGCGGGCGGCGCGGCTCCCCCTGGGGAAGTATTCGCCCGCACACCGCACCCCGCAGAGAAGTTTTCAGAATATTACGGAATAATTCGCGCTCGGAGGGAATATTTCGTTCGATCTGGTTTATTATAAAAATAACCTAATTAAGTATGTGCTCAGTGAATCTTTGATGATGATCGTGAATTGTTTTTTGTTAAGGGTAAGTAAAGTTAAAATTTTTGATTTATTACACCTATGTAGAGCAAAATTATAACCATTTATTTTTTATTTTTCGAGGTTTATCATATGGTTTAGTTAGCTATTGTCGTGTTCTACAGCTTTTTTGATTGCCACAGATAATAGTAGTGGTAGGTAGGTACTCTTCGTGCACGAGTCCGACTCGTACTTAGCCGGTTTTTAATATTATCATAGATTAAGAAAATACTTACCTACTTATGTTTACATCCGTTATACCACAGCGGCGGCACTCCCTGTAGGTGTGAGCTTGGCGCCAGTTTGGCGGCGGCTGCGTCGAAGTCGTGACGAGTAGTCACGACTTGTGATAGGGTTGTCTATTAGCATCATTAACGCAAGGAAATTATAAAACGATAGTTTGGTGAAGTATTGATTTTATATTAATTTTAATATTAATACATTATACTATATTACGATTAAATATATACAAGGTGATTGGTAAGAGCCTTATAAATCCGAATATGGTAGATAGGGATCATCAAACTGAACAACTTTTACTAGGGGACCAACTCTGAAATCGCGAAAAAAAAATAACAGCTGTTTCATACATTTTGATATTTTCATTATTATTTTTTGTATGAAACAGCTGATACGTTTTCCGCGATTTCAGAGTAGGTCCCATAATAAAAGTGGTTCAGTTAGATGGTCCCTATCTACCATATTCGGCTTTATAAGGCTATTACCAAACATTCTGTAGATCAATAAATTAATACAATTTTTGTATTGCGACTTTTTCTACGTTTATTCTTCGTTTGCCCAAATAGTTTTTTTTCATTACAATTAATATCAACTTATATTCTTATTAATTACAACTTAAATAGTTTGTGGGTACTACATTTTAAAGAACAGTATTTATTTTAACCTAATCTCTAAATAAAATTACAAATATGCAAATATCTCGGACACGGTGCGTCGGAACCAAAAAATTAAGTTTTTTCGACCCCCCTTAAAACTATGGAGGTAATAGATGAGAGGCATAAATAAAATGTCAAAAAACGGTCAAGTGTATTTTAATATGTTTCTATACTTACAAAAGTACAAAAACTTTATTATGTGCAGTGTCTGTGTAATAGATATATAGTGCGGGGTGAAGGGCAAGACACCATAATTAATTATTGTAGCTATTTTAATTCAATAATATTTTAAGTACTTATTTATTTATTTTCTGTAGTAAAAGCATATGTATTACTCTGAAGAAAGTGCAATTATTACCACTTCACCCCTCAATGTACAATATTCTATTAATTTCCTCACATTTCTTGAGAAAAGCAATAATAATGCCCTGTCTTATGTATTTATAATACGAAAAGCAAATTACATTGCCTGAACGATGATTAAAGCCCTCGCATGCGGCTCTACACTATCACTTTAGTTTGTTTACTTGCCTGTACTATTGCGCGGTGCGAGCGAACTAGGCAAGCCTGATAGCACGTGCCTCCGCGGAGGAGATTCCTCGCCCCGATGGCGTCGCGGCACCCCCGCGCTCGCCCGGCGCACTCACACATAGCCGCGAGCAATTTTACAGCACCCATGCGCAAGTGTCGCTTCTTTTCACGTTAGTGTATATTTTCTTTGGTTATACTTAGTTTAGTAGGTACTTCTTAGGTACCTGCCTACTTAAGTAATAATAAATAAATAATAAATAATAAAAGTTTATTTAAATCATGACATGTATACAAAAACATATTTGCGTTAACAACCGTTGTAGTCATAAGACTGTGTTACAGTTATTAGCGCCCACCTCAAATTAGACAGGCATTACAGACATGATTTGAACTTAGGGCTAAAATAACAATATAAAACAGAAAAAACAGAAATTATAGAATATGTAAGTGTGTGTGTATGTGTGTGTGTGTATGTGTGTGTGTGTGTGTGTGTGTGTGTGTGTGTGTGTGAATAATTGTGCATGTATTTGCAAAAATATTTATTTAACCAAGGACTCAGCTGTATCATAGTCCAGGCCAAGAAGCCACTCGCATAACATGGTTTTACATTTGTATTTCGGAAGAGGATAAATATTAAGCTTTCTATTCACTTTGTTATACATAATAGGCGATATAAAGTCAAAATGATGCTTTACCAATACCAAACGAGAAATTAGTATATCACAGACTATGTCTTTTCTTCTTTTATTGGTCAAAATTGCCGGATCAAACGATATTAGCGTATGTTTGCGTAGTACTACATGCAATATGAATAATTTACGGATAGAAAGAACTTCCCAATAGCCATAAACCAAGTTAGTAGGGAACCTTCTTGGCTTGAAGGCCATAACTTTCAAGATGGCCCTTTGGGCCCTTTCAAGTTCCAACATCAGGGTTTTTCCAGAACCACCCCAAACCGTAACGCAGTATGACATAATAGACTGGGCGAGGGCAAAATAAGCAGTTTTGAGTGTGGCAGGATCGACAATAGCTCTTAACTTGCTAAAAACAAAGATAAGCTTTCTGATACGAACTGCAACAGAAAGAATATGCTCGGACCACGACATTAGGCTATCAACAATAACACCTAGGTATCTAATGCTGTGAGTGCGTGATATTGAGACACAGGTACAAGTGTTGTTAAAGACATCGTTACAATTATGCGCAATTAAACTAAAACTTTCATCTGGTTGAGAGGAGCGCTTGGGAGCAAAAGTAATATATTTGGTCTTATTTAGATTTAGAGTCAGTACATTTTTGGTCAGCCATAACATGACTTTTCTTAAGGCCGACTCAGCAGAGAACTGTGCCTCCTTCCAATTACTCCCATGAGCCACAATTGCTGTATCATCAGCATACATGACGATTTTACATTTTGACAGATTCAATTGGCACAATTCATTCATATAAATTAAAAACAAGGTCGGGCCAAGGACACTGCCTTGGGGCACTCCATATTCAATGGGTTCCTCATGACTAGTGTAATTTGCGACCCAGAAGAGCTAGATAGTACATACGATATCTACTTATCCATACCTACTTTTACTATAATAGGTAGGTACCTAGGTAATTAAAAATGTGTCAACTACTTTCTGCTGCTTTTTAGGGTTCCGTACCCAAAGGGTAAAAACGGGACCCTATTACTAAGACTCCGCTGTCCGTCTGTCTGTCTGTCTGTCTGTCACCAGGCTGTATCTCATGAACCGTGATATCTAGACAGTTGAAATTTTCACAGATGATGTATTTCTGTTGCCACTATAACGACAAATACTAAAAACAGAATAAAATAAATATTTAAGGGGGGCTCCCATACAACAAACGTGATTTTTTTGCCGTTTTTTGCTCAATATTAATAACGACAACAGGTAGACAGTTAAAATTTTCACAGATGATGTATTTCTGTTGCGACTATAACAACATATACTAAAAACAGTATAAAATAAATATTTAAGGGAGGCTCCCATACAACAAACAAGTGTTTTTTTGCCGTTTTTTGGTACGGAACCCTTCGTGCGTGAGTCCGACTCGCACTTGGCCGGTTTTTTACCGATCTTGCTGTTTTTTTATCGTTACTCCTGTATTTCGAGAATCGAAATATTCCGAATGTTTCGGAATAATTCAGAATATTTCGGAATTATTCCAAGGGAATTATTCGGAATGTTTCCCGCCAGCAACTGTACATACAACAAGGACTTAAATTTTCATAGATTTCCCCGTGATGCGAGGTAAGTTTATTTATTCCTATAAGTAATTTCGTATTACTTACCTACTTAACCAACATCATCTCGTGCTGTTAAGTAGGTACTTTTATTGTATAATTCAATAATACCTGTCGTGTGCAGTTTTATAGTAAAATTTTATTGTAGCTAAAGAATAACTTCAAGTAGATTTGTGAAATAAGTAATGAATATATATTTGGTAGGTATGTAGGAACTAGGTACATAAGCATATCGTGCGTGTTGCTATCATCACAAAATAGCTAGGTACCTACGACCTTGTTTGAACCAATTTTACGTAGTACACTGGTGGTACCTACCTACATAGGTACCTACTAATTTATTTTCTGTGCTACTAGGGACTCGAACACTATTAATTAGTTAATGACGCCGCGGCCGTTCTGTTAAAGTAAGTACTTAAAAGCAAGCTAGGTGCCACTTTTGAAGTTTATTTGATATAGGTACCTACCGACTTACCTACATACCTGCGCTTTGCGCACGGGCTATAAGCACTTGAACACTGATCGTGTAATGTTAGATTATTTATATCCTTGTTCTACTAATCACTAATCCTACTTTCTACTAATACCTACCTACTATTATAAATGCGAAAGTTTGTGTGTATGTGTGTTGTAAATAATTACTTATTAATCACATTTATTTTCTATTTTGACAACCCTTGCACATTTGCGGCTGATTGCGTAAGGGCGACACGGGCGGCGGCACGCGGCGGCATCGTCCAACATCAAAGGCGTTTAACAACTGTATGGAGTTAAACTGTGATCGTGGGTTGTATGTAACGATACGCTGCAGTCTTAGTAAACATCAACACGATACGATGTCCGCAAAAAAATACTTCGTGGTCACCCTAGGTGATCTACATACTAATTTAAATCTCGAATTGCATCGTAAGTACTGCAGTGATTGGTTCCAAATAAAGCTAGATCCTCAGTGACGGAAATTTTTATTACTATAAACTGCTTTACATCTTAAGTAACGCAAAATTCACGTAACGTAACGGTATTAATTGTGGGCCACACAGTCTGATGGGTCGAAATATTGTTTTTGCTTTTTCTATTGATGTGTTGTTATGCGAATGGATTTAAAGTGTTATATGCTGTCACTTATCAAACGTAACGCTGCTAGACTGCTTAATTTGACTCCAAAGGGTTTAGTTGTCGATATTTTGACAAATGAAAACTGGCACATACGGTTCTGTGTGTGCCACGTTTAAACAACGATTTTATGAGTTCTGTTCTGTTTTGTATGGTTTTCGAATGTTAAATCTTATTTATTTTTGCGTCACTGAGCATCTATGGAGTGAAAGTGCACTTTCGTTAGCTAGTTTTTGTTATTTCCAGCATCCATGATCTTCAGCGTCATTTCGTGAGGACCATGTTCAAACGTCAATAATTCATAAATTTTAGCGTTACGTTTGTTCTGAATACCAAAATAAGAAATTGTTTATCCGTCACTGAAGGATTTATAAGCTCACAAGCCTGAAGGAGTAAGGCACACACGAGATGACGATCATGTGAAAGAGAGGAAATCATGCGAGTGAGTGAATGAGTGAAAGAGAGAATACGATAGTTTACTATTCGCAAAGTGAAGTGAGTACAAAAAATCAACTCGTACTTCAGTCATCGATCGACATAGAGTAAATTTTAACCATAGAAAGTAATTTGTATGGAATATTCATGATCGTCATTTCGTATGTGCCTTACTCCTTCTGGCTTGTGAGCTATAAAAACCTTCAGTGACGGATAAACAATTTCTTATTTTGGTATTCAGAACAAACGTGACGCAAGCGTTTATGAATGATTGACGTTTGAACATGGCACAGACGAGATGACGCTGAAGATTATGTATGCTGGAAATAACAAAAACTAGCAAACGAAAGTCCAGTTTTACTCCATAGATGCTCAGTGACGCAAAAATAAATAAGATTTAACACTCGAACATCTTATAAAACAGAACAGATCTCATAAAATTGTTGTTTAAACATGGTACATACGGAACCGTCTGTGCCAGTTTTCAACGTGACGCAAGCGTTTTATAGCTCACAAGCCAGAAGGAGTAAGGCACATACGAGATGACGATCATGAATATTCAATAATTTACTTTCCATGGTTAAAATGTATGATCGTCATCTCGTGTGTGCCTTACTCCTTCAGGCTTGTGAGCTTATAAATCCTTCAGTGACGGATAAACAATTTCTTATTTTGATATTCAGAACAAACGTAACGCTAGAATTTATGAATTATTGACGTTTGAACATGGTCCTCACGAAATGACGCTGAAGATCATGGATGCTGGAAATAACAAAAACTAGTATTTGATTGAATCAGGCGTCACTTGGCGGAAGTCCCAAACCATTTTGAAAAAAGAAATATATGTAGCTTACTTCCGCAAACAATATATGCAAGATGCACCGCCCGCCCGCCCGCAATAATATGCACATGCACACCACAAAATATCAGTGCACAATACCTGCATTTAGCAAGACAGCAACACACCTTGCACCTTCACCAATTAGGCTACTCTACACGTGTTTCGCCCCAACCCGGGGCATCCTCAGGAGTTAGATCGTGCGTAAACCAACACCGAATGAGCAACATTGCCTTCCGACACCGTATTTATTCTCTTCCTCCCCACTCCGCACCGAGTGACTGACAGCGTTTGAAGAATGTTGCCAGTTTCAAATAAAAAGGAAAAAGGAAGGAAAAATGATTTTAATTTAAATTGTGTACAAATAAATTGATATACATTAAATAATGTGTTTTATTAATAAGATATTTAATTTTAAGAATTATTATTATTTGAGAAAATACGCAGCAATGGCGAGGAAGAGACGTCAAGTTGATTGTTAAGTATGGCTCCATCAACATTGTGTTTGATAATTTCTAGGTTTTCCAACACGTTCAGTCGTAGACCTTTACTACAAGTATGTAAAACCTCATAGGAATGACCATCAAATAGTTGATGTCCGGTATTAAATAAATGTTTCGCGAAATGTGATCGTTCCGGGTGGCCATTCCTATAGGCAGAAATATGTTCTTTATAACGTATATCGAAACTACGGCCAGTTTGACCAACGTATACTGAATTACATTGGTTACATGTTAACTTATATATCCCCGACTTCCTGCCAACCTCCGTTTTTTCCTTGCCATTGCAAATAGCACGCCGGACGGTATTAGTAGTACGAAAAGCCACGTGAACGTCGTTATTTTTTAAGATTTTTGATATTTTATCTGATATTTTACCTACGTAAGCCATACTTGACTGATAATTTTGAATAACGCGCTCACGTGGCACCGCATATAAAAGCCCAGTCACCTGTTTGTTGATTTTACTCCTAACCATGTTATCTATCATCCGCCGATCATAACCATTTGCAATGGCAATATTATAAATTGTATTTAACTCTCTACTATAGGCTTGGCCTGATAACGGTACCGTCATTAGACGATTAATATATGAATGAAAAGCAGCTAATTTATGTTGCCAAGGATGACAAGAAGTTGCGGGGATAACTACATCAGTATGTGTGGGTTTTCTATATATTTGAAAATTATGGCGACAATGCTCCCGTGAGATAGTTAAATCCAAGAAATTTAACGAATTATTAACCTCAATTTCTAATTTGAATTTGATTTTTGGGTGTAAACTATTTAAATATTGAAAAAATGATTCTAACTCTTGTCTAGTACCTGTCCAGCATATAATAATATCGTCAACATAACGATAATACTAAAGAATGTTATTATTGCCCACTATGTACCTATTCTCAAAATTGTCCATGAAGATCTCCGCCATCATTAGCGTATAGTTGGCAGACTCACCATGGAATTAGAAGGTTTTGACTATGTCAAAAAATTGTTAATAAATAGTGATAAATAGTGAACTATAGCATATAAATAGTGATACTATGATTCAAAAGATATTTGAATATCTTGGTGAGGCTGCAAACTTGACGTCAAGTTGGCAGACATCTTAAGAAATACAGTTCATATCAATATGATTTATATGCCAAAAAATTGTTAGAAAATAGTGAATCGTATACGCAAAATTTCAATAACATTGCTTCAATACAAGCCGAGATATTACGGTCTCTAAGTGGGCTGCTAACTTGACGTTTCAGGCGATAGCGATTCCAGAGAAACGGGTACAAGTTTTAAACAAATAAATATATCAAAAAATTGTTAGTGAAATTGTGATTCCTACGATATAAATAAAACAAGAATTCTTCATTGCTATTTTCTAAAAATCAAATGTTAACTTTTACATAATACTGTGAATAGGCTGTCGATCAATATTGAACTTTGCTCCACAGTAATAAGGTTCCAACTTTATTGCAATCGTGAGGTGAGTACTATCGAGCAAAAAAGTGAAATTTATATTTTTAGCCATGTCCTCCAATTATTATTACACTTGATTTATTAATTAATTGTTGGTATCAAACAATAACGATATTTATTAATAACAATCATAGCAATAGCGCCATCTCTCGAAAAAGATTGTCAATTTCTCAGTTATAATTTAACGTTAGGTAGTACCTATTTATGTATTAGGTAGAATAAAGATATTATTATTATTTGGTGAGATTATAGATATATATTATTATTAGAGTAAAATGAGTATCAGTTGGTATGTGAGTAGGTAGGAAGTAATATAAGTAGAAAATATTAATAGTTTCTCCTAAATTAATAATATTGAATTAAGAGTAAGGTATTGACCAAAGCACAGCCTACTAGTCTTTATACAGTCGATGATCGCCTTTATTGTTGGCGCAAAAGCCACCGTTCGTAAAAATAGACAGTTGACGCAACGACTAAATGTGTAAGGGTTGGCACGCTATGATTTGCCTTTTTGAATTTCAAAAATAATTAAGTAAAATAATACCTAATACATAAATAGGCACCTAACGTTAAATTATAACTGAGAAATTGACAATCTTTTCCGAGAGATGGCGCTATTGTTATGAATATTATTGTTATTAATGAATATCGTTATTGTTTGATACCAACGTTTAATTAATAAAACAAGTGTAATAATAATTCGAGGATATGACTAAAAATATAAATCTCACTTTTTTGCTTGATAACTCACCTCATGATTGCAATGAAGTTTGAACCTTATTACTGTGGAGCAAAGTTCAATATTGATCGACAGCCTATTCAGAGTATTATATGTAAAAGTTAACATTCGATTTTTAGAAAATAGCAATGAAGAATTCTTGTTTTATTTATATCGTAGGAATCACAATTTCACTAACAATTTTTTGATATATTTATTTGTTTAAAACTTGCACCCGTTTCTCTGGAATCGCTATTGCCTGAAACGTCAAGTTAGCAGCCCACTTAGAGACCGTAATATCTCGGCTTGTATTGAAGCAATGTTATTGAAATTTTGCGAATACGATTCACTATTTTCTAACAATTTTTTGGCATATAAATCATAATGATACGAATTGTATTTCTTAAGGTGTCTGCCAACTTGACGTCAAGTTTGCAGCCTCACCAAGATACTCAAATATCTTTTGAATCATAGTATCACTATTTATATGCTATAGTTCACTATTTATCACTATTTATTAACAATTTTTTGACCTAGTCAAAACCTTCTAATTCCATGGTGAGTCTGCCAACTATACGCTAATCCGCCATCAAAGGTGATAACGGAGAACCCATGGCTAGCCCCTCCTCTTGTTTGTAAAACCCACCATTAAACTTAAAATAATTTTGTTGCATGCAAATATGTGTTAAGTTAATTATTTCATCTGCCTCCCCTGGATGAAGACCGCGGCGTTCTAAAATATTTGATAGTATATCTAAACTTTCTTGGTAAGGAACGTTTGTGAACAAACTCTCCACATCCAAGGAAAGCAGAAACGAGTTAGAAGGCAAAACAACATTCTTTATTTTCTCAATTAAATCTGATGTATTTTGAATACCTATGAATATTCTCACCTAAGTATAGTATTCAAAATACATCAGATTTAATTGAGAAAATAAAGAATGTTGTTTTGCCTTCTAACTCGTTTCTGCTTTCCTTGGATGTGGAAAGTTTGTTCACAAACGTTCCTTACCAAGAAAGTTTAGATATACTATCAAATATTTTAGAACGCCGCGGTCTTCATCCAGGGGAGGCAGATGAAATAATTAACTTAACACATATTTGCATGCAACAAAATTATTTTAAGTTTAATGGTGGGTTTTACAAACAAGAGGAGGGGCTAGCCATGGGTTCTCCGTTATCACCTTTGATGGCGGAGATCTTCATGGACAATTTTGAGAATAGGTACATAGTGGGCAATAATAACATTCTTTATTATTATCGTTATGTTGACGATATTATTATATGCTGGACAGGTACTAGACAAGAGTTAGAATCATTTTTTCAATATTTAAATAGTTTACACCCAAAAATCAAATTCAAATTAGAAATTGAGGTTAATAATTCGTTAAATTTCTTGGATTTAACTATCTCACGGGAGCATTGTCGCCATAATTTTCAAATATATAGAAAACCCACACATACTGATGTAGTTATCCCCGCAACTTCTTGTCATCCTTGGCAACATAAATTAGCTGCTTTTCATTCATATATTAATCGTCTAATGACGGTACCGTTATCAGGCCAAGCCTATAGTAGAGAGTTAAATACAATTTATAATATTGCCATTGCAAATGGTTATGATCGGCGGATGATAGATAACATGGTTAGGAGTAAAATCAACAAACAGGTGACTGGGCTTTTATATGCGGTGCCACGTGAGCGCGTTATTCAAAATTATCAGTCAAGTATGGCTTACGTAGGTAAAATATCAGATAAAATATCAAAAATCTTAAAAAATAACGACGTTCACGTGGCTTTTCGTACTACTAATACCGTCCGGCGTGCTATTTGCAATGGCAAGGAAAAAACGGAGGTTGGCAGGAAGTCGGGGATATATAAGTTAACATGTAACCAATGTAATTCAGTATACGTTGGTCAAACTGGCCGTAGTTTCGATATACGTTATAAAGAACATATTTCTGCCTATAGGAATGGCCACCCGGAACGATCACATTTCGCGAAACATTTATTTAATACCGGACATCAACTATTTGATGGTCATTCCTATGAGGTTTTACATACTTGTAGTAAAGGTCTACGACTGAACGTGTTGGAAAACCTAGAAATTATCAAACACAATGTTGATGGAGCCATACTTAACAATCAACTTGACGTCTCTTCCTCGCCATTGCTGCGTATTTTCTCAAATAATAATAATTCTTAAAATTAAATATCTTATTAATAAAACACATTATTTAATGTATATCAATTTATTTGTACACAATTTAAATTAAAATCATTTTTCCTTCCTTTTTCCTTTTTATTTGAAACTGGCAACATTCTTCAAACGCTGTCAGTCACTCGGTGCGGAGTGGGGAGGAAGAGAATAAATACGGTGTCGGAAGGCAATGTTGCTCATTCGGTGTTGGTTTACGCACGATCTAACTCCTGAGGATGCCCCGGGTTGGGGCGAAACACGTGTAGAGTAGCCTAATTGGTGAAGGTGCAAGGTGTGTTGCTGTCTTGCTAAATGCAGGTATTGTGCACTGATATTTTGTGGTGTGCATGTGCATATTATTGCGGGCGGGCGGGCGGTGCATCTTGCATATATTGTTTGCGGAAGTAAGCTACATATATTTCTTTTTTCAAAACAAAAACTAGCTAACGAAAGTGCAGTTTCACTCCATAGATGCTCAGTGACGCAAAAATAAATAAGATTTAACATTCGAAAACCATACAAAATAGAACAGAACTCATAAAATCGATGTTTAAACGTGGCACACACGGAACCGTATGTGCCAGTTTTCATTTGTCAAAATATCTACAACTAAACCCTTTGGAGTCAAATGAAGCAGTCTAGCAGCGTTACGTTTGATAAGTGACAGCATATAACACTTTAAATCCGTTCGCGTAACAACACATCAATAGAAAAAGCAAAAACAATATTTCGACCCATCAGACTGTGTGGCCCACAATTAATACCGTTACGTTACGTGAATTTTGCGTTACTTAAGTTGTAAAGCAGTTTATAGTAATAAAAATTTCCGTCACTGAGGATCTAGCTTTATTTGGAACCAATCACTGCAGTACTTACGATGCAATTCCAGATTTAAATTAGTATGTAGATCACCTAGGGTGACCACGAAGTATTTTTTTGCGGACATCGTATCGTGTTGATGTTTACTGAGACTGCAGCGTATCCGTCGTTACAATCCACGATCACAGTTTAACTCCATACAGTTGTTAAACGCCTTTGATGTTGGACGATGCCGCTGCGTGCCGCCGCCCGTGTAGGTACTTACGCAATCAGCCGCAAATGTGCAAGGGTTGTCAAAATAGAAACTAATGTGATTAATAAGTAATTATTTACAACACACATACAAACTTTCGCATTTATAATAGTAGGTAGGTATTAGTAGAAAGTAGGATTAGTGATTAGTAGAACATGGATATAAATAATCTAACATTACACGATCAGTGTTCAAGTATAGCCTTAGCCTTATAGCCCGTGCGCAAAGCGCAGGTATGTAGGTACAGTTTGACCATAAAGAGTTGAAATTAAATAAAATGGAACTAAAATTTTTCAGTACAAAATTTAGTAAGTGTTGCCAATTTATTCGTGATTTTGACGTGTTTACATAGAAAGTGGCGCCCTCAATTTTTGTCAACTCTTTATGGTCAAGCTGTAAGTCGGTAGGTACCTATATCAAATAAACTTCAAAAATGGCACCTAGCTTGCTTTTAAGTACTTACTTTAACAGAACGGCCGCGGCGTCATTAACTAATTAATAGTGTTCGAGCACAGCGGCGGCACTCCCTGTAGGTGTGAGCTTGGCGCCAGTTTGGCGGCGGCTGCGTCGAAGTCGTGACGAGTAGTCACGACTTGTGATAGGGTTGTCTATTAGCATCATTAACGCAAGGAAATTATAAAACGATAGTTTGGTGAAGTATTGATTTTATATTAATTTTAATATTAATACATTATACTATATTACGATTAAATATATACAAGGTGATTGGTAAGAGCCTTATAAATCCGAATATGGTAGATAGGGATCATCAAACTGAACAACTTTTAGTATGGGACCAACTCTGAAATCGCGAAAAAAAAATAACAGCTGTTTCATACATTTTGATATTTTCATTATTATTTTTTGTATGAAACAGCTGATACGTTTTCCGCGATTTCAGAGTAGGTCCCATAATAAAAGTGGTTCAGTTAGATGGTCCCTATCTACCATATTCGGCTTTATAAGGCTATTACCAAACATTCTGTAGATCAATAAATTAATACAATTTTTGATTTGCGACTTTTTCTACGTTTATTCTTCGTTTGCCCAAATAGTTTTTTTCATTACAATTAATATCAACTTATATTCTTATTAATTACAACTTAAATAGTGTGTGGGTACTACATTTTAAAGATCAGTATTTATTTTAACCTAATCTCTAAATAAAATTATAAAAATGCAAATATCTCGGACACGGTGCGTCGGAACCAAAAAATTAAGTTTTTTCGACCCCCCTTAAAACTATGGAGGTAATAGATGAGAGGCATAAATAAAATGTCAAAAAACGGTCAAGTGTATTTTAATATTTTTCTATACTTACAAAAGTACAAAAACTTTATTATGTGCAGTGTCTGTGTAATAGATATATAGTGCGGGGTGAAAGGCAAGACACCATAATTAATTATTGTAGCTATTTTAATTCAATATTATTTAAGTACTTATTTATTTATTTTCTGTAGTATAAAGCATATGTATTACTCTGAAGAAAGTGCAATTATTACCACTTCACCCCTCAATGTACAATATTCTATTAATTTCCTCACATTTCTTGAGAAAAGCAATAATAATGCCCTGTCTTGTATTTATAATACGAAAAGCAAATTACATTGCCTGAACGATGAATGATTAAAGCCCTCGCATGCGGCTCTACACTATCACTTTAGTTTGTCGTACCTGCCTGTACTATTGCGCGGTGCGAGCGAACTAGGCAAGCCTGATAGCACGTGCCTCCGCGGAGGAGATTCCTCGCCCCGATGGCGTCGCGGCACCCCCGCGCTCGCCCGGCGCACTCACACATAGCCGCGAGCAATTTTACAGCACCCATGCGCAAGTGTCGCTTCTTTTCACGTTAGTGTATATTTTCTTTGGTTCGAGTCCCTAGTAGCACAGAAAATAAATTAGTAGGTACCTATGTAGGTAGGTACCACCAGTGGTTAGGCACATAAGGATTATTTTTATTCTGTGATTATTTTATGAATGAAATGTGTATGAGGTGTCATTGTGAACCTTTGCGCTCATTATTCTGTGGGATCATGCTATATATGCCCACAAGATGTGCTGGCCATTTATTCTTTATCTATGGTCTTGCATTGGGTGAAGAAAGATCGCCCCTTGACAGTGTGTGACTTTTTCCCTGTGAACGGATTTTATTTGTGCTGTTTTTGAAAAAGTTAATAAAGGACAACAGGAATATTTGGAGAGCGCCGTAATTGCGCGCCAAGCATCGCGATGCTGAACTGTTCTTCATGATCCTGGAGGTAAGTGGGCGTAGTTTAGGCGACCTTTGTTACCTCATACCCGACATCGGGTTCAAACATTATACCGGTGGAAGCCACCTCATGGTGGGCTATTTACACGCCACACCATCTTTTGGTCCTTTGAGCGGATACCATGCTCCAGCTTTTAAGTTTTTTGGTACGTTGGATGTTCGCAGGATGATTACGTATTAATTGGTAAAATTCGCGAATTTGCTACGTACTTACCGCCATACTCCGCCATTTTGTAATTGATACAAAATTTTACGGAATAAAATTATTTTTACTCGAAATTAAATCTCGCATTGTAATAGCGTGATTTCTTTTAGGGTATTCCCGCATTGAAATAGCGGGTGATTTATTTTAGTTTAATTTCGCATTGTAATAGCGTAATTTCATTTAAGTATTTTATTTTCGCATTATTATAGCGTGTAATTACTTTTAATTTATTTTCGCATTGAAATAGCGTAATTACTTTTAATTTATTTTCGCATTGGAATAGCGTAATTTCTTTATAAAAATGTCGAAATCAAGTGATGATTCGGTTGACTCCGTCATTGAACTACCTGATAAACAGCTTACCTTATTAATAGCAAAAAAGGAACGACTTTTTTCGCGGATGAACGATCTTTATAGATTTGCGAATAATATAACTAATTTTGCGTCCCGAAATAATGAGACTTTCATGGCTCAGTCTGAAATAATCGATGAAATGCGAAGGCAATTTGAGTCTATAATTGATGACATAAATGACCGCAAGCTTACGTTGGATTCGAAATTTCTGCCTGACTATCAGCCTTTGACTGCTTTTGAAGATTTGTACTTTGTTGTAAAACGCGTTCGAAATAACATTATTCAGTCGTCGCAATCAATTGTGCCGTCGTCATCGAATAGTTCCGGCGATCATAATCCTAGATGCACCATTAAGCTTCCTTCGATTGAACTGCCGAACTTCGACGGCAAAACGGAAAACTGGCCTAAATTTTACGAATCTTTTAAGTCCAACATTCACAATAACACACAGCTGTCTGACTCGCAACGCGTGCAGTATTTAGTAGGGAAATTAACCCACGGCGCGCTTAAGGCTACCGCGGGTATTGTACCCTCGGGTGAAACCTATAATATTATTTGGGATAGCTTGGTGAATAAATATCAAGATGTGCGTGCATTAGGTACACTTTATCTTAACAATATTCTCGATGCGAAAAGTTGTTCGAATACGGCAGCCAGTCTTGATTATTTTATTGAAAAATACTCAGCGTCTGTGTTGGCCTTAAAACAACTGAATATCAGTGATGTGACCGATTTCATACTTTTGCATTGTGCTCTAAGGAAGATCGATGTTCAAACTGTTCAAGCGTTCGAATTATCTGTGCGTCATAAGGACATTCCTTCTTATAGCGAATTAATCTCTTTCGTGCAAGATCAAGTTAAAATTTTAGAACGGTCTAATGTTTCATACTCGTCACGGTCTTCGAGCGGTGGTGTTAATAAAGCGTCATCGTCTGTGGCGGCTGCGGCAGCCCGTCCTAATACTTACAAGTCGTTTGTCGCGAGTAATGACACGTCGGGGAAGTCGTGTATTTTTTGCAATAAAAGTGATCATTCAATTAATGCTTGTTCACAGTTTAAAAGTTTGAGTTCACCCCAGGCCCGATTTGATTTTATTAAATCGAAACAGGGTTGCGTAAGTTGTCTTAGTGGGTCGCATACCGTAACGTCATGTAGGTCGACGGTTGTTTGCGAATTATGCAAGAAACGTCACCATACCCTCTTACACTTCGATACTAAGAGTAATAATGGTCGGAAAAATACTTACGCTCATACGTCGCAAGTACCTACCATTGAAGGGTCGTTGCCTTATTTACCGTCGTCGGTGCCGTCCGTCGCCTCGCTGCCGACAGCGTCGCCTCTCTCCGCACCCGGCGTAGGATCGAACCCGTGTGTTTTGAATACCCCATCGGGTACCCCATCTATTATGGGGACCCCTTCGGTTTTGGGTACTCCAGTTAGTTTGGGTACCCCACCTAGTTCGGGTACCCCGACTATATTAGGTACCCCGGCTACCCCTTCCTTGTCTTTAAGTGCGGAAGTAAGACCAAACTCTACGATTTTACTATCGACAGCTCAAGTTTTTGCTAAAATAAAAAATTGCAATAATAGGAGAATTATCCGCTGTTTGATAGACAACGGTTCGCAAAATAATTTAATTACAATGGACTGTTGTAAATCGCTTAATTTACCAATAATTCCACTGAGTAACTCGTTTGTCAAAGGAATTGGTTTAGCGTCTCGGCCGATTTTAGGATACGTTTATTTGGATATTGAGTCCCGTGTTTATACGAATAATAAATACACTATTCATGCCTTAGTGATTGACTGTATCACCGATCAGCTGCCTGCTCATTATGTGGACACGGGTGATATGGATTATTTAAAAGGGATTCCCCTCGCCGATCTGACATGGAACGTTCCCGGGTCGGTGGATGTCGTTCTGGGTGCTCAGCTGTTTCCATACATTTATTTAGGGAATAGGGTCATATCTGGTACCAGTGCGCCTCCTGCTTTGCTGACCGCGTTCGGTTACGTGCTGATGGGTGATTTCCCAAGTAATGTTCTTGTTAATACTTCTACGTCATTCTGCGCTCTTTCGCTTAATGATATGGTGCAAAAGTTTTGGCAATTAGAGGAATTACCTAACATGAAGTTTTTGAGTCCGGAGGAGACGGAATGTGAAAATTTGTTTGTTTCGTCGGTCACCCGGGGGGAGGGTGGTAGGTACTCGGTTGCTTTACCATTCTGCAAGAACCCGCAGGAATTGGGTAACTCTCGCACTGCTGCCCAAAGGCGATTTATGGCTTTGGAGCGGAGATTTAAACAGTCACCAGATTTACGAGATAAATATAATAGTGTTATCGGTGAATATATTGAAAAGGGCTATTTGTCTGAGGTTCCTGAATCCGAGGTGACGGATGAAGGATACTACATCCCGCATCACGCTGTCACCCATCCGGGTAAGCCCATGCCTCGGATCGTGCTCGATGCTAGTGCGAGAACGCATACAGGGTTGTCACTAAATGATGTCCTTCATATTGGCCCTAATTTGCAAGCCGATTTATTTCTGCTTTTGCTTGGCTTTCGTCTTTTCCCAGTCGCTATGACTGCTGATATTAAACAGATGTATTTACAGATTTTGGTTCCGTATGAACACCGTAAATATATTAGGATTTTATTTCGTTTTTCGGAGAACGAAGTCATACGAACCTTTCAATTTAATCGGGTCCCCTTTGGTCTCAAATCAAGCCCATACTTAGCAATGCGAACTGTTCGTCAGCTGGCTGATGACATGAGATCACATTACCCAGAAGCTGCTGAGGTGGCAGAGTCTAGGTTGTACATGGATGATCTAGTTTATTCTATTGCGGATGAAGTCAGCGCCGTGCGTTTGTCTCGAGAATTAATCTCGCTGTTCAAGGCCGGTGCCTTTGACCTGGTCAAATGGACAAGTAATGCTCATGTAGTCCTGGAAAACCTTCCCGACTCCCACCGCAGTGCAGTGGATTTGAATGATGGTTCTAACCATACCTTGAAGGTGTTAGGCCTTTCGTGGGAACCAGCCGATGACAACTTCTTCTTTACGACTGCTTACGTCCAAGAGAAATGTACAAAACGGAATATACTCTCTGTGGTTGCTCGTTTGTTTGATGTCCTCGGTTTGATGGCCCCTGTAATTTTGTACGCCAAGCTGCTTATTAAAGAGCTATGGTTATGCAACATAGATTGGGATGATTCTCCCCCTGAGAGTGTTATACGAAAATTCTCGGCGCTTATGCAGGAATTTCCTCTCATCTCATCATTGAAAATCCCACGTCATATAGGTGTCTTTAACGATCGTACGGTACTTATTGTGGCGTTTTGTGATGCGAGTATGAACGGTTATGGTTGTGTCTTATACTTACACATCACTGACTCCGCGGGCAATATTACTGTCAGATTACTTTGTGCGAAGTCAAAGGTTTCACCCACTAAAGTGACCACACTCGCACGTTTGGAATTATGTGCTGCCGTCTTGATGTCCAAACGAATACGGGCAGTTCAAGAGTCTTATCAAGCGCGTGTACCCATTGCGGGAACGTATGCTTTCTCTGATTCGACTATTGCGCTTTCGTGGATTCATTCTTCACCGCATCGTTGGTCGGTGTTTGTAAGTAACCGCGTCGCTCAATGTCAAGAGAATCTGCCTCCTGAACACTTTTATCATGTGGCAGGAAGTGAGAATCCAAGTGATTGTCTTTCCCGGGGGATGCTTCCCTCCCAACTCGCTTCACATGATTTATGGTGGAACGGCCCATCATGGATTCGTAGCCCTCCGTCAAATTGGCATATGAAAGCCTTTTTACCTACCATAACTGCCGAGTTGCCTGAGCACAAAGTTAGTGTGCTGACTGCAACGGTTCAGTGTGAACCCCCGGCTCTGATAGAATTGGCTCAGCATATATCCGGGTGGGATAAACTTTCACGGATTGTTGTGTACGTCCTCCGATTTATTAAAATAATCTCGCCTTCTTCTGGAGTAGTCAATAATATTATGACTGCCGAGAAATTTGTGGTACTTTCAGTCAGGGGCGTAGCGTGCCTTGGCGGGGCCCCGTATACAAAATTGTTTGGGGGCCCTTAGGAAGGGTAAAGATTTCTCACAAAAGAAAAAAATTTTTTGCATAAAATTAAAAGAAATATTTATTCATCATAATTATCTATGTGTCACGTTTTCCAAAAATTTTTACAAACAATCTGAATTGAATATACAACGTGTAACAGAAAGGGGATATGAACCCGAACGGAGTGTTCAGTTTTTTTTGTCTATTTTTTAAATGTTAACTGGCAGTAAAACTACTGTAGAGGTAAGTGATAGATGTAGGACATATTGAATGTATGTGGCTGTTTGTAATTAAAATCCTCAAAATCAATGGTCCTTTAATCTTTTAACATTTGGACCAATTTTTTATCATACATCAAAAATGGGGGCAAAACTGATGGATCGTCGGGACGCGGGATAATATGATCGAAATCAGGACTGTCCCGGCAAAATCGGGACGGGTAGCAACCCTGCCTCCTTGCGGGTTGATACCCCCTTTCTGTTACACGTTGTATACTCTCCTTGCCTATTTTTCGGCCAACTGATTTATGCGCACGCTTTATGCGAAAAAAAAATTGCTTTTTTTTACTTTTCCATTAAAAAAAGTTTTTATTTATTTTTGCTTACGCACGTTGGGGGCCCCCCTGGCCCGGGGGCCCCGTATAATTGATACGGCTGATACGGCGGTAGCTACGCCCCTGCTTTCAGTGCAGAGTATCCACTCCCTTGAACTGGCCGTTAGGTGTTATTTTGGAGATTCATCCCGGGTCGGACGGAGTTATTCGAGTGGCGACGGTGAAAACCAGATTCGGAATCTTTAAGCGTCCTATTGTAAAATTGTATCCGATTCCTACTCAGTAACCCTCTGTATTATTTATATTTAGGTCGTCTGAGACTTAGCCATGAAGTGTGGCCATTATGTTAACCTTAATATTATGAACTGCGTGCATGTTTTATGTTATGTTGCTATGATTATGTTTGTAATTTTTTGTTTTGAAACTTCTGCGAACTTCCAAGGCGGGGAGCATGGTTAGGCACATAAGGATTATTTTTATTCTGTGATTATTTTATGAATGAAATGTGTATGAGGTGTCATTGGGAACCTTTGCGCTCATTATTCTGTGGGATCATGCTATATATGCAAAATTCACGTAACGTAACGGTATTAATTGTGGGCCACACAGTCTGATGGGTCGAAATATTGTTTTTGCTTTTCCTATTTATGTGTTGTTACGCGAACGGATTTAAAGTTTTATATGCTGTCACTTATCAAACGTAACGCTGCTAGACTGCTTTATTTATTTGGTTCCAAACGGTTTAGTTGTCGATATTTTGACAAATGAAAACTGGCACTCACGGTTCCGTGTGTGCCACGTTTAAACAACGATTTTATGAGATCTATTCTGTTTTGTATGATTTTCGAATGTTAAATCTTATTTATTTTTGCGTCACTGAGCATCTATGGAGTGAAACTGCACTTTCGTTAGCTAGTTTTTGTTATTTCCAGCATCCATGATCTTCAGCGTAATTTCGTGATGACCATGTTCAAACGTCAATAATTCATAAATTCTAGCGTTACGTTTGTTCTGAATACCAAAATAAGAAATTATTTATCCGTCACTGAAGGATTTAAAAGCTCACAAGCCTAAAGGAGTAAGGCACACACGAGATGACGATCATTAAAATGTACTCTATGGAAATTGATAACTCAAAGATTTTTCTGCCAGAATGCGCCCAATGGTTAAAATGAATTCTGTGGCGATCGATGACTCAAGGATTTGTCTGTTGGAATGCACCCTGTGTCATGTCAAACGTCACGTCAATAAAAAAACATTTGGCAGTTAGAGCCAAACCGCACTGTCGACTAGTCGACGAGCGACTCGGTCTCCCAGCGACTGCAACTCAAAACGCACTTGCCGACGACTAAGCCAGCGACTCGATACAGTTTTACAATCCATACAGTTGTTAAGCGCCTTTGATATGGGGACGATGGTGCCTAAAGTCTATCTATCCTTACTTGTCTTATTAAGTACCTATGTAAACAGTTTTTGACAGTTTGTCATACGTCTTTTATACTTACTTAAATCGTTAATTAAAAATATGTTAATAACTTTATGAAATTATCATTTATTATTAACACTTTATTTCGTAATCTATGTGTGAAAAACCATTTGTTGTATTTTTTTATAGACTTTACTTAGTTACGCTATCAGTCGCAAATTTACAAGGGTTTTAATTAAATTTAAACCTTAAATGGTTTTCTAGTTTATTAGAGTAATCAATAAAATCAGCAAGAGGTATACAGGGTGACCGGGAAGTCATGGATAACCTTTTATCTGCCAATAGGCCACATTGAGATCTACAAATAAAAAAATTATAACTTTAGTAAAAGTCTTATGGTTTCCGAGTTTTTTGATATTTTATGCAATTTTGGAAAATTTCTACCTTTGATCGGTTTTTTTCATGTCATTTCTACAATTGTTTTTTTTCGATAACGGTTTTTTTTATTTTAATTTTGGATCATACTGCTATTGATTGGATACAAGAAAGTTACAGATATCCTCTATTAAAGACCTAAAATTTAGGTCCAGACTATTTCAATTTTCACCTATATTTTTTTTACCTTACTTTTCGGCCCTGGTGAAAAGAAAATTACTAAATAGAGTGTGCAAATTATTTTAAAAACTACTTCATTTCACAAGGATTTCAAAATGGTATAATATTTAATAACTTTTTCTTTTAAACTCTTGTTTTTACAATTTTAAGCCAAAAGGGTAATTTTTGGCAAGTGTTTGAAGTAAAGTTGTAATAGCAAAACATGTTTATTTTTAGGTGTATGTACGTAAATAACCAAAATAACATGTAAATAAAATTATTATCAGAAGGTGCCGAATGTGCATTAGCTAGCACCTGCTGTAATGAAAAACAAAGAAATAATTTTATTTACAGGTTATTTTGTTGTTATTTAAGTCCACACACCTAAAAATACACATGTTTTGCTATTACAACTTTATTTCAAACACTTGCCAAAAATTACCCTTTTAGATTAAAATTGTAAAAAAAGTCTAAAATAAAAAGTTATTAATAACCATTTTAAAATCCTTATGAAATCAAGTAGTTTTTAAAATAATTTGCACACTCCATGTAGTAATTTTTTTTTCACCAGGGCCGATCAAAAGTTAGGTAAAAAAAAAATTGTAAGTGAAAATTTAAAGTCTGGACCTAAATTTTAGGTCTTTAATAGAGGATATCTGTAACTTTCTTGTATCCAGATACCAGGATGATCCAAGATTAAATTAACTGACTAATTAATTAACTGACCCTGTAGGTATGTAGCCCGCAAAAAAATCACGCGCAGAGGTACTATCCCCGTCAATTGGTAATGCTCTTGGTGGCCATGATTTTAACCTCAAAAACGAAAAACAATTGTTAAATTTTTATATACTTACCTAGACCCTATCTTATTGAAAATAATAATTTAATAATTAATATTATTAGATTACTTATTAGAATTTTCTTGTTTCATGACATTTTTAGTTGCGGATCACGTCAACGTGGATGTTAATGTGACAAGATTCCAGCGCATTACCAATTGACGGGAATAATAATGTATTAATGCACGTTGGCGTTTTACACGGTCGCAAACAGGGTTGCCACTTTTTTGTTTTAAATAAAGTTTTGGTTGCTATAATTAGGTAGACGAAAAAGTACATTGTAGTATGGAAAAAAAAATATATTTATTCAACCAAAAAAATACCTTTAAAAGCTATAGCTTTTGATAATATTTAATAAATAGTTGATTTCGTTCAAGTACCTGGCCGAGTCCAACAGGCTTTTGTAGTCTCCCTTTTTCAAAAACGTTACTCTAATAACCTGTTGATTTCGGTCCGGTAGGTACTTGGCCGAAATCAACAGGCTTTTGTAATCTTGCCTCTGCACAAGTACATTCGTTTAACAACTGTATGGATTGTTAAACTGTGCCGGTAGTGTTTTTGGTACAGTCGTACAGAATCAACTAACTTTGCAATAAATAATCAATTTAAAAATAACCATATTTAAAATTATGAACAATCAAAAACTAAAACTTAACAACGAATACTTTTCGTCTAAGTACTTAAAATATGTTTTTTTACGTCATTGAAACAAGAAAAAGTATTAATTTATTAGATAGGTTTATCTACAAGTTCGCTGATCTACAATGTGTTATCGTAAGCGGTGTTGGCGTTTTAGCAAAATGTCAGGACCTTTTAGTAGAAATCAGGCTCTTTGTCAGGATTTTTAGATATACCATCTGGTAACCCTGTACGCGACGTGGTATATCATACAGTGATATGATGATGACTATATACCTATGTTTGCTGATTATTTTAGCACTGAGAATTGACCCAATTGCCATTAGCAGATAGCATGGGCAGAATTCATAAATAATAATAAAATAAAAAAAACCCGACCCAAAAGAACTAACTCTTGTTAATCCTTCACCTTCAAATAATTCCACTATTTCCTCCTACTGTTGTTTATAATATAAAATCTTTAGTATCGAAAGTCATTTTGTGCGCGATGATGCCCGGTCGAAGCGACAGTCGCTCGCAGTGCGTACGCTTCCATATGAACCCGTGTATTTCTCGGTCGTCGAACGACTGGGGGCGTGGCTAGTCTCCCGACGACTCAGAGTCGTCCAGCGACCGGGCGACCAAGTGCGTACGCGTCCATATAAACTAGTAGAAATTACAGTCGCTGTCGACAGTCGTTCGGCGACTAGTCGACAGTGCGGTTTGGCTCTTATAGGAAGGCAAAGGAATTTATATCCATACAACCATACATTTCAATGATACAACCAATATTTTTCATCGCACCGTCTTCCTTCACACAGTACCACAGAATACATAATAGTACAAGTACAGAAGATCCGATCAGAAGCAGGCTAGGCGCACTCCGCGCTTTAGGTACAAAGCTACAAGTAGGTAGTGGGTCCGTCCGGACGGACTAATTTCAGAGGGCTACCGCGTGCCGGCTGGGTCGCACATTAGCTGTTCGATTTCGATAGTATGCCTTAATACGAATAAAAAGGATCCGAACCTCATGTTTTTCACTCTTCCAAAAGTTCCAAACGACATCAAAACGTAAGAAGTGCTTGTCTACTAGGTACCTAGTTAGTAACTAGTATCCGTTTATTCTTAGGTATTTACTTGTCTTATTTGCTAAACAATCTTCGCCCAACTATTTATTGAAATAATAATTTATAGATTAGGTAGGTACTTACTTACCTACCTACTTTCGAAATAAAATTAATTATAATTACAATTTCATTTCGTAACAAAGCCAATTGCTTTAAAGCCAGCATGTATAGCCTGATGTGGCGTTGACTGTACCTAGCCTATGTTTTTTTTAAACGTATTTAACTACACATTATTTCACAAACACATAACTTGTAATAAATTAACTACCAGTTATTTAATTATTATTTAAAAGAAGAAACCCTGAAGTCGTTAGAAGAGATAAGAGCTACGCGATAGAGAGAGAGGCAACTTCTAGGTGAATATAACTGTAGGCAAGAGAGCGGCGTGCAACCTGAATTGCACTATATTGGGTATGGAATAGAGTCGTTATTTATTTAAATGACTTTGCGGAGTGGATCTTCTGTACTTGTACTATTATGTATTCTGTGCCTAAAGTGCGGAGTGCGCCTAGCCTGACAGTACGGTATTCGGCAAGGCAACTGGTAAGTTCTGCTGTGATAATCACTCTTTCTATAAAACTCTCTCAGCTCCACTTAACAGAGATCGCGTCTTACATTTCACAAAGTTGGACTTTCATCCCTCCCGAGGTCTCATTGAGCCACGGTTGGGTGGGACCATGGGAGGTGATCGTGGAGGGAGTCGCGACGTTGAATTTGCGGTCCCCTGCTGACGAATCCCACATACGAACCTCCTTCTCACCTGCATGCAGGGGGGATGCGTAAATGCATTTTATCTCGGTATAAAAAAAAGGTTGGACTTTCATAGGTACCTAAAATGTTATGACATTTTTTAATATCGAAAGATAATTTCGCCAGAATTCTACGAAATAAAAAATCATAGTAGGCACAAAAGTAATGCTTTGCCACTTTAATTTCAATTTAGGTGGGTACCTACTGGGTAAGTGGCGGCTAAAATGTAGTGATTATTTCCTCTGTGGTGGCGGCACGGATCTTGATGCGGTGATAGGTATTTAATGCGCAGAAGTATCCCACCGCTTACGATTCGTGCCATGCGTTTAAATCTTATGGACAGCATAGCAAAACTTCGTAAGCAATAAATAAATCGGGCTGAAGCCCTCTTTCTGCAAATAATCATCAAGTAATAAAATTCTGCCATCAAAATTATTAAGATTTATGTACCTACCTACACTTTAAGTAGGTACAGTGCGAGGCATGTAGCTTGAATATTTTTCTACGGAGAGGGGATAAGTTCGCGCATGTGCTCTTATGAGCGACCAATAGCGCGCGCCCCTCTCCCGCCGCCCGCGCCCCTCACCGCAACGCATACCCAAAATACGCGTTCCGCGCAATCCCCACCCGATTTCATGATTCGTGCCACTGACTGTACATCACAGTTTTAACAATATGTACATAGGTACATACAGCAAGCTGGAAGGCGAAGGGCGGCGGGAACCACTGGCAAGCAAATAGACAAGTCATAATTTTCTTTCCTTGTCGCGAGAACGGGAATTTCAATAATATTGGTAAGTATATAACAGTATCATACTTACTTAGCTATAATTTATGAAAGAGACAGTTACAGTAACTGTCACAGTCTTATCAATTTTCACAGGTGCGATTAATTTGGTGTAGGTATTGTCATGTCGCGGTGGTATTTCCAAGACATGGAAACTTGAGCTGATGTTGCAGCATCAGGCAGTCTGCGGGATACCCAACTCCTCAGCAATTTTTAATTGACATAAAATAGGAACCTAACCTAAGTAACTAGGTACTTACTTCTACGGAAAATAACGAACCTATTGTTTAGGGACCAAAGTTTAGTAATGTTTATGTTACGGTACGGTACTGGAAACGTTATGGCAATTCAGCAGCTGCCTTGCTTGAGTGCCCCAAGTGGTCTTAAGGACCCGATAAACGTTCAAACTGTTTGTCAAAAAACATTATTTACAGTGTTCCTTGACCTTAAGGGAATTTCCCCCTAAATTTAGATTTTCTTTCCAGACATACCTACCTATCCATGTAATCTTTGGATGTGGTGAAATAAATTGCAGCAAAAAGTCCTTTTCACAAATACTGTCTGTCAATTTCTTTTTTTTTTATCCTCGCAGTCGGGTAAAAATTTACCCGACTGGTTGGACCCTGGTCAAAGAACACTACAAATATTTGACAAACATGTTTAAATGTTTACGGGGCTCTTTATAGGTAAAGTACAGTACAGGGGGGTGATTTTGTAATTTTGTTGCAATCAACTCTGACAGAAATCGCAGTTATATTGCTGCTTTAGTTAGAACCAATGTGACAACTACCTTACTTAAAGCAACAATGCAACCGCGCTTTCAATCGAGAATTGTTAGCAACAGCTTTACGTAATCAAGGTACGGGGCATATATTTTGAAATCGGGTGGGGATTGCGCGGAACGCGTATTTTGGGCATGCGTAGCGGTGAGGGGTGCGGGCGGCGGGAAAGGGGCGCGCGCTATTGGTCGCTCACAACAGCACATGCGCGAACTTATCCCCACTCCGTCGAAATAATTTCAATATATATGCCTCGTACTGTAGGTATACCGCCCGGCACGTAACTTGCCAGACAAAGATGAGACAGACAGAAGATGCGCGGAGTTAGTGTTTGTAGCTACTGCGCATCTTTTGTCTCCACTTTCTCTTGCCAAGAGTTATGTGCCGGCATCTGTACTATGATATTCCAAAGCTAGGAAAAAAGTAGGTGCCTACTTATTTATAATTAAACTAAAGAATAAGTTTGACTCATCAATTTTATTTATTTCAATTAGCACACATTGTTGTGCTATACCGTTACAGAATTAATGTTAAATAACTACAATTTTTAACCAAATTGTGCACTAACTAGCATCAAAGATGATATTTGTTACAATAAGTAATAAAATACTTATTGCGATCATAATATACCTATATTTCGACATAGGTAGATTTGTAACTAAAACGCATTGTGTATTGTTTTCAAAAACATCAAACATTTAAACTTTTATAATATGGCAAATAAAATATGTTTGAATGATGATCATTTCATTTATTTCATGGCAGCTTTTAATTCATGAATAAAATCTTAAACAATAAATACATATTCATGTACTTACTAAGAAAGTTAAACTACCTAATAAACTGGCCTGCAAAACTAAGTACCTACTACAGAGGTCTATTTTCATACAAACGAGGTAACTTTGAAGCATTGGTTCTCCGCCCAGGATTAAACGTGGTGTGATCTGATGATGGCCATCCAGGGAGTGAATGGAGAAGATTCAGTACCCCATACACACCCAATAGATCTGATCAGCATTCTAAGAGCTGTTTGGATATGTTTAAAAAAACCACGAAAATAGCATTAAAATGTATGGAAATGCTGTAACTGATAACTCTTATCCTTACAGCTCTTAGAATACTGATCAGATCAATTGGGTGTGTATGGGGATCTGAATCTTCTCCATTCACTCCCTGGACGGCCATCATCAGATCACACCACGTTTAATCCTGGGCGGAGAAACAATGCTTCAAAGTTACCTCGTTTGTATGAAAATAGACCTCTGTAGTACTTAGTTTTGCAGGCCAGTGTATATAAAAATTAGAAATTATTACATACTTAATAACTTAAAATCTAAAAACATCTATATTTGTTAAAATATAATTACATACATAAACAAAATGATTAATATAAAATTCGTTACAATTCATTGTTTTAATGTTAGGTATAATAGAATGAACCATCAACACTGTGACTGGTGGAAAAAGGAATAAGTTGTCAACTTATTAAAAATAACTAAAAATGAAACTATCTACAAAGCAGTTTATTTTATTTGGCCACTACCTACCACAGTAGAGATAAGGCTCGTACATACTGCTCACTATCGAAGATTTAAATCATCTCACTATTGAATAATTGTTGACTCGCTTTAGTACTGTGTTGAATATAACACAGACCACAGCACGACCACAGGGTCTCAGTCAAACAATATTCATTTTTGTAATTTTTTTTGAATATTGCTTACATTTTGATTTTCCTACACTACAACAACAATGCTTAGTTTTATGGACTAGCATGTTATCGTTTGTTTCGTCATTACAAAAATACAGCTCAATGAAATATTTTAATGTATATAAAGATTAAAGAAGCGTGCACCTTACTATGTAACAAATTAATTATTCTTAAGGCGTCCGCTGCGTTAAGCGGGATCCCAGCGCAGGGCGACATAGATTAGAGCAAACTCATGCACTGCAACTGCGTCAGAAACACAGCAATCTATATTCCCGCGCCATGTACCCGCGGCGGGATCCCGCTTAACGCAGTGGACGCCCTTATATGGACTGTTGGTATGGTGCAAAATTACTTTGTTTGTTTCTGACTTCTGTAACGAATAAACATACACAATATTGATAAGAGGCGCACATCAAATACATTATATTTTAATGAGCATTTATTTTACATAAGTCAATGTGTTTCACCAAACATTTAGACATTTTTTATACAAGAAAATAAATATGTAATTGTTAATAAGTATCTATAATAAATGGGTTCAATTAAAACTAGTAGCAGTAGAAATATTAAGAAAACTCTCCCTATATATAAATTTAGCTACAGTAGAAAACGTTCAACAATGATCTTAATATTTTTATTACACTATAATATATAACAAGTATTTTGATATAGAATTTATTCAAAGGTTTCTACATTTCGCAGATTGGATATCAGAAAGCTGCTTACGCTCTAAAACTTTTAGAATTAGAAAAAAACTGTTTCGGGTCAATTTAACATAAAAAACCAATTTTTGATATTTTTTTCCAGAGACAAAAAGACTATATTCTATACGAAAATAATAAACATTTCCATATGGAACTTATCTGTATGGTTTATTTATAGGTACATATTTCAATTAAAAGTATTCCACTTTTAGCAACTGAGCGAATAGCAACTGATGTATTCCACATTTTTCAACTTACGAAAATGTTGAAAGTTGCTCTATGTGGAAAACCTCTCTCATACTCAGAAACTGTAGGTATAATAATATAATATAGTCATCATAAAATAAGTAAACAAATCAATCTGTTTTTGATTTGTTTACTTATTTTATTACAAAGACAAACTACTAATAATGTCGGACGATGTTTATAAATACAGTTGTTGACTCACGAATGTTCTGGTAGTTCCAACAATAATTGATATGAGTAATTACATTGTTATACATCACTAAGAGACGATGAGATAAGCTAAGGCCATAGTTTATGCTATCCACCATCAAGTCTGCATACGATATCATGCATGCATCCTGCCAGGCACATCACTTTAAGGAGTCAACATTAAATAAATGGCAGTAAATCATTAATTGCATAATGGGGAATGTCCGAAAAAAATCAAATTGGGTGAATATTTTTCTATAGGTAGGAATAAGGTCCCTTAGTAATTAAATAAATTTTCAAAATTTACGGTTTCGTGAAAAAATTTCAAAAAATCAAAGTCTCTTCGACTTCACAAATGTATGAAAGTAACAGCAGAATGGAGATTGTACCTTTGCCAACACCTGTCACAACCACAACATGGTATTAAAAAAAGTTTCAAGACAAAATGTCAAAACTTTTTTTTTAAATACGTGTTGTCTTTGTGGCAGTTAGCGGCAAAGGTATAATCTCCATTCTGCTGTTACTTTCATACATTTGTGAAGTCGAAGAGACTTTGATTTTTAAAAACTTTTTTACCCAACCGAAAATTCTGAAACTTTTTTCTATTACTAATAGCCGAATACTCAAACGCTAATTAACTTTGAGGGGCTCTCAAACGTCGTCCTGTCGCATTAAATGTCAAAGATATGACAAAGACAGCATGCTGTTTGAGAGCCGCTCAAAGTTAAGTAGCGTTTGAGTATTCGACCATAAGGGACCTTATTCCTACCTATAGAAAAAATTCAGCCAATTTGATTTTTTTCGGACATTCCCCATTAGCGACACAATTTACAGTCAGCTTAATTATATGTGTTACTGATAAAAAATCATGTATTTTATTGAAAGCTCATGAAGATATTAATATATTTCAGAAAAACAAATTATCAGTATTTCGACATTATTTGCGCCTTCAACTATAGTTCATTTTATTACTGTACTGTGTACAATACTATGTGGAGAGAAGACGCGTTGAGTTGAGCTAGTGTTCACGCAAATTGCAAATGTTTTTACAAGCTTTTATTTAATTCATTGTAAACAGAGCACTAACAACCAGTAGTAATTGTACTTCTTTGAAATAGTAAACTGTATTGTGCACAACCATTAGTTATAATCGGTCATATTATATTTGAAAATACTTAAATAATTTTCAATAGTTTTTGGCAATTCTTATGTAATTTTTGTATCAATACTCTGTTAGAAATGTTTCGAATGTGTAAGCTTATTACTAATAAACAAGAAATTCTCCGACACATTGAACAAATTTCATTCAAACGGGGCAACATTTACTGCAAGTGTACTATGATTTATAATAGCACCTTGAGAGTTTTGAGATTGAGTTTGTTTTAGCTTTACTTTAACTACATGTATTAAATAAAATTAAAAGCACTTGATTTTATAAGGTATAAAATAAATAATATATTGCAACCTATGTAAGTGTACAATACAAATACATTAAAAAAATGATTTCTTCAGCGTACAATAAAAAGCACAACTTCTTTTAATTAAATTAAGTACCTAAAATACTTGTGACAGAGACAGAGATAAAACATAAAACTCAATCTCTTAAGTTTACAAATTATGAGCCCAAATACCGACCTCATATGTGAAGCGTTAAAGATGAGATGTAACTATCGACCGAGGGTGCCTCGGGTCTAACATTAGCTGTATTAATATAATATTATTATAGAATTAATACGCCACCGACAATGAATACATAACGAAATACCAATCAGTGTGAAAGGGTAAATAAAATTAAATATCTTTCAAAATTGCATTTTTTACAATGATTGCAACATAATAAATGGGAAAATTGTTTTTTAAAGTATTTGCTGTGCGTGTGTGACTGTGAGAATGAGCATCATCGTTTATTGTGCCTCGTCCGGCCCTAGGGCACAACGGCACAACTCGCAATACATTGTTTTACGACGACGACTCGGGCACTTGTATCTAGGGTTGGCAACAATTTTCAAAAAGAAAGAATATAGGAGATTTCCATTTAATTTAAGGTGTCAAAAAAATCGCAATACGTTTCTCAAAGGCTACTACGGGTATGCAAAATCACCGACCGATTATAATGATCGGTATGACAAATCAACTAATTAGCATTGGCGAAATCGATCGCCAAGATTGCAGGGCTGAGGGCCTAGCCAAAGCAACATTCGTTAATCTTCGTTATCGCTTCGCTTTCGGAACATGTATGGGATTGACATAAGGTTTCGTTAACAACCGAATTTTAAAACGTCAATTCCATACATGTTTCGAAGCGAAGCGATAGCGAAAATGTGCTAATGTTACTTTGGCTAGGGGGGGTCGGTAATGGCAACAGGATAAAAGCACATTCTAGCAAAAGTGTCCGAAATATCTACGTTCAGTATTCATCATCGGCGCGTGTGAATGCATTACAAATAACTTACAGGAAGGTGCACTTGTACCTGCGGCGCGGCATCTTGTTCCCTCTCCGGTTGCGCTTGCCGCGGCTGTCCTTGTCCTTGCGGATCTCCCTCACGAGCGTGTAGAAAGCGTCGTCGACGCCCATGCGCGTCTTCGCCGACGTCTCCACGAAAGGCACGCCATAACTCCGCGCGACCTATAACAAAAACCTGGTAACAAAACTCTTCAGCAGTTTTATTTATTTTTGTAAAAATATAAACAGGATTTCTTCTGTTGTTGAATAAGGCAATATGCTCCTTAATGGTTTCTATGACCGATCTGCCCCAAGTAACTAACTCATGATTCTAAGTAACGAGGACCCATGTTGTACTACAACATGTTGTAATGAGCAGAGAACAGCCCCCCTAGCCAAAGTAATATTTGCAAATTTTCGCTATCGCTTTGCTTCGAAACATGTATGGATTTGACGTTTTAAAATTCGATTGTTAACGAAACCTGTCAATCCCATACATGTTTCGAAAGCGAAGCGATAACGAAGATTTGCGAATGTTACTTTGGCTAGGCCCTCAGGTGACAGGTCCCGTAAGGCTTGAGTAGTACTAGTCTGTATTCTGTGGCTTGAGTACGCCACCGCCGACAAGCAGCAGGGACAGATACAGAGTAACTATCAGAATGTCTCTTCATATAAATTCAACTAAATAAATTCGAAGCAAATGTATAGGAACCAGTCCCCCTAAACAAAGTCATGTTTGAAAATCTTTGTTATCGCTTCACTTTCAAAAGATGGGAAGTGGGATTACCAATCCCGCTTCACTTTCGAAAGTGATGAACATGGCGTGACATAATCAGACCAAAATGGCAAAATAATTGTGTAATTAATATGATTTATGATTATTTAATTCGAATAATATATTTAAGCTTAGTAAGTAATCAAAATGTGGTGTAAAAATGTAAAGTAATACATTACGAGTATGTAAATTAACGGAAGTGTATTTGGTTTTGCAACAAAGTTTATTTGTCAAATTTATAGAGGTCATATATTGGCGTAATACTATTTCAATAATTCTTACTGTCCGTTTTAAAATGTGTTATGCATAGTTTCTTGAAAATTAATGATTTACAGTTGCTGTTTTAATAATAAAGATGTTATGTTGACTATAGGCAAGAATGGCGGGAAGCGGTTGCAATTCCCGCCATCTTCGAGCAACAAAAGGCTTCGTTTGTTACGAAGGGAGAAGCCTTAGCGATATTACTCTATTCAAATTATTCTGGCATTTTTTGCGGGGGGCGAAAATGCACACAAGTGCAGTTCCGCATACCCACATACAAAAACTACACTGTAATGACGACACTCACACATAAAAAATAAAACAAAACAGCAAAAATTTGTGTACGGATGAGTCACACATCAAAATATGACACGTTTTTGACATAAAGGGCTGGGCTCAACTGTCGATGCAGCAATATCGATACGGAAAAAGGATAAAGGTTACAAACTCAATCATTTTACGATGGGGTGAATAACAACAAAGAGGTCATTTTTATACGCTTGAGCTTTATACAAAAAGCTCGAGAGTGTAGGTGATTGGGTTGGCACTAATGTGTACCCAGGGAAGTTGGGCTCAGGCTGCTGACACTGAACATCGCTCCATGACAGTACTGCCATCAAGGGCGTATCCAGCTATGGCACCAGGAGGGGGTCACATAGTCGTGGTCAAGTCAAGAACTTATAATTTAATTTTGATAATAATAGAAGTAAAAAGTACGTATTTTATTAATGTACGTAAGTAAAAAACTGGTAAACTGGGCATTTAGGGCATTGGCAACTTGCGTGGTGAGTAACAACAGCTACATTTTCGATAGAAAAATTTAAAAAAATGAAAATGAACTTATTGGGCCTGTTCTTAGAACACTTTTCTATAAAACTAATAAGGTCATTTTGATTTTAGTTACCTATTTTTTCTATCAAAAATGTCGCCGTTGTTATTCACCACTCATGTTGCTATTGCCAGATCGAAAGTCCAAAATATCTGGAGAAAATTTGAACATGTTTGATCCATCAAGCAATAGTTATTTTACTTCTTCATTACATGTATTTAATTAAGTTTGTAAATAAAATATCTACGTAACGGTGGAGGTGGTTAATATAGCATCTGTTTACAGTTTCTTCGCAGCACGTTAGGTACCTACGAGTATAATATCGCGCGCGACCTTATATTGTGTTAGTTCGATGAGGACTTTTATGACACAACTAAGTCAATCAAGCTATTTAGCTAAGCAAAGTTAGTGAACGAGAAATATGGCGAAAACAACCTGGCGAAAAACAGAAAACCTCAAATTTCTCATAAACTATCGCGAGTAGAACTTCCAAATAACTCTTGAAATGTGAGTGTTTACTAAGCTAATAGTATGCTATCAGGTTTACAATCGCTGATATCGTTTAGGAGTAATAAAGGATTTTCCAAAAAATTTCGCCCGTTTTATGCATTTTAGAAATTCGTCTAGAAAAAAATCTAGACATAATTAGCACATGGGAGTTCTCGTCGTGAGTTACAAATAACTAGAACTAACAGATTTTGGAATTATCTCGACGATGTCACTTTTTCGGGTTCCAAAATCCACTGTGCGTTAGTCCCTCGAACTAAATTCCCTTTTTATTCACTTGTTGTATAATCTACTATTTCGACATTTATTTCGCGATATCTGTCGAGCTCACATCAGTGCAGAGCAAATCATGCAAAAATCTCGCAAATGAATTTGGCGCAGAATCAGGGCCAGATTGACCAACACTTTATCGACAAACATTATTTAACGGTAACATCACTAAGTTGCCCATCGGCGAGAACTCTGGATTTATCTAGCGACAGATCTGAAATTTGTACGGACGAGCCATGGACTAGCAGACCCGATGTCACTGAACAAATTTGACAACTAATCAAGAATAAAATATACGAATTTAATGTTTAAATGTAAACAAATAGCAATAATACGATAAAAAATTACTTTTATGTGAAATGTAAAACCGTCTTTTTGTATACTTGATGTTCAAGATCTCTTTTAACAGCAAAAAACTCATCAATTCGACATTTTAAACAGAGCAGCGTTTACATGCGCGACTGGACTCGGTCTAGAAAGAAATCCGGGCGCAACTGGTTTTACTAACGCGTATGCCCATTTGGGCTTGTACTTCGGCAGAGGGGAAACGCTTCGTATGGCTTCTCTTTCTGTAGAAGCCCGTCTTACTCTAAGCCCGCCATCAACGAATGAATAAAAGTGACATCGAAATAGGGTAACAGTAGAGTTGTTCATAACCAAAACGCCTATAAAGCAACAGCACGCTACAGACTATATGCTATTGATTTAAAAAAAATACGCTATGTTATAACGCGCTATTTATCAGGTAGCATGCGGGCGGCTGGCTGGCGCGTTAGATGCAGCACGTTGGATTTCGCAACACGTTACGTCACAATCGTTCGTCAGATCGCGCGTTTTACAAAAATGTTATTTATTAATACGTTACATTTTAGTCTAATATAAAATACAGCAGTAATATAAACTAATGAACTATATATATTTCATACTTTTCGGGCTTAGAACTGTCTATAATTGAATTATACGATTTCGGAAAAACAAATTAATATCGGAATAAAAGTGTAGGTAGGAAAACTTGTCAAGTGATCTGTAGTTAAGAATAACAGGTGCAAGCTATTTTCGACCTTATTGACATTTGAAATTTGGTTGTTTTTTTGCCGTATTCTCGTTTACTAACTTTGATCTTACATTAAAAACCGCGATTTTGATAAATGCCAATAAGGTCGAAAATCGCTTGCACTCATTTTTCTAACTTGTGATCACTAGACAATGTTTTCTAGTTAAAAAAAAAACAGATGCAAGCGATTTTCGACCTTATTGACGTTTGAAATTCGGTTGATTTTTTGCCGTATTCTCGTTTACTAACTTTGATCTTTCATTAAAACGGTGATTTTGATAAATGTCAATAAGGTCGAAAATCGCTTGCACTTATTTTTCTAACTTGTGATCACTAGACAATGTTTTCTAGTTAAAAAAACAGGTGGAAGCGATTTTCGACCTAATTCACGTTTGAAATTCGGTTGTTTTTACTTACGAGAGATATCTCTCGTTCACTAACTTTGCTAAGCTAAATAGCTTTTACATAATACTAACTAATTGACTTAGTTGTGTCATAAAAGTCCTAATCGAATATAACACAATATAAGGTCGCCCGCGATATTATACTCGTACCTAGCGTGCTGCGAGAGAAACGCGTATAACGGTTTCGGTAGCAACAGCGCGCACGCGATGAATGCCCGCGCCCCCGTCCGGCCAACGATGCTACTTGTTGCCACGCGCGATATTCATAGCGCCATAACGACTACTTACATAGCGCGCTATATGCGTTATGTAAATATAGCGCGCTATAATATGGCGCTAGATGCTATATTAACCACCTCTAGGTAACAGCCCAGTCTGATATTGTGCTTCGTCGAATTAAAAGATAAGTAATGTATAACTGTGCTAGTTATTTGGTTTATTGTAGAATAACGGTTTATAAATAAGGTCTAGGATGTTTTATCTTGTTTAGAATTGTGTGTTCATGTGATTAATATGTTTAAAATGTGTTGTTTTTGGCAATTCATGCAATGTCGGTAAGAATCATTGTTCAGCATGAACAATGAGATCTGATGTGCTGTTTTATTAGTGTTACAGTTTAAAAATGATTTAAGTCACGTTTAATAATTTGTACATGATGATTAATGTGATGTTTTATTGGGAATTAATTGAATATCAGTTAGTATCATTGTACACTTTGAATAATAAGGTCTCATATGTTGTTTCATAATAATAGAGTTTAAAGTGTTAGTTATTACGAAAGTTACATTAAAATATAGTGACTATCAAGGTTAATGATGTTGTTTCTTGTTTCATCTTCTAACTCATGCTTAGTGTTGGTTATCCAAATATATCCAGGTTTAAATAATGATGTAGTGTTTTTAATTATGTGAGCCTAACCCCTTTATCTTCAACAAAAGATGGGAAGTGGGATTATCAAACCCGCTTCACTTTGGGAGCGTTCAAGTATTACGTAACACAATTTTTGGAGATTTTTAACCCCCTCTCCCCCCATGTAACGCGCCGTAACGTTTTTCTGTAACCCCCCCCTAGTAAAACGTTATGTAGCCACCAAGTGACTATTTTTACCTAAAATCACAATTATGTGGCGTAAAGTACCGGAAAGTCGCTAAAATACCTTCGCGTTAATATTATCAAATTTTGAGACAATCTCTCTATGCGACTTTTCTGAAGGGTTAAAAATAGTAATGTTACGTAACGCGTAGTTCAAAAGCCTCCCTCCCGCCCCTGTAACGCACCGTAACGTTTTACAAAACCCCCCCTCCCCCCAAATTCGTTATGGAACTTAAAACTTGAACGCTCCCTTTAGAAAAAAGAAAAAACCGGATAAATAAATAAATTCTAGACTCCCCCTCCGAGTTTTGTTTTCTTAATGTCCAAAAAAGCAAAGAAAGCCACCTACTAACAGCCACTAATGTAAGTAACACATTTTTTATTCTTTTATATATAGACGATTCAAAAGTACTTAATAATTAAGTTAATTTGAATAAAGCTTATTTGACTTTATAATTTTATTTGTTTTTCTACTGCTCCACCAAACCACCAACTCCTCCCTCCTCCCAAAATTGTTTTCTGGCTACGGCCTTGTTTCCATATCAAAAAATATAATTAAATAAATAACACTTTTCTACATGTATGTGCTAAAAATAAATCAGAATTTAATTCATGTATGTACCAAATGTTATTGGCTATATTTTAAGACCAATTTAAATTGTACCTATACAAGTTAACCATTTTTTCTATGGAATGTGCCAGTTCTCCTTTTAGTTCAAGCAGCAAGGTCACTTGTCACAGGAAGTTTTTGGTTACAAGGTGACATACATCACTTTTATTTAAATTGATATTTTATCATTAACATAAACATTAACAAGGTTTAACTTAAAATGAAAGCAAACAAAAATTACCGAGGTTACAATGAGCTATCAAATGTAAGCTTCAAGATAATAAAACAATGTGGGACAAAGAACAAAATAATGATAAATTATACAATGTGTTACAGAATTAATGGCAAAACCCGAATATGGTAGATTGGGACCATCAAACTGAACAACTTTTACTATGGGACAACTCGATTGATAGTCTTTCTATAGTCTCTCACTCAAATAATTGCTCTCAGAGTGCTTCCTGTATATGTCCAAACCTTGAAGTTACGGATAACATCAAGTATCTTGGGGTAATAATCGACAAAAATCTCAATTTCCAGGCTCACATTGATGCTACTGCAGCAAGACTACGAAAACTTATTTATATTTTTAAAAATCTACGTGATGTAGCTGACTCAAAGATCCTAAAAATTGTGTACTTAGCATTAGCTCAATCTTTGCTTGCCTATTGCATCACCACTTGGGGTGGATGCTCCAAAACCTCAATACTGGCTCTGGAACGAGCTCAGAGAGCGATATTGAAAGTAAGTCATCGACTGCCATTTCTATTTCCAACAAGTGAACTTTATCAAAAATGCGAAGTGCTAACTGTGCGTCAACTTTTCATTTTAAACACAGTCTTACGTAAACATGCCGATATAGATTACAAGCCTCAACTTTTTGAAAATGTGAGGCGTTGTCATAGTGTTTGTCCTTCAATAAGATTTAACACCAGCTTCTCACACAAATTCTTCTGCTTCCTTGGAGGCTACTTGTATAATAAAATAAATGAAATCCTATCTATCTATCATAACACTAGAAAGGAATCTAAAGCCAAGATTCGGAAATGGTTGTGCGAGTTAAGTTATGATGAGACCGAGTCTCTTTTAGCTATCATTTCATAAATCTGGTGCTTGACATTGACCATCAGCTAGATTGACACTTTTCAATGATCCCAAGATTGAAATAATACAATCGTAGGGCTAGCACCAGGATGATCCCTTGAGTTAGTGCACTCTCGAGATGGGAATTCGTTAATTTCGTTTAATTTGTTAACTTGTACCTAAACTTACACCAAGTAACAACAAATCCATTTTTTTTTTATCAAAATACAATTACAACTTACAACTAAACAAGCACGTCTATTTATTACTTACACTTAATTATTACCTAAACCTACACTAAATAACAAAAATACAATATTTTAATCAAAAAATCAAAATACAATTACAACTTACAACTTAACTAACAAACCATTTATTACGTACACTTGTCACTCCTTTTCCATCTTATGCATAAACAATGACATTATTAAGTCTAACATGATATCTTTAAGTACTTAATTATAAATAGGTATTAATCAACATATTCGTTCTAAAAAACAAAAAATGATATTTTTTTTTATAAAACAAACTAACGACTATACTTTTATTTTATATAATATTCTATTAAAGTTGAGAAATAACCTTTTCCTAAATTAAAATAACATATCTTTTTAATAAAGGAACAATCAGTATGGTGGGTAAAAGAAAAAAAAAATGTTTTATAGTTAGTAGTCTTTTTTCTTTCTCCTCGATGTTGAAGTTTTGTTCCACATCCAATCAATGTTTTAAAGTCTAGGTTATGAATTGTATATCATACTATTGTCATTATCCGGGTTTTGGAGACCTGGTGACCTGTAAAACGGGTTTATAACCTTAGTTCGGGCGCCAGTCTCCACAATACTTATCAAACACTTACTTTATACAATTTAACTATAAACGTATACGCGTTGTAATTTATTGTGGAGAAAATAAAGCATATTTTTATTATTATTTTTATTAACTTTGAAATCACGACAACAATATTTTATTTAATTAGGAACGAAATATGAAAATGTATTTTTTTGTTTGTTAATTGCAATTTCACTGTTGGTCCCATAGTAAAAGTTGTTCAGTTTTAAGAATGAATGAATGAATGATCGAACATTTATTTGCTCTATATCTATATACCATATTCTGGGGCCGTACTGGCTAACGCATCGATTATCGAAAAGTCTGCCGAGTTTCAACTTAAAACAGAAAAATCAAAGTAAGGAATTTCGTCTTGTACTTTCTGTTGACGTAATTTGGAAGATATCGATGTCCGTGTGACATCATGAATTAGGGTTCACCATTTTGGCCCATTTGGGGCTCGATTTATCTGTTTTAATTTGAAACCCGGCAGACTTTTCGATTATCGATTCGTTAGCCGGTACGGCCCCTGGTTTAGACATTAATTCTGTTACACATTGTATATTATGTACTGAAAGTCTTGAACAAGTCATATCACAATGAAATTAAAAGTTCCTCTAATTTTCAAATAATAATATAATGATCTTTCAAATCTTTATTTCACACACAAGATACAAAACTCAGAATACTGTATATTAAAGCTTTTGTGTGGCCACATATTGTAAGAAATTTCTGTCAGAAAAAATCTGATGGTCGCCGGAAGGCACTCAGTGCATACATTTTGTATTAGACCCCGCACACTGTTCGAATTAGATTTTTTCTAACAGTGTGCCAGACAACAATAGAAAATCTATAGTCTCATTTAATTCCGAAATAAATGAATATTGTTATTATTATTTTCAAGGCGTTGATGGGTTAAACACATGATAATATTTTATCAATACAACTGACAGGGTGGTCTTGTCTGAATAAACATCTATTTCTTTGTCAACTTTACATTAACTAACACAGTTAATTTAAGTAACCAACACGACAGGACGGTAAGACAGTCCTACCTGACTTTTCGACCAGTATTTTTTTGTATGTTTAGTCTCGCCACACACTATATTTGGAATCCCAAATCAGAATGATTCCGAATGCAGCAAATCCATACTTTATGGACCTACCACATACATGCATATTTTTCCATTTAGAATTTTCGTACATTATCAATATTCCATTTCAGAATTTCTAAGTTAGGTATGTGGCAATTCCGTCTATAGGTATGTGGCCAATCTGAAGTTTGAAAAATTAGGAATGTTTTCTGACTATATAAACAAAAAACAATAACAAATGGTACCTCTCGCGCCTGCGCCATGTTGACGGCCCACGCCTGAAGGTCGCACTTGTTGCCGACCAGCACCATGGGCACCTCTTCGGCGTCCTTGACGCGCTTAATCTGCTCGCGGTACGACCCTATGTCCTCGAAGCTCTTCGCACTGTTTACCGCGAATACTAGCAGGAACCCTTCCCCCGTCCGCATGTACTGGTCTCGCATAGCCGAATACTCCTCTTGACCAGCAGTATCCAGAATATCCAATAGGCACGTTTCACCATCTATCACCACTTGTTTCCTATATGAATCCTCTATAGTAGGATCATATTCGTCCACAAAATGATTTTGTATAAGTTGTATAGTCAATGCAGATTTACCTACGCCTCCGGCGCCTACGACCACCAATTTGTATTCGGTCATCTTACGAGATAGGCAAAATATTTTTCACACTATTAATGTCACTGCACCACGAAACAACAACGCCCGAACGACGTGCCACACCTTTCGTATATTACTCACATCGGCATGGCTGTCGCAAACTATGTTATTGCACTTGGTATACCAGTAAAATGGCTAATTAATGTATGTAATAATAGAGACAAATGCAATAAATAACAATTCAGGCGGTTCATTTACCTCACTCACAGACAAGCAAGACAGCTAGGCAATGGGAGAAGGAAGGGAGGGGGGCACAGAACAAATATACTCAGGGGAGGGAGGAGGGGGGCAAATGTGGCAATGGGCATGGGATAGGTGCATTCCAGCAGACCAACCGCTAAGTCATCGGTCGCCACAGTATACATTTTAACCACATAAGTTATTTTAACCATTAGAGTATATTTGTTTAGGTATGTGGCACGCACGACATGAACAATCGTAATTAAGGTCGCTGTATACGGCGGGCTGATTATCTAATTAAAAACCACCTAGCGACTGGTTGCAGTTCACAGATGATCGTGATCCATTGCTACGTCTTTTTGGGTTAAAAAAAAACATACCAAAGAAAAGTGGCAATGTATGTCAAATGCAACCGGTCGCTAAATAGTTTCTTTTTAGATAATCAGGGTGCCGGACGGGCACGGCAAAATATCGGGATAATATTGGGAAAAATATCGTTTCACACAAAATGTATAGGAGCATGCAAACGTAGCGGAGGCACGATGGGACCTAGGGCCCTATTTTTGAATCGCTCGACTGGCGTCAAGCGCTCGTTTCTACTGATTTTCGTTCGACAAATCAACTCAAATGAATGGGATGTCAAACGAAAATCAGTAGAAACGAGCGGTCGACGCCAGTCGAGTGATTCAAAATAGGGCCCCCGGACTTGGCGTGTACGAGACGTGAGAAACCCCGTTGGTGCCACGGCGTAGCGCCGTGTCCATCCCGTTCCCGTTACGTATGTTTTGAAACTCCGTTCGCTCTTAGTGATGTGTAATGCAAAGCATCTTGGTGGATTTTGGACTTTAAGACTAATGCATTTTGCTATTCAATAATGTTCTGTGATGCGTGCATTGTATCGTAATACAATATTCCCCTATTAAAAACATTTTCTTTGACATCTCTTTAAAGATCGTTATGTCTTTTGTTATTGAAAAATAAGTCGGTTTAGAGAAGAGTGGAATTGTATCAACTGAGGTACTTAAAACAAATGACAAAAAGATACATACAATACATCTTAATTTAATGTCCAGCCAATAATTGGTATAGCAATAAGACTGAATTCCAATTATTGACTTACTATCGATATTATACAGTGCCTTTGGTCTTGAACTAGCGATAATTTAAAGGCGTGAAATACACCTAATTTAATCGATAATAAAAACACCCACATGTCGGACTCTATCCCCATCTATGTTGGAATGGCCACCATTTTAAATTTGACTTTTTATTTTAGATGACCCTGCGGAAAAATATTAATTTCTCAGGATTTAGAAGTCCCATAGTAATTCTGTTATAATATAACTCTTGGAAAGCTCCTAACATCACCTATCAATAAAAAAAAATGTGTTCTTCTTTCAACGTAAATACGTCATAAAAAATTACTAAAGTAAAATATTGTGCTTTTTTGAGTTTTCATTACTTGAGAAATCTCAAAAAATGTTTTTTTTTGCATTATTCAAATACACGTGAATATTATCTACAAAAGACTCAAAAATTTTGTTTGAAAACAACAACAAAACAAACGGTCGTAGCCGTAGCCTCTTCATCGTCAAAGGCAATGGCAATTAAAGCCAAATATTCTAATAAAAAATCCATCTACAATACAGCACTGGCATGTTACTACCACGTTAACTGTCGCGAGTAGCACGTTATGTATGCATTAAACTCCCCGTCAGGACCACGTTCCGTCCCCGCCTCGGCCCCGTCCCGTTCCCGTCCCGTCCGGGGTTTTTCCCGTTACGTATACAGCGACCTTTAATCGCATGCCCACCACCATCTGCAGCTCCTTAGAGTAAGACGGGCTTCTACAGAAAGAGAAGCCATACGAAGCGTTCCCCTCTGCCGAAGTACAAGCCCAAATGGGCATACGCATTAGTAAAACCAGTTGCGCCCGGATTTCTTTCTAGACCGAGTCCAGTCGCGCATGTGAACGCTGCTCTGTTTAAAATGTCGATTTGATGAGGTTTTTGCTGTTAAAAGAGGTCTCGAACATCAAGTATACAAAAAGATGGTGTTACATTTCACATGAAAGTAAATTTGTATCATATTATTGCTATTTGTTTACATTAAAACATTAAATTCGTATATTTTATTCTTGATTAGTTGTCAGATTTGTTCAGTGACATCGGGTCTGCTAGTCCATGGCTCGTCCGTACAAATTTCAGATCTGTCGCTAGATAAATCCGAGTTCTCACCGATGGACAACTTAGTGATGTTACCGTTAAATAATGTTTGTCGATAAAGTGTTGGTCAATCTGGCCCTGATTCTGCGTCAAATTAATTTGCGTGATTTTTGGCATGATTTGCGCTGCACTGGTTTGAGCGAGACAGATATCGCGAAATAAATGTCGAAATAGTAGATTATACAACAAGTGAATAAAAAGGGAATTTAGTTCGAGGGACTAACGGCCGTTTGCACTAAACTTAAGAATCGCCTAGTTTTTTCCAAAGTACAACTCGAGCAAGATAATTAGGCGCATGATAGCTGCATGACAGCTAAGTTCATGACACCGTTTTAATTTGGTCGAGTTATAGTTAGGAAAGACTTATGCGATTCTTAAGTTTAGTGCAAATAGCCGTAAGTATTATACAAAGAACCGAGATGAGTTTTTTTTTTCACGAGTTGTGTACTCTACTTTTTACCATTGAAATCATATCTCTTTCAATATACCACCTCGAATGAGGTACCTATCAAATTATGATAAATCAGGCCATTTTTGAGACATTGAATGTACAGTTTCTTAGAAAAATAATGATATATTTTACTATTTTGACGATATTATCAAAATCAGTTTGCTATTTTTTTATTCAACGGTCGGTCAAAATTCAAATTGTTGGGTGGCAGTACTGTCATGGAGCGATGTTCAGTGTCAGCATCCTGAGCCCAACGTCCCTGGGTACACATTAGTCACAACCCAATCACCTACACTCTCGAGCTTTTTGTAAAGCTCAAGCATATAAAAATGACCTCTTTGTTGTTATTCACCCCATCGTAAAATGATTGAGTTTGTAACCTTTATTCCTTTTTCCGTATCGATATTGCTGCATCGACAGTTGAGCCCAGCCCTTTATGTCAAAAACGTGTCATATTTTGATGTGTGACTCATCCGTACACAATTTTTTGCTGTTTTGTTTTATTTTTTATGTGTGAGTGTCGTCATTACAGTGTTGTTTTTGTATGTGGGTATGCGGAACTGCACTTGTGTGCATTTTCCCCCCCCCGCAAAAAATGCCAGAATAATTTGAATAGAGTTTAATCGCTAAAGCCTCGATTACATACGCCGATTTAGCTTCCTTACTGGGGATCCAATCTAGGAACCCAAATTGGATGTAGCGATCACACTATGCCCCAATTAGGACATGATTTCACTGATTAGGGTTGTCACCAGTACTTGACAATAACATTATTGTACATAGATTAAACAATGAGTTTTCACTATTAACGGAATTGTAAAGGTAGGTTTTAATGAGTACTCTGATAGGAAATGGTTTGATGATGAAGCCGGACGGAAAAAGGCCACTAGAACTCTGTAATAAAAAAGATGGCGGTCAACTTTATTGTTTGTGGGCCGATTTCAATGAAACAGGGTTTTGTTACTATTTTGACAAAAAATAACAACGAAATGTTGAAAATATTAAAAATCTAAGATGGCGGTCAACTTTTTTGTTTTTGGGCCGATTTCGATAAAACTCGGTTTTTGGTCCTATTCTGTCAAGAAAATAACAACGCAATATTGAAAATATTAAGAAATCCAAGATGGCGGCCAAAATTTTTTTTGTGGGCCGATTTCGATGAAACTCGGTTTTTGGTACTATTTTAACAAGAAAATAACAACACAATTTTTTTAAATACTAAAAATCCAAGATGGCGGTCAACTTTTTTGTTTTTGGGCCGATTTCGATTAAACTCGGTTTTTGTTCCTATTTTGACAAGAAAATAACAACGCAATGTTAAAAATATTCAAAAATTCAAGATGGTGGCCTATTTTTTTGTTCGTGGTCCGATTTTAATAAAACTTGGGTTTTGGTACTAACTACTTAAAAAGTAACAATAATCATCATCATCGAAATCGAAAAATTGAGAAATCGGCCCATAAATAAAAGAGTTGGCTGGTATATTGATTTTATTATTATTTTCAACATTTCGTTGTTATTTTTTCGTCAAAGTAGTAACAAAACCGAATTTCTTTGAAATCGGCCCATAAACAAAAAAGTAGGCCGCCATCTTGGATTTTTATATTTGAAAAATTGTGTTGTCATTTTCTTGTCAACATAGTAGCGAAAACTGAGTTTCATCGAAATCGGCCCACAAACAAAAAAGATGGTCGCCATCTTGGATTTTTAGTATTTGAAAAACTGTGTTGTTAATTTCTTGTCAAAATAGTAGCAAAAACTGAGTTTCATCGAAATCAGCCCACAAACAAAAAAGAAGGCCGCCATCTTGGATTTTTATTATTTGAAAAATTGAGTTGTTATTTTCTTGCCAAAATAGTACCAAAAACCGAGTTTCATCGAAATCAGGCCAAAAACAAAAAAGTTGGCCCCCATCTTGAATTTTTGGTACGCACTCAAATGGTAGTGGTGGTGGTAATGCAATGTAAATTATTGACAAGCCATGGTTGATCATCTAGGGGTTACTTATAATGTGATATAAGTACCGGCATAAATAACTTGGTAAAACAAAGATGAGACAAAAGATGCACCGAGTTTAGTGTTTGTAGCTGCTGCGCATCTTTTGTCTTGCCAAATTACGTGCCCGTAATAATACACCCGCAGAAATGCAAACTAAAGAAAAAAATATGACTGAAGACTTGGCTGCATGATCAAAGTTTCATTTGCCTTACCTATATAGCCTTGGCTAGGGAGGCAACCCTTAAATTCCCCAACTAGGATCCAATTCGGGGCATCGTTTCCAATCTGAAATTGGATCCCCAGTAAGGAAGCTAAATCGGCGTATGTAATTGAGGCTTACGGCTTCTCCCTTCGTGAAAAACGAAGCCTTTGTTGCTCGAATTGATAGGCCACAGTAATCACGTGATACCTACGTGCTTGTCAAGCATCGTCTCATAAACGATCCAAATGTGATGACAAGTCAAGGTCAAGGTCGAAACAAATTATCGGACGCGGCTTACTGCCGCGGCTGATCAGAGGGCCTAGTACGAGTTGGTTTTTTGTTCTCACTTCACTTTTCGAATAGTTAACTATAGTCTTCTCTCTTTCACTCGTTCACTCACTCGCATGATTTCATCTCTTTCACACGCTACTGTTCGCAAAGTGAGGTGAGAAACACAACTCATACTAGGCACTCTGAGGTGTGCAAACTATCGGATGTAGTAGGTTGCGGACGTAACCATAGACTAATATGACGTCATCGGACGTCCGATAGCTATCTGGCACGCAGGATGTTATTAGAGTGTGCACACTTATCAGCCGCGGCAGTAAGCCACGTCCATAAGCCGCGGCTGATCTGAGGTGTGCAAACTATCGGATGTAGTAGGTCGCGGACGTAACCATAGACTAATATGACGTCATCGGACGTCCGATAGCTATCTGGCACGCAGGATGTTATTAGAGTGTGCACACTTATCAGCCGCGGCAGTAAGCCGCGTCCATAAGCCGCGTCCGATAATTTGTTTCGACCTTGAAGGTGCAAACAAATTATCGGACGCGGCTTACTGCCGCGGCTGATCTGAGGTGTGCAAACTATCGGATACGTCCGCGACCTACTACATCCGATAGTTTGCACACCTCAGATCAGCCGCGGCAGTAAGCCGCGTCCGATAATTTATTTGCACCTTGATGCTTCCTTGATTGTTTAGGCCCTCCGCTGCCTTGAGCGGGATCCCGGCGCGGGTACACGGTGCGGGAGCCCGTCGCGGGGGCCCGCGCCGTGCTCCGTCGCGGACAAACAGCCCGTCGCGGGCGGTCGCGACGGACTATTATACGGATGCAGCGCTGCCACCAGTACAATCTTGGCCACGCGGGTGACCAGCCCAATTTCCTGTGGCCTTTTTCCGGCTCAATCACATCATAATAAATTGCACTGTCTTCCAGTCTGACCTACGTACGAATATGTTCAAAGTTTCAACCTCACGAGGGCCTTGCGTTAAAGGACATGTCCTAATTTGGGCCACGTCTATGTACACCACCCTAAAAGATGGAGAAAAATACACTGATTCTGAGAAAAATACAAATAATTTTATAGAATGCATGGTTAAATGGTTATTAATCAAAACAGATTAATATTTTTTTGTAGACAGGGGCAGTGATTGATAACTCCGAATATTTGTTTTCAGGCAGGTTTATTTGGTAAATTAAAGATCACGTATATAGCAGTCAAGTACAGAACACAACATGGCGGAGGAGGATGAAAAAAAGCGGTCAAGCGCGAGCCGCACGAAAGCGCGCCAAATTCAAATAACTGTCAGATTATTAACTTTGTACTTTAACATTTTTACTTGAAATAAGACGTCAAATATGGCAACTCTCCGTTAAAAAGCCGCAGTGGGCGCATTCTGCCAGACAAATCTTTGAGTCATCGATTGCCATTTTTAACCATGGAAAGTATAGCGGTAGGTGCTTAGGGTGTTTCTACACGGTGCAAGTAGCCCGCGCAAGTCGAGCAATTGCGCAGGTTACATGCTCCGTGGAAACACGTAAAGCGGCGGGCTGATTATCTAATTAGAAACCGCCTAGCGACCGGTCGCAGTTCACAGATGAACGTAATACATTGCTACTTTTCTTTGGGGTAAACAAAAACATACTAAAGAAAAGTAGCAATGGATGTCAAATGCAACCGGTCGCTAAATAGTTTCTTTTTAGATAATCAGTGTGCGGGTCCAGCTCCATAGCATTGTACACCCGCGCAAGTAACCCGTGCCTCAACGTGCGCAAGATACATGGACCGTGTAGCACAAGATGGTTAGAGCATTACTATCGCTTTGAAATAGGCGGTCTAGCTGCCTGTATTAATCAATATTTTACTTTCCACGGTTAAAATGTACTCTCTATGGCGATCGATGACTCAAAGATTTGTCTGGCAGAATGCGCCCATTGTCACTGTCATTGAGTTCTACCTACTCTGTGCTGTGGGTTGTTGTTAACACAGACGTATAAGAAGTTGTTAACACCTTCCGCCATGATGTTTTTTTATGCGTTTTTGCATTTTGTTTAATGTTCCTTCCAGAAAACAAAGCAATTTTAAAGAAATTGAATAATTAGAAACTGTTTATCGTGTCTTTATCTATTTTTTGGTATACTGTACAAAGACGTGGCCCAGACCTCATACATTTTTGGACATCACCTTTGCTCAAATTGTATGTTGTTTAAAAAATAACCTAATAGATGCAGCCAAGAAGATTTAAAAGCCCACACTACTGTTTGGTTCCTATATTATTTATGGTGTAGGTAAGTATTCATAGATTTTCTACTTTTTGAAATGTTATGGTGATTGTTTTAGACAAAAAACTGTCTCGACAAATAAAATCTATATAATTTTCGAATCTGCTCACAAAATTTCACGAGAATCGGTGGAGAAATGCGACCAGGGGGGCTACTCAAATGGCCACTTTTCTATTCGTTCGCTAACTTAAAAATTAAAAATAAGCCATAACTCCAAAATTACGTGTCGTAGGCTTGTCAATGGGGAATGTCCGAAAAAAATCAAATTGGCTGAATATTTTTCTATAGGTAGGAATAAGGTCCCTTAGTAATAGAATAAATTTTCATAATTTTCGGTTTCGTGAATAAATTTCAAAAAATCAAAGTCTCTTCGACTTCACAAATGTATGAAAGTAACAGCAGAATGGAGATTGTACCTTTGCTAACACCTGCCACAACCACAACATGGTATTAAAAAAAAAGTTTCAAGACAAAATGTCAAAACTTTTTTTTTTAAATACGTGTTGTGTTTGTGGCAGTTAGCGGCAAAGGTATAATCTCCATTCTGCTGTTACTTTCATACATTTGTGAAGTCGAAGAGACTTTGATTTTTAAAAACTTTTTTACCTAACCGAAAATTCTGAAACTTTTTTCTATTACTAAGGGACCTTATTCCTACCTATAGAAAAATATTCAGTCAATTTGATTTTTTTCGGACATTCCCCATTCCATACAATACAACAATGTCTGTGATTTACAAAAACTTACGACGTGAGGTGAGACTTGATAGTTTAATTGCTTATTTTTAAGCTTTAAGTTAGCGAACGAATAGAAAAGTGGCCATTTGAGTAGGGGGGCTGTAGAGAAGAACAAACGGACAGCCAACGAACAGGCAGAAAGACATACGATATAAATTTTGTCTAACCTGAATCAGAGACGGTTCGCTTGCGCTTCGCGCTCGCTCAGTCAATAAAATGGTTTGCAAAATTAGTGGACAAAGAAATAAATAACCAAGAGAGCGACCATGGTAAAAAAACCGGCCAAGTGCGAGTCGGAATCACGCACGAAGGGTTCAGTACCAAAATACAGCAAAAATTAAAAACCGGCCAAGTGCCAGTCGGACTCGCGCACGAAGGGTACCGTACCAAAAAACAACAAAAAATCACGTTTGTTGTATATTTTCTGTTTTTAGTATTTGTTGTTATAGCGGCAACAGAAATACATTATCTGTGAAAATTTCACCTGTCTAGCTATCACGGTTCATGAGATACAGCCTGGTGACAGACAGACAGACAGACGGACAGCGGATAGTCTTAGTAACAGGGTCCCGTTTTAAAACAAGACATTGATGTTATAAATAGTTTGTATTCGATAATTTTCTCGGACACAAAAGAAACGTCTCTATAAAATAAATAACTCATGATTCAGTGGCATTAAATACAACAAAATAATGTCCAAATATCTATCAGTACCTAGAAATATAAAAGGACTAAATAAGTTTGATTTTTAGTCTGAAAACGATAAATAGAAAAATACGCGAGCGCGGCATTTTACGCGGCAGTTAGCGCATTACATATGCGGCGCGATCCGGCATTCGAGAGGTTAACAGCGGGCCTACCGTCTAAAAAAATGAAGTTCATGTTAACTGTAATTTGACAGATGTATGTGATACATTGCTGCTTTTCTTTGGTAACTTTTTATTTGTGCCAAGCCAAAACGAAGCAGCAATGTATCACATACATCTATCAAAATACAGTTTACATAACCTTAATTGTTTTAAGCGCATAATGGCTTAGGTTTAAGCAACCACCAGATATAATGAAATATAACGCCCAAAAAATCGTAAGTACTTACCAGAAATTAATCCCCATTTTAATATGAAATTATAACCAATAAACGTATAGTCCGCTAACCTAAAAAAGGCAAGTATCTTCAGAATAATCGCTGAGCTACCCAAAAAGGCCACGCATGCACCAAATATGTACTCGCATTTTATTTAAAAAACTTATCCAAATATGTTACACAATTTTATTCTAATAAATCATTGTTTACCCAAAAAATATAAATGAAGTTCTAAAGGTTTACCGATACACCGTAAAATATTTACTAAAGGCTATTTATACAAACTCAGGAGCAGGTAAGTACTTACCCAGAAAAAGTGAATATTTTATTTTTGTATCTACTGTCTATCAGCCATTTTTAATGTCCCCACTGCAGGGGCACAGGCTTTTCTTATGGGTGGTAAGGAGGATGGGCCATAACCCACCACGCGGGCCCAATGCGGATTGGTGGGTGTTAACGACTGCAAATGCAGCCGGGACCAACGGCTTAACGTGCCTTTCGAAGCACGGAGGAGCTCGAGATAATAAATTTTTGGTCACCCATCCCATGACCGACCCTTGCGAACGTTGCTTAACATCCGCAATCGCTGTGCCAGGCGCTAAACCACTGCGCCACCGAACTCCTCCTTGTATCTGTTGCCGGCAATGTGTATAATCCGGCATTGTATACAATGCCTAGGCATTGTATACAATGCCTGAAAAGATCAGGCAATGTATGAAATGATATTCATTTTATACATTGCCTAGGCATTGGATACAATGCCTGCTGGTCCACCGGCAATGTGTAAAATAAGTTTATTTCTGTTGTCTGTTATAAAAAAATAACCTCGAAATTTAAGGCTCAAGCTCCGCTGCGCTACGCGCTCGCCTTAAATTTCTAACCTAACCCGGGACCTACAGGAGTAAAGCAGGTTCGATTCCAAACTCAATGAGCCCCCTCGAGCCCCCTCGAGCTCCCCTCGGCCCTCTCTCGAGCCCCCTCGAGCCCCCCTCGAGCCCCCCTCGAGCCCCCCTCGATTTGTCTTCAATTTGCCTCAATTCCTTCCTTCAATACAGCGTGAAATTTTTATCATTTGGTTCCCGCCGTGGTATGGTTCCACTCATGATTACAAGCAACTTTTACTATGAGGCCAACACTCCTGCTCGCAAAAACAAATCAGCTGTTCCATACAAAAGTGCAGTACCTACTCGACCTTAATGTATGGAACAGCTGATTTTTTTTTGCGAGCAGGAGTGTTGGCCCCATAGTAAAAGTTGCTTGTTATCATGAGTGGAACCACCCCACGGCGGGAACCAAATGATTAAAATGTCAGCGTGTATAATATATCAATTGCCAATTTGCCTTCAATATAATATACTTGGTTATATGCATACATTTTATGGCAAACGTAGTAATATATAATTTGTATAGTAATATATATGTCGGCGCAGGAGCCTGGGGCCCTATTTTTGAATCACTCGGCTGGCGTCGAGCGCTCGTTTCTACTGATTTTCGTTCGACAAATCAACTCAAATGTATGAGCTGTCGAACGAAAATCAGTAGAAACGAGCGTTCGACGCCAGCCGAGCGATTCAAAAATAGGGCCCCTGGACTACTGAAGCCAACTCCAACTTAACATGAATTTAAATTGTTATTTAAACTGATTTCGGATTGTTTTAAGAAATAATGAAGTTTCTCTTTCATAGATTGGTTCCTTTGGTTATTTTTGAGTATTACTTTATAAAAAGACGACTAATTGCTTCCGTTGTTTTAAGTAAAGTCATATTTAGTAGCAGTTGCTTAAAACCTTACCTTTTATTAGTCTAAATTATTATTTTTATTTATGACGAGTTATCTTCATAAAATCATAACCATTGTAACAGTTGATATTAAAATAATAAGTAATTGATACCGGTTGCAGGAAATGAGCGCCATCTTGAGACATACTTTGTTATTTTGCAAGTTTGATTTTCTAATTTTGAATTATTCATAGAAAATAAATCAACAGACGTGTTCTAAAATGTTCCTTAATTAAATAATGATTTTTGATAACATTATTGTAATTAATAACTTGTTCAATTAATTTTTACGCGCTAATTCCTGTGTTGCCGGAAATGTAAAATAATGGCGCGCTGCATTTGGCGCGCGACCTAGCTATCGTGGTTTGAGAATGTAAAATCTGTGTCATTGCTTTGCTGAGCTTGGTCGTGAGAGGTCGAGTTAACTGAAAATTGTGAGTACTTTGTTTAGTTTTATTAAGTGTCTATCGATTTTAATTTAAGGTGTTAATTATTTGTGATTGAAATAAAAGTGTTTAAATAGAAACTTGTTATCATTTGCAATGAGTGATCCTGTAGATGGAGATGGTGACGTCAGCCAAGCTGACGTCACTATTTCTAAAAACTCGAAAGAGGTCAATGAGCCGTTATCAGAAGTGGGATCACCGCCCACTTCTGTTGGAAATTCTAATCAAGGACCTTCTGTTAGTGGCGTGCCCGTCGAGTTTTTTACGCAGGCGTTGCAAATGATGAAAAGTATGTCGGATCGAATGACGGTTCAATCGGAACCTAAAGTTAAAATTAGTGAAATATGTTTGCCATCATTTGATCCAGACTCTAATGTAGGGGTACGTGAATGGTGCCAACATGTGACCACAGCCATGGAAACTTATAGCCTGAGTGATTATGAAGTAAGGATGAAAGCTGGTAGCTTGCTCAAAGGTCGCGCAAGGCTATGGGTTGACAATTGGCTAGTGTCCACTGCAACGTGGCAGGAATTGCGTGACGTTTTGATAACGACTTTTGAACCCGAAAATAGATATTCTCGTGATGTTATTCAATTTAAAGAACATAATTATGATAGTACAAAAGATATTGCGCAATTTCTGTCTCAAGCGTGGGTACTATGGCGACGTATTACTAAGGATAAATTGTCAAATGGTGACGCAGTTGAGGCTGTAATTGGATGCATCGGTGACGAAAGACTAAGAATCGAATTATTAAATGCCCGCGCAACATCTGTGCCGGAACTTATCTCGGTTGCATCTTCTATACGACGAAAGCGGGTAAATCCTAGTGCATTTAATCTCCAACAGGGAAATAGTAAGCGACCGCGACTTACTGATAAACTTACCCCCTTTTGTCAGCTATGTAAGAGAACCGGACATGATACGCGTGACTGTCGATTCGCTAATAAAAATGAATTGCCTCAGCTTCGTCATCACGAAACTAAAGGTGTGTCACAAAATATTGAGAAGCCTACGTGTACATTCTGTTCTAAGACGGGGCATACATTTGAAACGTGTTTCAGGCGCGAACGTGCTGTAGTTTCAAAAATAAATTGTGTAGGTACTAAACTAACATCAATGCAAATAAAAATTGGTGATTTGAAATTAAACGCAATTTTTGATAGTGGAGCAGAATGTTCACTAGCGCGCGAGTCTGTGGCTAGTAGATTACCGGGAAAAAGAACTAAAGTGGTTAGTTATTTAAAGGGTATTGGTCAATTTACTGTCGTATCATTGGAGACATTAACAACGGTTTGTGTTATCGATAAGGTGAGTGTAGAGCTTCAGTTTCATATAGTGCCGGATTATGAGGTATGTTCAGACATGCTCATAGGTATGAACCTTATCGAAAGCACAGGCCTTGGAGTACTAGTAAATTCTAAAGGTGCAACACTTTTTCATCAACCGTCTGTCAATCATATGCGATCTAACTCTGAAAAATTCGATAACTTAGACTGTAATTTAACTGATGAAAATCAAATTAGTGAACTAAAGATATTACTTAATCGCTATGAACATTTGTTCATTCATGGTTACCCAAATAGTAGAGTCAATACAGGTGAGCTGCAAATACGTTTGAAAGACCCTACAAAATATGTTGAACGTAGACCGTATAGGTTAAGTCCTGTTGAACGTGAAAAAGTGCGAGAAATTGTTAGCGAATTACTTGAGAACAAAATTATTCGTGAAAGCCAGTCACCATTTTCTAGTCCCATTATCTTAGTAAAAAAGAAAAATGGAAAAGATCGCATGTGTGTTGACTATCGGGAGTTGAACAGGAATACTTTACGTGACCATTATCCATTGCCTATAATTTCGGATCAAATAGATCAATTGTCAGGGGGCGTGTACTACTCTACATTTGACATGGCAGCAGGATTCCATCAAATCTTCTATTGAGAAAACTGCATTTGTAACGCCCGATGGGCTCTATGAATATTTAGCCATGCCATTTGGGTTGAGTAATGCATGCTCAGTGTATCAGCGCTGTATTAATAGAGCCTTAATGCCACTTTTAAATGCACCTGAAAATATTTGCCAGGTATATGTCGATGACGTTTTGACAAAATGTAGAGACTTTCAGGAGAAAAAAGAATGCGAAATGGGAATGGAACGAACGGCATGACGAAGCTCGCAATAATATTGTACAATACTTGTCTACTGCGCCCACCCTTATTCTATTCCAGGAAAACGCACCTATTGAACTCTACACCGACGCCAGTAGCCTGGGCTACGGAGCAGTACTGGTCCAGATCGTCGGTGGGCGACAGCATCCAGTTGCGTATATGAGTCAACGCACCACCGATGCTGAAAGTCGCTACCATTCGTACGAGCTTGAAACGCTGGCGGTGGTAAGAGCTATCAAACATTTTCGTCAATATCTGTACGGACGCAAGTTTAAGGTAATTACTGACTGTAACGCCCTCAAAGCCTCCAAGCATAAGAAAGACTTGCTGCCTCGCATTCACCGATGGTGGGCATTCCTTCAAAACTACGATTTCGATGTGGAGTACAGAAAAGGTGAGAGATTACAACACGCAGACTTCTTCAGTAGGAATCCTTCCGATAACTGCTCTGTAAACATTATGACAAGGGAGACTGACTGGTTACTCGTAGAGCAACGACGTGATGAAGTTCTCCGTCCTATTATAGACAGCATGACTACAGACGAGCCAACTGATGGATATGTCCTGGAGGATGGAATACTGAAGAAAACTCTCTCCGATACAGTACTTGGTACGTATAAAGTGTCAGTAGTACCTCGCTCATTTCAATGGAGCCTTATTAACTCTTATCACACATCACTTAAACACCCAGGATGGGAAAAGACTCTTCAAAAACTTAGGGAGTCTCTTTGGTTTGACAAGATGAATACCATTGTCAGAAGCTTTGTCGACAATTGTGTGGTATGTAGAACTTCTAAAGGTCCGTCAGGTGCAGTGCAGGCACGACTACATCCGATCCAAAAGCTCACCGCAGCATTTCAAATCATTCACATGGATATTACAGGCAAGCTCGGTACGAAAAATCCGCAAGGATGTGATGAGTACGTCATAGTAATTATAGACGCCTTTACAAAGTATATACTACTTAATTACTCGACTGACAAAAGCCACACTAGCACCTTGGCAGCACTCAAGCGAGTCGTACATCTATTTGGAACTCCAATACAAATTATAGTCGATGGAGGAAGAGAGTTTCTCGGTGAGTTCAAAGTTTATTGTGATCGCTTTGGTATAGAAATTCATATGATAGCACCAGGAGTAAGCCGAGCGAATGGACAGGTGGAACGAGTGATGGGGACATTGAAAAATGCACTAACTATGATCAAAAACTATGAAACGGGTAATTGGCATACCGCATTAGAAGCACTACAGCTCGCTTTCAACTGTACCCCACACAGAGTCACCGGTATGGCGCCACTATCTTTACTAACCCATCGACAACATTGCGTTCCACCAGAACTCTTAAGGTTAGTCAATATTGAAAATGAAACCATAGATTTCGATGCGCTTGAGCAGCATGTACAACAAAAAATGGCGGACGCAGCCCAATATGAAAAACAACGTTTCGATAAAAACAAATCAAAAATGCATCTTTTTCAAAGAGGAGACTACGTTCTTGTAAAGAATAATCCTCGTAATCAAACATGTCTTGACCTTAAATATAGTGAACCTTATGAGATTCACAGGATTCTTGACAACGATCGCTATATGGTGAAACGAGTCAACGGAAGAGGGCGACCACGAAAGGTGGCCCATGATCAGCTGCGCAGAGCACCGCAACCAGGCGTTCAGGCGGCCATGTCGGCGGCACCGGACTGCGGCAGCGAGCAGCAGCAGCAGCAGCAGCAGCAGCAGCAGCAGCAGCACGATCAAACATCAAAGGAACCACTACCATCAACGTCTCGAGACGTTTAACCGGTTAGTTAATTCCTTTACTTTAGCAAATAATCAGTAATGCTAGTCCGTCACTGCTGTGCGGGCTTACTTTTTTTTTGCAAAACCAGTGATTTCTATAAGACTGTTGTAGGATCAATTTAAGTCTATTTTTATTACTTTTCCAATAGTTTAGAGCCTCTGTGGACCACGGTCATCATGTGATGGCCCAGACCACAGCATCGTCCTTCCCAAATCCTTTAGAGCCCCTGTGGACCACGGTCTTTGTATGACGGCCCAGACCACAGCATCAACCTTAATAATAAATCAATGTACTATGTGCCAACTCGGTGGAGTTCTGGTACTAGAAAATCGATGTTTCCTAAGCTGCAACTAATATTATATTTCAGAGCCTCTGTGGACCACGGTCATCATGTGATGGCTCAGACCACAGCATCGTCCTTCCCAAATCCTTTAGAGCCCCTGTGGACCACGGTCATTATATGGCGGCCCAGACCACAGCATCTACCCTAACAATCAGAACCTCTGTGGACCACGGACATCAAGTGATGGCCCAGACCACAGCATCGTCCTTCCCAAATCCTTTAGAGCCCCTGTGGACCACGGTCATTGTATGGCGGCCCAGACCACAGCATCAACCCTAACAATAAATTATTACACTATTTATGTGCAGTCGACTCGGTGGAGTACTAGCACTCGTTATCAATGTTTCCTTAGTTGAAACTATTAATATTATATTTCAGAGCCTCTGTGGACCACGGTCATCATGTGATGGCCCAGACCACAGCATCGTCCTTCCCAAATCCTTTAGAGCCCCTGTGGACCACGGTCATTGTATGACGGCCCAGACCACAGCATCAACCCTAACAATAAACCAATATACCATGTGCAGTCGACTCGGTGGAGTACTAGCACTTGTAAACAATGTTTCCTAAGTTGAAACTATTATTATTATATTTCAGAGCCTCTGTGGACCACGGTCATAAGACCTAGACCACAGCATCGACCTAGTTCCCATTATCCTTTAATACCCTTATGTACCACGGCGTACTCTTGACCACGACATTAACCATAATCATACATACCTACCACTTGCAATTAACGAGATTTATTACTATGTAATAACTTTTGTTTTTCTCTTGCTTAAAAATTTATTTTACTGTTGTATTTCGATGTAGTACCTACCTAAGTCATGCTTATGACTAAAGGTAGCATAGCTGATAACAAAGTTATTATGAATAATAACAGATAAAAACAATTACTTAATTATTGATGAGTTCAAAGTTACAATGTAAAGAATTACTTAACAACTTGTTATCAGCTAGTGTACCAATTTATGGATACCTAGCTCAGAGATACCAATTTCCATTCATTACAGATCGCGGCAGGTGCAGAGCACGCACCGCCTCGCAGAATGGCCGTGTCGGCGCAGGAGCCTGGACTACTGAAGCCAACTCTAACTTAACATGAATTTAAATTGTTATTTAAACTGATTTCGGATTGTTTTAAGAAATAATGAAGTTTCTCTTTCATAGATTGGTTCCTTTGGTTATTTTTGAGTATTACTTTATAAAAAGACGACTAATTGCTTCCGTTGTTTTAAGTAAAGTCATATTTAGTAGCAGTTGCTTAAAACCTTACCTTTTGTTAGTCTAAATTATTATTTTTATTTATGACGAGTTATCTTCATAAAATCATAACCATTGTAACAGTTGATATTAAAATAATAAGTAATTGATACCGGTTGCAGGAAATGAGCGCCATCTTGAGACATACTTTGTTATTTTGCAAGTTTGATTTTCTAATTTTGAATTATTCATAGAAAATAAATCAACAGACGTGTTCTAAAATGTTCCTTAATTAAATAATGATTTTTGATAACATTATTGTAATTAATAACTTGTTCAATTAATTTTTACGCGCTAATTCCTGTGTTGCCGGAAATGTAAAATAATGATGATCGTCATCTCGTATGTGCCTTACTCCTTCTGGCTTGTGAGCTATAAAAACCTTCAGTGACGGATAAACAATTGCTTATTTTGGTATTCAGAACAAACGTGACGCAAGCGTTTATGAATGATTGACGTTTGAACATGGCACAGACGAGATGACGCTGAAGATTATGTATGCTGGAAATAACAAAAACTAGCAAACGAAAGTCCAGTTTTACTCCATAGATGCTCAGTGACGCAAAAATAAATAAGATTTAACACTCGAACATCATACAAAACAGAACAAGTCTCATAAAATCGTTGTTTAAACATGGCACATACGGAACCCTCTGTGCCAGTTTTCATTTGACAAAATATCGACAACTAAACCGTTTGGAGCCAAATAAAGCAGTCTAGCAGCGTCACGTTTGATAAGTGACAGCATATAATACTTGAAATTCGTTCGTAAAACGACACATCAATAGAAAAAGCGAAAACAATATTTCGACCCGTCACACTGTCTGGCCCATACTTAAAACTGTCACGTTACGTGAATTTTGCCTCACGCATGTTGTAAAGCAATTAATATTAAAAAGAATTTCCGTCACTGAGGATCTAGCTTTATCTGAAACCAATCATTGCAGTATTTACGATGTAATTCGAGGTTAAAATTAGTATGTAAATAAGCTAGGGTGACCATGAAGTATTATTTTTGCGGACATTGTATTGAAGTTTACTGAGACTGAGAGAGAAGTAATGTGCTACGATACGCTACAGCGTATCGTAGCACATTACTTTTAGGTTTTAACACGACTGCCCAAAAAAGCAGTGTATTATAATAATATGTAAACTTTTAGATTTTTGCATTCACAATGCTATTTAAAAATAGCATTGTGAATGCAATGTGTTTGCATTGTGTTTGCATTGTGAATGCATTAAGATGAATAAATAATGAAAAATATTAGAAAAAAAAATCGGCTCACCCGTAGCAACTTAGACGGGATCCCGTCTAAGTTGCTACGGGTGAGCCGATTTTTCTAATATTTTTCATTATTTATTCATCTTAATAATTATTATTAATAATATGTGTTCAGGGTTCATGTATGTTTGTAGGTATGTGAGTTTCTTTATTCCACCATAACTTCTAAATTGCATGGGGTATCGTTAGAATCCTTACACCATTCCGAGTGACACTGGCTATATTTTTTTTAAAGTCAATATGACGACTGTACGACGCCACTTTTAAATGTGAAAAAAAAATTTTTTTCTTCAATTATTACAATATGGGCATCAAATGAAAGGCGCACATTCTAAAACTATATCATTTGCTTGTGTGAAATTAAATTAAATAAATTTGAAAAACTGTAAAAACACGACTGCCCTGCCAAAAATGAACTAAAAAGTTAATTAATTAAATACCAAGTGCCATTGCAGTCGGGGGACCTCTTTGATTCAAAATTGTTCCACAAAACGGTCCCCTGACTGCATGACACTTGTTATTTAATTATCTTTTTAGTTCGTTTTTGGCAGAGCAGTCGTGTTTTAAATTTATTAAAGAAATAAAACTTCAGGAAATCAATTCAATAATTTGTGATTTATTAACGCCAAAGGTGTGACACTAAAAAGTTATTTTGATAACAATAATAATGTCAAATATATCACAGTTCAATCACAATAATGTACAATAATTATTAATGACTAAGAGAATTAATATAAATTGAAAAAATACTAGAAAAAATCGACTCACCCTTGGGATTCCAGCCCAATGCACTAACCAATTATGCTACTAGCGACTCGGCTAGTGGGAGCGGCGAAATTTTCTAGTACTTTTTACATTTCCGCTGTAAGCCAGCGTTATCTCATCAATGTGAACCACTAGCGACTTGGTATTATAATTGGTTAATGCATTGGGCCGGAATCCCATGGGTGCGGATTCGAATCTTGTCTGAGCTGCTACTACTATATAGCTGTTAAGCCTGGGCATATTTTAGGGCAGCGATTCCCGAATGTTGTTCGGCGGAAGCCTGGGGTTCCATAAGCGGCTCTCAGGGGTTCCGCGAAAATTCAAGAGTTAAGTAAATATCTTTTTGTTCTAACTTTAAAGTCAAACTATACTTACAAGATGCGAACACCAAGCCAAAAAGCCTCAGTTCGGTGTGATTTCACGTAAAAAAAACTACAGTTAGTTTACTTCTTACTTGAGCTATGGTTCCGTCTATAAACAGTGAACCAAAAAGGGTTCCGTAGCAAAAAGAATTCGGGAATCGCTGGTTTAGAGAATAACTGATTTTGGAAAATTGAACACTAGCCAAAGTATCATTTGCAAATTTTCATTATCGCTTCGCTTTCGAAACATTTATGGATTTGACGTTTTAAAATTCGATTGTTAACGAAACCTTATGTCAATCCCATACATGTTTCGAAAGCGAAGCGATAACGAAGATTTGCCAATGTTTCTTTGGATAGGCCCTCTGATGCAGAACCATAATAGTCCAACTAAACTATAAGGAATATAAAAATGACGCCATGTCAAAAGCTGTTCAGCTTGATGAGCATTTTCTGTTGAGGTATACAAATTGAAGATCTGGAACACATGATGCGGCGGAATATATAAATACGCCAGAGTCATAAAGTCCACGCGTACGAAGTCGTGGGCATCAGCTAGTGTATAAATAAACTAAAAAAAATATTTTGTTAACATTAAGATTGTCATATAGATATCACCAATGATATTAGAATTAAAAAGATATGTTTTGTCAGTACCATGCGACTTCAAAAATTGTCCCCAACCGAATGTCACTACTATTCATAGAATATCGTTAAATGGTTTACAGAAGAGACATTTAGATAGAGTTTGATGCCTATGAGTTACGTACTACAATGATGATGTCTGAATAAAATAATGAATCCTTTATGTAATTTTTTATGACATATTAAAGCTGAAAGTTTTCACATTTTTTTATAATTGATTCAATAGGTGATATTGATATTATTAAGGTTTCGAATAGTATTTTTTTATTGAATGTAGTGTAGGACTTTTAAATCCGGAGAATTTAAGATTTTTCGGCAGGGTCATCTAAAACAAAAAGTCAAATTTATAATGCCGGTCATACCAACTGGAGAGGGGATAGACCCCATCGTGCAGGGGATTTTGTCGATAAAATTTACCATATTATCTGCCTTTAAAACTCCGACATCGCTAACTAAACATATTGTATAGGTAGTAAAAGCACCCATATTACAAGCTTTGTTAGTTTGGGACTAGGTAACAATTAGATAGCAATTTTAACACGTTGAACGCCACAAAAAATGTGTGACTGTTCATTTGAACCACTGGGGACACATGTGTGCCAAACCCAAACAATCCGTTCAGGCCACGGGGGTCATCGATGGGCCATTGCAATGCTTCTATTTAAACTCAATTTACAAGCCACGGAGCATCGGTACCATACAACAAAGTAATGAAAATGGGCCGCGCGGCCCTGTAGAACATTTAGTCAGCTTGGTGCTTATTTTTCACAAAAGACTTAGAATTTATTTACGATTTTCTATACTTTGTAAGGGTTTCTTCAAGTTTCACTAAATGAAACATTTTAAACTAAAATAAAGCGATTGTCTTCTTGAGATATTATGTACAATAAAACAATAAAAAGAACATAACTTCGTAAAATAATTTCAAATTTTTAAGAATGAGTAGGGGAAGTTGGCGAACAGTGTAACAAGGGGTATAGTCTAACAGTGGCACTCTGTCGCTTACTAGTATTTCAATAGCGTTTCCTAGATGTATTATCAAACGCACCTGTCACAATCATATGCCAGTATTGCCAGTTATCAATTTTGGCCATTGTCTCTGCAGTAAGTTTGTCAAAATAAACAAATATTATATTTTAGGTATTGTAGAACTCTAACATCGCTATAGTATTTTGTATTTAAATCTAAATTATTGCAGTTTGGTCAGTAATTTTATTTTATTTTATAGGTACTGATATTTTTACGATATATTCACTTTTTAATAGGTACTAATAAGGTCTTTAATAGGTATTTACTGCCTGAAATAATAACCTATAATTTTTTGCATGTTTGTTTTGGTACAGTGTAACGGGCTACTGTGTAATATTATTATTATAGTGTGCATCTTTTGAAAAATTGCTTTTTTATACGAAGAAATAATGCTGAATAGAAAGAGGAAGACTGTGATTGGATTTAGCGATGAAAAAAATATTATAAACGCCATAGAATTAAGAAAACAGGACTTCATAATATATGTATATGATCGTCGAACCTGAAAAAACAAGTTTAATTATTCCTTTTTTCGAAAATTTTATGATTTTTTAAGAATTATTATGTTAATTTTGACATAATAAAATGATTTTCTACAAAAAAATTGCATGATTATTATACATGCCCTTCGTGTTAATAGTACCCCCAAAAGAATTCAAAAGTGCCATACAATAAATATTTTGATTACAACGAGGGTTTATATATTTTTTGTAACATTGATCCCCACCTTCCCCTACTATTAAAACAGTCTAATAACAAATCACGGGTTATTCGGACAAATTTAACAAAATGAGCATGCGGAGTAGTTATGCGGGGTGGGCCAGACTGTGATCCCCGTGGCCCCTGCGGAAGAAAAAGCGGAATTCCTTCCGCAGAGGCCATGGGGGATACCCGTGTGCCAACTTAAACATTCTTCAGTTTTAGGAAGAAAAACACCAGAGTTTTTAGTTTATAGCGCTAATTATAATGTTTCTAATTGATAATAACTAAAATCCGACATTGTGAAAATTGGTGGTTTATGCGAATTTCCGATGGCTCCAACGAACAAGCCTAGGTTGGCCCACATGGTGCTCCGCGTGGCGCTCAACGTGTCGAGTAAACCAGCACGCCAACTAATAGACTAGTAGAAAATTCTAAAAATCGGCTTCCTTTACCGTTTCAACGGCATTTTGTGAGCCATTTGGGCAACATGACTTTTCCGATGTAAAAATCCTACTGAATTCGATTCTGAATGTTGCCAAGCCGAATTTAAACTTTTTTTTTCAAGCGTGTTTTGCTCTTCTAACGACTTGATTCAAGAATAATTAAAATAAAAATATCTCTATGTTTATGTTTAGAAAATCCTCTACTCTACAGGATTAAAACTATGAGGATTTATTTGCCTCAGAAAAAAAAACAATGGTAAATAACCCAGTTATTTCACTATATAGAATAATAAATTTGTTAAACATTTTTGTTAAGTAACTGTGTTAAAAAATACTTTGATTCGCGCGGCGAAATTTTCTCTTAATTGTTTATTTCGAAAATCCTTTACAGAATTAAAACCATGAGGATTTGTCAAAGAAAAAAATACTGGTAAATAGTCCAGTTATTTCACTATATCCTTATCCTTATACATATGGGCATTTCTACAAACGGGTATTTTTTTTCTCTATTCGGTGGTTGAATTGAAATTTGGTTTTTATAAGTAATTGAATAACAAAGATTGAAGTTTATTCCATCCTGAATCTGAAAATTACAATGGCACCAGATATTGTGAAGTAGTTTATGAGAAAAGTTAAGCACCTAATTGAGAAAGCATCGAATTGAGAAAATGAATCACCGAATTGAGTAATGGCCCAGCTAATTTAGAAACGGTGTTACCTAATATAGAAATAATGTATGTGGAATGATCAAATATACAAATACCTAAAACGTTTTTGTTTACTGATCGCTGGTATACAGGCACTTAAACCTAAAATTAACCAACTGACTACTAGCAGTTGGTTAATTTTAGGTGTAAGTGCCTATATTAATGTTTCTAAAATATAAATAAATATCAAAAGGGTTAACAAAATAGGTACTGAATTAGTGTAACAAATGACGGTTTGTCATAAGTTAATAAACTTCTACATAACTAATTCACCAAAATGTTTACTTTTTAAAGTTATTATTTAATAATAATAATATCTTAAAATACAGTTTATTCATCTTCAGAATCAAAATCATCTACGTTCATTTAAAAAATATATTACCAGCCAGTGTGGGGGTAATCAAGCAAGGTCTCTATTTAATATTGGCTTTCCAAAAACTGGCGTTTTCTAATAGGTCTTACAATTTGGATTTAAAATCACTATTCTTATTGGTGATATTTTTCATTTTAATATTTCTAGTTTTCACAGGTTCTAGATTTCTGGCTGATTTGTCCAAAGAGCTGCTTGCTGTTGCCGATTTAATTATTCATCTACATGACAAAATTTGTGCTTTATTACTTGAACCAGTAACTGTCTGTCTTTCGTGTACTCTGCAGATTACAATTTATTGATGCCTGTATGCTGCCCATGATGATATTCTAAAAATTTATGCAAACGATCTTCTTGACAGCAGCTAAGTTTTCTCATAGCTAGCATTTTATTAGATACTAGCAGCCGCCCGCGGTTTCACCTGCATGGTTTCCGTTCCCCTGAGAATATTGGATTAAAAAGTATCCTATGTATTAACCTAGGCTATCTACTATCTGTGTGCCAAATTCCAACCAAATCCGTTCAGTAGTTTTTTGCGTGATTGAGGAACAAACATCCAAACAACTAAACATCCAAACCCACAACCTTTCACATTTATAATATTAGTAAGATTAGTAAGATGATTTGCATTCCAAACTACTTGATTGAATGTCCCACAAAATTCTATTTAGATATCTGGATTTTTGAGATTTTTTGAGAGAAAGACCGGCCATTTTTTTGCTCTGCGAAAACTAAGATGCTGTCATGAAGATTGTTTGCATAAGTCTGTAGAATGTAGCATTCAGGCTTCTATGAATTGAAATCTGCAGATTACACGAACGACAGACAGTTTCCAAAAATATTCAAAGGTAAGTTAGATGTCAACAAAAATTCTTCAATAAAAATAATTGATTCAAGTAATAAAGCACAAACTTTTTCATGCAAAATAATTAAATCAAATGGTTAGCAACACAGCAAGCAGTTCTTTGGATAAATTGACCAGAGAACTAGAGCATGTAAAAACTGGAAATATTGAAATGAAAAAAAAAGGTCCCGAACAAGAGTAGTGATTTTAAATCAAAATTGTTGGTTTTAGATCTATCAGAAAATGATAGTTTTGGAAAGCTAAGATAAACATAGAAACCTTGATTACCCCAACACTGGTTGATACTAACTTTACTGAGATGACCGTAAAATGAATTTAATTCTGAAGATGAATATGCTATACTTTACGATATTATATTATTTACTTTTAAAAGTGAATATTGAGATAACTTTATAGGAAAGCAAGAATTCAAGTGATCTCTTGTCTCTGATTGAATCGGATATTTTGTTATAAAGCTTGAAGTAAATATACATAATATGCCTTAATCATAGTTTTTGACAAGTGAAATCTCAATTCGATGTAATTTTTCTCAATTCGATGCCCCATTTTCCAAGGAATTGAGATCCACTGAATTGAGAAAATAACACAATTCATCAAATTAATGTTACAAATTACAGCAATTTCTACGAAAAATACTGGAAGATGTCAATTAAATAGTCAATTAATTTAGCACAAATCTCACTAAATACTTCATAAATAAAATTTATGTCATCCACCGATTTGAGAAATGACCCGAACCCAAAAACACCGAATGACTTTGAACCTTCGAAAAATGCTCCTCAATGCAGCAGTCCTCCCTTCCACACTGCTTAGCTGCTCAGGCGCAGCTGCTGGGTGGCGGGAATCAGTAATGTGCGTTCGTACTGTACGTAGTTAGTGACTTGGGTAAGGAAAACTAAATTTCACCGAATTGAGGCACACGCTTGCGTCAAAATAAAATGTGTTATTGTGTTAAAACCCAAGGATTCGCATTAAATATAATTACACATATGCCTTTGTTATCTATTCCTTGTTCTGTGAATGCTGGAATTATAATGAACAAGTTATTATTTTAAGAGTTATGAAACAATAACGAACAAATTCTGGAAAGGCGACACGCCATTTTAAGCCAAATTCTGCCCGTTTCCAAATTTAAAAATTTTTTTTTGCTTCTTTGTAAATCCTGACGGTCTTTTGGATATGCTCTCTATCAGGCCAAGAGGCCTATTAATACGTGTGATTTTTTTAAAGTATGTAATTAGATTTTAAAGGTACTTTTTTCGCTAGAGTAGCTCAATCGGTACTTCCCGTAGAAATGCCCATATAATAAAACAGTAGAAAAAGTGTGTCGTACATTACATATATTTAAAAAAATATATATCTGGCGCGATGGAGACATAGTAATAGAGTAAGAATTTGAAAAAAAAGTGTGTCTGTTTGTCTGTTTGTTTGTCTGTTTGAACACGCTAATCTCCGGAAACACTGAACGGATTCGAATGAAACTTTTTTGTTATATAGCTGTTAAGCCTGGGCATAACTTAGGGTAAAAAGATTTTTGAAAATGGAACACCTGATGCGGAACCATAATGGTCCAGCTAAACTATATACAAAATATAAAAATGACACCCTAGCAAAAGTTGTTCAGCCTGATGAGCATTTTTTGTTGAGGTACAATAATCAAAGATCTGGAAAACCTGATGAAGAAACATAATGGTCCAGCTAAACTATACAAAATATGAAAATGACATCTTTGCAAAAGTTGTTCAGCCTGATGAGCATTTTTTGTTGAGGTATAAAAATCGAAGATCTGGAACACCCGATGCAGAACCATAATGATCCAGCTAAACTATACAAAATATAAAAATGACACCTTAGCAAAAAATGTTCAGCCTGATGAGCATTTTTTGTTGAGGTACAAAAATCGAAGATCTGGAACACCTGATGCAGAACCATAATGGTTCAGCTAACTAAACAATACAAAATATAAAAATGACATCTTTGCAAAAGTTGTTCAGCCTGATGAGCATTTTTTGTTGAGGTATAAAAATCATAGATCAAGAACACCCGATGCAGAACCATAATGATCCAGCTAAACTATACAAAATATAATAATGACATCTTTGCAAAAGTTGTTCAGCCTGATGAGCATTTTTTGTTGAGGTATAAAAATCGAAGATCCGGAACACCTGATGCAGAACCATAATGGTCCAGCTAAACTTTACAAAATATAAAAATGACATCTTTGCAAAAGTTGTTCAGACTGAAGATCTGGAATACCTGATGCAGAACCATAACACTTCTACAAGTATTTTCTTATGTAACTACATTAGTTCATTTATATGCATTCGCCGAAGTCATAAAGTCCACGCGTACGAAGTCGCGGGCATCAGCTAGTAGAATAATAAACATGCTATTTTTTTTTTGTCTGGTAACTGTGTTAAAAAAATATTTTGTGTCAGACGGCGGAATTTCTCAATTTTTTTTAAATCCTCTACAGAGTTAAAACTATGAAAATTTGTCTCAGAAAAAAAATACAAGTAAATAGCCCAGTTGTATCACTATATAGAATAATAATCTTGTTAATCATTTTTGTTTAGTAACTGTGTTAAAAAAATAGTGTCGCGTGGTGGAATTTTCTCTCCTCCGACCACATCTCATACTTCCGGTACCCGGACGGACTGTCGGTTGTCAAAATTGAGTTCAGCGACACCCACAACCTATGCCAGGACTCCGAATTCAGCAGGCTTTTTACTTCGGAAAAGTCATTTTGCCAAAATGGCTCGCAAAATGCCGTTGAACGTGAAAATTTTAAGATGAACTAGTCTATAAGCCTTAATTTCATGAGTATCGATTGAGAAATGCGACCTGTATGTAGTGTAGAGGTTTACATCTAATTACCCTAAAATACATACAATAATTCTAAGCATACAGTTTATTTGTTGAATTTTATTTATAATTTATTTTATTTACTTAAAATATTTTTTAATAATTTATTTAATTTTTATTTATAAATTATTCTTCTCTTGGTAAATGGGAGCGAATGCTTGAGCCGGTTAGTCTGCCGCCGGACCCATATGGGTCCGACGGACATGGGACCTGGAAGTACATCACCAGAGCTGGATGTACATCCTGATGCAACTCCTAATTAAGAGCGGACCTACCCATCTCTACAATCAACTAAAGTAAAACTAGGTAGGACGCGCGACAGTTTCTAGACGCGTGTTAACCGTACGGCCGCTGCAACAAGACTGAGCTCCGTCCGGCCGACCGTTGCGTCATAGACTCGGTCGAGCGCTGACAGGTGGCGCTGGCGTCCGACTATCGTTATTTTAGTGCGTCGACAGGTGGCGCTGGTGTCTAACTGACGTCATTTCCGATATATATAGATATATATACAAGAATTGCTCATTTAAAGGTATAAGATAATAAATATATAAACTTGAACATAATAATATGGAAAAACTAAAGTAAGTCACCGAGCGGGATTCGAATCCGTAACACTCGTTAATTGCCGTCCGCGTCTTATTAAACCGCTGGACTAGATGGACAGTGGCTGGCCGGGCGAAATTAGCGACCATATTCTGCGTCGAAAGAAAAACGCATGAAAACTCAAAAACACGCGTTTTCCCAAACATAAGACTAATCTAGTTCGATTGTTTACCTCCGAAAACCCCCATTTACTAAATTTCAGCAAAATCGTTAGAGCCGTTTCCGAAATCGCAGAAATAAATAAATATACAAGAATTGCTCGTTTAAAGGTATAAGATAATATCTAGGTAGGTAACTAAAGTCGCTAGAATTCAAAGTCCGTGGTAAAACTAACTAACAGCACAGATTAGATAATAGTGCTAGCAGGACGATTATAGCATTTCTGTCCATCAACGTACGTACATTGTTGTCACCCTATCTTAAAAATCTCATACAAATTTTATCATGGATTTTATTGTAACTACTGCAGTGATTGGTTCTAGATGCAGCTAGATCCTCAGTGACGGACATTCTTTTTAATATTAATTGCTTTACAACATGCGTGATGCAAAATTCACGTAACGTGACAGTTTTAAGTATGGGCCAGACAGTGTGACGGGTCGAAATATTGTTTTCGCTTTTTCTATTGATGTGTCGTTACGCGAACGAATTTCAAGTATTATATGCTGTCACTTATCAAACGTGACGCTGCTAGAATGCTTTATTTGTCTCCAAACGGTTTAGATGTCGATATTTTGACATTTGAAAACTGGCACAGACGGTTCCGTATGTACCATGTTTAAACAACGATTTTATGAGATCTGTTCTGTTTTATAAGATGTTCGAGTGTTAAATCTTATTTATTTTTGCGTCACTGAGCATTTATGGAGTAAAACTGGACTTTCGTTTGCTAGTTTTTGTTATTTCCAGCATACATAATCTTCAGCGTCATCTCGTCCGTGCCATGTTCAAACGTCAATCATTCATAAATGCTTGCGTCACGTTTGTTCTGAATACCAAAATAAGAAATTGTTTATCCGTCACTGAAGGTTTTTATAACTCACAAGCCAGAAGGAGTAAGGCACATACGAGATGACGATCATAAATAATGGCGCGCTGCATTTGGCGCGCGACCTAGCTATCGTGGTTTGAGAATGTAAAATCTGTGTCATTGACTCATTGCTTTGCTGAGCTTGGTCGTGAGAGGTCGAGTTAACTGAAAATTGTGAGTACTTTGTTTAGTTTTATTAAGTGTTTATCGATTTTAATTTAAGGTGTTAATTATTTGTGATTGAAATAAAAGTGTTTAAATAGAAACTTGTTATCATTTGCAATGAGTGATCCTGTAGATGGAGATGGTGACGTCAGCCAAGCTGACGTCACTATTTCTAAAAACTCGAAAGAGGTCAATGAGCCGTTATATATTTTATGGCAAACGTAGTGGGTAGTAATGACACAGAATACATAATAGTACAAGTGTAATGACACAAAACTTTGCTAGTTAAAATTTGGTGCACGCGTGGCCTTTTTGGGTTGTGAAAAGTTTTTGTAGTGCAGGCATGACTCAAATAGCCTGAAAGATTTTGGTACAGGTTTTATTTATTTGTACATTTTATATTTTTTTTGGATGAGGCTGTTTGGGGTAACGATTGTTTTTTTTGGTGGTCATTAAATTTCATCCCTAAAAGTACTAAGGGCTACCCCGTCAGTACTTTTATATATATTCTGTGGCCTTCGGGCTGATTATCTAATTATAAACCGCCTAGCGACCGGTCGCAGTTCACAGATGAACGTAATACATTGCTACTTTTCTTTGGGGTAAAAAAAAATACCAAAAAAAAGTAGCAATGTATGTCAAATGCGACCGGTCGCTAAATAGTTTCTTTTTAGATAATCAGGGTGCTTGCCTTGTAATATGTGTTTTATATATACAAGGTGTTTGGTAAAAGCCTTATAAAGCCGAATATGGCAGATAGGGACCATCAAACTGAACAACTTTTACTATGGGACCAACTCTGAAATCGCGAAAAAAAAATCAGCTGTTTCATACAAAAAATAACAACGAAAATATCAAAATGTATGAAACAGCTGATTTTTTTTCGCGATTTTGGAGTTGGTCCCATAGTAAAAGTTGTTCAGTTTGATGGTCCCTATCTACCATATTCGGCTTTATAAGGCTTTTACCAAACACCTTGTATGTCCCGTTTCACGTAAATGTCCATAGCTCATGTTTTGCCCGACACAATCTACCAAACTTGTCAACATTCAACAAAATCCTTTTTTCTTTGTTGGGATCATAAAGTTAATATTACCTTTGGGATATTTTTGTTGAGTGTGTAGAGCAAAACACGCGGTATGGACCCGGCATAAAAATTGGGTGCATTCCAACAGACAAATATTTGAGTCATCGATCGCCAAGTTGTCTGTGGGCTGTGGAGATCGATGACTCAGATGTTGGAATGCACCCATTGTTTGTCATTTCGTGGTCATTCATGTCAAATGTCAATGTCAGTCAAATTCAAATCATATATATATACATACACATACCTATTGGGATTTGGGATAATGTTTTTCGTTTGATAATTAAATTTAATTTCATGAACAAATAAATAAATAAAAAGAGTTTAGTGAGAAAATTATTTCTAAAATCTGAAAATAAATTATTTCGGTGAAAATTTGATCGTTACATGTAAAGAATTACAGCAGGTAAGTAAGATAAACAAAAGTGATTGTTTGTTTTCAGTAAGTACATTATCTAAGTTTATTCGTATTTCTCAAAGATTATTACTTATTTCAGAACTATGACGAAATTACTTGAATGGGTCTCGGTTCTATCCGCTTTATTTGCGGTATGGTACTCATTAATTGGAGGTTATGTGAAGCATCCGCTCATTGAAAAGAATATCAACCTTGTTTTCGTGTCTCCATTGATATTTTTGATTCTATTTGGACTTTATGCGGTCACAGTGGTTCTGTATCGTGTATTTACGTTTAATAACTGTGACGAAGCAGCAAAAGAACTTCAAGCAGAGATTGTGGAGGCTCGAAAGGACTTGATGGATAAAGGACTCAAAACATAACTGCGAAAACCTGACCCAACTGTGCAATCATTCTTCTGTAGTTACTTAAAAAATTGTAAAAATAATTTTGATAAATTGCAATAAATATTTTGTTTATATAGTTTGGGTTTTGCTTAACAATGATAGAGAACTTTGTAATTGCAGAGTTTATTAGGTAACCATAAATAAAACGAATGTTTCTGTATTTGTCATAATTTATTTAAGCTATTTAAGTATCTATATAATTATTTATAGCTATGCATTATATAATAAAATAGTATGTACAACATAATCATCGTTTCTTCAGAGCATAGAATAGTTTCTTTCAGCAGTTGCAATAAGTAGAGATAGCTAAATGAATATCAATAATAACTTTAACTAAGTAATGTATTTCTTGTAATTATTTTTTTGTTAAAGACATCACACTCATCTACTGAATATAATATAATAAACAAACATTTTATAATTGGTCCAATTCCAAAGGCTTTATAATATTTTTTATATTATTAGACTGTGAGTTGATGACATTCAATAGAGCAGTAACTTTTCAAAAGAGCATTAGATATTAAAATTCGAAGTGTAACTCTGCATATAGCATAAGTAGTAGATTTGCATATAGTTTAAAATTGAATTATTTATTTTGGTTTATGGCATCTTATACCTAAACATTAAAGCTGTTGATCTTAACAATAGTTTGCAAAATAGATAACAACCAGCAAAATATCACATACATTTTTCCTTAAAAAGTAATTGATTAAGATGAAAGTAAGTAAAATAATTTCAGGTAAAAAGAGAACAGTTACTTACATACCAACTTTAATTAAACATTTAAATTTAAGGATGAAGTATATACTCTTACATGACTCATTTGTCTTGAATGTGCCACTTGTTTGTAAAACTGACTCATAGTTAGGGTTACCGTTGAGAATTTTGAAAAGTCCTGACAAAAAGCCGGACAGGACAAGAAAAGTCCAGAAATTTTCAGCCAGATCCAGACTCCATACATTTTAAGGGACTTCTCTTTCAAACACTACTGCTATGTTTGTTTTTTAACTAGTATAATACCGCCCAATCTTAAAAAGCCGGACATAGTGCGAACTACGTCTGGCCATGACTGGACTTATCCGGACGGATAGTAACCCTACTCATAGTGCAGTCGCAACAGGCAATGGTTCTTCGATCGTAAAGTATAGGTAGTAAGTATAACTATCTGGTAGATTTATTGCAGTAGGTAAAGAAACTTGAAAGTTATATTTTATCAAATCTTCATTAGATGAGCTTTGTTAGCATATTTTTTGTTTGCAAATAAGAAAATTAGCACAAAATATTGGTTTTGACGCAGATCGTCACTTTCGCAAATGGTCATCCGGAAAAAGTTGGTCACTTTCGCAAATGGTCACTTTCGCAAATGGTTACTTTGAGCAAATGGTCACTTTCGCAAATGGTCACTTTCGCAAATCGTTACTTTCGCAAATGGTCACTTTCGCAAAATGTCCTTCGGATTTTTTTTCTTTTTTTCTCCTATAATTATGTGAAAATTGTGAATGACATTCTGCGAAAGTGACGTTTTGCGAATGTGACCATTTGCGAAAGTGACAATTTGCGAAAGTGACCAAATTTTACGCGATGACCATTTTCGAAAGTGACGATCTGCGTCAAAACCAAAATATTATATACCTAGTACTAAACACATCAGTTTAATATTTACAGTGACTTAAAGTAAAAATATTGTGGTTGAAATTTAATTTTTAGTATAAAGTACATTTTTTATTCCAAAAATTTATTCTTTCTTTGTTATCGATTCATCCGAAAAATATGATACTAAACTCGGCTTAAGCCTTAACCTGAACTTACGCAGTTATTAACCTTCGTTAAGCCTGAATTCCAAAATCCAGGTGGCTCCACTTCGAATACCCATCTTAAAAATACTACTTATATACTTAATCCTGCCGAACGAAACCTTTAGTTCAGCAATAGCCAATAAACCTTACTCATAAAATTCGAAAATATAGTTTTTTCATACAATTAATAAATAAATAAATAATAAATAAATATTTGACAACATCACATACATTGCTCCAATTCCAAAGTAAGTAGCTATAGCACTTGTGTTATGGAAATCAGAAACAACGGTGGTATGACAAACACCCAGACCTGAGACAATATTGAAAAGTTCATTTTCTACATTGACCCAGCCGGGGATCGAACCCGGGACCTCAAGAGATGGTGACGCCTTGATAACCGGCGTGCAAACTACTCGACCACGGAGGTCGTCATTACTTACTTACTTAAATCAACTCTTGTTTTTCATTGTGCCTATTTTACAAAGTTTCTACGTCACAGGAATCTAGGATTTTATTTGGAAATGAAATATGTACAAAAATGATACTGTAAGACTTGGAAACACACAACTTCGAATTTTATTCAAGTTTTGAAGGTTACTGTTTTCTATCAGTATTTAAAGAAACTTACTTACCTACTTATAGATTAATTATTAAGCTAACAATTTATAAATATACACCTACCTAATTATTAGTAATATTCAATAGTTTTCATTCATAACTATCTACAAAATAGATTAACTATTTTAACGTCAGAATGAATTAAGTAAGTACCTACCTAATTCAAACTACATTATTTCAATCATTGTATTCGTATATTACAAATAAGTTCCCAAGTTACGATACGATTTTATTGTCTCCCGTTAAAAGTTCTTTGAACTTTTCGTTAACGTATTAAGTAATCCATCTTCCTTGCCTTATTTTATTTCGAATACAATGACTGTCACATCTGTCTATATTCGTGAAGATTTTTCTACAATTTAAGTAGTCATTGCACTATATTCTGATAATACTATCTAAAGAGCTGACGATATGATGTTGTTACTTTAAAGCTACAATCGAAAGTGAGACTTTTCTAAAGTGAATATTTAAGAAGTGCAGGAAAGTGGAAATGTTTTTATTCATTAACTAGCCATAGCACGGAATAAATTTTATGTTAAGTGATGTCAACTGGCATTTATTTTGAAAAGTGCTCACTTATTTTAATTTACATAAGCTCTTTTACTGCGACTTTAGAAAAAATGCTAGAAGTGCTATCAGAAAAGTTTTTTTTCATAGCAAACTTTAAACATGTTGATATTTAACGGAAAGTACATTTTTTTCTGAAGGTATGTATAATGTTGTTAAGTTAAGCAGTAAGTAATGTAAGTGTGTAACATAAAAATAAATAATTAGGTACATACACACTTAATGATAATTTTGCACTTACTAAAACATATTGTTTCGCTCATGAGCCATTTCTTGATGATGTCTACTTGTGTATTATTTTACAATCATTTTAATAAGAAAACCACTTTAAAATAGTCCAGTTTTTTTAATTCGTGTGCGTGACGTAAGTTGTCACTAAAATATGAAATGTTGTTAAGAGGGATTCGTATTGATGAATGGCCTTTCACTAGATCTACATAAATTAAAATCGACTACTGGACATTAAACATTCAAATAAATACCATCAAACCGATATAATGATGCTACTTGTTACATAAAATTGGTCCATAAATTTATTTAGCTTAGGCTTTTCGCCAATGTAAAGTAGCATGTCGTCACAGATAAATATGGCACTGTTACTTTCATAGCAATTTCAGCTTTTTATATTATTGTTTTGTGTGTGAACGTAACCTTAGCTATACAATAACTTGTCTGTGTTGAAGAGTGATCTATTTATATTTCTACAATTTGAATTTTAGTTAACTACCTATTTTTTATCTACACGAAACTTAAATCGATCACTATTATAAAATGATAATCATAAGATTAAAAATAATTCTGTCGTTAAATACAATACTACAAACGAAATATAAGTAATTACAATCGAATAATGGAACTAAAATTGGTACGTTTTAATTTGATGGCGACAGTATTGAAATTGGAACGCGGTTTGAATTTGATGGCGACAATATTGAAACAGCGAAACGTGTTGGAATTTCAGGAGGTGTTGTCCCTTTTATACAAATCTGGCGACAACGAGCGCAAGGAGGGATATGCCAGTGTTGAGTTCAAGGGAGGTCCCGAGGTGGGGCGCGGAGGAGTTCCCGGCGAGGATGAGGGCGCGTAGCCGCTGCCGCTCGCGGTATCGGACGTCTTCGCCGGGAGGGTCCAGGCACTCGAATTCACAGCAGCGCTCGCCCACTCGGAAGTTCTTGCAGAACTGTAGAGATAATAATACTTTTTACGGCTTTTCAGCAGTGTCAACCTCGTGGCGACATCTATTAGATTATTTTTTAAACAAAGAATTTGATTACAAGTTACTGAATGAACATTGACCATTAGCTAAGCTGAAATAGGGTATTTGACTACATCCGTCCTAAGCTAAGCACGGGCTGAAGTTGAGTGATCAATAGAATTGAGCTGAGCGTGTCATATGACGCTGTCTTAATTTTTACAGCGTTTGATTTCAGGCAAACTTCCTTATGTTAGTTATTGAACCAAACCAAGTCGTACGCGTAACGTACACAGAAAGTAGGTAGGTAGGGGATTTAAGCAGCTGTTTTAAATTACAGCTCTTCACATTGCGAATAGGGAGCGCGCTGCCAGTTCTGTGTTAAGTTCGCGGTGAAATATCACTGTTGTTTGGTTGTGTTGCAGGAGGGCTCTTTACAAGCCAAGTGTGCGCTATACACGACTTTCAGGGCTCTCGTCTTTGTGCGAAGCTGTTTCAGCACATAGGTATATTTTATTTGACGCTGGGTGTTTTTTTAAAGAGGCACTAGAGTTCGAAATGTATGAGAAAAATTTATGAATTATTAGCTTAGCGAGTACGAGGCACGTACGGCACAGACTCGCCCTGCCATCGTGGGTTCACTAGGAAACTCACTCACATAAGGCTTGTCGCAGTAGATAGCCTTGCACCACATGGGCTAGAAGTGGTGGCACACGCACAGCGAGCATACGCCGGGGCACGTACAGCAACCTCTGCGGCACTAACTCGCCCTGCCATCGTATAGGCTCGCTAGGAAACTCACTCACATAGGGCGGGTCGCAGTATATGGCCTTGCGCCACATTGGCTCGGAGTGGTAGCACACGCACAGCGAGCATACGCCGGGGCCTTGCACGTACAGAAGCCCGTGCGGCACAAACTCGCCCTGCCATCGTGGGCTCGCTAGGAAACTCACTCAAATAGGGCGGGTCGCAGTATATGGCCTTGCGCCACATTGGCTCGGAGTGGTAGCACACGCACAGCGAGCATACGCCGGGGCCTTGCACGTACAGAAGCCCGTGCGGCACAAACTCGCCCTGCCATCGTGTACTCGCTAAGAAACTCACTTACATAGGGCGGGTCGCAGTATATGGCCTTGCACCACATGGGCTCGGAGTGGTAGCACACGCACAGCGAGCATACGCCGGGCCCTGGCACGTACAGAAGCCCGTGCGGCACAGACTTGCCCTCCCAATCTAGGCACTCCTCCTCCACGCATGCTAAATGTAGAAAAAAAAAACAGATTTGTCAAACCAGTAAAATATATTTTTAGAAGTCACGACGAGCTACGTGTAAATCATTGTAGTTATTTAAGTTATTTTACTCTAGGCTAGAGGCTAGGTAGTCCCATTAAACTGTAATTTGGATTATTTTAAGGCGACCTTGGTTTGTATTTCTGAATAACGTAAATCGTAAGTGCTAGGTATAAAATACATTTTAATAAATTATAATCATACTTTTACATCGCTTTGATGACGCACTTACCTAATAATAAAAGACTACGCCAATAGTTCTTACAACAATAGAACACGATAATGTAAAAAAGCAGAGCATTTTTAACATTAAACTGTCAACATTTCATAATTAAAATGTGTGCGACTTCTATGACTGTAGGCGGGACGATAACATGGGAAATTAAATGGAGTTGTTATTGAATAAAAAAAAAACAATTGAATTAAAAGATAAATAACCACTGTGATTATTTTAATTCAAAATTTGTATATTATGCGCAATAAAGTGGGGAGCAAAGGAAGTAGGTCAAAAGTGGGATCGTAGCAAGTATGAAGCATTGGTCTCGGATGCCCGACGCTAATGTATGTAAGGAAAAATAGGGGGTGCGAAGGGTTCCCACCGTACCGAAATTATAATACTTACTTAGACCTAAGCCTGCAACTCAAGGGCAAAAGATGTTTTTGTTCTAACATTAGCATATGTAACGTCCTCTTTTGCATAATGAGGGAACCAAGATTACATACACGTGCAAACTTGCCGAGTCATTTCAGCAGAATTATCTCTGAAACAACACAGTTTCGTAACTACGAAACTGTGTTGTTTTAGAGATAATTCAGCGTAACTACGCTGAAGAAATTTCATTTAGAATAGATTATTAGAATATTATCGTGATATGACACTTGTTAACCTGAGGGCCTAGTGCGGGTTGATGTTTTCACTTTTCACTATCGAAAATGTGCGAGTGAAAGAGAGAAAACGATAGTTTTCGATAGCGAAAGTGAAAACATCAACTCGCACTAGGCCCTGTTTGCCTTGTTTTCTGTACCCTTAGCACGAACAGCCATCGAGAAATCTTACGCGCGTAAGAAAATACTACTCGAAAACGTACTCGATTCGAAAGCTAGCAAAATCGGCAGCACGAATTTTACAGAGCTGGCTAACGTCAACTCGATAGTAGCGATAAATAAAGCTAACCTGACACAATCCAATTATCAATCCAATTGAAGCAAGGTGCGTTCAAAAACCATGCTATATATCTATGTAAATCATAAATATGTAAATTAAAATTCAATCAAGTTGTTTATCATCATAATTTTACATTTATTATTCTTATTATTAATAATAAAACTGTTAACAATATTAATTTCATTTGATAACTTAAATTAATTTGCAAATATTATAATAATTTTTAAAATGTGCATGATTGTGCCCATGCTTTTGAACGGTCATTGCACCTTGCCCGTGATTGGTTTGAAAAAGAAGAGTGTCGCTATTCTTTCTCTCTTTCTTTCTCATCCTATGATTTAATGAAAAATATAACCTAAAATAATAAAAAGCCGTGAAGCCATTTCTTTATTTTGTTTTTGTCTAAAATGATTTATCTGTGTCGGCTAATAAATACCTAATACAATTGCGAGGAAATGATATTATGACCTAGGAGTGAACTACAATGTTTCATAGTTTCATCAAATTGTTCTAATTGAAGATTTTTTATGAACTTGAAGAATAACAATGGAATATCGTCAATGAATAATAAATTGTTTACACATAAACAATAAAACCTTTGGACGTGCTATGAAAATATGTGAATTTCATCGGAATTCGTGCCTATAGTGTTTGAAGATTCGACAAATTAGAGACTTTGTTAAGTTTGCATTGTTATACCTAGTTAGTTTTTGTCATAGTTTTATGGTCTTATTTTTTTAATATCTACTTAATGAAACATAATTAATTAACTGTATCCAAACTGTGTGATGGGTTGTCTGAAAACAAATATTATACGTATAACACCGTATTCTATAGTTTTATTTGAGTTTTGTAGGTAAGTTCTAAAATATTGCTAAAATAAAGGTATGGTGGGTGTGGGGGACACCGTGGATAGCGTAAAATGACGAGATTTTTATTTTACAAATTTCTATGTCTAATGAGAACAATTTAAGTAATATTGCCTGTGGATAATTCAGTAGACATGTCATAGTTCTCAAATTAAATTTTTGTTACTACATACATGCTTTTAAAATTTAATAATAAATAATACAAAGTCGCTCGGAAAGTCTCTCACTGAAAAAATGTCAGTGAGTAAGTTGTCGATAGCCAGCTTGCGAGTGTCTCGATACCGTATGTCAAAAGTGGGTTCGTGCTACCGATTTCCATACAAGTTGTAACTTTACTATTCGAACTCGATTCGAAGGCTGCTCGATACCGTAAGTCAAAATGTTTCGTGCTTCCAAATCTTAGTTCCGTTTACGGACGTAGTGGCGCTGTACTAATTTCCATACAAAATTGTGAGATTCGAGTAATTTTACGCGCGTTATTTTTCTCGATAGCTGTTCGTGCTAAGGGTACTGTACCCTTAGCACGAACAGCCATCGAGAAATCTTACGCGCGTAAGAAAATACTACTCGAAAACGTACTCGATTCGAAAGCTAGCAAAATCGGCAGCACGAATTTTACAGAGCTGGCTAACGTCAACTCGATAGTAGCGATAAATAAAGCTAACCTGACACAATCCAATTATCAATCCAATTGAAGCAAGGTGCGTTCAAAAACCATGCTATATATCTATGTAAATCATAAATATGTAAATTAAAATTCAATCAAGTTGTTTATCATCATAATTTTACATTTATTATTCTTATTATTAATAATAAAACTGTTAACAATATTAATTTCATTTGATAACTTAAATTAATTTGCAAATATTATAATAATTTTTAAAATGTGCATGATTGTGCCCATGCTTTTGAACGGTCATTGCACCTTGCCCGTGATTGGTTTGAAAAAGAAGAGTGTCGCTATTCTTTCTCTCTTTCTTTCTCATCCTATGATTTAATGAAAAATATAACCTAAAATAATAAAAAGCCGTGAAGCCATTTCTTTATTTTGTTTTTGTCTAAAATGATTTATCTGTGTCGGCTAATAAATACCTAATACAATTGCGAGGAAATGATATTATGACCTAGGAGTGAACTACAATGTTTCATAGTTTCATCAAATTGTTCTAATTGAAGATTTTTTATGAACTTGAAGAATAACAATGGAATATCGTCAATGAATAATAAATTGTTTACACATAAACAATAAAACCTTTGGACGTGCTATGAAAATATGTGAATTTCATCGGAATTCGTGCCTATAGTGTTTGAAGATTCGACAAATTAGAGACTTTGTTAAGTTTGCATTGTTATACCTAGTTAGTTTTTGTCATAGTTTTATGGTCTTATTTTTTTAATATCTACTTAATGAAACATAATTAATTAACTGTATCCAAACTGTGTGATGGGTTGTCTGAAAACAAATATTATACGTATAACACCGTATTCTATAGTTTTATTTGAGTTTTGTAGGTAAGTTCTAAAATATTGCTAAAATAAAGGTATGGTGGGTGTGGGGGACACCGTGGATAGCGTAAAATGACGAGATTTTTATTTTACAAATTTCTATGTCTAATGAGAACAATTTAAGTAATATTGCCTGTGGATAATTCAGTAGACATGTCATAGTTCTCAAATTAAATTTTTGTTACTACATACATGCTTTTAAAATTTAATAATAAATAATACAAAGTCGCTCGGAAAGTCTCTCACTGAAAAAATGTCAGTGAGTAAGTTGTCGATAGCCAGCTTGCGAGTGTCTCGATACCGTATGTCAAAAGTGGGTTCGTGCTACCGATTTCCATACAAGTTGTAACTTTACTATTCGAACTCGATTCGAAGGCTGCTCGATACCGTAAGTCAAAATGTTTCGTGCTTCCAAATCTTAGTTCCGTTTACGGACGTAGTGGCGCTGTACTAATTTCCATACAAAATTGTGAGATTCGAGTAATTTTACGCGCGTTATTTTTCTCGATAGCTGTTCGTGCTAAGGGTACTGAACTGTAAATAAAACGTAGATTCTATAATCTTATTATTTAATCCCGCAAAATGATAGTTGAATGCTATTGATTTTTGTACCCGTTTCATGACATAAGTTTGTTTCGTATACCTACGCCAAAATAAAACCATGGTTGTATCTGTGCAGAGAGTTACTCTATGATTAATTGCGTAGTTACTCAGCAGAACATCCATCGTAATAAATTGGCAAAGTTCTCAGTTTTTTTCCCATAATTCTGCTATAATCGCGTACATTCGTATCACGTTTGTGTTGCTCTACTTTTGAAGACAATTTGATCTGTTTCGGTCAATTTAAAAAATAAAATTTCACTAGCTGAAAAGCGCACTTCAAATACAACTATAACTTTAGTTTACGAAATATTAATATTTGTAAGATTTGTTATTGCAACTACAGCCGCCACCACTACTTACTTTGTGCTACAGAGAACTAAAATCTCCTTTGATAAAAACCGATGGAAACTGAAATAGAAGCGACACCTGTTTAGCAATTGACGCAACTAGTTCGTCGGCAGTCGGCAATATATCATACAGACAGATTATAATAACATTAATGTATGTTACATCGAGGAAATCGCTTCTGTCAGGGTTAACTACGAAAAACTTTCATATTTTTATTCGGTGACGTTATTTTCATTTTTTGGTAATTTCCAATGACACGCACAGCTGATGATACCTTCACTTCATTAAGGCTCGTATTTATAAACCGCTCTCATCTCAACGTTAAGAGCGATCGTACTTGAGATGCTCTTCAGGAACAACGAATAGCATCTCAGGTAGGTATGATCTCAAGATAGCTCTTAACTTTGAGAGCATTTTATAGCACCATTTTTTTGTAAAATGGAGGTGATTCGTAGCTGGCAATAGCAGCTGGCATTGAGTGATATCATTGGCAAGTCATATTGGATGAAAACTTTTTGAAGTAAGCCGTGGTTGGAATGGAAGTGGTACTCTCGAAAAAGGTATGTTTCATGCAAAAAAACTAAACATTTAATAATAATTTATTTGAACGACAAAAATAAACATATTCTAGGTACATTACGTACTAAGGTGTACCATTTTACAATTTAAAGTGGCAAGGAATAATTCGCGCTTTTCAAATTCTTGCTAAATAATTAAATATGTAGGTAAGTAATTATTTAAAGCTCTGGAAAATAAACCTCGTTTCTGTGCTGGTTCACAATTAGCATTTAGATTAGGACCACTCATTGTTTGTTCTTAGTGCTCAGTCATATAACTAAGTTCACCAGTTTAGCAAGGCAATTATAACTTCTAATAATCTTGCTTGTTTGTAAAGGGACAAAATATTATTTAAAAGTTAGGTAACTTCATTATTTTTTTATTTACAACTAAATAAGCCTCAAGTTACAAAAGTTTTTTTAAAACAAAGTTGAGAGCCTATATTAATTATTCTCAATAGGAATTCTGTGTTCCTAAAACCAGCACATTAATGAATAAATTATTCATAACTCGACACGGTTTTAAGAACTTTTTAAAAGTTTATTATAATTTGGCTTTTTATAAAATAGAGCTATTCGTTAAAACGCCGACTAACAATTTTAATTTGAGTTTTGATTTACAAACTGTGACTGCATATTTTTTCATTATCGTAAATACTGGCAGAACAAGATTACAATCCTACTAATATTATAAATGTGAAAGGTTGTGGGTTTGGATGTTTAGATGTTTGGATGTTTGTTCCTCAATCACGCAAAAACTACTGAACGGATTTGGTTGTAATTTGGCACACAGATAGAAGTTAGCCTGGATTAAAACATAGAATACTTTTTATCCCAATATTCCCACGGGTACGGGAACCACGCGGGTGAAACCGCGGGCGGCCGCTATAAGGGATAATGAAGATTGGTACACATTGGTACGTGGCAAAGCAGGTACCTACCTACCTTACTTACTATACCTTATTTATCGTACATACATACATACATACATTATCGTATATGCATACTGCAGCACTTTATTAAAATTTAATATTAAATTAAATTTTGGAATGATAGGGCTTATCTTCGCATTCTTTGCGAAAATATCCGCTAACAGAATTGTAACAAGCTCAATAGTTTTAATTCTCAACGTTTCGTATACTTATTTGTAGTAGATATTAAAGTATGTTTATAAATGGAAATAAAAAACAACAACATTTAATTGAAAAATGTTTTTCAAATTGACCCTAAAAAAATACAATTCAATAAGTAAGTTTTTTTTTAATAAAAAAGGGCTACATTTATTATGAAACTGATTAGAAGCAAAAGAACGTCGGAAAAAGTATCTGGTCTGAAAATCTACAACCGGGTTATCGTGCACTGAATTTAAGGCACTCTTGGGAAATCGTGTGCAATAAAAATATGGGTATCGTATGATAATGATACCCATAATAACTTATAGCCTTAACTGGCTGTATATCTCAGAGAGCTCTGTTTGATAAGTAGGTACTTGTGTAAATAACTAGTGGCTCCGTGAGCTGTAGACCTCGCGTTAAAAAGTAGCTCAAATTGTATGTTGTTTAAAAAATTATCTAAAAGATGTCGCCACCACTTTTTCCCACACTGTTCACGAGCTTTTCAAAGCACGTAGTAGGTACGTGCTGTTAGGTATGTTCGCAGCTAGATGGCGCTTCTAATTTTAAACATTTTTCGAAATGGTGATTTTTGGTAAATTTAGAAAAACTGGCTAAATTGAAAAAATCCATATAATTATCGAACCTGCTCACAAAATTTCACGAGAATCTGTTGAGAAATGCGACCTGTAAAGGAAAATGGACAGCTGGAAAGTCGGACTGAAATATGTTTTTTTACATTTCTCCGTCATTATGTAAAATTTAAAAAAAAACTGGCATGACAAAAAAATTCTATGTAATTTTCGAACCTGCTCACAAAATTTGACGAGAATCGGTAGAGAAATGCGACCTGTAGAGGAGAACATCCAGCGCCAAAAAGCCGGACTGAAATACATTTTTCTTACATATCTGCGCCATTACGAAAAATTTGGAAAAACTGTCTCAAATTAAAAAAATCTATATGATTTTCGAACCTGCCCACAAAATTTCACGAAATTCGGTTGAGAAATGCGACCTGTAGAGGAGAAAAGACAGAGCCGGGAAGCTGGACTGCAATATGTTTTTTTTACATATCTACGCCATTTTGAAAAAAATCGAAAAAGTGGCGTGACAAAAAAATTCTATATTATTTTCAAACCTGCTCACAAAATTTCACGAGAATCGGTTGAAAAATGCGACCTGTAGAGGAGAACATCCAGCGCCAAAAAGCCGGACCGAAATACATTTTTTTTTACATATCTCCGCCATTACGAAAAATTTTGAAAAACTGTCTCAATTTAAAAAAATCTATATAATTTTCGAACCGGCCCACAAAATTTCACGAAATTCGGTTCAGAAATGCGACCTGTAGAGGAGAAAAGACAGAGCCGGGAAGCTGGACTGCAATATGTTTTTTTACATATCTTCGCCATTTTGAAAAAAGTCGAAAAAGTGGCGTGACAAAAAAAATCTGTATTATTTTCAAACCTGCTAACAAAATTTCACGAGAATCGGTTGAGAAATGCGACCTTTAGAGGAGAACAGACAGCGCTGGAAAGCCGTAAAACCTGTTTTTTTAACATATCTCCGCCATTTTGAAAAATTAAAAAAATCTGGCTCTACAAAAAAAATCTATACAATTTTCGAACCTGCTCACAAATTTTCACGAGAATCAGTTGAGAAATGCGACCTGTAGAAGAGAACATACAGACATACGAAAGAATTTTTGCCCAAGCTGAAGCAGAGACGTTTCGCTCGCACTTCGTGCTCGCTCGGTCAATTACTTCGAATCTGCCTAGGATGGTTATAGCTGGTAAATTTGACCGTTTTTATACAAAAAAATAAAATAAACAATGAAATTAACTACGGCAAATGCTTGAAAAGCGATAATTAAAGTCATTACAAATAAATAAAGTACTAATATAGATTAGGAAAAGTTCATCAGGGATTTCTCTTTTTATTAATTTAAAAATGTATTCTAAAAGAATGCCTAAATAACAAGTAGTGTGGGCTTTTAAATCCTCTTGGCGACATCTATTAGATTATTTTTAAACAACATACAATTTGAGCTACTTTTTGACGCGAGGTCTACAGCTCACGGAGCCACTAGAATGTATGTTATCCAAGATTTTCTCCGGTCACTTGTATTTTTACAAGGAATTAATTGTTACTGCAATCTTGTTACAATAAAGCACGACAAAAAGCAACGGTAATTATGTTTCATGACTGCTACAGAACTGTTATTCGTATTTATAGCAAAGGCGACAGGCAGAATCCCCTATTAACCCGACTACGGCGAAGCAAAAAGGTTATGGTTTTATTAAGTCATTTAATATTTTTTGGGCAAAAACATATTGCCAACATATTTTACTATTCTTCCTTTAGAAAAAGGAAGAAGGTCCTTTAACTAAATTAAAAAGTACAAAGTAAGCAAAATATTTCCTTTTCGTAGCAATAGTTGCTACGAAGTTTTGCTACGATCGCTACGGCTACACAATTCTTTATAATTATCAAAATTTTTTTTAATGACACGTTTTTCAAGTTTTCGTTTGAAAATATTTGTAGTTATTATAATAAGCTAATAGACGGTTGTGCTAATTTTAAGGGACAAAATTGAAACGGACAAGTCTGTGGTAAAAAAATAATTTTCTTTGAAAAGTGCAATTTCAGCGATATTTTTTTGTGAACATAAACGAAGTCTTTTATATTTTAGTAGTGTTCTCAGCCAATATTAAGACCTTGCTCAGTTCTTATTTATTATCCAAGATAAGTAGGTACTTACATTACGTATTATTTTACATGCGTTGGTACTGGGGCCCTATTTTTGAATCGCTCGGCTAGCGTCGAGCGCTCTTTTCTACTGATTTTCGTTCGACATCCCATACATTTTTTGAGTCAAATGTCGAACGAAAATCAGTAGAAAAGAACGCTGCCAGGCGAGCGATTCAAAAATAGGGCCCCAGAGCTTTTGTGTATAATCAAATTCTTTTCGACAGCTTGAAAAACATCTGAAAGTGACTCGGTTAAATAACAATCGCCCTTATTTCTTTTTGTGAGCAGTATGCCACTAAGTTTATTTCACAGAACTGTGAAAAAGTTTGTTTATTCCACTACGATTGCTCGTTGGAGGCGGAACTACCGGGTTCAGCTCGTTATTTATTGTAATACGAATTTGAATCTCACCGTGTATTTGGGTTTCGAGTTGCGAAAACGGCTTAGGGAAACGCTAGCTGGTTAAAAAGGTATTTATATCAGCCTCCAAACAAGAGGAAATGGAATAGGGTATTTTCCAAATTCTTTAAAACTGCTTATATTTAAAGATTGAGACGAACGATTTAACAGAAAAATATTAAAAGTATAATTAATGTCTTTTTTCTTCATTAAACCAATTAATGTTAATAGTAGTTTATGAAACTGACACATAAAGAGGGGTATTAAAACACGAGATGATCTAATGAAAAATAGTAAATTGATTCCTCTTTTTAAATCTGGGGATAAAAGTGACCCAGCTAACTTTAGGCCAATATCTATACTACCAGCACTTAGTAAAATATTTGAAAAAAATATATATTCCCAATTATTAGATTACTTCACATACAATAATATACTTCATAAAAATCAGTTTGGTTTTTCCAAGGGTAAAAGTACTACTGATGCTGGAATTGCACTTCTCAAACATATTCTTGATGCTTGGGAAGAAAAGCAAGATGTAATTGGCATTTTCTGTGACCTTTCTAAGGCATTCGATTGCGTTGATCATCAAACACTATTAAAGAAGCTAGAACATTATGGTGTCTCTGATAAATCAGTTAGTCTTATGAAATCGTATTTGTACAATAGAACTCAGAAAGTAGTGATTAATAGAACTGAATCTACTGGAGCCCCCATCAATATGGGTGTGCCACAGGGATCAATATTAGGCCCATTGCTGTTTCTAATTTATATAAATGACCTTCCCAACTACGCGAATAATTTATGTGAAACAGTACTATTTGCGGATGATACTTCTTTAGTTTTTAAAGTAAACAGAGGTAATAACTGTTCGGACGAAGTAAATAGTGCCCTCTCTAAAGTTTCATACTGGTTTAATAGTAATAATTTAGCACTTAACCCCAAAAAAACTAAATGTGTTAAATTCTCATTACCTAATGTTGAGCAGACAAAATTAAATATTAATTTGAATGACGATGAAGTCGAGTTTATCGAGAGCACAAAATTTCTAGGTATCACACTAGATTCTCGACTGCAATGGGATCCACATATTGAAGCCTTGTCAAGTAGACTTAGTTCAGCGGCATTCGCTGTTAAGAAAATAAGGCTTTTAACTGATATTGAAACGGCAAGGTTAGTATACTTTAGTTATTTTCATAGCGTAATGTCGTATGGACTGCTATTGTGGGGCTCAGCTGCCAGTATTGAAAATATTTTTGTACTCCAAAAAAGAGCTGTTCGCGCCATATACAATCTACGGCGGAGAGATACCTTGAGAGAAATGTTCAAAGAAATAAATATTTTAACTTTGGCAGGCCAATATATTTATGATAATTTAGTTTATGTAAGGAAACACTATGATTCATTTGCTAAGAACAGCAATATTCACCAGTTCAATACAAGAAATAAAGATAAACTTGCCGTTCCAAGATTTAGGCTTGCAAAAACTAGAGGTTCATTTATGGGGAAAGGCATAGCCTTTATTAATAAAGTTCCACAACAAGTGATTGATCTTCCTTTGCATGAATTTAAAAACCATGTTAAAAAAACGCTCATGGGTAAAGGTTATTATAAAGTAGATGATTATCTTAAAGATCTAAATGCGTGGAAATGATGTAACACATAACTTGCTAATAAGTACTTTGTTGAAGTAATATAATAAGTCTATGTTGTTGCCAATAATCCTGTCACCCTGTTGTAATTTTCTGGTAACGATATATTCAAGTTTGTAAATATCGTTACTTATGGCTGTTACAGCTGATAAGTTTCTTGCGCCCGTTCTTCTTGTCAGCTAAAAAAGTCTGGAACGGGTGGTAGGAAAATATAGACGATTCAAAAGTACTTAATAATTAAGTTTATTTGAATAAAGCTTATTTGACTTTGACTTTTGACTTCGAGTGTGTGTTTAAAAACCGAGCCGCAGGCGAGGTTTTTAATAGTATCACACGAGTGTTTTAATACCTAGTTATGTGCAGTTTCATACACTACTTTATCTACACTCATACATTTGGGATTGAACCTACTAAATAAAAGATCAACGTTAGAAAAGATAGAGAGACTTTGTTTGTATTAGCTAGGTACCTACCTTGTAATAAGTCATTTCCTTAGCTGCATCTAAAATATCGGGCAGAGTCCATTTTTTTTTCACATTTTAAAGCAAGAATTAAAAAAACCTACAAAATTCAGTAAGTATAACAAAATGTAAAAATTAAAATCAAAACTTTATTTGAAATGCTTTAGAAATGGCGCGCATTACATTAGAAAAAAAAAGATGAGTGCATTCCAACAATTTAATCGCACTAAGTTATCGATTACCATAGAGTGCATTTTAATTAAATGAAAATATGTGGGAAAATATCGTTGTTTTTTTTTAATGTTACGGCACTGCCTTCTTTTTGGATTTGCCCTGTATCGTAATGAGAAAAAAAGTTATTTTATGATGCAGTTGACTGCATCGTAATGAGTTTATTTTTTAATTTTACCTATCCACGAAAATAAAGTACGTATTTATATTACCTTTTTTGAATTCATATTTGGAACATTACGTTGTGAGTGTAGATAAATTATTTTTAAATATTTTTGAATTTACCGCCAAAACGCTCGGTTCGACGACGTCTACTGTGTGACGTCATCTTTGTGTAAACAATAGAGTAAATTGTTACACAGACTACTTAGCTTTATTATTCTAAGCTACATAGGTGTTCAAATTGATTACACAAAGTTGACGTCTCACAGTAGACGACATCGAACCGAGCGTTTTGGCGGTAAATTCAAAACCATTAAAAATAAATTAGACTTTAATTGTTTTAATAGAGAAAAAAGACATTAATTAATTTATTTTTATTTTTCTGTTAAATCGTTCGTCCCAAGCTTTAAATTTAAGCAATTTTCAAAAAATTGGAAAATACCCTATTTCTATGGAATAAGATGATGCAGTTCCGTGCTTATAATTTGAAACGTATAGTTCTTAATTACGTTTTCTAAAATTAGTTATTGAAAAAAAATAGCAAAAAGGGCTTCAAACATTTTATTTCGGTATAAAATAACAACTTTTATGTGTCTCTATCTTAGAAATAATACAAAATATTGAATAATGTTTTCACTAATTAATTTCGAACCATTTTAAATAATCCCGACGTTTATTTACTTATTTCACATTTTTGAATTTATTTTATTTATTTATTTATTTATAAATTTTGTACACACATAATTTTTAACATATGAGAAGTGGACAGAATTTTAGTACAAGGGCACCGCTTATTTCATATTGAATTTGTCTAGTACTCTATAAAACTTTCGTGTATACAGTTCATTAGAAATAAACCACTATTTACTGATTGCAGCGCGTGTATTATTAATTCAGGTGTTAATTTATATTTATTTAGTTTAGTATTATTAGTTTTTTTTAAAGTTAATAAAGTTCCCGCCCGCGGGTAATTTCATAAAATCAAATGCTTTAGTCATCCAGTGACCACGGTCCTTGGAAAGATGTCGAAACGTCGGGAAATCAAAAGCCCAATAGATGATATTTTATTTATTTTCTGGTAGCTTTTGGCTTTGGAGTCAGGAATAACCAATTGCGGAATTTTCATAATACGTCATTTTAATTTAAATAATTATTTAAAATTTAAATTTACAGCATGGTACAATAAATCGCTATTACGGTTGTATGGGTAGGGTAGTGCTTTTGCTCAAATAAAAAAAATGAAAATTTTGGCATTGGCAATGTCAACTATTTGTCATGTTAGTCACAGTCGGCTAAAATAAATAAAATAACTCTTTTGTATGTTTGTAGATATACATATATTTACGTGATCATCACAAACGTATAAAGCTTTCTGAAGGCAATTCCTGCTTAATCCTCTGCACCCCACGTCTCTTTCAAAGGTATGGGAATTGTACAAAATTTGTTGTGGTCACATCTATATTTCAAACTAAACGGAACAAAGCAGTGTAGGTACTTCATCGGCGTAATAAGCTGGATAATGGATTTCTTGAAGCTGATCCATTTCCCATAACTGAACAATAAAAACACTAGAAAATCACAATAAATAAGCTGGAAAACAAACAACAACATTACGTCGTTATTAATGATTACCAAAGAGTAAAATAATTGGATTACTCTTTGTCACTTTCTGTCAAATCTGTCCTGTCAATCAGTTTTTTATCAGTAAATGCAAGGGAACTTCGTGTTCAGCCGTACGTTTGATATTTTATCGCGATAATAATAATTATAAAAAAAATATTTAATTAACAAGGTGAAATAAAAAAAACATAATATTATTTTCTTTATTCCTCAAACTTGTGCCCCAATTATGTCATCGATTCAATATGACACCGAAGGTATGCAATGTGAAAATGGCGCGAGGTCGCACGCGTGCGGTTGAAGCCGTGTTACGGTAATATTAAGTGCAAATTAAGTGGCATATCCAGTAATAATCTTGTCACGTGATTCACGGATATGATTGTTTATGAAAAGAGATTTTTGTGGCCATAGGTGATAATTCACTCAATTTTATACCATTTTCGAGCTCAACCGATTTTCGATCATTAATAATAATAATAAATTACACTTTATTGCACACATAAAAAGACTTACAGAAAGAAGGACAGTTACAAAGAAAAAGCATACAGGAGGCGGCCTTATTGCTAAGCAGCAATCTCTTCCAGGCAACCCTTGGGTGAAAAATAAATAAAGATAGGACTAAAAGGGGAGTGGGGTGCAATTATGAAAGGAATAGTGCATTTGAAAGTAAATATATCTATAGATAAATACAAATAAAACTAAAGGAGAATTATATAAAGAGTCAGACAGATCATTGTTTCTAGACTCTAGCTAGACCGACTTGGAAAACCAATGATTGAGAAAAGAATGACAAATTTACATAGCCGATAGAGATTAATGATTATGCTGCTGTGTATTTTTAGTTTTACCCTTAGAATAATAACACCTAGAACGATAATTCCCTACAAAGCGCATTGTCAAAAGTGAGTCAACTAAAATAGCCAAAATGGCGCCGTTTTCAAATTTTTATCGTCTATTATTACATAATGATACCTAATAAGTACAAAACAGTTTCAATTTCCCTACCTTAAAGAGATCAGTTACTATATTATTGGATTTTAGTTAGGATTATGTAACGTATGAAGGATATAAATCTGAATACTGAGCCATTTTGGCTCAGTATTAGTTGCCTCACTTTGCATACGCGGACACGGCTTCTAGGTGTAATTATTCTAAGGTTTTACCTGACAGTAAATCAATTATTTTCAAACACGCATTTGTGGACTTCGAACCACTTTATAAAGAGTTTTTATAAAAGTTTGATTTTAGTTTCGATCACGCCCGTTTATGAACATGGCTGCATGGATGTTTCACTCGAATTCGTCGTAATCTGGGTTCTGGCGCCAATATAGGAGCAGACGGCGGCGGCCGGCGGCCCGGCGCGACCCTCGCAATGTGTTCACTACTATGTGACCAATATGTTCCGCACACACACACTCATACAACCTCTTTGTTTATGAAACAAAGGATAGCAATGATATTATGTAAAATCAAGAAGCTTATACGTCCCTCCAATGGAGATTGTACGGCCATATGTCATAGTGAAGATTGAAAAAAGCTCCTTTAGTGACGTGACGGCTTATTGCAACCTCTTTCTTTAAGTGTTACAATACGTGTTCGTTGTTCGTCGTTCGTTCCTTCGTGAGAAACGAAAACGTATTGTAAAACGAAAAGAAAGAGATAGCAATACGCCGTGACGTCACTAAAGAGTCTTTTTCAATCTTCAGTATGATACTAGGCGTGCAATCTCCATTGTGGATTTAAGCTTCTTGTGTAAAATAAATAGAATGATTCACTTTTCCACTACATGTTGGTTATACGAGTATTCAAGAATGTGAAAGAATTATAAGTTACTAAAGCAAAAGCTTCATAATCCTGCCCGTGATACTGGGAAGTATTATGGAGCTTTTGTCTGTTTATGAGACATTTTTGATACCATGCCATAAAAATAGAATAAAGGTATTAAGTTATAACTATTGATAATTAAAGAGCTTTTCAAATGCTAAAACAACGAGACAAGCCTTTATTGGAACTGCCGTAAAAGTTATAGTTACAAAAAATTACCATTCTTGTTCAGTTTTCGTAAAAACATTTTTTGCTCATCTCAGACGTAACTAAATACCTATATTTGGCGTGGCAACAATTATGCCTTTGTTGCCACGCCAAATATAGGTAGTAGATTGAACAAGCAAGCCTTATTCAAGTTCCATCAATATTGAACTCTGTAATAGGTATTCCAATCTTCGAAGACATACGAGGCTGTTAGGTAATCTACAATGCAAATTTCTGGAGCGGGTCCTCAATTAGGCGGGGCTAAACGTTGAATCATATAATATTATCTTATCACACACAATGGAATATCCGAGGCAGGGACCGAGGCATGTGGCCGGTTGAGCCATAAGAATTACGAGTAAAGAAAGAGACTATAATTATATTTTTTTATTTCAACTTGCCTTATTTGTCAAAAAAAATACATAGGCTTCAATATGACTCGTTCAGGGGTCGAAACTGGTCAGTAAAGTCAGTGAAAGTCAGTTTTTTTGACATCGGTCAGTAAAAGTCAGTTTTTTCAAAAAATGGTCAGTAAAGTCAGTTTTTTAGCTACCTAGGTTCATTTTTATAATCTTTTTATTATTACCGTTTGTTTTTACTGTAGACAGGCAAGAGTACAAGATTAGTGGATGAAACTGACTAAAAGTCGCATTGCGCGGCCGTTTGTTTTTACTATAGACAGGCAAGAATACAAGATTACATGGAGAAACTGACTAAAAATCGCGCTGCGTGGCTGTTTTTGACTATAGACAGGCAAAAAGTACAAGATTAGTGGATGAAATTGACTAAAAATAGAAATTAAGTCAGTAATAGGTCAGTATTTTTGAGTCTTACAGTCAGTAAAATCAGTATTTTTGACACTGCAATCAGTTTCGACCTCTGCTCGTTCTTAATGAAATAATTAGTATTCACTACTATTTACTGATAGCAAAATCTAGAGTAGACAAATACTAGGTATAAAGTAAGTATTCTGTGATCTATGTCCAACCAAATCCTACCGTAGTTAAACAGGTAGGTACCTATAGTTTCACGATATGAATTAGACACAGCAATATAGTTCAAATAAAAAAAACTGGCCAAGTGCGAGTCGGACTCACGCACGAAGGGTTCCGTAGCAAAAAACGGCAAAAAAAATCACGTTTGTTGTATTGTATGGGAGCCTCCCTTAAATATTTATTTTATTTTGTTTTTAGGATTTGTTGTTATAGCGGCAATAGAAATACATCTGTAAAAATTTCAACTGTCTTGCTGTCACGGTTCACGAGATACAGCCTGGTAACAGATAGACAAACAGACAGACAGACCGACAGACAGACGGACAGACAGACAGACGGACAGCGGAGTCTTAGTAATAGGGTCCCGTTTTTACCCTTTGAGTACGGAACCCTAAAAAAGTACTAGAAGGTTTCTATATTTTCTTATTTTTAATCGCTTCAATTTTTTTCTTTTTCTTCGTAATACAATAAATTCACCAAAGTACCAGGATCACATAAATTTGGAGAAGGTAGCTTCTATACACGGTGTTAATAGCACCCTAGCGAAAACTTCAAGGGATGATTCTACCCTTAGAGTTAAGCAACTTTCTCTATGGAACCACTTGTCGCAAATGCATATAGTTGAGATTTTGATTTTTCGTTGAGAATCCAATAACCCATTAAAACGTCAGTTTATCTTAAGCTTTCTTTCACTAAAAGTAAAAAGGCAGCCTAACTCGTTAATTACAAAGGTTGTCCGAAGGTCAGCCGTTCGAGTGAAGTACGGCAGGTAAGGAACGGGGCACGAGTTTCATTAGTCGGCGACTGTACCTCTCGGCTTGTTAGGGCCGAAGTCAGTTTATAGCTAAACGGGTCGTTAGCTCGCTAACTTTACTATTTGCGTTCCGTTACTTTGTTATGAATTAAATTAGTAGAAGGAACGGTAACTTCAAATTATAAGTTTTTTAGGTTCCGTACCTCAAAAGGAAAAAACGGACCTTATGGATCACTTTGTTGTCTGTCGGGCTGTCTGTCTGTCTGTCCGTCCTTCAGTCCGTCAAGTCCCTTTTCTTGGGAACGTCTGGAGGTATTAAGTTGAAATTAAAACCATATACCTATTACAGTCCCTTGAAGCTGTGAAAAAAACAAACTAAAAAAGATACGACCGCAAAAAACGCATAGGTACTTCGAAACTCTCAAGGGAATATAAATTTATAGGGTACTTTCTGTTGATCTACAACTATGAAATTCGGCAAGTTATATCGTCTTATACTACAAGTACAGGGAAAAATCTGAAAACTGTACATTTGTAATTTAATCATAAAAAATATAAGTAGTAAGTATTTATTTAAAGTACGTAATCAATCATAGAGTTTGTATGGAACCCTCGGTGGGCAAGTCCGACTCGCACTTGTCCGTTTTTACTACTTACATACGTATGCCTACAATAACTAGGTACGTTATTATAACAATAATCACTTTCTGATAATTAAGCAGTCTCTTTGACTACAAATAATTATGGCTACACCGCTATGCGCGAGAAATTGGGCATTTTTAACCGACTTCAAAAAAAGGAGGAGGTTCTCAAGTCGACGGTTTTTTTTTTTTTTTTTATGTATGTTTTAACATAGCTTCGTCAGTTGTTACCCGATTTGTACAATTGACAACATTTCAAAATTTTAATCCTGTTTTTTTATTTGTTATTTAGAAATTACTGATGAAAACAAGAGACACGTATTTTTTTCTTTTCCAAAATTTTTATTTTAAGTCAACATAATATTCATTTGAAAACATATTTATTCTAAAAGAGCGTAAGTGCCGTTTAAAGGATTTCTGGCGGACATTATCCTTTGCCCATATGAATAAAAAAATCATTTTGACGTCAACCTGCCAACCTAATCTATGGACGCTAATGACGTTTGTTTGTTTATCTTTTGATCGAGGTTGTTTTCCTTTATTGTCGCTATGTTTACCTTATTTTCAACAATAATAAATAAATATATACGTAAAATAGATTCCATAATCTCATGTGTAGTTCCTGCCTGCAAAAATACTGTGATGAATGCCCAAACAAACACTGTTTTACGTGCCAAACCAAAGTCTACACGTTTACAGGTGGTGTGTTGCTTTAAAGTTTTATGGAAATTGAAATTAATGCACTTCAAAACAAACTGTATTTATTAAACAAGTTCAAACGTACACAATATCTTTTTATTTCTAAAAAATAATATGTTTCGCAAAAGAATTCAGCTTCAGCAGCATGATGAAGTCCACTTTGGTAAGGTTGCGACTGTCTGCTATCAAAAATCCTTCAGAAAACTTGATATTATATTTTGATAGATGTTAAATTTAATCAAAATACTGATTTAAGTTAAAAATATAATTGAATACATTCAAAACAAAACGAATAAAAGTGAAAAATATTTTGATTCTTGACACAGACTTTGACATACATTGTAAACTTGACAGCGACAGTTTTTATGATTATTATTTTTTTAAGATAAAATCACACAACTTTTTTATGCAAAGGAGTTAAATTTTGATTATTCCTTTATCTTGATGATACAGTGTTTTTTCCACATATTTCGTTAAATAATTTATCAATAGCCCCGAAAAATTATGTACGGTGTCAGAAACTGAAAAACCTCGAAATGATTTTCGATTTAAGGTACCTTGTAAAAAATGAAAACATGTCAATTCTTTTTTTAACTCAAAGAACATAGTTCGTGTGTGGTCCCATAAATTTTTTACAGAGATCTGGCCAGTAGTTTTTTCATAATCCTGAAAAATATCAATTATTTAGCTCGCCATCGCACGAGTTTTTATGGAATTTCGGACATAACTTCTTTGTTTATACACCGATTTAGATGATTCTTTTTTTTATTTGAAAGGGTATACTTCAAGAGTGGTCACAATTTAATTTCATTGTTATTGGACTTCGAACTTCGAAGATACATAAAGGAACTCTTCAAAATCAAATAGTATAAGTAAAGTGATTTAGGTTTTGGTAAGTTTATGGCAATCCAAAACAAACCAAATCATGGTTTGCGATGCAACGTTCTGGACTAGACTTGGACTACGATGACACAACGGAACTCCTCAAAAACAAACAGCGTAAATTTGGAAATTGAGTTCTGGGCATTTTACCATTGAAAATATTATAATATAAAGTAAAAAAATATTTACACGCTGCGCTTACATACCTACCACTAAAAAGTTGAAAATAAAAAAGCTTTTTAAAAAAAAAAGAAAAACCGCCTTCAAAAAACTGAAAACAAAAACAGCTTAAAAATTAAATACCTCTAAAAAGCAAGAAATAATATTCGAATCATTCGTTACACATATCAATATTAATAAAACACGTCTAATGAAGTCGGGTGGGGCTTTAAGAAAAAAATTAAGTTGTCCCCAGCCCCACCCGACTTCAATAGACGTGTTTTATTAATATTGATATGTGTAACGAATGATTCGAATATTATTTCTTGCTTTTTAGAGGTATTTAATTTTTAAGCTGTTTTTGTTTTCAGTTTTTTGAAGGCGGTTTTTCTTTTTTTTTAAAAAGCTTTTTTTTCATTACAGTTTACAGACAATTGTGTGATTCCCATGGCAATAGCGAAGCTGAATAATTTTACTAGGTAAAATGTTAGAGGTAGAAAATTAAAAAAAATATTATTAAATTAATGAAATGTTTTTAAGTTGTAATAGGAGTATTTTCAGTTTATTTTATGAACCAAGAGACCGTAATGTTAATTTAATTATACCACAGAATAGATATATGCCTTGCTTATACCTAAATGGTTATATCTTAGTGAATGGAAAAATAAATAGGCAAGTATTTTCCTCCAATACCATCGTGGTTCGTGGGTGTTGTGTAACGTGCGTGTGTAATTACAGCAACTTTTATCATTAACGAGAAGCTTCGAGTGTCGATACAACATACTAACTTGTTAATTTAACTTTTTCGATACCAAAGTATTGTTAAGTCCGACACATGGTTGCCTAATGGTATGGTTGCGAATCATATTTGTTATCTACGGAAAACGACGAGGCTTAGAAGTCATTACGTTTTGAAAATTTGACTACATAGAGAAGAAGAGATATATTGCGAACGTTATTGCTTGAATTTACTCAATTTTTACAAACGGTTTGAAACAGTTTATTGAAAAGTTTAAGACCCTTATTCGTTATTCAATGTACGCTGTATGGGTGATTAACTTAAGTCGTTTTTAATTACGCTGAACTCTATCAATCAAAACCTTGTTTAATGTAAGTTTTGCAGCTGAAACTGTAGCCAGAAGGTGCCAGACGGCTGCAAGGAGCTGGGAGATGGATGGGGGTGACTGCGACGAGATTGATCGCCCGGCCCATTGCGATCGACGGACACTGCCACCCAGGCTTATGTAAATAGACATTTCAGATTCCCCATTGCTTTGCTTAAGAAGAAAGCCATTAACTGCTCGCATAAATCTTATTCTTTCCAAAAGATGTCTTTAAGTATTTTACAAGACACTCAACCCAAACATCTATCAAAACTTTACTGTTTATTAATTTTAAGGACGTCGTCGATACATTGATAAATTGACAAACAAGTAATAAAGCAAGAAATATAGAAATTTCCCGAATTAAAAACACGAAAAACTATAAATTTTAAGCAAAAATGATCGCTATACATTTTCGTGGAAATTTTCAAGTACAGCAGTGGGTATTATTACTATCTATGTAATAATATTATGTCTTTTCGTTCTCGTAACTACAGTCCTCATTAGGAATTTATAGCCCAAAGAAAACGATGATACCGATCAAAAACAACTAGCCAACAGCCGTCGTATAGAACTCGACCCTTGCGGTACGTAAACGCTTATTTGATGTCTCTGGAAGAATTCCAACTTATGGGTTTCGGCACAGAATAAAGTCTAGGTGCTGTTCATCCAAATGACTTTAGCGATCCTATTTTAAGTAGAAATTAAAGTCGTGTCATATTGAATTGTATGAATTGATTTTTTTTGTAACAGCCTAGTTAGACTGAATAATTAATTTAAATTTTGAATTTAGCTTGAACCCTGTAAATTGGTTCATTAAGAAATATGTTAATATAATGTCTGGAAACGATATGTATATCGTATACATATAAATATGTATACATATTTGTAAATAGGTATCGTTCCATTTGATAAAGCTGACTAGCTTTTTGCTTCCATTTTTCTTGTCAGGTAATAGGGGAAAAGAATTGTCAATTTAATATGCTTATTATATTATTATGCTTAGGTATTATGTGACCCTATTTGAATAAAGAATTTTTCAATTCACTTTTCACTTTATGCCAGCCTAACTTTTGCATAAGTTTGCACGTAATCCGACTTACAAACATAAAAAACTTCAATGCAATTGAATACTTTAGAAAAACTTTGAGAATTGAACTTGGTAAAACTAAACATTTACAAGTTTCTAGGCAATGATTTAATTTATTATGTAGTCCCTAATAAACTGTCAGAATCATACAATTAAAAAAACAGACACTAAAACAAAGCACTATGTTCCTAAAACAATTATTTTTCAAAAGATTATCTATCTATTAAAATATGCATTTCCGCAGCAGCAGCGGGACGAAAGCAAAATTTTCTTTTCCGTAGCATATTTGGCTACGAAACGGATGTAGCTGCGAAATTATGAAATGTACGTTTCCGTAGCTGGCGGTGGAAGGAAGATTTTCATTCCCACCCAGTATCGTGTGGAATTTCACCCACAAATGGGAAGAGCTTTGGGTTTTACACGGGCATGTGTAGATGACAGGTTGACTATTTATCAGCCTATAGACCTAGACAATTTTATAAGATACAGTCAGTGCCAATATTCTAGATTTCAATTAGGTAGAATTAATAGTTTCGTTGGAAATTTTCTTAGCAATCGAATGTGGTAGGTAAACCATAGACTTAGAAAATTATTCGCTAGAAATATTAAGTTTATGAGGTAAACAAACAAGTACTTTTATAATTAATTTAATGTGTGATCTCGGTGGAAATTTTGTCAACCGGTAAGTACGAAAACTGGCGAATTATAATTCTAAAAAAATCATACCACGTATTTTCAGTTTTGACGTATTTTGTATTGAACAAATTGGTACAGAACCTTTATCATACATTGATTTTTACTTTTACATGGCATTTAAATTAAATCTTTTTTGAACCTTAAAATAGACTTGTCGATCTCTGGGGAAAGGAAAGGAAGAACCGTTTACAATTTAGGTACTCAAGAACTAGAGCAGTCGTAGACATTATCCAACGAAAGAAAGGTTAAATAAATGATGAAAATATTTCAAGAGATAAAAAATATCTCCTCTATTCCAGTATATCTACTTTACAGCGGGCGGGGGCAGGAAGACACAGATCGTAAATCACAAAGGAACTCCTTTGCACCAGATAAAACGCCCGATAGATTTGTTCTTTCACTATTCACAATTTAAAAGCAGTTATGTAGATTCCAGAGTCTACATTATTTTTAACCGACTTCAAAAACTTTGAAAAGGAAGAGGTTATCTATTCGTCGCGTATATTTTTCTTGCTCACTTTATGACCGAACTAACGTCGGAAATACGACTAGGTGCAGTATGAAGATACTGTTTGAAGGAAAACCTGTTTTATCTTTATTGGCTTCGAACTAGTAACTCTATAGATTCTAGAATCTAGTTGGAACTTTATGAGCACTATCTATCAATTTTAATTTTAAAAACACAGGCTCTTGCACCATCTTGATTTAACTTTAACAGTACATGAGACAAATCTTATCTGAGTCAATGGTCAAAAGTGGAACTAAGTGTTATTACATTGATGTAGATTATTTAATTTTGTTAGATCCAATTTAAGTTTTGGAGTGTTTTTGCTGGACCCGATGCTTGAAACCTAATCAAACTTTTTAAGCTCACTATGAAGTAACTAAAAAAATATAAAACCGGCCAAGTGCGAGTCGGACTCACGCACGAAGGGTTCCGTACCAAAAACGGTAAAAAAATCACGTTTGTTGTATGGGACCCCCCTTTAAATATTTATTTTATTCTGTTTTTAGTATTTGTTGTTATAGCGGCAACAGAAATACATCATCTGTGAAAATTTCAACTGTCTAGCTATCACGGTTCATGAGATACAGCCTGGTGACAGACAGACAGACAGACAGACAGACAGACAGACAGACAGACGGACAGCGGAGTCTTAGTAATAGGGTCCCGTTTTTACCCTTTGGGTACGGAATCCTAATAAAGTTTTTAAGAGTAGGTATGTAAAATAAAAACTCACCTGTATAAACTGTGTGTAAAGTAGGAAAACTCATTATAAAATAATTTCAATTATACTTATTTCGGTGTATTCCTCATGGCTAGTTCCCATGGTGGTCATAGGCAGTACTGAAGGTCAAGTATATTGTTAGCCGACAAGGTTAAACAGCCTCTTAATCCAATATTACAAAGAATATTAACTAAATTAAATTACTTAATAGGGTTGTGGAGGAGCTCGGTGGCGCAGTGGTTAAGCGCCTGGCCCAGCGATTGAGGAGGTTAAGCAACGTTCGCAATGGTCGGTCATGGGATGGGTGACTAAGTTTATTATCTCGAGCTCCTCCGTGCTTCGGAAGGCACGCTAAGCCGTTGGTCCCGGCTGCATTTGCAGTCGTTAAAACCCACCAATCTGCATTGGGCCCGCGTGGTGGGTTATGGCCCGTCCTCCTTATCCACCCATAAGGAAGCAGTGGGGACATTAAAAAATGGCTGATGGACAATAGGGTTGTGATGTATGGAGACATATAAGTTCAAACAGTTTGCAATGGTAATAATATTTAAAAAAAACATTAGGTACCATTTCGGATTGGATTGTATAAAATGGATCGTCAAAATGTTTATGAATTCTTTCAAAACATTTAAATTAAAACATTTTAAGCGATGGGGGAAGTTTCATCAAATGTTACAAGCTCGGATCGTTTCTAATAAAAATAATATTCCCTTCATCAAAATATTTTTATAGACAGTTAAATGTGACGAGCTTCATTTTTCATGGGTACTTAAATATTTCCAAAGTTAAGGAACTTAAAGTATGAAGATTATAAAGCAAAAAAAAAAAATACCTGTACCCGCTATACTTAAGTGGCGGGCACGGAATTCGGTTCTTGGGTGTTGGAATTTAATAACCTCGTAGTTTTTATATAATACCATGACGTCAGAGGGTGATTTATTACGGAACCGTTTTAGCACTAGACTTAGCGTTACATTATTAAATTCGATGAGATGACGGATGGAATTATTCACTTCAAGTATAAGATTAGGAAGTGTCTACTTGTAAAAAGTAGATGGATTACTTTTTCTGTGCAGAGTCTTTAAAATGAAAAGAAAATTGTGTAAAGTGTAACCTGTCTGATTTCAAAGTGAACCGTAAAAAGTAAATTAAAATTACATGGAGATGAAAAAAACCGATCGAATAGCCTAACTAATTTATACACCGTAAATTTTTAAGTATATCTAAAAATTTAATGGGGATATCAGACCACGTTTCTGAATATGAACGTGCAGTAAAAAAATTAATAGTTTGAAAATATCGGAAAAAAACTTGATTAATCGGCAAACTCACAAAAATAGCAAGACGCGTGCGTAGATTCATTCTTTTCATTATTTACGTAGGTAAACAAGATATTATAATATTTTGATTACGCGCATGTAATTCTATGAATAAGCTCTAAATCCAAAAATCAGTAAAATTTTGGGACATAACAAACCTCAATATTTTGACCAATTGTTAAATATTGAAACTTTTAACTGTTAATTTACAATGTAAGTATAAGTGATAATAAATTATTTTGAAATTTTAAAGGTTCAAATTCTTGTTTTTTGTTTTCATTTCAAAAATGAAAATCTTATCCTGTGAAATAGTGTTATAAATCTACTAATTGTTTCCACTTTGAAGTGGCGGATCAATTTATCTACCGGAGAACAATGGGTTGAAATTATTCGAACGAAGGAGGATCGCGGGGAGCCTGAATGTCACAATTGTTCGGGCGGGTGTGCTGGGTTGGTATTCTCGTTATACAGGGTGGTCCAGACATGATAGCTTTATTTTTTAATAGTTGATTAAATAAAGGACCTATCAGGACCTGCCGGGAATAAAATCGGTTCACACTTAATTCTAAAAAAAATGTTTCTAGTGGAAATTTCATATATCTCATACCTTAGTGAAAATGCATCTTTTCTAATTTTTTCTATTAATTTTTTGGCATTTTTCTTTTCGGCCTGTGTACCTAATTACTGTACTGTGTACTTAATCTTTTAGAGAAAAAAAAAAACAGTCCGATTGGTTGTTTCTAATTTCATTTTTTAAATGAATCTAAGAAGAAAGTCTCTTTCTAAATATCACAGATCATTTTGAAATTTCATTACAAGTGAGAACCATTTTTTTTTCTTGGCAGTGAGTCCATAGGTCAATCAACTATAAAAAAAAAAATTACTATCCATCGATACAGTAATTTTGTATGGGAAATTAATACAGCGCCATCTAGCCCCAAAAAGTGAAATGAGATTTCTCATAGACAAATCCTCTATCGAGTACTTTTCACGCGTTTTTTTTCTCGATAGATGTTTGTGCTGGCTTGGGAGTCTGGACCACCCTGTATGCAGCTTGGTATTCTTGTTAAAGATGTGATAGCTATTCTCGCTAAAATTAACTACGTTGTTGAGCAGCCTCTTGGCTTTGTCTAGCAAACATTAAAGCGGGAGGAATGCACGTCGCAGCTGTAAGTTGATAGTGCTAAATTGAAATTGCTAATGTTCAAAGAGAAGGCAGCATGCATGATGTAAATGTAAACGACAATGTTAGTGTTGGTTTGATAAACGAACTTCAAACTACGGTAAAGATAGATACAATACACTACAGTCTTTACCAATGTATTATTTATAGGTTTATAAATTTACTAGCGACCGCCCGCGACTTCGTCTGTGTTGATAGTTATTTCTCTATCCCTCGGGTACAGTACCTTTTTTCGGGATGAATGGTACGTACCCTATGTTTTTCTTTGTACACTGTACAACGTGTATGCAAAATTTTATGATGATCGGTGACGTGAACGCGAGCGTCACAAACAAGCAAACAATAAAACGGACTTTCGGATTTATACCTAATATTAGTAAGAATTTAACATATATTTTTACTAAATGAAGTGCAAGTAGAGTTTGAAATCCTTACTAATATTATAAATGCGAAAGTCCGTTTGTATGTTTGTCACGTCTACTCAACCGATTGCCATGAAATTTTGCATACACGTTGTTAGGGGTACTGAGAAGGACATAGGTTAACTTTCATCCCGAAAAAAAGCACATTTCCCGAGGGATAACAAAAAAAACTTTGCACGCAGACGAAGTCACGGGCGGCCGCTAGTAACTTATAATTCAAGCGAAAAAACTGATGCAAGTAGTGTAATCTTGTGCACTGTAAGTAGTGTAATGTTGAGGTTGTTTCGAGGTATTTTGTAAATAATATAATTTTGTTCTATCAATCAGTCAATATGCTTGTAAAAAAAAAACTAAAATCTTAAATTACTGGTAAAGAGACATAGTTTGATCAAACATTTTCAAATTAAAAAAAATTTTTTTTTTATAGAATTATGTAGTAAGCATTTTGATGCATCACCAATTTAAAATATTAGTTTTTTCCATCCATCCTTTTCCTAAGTGTAACCCGAGACGGGCGATCAGTCTTGCTCAAGCCACTGCCTCCGTGCGAGTTATCTAGAAACATCTGCGTTTTACCTAATTCAGCTCCACGTCAAAAACTGCTTACTTATTCAATTTGTGAAAATATTAGTTCATTTTTTATTAAAGTGTTGATGAAAGTGTTGTTTGATGAAAGTTGCTTGGGCAACCAATATTTTGAAGATACATACGCATACATAATACTGTTTTGTTAAACTGAAACTCCACTGTACCTACCCTAAACCAATCACACACAAGTGAATTTCTAATTTGAATATTTTATATTAAATGAATGATAAACGGTCTCTTTCTCTTTATATAATGGACTTCAAACTTATTATTTTTACTAATAGTATACCTATTAAGTATAATAATATTAAATAATATACCTACTAGAAAAAAATACGACTAAAACCTGATCAATTCTTGGACGGGAATGATCTAGTTCGAGTCGTTTTGTATTGTATAAAAATAGCACTGTGAATGCTAAAATATCTAATTTAAAAATTATCAAGTACTAGCGAACGCCCGCGACTTCGTCTGCGTGGAAAGTTTTTTCTATCCCTAGGGAAGAACACTTTTTTTCGGGATGAAAGTAACCTTATGTCCTTCTCTGTACCCCTGACAACGTGTTTGCAAAATTTCATGATGATCGGTTCAGTAGAAAAGACGTGAAGGACTAACAAACAAACAAATCGACTTTCGCATGTTTATTATTAGTAAGGATAAGAATAATGTTAATTTGGCTAAGGCGTCAGTAACAGTGACTTTGCTTCCTTATTGCTTCGACAAGCACTTTAATTCATTTTAGGTAAAAGTTACAATACCTATACCTACATCTCTACCTTGTTTATATCGGCGAGGCGCCTGAATCTTTAAGACCCTCATATGCCGAGGCGACGTTTGGCGACAGGCCATCAGTCTCGTTCGTTTGCGCCCCAAGTTCCTGTCAGCCCCGAAAGTAAACAGTTTCGTGTGGTGTTTACGATAGGTACTCTATTTACAACACTATAGATATAGAGGTATGTAGAGAAACTTTAAGCAACTCCGACTGATTCTTTCTTGTTAATGTCCTAATCATTCTTATTTGGGTCTTAATATCTTGTTTAATATCGTAGTAAATTATTTTAACTCTTTAGTAAGTTGGCGATATGAAAGACTAACTTTTACCTCGTGTCCATTAAATTTTCCGTTCGAAAAACTTTCGATGTTGTTGTCTGGCAGCAATTTTATTCAATAAGTAACTTAGAACAGTTCAATAACTAGTTTTAGAAAAGGAAATGATAGAAAATCAAAATAAATTAAGCGAAAAGTTATGAAATCAAGTCCCTTGTGTAAACTTGACCTCTAAGTTCAACAAGCACTGTAAATGAATGCTCGATGTCTATAATAAAATTGAGATTGTTGTTTATGATGGTATTGGAGGTTGAAGAGCCAAAGGCACGCGAAGCATTTTGTTTCAACGGCTGCCATCGCAGTTTGATACCTATTTTAAAAATTTCGTCCTTGCGATAGACATTATCCTTACTCATATTGTTAATGCGAAAGTCCGTTCGTGTGTTTGTTTGTTACGCCTTCACTTCTTAACTACTGAACTTATTATCACGTCCCATACACGTTGTCAGGGGTACAGAGATGGACAGAGGGTACCTTACATTCAGAAAAAATGTATTGTTCCCGAGGGATAGCAAAAAACTTTCCACACAGACGAAGTCGCGGGAGGCGGCTACCATGAATACCAAAATGAAAAGTTATCATGCTCTCTGTTTAGCAAATTAATTTACGATGTATTCAACGAGTAAAAACCTAGGATTACGTCTTGTGTATTTAGTAAAGTTTTTTTTGTTCTCATGACAAAAAATCTTTACGGATCTAATCTAAACTCAATATTTTTATATTGGGTAGGTTAATCTTCCAATTTCATTGGATTGAATTCTTTAGAAGACTTCATCTTTGATGAAGAAATCACCCATATTGTAAAAAAAATTCAAAGACGTGGAATGAAAAAGAATGCCATTTCAATTCAATCATGGTTGCTTCAGCGATGCAAGGCACGCTTGCACTCTCATCTCCATTTTCCAAGTTTGACTGGCGCATTTATTATGCAGATAGGTCATTCCGCCTGGCTGGGTTTCTTATACCCACAATCAACACGACCTACTTGGAAAATCATTTCACTTAAACATTAACGAATTCCAAGAAAACGAAAGGAAAAATGCTAAAAGAAATAAATCATCACTTTTTGTTTTAATTGAATTTGAATGTTTATGTTTTATTGTCCTAAATGATAGCGCTATTTGAATCACAATAATAAAATCTGTTTTTCATCTGAATATTACGTCAAAAGATTTTCTGTTTTCAGCCATGTAAATTCGATGGTCACGAATGAAATTGATAGAAAACTGACATTTTGATTTAGGAAAGTTAGTTTCGTTATAAAATGTGAAGTCGTAACTCACCGACGAGCGTGGCGAGCAGCGCGAGAGCGGCGGCGAGCGCGGCCGGCGGGGCGCGCGCGCGGGCCATGACTGCCGCGCCGGCCCGCCCGCCGCACTGCCCCCCGCGCCCCCGAATGCGGCACTGCGCTCCCAGATGGGGAGCCAAGCCACTATTTTCGACACTCAGTAGTTACTCTTTGTGGTATTTCTGCAGTACTGCAACTCTGCTACGAACGCTACGAAGCTACGAGACGCATTATCCTCGTAGCAAGATAAATGTCGTTGTTTCGCAGCAATCGTAGAGGCTCTATCTATTCATTCTACTTAAATCTAAGCTACGGAGCAGAAGGAAAAAGGATAGTAAATTTTCCGGCCGTTTGTTTGCTCTCACTCAATACGTTGACAAACATAATGAAAGAAGCTATCTTATAGTCTTGCATCGTAGCTCGTAGCAAGATATTTAAATGTCGTAATTTCGTAGCAATCGTAGAGGCTCTATCTATTCATTCTACTTAAATCTAAGCTACGGAGCGGGAAAACGCATAATAATTTTTCCGGCCGTTTGTTTGCTCTTACTCAATACGTTGACAAACATAACGAAAGCCGTTATATACTTAGTAAAAGCTTGCATCAAGTAAGAACTTTTCAACATTTTAAGTTGCTATTATTTTAGTCGTAAGTTATTTTGTTGTGCGTTTTCTCTAGGAGACATGTGTCATGTGAAATCCTCACGGTCCCGCATTCAATTATCACGGATAGCGTGCATCGTTACCGACGCTACGTGACACAGTCAAGTTGCGTGACCGAGTCAGTAACGTGATGGGGCGAACGAACTATTCACACCGGGTTAAACATTAAAGATTATTGCAAACTAAGTAGTTCAAACTGAACTATATTACAAAGATTTTTTCTGAAATCTTATCCGTGTGGCATTGGACTAAGTGATTTCACTATCAACGAAAAATATTGAAGATTTTTTTTTAATTTACGGTTCGTTCAGCATGCTTAAGTTTTAAGTGAAGAATAATGTTAAGAATCTCATTAGCTCTACTCATTTCTCTCCTTAATTTTCTTTTCACCAGCTGCACGACGAAGCGCAGTGCAGGGGGCAAAACATTTAAATAATTCGATTCGGCGACTGTGAGTTAAAAGTGGGCACAGTCGCCGGAAGACTCTACCTAAAGGATCTCCACGACGACGATCATTGCTTCGCAGCTCTCGAACTCAAAAAAATATTCATTTTAATAAAAATTACGTGAATGTTTAATGTCAGCACGTCCTACGAGTATAGAACAAAAAGGTGTGCTTAAATTAGGTCTCGCCGGGATAACGGGAGGTCATCAAATATTAGTAAATCAGCTACGCTTAGGCGCCATTAAAGTGGAAATTGAAAAGTTTTATAGACGTTTAGAATATGTAAGTAAGACATTTCATACTTTGATGAAGGCAGTTTAGAGATCAAATTACAGTAAAAATTTGTTATTTCAACATGAATAATTAATAGATTTTTCTTAAGAATAAAATTTTCACATTAAACAAGAAAAACAGACCCTTGAACAGAAGCCCTGCTGCATTTTTAAGAAATAATATTTTCATTCAATTTTATATAGGGGTTAAAGTATGAAAAGGCCGTTTTGAGTGAAAAATTTTAAAGGATTTGCATTTTCCATACTAACATTTTCTTGATTTGTTTAACAACCATGAACGCTTATAATAATGTTTAAAACTTTTATGCACAAATATTTAAATAATCGAACTAATGCCACACGTGTTAAGTGAAAATAATGAATATCGGATAAGTTACAGAGAATTAAGTGGTAATTTCTGATAACGAAAAAAGGAGTGACTTTTAAGATCACTATTTTAAGTTATTAAGTTTACATATAAGTTTTTTAACGTTCAGGAAAAAAACAGAAATATTTTTATTGCTGATAGTGGGCCGTTATGCTCAAAATTTGAAATAACAACATAAGTAACATAATAAGTCTATATGAGAGCCTCTGTGTGTGAGAAAAAAACCGGCCAAGTGCGAGTCGGACTCACGCACGAAGGGTTCCGTACCAAAAAACGGCAAAAAAATTACTTTTGTTGTTGGGGGAGTGCCCCTTAAAAAAATATTTTATTTTGTTTTTTTACTGTTGTTATAGCGGCAACAGAAATAAATTATCTCTGAAAATTTTAACTGTCTACTTGTTATCGTTATTAATATCGAGCAAAAACGGCAAAAAATCATGTTTGTTGTATGGGAGCCCCTCTTAAATATTCATTTTATTTTGTTTTTAGGATATGTTATTATAGCGGCAATAGAAATACATCATTTTTGAAAATCTCAACTGTCTACCTCTTGTCGTTATTAATATCGAGCAAAAAATGCCAAAAAAATCCCGTTTGTTGTATGAGAGCCCCCCTTGAATATTTATTTTAATCTGTTTTTATTATTTGTTGTTATAGCGGCAATAGAAATACATCATCTGTAAAAATTTCAGCTGTCTATCTATCACGGTTTTTGAGATACAGCCTGGTGGCAGACAGACAGACGGACAGCGGAGTCTTAGTAATAGGGTCCCGTTTTTTTACCCTTTGGGTACGGAACCCTAAAAATCAGCAATTTCATACTTTAACTCCTATTATGTTAGAGCATTCAACTAATAATGCTCGCCTATTATTAACAAAAGAAAATAATTTCAATATCACAGAATAAAATAATAGTACAATTTAAGTACAATTAAATACTAACCACGAACTGGCAACATTTACAATAGAAACTACTACTGTTATTCCATAGCCTTCTATATCTTCCAAGCCCTGAAGTTGAGCAGAACGGCAACATCGCATGTGGTCAAGCACATAGTATAAAATTATTTTAAAAATTATTTATTATTTGTTTTTCCTATATTATCTATGTTTAAACTAGTTGTAAATTGTGATGTAAGATTATTTCAATAAATTTTTATATTTATTATTATTATTTATTTATTAGAACATAAGGTTTGAGTCAAATTATTTGAACTTTTCGGGGGTCCTTTAGTACGATGAGCATTTTGATCTAAGCATCCTCTAGCAATAAATCTTACATCATTGGAAAGGTATTTAAATTTGAAACACTTTATTGTATTACTATAAACGTCAACTATTAGTACTTTGAGAGTTATAACGCTCTAAACTTGACCAATTTTTTTAACATTAATGACCTAAAACTCTGAAAATACTAACAATTAATAGAAAGTATGTTTACAGCTAATAATTGCCATATAAAAACCTTTCTTATGATATATCATTCATTTCCATAGGTGTGGTAGATCAACTCTCAAAGACAATAAACCACTTTTATACTTTAATAACCTTTAACTCCAAAAGTATTAACAATTGATATAAAGTATATTAACAGCAAATAATTGTCTTAAAAAAACCTTTCTAATGATATATCATTTATTGCTAGAGGGCGTGTTAATCAACTCCCTGCTGAAGAAAATGAACAAAAAAGATGACATCTTTGACAGCCATTTTTTCCTGGTTAACATTGATATTTTTCTTATTGTTTAATATACAAAGCATTTCAATAAAAGAACTAAATTATTTTCATATTTTAAACCTCACACGATTACTATGAAAAAAAAATATCGACCTCTTAAAATTGAAATATTCCCATACATTTAGTATGGAGACTGGTGGACGACATGACCACGAACTGACAGTAACAGACGTTGCCAAACCTATGTTCACGGCTTGGAAATGAAGAAGGCTATGGTTATTCTCACAGAAATAGAATGCTTGAGCGCAGCGAAAATTTATCGAAGTCTATGGTTTTTCTCCACAGCATAGATATAGTATATCTCCACAGGATCTTATTTTGACATTTCATTACCGCGTCGTTGTTGCCCATTTGTTGCCGAATAACTTCATTGCATGAAGGTGCGCAATGTACATTATTATGTAGGTATTCTGCGGCAATGTTTGATTATGTTATAAGCAAAGTAAACTCAACTTACGTTGTGTACAAGCGAGTTAAGTGTTGGGCAAACGTTATACGCGTTACAACCGGCTTATGAGATTACTGCAGAGTGGATTAAATTGAAGTAAGCTCATTTGTATCATTATATCCACTGATCCACTTAATGTGGCTTTTGATGCCACTTATTTTGCTGGAGGCCGTATTTTACGACTTTTTTTACATATGAATAAGGTATCTCATGATCCTCAGCAACTCTCTTAGAATATACAGGGTTACTCGTTTATAAACTATGTTGGTATCTAGTTCAGGAATACGTCGGGTTACAAGTACCTAACCCTGTCTGTGTGTCTACCTCACTTTACAATCCTTACTAATATTATAAGTCCGTTTGTTTGTTTGTTACGCCTTCACGTCGTAACTACTGAACCGATCATCATGATTTTGCATACACGTTGTCAGGGGTGCAGAAAAGGACATAGGGTACCTTTCAGCCAAAAAAACTAAGCGACTAAGCTACATAATAAACATGACTACTTTAGGAGTACCTAACTAAATTATTCAACATTTTTTTACGAATGGGATGTCGCAGAAATTGGACGAAAATTTAGACCCTAATTATCGGCTAAAGATAATTTTAAATTCTCGATAATTTACATGTTTTAATTTTTTACAAGGTACCTTAATTCGAAAACTATTTCGAGGTTTTTCAATTTCTGACACCGTACATATTTTTTCGGGGTTTTCGATCTATTAATTAACAAAAAATATGAAAAAAACCCTGTATTCTCGAGCGAGAGGAAGGAATAAATAATAAGTTAATCCTAACTAATATTATAAATGCAAAAGTTCGTTTGTTTGTTTGTTACGCCTTCACGTCTTAACTACTAAACCCATCATCATGAAATTTTACATACACGTTGCCAGGGGTACAGAAAAGAACATAGGGTACCTTTCATCCTGAAACCAAGTATTGTTCCCGAGGGATAGTAAAAAAACTTTCCACACCGACGAAGTCGTGGGTGGTTGCTATATAGTTTATAATAAAAGTTTATTTTATATTTAAAAAAGCATAAAAAAATCATAATTTCTAAATAACAAACAAAAACAGGATAGGTAAAATTTTTGAAATGTTGTCAAGGCAAGCACACACTGTGATAAAGTTTAGTAGGTACCTACCTGCATATGTACCTAGTTCGTTACGTATACTTACGACACGTTGGCTACGGTAAAATATGATTATTAAGTATCTGTATCTTAATTAATCGTAAACTGAATGACTGACTGACTGATCTATCAACGCACAGCCCAAACCGCTGGACCTAGAGACACAGATACCTTATACAGTGTAGGCATCCACTAAGGAAGGATTTTTGAAAATTCCATCCCTAAGGGGGTGAAATAAGGGATGAAAGTTTGTATGAAAGTTCCTCATTTTTGAAGCTAGGATCTTCAAATTTTGTATTTAGGCTGAAGATTGAAAATTAATAATTACGGGTCTCAGTGTTTTTCAAAATTCTACCCCCGAAGGGGTGAAAAGGGGGATCAAGTTGTGAATTGAAGAAAATCCTTAATTTTCGAAGTAAAAATCGCTAAATTTATATTTAGGCTTATGGATGGAAATCTAACGCAACGTTTATTGTTTTTGTTAGGATTTCAACCCCAAAGGGAATGAAATGGGGGTGAAAAGGGGTAAAAAAACCTAAAAATAGACATGGATGTCGTTATCGGGGTTTTGTGGGATGGCGATTGCAAAAATGACATTTATTTTGAAGTCCAACACGGTGGACATGATTTAACCCCTAAAGGGGTAAAAATGGGGTTCAAATTTTCTATGGAAAAATAATATAAAATAGACATTACAACTTTAAACTTAGCAGGAGCACATCTAAAAATAAAAAGACAAATATATATTTTGTTATTTTGAAAATCAACCCCTTAGGGGGTAAATGGGGTAAGTAAAACATAAAAATCGATATGGATGTCGTTCTTGAGGTTTTATGGGATGGTGATTGCGAAAATGAGATTTATTTTGAAGTCCAACGCGGTGGACATGTCACATCATGGACCTGGATGGGAATCAAAACGGGACGGGAACGGGAACGGGAACGGGAACGGGAACGGGAACGGGAACGGGAAACTAATATCTCTGGACCCAATTTTAATTATTGTAATAAACTTGCAGAAGCCCGCGACTTCGTCCGCGTGGATATTAGAGAAAATTTTTAGGGAACCTTCAACCAGGATTCGATCAGCCGTTTTTACGCGATTAGGCGGGTCCCCACCAAGCGAGCAGCCTCGTGCGAGGCTCGCCACTAGGGCATGCAGAACCGTGTCCAGTTCCAGGATTTTGATACCCGGTTCTCGTAGACAGTTAGAACCGGGGGAACCGGATCCCCCGGTTCCAGCAGGTTTTTTTTTTATTTTTCCATTGAAAAGATGTAAATCATCCTTACATATAATAAAACAGTAGAAAAAGTGTGTCTGTACATTACATATATTAAAAAATATATATATCTGGCGCGATGGAGACATAATTTGAAAAAAAAGTGTGTCTGTTTGTCTGTTTGTTTGTCTGTTTGAACACGCTAATCTCCGGAAATACTGAACGGATGCGAATGAAACTTTTTTTACCCACGACGGACGGAACGGAACGGAGGCGGTATATGCGTTTGGGGTTTGAGGTTGTGCGTTTGTTTGTTTGTGTGTTTGTCTGTTGCCATTTTCCTCGGAAACTACTAAGCCGATTTCGATGCGGTTTTTTGCATTCAAAAGGTTTCATTTCAGAGCAGGTTCTTAGACATGTTTCATAGTGGTAGACCACCAGGGGGCTCTGCAGCAACCAGATTGTCTATTACCATTTTCCTTGGAAACTACTAGGCCGGTTTCAATGCGGTTTTTTGCAATCAAAAGGTTTCATTTCAGAGCAGGTTCTTAGATAAGTTATATGGTGGTAGACCACCAGGGGGCGCTGCAGCAACCAGATAAGTCACGCTTGAGAAGTTCTCTAAAACTACTCAACTGATTTCGATGCGGTTTTGTATAATGGGTTTATAGGTTATCGGCGATGGTTCTCAGATAGATGTTATGGTGTTTAACCGCTAGGGGGCGCTGCAGTTATCATTTTCTCATTTATTTCCAAAGCCGTTTGACCAATTTGGATGCGGTTTTCTGTAATAGTTTTGTAGTTTGTCGGCGATGGTTCTTGGTGTTATGGTGTTAAGCCGCTAGGGGGCGCTGTAGTAATCATTTTCCGAATGGTTTGGCCAATTTATATGCGGTTTTTAGAGTAGATAGCTTATGAATTCTTTAAAAAGTTTAAAATAAAATGGCAAAATTAAAAATTTTGAAAAACCCACGACGTTTAAAATTGTAACTCTTTATTTAAAAAGACTAAAATAAGTTTTACAAAAAATCCCTCTACTAAAAGTGATGTAGGTACTTTATATACATACTTTATCTACCTATTCATAAATTACAAACGCAAGAAAAATCCGTCGGGGGCTGCCATTGCCATTTATCTAAAGTATAACTATGACTGAAAAATATTTGTTCATTTGGGGGCAGGTAATGGCAGCCACAACGGATTTTCCTTGCGTTTGTAATGTTCATACATACATAGGTAGATAAAGTATGTATAGTACCTACATCACTTTTAGTCGAGGGATTTTTGTAAAACTTATTTTAGTCTTTTTAAATAATTGTTATATAGCTGTTAAACCTGGGCATAACTTAGGGTATAATTGATTTTGGAAAATGGAACACCTGATGCGGAACCATAATGGTCCAGCTAAACTATACAAAATATAAAAATGACACCCTAGCAAAAGTTGTTCAGCCTGATGAGCATTTTTTGTTGAGGTACAATAATCAAAGATCTGGAACACCTGATGCAGAAACATAATGGTCCAGCTAAACTATACAAAATATAAAAATGACATCTTTGCAAAAGTTGTTCAGACTGATGAGCATTTTTTGTTGAGGTACAAAAATCGAAGATTTGGAACACCCAATGCAGAACCAAAATGATCCAGCTAAACTATACAAAATATAAAAATTACACCTTAGCAAAAATTTTTCAGCCTGATGAGCATTTTTTGGTGAGGTATAAAAATCGAAGAACCGGAACACCTGATGCAGAACCATAACACTTCTACAAGTATTTTCTTATGTAACTACATTAGTTCATTTATATGTATTCGCCGAAGTCAAGATCTGGAACATCTGATGCAGAACCATAATGGTCCAGCTAAACTATACAAAATATAATAATGACATCTTTGCAAAAGTTGTTCAGCCTGATCAGCATTTTTTGTTGAGGTATAAAAATCGAAGATCCGGAACACCTGATGCAGAACCATAACACTTCTACAAGTATTTTCTTATGTAACTACATTAGTTCATTTATATGCATTAGCCGAAGTCATAAAGTCCACGCGTACGAAGTCGCGGGCATCAGCTAGTCTAACATACAAGACTAAAAATTCATGCAGTTTAATCATTCCATGCCAAGTGCATTACTGTTTCGATCCACAGATTGAAAAAATTCACAGATTTCGCAGTGCCCGCAAGAATCGGAGCATTGAAAATGAATACAAAAATTTACGAAAAAACTAAATCAAATCAAAAGCAAAATCCTATAATTTTTCTAAGGTATACTAGGTACCTTTTTATTTTTACGATCGATTGTGACACTCGGCTGCGCCTCGTGTCACAAAAGTGTCCCTGACTGCTTCGAGGCGGCTGAAATATTATTTTCACTTCTCATGCTCGTAAAGTTCGTCTTTATGTTGGGTATAGGCTGCATAAAATCGCTTTTTATGCTCTAGTGCATAAAGTAAAATCTTCGTCTTAGTCTCAGACTTTAAGACAAAGGTCGTCAGGTAAACAGCCACACACGCAATTTAACTTCGTTGAATTAACTTGTTATTTCATTGTTTCTTGATTTTTTGTTGTGTTATAATATTTTTTTTATTTTTGAATATCAATTTTTGGTGTAAATTTTATTGAAAGGCGGCCTTGATAAAATTTATTTTTTATTTTTTTTGAATATGGGTATCAAATGAAAGACCTTGATGAGCACATTCCAAAATTATATTTTTTTTTCAAAAAAATTAGTTTTTTTTTCAATTTTTGAAAATGGGTATCAAATGAAAGGCCTTGATAAGCACATTCCAAAATTATATTTTTTTTGTAAAAAAAATAGTTTTTTTTTCAATTTTTGAATATGGGTATCAAATGAAAGGCCTTGATGAGCATATTCCAAAATTGTATTTATTTTTATAAAAAAATGATATTTTGTCACAAAAAATTAAGAAAAAAAAATTTTTTTTTTCAATTTTTGAATATGGGTATCAAATGAAAGGTCTTGATGAGCACATTCCAAAAATATATAATTTGTCATTAAAATTTGTGAATTTTTTTTTTTAATTTTTACACTATTGTTGTTTAATTTCCTCACAATCGAAGTGAAAAGCAGAGTGTATAACTCGTACATAAAACCCATTTTACCCTCGACTTGACTATCCACCCTCGCCTGCGGCTCGGGTGGATATATACGTCTCGGGTAAAATGATGCGTTTTATGCACTTGTTGTACAATCTACTATAACCGATTCACAAAAATCAACTAATGCACTTCTCGTCTGCTTCCGCATCTTTCAATACCTATACCATGACGATCGGTCAATAATCATAGACACTACATAACTTTTTATATACTGAAATACCCGTTTTTCTACAATTCCAAATCTAAAGGGACCACCTACAGGTCACAATTATAAACAGATTTTCAAAAAAAAACACTATTTTGTAGCTAAACTAATACCCTAGGACCCTTTTTTTAATTTTTTCTTAAGTCGGTTTTTTTCTCGAAATATTTACAATTTAGTAAACAAACACCCCCCAAAAAACCCGAATTTTTCGAAATTTCAAAAAAAGTTACCAGCCGATTTTCAAAATTTAAACGTTCACACGTGTCTCAATAAATTCCTCAACTTTTGGTACTATTCCCATCTCGATCCTCCTAAAATCCTCGAAACTATGACCAAAAATACGTTTCAGGCGATTTGCATTTGATAACCATTTTCAATGGTAAAAAGTTGATTAAAACATTATTTCTGTTTACATTATAGAGCAGGGGTGTCCATACTTTTTCTTAAGGAGATCGACCAAGCAAAGATTTATGACAAAGAGATCGACATTTTGACCGTTTAACCCACCAAATATTTATCAAGAAAATAAAATTGCATAAGTAAAACTACATTGGGTGATAAGTGTCAAATCTTTTATCCTTGGCGTTCGACCTTAAAACCTCTCGCGATCGACCGTTTGGGCACCTCTGTTATAGAGCAGGTCCATTCGCTTAGATATTGTCGGTACACCTGCAAGCACTTATGTTCAGAGACAGGAATACCGGTAACAAATACAACCTTTTATACGGGACTTCTGTGTAAACCGCCAAAATCCAAATTCACTTGCGGGTGTACGCCGCACGCGGTATCCTTTGTTTATGCGGCGGCATCCTTTGATAAGAAGCGGCACGTGCAAAGGCAGCGCGATAAAAGAGCGACACTATCTAAGCGAACGGATCTTACACTTGTGAAAAACAAATACAAACTTAACATCATGCAGACATTAAAATTGAATTTAAGTATTGTATTAATAAGAATAGCTCAGTTTTTTACACGTTTCTTTGAGTTTCAGTAGATAAATGATGTTATGAACTTAAGTTTCCAGCAGAATACAATACTTACGGGTGAAATTCTTGCAGGTAATTTTTTACATAGGTACCTATACCTATCTACCTTCAATTGCAGAGTTAATCAAGTATCTAATAAAAGTTGACCAAAGTAAGTTTCGCTTTACTACGTCATTTATTATTATCTGGGGGTAGGTCTGGGAATTGAGAGCCTTTTAGTTTATGCGGGGTTATATTATATCGCCCAGCCACGTATCCCGGGCGGCAGATAAAATCCGACGCAAACAAAATGACAACCACGATGCATGATAGTGGACTTGGGTACATCATAGGATTATAGTTAGACCAACGAGGTAAAAAAAGGAAGTATATAAATAGTTTAAAATCTATTTAGGAGAGTCTAATTTATCAGAAAATAAAACACTTTTTACGGATTACAGCCCTCATATCACTACATAGTATAAAACAAAGTCGCTTTCTCTGTCCCTATATCCCTGTGTATGCTTAAATCTTTAAAACTACGCATTTTGATGCGATTTTTTAAATATATAGGAAGGTTTATATGTATAATAACATGGTGTCAAATTCCACACTACACCGAAGCGAAGCGAGGGCGGGTCGCTAGTTATTGATAAATTTAGGTGTTATTTTATAAATTTATTGTGTACCCACTTAAGTTCGCAAACCTCGTGCCATATAGTAGTCTCGTGGTCCGCCGACAGTTTATTCATCGGACCAATAACTTCACAGTTATTCATTGGTGGTTCCCAACTTACTGAACTTACCTATTCATGATAAAAAATATTGTGGTTCGTTGATCACTTCGACGTTTCATCGAATTAGAATTTTAACTTTTATTGAATAAGTAGGTAAGCGTGTATGAATTAATAGACACACAAATTATTCCGCTATATAGCTTGTTAGAAGATTATCAGTCTCTCATTATAACCCATTAGCCATGTTTTTTTAATGGAAGGGATTTTATTATAAGGACGAGCGTAATCGCCAATCTTCAATCACATTGGACGACTGTCGATCTGGAGTGACGGCGTGATGATACGATTCGATTGGATTTGGGGACTTTAACTTTATCTTTTACATTCAATCAATCGAGATGGCTCGCCTTTTTTCGAAATTCTACAACATTATTTTTTGTATATACGAAGGGGGTGTCACATATTTTCATTTTCAGAATCAGTTACCTTAAAAACTCACGAAGCTACATTGAAATGCGAAGCTACAAGCTTTTTGTGTTGTCCCGTCAGGTATGAATGTGCATTAATTGAGTCGTATAAAATCAAGGATTTTAGGCGGCAATCTAGGATTTTCCTAATTTATGGTAAATCGAAAAAGAAAAAAATCAAGATTGCGGAATTTCGTTGATTTTGTATGAAAGAATGCCGTCTTTGATTCTAATAAGAGATTTGCAATTCAATTTACTAAATGAAATGGCCGCTTTTGATTATTAATCGGTTGAGCAGTCGATGACGTTTAAAATTTGCAATGCTGCTGTATCAATAATTCATTTTTGACAAATATCCTAGATTGCCGCCTTTGATTCTATACGACTCAGTTATGGTTTTGTAAATATTATTTAGCCAAAATATAACATGATATAAAAATAATGCAATCGATTCAATTACTTATTGATTCTGAACAAACAGTTTTTAGGTTTCGTATAATAGGTATACTAAAAATAATCTTGTATATGCGCTTATTCATCCATGTTATGTGTCCATGTTATGTTAGGTATTAAGTTTAGGTTGTGGAGCTCGATGTCGCAGTGGTTTAGTGCTTGGCTCTGCGATCATTTCGTAAGGGTCGGTCACCCCACCCGATTGGTGACAAAAATGTATGTATCTTCTAGTTTTTTAAATGAATATTATTTGTATGAAATTATCTTTTCAGCGCCCCTACTCAAATGGCCAACATTATATTCGTTTAAACGCTACGCTTACTATTAAAACTTTAAAATAAACAATAAACTATAAAAATAGTCTGTGATTTAAATAAGTTTCCGACTTGTAATTTAATAAACTATTGCTCATATATTTTAATCTTTAAAATTAAGCGTAGCGTTCAAACAAAGTTGGCCATTTGAGTATGGAGGCTGGTATGATAACTTGAATATAACTCGGAATCCGAATATCTAGATTTTCGTTCGTGTCACGCCATAGCACAAACACAACAATCTTTTTATTGGCCATAATACCATGGGCCAACCGAATATAATAGGACAAGGTGTCAAGCCTTATCACTAAACACACCGACTACAGATTATAAAAGAAAACACTAAATTATACAGCACCAACTAAAAGTCTGCCTACAAAATGTGTTCGTTTGAGATTTATGCTGCACGTTCGTATTCCTTCACGTAGCCCGCATAATGAGTATGCTCCACACCACTGCGTCTGTACTATACCACTGCCTTGAGCTGCCTTACCACGGTGTGGACGGCCGACAAAGGTGGACCACATGATTCCTAAAATATTTTGTATGGCAATAGTTAGGAATTTGTAAATAAAAATTCAATGACTCGTACCTATTTGAAATTGTCGGGCTTTTAGATTTTTTTTCTAAAGAAATTGCGTCCTTAAAATATTGTTTTTATTTTATTGTGTCACCTATGCCATTGCCTGCGCGGATTTCTTTCGGAACTCGACCAGTCCACAAAAAAATCTCCTAAGGAAAATTGTACCATCATGATTCATTTTTATTTTGATATTTTTGGTCACAGTTTTAACCTTAGAGCATTTTAACCTAACCTCACCCTTAGACTTAGAATTTTTTTCACTGGAATATTAAGTTTATGCCTCACCCATAACGTTGACATTAGTTTTCTAGGAGTTGTCTCCGACCCCGATGGGCTACGTCTGTCTGCAATATCGCACAACGTGGAAGGGAACCTTAAGAAATACGCTGCCTTAATTAATGTATGACTCTTGGTTTTTACTGTTCTCTACCATTGTCACGTACGCTCGCGAGCAATCACATGTGTTCGCGTACGTGTATTAAACATTAGTTAACGTCCCACTGGGAATTTATTAGAGAAAATTGGGTAACTTTTCAACTCTCCTGGGAAATCTACCCAATATGAAATCTACCTACGTACTAGTAATAATCTGGCACGTTTTTTTATAATAACTTAGTTTCACAGGGTTTTGTTGCCGAACCGCAAAGAGCATTATTTAATTTGTGTAACAAAGATAAAAACCCGCCTGCATAAAAAGACAACTGAAAAGATGGAAACAAGATTACACATTAAAGGCAACATAATAACATGCAGTCGGAGCCATGCATAAAGAAAGTAGGTAATATTACTCGTATTATTGATTTGAATTTTAAGCCTCCGACTGCATGTTATTTATTATGTTGCCTTTAATGTGTAATCTTGTTTCCATCTTTTCAGTTGACTTGTCTTTTTATGCAGGCGGGTTTTTTAATTCATTTAATTTATTTTTTAATTATATGTTTTTGTTATTATATAATTATTATGGTCATGATATACCTTTTTGATATCCTAATATACCTTTATAATAAGCCCTTGAATTAGACACCCATATTGTAGAATCCTAAAAAAAAAAATTTTTACACTACGTATAATAGCACCGTACAGCCGCCATGTTGGTTTTTTTATAACGCCACCTTCTTAAGAACACTTGGGCTGACAAGACAAATCTAACAATCCGTTCAGCCGTTTGAAAGATATGAGATAGATAAAATTGTATATTACTGACGTGGTCAATAATGACTGCATTGCTGGCAGCGCGATGATGATGGCCGATAGCGTAGCTTAGCGCAGGTCCAGGCCGTCACAGCGCGGTCTCGGCCTTTATTCCAGCTTGGCCATCAAGGGCTGCAATGATGACCAAGCTTGAAGGCCGAGAGCGTAGTTAAGCTCAGCTTGAGGCCATCATAGCGTGGCCAGCAGTGCAGTCATTGTGGACCAAGTCTTGTATAGTGCTTTACTCAAAAATGTCAAAAAAGTAAAAATGTCAAAAATGACAAAAATGACCAAAATGATCATTTTTGATTTTTTTTATATTTTTGACATTTTTGAAATTTTTTTCTTTTTTTGAAATTTTTGAAGTTTTTGAAGTTTTTGATATTTTTGACATTTTTGTCATTTTTGACATTATTGACATTTATGACATTTTTTACTTTTTTGTCATAGTATTCTGTGGTAAAGCACTATACAAGACTTGGTCCAAAATGACAAAAAAATAAAAAAGGCAAGAAAGTCAAAAATATCAAAAAGGAAAAATAGTAAAAAAGTAAAAAAAAATACAAAAACATCATCTACAACAATACAACACCCGCGCAAATAAAGAATGGGATTGAAAATGGCGGCTCACGGCGCTTACCACAACGAGTGTAATCCCATTCATTAACTGCGCGGGTTGTACATGTACAATTTACTTTTTTCACGAACTATGTTTGAAACGTGTGTTGCCAGTGATGACTTACGGCAGTGAAACGTGGCCGCTAACTATGGGTCTCTCTTCTTCTTCTTCTTCTTCTTGTCAGTGCAGGCGGTTTCCGCAACTCGACGTCTATAGCGCCTATTTTGCGTCGGAGGATGGATCACTCCAGCCAGCCCAGCTCAGCCAGGAACGCTCCAAGGGCTTTCACGTTCGTGATCGCTTCCTGGACGCTGCCCGGCGAACCGAGGTACCTCGCCCGGTAAGGGGCCACCCCTCTGCATTCCAGCAGAACGTGGGCGGCTGTTTCTTCTTCCTCCATGCATCCTCTGCATAGGGGACTGTCCGTGACACCTAAGTTAAAAAGATGTCTGTTAAATTGTCCATGACCAGTAATAGCACCTGTTACTAGGCGAAGTTGCGGTCTGCACAGTTGTATCAGGGACCTGGATAGACGAGCGTCCACGCGCGGTAGAGCAAGTTTCGCCTGTCTGCACGAGTCCAGCGAGCTCCAGTTCTGTTGGTGTAGTTCTATGGTATGTTCACGGATCTTACTTGCAAACCAGCTGGTCGGGATAGGCGCGATCGGCTCTGGGCCAATAGGCGCCGAACCAGATGCGCGTCTAGCCAGTTCGTCGGCTGCATCGTTTCCCCGTGATCCACTGTGACCTTTGATCCATTGGATAGTAATAGTATTAAGTGCACCTACTGTATTTAGGGCGTGGTGACACTCAAGTAAAAGGCTCGATGTGATGCGACTGCCCTGGAGAGCCTGTAGAACAGATTTGCTGTCAGAGAGAATTAAGATGTCGCGGTCTTTTACCTCTCTTGTTTCGATTGCCCGAGCCGCCATTATTATGCCCACGCACTCGGCCTGAAAGACCGTGTTGTATGAGCTTAAGGGGGATGCAATTTGTATGTTGAGGTCCTCTGAGAAAACACCCGACCCTGTGCCCGATGAGGTCTTGGAGCCGTCGGTGTAAATCAGGAGAGCCTTGTGTCTTTTCTTAGAGCTGATGTCGTCTATCAGGTGTATTCTGTATTTTTTGTCGAAAATGAGGGTTGGCTTAACTTTGTCGCATGGTGCTTCAATAAGAGGGGTGTTCAGCCAGTCCTCCAGTAGTCCACTGAGATGTTTTACCCTCTCGAATTTTAGAGATCCCAGTTGTTTTAGTCTTACCGCTGTTTTGGCTGCCTCCTGTTGGATGTGGAGGTGCAGTGGTGTTAGGTTCAGCATTACCTCTAGAGCAGCTGTGGGAGCTGTGCTCATGCACCCAGTGAGGGCGCAGCAGGCCTGACGTTGTAGTCCCTGTAGCTTATTGGCTCCGGTGGTTTGGGCGGCTTTTGGCCACCACACTACAGATCCATAGCTTACCAGGGGTTTTATGATCATGTTGTAAAGCCAGAGGAATATTTTGGGTGCTAGGCCCCAACGCTTACCAATCATCTTTCGGCACTGCCATAGAATGACGCTGGCGGACTGCGTTTTGTACTCCAAGTGGCTGTTCCAATTAAGTTTGCTGTCCAGGATTATACCCAGGTACTTTACCTCATTAGAGAGTTGTAGTGTAGTTCCAAACAGTTTCGGCAGACGGAAGTCGCCCACCTGGCGTTTGTTTGTGAACATTACCATTTCCGTCTTCGTGGGGTTGACAGTCAGGTCGTGTCTTTTGCACCATTCCTCAACCTTCTTCAGGGCTGCTTGCATGGTGTTACAGGTTATGCCAGCCTGGTTACCTATACTTAGTATGGTAATGTCGTCCCCATATCCTATAGTGTAAAAATAGTTAGAGTTAAGATGGGAGATCAGGTCGTTTACCACCAGATTCCACAGAAGTGGAGAGAGCACACCTCCTTGGGGGCATCCTCTCGCCACCAGGGCCCTTTGGCCGACGGCCCCTGATACCTGTACCGTTCTGTTGCGTAGCATATTCACGATCCAGTCTACGAGTTGTTTATCAACACCGTGTCTCACTAGTGCTGCCTCAATACTGGTGAATGTAGTTTTGTCGAAGGCGCCCTCTATATCGATGAAGGTGCCTAAACAGATAAGTTTGTTTTGGATAGCTTCCTCTATCTTACTGACTAATTGATGAAGGGCTGATTCAGTGGATTTTCCAGCGCTGTAAGCATGCTGATGTTTATGTAGTGGGAGTTTCGCCAATGCTCCACTTCGTAGATACCACTCACAAACCCTTTCCATAGTTTTCAGCAGGAAGGTTGTGAGGCTGATCGGTCTGAAAGCCTTCGGATTAGTGTAGTCGGGTTTACCTGGTTTAGGTATAAACACTACCTTGACTTCCCTCCATAGGTGCGGGGTGTAGCGATACGCCAGACAGGCTTGTAGTAAATGGGTGAGGACTGGAACTATTTTCTCCTCTCCCCATTGTAGTAGTGCGGGAAAGATGTTGTCCGTTCCAGCCGCCTTGAAAGGGGAGAAGCTCTTAATAGCACTTCTTACCTTTTCAGGTGTTATTACCTGTTCGGCATAACGCCAACAGTCTTCAGTGGGTTGCACAGGTTTGTCTTGCCAACTTACCTGTTGTACGAGTTGGCAGTCTGGAAAGTGGGTCTGTATTAGGATAGCGTTTGTTTAATATGGGTCTCATAAGGAGGCTCAAGGTCGCTCAGCGTGCAATGGAGAGAGCCATGCTCGGCGTTTCCCTACGTGATCAAATCAGAAACGAGGAGATCCGCAGGAGAACTAAAGTAACCGACATCGCTCGAAGGATTGCTCAGCTGAAGTGGCAATGGGCGGGACACATAGCGAGAAGAACCGATGGCCGTTGGGGCAGAAAGGTTCTGGAATGGCGACCGCGCACCGGACGACGCTCCGTGGGTAGGCCCCCGACAAGGTGGACCGACGATCTGGTGAAGGTCGCGGAAAGCCAGTGGATGCAGGCAGCGCAGGACCGATCGTCGTGGAGATCCTTAGGGGAGGCCTATACCCAGCAGTGGGTGTCGTGTGGCTGATATGATGATGATGATGATGATGTTTGAAACAAAACTCGACAATAATGGATTCTCAAAGGAAATTGCTGGTGGCTAAAACTCGACAATAATGAAATCCCATACAACTTTGTTGCGTCACCATCGGAGGAGCACGGCAACCTTGACTTTGTTCAAAGAAGGTTGTCAAAATAATGGCCATATTACAAGCATTTTTGAGTAAAGAATATTACATATATACCTACAAACAAACACACAAGATACGCGCGAAAAACAACCCTCTTGCAGTCGGGTAAAAAGCTAAATGCCTAACTTTATAGTCTTTATTAGTAACTTCTAAAAGTTTATGATCTGGTGCTTAGAATTTGAATAGAAGGAGCCGACTGTATAATTTAGGACTTTTTCATTAAAGCCTGAGGAGCGACGACTCTCAATAGGCGAGTTTAATAACAAAATGAAAGCGCGAAATACCTCGCCTGACTACCTGTGACGAGTCTGACCAGGTATTATTATTGAAGGTTGTAACACTTATAACTAAGGTTGTAACTGTGTCTTAAAACCCTTTGACCTTAGAATAATTACACCTAGAATGATAATTCCCTACAAAGCGCGCTGTCAAAGTGAGGCAACAAAAAGAGCCAAAATGGCGTCGTTTTCAGATTTTTATTGTCCATTATTAAATAATCATGCCTAATAAGTACCTACAAAACAGTTTCAATTTCCCTACCTTAAAGAGATTAATTATTATATTATTGGATTTTAGTTACGATTAGGTAACGTATGAAGGATATAAATCTGAGAACTGAGCCATTTTGGCTCAGTATAAGTTGCCTTAGTTTGCATACAAGGACATGGCTTCTAGGTGTAATTATTCTAAGCCTTTGACGAACGAACTTTTCATCTGGAATAAGATTAAAGGGTAGGCTTAGAATAATTACACCTAGAAGCCATGTCCTTGTATGCAAACTGAGGCAACTTATACTGAGCCAAAATGGCTCAGTTATCAGATTTATATCCTTCATACGTTACCTAATCGTAACTAAAATCCAATAATATAATAATTAATCTCTTTAAGGTAGGGAAATTGAAACTGTTTTGTACTTATTAGGCATGATTATTTAATAATGGACAATAAAAATCTGAAAACGGCGCCATTTTGGCTCTTTTTGTTGCCTCACTTTTGACAGCGCGCTTTGTAGGGAATAGGGAATATGCATCAAATTTTTTTTTATCAAAATCAATAGTATAATGCGTGAGAAAATGAACTGTAATATTGAAACTTGTCTCTTGCGTTTTTTTCTCGTAATATAGTTACTTGAAGTTAGCACGCATCAGCTCCCGCCGAAAACGCTCTATACAAAACGGTGACGTCACACATCACGTTTCGGTGTGTTTCGGGCGCGTTTAATATGGAGTTAGCCAATAATCTTCAATTATCTCCCTAAATTTTGCGTTTAAGTAGATATGTGTCATACAAAATATTATTTCTTTTTCGATATTCTATCTGACTGTAAAATGCATTATATCCGAAAACGAAAAAAAAATATCGTCATTTTCCCCTGATTTCATCGTGTGATAAAACGAAAATAATCATTTTTTTTTATTTTTCTTTCTGTTCCATCATGTTTTTACAAGTGTCCGCTGCGATCAAGCTCAATTTTAGGAAAATCGGTGACTTATGCATATTCCCTATTATTGTTCTAGGTTAATTATTCTAAGAGGGTAGGTAAATTGATAACTTTGTTTCTCGCATTGCCTTGTTTACTAGGAGAGCGTATAAAATAAAGTTGTGCTTGATTTATATTGTCCTCTAAGGTTGCTCTATGTTTTTTAGTTTTGTTTTTATTTATATCCATCTATACATGTAGAATAAAACTCTAAATTGATTTACTGATTCATTGTTGGGATAGGCGTAGAGCCCTAACGGCTGAAGGTAGAGACATAAGAATTGTTTATTCTTATGGTAGAGACACTATTTTTGGAGGGTAGATACCTTTCATGATATAGATCATGTAGATGAGCACTAAGAAAGGATTTTGGAAAATTCCTGTTGTACGGGATGTTCCATTTTGAATATGGATTTGTATAAGACTAAGGTAGAGACACCATTTTTGGAGGGTAGGTACCTTTCATGATGTAGGTGAGCACTAAGAAACCATTTTGGAATCTTCCCGTTATACAGGATGTTCCAGTTTGTATGAGGATTTGTATAGGCCGAACCATTTTTACACGACTGCCCAAAGCAAAAAGAGTGTTATGTGTTCAGGGTTCATGTAGATATGTTTGTGGGTATGTGAGTTTCTTTATTCCACCATAACTTCTAAATGCCTGAACTGATTTGGATAAATGGGGTATCCTTAGAATCCTTACAACATCCCGAGTGACACTGGCTAAACTTTTTTTTAGAAAAAATCAATATGGCGACTGTACGATGCCATTTTCAAATGTGAAAAAAAATTTTTTTTCTTCTATTATTACAATATGGGCATCAAATGAAAGGCCTTGATGAGCACATTCCAAAACTATATAATATGTCACTAAAATGTGTGAAATAAAAATAAATAAATTAAAAAAATTTATTAAAAACACGACTGCCCTGCCAAAACGAACTAAAAAGTTAAACAACAAGTGTCATTGCAGTCGGGGGACCTCTTTGATCAAAAATTGTTCCATGATAAGGTCCCCCGACTGCAATGACACTTGTTGTTTAACTTTTTAGTTCGTTTTGGCAGGGCAGTCGTGTTTTTAATAAATTTTTTTAATTTATTTATTTTTGCTGACAGAGATATCATTTTTGGAGGGTAGATACCTTTCATGACGTAGGTGAGCACTAAGAAAGGGTTTTGGAAAATTCCCGTTAAACAGGGTGCTACAGAGTGTTCCAGTTTGTACATGAATTTTTATGGCAAAATTTAAATGTGTAAAATGAGGTCTACTGATAAATACCTAGGTAAGTAGGTAATCCGTGACTTTCAAAATAAATGCACAACTATCATTATCACGCGAACCAAGTCGCGGGCAAAAGCTAGTAATAATATAAATCAAGCTTTATTTATATAGTGAGCGAGATTTGAAATTGTGACTTTTGTTTCAAAAACTTTTTGTCCATTGATTTTATACCGGATCTTTTTTAGTAATTTTGCTTAACAACGAATAACAACCCCATAGCAACCCCTGGCAACTTGGCTGACATAACATTTTGTCAATAAAACGTTTAGTTGAAGAGTCTACTTGTCCACAAATAATTAATTTTATTGCTTTTGTAGTTGATACGAGGTTTTTGAAATGGCTGGAATCAACAGGCCCATGAGTCAAATGAGAAAAATCGAATCGGTAAGTCTCTCTGAGTAAACATAATAATGTGGTGTTAAAATTCAATACCTAGGCTTTATGTTATACTTATTTTACTTAGGATGTACCTAGGTACCTATATTTTACAAATTATGCAAATTGATGTTAAGAGTTGATCGCTGATGATTAAATCTGGTCTACTCGAGTGTAAAACTCCGTTATTCTACTAGTCTACTTAATTTTGTTCCTTTTCCTAAAAATAGGTGAAGATTTTATCTAAGTAGAGTCTATTCCTACTTGTTTCATAGCTACGATATTTATAGATACGGGGTGATAGTTTTCTAAATTTCCATTCACTGGTTATGGTATTATAGAATTATGAAGTTCAATCGCAAGACTATATATATAGCTCATTGCTAAAAGTAATTAAGTAGGATACCCATTCTCCAAAAACTTAATTTCGAATCCTAAAGTTGCGAAACTTGCGAAGCGATGATACATTCAGTATGTGCATAAAATTCCCTAGTCCTTTCATTTCCATCAAGACGTTCTCTTACATATTAAAATACTTTTTTATAAAGTCATAAAACGCAGGGCCCGCTTTTTACGCGGCTATGAGGCATCGTCAGTTTGGCCCGTTTTCTGTGCCATTGGGCCCGGAGCGAATAATTCTTCCACTCGTTGGCACCCCGCCGCGTTGATACGGAACCTTCACCGCATTCAATATGATGGAGCTACTCAATCGAAATACTGGGGTTCACACGAGTTTAAAGTTGATTTCAAGTCCTATAATACTTACTAATATAATGCCTATTTTAAATATATTAATTGAACATTGTGAAGGTCCCGTGTCTCCATTTTAACTCTATTATAATAACCCTTGAAATGCAAAAGACTAGGTAGGTATAAGCATTAAGGTACCACTTGGTACCTGAAACGGGCAAAATCATTAAAACTCGGTGCTCTATGGCAAAAAAAATAAAGTATTTTGGTCTGTGAAAGTGGGTACGAGGTCCGTGATTCGTGTTTTTATTGACTGGATACACAATGTAAGCCAATGTTTACTGTTTGCTGTATAATTTAACCGCCCGCGAGTCGCGCCATACGGTAGATACGCGGGTAACAGCCGCCGATACACCATGAATAATAGATATTTGGAACGTTTACTCTACTAGATTAAGTAAACAGTTCATAGGACCCTTTTTCATTTTCTTGTGACCTGTTTAAATTAGTAGTTACGAAAGTACTAAAGTTTTTGCAAAAATAATATTCTTTAACGAATAATCGCCATAGATTTTTCAGTTCACTGCTACGAGTGCCTACCTACATGTTTGCATTACGAAAATTGTTTTGACTGTCTTCTGTACGGTATTAATTGCCTCAGTCGAGGTTACTTCGATTCGATAGTAAATATCTGATGTCATAATAAATCTCTTTAACGCCACATTAATTTATTTTTTTCTAGAAAGAGGCACTGTTCCGAGCAAGGAAGCGTATCCTCAAGTACTTGGTGCTGGGCTTCCTAAAGCAGGAGGGCTTCGTGCAGAGCGCTGAGACCCTCGCCTCGGAGGCTCACCTCACCGGGGAGTACCAGCTGTGCGACAACATCGACCTTGATATTATACTACAGGTTAGCAGATTGCAACAAATGTCGTTAGCGTGGAGGAGTGAGTCCCATCCACCCCGGTGGCTCTGTCCCGGTACCGGGACCGATGGGAAAAAAAGTTTCAACCGCCCCGGTGAATCGTATCTCGATGTTTAACGATGTCCTAAAGTTAAACGCAATACCGGCGGTATGATAAAAGATCTGTGCCATCCGCCCTTTTAAATAAAATTCTGGGGTGGGTGATACTTTGCGAGTGCGATCCTCTCCGTTAAACATCGAGATACGATTCACCGGGGCGGATGGAACTTTTTTTCCCATCGGTCCCGGTACCGGGACAGAGCCACCGGGGTGGATGGGACTCACCCGCGTGGAGGGGGTCCGGTGCCGATTCTCGTAGTGAGTCCGGTCTTGACCGGATTTTAAGAGCTCAGACCGGATTCCGCCCGGATTTCATTGGAGACCGGATTTTTACTCGTCCTTGGACAGTCATTAGACAATCATTGATTATAATTATTTTGTCTTATCTAAACCATCATCGCCACACAGCTCGGAGCGCGAGGCGCACTCCGCACGCCGCGACTGGTTTCTATGAGTGGGTGTTTTCCTGAAAGATGCCCATAATTTTCTTTTAAGAAACCATCCACCCACTTGTGTAAAATTTTACAAAAAAACAGCAAATAATATATGTTCTTGAATTTTATTATTTGAGTCGAAGACCGGACTTTTGTCCAAAAATGATTATTTTCAACCTCTTGCGACCGGAGTTCCGAATTTTGGTCCATGGTAACCCTAGGTCCGGCCGACTTTAGGTCGCTTATATGTAACGGGAAAAATCTCCGGACAGGACGGGGACGTGTGTGTCATATATATTTTCCCTCATCCCGTCCACGCTCCGTGCCCGTCCCGTCGCGTATTCATGTAACACTGATTTTACCTATATGCAACGATGTCAAGAAATCGTTTCGTGCATATTCCGTCAGGGTTTATTCCCGTTACGTATACAGCGACTTCTCGCTTCGACATCGGTCGGGAGTCGTCAGGCGCACTAATGCCAGCAGCCACGGAGCGCCAACTGTGTCATAACTGGAACGGATGAGGTTTGCCTTCACGATGTAGTAAGAGTCGTCAACGACATTCACAAGTCTCACGATAAAATTATTATTGGTCGTTAGTTCATGTAATGGAAAAGAAAATGCTCGTTTCTACTGGAGATACACTCCATATGTGACTACGTACGTTTGATTACATTCTGGTAGTACGAGATATAGTGGCAGGTAGTCGGTAACGCGTCGATGGAACGGCGCCAACGCGGCTACGGATGCTCCCTTATGTAACGGCTAAGTGCCGACCGCATCTAACTGAATTGTGGTCTTGCTGACAACAAGTTACTAGCGCTGCTGTAAATGTAACTGTAATGTAAATGTGTAAACATACATTACATGCATTAGATATTTTTTTACAAATTCTACTGATGGGTAAAACTTAAGTTTTTACGTCTAGTAAATACTAGAAAATTCTAGCAACTTTAGGTTGGAGATTATTATAACCAAGGAAGAGTTTTAATGACTCTATATTAATTTGACTGCTAATTTTCTTTTACTTCTATTATTAAAATCAATGATGGTGTTTATAGTTGTTTCGCATTTAGATCCCATTCTCTTTTTTCAGATACTGAATCGTTTAAGGTAAATATTTAAGATTTTTCAAATCAAATCAAGTACAAATAAAACGACTGGGATATGAAAAACTATTTGCTTTCATTCGACGGGCGCGGGCTGCGGAAATTAGAAAACTGGTTCTCCGTCATCTCACAAAGTATTTTTGTTATGTTCTTGAAAGGATTTTTCCATCTTGAAGTGTGTTCGATGTTCTAACTTCATTCAGTTTTACATAAATTCATTTATTTTATTTTTCAGAATTAATTTAAAAAAGTTTGTTGCTATTGGTTGCTATCCTGTAAATGATAAATGTCATATTATAATATTTTCGCTAATCTGTCTGGTGGTTGAAAGCAGAATAAGATATGAAAGACAAGGTAATTTAGTTAAGGAACATTAATTTAGCTGAAAACTTCAGTTCTATGGAACATATTACTGCTATTTCAACATAAAAAGTATTTAGTTACTTACCCAGTTGTTATTGACCGAGCAAGCACGACGCGTCTCCGTTTCAGCTTGGGCAGAATTTTTTCAAGGTCGCTTTTCTCAACCGATTCTCGTGAAAAGTTTGCAGGCTTTTCGAAATAAATAAAAAACATATCAACCATTTCAAAAATGCATAAACGCGAGGTCTATAGCTCAGGGGTGCAGAAAAGGACATAGGGTACCTTTTAACCCCAAAAAAGTAAAGTTCCCGAGGGATAGCAGTAAAACTTTTCACGCAGACGAAGTCACGGGCAGCCGTTAGTTAAACAATAGTCTTGCGTTTAGGGTTGTCACTTTGCAGTTTTCCATACAACCAAAAAAGGGTTATTTATTATGAAACACTCTGTAAGTATATGTATATAAATTAGAGTGTAATAAAGAGTTGGCTGTTTGCCCAGAAGTTGGGAGACGGGATGACGCCAAAACTTCCTATACTTACCTGTGGATAGCCAAATCTTCTCCACGATAAAATAAACCTTATGTCAGCTTGACACACGGGTTATTTGATGGCACTTGATGAACGCTAGAAAAGCTTTATGTACTGAAAATATTTTTTTATTATGCATTGCATTGGCACACTTCTTTTCATTGGGTGAATGTTATACCAGTGCCAATTTCGCACATTGATTAATGATGTCTGATGCGATGTTTCATAAATATGTTATACGTTTACTATTATATAACCGTTTACTATTATAGTACCGTCATGGAGAGATATCTGTCCAGCGCGAATACCGGTGGAGATGAGGTAAAAAATAATGAGAGAGGCCATGATTGAGCGATTGAACTTGACGTTAAGTCTCGTCTCCCAATGGGGTGATGAAAATCTCGTCAGCTTCAATGCCTCTAAAACGCAGGCATGTCTGTTCACCGCGAAAAGGAGTCCATTTACCTTAACTCCTACTTTCCGTGGTACATCTATTCAAGTAACCGATTCTCTCCAGCTTCTTGGCATGGAGTTATCTTCTGATCTCAACTTCGGCACCTCCATCGAGTCCAAGGCTCAAACTGCAGCTAGGAAGCTGAGCGTCCTAAATAAAGTCAAGCGGTACTTTACGCCTGGGCAGCTTTTAACTCTCTATAAAGCTCAAGTCCGGTCTTGCATGGAGTACTGCTGCCACCTATGGGATGGCTCGGCGAAATATCAACTTGCTGCACTGGACTCGGTGGAACGCAGAGCCAAGAGATTAATAGGCGATGAAGAACTGGTAGCAGCTAAGCTTAACAGTTTAGCTCACCGCCGAAAAGTTGCTTGCCTATCGGTCTTTTATAGATTGTACTTCGGTGAGTGTGCTCAAGAACTGCATGAACTCATTCCACCTTCTCCTTTCTACTATCGGACATCCAGACGCACTGCAGGTTACCACCCGTTCTTAGTTGATATACCTTTTCTGCGTACCAAACGCTACTCATCATCTTTCATAATGCGCACAGCTATGGAATGGAATTCCCTGCCGGCGTCTGTGTTTCCGAGCGCATACAACCTGACTCTATTCAAGGCCAGAGTGAATAAGCACCTTCTGGGCAAGCTCGCTCCATCGTAGACCCTGTCTTTGCTTTCTGGGCAAGACTGGGGTCAAGAGCAAACCCATTCAATATAAAAAAAAAAAAAAAATAAGTATTCTGTGGTTATGCATGCATTCAATACGCTTTTTACACCTTTTAATTTCACTCTATAAATTGGTATATACTTACCAATTCCGTTTGATTGCCCTCTAAAACCACAGAACCGACAGCGATTTATGAACACGGCCTATTGTTTGTATTAATCAATGGTTCATTATCTTCAGTTCAATGGTTTTGGTTAAGTAAACACTTGAGCTAAACCTACCGATTGCCAAATTCGATTTAGGGCCAAGATTGTTAATTAACATAATTATTATTTCGCAATTCGCAGCGAAACATTAATGTAATATTCGTAACTACTTAAGTACTGTTTCGACTTTTATTGCCATCGTAATAAAAGTTTGCGTCTGAAAATTTAATGTACATAAGTGATACTAATAAATTAATAATTAAGTCCAACAGCCTTTGGTCCTCTGTATTCCATAGAGATGAACGCGTTACTATTTTTTGTTCAATTCGAGTGCATCAAAGGCACATAATTATACATGTAAGTATAAGTCAACAGATTTGTTGGGTGGACCCAAATGATTTTGGGGGGGGGGGGGGGGGCTTGAGCCCCTTAGCCCCCCCCTGGATCCGCTAGTGGCCAAAGGGCTCGATTAAATTAAAACCCACACCGCGTGATCCTTTAGATCCATCCATTATGAAGGTTTGTGCCCAGCAGTTAGGGTTGCCAACTTGTTTTGCATCAAATATAGTATTTTCAAGATTATTAGTGTAAAAATATAGTAGATGGTGAAAAAGTCCAAAAAAATATAGAAGGCTGCCGTTTTGTATGGAGAATTTAAGAAAGTCACATTTTTCATACTTAGTAAGTACTCAAATTTTCATAATTTATTCAACAACCATAAACACAAGTGTTTAATCATAAAAAAATATTATGCAATTACTTATATAAGTAACAATTATTGTTGCTTTTGTTTAATTTTTTCACTTTAATAAATATAGTAGTTTTGCCTACTATATATTTTTTCAAAAAATATAGTAGTCGAGCCCTCAATATAGTAGGATACTATATTATATAGTAGGGTTGGCAACCCTACCAGCAGTACCCATTGAGATCAAAATGGCTCACAGATCTTGCACATCGAATATTCTTTGCTCCATCTTCCAGGATTACTGCAGCTACTACCTGATCCGGTTCAACAAGCAGCCCCAGTTCCTACGGCAGGTGGCGGAGGCCGAGCGGCCTCCCACGTCGGCGGTGCGCCGCCCTCAGACGAGGAGAGGGCCGCGGGAGGAGAGGAGGCCAGAGCCCATGGCAGTCGACGAGAAACAGCCCGACCTGCCGGGGACGTTCACCGTCACCAGGTTGGCTAGGGTGAGGCTGGAACTTAGGCCCGTATTTATATACGAAGAGCTCAGTGGCGCAGTAGTTTAGCGCCTGGCCCAGCGATTGCGGAGGTTAAGCAACGTTCGCAAGGGTCGGACATGGGATGGGTGACCAAAAACTTAATAAGGTATCTCGAGGTCTTCCGTGCTTCGGAAGGCACGTTAAGCCGTTGGTCCCGGCTGCGTTTGCAGTCGTTAACACCCACCAATCCGCATTGGGCCCGCGTGGTGGGTTATGGCCCATCCTCCTTACCACCCATAAGGAAGGCCTGTGCCCCAGCAGTGGGGACATTAAAAAAAGGCTGATGGACGACGAACATTAAGAGCAATCTTGAGATTAGACCTGAGATGCTGTTCCTATAAGAGCATCTCAAATATGATCTCAAGATTGCTATCAACGTTGAGAACGGTTTATAAATACGGGCCTTAGATAAGGCTCAATCGACGTCATAAGTACCTGCCTGAACAATTTAGCACCACACCATGGTTTAAACTTGTTGAACTAACGTTCTAGCTGTGGTGGTAGTTGTTGTGACCAAGTAGCAAAAGATGTTGGACATTTAGTACAATATGAGCTAATATGGATAGGTAAATTTGAAGAAGCTATATACTTTATATCAAAGAGTCAACTACAAACGTAACGTAGTGTAGTTGGTGTAATTCGTGATCTTTTCATATCTAGGAAGCCCAATTGTCAAGTTCAGCGATCCCAGCAATCGAAAGAAAACCCCTGGCAGGTTTCCTGGCCAATCAGTGCGTGGAGAAGAAGGAACTCGTCGAGCTGTTGTACCAGGACATTGTCAGGCCTTCGGGAGTCAGCTGGGAAGACATCGTCGGTTTGGAATCGGCGAAAGGATTGCTAATGGAATCTGTAATATATCCTGTGAGGTGGGTATTGAAACCATAATTGAATCCAGATACTCCCCATGAGTCCCTTATTTTTTTAAAAATTGTCTAATATCGTGTTGCTTATTTACATTTTTGTGTCGGCTTTATCGCTTTGAACAAGCTCTTCCAAAAACCTTACGAAAACAGACATAAACTCCTTGCTTCATCTTGTTACCACATTTATTTATTCCAAGCTGATTACGACCATTCGTATTCTGATAACTTATTTAGTAGGTACCTAACCTACCTACTCAAAAACAATATATTTTACATCATACTGCTCGGCAACTAGGATTTACTAGTATAGTAAGAGGCCGTGTAAGTTGGCATGTGCAACACAGTGCATTGTTTAGATAGAACGTTCCATTTTCAAATCACTTTACAATTCAATCATGGGTGAATGCTTTAATTGTAAAGTAACTTTACAATTCAAGCTATGTCAAACTCCTTAGTGAACCAATTTCTTTTCTTATAAAATGACGAAACTTTTTAATAAAAAAAAAACTATGAAAATTGCAAAACTCCTTGTTCAAACAATTTTTTTTTCATAAAATGACAACATTCATTTTGAAAGCGCGAAAAAAAATTAGCTGTTTTACATTTCGATGGAGTAGGCATTTTACTTTTGTATGGAACAGTAGAATTTTTTTCGTGATTTTTCCCATAATGAAAGTTGTTCAGTTTGATGGTCTGATCAACCCCACGAGAGGTTTTTAATGAACGAAAAATATCATTGTCAATGTTTTATTTACCTCGCATGAATGATGTAAAGTAGTATGCTTACCTCGGTTGTAAGTAGCTATCACACCTTCGAACTATATTCGCCCTTGCTCGCTTCGCTCGCTCGTGCGTCTAAATATCTCGGGTGCACTCGATCCATTAGCGCCCTTTGCGAGCTGCGCTCGCACGGGCGCCAAATTGGATCTTGTTCTGTAATAGCTCACTTACGTCCCTTGTGTAACAAACTACTATTTTTCTTGATTAATTTCTTTCACTGACATTATTAGCTTGGCCACAGACGGAACATCTACCACTACCTAAATAGTCAGCCATGTTTTTTCGCGCGCAGCGATAATACGCCGTAAGATTCTTGGCTTGTGTTTTCAAGGTATCCGGAGGTGTTCACTGGTCTGCTGGAGCCGTGGCGCGGCGTGCTGCTGCACGGGCCGCCCGGCACCGGCAAGACGATGCTGGCGCGCGCCGCCGCCAGCGAGAGCTGCTGCACCTTCTTCAACGTCAGCTGCAGCACCGTCGTCAACAAGTGGCGCGGGGAGTCCGAGAAGATCGTTAAGGTAATCAAAACTGACGGATTGTTTGCTGGAGTGATGAAACTGGCTGTTTGGTACACAGATAAAAACCATGATGAATGCCACACTGATCAATGATCGGCCCCCCCTACTCTCCACGGGATTAAGTTCACATCAGGATCCAAACGTCAAAAATCTGTTATTTTGGTTACATTGAAAACATTTTTCATGGTTTACATAGTACCGTTTTGACGTTTAGATACTCGATTCTACTCGATCTCGATCGCGCCAAGAGTAGGTAGCCCCTCAATGTTGCTAGAGAATGGGCATAACCATAACCTTCCGGACGACTTCGTAATTTTCTTAAACTTGACGCTTTCCTAACTTATCTTATTTTAACTAAGAATTTTCTTAGTAAAATATTTCTTAAAAACCCGCAAATTTTTAAGGAAATGGAATCCTGGGAAATACGAGGTTTTACGAGCTTTTTTGTCGCCTTTTGCCATTAGACTACGGATAATTCATGGCAACAAATGGAATGGCTTTTATTAACAGTTAAACCCAGGTGAACCACGAGAAAAAAAGGCCCGTCCGTGGTTCACCTAGGTGAAATGATCCGGTGGACCACGGCTAAGAAGAGAGGATAAACAGCGAAAGAGACAGAGTCGAGTTAAAAGTCAGACGAGTTAGAAAATTGTAAAAAGAGTCGAGTTAAAAATAAGACGAGTTAGGAAAGTGTCAATATTGCAAAAGAGACCAACTCAAAAAAAGCCGAGTTAATAATGAGACAAGTTAGGAAAGCGTCAAGTTTAAGAAAATGACAAAGTCGTCCTGATTGAACCATAAGAATAATTTATTCTTATGGCATAACTTAAAAATGCCTTTTTGCAGTGGATTACCTTACCTTATGCCTAACTTGTTGATTCATGAGCAGGACACTATAAATTGCAGTACAAAGAAGTTAAAAGTGCAGTTGAAACATACTGACGTAGGTACTTACTCACTAATTTCTCCGGATATAAACATCTCTTAAAGGTGCTCTTCGAAATGGCCTCTTACTACTCCCCTTCGATCATCTTCGTGGACGAGGTGGAGACGATAGCGTCGGACCGGTCGGCCCCCGGCGAGCACGAGGCCTCCAGGAGGCTGAAGGTGCAACTGCTGACTGAACTGGACGGCATCACGGCCAGGGACGGCGTCGTGTTTCTACTGGCCAATTCTAATATGCCATGGTGAGAGAAACACTGGGTTTTATGACTCCATTCTCATCTAAAGACGTCTTATGCTACGGGAAAAAATCATTTTTAGTGTAGACTGGTTTCTACGGGGTCAGTAACATGGCAGTACAGTAACCCAGTCCAGCGCTGACTTGCTACTGGGCTCGTGTAAACACGACTGACTAGCCACCTGTTTTATTTTCCGGCACAGTACCTACGACTTACTGCCCAACCTCCTTTCAGTCCACAATGTCAAATTCCCAAAATGTCAAGCGGTTTCAAAATGTCAAGTTCCCAAAACGTCAGATTCCCAAAATGTCAAGTTCCCGAAATGTCAAGTTCCCTAAATGTCAAGTTCCCGAAATGTCAAGTTCCCGAAATGTGAAATTCCCGAAATGTCAGGTTCCCTGTTATAATAGGGCAGCAAATAATGATCAATAGGGTATTTGACTGATTTTTTTTATTGATTTTAAATGTTTACTGAAATATTAGCAACACAACATAAGTATTTATTTCCAAATATCTTGCACATTTTCAGCGATATAGACCATCAAACTTTCTAATTAGACAAGGAGAGCGCTACCAGCCAGTGACGTCACATGCTAGTAGCGCCATAAATTTCGTTTTAGAATAAAGGGATAGCAAGAGTCACAATGAAGTAACTCATAATTCGCTTATTATACTACAGATTGAATTTCTTTTTTCACATTTGTTATTCATTAATGTTATGTTTCTGAATGTCATAATTAAATATCAATATTTCAAAATTTTCAGAAAAAAATTCAAAAAAATTTCAATTATGTATTCGATTCGATATTTTATTTGATTGTTTTGTGTGTATTTAATTTGATTCGAATAATTATCGATTATTGTAATGTAGCTATTGATTGGATGATTTTAACAGGGAACTTGACATTTCGGGAATTTGACATTTGGGGAACTTGACATTTGGGGAACTTGACATTTAGGGAACTTGACATTTCGGGAACTTGACATTTTGGGAATCTGACGTTTTGGGAACTTGACATTTTGAAACCGCTTGACATTATAGGAATTTGACATTGTGGACTGAAAAGCCCAACCTGTCTACATGTACCCAGTTACTGGGTCTGAAATTCAGAGTCACTGGGTCTAGTCACTTATCCCGTATAAACCAGCCCTTTATTGGAATTAAGATTTTTTAAATGGGTTTCTTGAGTTTACGAAATAGCTTTTCGTTTCAATTCGAATAGTAAGACATTTGAAGAGATCCAATCTAGTACTGAACATGTCACTTTGGGATTACCACGAGGTAGCATCCTTGGACCCCTTCTGTTTCTAGTATATGTGAATGAACTGCCAAATATCACTGAGAACCTATGTGTCATGTTTGCAGACGATGCTACTATTTTTATTCCAGATAAATATAGAAATAAAACCACCTTTGAAAATCACATAAATAAAGTATTAGAAACTACTACTAGCTGGCTTAAATCTATAAACTTAAACATTAATTTATCCAAAACAAAATTTATCCAATTTAGAAAAATAATCGATCTCATTCATACAATCTTGATATATCTGAAAATAGAACAAAAATAAATGAAGTAGACGAAATTAATTTTCTTGGTGTTACCATCGATGCTAACTTAAATTGGAAAGATCATATTTTAAAAATAAACCAAAAGATTGCCAGTTACTGTTATGCGCTTTCCATACTAGCCGAAACAACATCGGTGGATGTAACCAGAGCTGCATATTTTGGTCAAGTTTATCCGCTGTTAATTTATGGCATTATATTCTGGGGAAATTCTGTAAACGTTGAGTCAACTTTCCTCTTACAAAAAAGGTGTTTACGAATTATTTATCATATGTATTCTGATGAAACACTGAGAAACATATTTAGGGAAAAAGGTTATTTAACGTTGACAAACATCTTTATTCTAGAATCTGTAATTTTTGTAAAACAAAATCCGAATTATTTTATTAATAAAATCACTTCCCGTCCCAATACCCGCAATAAATATAAACATGACCTATGCATACCAAGAATAAATAACCATTTATACCATAAAAGTGCCTTCAGCACGGGCATTAAAATATTTAATCATTTACCTGCAGATATTAAGGCTCTAGATTTACCAAAAATCAAACACGCACTTAAAAAATGGCTTATCAATAATGTATTTTACACTTTAGATGAGTACTACGCATCTAAACACTAATATATTTCGTATTTTATAGTTTTATGTATTAGTTTTAGTTTATAAGATAAATATTGCAAGCCCGTTATGGGTATACTGTTGTTACCTACTAATCTGCAATGTAACCTGCAAAAAATTGTACACAGTTTCAAGCAATAAATATATTGAATTGAATTGAATTGAATTTCTTTAGTAATCTGCCTTGGGCGACACATAACTTGAATATTTTATTCAATGGTAATTTCACAGGGAAATCGATCCAGCCATGCTAAGGAGGTTGGAAAAGCGCATCTACATACCACTTCCAGACTTCAAGACTCGAGCAGAACTGTTTGAGAAGTTCCTCAGCTCGAAGACCATCGAGCTGTACCCGAAGATGGACTTCCAGGAGCTGGCGGCTAAGACCGACGGCTATTCGGGCAGCGATATCAAGCTGGTCTGCAAGGAAGCTCTTATGTCTGCCGTGAGGAAGATACTGCCAAATATGCTTGGAAAAGGTAATTTGTATCTGGGTGGGACACCTTCATTGCTGAACAGTCACGCAAAATATTGTAACGGAATAATAATTTTAAGAAATCAATAATTATTTTATTTTTGGCAAGCATAAATTGATTATAAACTGTTTATTTTTCTTTGGAAAGCTTGTAGTAGATACCGGCTAAAAATATATTTATTATACTAACGGTTTTTGTGGGATGAAAACACAAAAATTAGTATTCTCAGATCAGAATACATGATTCGTGCCTACATGTATAGTTTGAAGTAGTGGTTGACGACGTGGAGTATTATTCAGAGCACCTCTTCTTTTAACGAATTGAAACGCATGTCCAAAAAAAGGCATGCCGGCGTTTCACCAATTACTTACCTATTTTTACAAAAAAATGTCTCATGATTTCGTAGAGCTCTTGGCGTTCTTTTGAATAAAATTGCATGTAAGTAATTAAGTAATTAGTTCCCCTGTCCTGATGTTATCTAGGTGTTTAAAGTGTTTTGTTTCCATGACCATAACCATCAGCCATTTTTAATGTCCCCACTGCTGTGCTGGGGCACCATAAGTCCATAACCCGGCACGCGGGCCCAATGCGTTTTGGTGGGTATTAACGACTGCAAATTCAGTTGGGACGTTGGTCCTGTGGCCGTTGGGCTAACGTGCCTTCCTCGCAAGGATCCTCGAGCTCCTGCTCGAGATGATAAATTTTTGGTCACCCATACTATGACCGACCCTTGCGAAAGTCGCTGGGCGAAGCGCTAAACTTCTGCGCCACCGAGCTCCTAATAATAATTGGTTTAGTCTGTTTCCATAGTTCATAATTATTTATTTTCAGGTTGTCAAAATAACCGCAAAGACCGGCTGAACTTATTGGACATTCTGACGGCCATAGAGAAAACAAAACCCGTTTCGAAGAATTTGGCGAAAAAGCACGAGGAGTGGCAGAGTCAAATGGGATGTTCATAATACGGTGACGGTGGTTTTATGTTTTTTTTAATTCTTTTATGTTTTTAATAATCTGACATGGAATTGTGTTTCAAACTTTAGGTAAGTACAGTCAGTAGCACGTCAGGAATAAATAGAAAACTGTATAAAAAAATTTTTTTTGAACCTTAATGTTACATCAATGTATAAAATTGATTGATTTGATTACCATGTCGTGGAAACCCTGCTTGCCGTTGACTGTACTAAGTAAAAATAATTATAATTATTTCTGTAATTGAATAATCGATTCAATATTAGTACTATTATATATCCTGTGACAATATGCTTGCTTAAAAAGAACTAGTCCATGATTATTGTTTGCAGTAGGTACCCATACAGTACCTACTTAAAATAATGTCTTTTTCTTTGGGATCAGAATAAATTATAAACATTTTTTGAAGTAGAATGTATTTTTTAAGCTTTTTAATCTTTTCCGCTGCTTAATGGTGGCAAAAAATTGCTACCTATCATTGTGGGCCTGTGTCAAAAATGTCGTAAGTATATTTTTACTATTAATGTCCTTATTTTTTGTGAAGTTTGTTTGTTCTTAAATATTTATAACTAAAATCAATTTAAGCAATTTTACTAATCGAGTGATAGACCTAATACTCGCAAGAATGTGAAAACGAATGTTGTGACTAGAATAATGTACCTACTGTGTCTATATTATGAGTCTGCACAGTTACGTTTACAATACTCGGTAAACTGTAGTAAACATTTTTGTATACAATTTGCCTCAGCGCTTCAGGCGGCAACTATACTAAACTAAAGGTTGTCATACAAAATATATCAACTAGTCTCTATCGAGTATAGTAGAGTACGAGAGGGAGGTATAAGCTTCTTGGTATGAGGCAAACATCTTGACACTTTTTTGGGGATAAGTTCGCGCATGTGCACTTGCGAGCGACCAATAGCGCGCGCTCCTTACCATACCCAAACGCATACCATACCCAAAATACGCGCACGCTACGCATACCCAAAATACGCGTTATGCGCAATTCCCACCCGCATGTTTGCCTCTTACTATACCTCGTTAACTCATAATACGCCTACTGACTAAAATAATTTGTCTGTTCTAGGATTTAGTTTTACACAAAGGTATTTTTAAAGTATGTAATTAAAAGTCTTGTAATAGTATTGTTGTTGTTTATTGATGACTTCTAAACCAACATCACGCGTTCTATACAAAATATTCTTTTTAAAAATACACCATCTTAAGCTTACAGCTTTAGAGCCCTAATTATTACACAGCTCAATTCCTCCATGTTAGCATAGTCTTGGTTTTTACGTAGGTCATAAACAACTTATACCAGACCACAAACTATAGAGAATGGTATACTACTGTAGAAAAGTTAACTTTATTGACAATGAGGGCTTTTCAAAATGACAAAAAGGCTCGATAGATGGCGTTGATAAAAATGTATGTCTCATTGTATTTTTTTACTAATCTTCGAAGAGTACCTACTCAGGTTGACAGGCAGATGTAACCCTAAAATGATTCTCTTTGGGCAGATGTCAGCCAGCGAGCGCTCTCTTACCTCTTTGGTACAGACCATTTATTTTTAAAAGCCAATTTTGACACTTCTCTTTCCATCAACACCATCTAGTGAGACAAATAGTTACTATTTTTATTTTTTAAATGACACTTGAAAAGCCCTCACTCATTTTTATGTTTTGTGATTGTTAGCTAACGCCATAAATTTATAGAATTTAGAAATTTGACTAGAAACCAAATCAACAAAACCAAATTGAGTTGACTAAAAGAGACATTGACTAAAAAAAAATTAAAAAGGCGTACTCTCGCGTTCACAAGCTTTTTATAATTGAATAGACTTAAGGTAAGGTGACCAGAAAAAAATATACTTTTTCGATTGGATACAGATGATATAAGAACTAGCTCTACCATGATGCAAACTGTTTTCGCTACCGACTGTCGGACATACTGCTCACAGTCAATACGAGTGAAAGGGAGAAACTATAGTTTACGGTACTAGAGCAAAAACAGTTTGCATAAAAATTCTAAAATCATTGGTTTGCATCATCTAAGTTGGCACTTGGATTGAAAGATGAAAATTTTCAATTTAATTTTTAAAATTATTGTACTTACTTTTAATGATTTTATATCATTAATAATTATTATAGTCCGTAAGCCCGACAATATTGCCTACGTCATATGACATCACGATGAAATGCATGGCACACGGTCGGAAATGAGGATCAGAAAATTATCGCAAATAAAATTGGCCGGAAGCTTGAGAAAATCCTTCACTTCCGGTTAAAAATCACTTTTGAAGGACTTCCGGCCAGATATGGCTGGGCAGACTTATTTATTCTTAAGAGGCATATTACATTTCGACTGTGATTTTTGCGTAAAATGGCCAATTTTGGCGTTATCGATCTCAGAAACAAAAATACATTTACACTTTTGACTTATTGAATGGTGCAGAATAGCTATTGGAATAGTTCATAGCGGCCTCGCTTTTTTGAAAATTTGCTTAACTTTATAATTAAACCCGAAATTGCAGAGAAAGATTTTCATAAAATGCTCGAAGGCACTTTTTTGAGCTCATGGATTGAACAACTGTGCTAAACAATTGAAATGAAAAAAACTTAATGTTAACTCTTATACACCGTCATTTTGTAGTCGTTTTAATTAACTTAAGGGAGTGTTCTACTAACGGAACTAAACATTTTTGCCAAAGAAACATGGGTCGAAAAACGACAAAAAAATTTGACTTTTCCATACTAATAAAATATTTTAGCTGTCTAGTTAGTATGGGAGACCCAAAATTTTTTGTCGTTTTTCGACCCATGTTTCTTGGGCAAAAATGTTTATTTTCATTGGTACAACACACCCTTAAGTTAATTAATACGACTACAAAATGACGGTGTATAGTCGAATAGTTCATAGCGGCCTCGGAATTTAGAAATTATGTATAGAATATGTGAAAAAAAATTCCAATCAAAAAACCATAAAACTACTGAAAACGCTCAGAATAAACTGTGGATTTCTCCTAGATACATTATTATTATTACGTAAAAATTATATCATAATAATCTTTACTTCATAAAAAAATCAAATTTCATACTTTTATTTGTTGTTTGTACTTGTTTGTCTTTCTGTGTATGTTCAAAGTTGACTCTAAGAAATCGTTCACCAACTTTCATTTTCCTTTCTAACCCTTTAACTGTCCAGTGAATCATCATATTACTTTTTGTCGCGGACACATATAAATGTATTTAGTAGACCCAAAGGTTTCTCTAGGTTGTATCGCTAAAATCCGTCAAAATCGAAATTTCGACGAAAAAATGTGATAGGGCCCTTAAACACACTTATATCAAAACGTTTATAATAATTTTCTCAAGCTTCAGGCCAATTTTACTTGCGAAAATCTTCTGATTCTCGCTCAGCACAACTTTTCCGACCGTGTGCCAGCGAAATTGTCGCGGGCTTACGGACGATTATAACATGCTGGCGTTTTGGGATGACTGTGAGTCAGCATGTTCACCAATTGCTAAATAAAATAAATAAATAAATGAACTCATGGTAGGGCCACTGTAATGTTATTGTTTCTATCAATGCAATCTGATATCCAACCATGAACCCTGCAATCCGGTGTAAAGGTGACTTTACATCAAAGACAAACTCAGAGCTTTACAAACGTAAAAGTATATTTTTATTATGTCTTATAGAATATGGTATTTTTTTATCTTTTGAATATCAATGTTTTTTATAATATTTAAAGTTTGGCACTGTAACAAGAAATCAAAAATTCTGTTCAAAATACTCGTTTTATCATTATCATAAAAATAAGGCGGACTTATACTAAAGCTTTACAGAGTACACAAAAAATTTAGAATAATACGAACGAATAGTCTCTCAACCAAAACAGAGTAGATTAGAAAGACCGAAAATACTTTAAATAAAATTGTTAAATCGAGTGAGGCCCATCGAGTCAAATCTTGCGACGACACACTCTAAAATTTTAATCTTATCACAGATCACTTATAAAATAACCACGACGCTTTGTGGTACAAAAATCAGAACAGTAACTTTTATTATAACGCTATTTTACGCTGCAACAGTGTTGCCAACTTTGGATTTCCCGTCAAATTTACCAAATTTAGGGTCAGACACTAACGAGAGAAAATATATTTTGATGGCTGACGGATTTATTAACGGGAATAGTTTTGACTCAATTTAATGTTTTTTGACATATTTGTGTACTAAGAATGTTTTCACAGCGTTTAGTGGTAAAATCAAAATAAAAGGAAAAGTGCAGAAAATATGGTCAATACCATTTAAAAATACATTTTGGCCTGAATAAAGAAATGGCATGGCATGCTATTCGTATGATTAACCCGATGAAGTAATACCCGGTATTTTATTTGACGGAATTCATTGACGGATAAATATTATAATGTAGACGGATTTTTGACGGAAAACACCAACTTGCTTAGCGGAATTCAAAATACGTTGTTGGCAACACTGCGCTGCAATAACTACAGAGACGATTAGAGTACCTTTACCATCGAAAATAATGGTGTTTCAATCATCTATTTTACGTATAATATCTACAGAATATTATAAATTAGTTTAATGCCGAATATTAATAAATTGGTTGCAAATTATTAATTTCTAGCTAGAAGTATGTTTATCCGTATTTGACTTATTTGGTGAACAATCTTCACTCAAATCTTTATTGAAAAAAATATATTATTTTAGAACGAGACGAAAGAAATTACTAATTATTAATGAAAATTTGATTTAATAAGAGTCCCCGCAAACTTCAGACCAAACTGTCGGCCGATAGTTGGATTCAATATGAAGAAGTATGCAAGTGCGCACACTACAACGATTTGGTATCGGCCGATTCTTCGTACAAAACCAACTATCGGCCGATAGAAAGTCTGTAGTCTGCGGGCACGCCAAGACAACATATTTTTAATAACTAAAAAAAATAAAAGACGTATCTATCAAAAGTTGTTTAACAAGTAAGGATAAACAGACTTATATACCTACTACTACTGATTTAACGAATAATAATAATGAGTTTAAATGTAACCCATAGGCAGTGAGAGTTAAACGCGTAGGCGCTAATAATTTTCCAACGATTTACTACATAAGTATTAAATTTTAGTACCTACCTATAACAAATTACATTAATGAATACTATTTTGAGGTGTCTATCATATATGGCTGTTATCGCCATTAGCGACACAAGCACAACAGTCGCATGGGTACATTATAAATAGGAAATTAGACAACCAAGTTCGCAATTCGATGAATATCTTAATTGTTTCATTATTTTGAAATAGATAAAAAAATAAGAACTTAAGTAGCATATAATTTATTGATGAATTTTATCATTCGTTAACACGCAACGTTAACAATCACTAGGTACAATATAACAAATCTGCAAGGCATCCTAAGGTCGTTATATACGTAACGGGAAAAGACCCCGGACGGGACGGAGACGTGACGGGCCCCGTCCCGTTTTGGGATGTATTTAATAGCACTTTAAATTTGATGAAAACAGATATAAAATTGTATATCAGCACTTTAAAATAATAATGGACCTATAATTTAATATTATCACTACAAAAATAATGGTTTGCACTTTAAAATCGCAACCATTAGTCCCAACTCCGAAACCATTTAGTTTCTGTCCAACCATGTCAGACTGACCACCATCTGACCACTGTTAAAATGAGATGGAAAGATGAAAACAACTTGTGGCATGATGCATAATTATACGCCATCAGGTCGGTTCTGGCGTTGTTGGTCACAATGGAACCTAACCTCCTCTCTCGCTGCGCCCGCTCGTCGTCGCACCTAGACGTCTGTTTACCAATGCTAAAGTTATAAAATTAATTTGTAAAGTGCAAAGTATTAATTTTAAAGCTAATCAATTAAATTGTATAGTGCAAAGTATTAATTTTAAAGCTTAGCATATTTATAGTGGAAACCATTATTTTTATAGCTCATTCAATAAATTTTGAAGCTAAACATTTTAAAGTGTGTTACATTATTTTTAAAGTGCATTTATATATTCCCCTCCCGTTTTTTGTTACTATATTTTTTTATATGCAACGATGTTAAGAAATGGCCTCGTTCCGTCCGGAATAAAAACAAAATACGACAACTATACGAAAATTTCAATAAAAAATTGTTTAGATCTAAGAGCAAGAAAACTCATGAATTTTGAGAATAGAGTGGTAGAAACCTAGGACTATTACTATGTTATATAGCTATATTATACTACAGGTACACACGACGGCATCTACGAAACTTATTCCCTACGTAATAAAAGCTGTTTTCGCAGTTCAACTGTCGTGTGTACTATGTGTTCTGACTTTGGACATAGCACGCAATAACTTCAAATTATTCTGCTCTTTATAGTTAAGCTTGTAAATTGATATGTATACTAAATCACTATTATCAGGAACATTTTGAAAACATATCAATGTTATAAATACGAACAAATGTTGAATGTGATATTATTATTATTATTCTATACTAAAGAGATTATTTCCATCCAGATTTTTTTGTTGTATTGTGTTTTAAAATTTATATCCTAATCAATTTGTAGTATTTGGTCAAATTCGTCAAACATTTCAGTCTCCACAGTGTATGTCAAATATGCCTTGTGACTTATTGTGCAGATTCTCAAACAAAATAACATTTGGTGTTAAATAAATAGGATACAAGTCTATGTGCAAATGAGTTACAAGTTATACCTTTTGGGGTTGTCCATTAATCACGTGAGGCTCGCAAGGGGAGGGGGAGGGGGTTCAGAAAAAAGTCACGAAGTATCAGAAGGGGGAGAGAGGGTGTAGTGAGATATCATGTGTATTTAATGTTTTCGCGGAACGCGCGGTTTTTAAAACAGTTCAGATTTTTTAAAGATAATATGTAATACACATGATCTTGGGGGGGTGAGGGAGGGGGGTTAGTCTAAAGCCTCACTCGAAAGTTGCTAAAAAACATCACGTGATCAATGGACGACTTCTTTCGCACATAGCTTAAAATATAAACATCATTAGCTAGTCTTTGATTTTCCATATCTTAAACATCAAAAGCATATTTATAATTACTTAATTAATACTCTTTTAGTAATTTAATTACACAATGTATAATAAAAAAGTCATATCCAACCGAAGGTGACTAAAAATAGTTAGAACTCATGAACACATACAACTTTTACAAGAAGAATCTTCAACTTGGAAATTAAATTAAATTGAAATCAACTATTACTGCCTTTCGGCTTGATGTAACCTTGTTATTACACCCAATAAATATTAGTTTTTTTAGAATAATCTTGGCTACTTTTTATCAGCTAGACCTAAAAGTTGTAATGCGTAATCGAAGGGAGTTGAGTGGACTAAGAAAAAGTTCAAAATGAGTTATCGAGTGTTTCAAAATTATGTTAAAGCCAAAATGTATGCATTTTTGTCAATTAACACCTTTGCTAGGGGTTTTGAGCTCATCAGTCGATTTATCATCTTATAAAACCCTATGTTTATGCAAAAAAGTTGTTCTTTTTCGGTTGAAAACACGTTTGTCCACTCACCCCTCCTCTATGGTATACAGTGTTACCAGTTGAGAATATTAAATGTAAAATATGATGGCGGGAATTTGGCCGTCCTCCACAGAAGTTCCGTTGTTGTTGCCCGCCGCGTAAGAGAATTGGAATACTACTTTCTCACCGTTGTTGCAGTCGACCGTTACGCGGCGGAGGCCCTTAGTTCCATAGTAGGAGTCCGTGCCCTGAAAGATTTATTGTTAAAATTAGAAAATTATTACACTAGCGCCACGCCGGCAATAAAATAATTACCGTGTAAATACACTATTTATTAAAAATCCAAGCTGATGGTCCCCTAACAAAATATCAATTGTTATAAATACACAAACTTAATGACAGATATTTTTAGCTATTTTTACCACCAAAACTGCAAACAATTATTTGTCACTGAGTTTGAGTATTTATAAATAATAATTTGATATTTTGTGGGGAGACCATCAGCTTGGATTTTTAGCGCTCCCGCAGACTACAGACTTTCTATCGGCCGATAGTTGGTTTTAATAATTATGAAGACTCGACCGATACCAAATCATTGTAATGTGCGCACTTGCATACTTCTTCATACTGATTAAAGGGCCCAACCCAACTATCGGCCGATAGAGAATCTGTAGTTTGCGAGGGCTCTTAATTTTTTTGCGGCAGTGCGCTAGTTTTGGATTTAATATTGCTTTTGCTTTAGATATCAGCCACTGTAAAACTTATTTATATACTGTGTATAAATTAAATAGTTCTGCAAGTTAGACTTTCTAATCAAAAATAAATTTTGTAAGAATGAGTTAAGTCCATAGACAGCAGGGTTGCCATCTTTAGGAAGATAAAAATCGGGACAAAGGCGGCGGCAAGCGCGAAGCGCGAGCCGCTAAAAAATTTTTGGTCGATTTATATTTTTATACAAGGTGTTTGGTAAAAGCCTTATAAAGCCGAATATTATGGTCTATAGGGACCATCAAACTGAACAACTTTTACTATGGGCCCAGCTCTGAAATAGCGAAAAAAAAATCAGCTGTTTCATACAAAAATTAATAACGAAAATATGAAAATGTATGAAACAGCAGATTCTTTTTCGTGATTTCAGAGTTGGTCCCGTAATAAAAGTTGTTCCTATTCACCATATTCGGCTTTATAAGGCTTTTACCAAACACCTTGTATTATCTTACAAATTCGAACAAGGCATGTCTTTTGTAATTCTGCTTTCATTTAATCTACAGAGCAATGATTTCTGACATTAGATCATTTAAGCGTCTCATATGGGAATAAAACGCAAAATAAGGCATTTAACTTGTTGTCATTTATTCTTTTAAACATTTGGACCCATTTTTTTATAAACATTTTGATTTTGATCGCGTGTTATCATCAAAAATCGGGACAAAACTGATGAATCGTCGGGACGCGGGACAATATCATCGAAATCAGAACTGTCTCGGCAAAATCGGGACAGGTGGCAACCCTGATAGACAGTAAAAATTTTTTCTAGGCACACCTCTCTCTCCTGTGCAACATGAAATTATAATATAAATACAGTAGATTCTTACTTTTAGTTTAGCACTAGCAATGTAGGATGTATTAGGCAGTATCTCCACAGGCTCTTTGAACATGGCTCTAAATGTGTCATCGGTGCCATCACAGCAAAATGTGGTTGTGTTTGACCCACAAACTTTCTTCGTGGCTAGGTGGATAACCTGGAAATACAAATAACATTTCACCAACCACGTTCTTGAAAGAGAAACCCATAACTACAACTTATTTATGTACAAACAAACCTGTAAATGAACTTCATATTCAGAGGGTCCAAAATATGAACCGTACAGTCCAAACCCGACCACAAAAATCCTTTGGTCCACTGTGAATCTTATTCTATCGCTGGTGCCGCTGTAGCCCCATCTCGATTCAGTTTGGGGAAACCTGTTCACTGTCAGTTCTTTACCCGTCATACAACACCTCGGAGTGTCTAAAAAACCAACGTTGGGTTTCGGATTAACAGTGAAGTAAAGGAATAATTGAACTATTTCTCTGTCGTCGAGCAGGCCACTCTGTGCTGGTCCCATAGCGAATTCTTCTACAGACATCAATGGGAATCTTATAGCGTTGAAAGCTCGTCCTAAAACCATTCTCTGGTTGGTCGGTGTGACTGGGATCTGTTTTCTGATGCATTCAGCTTCAGACCAGCGCAGTACTGCTGAAAATATTTTTGCCTCTCTAATTCTCAAAGTGTCTCTGAAAAACATAATGTTTGCTCAAGATAAGGTTTATTTAGAAGGATGAAACTTATGCACAAGGAGTGTATTCTCCCTTCAATACTTATTTCTGTCAAAGCTGTCAGCTTTGACAGTTTCTTGCTAAAGTTAAAAAAGTCTGGAATGGGTTATAGGAAAATATACACGATTCGAAAGAGCTTAATTACTAAGTTTATTTAAATAAAGATATTTTGACTCTGATTTAACACTTACCTTTCTAACACTGCATTTAGAGTATTCTGGTCAATATCAGTGAATCCTTCAGCATTCAATGCATCTGTTGTGTTTTTGTCTATCATTTCTAAGCATAAAGCTGCTAACTGAGGTTCATCAAAGAGACGGGCTTGAGTCAACAACAAGAAAGCGTTATCTGTACCTAGGTTACTCTTCAAGAAATCAACACAATGCTCCTCTAAGGCAGCCACAGCATACTTTTTAGCTGTATAAAGAGTAGTCATAACAGTCTCCGGGCCGATTCTTACTTCATCAGAATACAGGAACTTTAGCAAATGATAGAAGGCGGCCGGTTCAACATCAGGTAGCTCGATTTCATCAGACTTTGTTGCTAGGACGCCATTAAACATCGCGTCGAACACTGCGCTGCCGACGGATAGAACGAATTTGTGAGCCGGGATCACTTGTTGATTAGCTTCTTTGCCTACGATAAAATGAACATCGCAAAGAATTTCGTTGTTAAACAAGAAGGAGAGGCGTTCTTTGACGGTTGTTTTGGTCGCTTGCCAGTTGTGTAACCGGCCGCCTGTGTTGTTGGTCGGCTGCAAGTTCTCGATAGCCGACGAAGAGGCGACGGGCTCGTTGGGTTGGCCGTTGTCGTCGTCGCGCAACTGTTCGATTTGCCTCGCTAGTTGGTTCGATGGCAACATATTCTGGGGCAACTCATCGCCTCCAGATCCATCGTCGAGTCTGGCATGCATTAACCTATTTACAATATCATTTTTGGAGCCGGATGCCATAATAATAAAACGCACTATATCTTCAGTTACACAACATAACACACTTGTAAAAAATTAAGAAACACCTAAACTGACACTTGAAGTATCTACACAGTAATGGCAGTATTTTATTTATAAGCAAGAAATATTTATATAATTCTAATTAGCATCAATTTGTGTTTATCACGAAAATTCACGAAATGAACTTTCAATTTCAATATCTTTTTGACACTGACAGTAGTGACAGTCAAACAAAGTAGAGATGGGTAGGTCCGGTTGATACGCATCAGTGGACCTGCATCACATGCCACAGTGATAGATGTATATCCAACGACCAGTTGGATTCCGTTCACCCCGGAGCGGATTGCACAGCGGTTCATAGACTTGGCTGGCCCCAGACCTACCGGTTCCGTTTCTTTGCTTTGCTGTGCTACCTTGCTTGAAAGACCGCCGGCCAACCAGGGTAATTTTCAATCTATCGCATTTTGGGACTAGACCAAATTGGCAAGATAGCCATTAGCTTGGTTTTATCAAATATCATCGCCTGGATTGCGAAGTAGGAAGCTTTTAGGAGATATGCCACCCTGAACATGGACTCCGATCGTTAAAAATAACTCGATCGCTTATTTATACAAGATGTTTGGTAAAGCCTTATAAAACTGAATATGGTAGATAGGGACCATAATAAAACTGAACAACTTTTACTATGGGACCAAATCTGAAATCGCGAAAAAAAATGAACTGTTTCATACATTTTGATAATTTCGTTATTAATTTTTGTATAAAACAGCAGTTTTTTTTAAAACGAAAACTGAAACTTCTCATCGCACCCCAGACGACGATATTTGATAACACCAAACTAATGGCTATCTTGCCAATGTGGTCAGCCCCCTGATTATGTAAAATTGTTGCAATCAACTCTGACAGAAATCGCAGTTACATCGCTGCTTTAGTAAGAACCAATGTGACAACTATCTTAACTAAAGCAGCAATGCAACCGCGCTTTCAATCGATTTCAATCGAGAATTGTTAGCAACAGCTTTACGTAATCAAGGTACGGGTCAAAATATGCGATAGACTGAAAATGAGCCTCTTGGCCGGCGGTCCATGGTAGAACAGCAAAGCAAAGAAATGAAACCGGTAGGTCTGGGGCCAGCCTAATTGTGGAACTGAATCACGGGATTACGGACCACGGGGGGAGGTGAGGTGCGGCGGGGCGGCGGCGGCGGGCCGGAGTCGGAATGGGACCCACGCGATTCACTTCATTTCAAATTACTTCTGTTCTCAAATTATCTAGCTTCAAGCTTGTTGTCAGGCGTATTTATTATGGTTTTTTGTGATAAACATTATAGGTATTAGATTTTTCAATTGTTATCTACCCAATGGGGGTTTTTGTTTATGTTTGATCATTACATTTTTCAGTTATAAGTATTACAAAATTAGGGGTTTTTTTTTTTACTTTTTGATTAGATTTATACCTATAATCAGGTATAAATTCATAATAATTACAAAATATATGAGACTGATTTGTCCCATACTACTTTTATTTTTTATTTATTTTGCTTAATCCGCATTCCGTCTGAATTCCGACTCCGCCTTAGGGGATAGAGGTTCACGACGGACGGTTAGTGTCCGGACACGAAAGTGGCGGCGGCCGAGCGGTGGCGGGGCGGCGCGGCAGCGGAGCGGCGGCGGGGCGGGGCGATGAGAACGTGGGCACGAAACTTAGCGGCCGGTCAGCGGCGCTAGTAGTGTTGTGACAGATGGGCTAAATACCATTAAGGGCGTGGACCTACCGATTTGACCTACTGGTAGGACCACGGTATACCACTATGTGCTCGTGGTCCTACTGGACTAGGGCTTTTTAGAATATCGTAGTGACAAACCTAAATTGTATGTTAAAAAAACTTCTTATTTTTTTTTATTTCTATTGATGTTTTAAATGTGATGTTGCTATGGAAACAATTTCTTGTTAAATTAATACCGAAAAATATAAAATTTGATTAGATATATCACAGTGCTGAATTCTATAGGTTATTATGTCCCGTAGAATAACTGACCCTATTAGATATATTTATTGTAAAATATTTTTAAGATGAATAAATAATGAAAAATATTAGAAAAAAAAAAACGGAATCCTAAGGGTGCGGGTTCGAATCCCGTCTAAGTTGCTACGGGTGAGCCGATTTTTTCTAATATTTTTCATTATTTATTCATCTTAATATAAAAATAGCATTGTGAATGCAAAAATCTAAAAGTTTAAATATTTTTAAATCAATAAATAATAATAAATAAGTACCCAGTAATCAAACAGACACTATTATATGTTTCAACACAACACTACTGTCATTAGTCCAATAAAATTAGGTTAAATTGGAAATAATTCAATAACTGTAATTTTGTTTTTCTATGATATAAAGAATTGTTAGTTGTAGTAAAAATAAACAGAATTAAACATTTTGAAACTTCGCATCAAAGTAAAAAAAATGAAAAACTAAATTTTCAAACATTTTGATTTCAAAATTACAGCATAATAAGTAACTTTGTAAAAGTACCAGTGTTATGATATGACGCTTGCATTTCAGGTAAATAAATCAAAATTAAACTAATTGATCAATGGGGACTTATCATTATTAAAGAAGGTTCAGTAAGTTGCAGATATTTTGGCTTATCTTATCAGAAATTATAGATAACTGTAATTCAACAATTTATTCTGAATAGTATTTACTGTCTGTTAATAAATTGTTAAAAATTAAACAGATTGTCTTTGCAGATTTCTATTTTTCGAACTAAGTCACAAATATTTTTAATATTTGGAAAACGAAAATACATAACTATTTCGAAAGTGTTTAATTGATGCCTTCAAAATATTATTAGTACTATAAGAAACAAATTAAACAATAAATGTCTGCGATTATTCTTTAAATGATATTTTTTCTTAGTTACGTTTCAATACGAACGGTATTAATTGCAAAATAAGGTCGTAATTTCTTTGTGTATCAAATCTCGACCGTGCTGTCTTGAGTCGCGAGCACTCGCGATTTTATTAAAGGCCATAGTCAAGTCAGTGATAAGTAGTCCGTTCGTTTCGGTCGGGTTATCGGGTATTAATTATTAAGTACCCTGAGCAATTTAAAAAAAAGTGTAGGTAGCCCCGCTGTTCGCCCTGGCCCTCGGATTTCTTCATTTATATTTTTGTTATGAATGACTTCTAGCAAAATAAATTCGTTTATTTAGGTGAAATAAGCATATTATTAAATATATAATCTACGTTGTCTTTTTTTTGATAATTCACAAAATATTACATTTACGACGATTTTAAAACGTTGAAATGAAACCCATCGAAATGAAAAGTGTGTGCGAGCGGTTTCAAATGTCAATGTCAGTTATTGAATGCTTAAATATTAGTTAAAAGTTTCATTAATTTATTTTTAAAATTTTTTATCAGAAATAAATAGTTACAGTAAAATCGAAAATTTGAACGAAGCGGAACATTCAGTTTTGTGACCACTTTTTTTTTTAGAAAATCTTCTCATTGTGTAAAATTTCGAATGGAAATTTATTCGACGCTTTATTCGACCTTTATCGTGAGACGCTATTTTAATAACATTGTAAAACTGATTTTAGTGTCAGCGTCGATTTACTGTTGAAGTGATCAGTGTTTTTTTGCTCAGGTATGTGACCAAGTTTTGCCATTAAAATTATCTTTTCTTTAATTATTGTTATTGTGGATACATAACATAAATTTATATAGTATTTGATATCAAAAAGTTAATAGTGCTAAGTGCGATCAGTAATTATTAAACAATTCAAAACTATAAGAAAGTAGCATAGGATTATATGACTTGCGTTTTGTGACTTATTCTACAGTCACATATATTGGAACGACAAGTCACAACAGGTCGGAAATCATAAACTTAATTCACATTGCAAATTCTTACCCACCAAATTATGAATTACTAAGTGTGAGTTGCACCAAAACGCTGTCAAAGTTAAAGTTATCGTCAAATGATAATGCTACTTATTTGTCACGTCAAACTTGTCAAAGGGCATCATGCTGGCTGGCACTTCTTTTTTTGGTTAACTTGTGTTTAACCGGTACTTTAACAAGCTTATTATTCACTTCTCAAGCTTACGCGCTCACTAGACATGAAATAAAAGACTTTAACGGATACTAGCGCGGTTTTATTGAAAGTACTTTGGTTGTTCTTTTATTGAAACGAAATACCAACTAATTACCAAAGTACTTTCAATAAAACCGCGCTAGTATCCGTTAAAAAGTCTTTTATTTCAAGCTTATTAAAGTTAGGTGGTGCAACTGAGCCTAAAACTACATAAAATCTGTTTTTTTTTATTAAGAAAGAATATTTAAAGTTATTGTTTTATTTCTTTTATGTACTATTCTTCTTGTATAACTACTTATTTCGATAATTTCACCAGTTATTTTATTTTAACTGAATAAATACTTAGTGTGAGTTGCACGTTGCACCAAAACGCTGTCAAAGTTAAAGTTATCGTCAAAGAAAGTTAAACTTGTCAAAGGACATCATGCTGGCTGGCAACCTCTTTTTTGGCTAACTTGTGCTTAACACCGGTAAAATAAAGTACCGACTTTATTTTATTTTTTTTATTTGGGATAACAAACAGTTGATACAATATTATATTATAATTTATTGTATTAGGTATTTAGGCCATCTTTAAACAATTTAAACGCAGCTTTGTTAACTTTAAAACTTTTGTAACTGACCATTATGTCACTGTCTCTTCCAATTGATGGAGTTAAAGTATAAAATTAGACGATTTTTACTTTTAAAATTGTGCGGCTCCATAATATGATTAGAGTAAATGTAATAACTTTTCGAAAAAGCGACACATATCACATAAAATATTATGTTTTTAAGGTAAAGTTATAAAATAACTCATCAAAAAGAACGATATCGAGTCACATAACCGAAGAAAAAAAAACGATAATTTTGTGTAAATCCTTGAAACTAGCTATTTTACTATATTTTAAATCCCATGTGTAATTAAATTAGTTAATAAAAAAGGCGCATTAGTTTCACAGTTTCTCTTATTATGCTTTTAAATTTAGTCACCCAACGGATTACGGTGCCAGTTTCGCAACAAAGTTAGTTTTGTTTCGATATTATCGCGAAAATACCTCGAATTTCGCGTTCCTTTTTAGTTTTCTCTATAACTAACATTATGGTTAAAGAATAATGGGAAAAAATGTATGGACCCCGTCCCCAACAGTGTAGCACTTTTTATCATATATCATACGAAAGAGCGTAAAATAGACATCATGTGTTAGGACGCTTTATCCCATTGTTATTTGTAAATAAAAAGTGGGGTACACTTTTTTTTCAGTCGCTCATATGTACAGTCAGCAGCACGTCAGACAATACATGTTGATCTTGAAACCGTCTTTATGCTGTACGTTATAAAAGCTGTTTTCGTAGTTCAACTGTTTAACAGTATCCAGTATCTATCTCTTGACCATTTATTGTTTAAGTTGCTTGCTATTGCTCTTTAATGCTGTTCATACTATACTATAATACTATGCTGCTTACTATTATACCTATTCACTGTCACTATCAGAATTTTCTTCTTCTAATGCATTTACCTTTTTCTAGGTATATATTTTTCTTTTATTTTTGTTTCTACACACTCTGACAAAATGACCGTATATGCTGCATATTATACGTTTTTCCCAAAGGCGAAGCAATTTCTAACTTCATGTTTTTTACCACATCTTTTACAATCTATTTCTCAATTTTTTTAACTATTTCCTTAGCACTCAGCTCTATTTTTTACAGCATTCACTTGTCATTATTTTTCCATACTGTAGTTTATGTATTTGTTATTTACCTGCCTCTGCTGCTCTGCAGATATCGATTGCAGTATTTAATTTTAGGTCAGCCAGCTTCTCTCAGTAATCTTTCTTTCTTCTTCTTAGCGTGTCGACTCGGTATATAATTATATTTTTGAGGACCAGAACTCAGCCACTGATATAGCATTATCAGTGGCCTTGTAAAGATCCTAGCGTGTGCAGGTGTTGGGACACGCAGGGCATGACAGAAGATGTGCCATTGTCTGGGGGGAAATACCACACAGACATACGCTCTCCGAGCTGTAGCCCCACCTGAGCATGTTCTCCTTGCTTCGGCCTACTTGAGTCTATTTAAGGACTTTCAAGTTGCCCAAGGTAGATCATGGCCAGGGGATAGTTGTTCCGCCAGCTCAGTACTTGGGTCTTTGAGGTATTTCTCCTTCCAGAGCTTTAAACGGGTGTCTTTAGCTTCCCCGTCCAGAGGAGTAACTTCCTTGTGAAAGTTGTGGCGACTCTTAAGCCTTTGGGTCACCGCCACGTGGTGGTGTTAGGGGTGCCGTGGGTCATGCTCTTTTTTAAAGCTCTCTAGAGAGCTAGCCACATCCCTGCGAACGACCGGGGAAGCAATACCAGCCAGCAGATACAGCAAAGCAACAGGAATTGGTTTAAGAGTATCATTCTTTGATGGATAGGTTCCTTGTTACCTATGACAATTACCATCGTCATTAATGTATGTTCTAACTCTAACTCACCCAGTGTATAATTTTTCGCATTTTGTATGAAAATGATCAAATACTTCATCATTCTCTTGTTTCAATGTTAGGAGGTTGTGCTTTAGTCATTATGAGGCTTTTTTGCAGTGCCGTTTAGTCTTGAAATTTTCCTAATAAGTCGTTCAAAGTGTTTAGATCCATTTTACCTGTATTGTATACTTATATTGCCCGCGTGGTCAAGGAATACTGTTTTTTTTTCATGGTTCCGCAGTTTTATCCAGGCCCATGGTTTGTATATAAAATCTGAAGTTCTGCATGAATCTCATTATTGACGTCATGTGAGAAATTTTATTCTTTCCATTATTATATTTGCACTGAGCTTTTATCAATGAAACTTTCCCAATCTCAATTTTCACTGTGATTAAAAAAACATGGAAACCACGGTGATTGTTCATCCAACCAGTCCCAGGATACATGAGTGACTTTCATTATCTCAGCTACAAGAACCACATCGTGGGCAAACCGTTATAATAATAATAATCATCATCAATAATCATCATTTATTGAAGGCAACAGAAATATCATTTCCAATATTAGGCCCGTAAAATAAATACCTTACAGACTTACATACATAATATTACAGTATAGAAGGCGGCGACGTGTTACGCAACGTAATGTCCAGGGGTCGACCTCTAAACCGACGGAATAGGACCCCCTTCGGCCAAAAATCCTCCTTCATGAAGGTCTACAGATATTCAGTCGGCACCCTCACCCCAAATGAATTGAAGTTCACGTTATGGCGAGACTCCAACCGCTTGACCCTCAGCGTATATTTGGCTATTATTCTGATTGTACTCCACAATGTCATTGGATTGTGTTGAGTAATGCAGGCGGGACACGTACACCGGCGTTGTCAGGATAGCCGGCCGCAGCAGGTGATTGTGTTCAGTCGGGGCAGTGCCGCACAGGTTACGATATGACGAGAGGCCTTCTTCTTCTTTTCCACCTTTTTGAAGCCATCATCATTTCATCGTGCATCCTGTCTCCGCGGCGGCGCTGGTTGCTCAGCTTTGGAGACCGATCCTTGTTTGTTTCCCTCGTTTGTAGCCCGGTCAAGATGATTAGCGGGCTTGTTGGTAGCATTAACAGCAGCGTAAGCACGTTGAGGTGTAGACGTGCTCACGCGTGACGTTTTCGCCGGAACGGAGGGGCTGGTGGCGGGGCGGGGTGCATCGCTAGCTGCGGTGGCGGCCGGTGACGCATCCATATGCGCCGACTTCAAACTGCAGATGGAAGCATTTTGCGCTCCACGTTAAGTGTTCACATTTGTGGCCTCATGTGACCTGAAACCGCAGCGTTGTTGCTTAATTACACCACTTGGGCACGCAACTCACTGATGGTGTTGTCTGAGGCCTCCAGTTTGCACATTACTTCGGCCAGGATTATTTTCAGGGAGGTGATGTCCTAATCTCAAATATCTCAGTATACCTTTCTAAACCCAGTTCCAGCTAGCTTTCGAGAAAACTCGAAGGCCGTTCAAACCATCCCGACCAATTTCTGCATGCCCCCTTCCCGATCACCAACGGGAAGGGAAGCGCGTAAATGCGTTTTTCTTAGGCATACAAAAAAAAGGGTATGGGTGCCCGCATAACAAAGCAGGTTTCAGGACAGGTCGGTACTAGTCAGTACAGGTCGGTACTGGTCAGTACAGGTCAGTACCCATCGGTAAGGGTAAAGTAGCCCCATACTTTTCTATGGGAGGCCGCATAAATAAAACAGATTGTCGGTACTGGTTTGCCCAAACATCCGCGGCGCAAACTATGTAGTAGCAACATGACCGAAAAACCTATATCCTTTTATGTTTGCACCCTATGGATGGATGGATACCTATGCGGACAATAACCAGTCTTTTCAGATACTGCCTTTTTCGGAAGGTCGGTTGGAAGTAGTAGCTGTAATAAAACCATGCAACCCCATCGAGTTTTTGCTCGTTTGATTTGTCTTGATGAGTACTTTGCTGGGAAATAATGGCCAAGGCTAGATGATGGAGCCGGAAGAAGATCACATAAACTTTGTAATAAAATCATACAAATCCATCGAGTTAAAGCTCGTTTGATTTGTCTTGACAAGTACTCAGTTGGGAAAATAAATAGTGTTCAAGGTCTGATGATAAAAGCCGGAAGAAGGCCACAAAATCTCTGTAACAAAACTATTCAACGCCATTTAGTTTGGGCTCGTTTGATACGTCTTGACTAGTTTTCTGATGGGAGATTTGAAATTTAAATTGAGATAGTATCCAGGGTCTAATGATGGAGTCGGAAAAGGGTCACAGGAACTCTGTAATAAAACTATACAACTCCACAGAGTTTAGTGTTCGTTTGATTTTTCTTGATAAGTACTTTGTTAAGAAATAAAGTCCAGGGTTTGGTGATGGAGCCGGAAGAAGGGCACAGAAACTACATAATAATACCATACAACACAACCCCATCGAGTCTGGGCTCGATTGATTCATTTTGACAAGTATTCGGATGGGTGTTAGACCTTGGTCTGATGTTGAAGCCGGAAATACCACGGAAAAACATAGATAAAACTAAAAAGCAGAATTAATATATTTATTGACAAAAAAAACTATAAAGAAACACGTTTTAAAAACGAACTATAAAGTTAAAAAATCGAACTGAAAACCCGTAACGATTTATGACCATATACAGAAGTTAAACCTAAAAACGTGGGGAAAATGCAAAAGTCAATGATGATAAATCTTCCAAAATGCTTCCCATTAAACGTAGCATTTAGGTTTAACTTGAAAAATAAACAATATTTATTAATTACAACCATTTTTAAAAATTTACAGTAATATTCGAATAATATTCGAATATATTCGAATACCTCCTTAAAAAATATCAAATATTCGAATAGTGAATTTCATCGAATATTTGCAAGCCCTAGTTGGAAGTCGTCAAACCCGTTTTTTAATAGCGCCCGTTATATTTTTTTATGGCTCAGACAAAGTGAGTCACTCAATACTCAATACTCAAATCATTTATTGCATTCCACAGTGTTACAGTAGTTCTTAATTATAATATTTTAGATCACTATGGACCCTGTCGGGCACAACAACAATAAGTAATAGATAGCAAACACTTATTTATTATTACTTAAACATTATTATATAAATCATACTTAATGAAGTTAATTATATCTTAATTAGTTAATTATGTTTGTTTCATTACAATAGGAGTTATTTACTTAATGAATAAAAACTACTTCCTTTTAATAAATAAATAAATAGCTATTTTATTTATTAATTTCTGTTAAATTATATTGCACTTATGTATTTTAATGATTTAATTTAGTTTACTTTTTGTCTACAACATTCATATTTCTATATTTTCATCTTCTAAATATTCCTTCATACTGTAATAACACTTTTTTGTAAGTAATTGTTTTAAATTATTTGAGAATTTTTTATCATCATTGATATTTTTAAGTGAATCGGGTAGCTTATTGAAAATTTTTATGGACATGGCTAGCGGGCTGGACGAATGGTGTTTCATATAAGAATTAGGAAGTATTAATTTATTTCTGTTTCTAAGATTATGTTTTATGTTTTGATCATCTCGTTTATTGTATAAATTTGAGTATTTCCGAACAAATTTACATATCTCTAGAATATAGATGCAGGGTAAGGTTAAGATTTTATGTTTTTCAAAGTAAGGTTTGCAGCTGTCTGATTCCTCTATGTTAACAATGATTCTAATAAGTTTCTTTTGAACTCATCTACAAGAGTGTCTGATTTATCATTTTCCATACAAAATTTGAACCCTATTTTCACCCCTTTAAGGGTTAAATCATGTCCACCGTGTTGAACATCAAAATAAATGTCATTTTCGCAATCACCATCCCATAAAACGTCAAGAACGACATCCATATCGATTTTTATGTTTACTTACCCTATTTACCCCTTGAGGGGTTGATTTTCAAAAACACAAATAATTGTTTGCTTATTTATTTTTAGACGTGCTCCAGCGAAGTTTAAAGTTGTAATTTCGATTTGATATTCTTTATCCATACAAAATTTGAAACCCCATTTTCACCCCTTTGGGGGTTAAATCATGTCCACCGTATATTGGATATTCAAAATAAATGTTATTTTCGCAATCATCATCCTAGAAAACCCTAATTACGATATCCATATCGATTTTTGGATTTTATTACCCCATTTCTTATAGGGGGTTAAAATACTAACATTAGGCTGAATATGTGGCTATATAATGGTTTATTTAACATTTGTCTTTATTGTCAAATGTATCATGCTGGGAGAGGACTTTGTTTTCCATAACACAGACAAATATCTACTGTGAAAGACAGATGAATCGAATGATTGTTACAAATTATTTGTACAATGAAGCATTTTTATTTTTATTATTATTATTAATATATGTGGGGTTAGATTTACACCCATAAGCCTAAATAATAAATTAAGCGATTTTTGATTCGAAAATAAAGAATTTTCTATACACAACTTCGTCCCCTTTTTCACCCCTTCGGGAGTAGAATTTTCAAAAACGCTGAGACACGTAAATATTAAAATTCAATTGTTAGCCTAAGGGGTCCTCCATTAATCACGTGAGCCTCGAATTGGTAGTTGCAAAAATCACAAAGTATCACAAGGGGGGACGGGGGGATGTAGTGAGATATCACGTGTATAAATTTTTTTCGTTGAACGCGTGATTTTTAACCGAAAACTGCGTGTGATTGTTGGCTCACCGCAAGACGATTTCCCCGCCCACCGCGACATATTTGAACTAAATTTTGAGATTATTTTGTACCAAAAAATTACAAGTGATTTAAAGAGGGGAGGGGGGTTAACGTAAAACCTCACCATGTATCACCAGGGGGGAGGGAGGGTTATAAATTGGCCAAAAAAACATCACGTGATTAATGGACGCCCCCTAAACACAAAATTTGAAGATCCTAGCTTCCAAACTGAGGGATTTTCATACAAACTTTGGACCCCATTTCACCCCCTTGGGGAGTGAGTTTGCACCCCTAGACCTCAGTGAGTCAGTGAGACACGTGAGTCAGTCAGTATCTTCTTTTATATATTAAGATTACACGATTTTTACCTAAATTTGTGCGGCCATAAAATATAATTACAATAAATGTAATAACTTTTCGAAAAAGCTACACATATCACATAAAATATTACGTCTTTAAAGTAAAGTTAAAAAATAACTCATTAAAAAGTGACATAGTCACATAACAGAACAAAAAAAACGAAAAACTTGTGTTAATCCTTGAAACTAAAGCTATTTTATTTGATTTATTATTATTTTATTGATATATTTTATAATCATACATAATAATTAGTCTAAATAAATTTTGAAAAGGCGCATTAGTTTCACAGTTTCATTTTATTATGCTTATAAAATTTAGTCACACAACGGAGCCAGTTTCGCCACAAAGTCAGTTTTGTTTCAATATTATCGCGAAAATACCTTGAATTCCAAGTTCCTTTTTAGTCTTATTTATAATTAATTATAATTATGTCCTATTAAATTATAGTGAAATTTGTAAAAAAAAAACATATAAAATAAAATTAAATTTTAAAGTGGTGTACTTACTTTTACTTTTTTTTAATTGCTCATTTGTACAGAAAACTTCAAGTAATAACTTCGGTAGTCGTGTTAGGTACTCCTTACTCCAGTAACTTTACTACATAATTATAGTAGGTACTACCGTTCTTTACTGTAAGGTAATTGTGCTTTTTAGGGTTCCATAGCCAAACTAAAAACCATAACTAAAAACCGAATAAAATAAATATTTTAGGGGGCTCCCTTACAATAAACGTGATTTTTTTTCCTTTTTTTGGTAAGGAACCCTTCGTGCGCGAGTCCGACTCGCACTTGGCCGGTTTTTTTATTTACCCACAAAAAGGTACCTACTAAATAGTTCCTTTTTAGGGTTCCGTACCCAAAGGGTATAAACGGGACCCTATTACTAAGACTCCGCTGTCCGTCTGTCTGACTGTCTGTCTGTCTGTCTGTCTGTCACCAGGCTGTATCTCATGAACCGTGATAGCTAGACTGTTGAAATTTTCACAGATGATGTATTTTTGTTGCCGCTATAACAACAAATAATAAAAGCAGAATAAAATAAATATTTAACGGGGGCGCCTATACAAAAAATTCACAGATTTTACAGTCCCCGCAAGAATCGGAGCATTGAAAATGAACACCAAAATTTACGAAAAACCAAAATCAAATCAAATGCAAAGTCCTATTATATTTTTAAAGTTACCTAGGTAGTACCTATTTATTTTTACGATTGTGACACTCGGCTCCGCCTCGTGTCACAAAAGCGCCCGCTGACTGCCTCGACGCAGACAAAATATTTATAACCGATTTTCAATATTCCAACGAATGCACTTCTCGTCTGCTTCTGCACCTTTTAACACTATTAACATGACGATCGGTCAGTAATCATAAAAGCTACATCACTTTTTATGTGCGGAAACACCCGTTTTTCTACAATTCCAAATCTAAAGGGACCACCTACAGGTCACAATTATTAACCGATTTTCAAAATTATTTCGCCATTTGGTAGCTTAACTAATACCCTAGGACCCTTTTTTTCATTTTTTCTTAAGTCGGTTTTATTTCCGAAATATTTACAATTTAGTAAACAAACACCCCCCAAAAAACCCGGAATTTTTGGAATTTTGCAAAATTCCAAAAAAAGGTACCAATAGATTTTCAAAATTCAAACGTTCACAGGTGTCTCGATAAATTCCTCAACTTTTGGTACTATTTTCATCTCGATCCTCTCAAAATCCTCGGAGATATGACTAAAAATACGTCTCAGGCGATTTGCATCTGATAACCATTTTCAATGGTAAAACGAGATTTTTTTGCCGTTCTTTTGCTCGAAATTAATAACGGCAACAGGTAGACAGCTGATATTTTCACAGATGATGTATTTCTGTTGCCGCTAAACTGTACCTGTTTTGGTACGGAACCTTTCCTGCGCGAGTCCGACTCGCACTTGGCCGGTTTTTAAACTTTGCAAGAGATAGGTACGGTACGAGGTAGGCCAATAACTACTAGAATATGTCATCTCATCAATCAGTCAGACTGTATACGACAATAATAACACAGAAAAATCAAATAAGTACCTATCATATATTCATTCGTATTTAACTCGCTCGTATAGGCAACCGACAAGATGACAGCCAAGTAGCCGCCACGCCACTACCGGCTGCAGCGCGCCCCGGCTCCCGCCCCCCCGCGCGCGCTTATCCTGCACTTTGCGCCAGAAGGCCCCGTTTTTCAACTTACTGTATGTAATATAGATTCCATTGATAAAAACATTTTTATTTTTTATTAAAAACGACACAAAATAGTTAATAGTGTTACGTACGTTAAATGTTATAAACATAGTCGCCGTGCGGGCGGCGGCGCGCCGGCGGTGGCGGGTGGTTCTCCGCCCCGCACGCACCCATCGCATGCATTCTGCTTCACTACTTGCTTTCGCGTGTTTACAATTAAATTGTAAATTTCTTAAACGTGACATTTACATGTTTAATTTTGATGAAAACATGATCGTAGTACACAAAAACCTATTATTAAACAAAAAAAATACCGTTATCATTTTTAACTACTGAGAAATACATTATTATAAAAACGTAAAACACAAATGTTTAATTTTTGACTTAAATGTCTAAAAAGACGCATTATAGCTTTATAAGATACAAGCATCATAGTTACCATTTTGGATTATCGAGAAATTGAGATTAGATGAATACTCTGAAAAAAAACCAACATGCGACTTTGCTTTTAGTTTAATTTTGCTATTAGGTGATGGCATTTGAATGCACCTTAAAATTATACAAACAAGGTATTTGGTTACTTATTTTACTTTTAGGAAAAGGTTAGGTAGTGTACGAAATCTCATGATTTTTATATAAAAGGGGTACCACCCTGGATTTTTTACATCATATATCTAATTAATATTTGACACTTAATATCAATATCCGATAGAATAATAAAAATTGCGAGTTTATTAATTTTGTCCAGATAAAGCTACTTTTATGCGCCTACATCGCGGGCGACCAAATCAAACTACTTTGTTCATTTGTTTTCGTCGCTCTCCTCCCGCCCGTGCATCGCTCGTCGCCCCGCTCCGCCACCGCCCGTTTCGTGCGCGTCTCCATACTGTGCCATACTGTTGAATGCATCGCCGCCGCTCCGCTGTCGCGCCGCCCCGCTGCCGCCCCGCCGCGCCGCTTACTATTGGTTAATTGTTATCACTTATTCAGACCAGAAAGATAATAAAAGCTTATTGGTATTTACTGTTTTGACTTGATGATATATATGATATTAACGAATTTAAAAAATATGTAGTATTAACAATTTTTTTATAAAAATCCTGCAGCTATAACCGTTATATGTGGTATGTTGAAAAATTACAAATAAATAGTTCTAAAACCTCCTATATGGATATTACGGTTTGACTTGCAGTTTCAAAGATAATAGGATTTTTCATGCGAGCTCCATACAAATATTTTGCAAAATAATTATAAGTCAGCCGTTAATACACTGTGATAACTTTTTCAGCATAATTGAGCATAGTGATTGTAAACAAAAGCCGAATACAACAAAAAAAACGACATTTATAAATTGATGTCCCTATGTCTTTCAGACACGATTTTCAGTCCACTGTGCGCCGCCGCCATTTTCGTGCCCGGACACTAAGTCTGCCGCCGGACCCATATGGGTCCGACGGACACGGGACCTGGATGTACATCACCACCTACCCATCTTTAAAACAAAGCTCAAGATGAAATGATGATATGACTCATAGCATAGCCTTCTTTAATTGCAAGCCGTGAACATAAGTTTGGCAACGTCTGTTACTGTCAGTTCGTGGTCATGCCGTCGGCCAGTCTCCATACTAAATGTATGGGAATATTTCAATTTTAAGAGGTCGATATTTTTTTTCATAGTAATCGTGTGAGGTTTTAAATAAGAAAATAATGTAGTTCTTTTATTGAAATGCTGTGTATATTAAACAATAAGAAAAATATCAATGTTAACCAGGAAAAAATGGCTGTCAAAGATGTCATCTTTTTTGTTGATTTTCTTCAGCAGGGAATTGATTTACACGCCCTCTAGCAATAAATGATATATCATTAGAAAGGTCTTTTAAAGACAAATATTTGCTGTTAATATACTTTATATGAATTGTTAATACTTTTGGAGTTAAAGGTTATTAAAGTATAAAAGTGGTTTATTGTCTATGGGAGTTGATCTACTACACCTATAGAAATGAGTGCTATATCATAAGAACGGTATTTATATGACAAATATTTGCTGCAAACATACTTTCTATTAATTGTTAGTATTTTCGGAGTTTTAGGTCATTAATGTTGAAAAAATTGGTCAAGCTTAGAGCGTTATAACTCTCAAAGTACTATTAGTTGACGTTTATCGTTAAACAATAAAGTGTTTCAAATTTAAATACCTTTCTAATGATGTAAGATTTATTGCTAGAGGAGGCTTAGATCAAAATGCTCATCGTACTAAAGGACCCCCGAAAAGTTCAAATAATTTGACTCAAACCTTATGTTCTAATAAATAAATAATAATAATAAATAAAAAACTTTACTGAAATAATCTTACATCACAATTTACAACTAGTTTAAACATAGATAATATAGGAAAAACAAATAATAAATAATTTTCAAAATAATTTTATACTATGTGCTTGACCACATGCGATGTTGCCGTTCTGATCAACTTCAGGGCTTGGAAGATATAGAAGGCTATGCTCATAGCCTTCTATATCTTCCAAGCCCTGAAGTTGAGCAGAACGGCAACATCGCATGTGGTCAAGCACATAGTATAAAATTATTTAAAAAAATATTTATTATTTGTTTTTCCTATATTATCTATGTTTAAACTAGTTGTAAATTGTGATGTAAGATTATTTCAATAAAGTTTTATATTTATTATTATTATTTATTTATTAGAACATAAGGTTTTGAGTCAAATTATTTGAACTTTTCGGGGGTCCTTTAGTACGATGAGCATTTTGATCTAAGCCTCCTCTAGCAATAAATCTTACATCATTGGAAAGGTATTTAAATTTGAAACATTTTATTGTATTACTATAAACGTCAACTATTAGTACTTTGAGAGTTATAACGCTCTAAACTTGACCAATTTTTTTAACATAAATGTAAAAGGAATTAAAATAAAACGTCATGAGCAATTAAAAGTTCTAGTTTTAATTGTATCTCTGTATAATTATTTTTGGTATTTAACAAGAATTCCAAGCATACAATTACTCGATATCATGGGAAAGTACTAGTATTCCCAGTTTAAACAGTATTCAATACAATAATACACTGATACCTGACCTTAAGCAGTGGTATCTCTCCAGCAGGAATAGCGTATCGCGACAAATTTATCAAAGTCATCTGGTATTATGACTTTATTTAACAACTTTATTGAAAACACTTATTTCACCGTTCAACCTTTCACTGTGACGACTTGAGCACGACTGAGCGCGCCTCTACCCCGTCACCGCATATTTAAACGTTATGCGTGGCGTGGTAGGGGCGAGCGTGGCGTGACTGGCGTGGTAGGGGCGACTGCAGTCACCCGATTACTACAACTACCGTTTAAGTACTTTTAATGGAATAAACACACAAATTTAGTTGTACTACATGGTTCATCACGAATAATAATTAAAGTAATTTATACAGTAACCTTACAGTCGGCCATCCTGCTAGAGCGAGTCCCATCGCGTAAAACAATATCTTTTATAACTCTGAGTACATCCATTCAATTAGTCATAAAATATTCTTAAATAAAAAGATCATTTTATTAGAAGAAAAATAGCAGCCTTCCAACAAAATATTTCGCATTTTTGCGAAAGTCATAATTATTATTTAATTACATTACAAATATTTATTGCATGACACAAAACGTAATTACGTTTTTATTTATACATAAGTAGGTATTCAGAAAACATCCCGTTAGAGAAAGGGTATGTATATAAAGTGACACTTATTTGTCTACAATTAACGTAATTAGATTACTTAATTTAATTAAACTTAAAATTTTACAATTCAATTCAACTCTGTTTACATCAATAAAAATATAGTCGTATGGCATTTCATCCGAGCACGTTATAAACACGAGCAATAGCTTGTTTAACGATAGATTATCAACATCAAAATTCATTAATATAATTACAAGATACTTTAGAAATTAAAAATGGATGTATACCTTAAATAAATTGCTAAGGGGTTAATATTTCATTGCACCGAATTATAAAGATTGCAAACTTAGAAATATTTTTTTATCATTAGCTATTGCAACTTATTTTATTTACTTAAGTCTTTTAGTTACGTGTAGGCATTTCAATATTTGTCTCCAATACAAACTTAGTTTAGAAAAATACCTACTAACAACAATCAACAAAAAGTCATCAAAACGCTATAAAAGGCTCATAATTAAAATAGAAAATTGAAGTAATCGTTTCTGTAAATATGTATATATATATATATATATATATTACTAAATACTATATTGAATGTAATATCTTTCTCATACCATTTGTAATGCTTGAAATACTTTTATAACTTTTATACCATATTAATTAAAAAATCACGCGCGGCGGCGCTATGGCTATGGGCAGCATTAATTACATGGATTAGACGTTTCAATAAAAATTTGCCCTGAGATAACTTTGGGGTGCACCCAGTGCTTCAATTAGTGTAACACAGTGACAGAAAAAGCATATTTCAGTGACACATGTCATAAACTATTATGATATCCAATAATTTAATCATCAATTTGCAAAAAGTTTTCTTTCTTTTAAGTAGTTATTGTACCTACATAACACTTGTACTATTATGTATTTCGTGACACAACTCAGTAAGAGTAAAATTTGTTACTTCTTGAACTAATAAAAAATAGCATTCTACATTACAGCAAGGTAAAAAAAACTTTTTATTTTATTTACAAAGTATTCTGAAGGTCTTTTAAATTAGTAATGGTTTTAAATTTACCCTTACTAATTTAACCAGGTTAACCTTTTGTTTAGTTATATACATTAGCATACTTCCCTATATAATGGATATGTAAATGTAATATGTACTAAAGAGAAGTTTAGATATCGTAGAAGTGACTCCACTATACACACAGTACGTTATGTGGAGGTACCTTCCTTGAATATAACTGCACATTTTAAAAACTCGATCAGAATAAACACTAAGTAATAAATGATTTTAGAAATCAGTATTTTGGTAATCTTACTTCCCATAGCGGGCACACAGAGTCCAAATACAAATCACATTATGTATTATCAATCCATGTACAAAAGTAATTAGCTATAATCCCACACAAGCACCACCCTTACTATCTATCTGGTTTAAGTTTTTTTCCAGTACCTACGGTGCCCAATATAATGTGTTCTAAAAGCAGATTGAATTGTCCTACTAAGTAAGTAGTTACTTCATTCTATCGCGACCCTCAGTCATGAGGAACAAGAAAAATCATGATAAAAGGATTTTTTTTCTTTTTAATATTATTTCATTTTAATGAGGAGCACTGTCATCACCAGGACCGTGCGTTAGTCTACAGAATTACTTAATTGTTTTGTGAAAAGTTTCACCTAGTTTATGGATCGCCTTGAATTTCTCAAATAGAAAAGGCAGGGTAAATTACCCAATTATTGGTATTTAGAGTAATAAACCGAAACAATAAATTTTGCCTATTGATTTTAGTAGCTCTATTTGTAATAAACATAGTGGGTGCTACACGCAACGCAATACACAATACGGATTCTCTCTTTTTTTTGTATTTTGTATGTATGTCGTTTTAAGCTATTACCACCACACATACACCATCATATTATGTATAAATAAATAAACCCATAGTCCATTCATTAGTACCCTTCAACCTATTATTGGCATGTACCGATCAAATTACTGGTACACCTAACGCCAATAATAATTTAATAGGCAACAGTTAATAAAATTATAGGTATTATTCTCAGTACCTTTATTAAAATATTGGCATGCTTTCACCAAGTACAGGTACAACTTAGAAGTTTTATTTTCGACTATTGGAATAGGGCCAATTTTTTGAAGCCTTATAGAAAACTTCATTATTATTTATGAATTATTTAATTTCAAATTTGTCCTGAATACTAACATAGGATTTAAGTTAATTGTTACTAACAAAATGGATTGTAATATCTGAATTATGAAATAAATTATTATTATTATTTCCATTATTTGATTAAAAAAATACATTAAATGATCATTGAAAATAAGGTTCTAATTTCTCAATAAATATTAAGATAATATGCCAAAACATTATAATTGAGTTTTTTCCATAATTAGGTAATACAGTTTATCGAATAATATTCATGTTTTTTTATGTTAAGTTTAGAGTGCCAACAAATATAAGGGTACAATAACAGGTCAAGTCACCCCTACATGATTGACGTGAGAAAATTATGTTAAAATTGTAATAATCCGGTATCGGAGATAAAATGCAATGAATACGAAAATAATTATTTTGTCTAGAAATTGTATCATTGATTACGAAATTTCATTTCATTTTTTTCATTTAAAAATTCTTTATTTCATATTATAAACAATATTGTAACAAGTACTAAGATAATACATGTACATTGATTAATTTAAAGATACTTCATTAGGCTTAACTTACCACCTACGAATGCTTTAGAAATATATGTTATTCCACTTTAGTTTTATTATCTTGAAATATTAACACACAGTATTTAAATGGCACTATTCGCAGACAAAAAAAATCTACAAAACAAAAGTGATTTGCTTATTGCATATCAGATTACGAAATAAAAAGCACAATAGTTTTGTTTTTCAATAACATTTGTAGGAATGTGAAGGAAGAATAAGAATTAATATTAAGTATAGTAAAATTACTGTTGCATTATTGTGTATTATGAATATAGATTTATTTTAAGATTTATATGTTATTATTTCTTTTATTTATTGTTTGTTCAATTTTTTTTTCTTATCAAATTGGATCAATAATTGTTATCTGAAATAAATGAATTTTATTATTTTTCTTTTACTACCGGTAAACTTCAGTAGAGTAGGTCATTGCTCACAATGGCCATTTAAAAATATATACGCTCAATACACCATTATAAATGGCATCACATTCTATGTTTTACTAATTACTCATTAAATGACTTGGCAACAGATGCACGAGCTGATCATAGTGTAGTAAAATTAATAAGAATAATATTTGAAATTGAATTACCAGTTTATTAAAAGAACGGTAGGTATAGCCATAATTGGCAATAATACATGGCTGGACTCATTGGACTCAATTAGTTGCATTGCAGTAAATACATTTAAAGAGGATTTACATTCAGCATACTTAATTATTTGCTCTTTATTGTACTCACAAAAGAGTTGCAGAGGAGTTATTAATTAAATCATTGTAAGGAGAACTGGATTTATCTTTCAGATAGCTTTCTTGCAGGTTCCAGCAAACCCAGGACATGTTAGGGATTTTTCAAGTAAGTATGGATAAGGTATGTACTGCAAATATCTAGAGTACTTATGTTTATATTGGTTTTAGTGTGCGTTCGTCGCATCTATATCTATCATTTTAACTAAGAAAAATAATATAAACAAAACAGTAAAATAATACTTATAACGATGATAAAACATTTTGATGATTTAGATTTAAAAGAAATGATTATAATAATTATAATCTAGAAAACTTGTTAAAAATTACCTTACGGATGTTCGCAATAATTTTACTTGCTTGTCAAACAATATGGCTAAGAACAGTTATTAAAAAATAAATTTAAGTGGAACAAAATTAAGAGAACTTGCATGAGTTGCATGTTCAAAAACCAAATACATAAACAGTTTTTTTTCACGCTACATACTTAATGTAGTAGTATGTAGCGTATAGTAGCGTGTAGTATTTAGACTATGTACATCTAACATAGCAAAACGTTTAAATAATATAAACAGGTGGGTTATTAATTAAGATAAAGATTGCTATCAGATTCAAGCCTCGTACGTACTAAAGTCAACCCTACTCTAGATGATTTTATTACTTAGGTATTTACTTCTTACAACAGACAATTATAATTGCATTCACTTGATAATGCTCTGATAAATTTTGAAAAATGAGATATTGAGAAGCAAGCTTCATGTCCAAGAAAAGTTATAGTCTACCTAAGACTTTCTTTATCTTCGAATTATTTATATTATTCTCTTTAAGCATTTGCGTAAATTATACACACTTTTTCTTTATTTAATAATCAATAAAACTAACTTAAATTAATGTTATCAACTCAATCTATTGCAATTCTTTTCAAATAAGTATATTCATCGATGAAGTCTGTCTTAAGCCTAAGTTATGACTCTTGATATCGTATAAACCAGCACGAATGCTTGCGACTTTGGCTGACTTTCAAGCGCCCGCTTCCTTACTCAAGATATTGCCGTCTGAATATTTTACTAGTTGTTACTACGGACGCCTTACGCTCTCACAGCTGCGTCTTAAATTGTACAATTTTGAACAAAGATTACACAGTATTACTTAATTTATCGATCGATATGATAACCAATAATAGACCTATAGTCTCGGAACATAATATAAAAAACGTAGCTAGCTTTCTAGTTATTCTTAATAACAGTTTTTTTTTTTAATAAGAAATAGTTTATTTGTTATTAATTAAAAATGTGATAATGCCAATAATTTCGATAATTCTTACTATGAAAATTCCTTCTAGCGTTGTACGGCCTCTCAAGGATGATGCCTTACGTTCTCAGAGCTGTATTTTAAAATATATAAACAGCTTATATACGACACACCGAGCGCTTGCGGCTTTGCCCGACTATGTCAGGCTCCCTTCCGCTCCCTCACTCGTGTCGCAAAATATTACGATTCGAAATTGCGTTTGACGCTTTACGCCCTCATAGCTGCGTCTTAATTATATAAACAGAGAAAGTAAATAAGACATACCGAGCGCTTGCGGCTTTGCCCGACTATGTCAGGCTCCCTTCCGCTCCCTCACTCGTATCACTATTACAATTTGAAATTTCGTGTAACCACGTAGTGGACGCTCAACAGCATCAGTTGGAGTCAAAATTGTTGCTATGAATCTTGCACTCAACTTCCAATTTGCGATATGCATTTTTCATTGCTGAAACTTGCACAAAATTTTATGTAATTAATCACTATTTGTCACCCAATAAATTTAGAATGGTCTTATCATATTTAATTAATTGGGCAACTGAATTGTTATATGATTGTAGGTACAGAATCCGTAATCTATGCTCAATATGTTACGTGACACGTGATCTTATTTGTATTCAATGTAAAAAGACAGCAGGGATGGGAAAATGCTAAATTGATCTTAAAAGAACAGTTATTTTTCAACTTTAACTGTAATATTGGTAATATTAGTATTATATCAGTATCAACAAAACGTTTCATGAAAACTAAACCTGTATTAGAGAAAACTATCTTAGAGAGAGAGAGAGTGAAAAAAAAATGCCTCTGAGCACTAGAGTGAATAGTTATAGATGATTAGCACAAAAACAAAAAAAACTTAAGGGTTTTAATGATTTCTATAAATAATTTCCCCCTCTAGTTATCATCATAGTATGCTTACGTGGAATTCTCCATTTTATTTATTTTGTGCGGGCAGGATAAGCGAGAATTCTAAAGAAATCTCGTTTATCCCACTTCTGAAGTTAAAAGGAATTAAAATAAAACGTCATGAGCAATTAAAAGTTCTAGTTTTAATTGTATCTCTGTATAATTATTTTTGGTATTTAACAAGAATTCCAAGCATACAATTACTCGATATCATGGGAAAGTACTAGTATTCCCAGTTTAAACAGTATTCAATACAATAATACACTGATACCTGACCTTAAGCAGTGGTATCTCTCCAGCAGGAATAGCGTATCGCGACAAATTTATCAAAGTCATCTGGTATTATGACTTTATTTAACAACTTTATTGAAAACACTTATTTCACCGTTCAACCTTTCACTGTGACGACTTGAGCACGACTGAGCGCGCCTCTACCCCGTCACCGCATATTTAAACGTTATGCGTGGCGTGGTAGGGGCGAGCGTGGCGTGACTGGCGTGGTAGGGGCGACTGCAGTCACCCGATTACTACAACTACCGTTTAAGTACTTTTAATGGAATAAACACACAAATTTAAGGCTCCAGCACACCGGATGCGTAAGCGTATGCGTAAGCGTGCACGTAGACGTACCATGACGTTGTAATCTCTGAAACCTTATGAGACATGGCACACCGCTTGCGTAACGTACGCGTGCACGTAGACCGATGCGTAACCCTACGCATTGCAGCTCTCATGAGACAACCAGGCTGCGTACTTACGCAGAGCGGAACGCATTGATGACGTTGTACTCAATGGCATTCCCTATTGGACGTCACACCGAACAAATACGAACACGCACGTATCTTTCCTGCGCGTCACTACGCGCGTAACCACGCGCGTGACTACGCATCCAGTTGTATTTGTTTACAAATAGTACCAGTACTAACGGTAGTAAGTGGTGTTTTATTTTGTTTTTAAGTAATGAATAACGATATAAAAGAAAAACTAATTGAATTAGTGCGAAAAAATTAGTCCATTTACTCAATCTTCGTCTGACATCGCGCACTAGAGTCGCAAACATGGCTGCCGCAGCGGCTGGGTACGCAAGGGACAGGTTGCGTTGCGTGCCGCGTAGACGTATGCGTAACCCGGTGTGTCAGGGGGTTACGTGCGTAACTACGCGCGTGTACACGCACGCGTAACCACGCGCGTGTCTACGCATCCGGTGTGCCCAGGCCTTTAGTTGTACTACATGGTTCATCACGAATAATAATTAAAGTAATTTATACAGTAACCTTACAAATGACTTAAAACTCCGAAAATACTAACAATTAATAGAAAGTATGTTTGCAGCAAATATTTGTCATATGAAAACCTTTCTTATGATATATCATTCATTTCAATAGGTGTGGTAGATCAACTCCCAAAGACAATAAACCACTTTTATACTTTAATAACCTTTAACTCCAAAAGTATTTACAATTGATATAAAGTATATTAACAGCAAATATTTGTCTTTAAAAAACCTTTCTAATGATATATCATTTATTGCTAGAGGGCGTGTTTATCAACTCCCTGCTGAAGAAAATCAACAAAAAAGATGACATCTTTGACATAGAAAAATCAAATAAGTAGGCCAACTGGAGCTGTGAGCGAGCGATAATAGCCTAAACACTGGCTGACTGGTAGGGCTGTCGCTTATAGTTTATTCAATCGTCAAAATGCATATGTAAGGCAATCTTTATGTAAAACAATTTTCCCCTGTAGGGTAAGCATCAGGGATCTATAATACCTATTTTTTTTTTGTACATAGACCAGGAGCTGACTACAATGTTTTCATTACCTACGTCATATTATATGATTATTGAATTGAAAAATTACGATAGAAGTAGGATTTATTAAAACGTGGCTTTACTAAATCATGTTTTTATTAAAATAAAATAATTATTATGATATTGTAGTTTTTACACTATTAACGATTTTTTTACTTTTTCATTTACCTAAATTAAAATCTTCAAATTAGGAAATTGAATAATTTTACAATAACTTCAAATAATAGGCATTAAAAGTTATTTTTTACCCGACTGCGAGGAAAGGGTTAGGTATTTTTTCAACAGTTGCTATCTAATTTGAAAATTTAAAACGGAATGAGGTACGCACGACACAGCGCGGTTAGGTAAACAGTAAAACAGTTGAATTACGAAAACAGCTCTTATTACGCACGACATAAAGACGGTCTCAAGGTCAACATGTATAGTCTGACGTGCCGTTGACTGTACCTATTTTTTTTATACGTAGGTACTCATGACGAAATAATAATAATTAACCTGGGCTACTATTGTCTAATTTTAAAAATCTATCGCAATCGCTTTCATTTGACAGATGGATGTGACACATTACTGCATTTCTTTGTTATGTTTTTATTTGTGCCGAAAAGAAGCATCAATATATCAAATCCTGAAAGCGATTGCGATAGATTTTGAAATTAGACAATTAGCCCCCTGGCTCTCCTATGTAGGTACCTACGTTTTACCGATTTGTTTATTTATATGTAGGTACCTAATTATGTAAATATAAAATGCAATATCAATCGGAAAATTTTGACAGATTTGCGTAGGTTGATAACCAACCGTGTGAGGTACACATGTTAACTGGTGAAACATAATTAGGTAAGTACCTACCTACCTACTCAAGTTTATTGCTTATATACCTACCTAAGATTTAGTTTGATTTATACAAATTTCTACTTAAGTAATTGGTCCCTTCTTTTCGCGGTGGGGCATACTTAGTGATCAATTAAATCAAACCACAAATTGGTATCTGGTCAATGAAATTCGGAGCAGAACTAGGCATTTCCTAAACACTTTCAGTTATGTATTATGTACGTTCCTACGTATGATATAAAAGGGTAGTAGATTAGATAGGTACTCACCGTTCTTGTTCACTAGGATTACCTAGCGACTAGGATTACCTACCTTACCTACCTTCGCATTAGCGAAGAAAGACAATTCCGGATCAGACAAACTGCTATTTAGACATCCATAAACACTGCAATATTTTCTAGAGGTCATCTTCACGAATTTGTATTTAAAGGAGGTAAGTAGGTAGTGTACATGTACGGCGGAGCGTGCGTGAGCGGCTGAGCGCGGGCGGTATTAAGTACGGCGCAGCCACGACTGACGCACCGCTATCACCTTTAAGTTGTGTCAGTGTGTGCGTGCGACGACGCATACGTACGGCCGCGCTCACATACAAACCGCGTTCGGGCGTATAATGAGTAAGACGACTTACTTATTTGATTTTACTATGTCTTTGACAGCCATTTTTCCCTGGTTAACATTGATATTTTTCTTATTGTTTAATATACAAAGCATTTCAATAAAAGAACTAAATTATTTTCATATTTTAAACCTCACACGATTACTATGAAAAAAAATAACGACCTCTTAAAATTGAAATATTCCCATACATTTAGTATGGAGACTGGTGGACGACATGACCACGAACTGACAGTAACAGACGTTGCCAAACTTATGTTCACGGCTTGGAAATGAAGAAGGCTATGCATGACTATAGCCTTCTTTATTTCCAAGCCGTGAACATAAGTTTGGCAACGTCTGTTACTGTCAGTTCGTGGTCATGTCGTCCGCCAGTCTCCATACTAAATGTATGGGAATATTTTAATTTTAAGAGGTCGTTATTTTTTTTCATAGTAATCGTGTGAGGTTTAAAATATGAAAATAATTTAGTTCTTTTATTGAAATGCTTTGTATATTAAACAATAAGAAAAATATCAATGTTAACCAGGAAAAAATGGCTGTGAAAGATGTCATCTTTTTTGTTGATTTTCTTCAGCAGGGAGTTGATTAACACGCTCTCTAGCAATAAATGATATATCATTAGAAAGGTCTTTTAAAGACAAATATTTGCTGTTAATATACTTTATAATATAAACTCCAAAAGTATTAACAATTGATATTATGATATATTTTATATTGAGTTGATCTACCACACCTATAGAATTGAATGATATATCATAAGAAAGGTTTTCATATGACAAATATTTGCTGCAAACATACTTTCTATTAATTGTTATTAATTTCGGAGTTTTAGGTCATTAATGTTAAAATAATTGGTCAAGTTAAGAGCGTTATAAGTCTCAAAGTATTAATAGTTCACGATTATAGTAATACAATAAAGTGTTTCAAATTTAAATACTTTTCCAATGATGTAAGATTTATTGCTAGAGGAGGCTTAGATCAAAATGCTCATCGTACTAAAGGACCCCCGAAAAGTTCAAATAATTTGACTCAAACCTTATGTTCTAATAAATAAATAATAATAATAAATATAAAACATTATTGAAATAATCTTACATCACAATTTACAACTAGTTTAAACATAGATAATATAGGAAAAACTAATAATAAATAATTTTTAAAATAATTTTATACTATGTGCTTGACCACATGCGATGTCAGTTGCCGCTCTGTTCAACTTCAGGGCTTGGAAGAACTACATGAAGGCCGAAACAAATTATCGGACGCGGCTTACTGCCGCGGCTGATCTGAGGTGTGCAAACTATCGGCGGGCTGATTATCTAATTAAAAACCACCTTGCGACTGGTTGCAGTTCACAGATGATCGTGATCCATTGCTGCTTCTTTTTGGGTTAAAAAAAATCATACCAAAGAAAAGTTGCAATGTATGTCAAATGCAACCGGTCGCTAAATAGTTTCTTTTTAGATAATCAGGGTGCGGATGTAGTAGGTCGCGGACGTAACCATAGACTAATATGACGTCATCGGACGTCCGATAGCTATCTGGCACGCAGGATGTTATGAGAGTGTGCACACTTATCAGCCGCGGCAGTAAGCCGCGTCCGATAATTTGTTTGATGATCGTCATCTCGTGTGTGCCTTACTCCTTCAGGCTTGTGAGCTTATAAATCCTTCAGTGACGGATAAACAATTTCTTATTTTGGTATTCAGAACAAACGTAACGCTAGAATTTATGAATTATTGACGTTTGAACATGGTCCTCACGAAATGACACTGAAGATCATGGATGCTGGAAATAACAAAAACTAGCTAACGAAAGTGCAGTTTCACTCCATAGATGCTCAGTGACGCAAAAATAAATAAGATTTAACATTCGAAAATCATACAAAACAGAATAGATCTCATAAAATCGTTGTTTAAACGTGGCACACACGGAACCGTGTGTGCCAGTTTTCATTTGTCAAAATATCGACAACTAAACCGTTTGGAATAAAATGAAGCAGTCTAGCAGCGTTACGTTTGATAAGTGACAGCATATAACACTTTAAATCCGTTCGCGAAACAACTCATCAATAGAAAAAGCAAAAACAATATTTCGACCCATCAGACTGTGTGGCCCACAATTAATACCGTTACGTTACGTGAATTTTGCGTCACTTAAGATGTAAAGCAGTTTATAGTAATAAAAATTTCCGTCACTGAGGATCTAGCTTTATTTGGAACCAATCACTGCAGTAGTTTCAATACAATTCATGATACAATTTGTATGAGATTTTTAAGATAGGGTGACAACAGTGTACGCACGTTGATGGACAGAAAGGATATAACCGTTCTGTTAATGAGGGCTTTTCAATCAAAATGACAAAAAACTGTCTGCTCGATAGATGGCATTGATAAAAATGTATGTGTCAAGGCATAGCCTTCTATATCTTCCAAGCCATGAAGTTGAGCAGAACGGCAACATCGCATGTGGTCAAGCACATAGTATAAAATTATTTTAATAATTATTTATTATTTGTTTTTCCTACATTATCTATGTTTAAACTAGTTGTAAATTGTGATGTAAGATTATTTCAATAAAGTTTTATATTTATTATTATTATTTATTTATTAGAACATAAGGTTTGAGTCAAATTATTTGAACTTTTCGGGGGTCCTTTAGTACGATGAGGATTTTGATCCAAGCCTCTTCTAGCAATAAATTTTACATTATTAGAAAGGTATTTAAATTTGAAACACTTTATTGTAGTTCTATAAACGTCAACTATTAGTACTTTGAGAGTTATAACGCTCTGAACTTGACCAATTTTTTTAACATTAATGACCTAAAACTCCGAAAATACTAACAATTAATAGAAAGTATGTTTGCAGCTAATATTTGTCATATAAAAACCTTTCTTATGATATATTTTTCATTTCTATAGGTGTGGTAGATTAACTCCCATAGACAATAAACCACTTATATACTTTAATAACCTTTAACTCCAAAAGTATTAACAATTGATATAAAGTATATTAGCAGCAAATATTTGTCTTTAAAAGACCTTTCTAATGATATACATTTATTGCTAGAGAGCGTGTTAATCAACTCCCTGCTGAAGAAAATCAACAAAAAAGATGACATCTTTGACAGCCATTTTTTCCTAGTTAACATTGATATTTTTCTTATTGTTTAATATACAAAGCATTTCAATAAAAGAACTAAATTATTTTCATATCTTAAACCTCACATGATTACTACCAAAAAAAATATCGACCTCTTAAAATTGAAATATTCCCATACATTTAGTATGGAGACTGGCCGACGACATGACCACGAACTGACAGTAACAGGCGTTGCCAAACTTATGTTCACGGCTTGCAATTATAGAAGGCTATGGTCAAGGTGATTTTTTTAATAACCAAGCCTCGAAGAGTACTTAGGTAGGCAAGTAGATGTAACCCTGAAATGTTTCTTTCTGGGTAGATGTCAGCCAGCGTTCGCTTAAGCCGAAATTAGATGGTTCATTTTTACGTTTATTTTCGATGCTTCATTAGTGAAGCATCGAAAATGAAGTGTCTAATTATGAATTCATCTTTAATCACTGATGTGCCTTTTTGATGAAAGTCACTAGACGGCCGTTTGCTTTCATCGGTATCTGCCTTTCATCAATCATCGGCATCGAAAATTAACGATAAAAACGTGTAAACAGCGCCATTCACTGCAGTGAACGGCATGTCGTCAGCCACGTTTTCATTTTTATTTTAATATGCCTTTATTTTTCGTTTTTCGAGGTTTTTCAACCTGCATCAGACAACATGCATTCAAGTAATGCATGCAAGCATTTTCTCGCTCTTTAATTAACTACTAATTCTTTAATAAAAATTATCACGCACAACCTGTTGCCGCGAAAGAGGAAAATAGTAACAGACAAACATACAAACACACATGCAAACCCTTACCCCAAATGCATATACCGCCTCCGTTCCGTTCCATCCATCGTGGGTTGTAACGATACGCTGCAGTCTCAGTAAACATCAACACGATACGATGTCCACAAAAAAATACTTCGTGGTCACCCTAGGTGATCTACATACTAATTTAAATCTCAAATTGCATCGTAAGTACTGCAGTGATTGGTTCCAAATAAAGCTAGATCCTCAGTGACGGAAATTTTTATTACTATAAACTGCTTTACAACTTAAGTAACGCAAAATTCACGTAACGTAACGGTATTAATTGTGGGCCACACAGTCTGATGGGTCGAAATATTGTTTTTGCTTTTTCTATTGATGTGTTGTTTCGCGAACGGATTTAAAGTGTTATATGCTGTCACTTATCAAACGTAACGCTGCTAGACTGCTTAATTTGACTCCAAAGGGTTTAGTTGTAGATATTTTGACAAATGAAAACTGGCACATACGGTTCCGTGTGTGCCACGTTTAAACAACGATTTGATGAGTTCTGTTCTGTTTTGTATGGTTTTCGAATGTTAAATCTTATTTATTTTTGCGTCACTGAGCATCTATGGAGTGAAACTGCACTTTCGTTAGCTAGTTTTTGTTATTTCCAGCATCCATGATCTTCAGTGTCATTTCGTGAGGACCATGTTCAAACGTCAATAATTCATAAATTCTAGCGTTACGTTTGTTCTGAATACCAAAATAAGAAATTGTTTATCCGTCACTGAAGGATTTATAAGCTCACAAGCCTGAAGGAGTAAGGCACACACGAGATGACGATCATTTTGTTTGGACCTTGACATTGGGTGCATTCCGACACAAATCGCTGAGTCATCGGTCACCCGCCACAGAGTACATTTTAACCATTGAAAGTAATAAAATTAAAGGTAGTGCCTCCGCAGCCAGAACCGTTCCCTGATTATCTAAAAATAAACTATTTAGCGACCGGTTGCATTTAACATACATTGCCACTTTTCTTTGGTATGTTTTTTTGTAACCCAAAAAGAAGTAGCAATGGATCACGATCATCTGTGAACTGCAACCAGTCGCTAGGTGGTTTTTAATTAGATAATCAGCCCGCGGGTTTCTTTTTAGATAAAGCCTCGATTACATACGCCGATTTAGCTTCCTTACTGGGGATCCAATCTAGGAACCCAAATTGGATGTAGCGATCACACTATGATTTCACTGATTAAGGTTGTCACCAGTACTTGACAATAACATTATTGTACATAGATTAAACAATGAGTTTTCACTATTAACGGAAATGTAAAGGTAGGTTTTAATGAGTACTCTGATAGGAAATGGTTTGATGATGAAGCCGGACGGAAAAAGGCCACTAGAACTCTGTAATAAAAAAGATGGCGGTCAACTTTATTGTTTGTGGGCTGATTTCAATGAAACAGGGTTTTGTTACTATTTTGACAAAAAATAACAACGAAATGTTGAAAATATTAAAAATCTAAGATGGCGGTCAACTTTTTTGTTTTTGGGCCGATTTCGATAAAACTCGGTTTTTGGTCCTATTCTGTCAAGAAAATAACAACGCAATATTGAAAATATTAAGAAATCCAAGATGGCAGCCAACATTTTTTTTGTGGGCCGATTTCGATGAAACTCGGTTTTTGGTACTATTTTAACAAGAAAATAACAACACATTTTTTTAAATACTAAAAATCCAAGATGACGGTCAACTTTTTTGTTTTTGGGCCGATTTTGATAAAACTCGGTTTTTGGTCCTATTTTGACAAGAAAATAACAACGCAATGTTAAAAATATTCAAAAATTCAAGATGACGGCCAACGTTTTTGCTATTGGGCCGATTTCGATTAAACTCGGTTGTTGGTACTATTTTGACAAGAAAATAACAAGGCAATGTTAAAAATATTAAAAATCCAAGATGGTAGCCTATTTTTTTGTTCGTAGTCCGATTTTAATAAAACTTGGGTTTTGGTACTAACTACTTAAAAAGTAACAATAATCATCATCATCGAAATCAAAAAATTGAGAAATCGGCCCATAAATAAAAGAGTTGGCTGGTATATTGATTTTATTATTATTTTCAACATTTCGTTGTTATTTTTTCGTCAAAGTAGTAACAAAACCGAGTTTCTTTGAAATCGGCCCATAAACAAAAAAGTAGGCCGTCATCTTGGATTTTTATATTTGAAAAATTGTGTTGTCATTTTCTTGTCAACATAGTAGCGAAAACTGAGTTTCATCGAAATCGGCCCACAAACAAAAAAGATGGTCGCCATCTTGGATTTTTAGTATTTGAAAAATTGTGTTGTTAATTTCTTGTCAAAATAGTAGCAAAAACTGAGTTTCATCGAAATCAGCCCACAAACAAAAAAGATGGCCGCCATCTTGGATTTTTATTATTTGAAAAATTGAGTTGTTATTTTCTTGCCAAAATAGTACCAAAAACCGAGTTTCATCGAAATCAGGCCAAAAACAAAAAAGTTGGCCCCCATCTTGAATTTTTGGTACGCACTCAAATGGTAGTGGTGGTGGTAATGCAATGTAAATTATTGACAAGCCATGCTTGATCATCAAGGGGTTACTTATAATGTGATATAGGTACCGACATAAATAACTTGGTAAAACAAAGATGAGACAAAAGATGCACCGAGTTTAGTGTTTGTAGCTGCTGCGCATCTTTTGTCTTGCCAAATTACGTGCCCGTAATAATACACCCGCAGAAATGCAAACTAAAGAAAAAAATATGACTGAAGACTTGGCTGCATGATCAAAGTTTCATTTGCCTTACCTATATAGCCTTGGCTAGGGAGGCAACCCTTAAATTCCCCAACTAGGATCCAATTCGGGGCATCGTTTCCAATCTGAAATTGGATCCCCAGTAAGGAAGCTAAATCGGCGTATGTAATTGAGGCTTAATCAGGGTGCCGGTTTCCTCTAGTCTCAGTAGTACGAATGTTTAGTTAACTGTTACTGTACTAAACAATCAACAATATAGTGGGACTAGACCGCCTGTTGTTTCTGCCAGGCCAGTCACCGATTTGTGCCAATTTGAAAGCTGGTGCGGCGGCGCCCACCTCGCTCGCAGGCCCAGCTCTTTCTTTATGCTGGGTATTGGTGTCGATTCGGTTAGCAACGACTTAACTAAATTGACAGGACTAAACTAAATTTAGTTTTCCATCCTTTTCTTTCTGTATCGAAAAGACAAGAACAGAATGCTAAAATTAAGTTTAGTCCTGTCAATTTAGTTAAGTCGTGCTAGCCGAATTGACACCATTGTTTGTTTCCTTTAAGATCGGTGTACCTAATGCGTAGGCAGACTAAGTCGCGTTTTACCTAAATGTCATTTATTTATCCACTCGAGTGCCCCGGGCGCGCGGCGAAATGGTCGAGCTATGCCCCACAATTTTCCACCCTCGCCGGCCCCTCGCTACCGGGCGGCTCGGTTCCCGTTAAAGCGGTCATTGCGACTCAACTTGTTATTGTAACACTATCAAGTGTTGTTTTTTATGTTATGTAGGAATAAATCTATGGAATGCAGTCTTTTGTTCTTCAAAATGCGATATGGCGCGTTCAGAGCGCGACTTGTATTAAAAAATTCGTACCAAAAAAAATAAAGCGATGACCTACGGTTTTTTAATTTAAAATGCGTTAATAAGATAATATTATGTTAAAAAATAAAAACATACCCTTGTCCATACAAAATTATTTATTGACAGTACTTTGATTTTGACAAATTATCTTCCAAAGACAACCCATAGACTTAGAAAATTTTTCGCTATTAAGAAGTTTATGAGACAACCACGCTCAATACAAACTGTCATATTTTATTTTTCTCCCAGAGACGTAATACTGTTTATGGGTTGTACCATAGCCTTCTATATCTTCCAAGCCCTGAAGTTGATCAGAACGGCAACATCGCATGTGGTCAAGCACATAGTATAAAATTATTTTGAAAATTATTTATTATTTGTTTTTCCTATATTATCTATGTTTAAACTAGTTGTAAATTGTGATGTAAGATTATTTCAGTAAAGTTTTATATTTATTATTATTATTTATTTATTAGAACATAAGGTTTGAGTCAAATTATTTGAACTTTTCGGGGGTCCTTTAGTACGATGAGCATTTTGATCTAAGCCTCCTCTAGCAATAAATCTTACATCATTAGAAAGGTATTTAAATTTGAAACACTTTATTGCTTTACGATAAACGTCAACTAATAGTACTTTGAGAGTTATAACGCTCTAAGCTTGACCAATTTTTTCAACATTAATGACCTAAAACTCCGAAAATACTAACAATTAATAGAAAGTATGTTTGCAGCAAATATTTGTCATATAAATACCGTTCTTATGATATAGCACTCATTTCTATAGGTGTAGTAGATCAACTGCCATAGAAAATAAACCACTTTTATACTTTAATAACCTTTAACTCCAAAAGTATTAACAATTCATATAAAGTATATTAACAGCAAATATTTGTCTTTAAAAGACCTTTCTAATGATATATCATTTATTGCTAGAGGGCGTGTAAATCAATTCCCTGCTGAAGAAAATCAACAAAAAAGATGACATCTTTGACAGCCATTTTTTCCTGGTTAACATTGATATTTTTCTTATTGTTTAATATACACAGCATTTCAATAAAAGAACTACATTATTTTCTTATTTAAAACCTCACACGATTACTAAGAAAAAAAATATCGACCTCTTAAAATTGAAATATTCCCATACATTTAGTATGGAGACTGGCCGACGGCATGACCACGAACTGACAGTAACAGACGTTGCCAAACTTATGTTCACGGCTTGCAATTAAAGAAGGCTATGGTTGTACAGTTAGCAAATTTCACAGACTAACGAGACAAATGTTCAGAAAATGTCCCTAAGAGTAAAAGAGATAAGTATAATTCAGTAAATCGCGGCCTCTCTCACATGCTAGCCCGTGTCAACTACTGTTTGACAGGGGCATTTCGGGTACACATGCTGTAGCTAGTCCACTACTGGTTGACAGGGGCACTCAAGTGGGTATGAGTGTTTATTCATATAGGTTTAAATAAGTGAGAGGTGTGATGAGATAAACCTAAATCCCCAGTTGCGATGCACAGGCGGGGCCAAAAACGAAAATATTACCAGAGTAATATTTTCGTTTTTGGATTTAAATTTTCTTCCACCCTTTACGATGGGCGAACTTAATAATAATATATTTCAGCTCTTCATTAGCTTTTGAAACAGTCTCTGGAAATTGTTTCCTTTGATTGAAAAATAGTCCGTGCGTATCTTATCTAAAACTCTTGCAGCTTGCAACTGACTCTTTTTTTTTGTACTCAGTGAGAACTTAAAACTCTTTGTACGTAGAAAATCTATCATTCACTTTTGTTTTCACATTCGCACAAGTCATGGTGTTTTAACTTTGAGTGTGCAATAAAATATTTACTAAAAACTGATGCTGCTGCACTGCAAAAACCAACCATCCAACCAGGCGCGGTCGCAGCCTGAAATTTTGGAGGGTACACACAATAATACAATTGTTTTTTTTTTGTAAATTTATAGAAGCAGTGCCGGTTTTAGCACTACCTGCGCCCTGGGCGATATTTCTACAAGGCGCCCGCCCCCTATATGCAATTCCTAGATTTTCAATTGTGTTAGTTTTCGTTTTTTTAGTCAGTTTCACCTACTAATCCTGTAATCTTGCTTGTTTGTATTTAAAAAAAACGGCCGCGCAGCGCGATTTTTCGTCACTTTCTACCACTAATCTTGTAACCTTGTTTGTTTATAGCAAAAAAAATTGCCGCGCAGCCCAGTTTTTAGTCAGTTTCATCTGCTAATCTTCTAATTTTGTTTATTACAGTAAAAAAACAGCCGCGCAGCGTGATTTTTAGTCAGTTTCATTTACTAATCTTGTAATCTTGCTTGTTTATAGTAAAGAAAGACGGCAGCGCAGCGCGAATTTTAGTCAGTTTCAACAACTAATCTTGTAACCTTGCTTGTTTATAGTAAGAAATGGCCGCGCAGCGCAGTTTGTAGTCAGTTTTATCTACTAATCTTGCAATCTCGCTTGTTTTTAGAAAAATAATGACCATGCAGCGCGATTTTTAGTCAGTTTCATCGACTAATCCTGCTTGTTTACATTAAAAAATTATTACATTTTATAAAATTTATCATCCATATTGTCTTTAGCATGCGCCCCACGTTTTTAGGTTTAAATTTTCTGTAGGTATAAATATTATAGGGTTATAAATATTTACAGAAGAATTTATTTTTTACTTTTTAGTCTGTTTTACTAGTCCGTTTTAATTTTTTTATTCCGATTTTTTGTTGTAATAATTTAGTCCGTTTTAAAAACGTGTTTTTAAAAATAAATATTTATAACCCTATACCTACAGAAATTTTAAATCTAAAAACGTGGGGCGCGTTTTGTAAAATTTATCATCCATAATATTGTCTCTAGCATGCGCCCCACGTTTTAGATTTAAAATTTGTGTAGGTATAGGGCAGAGGTGCCCAAACGGTCGATCGCGATCGACCGGTCGATCGCGAGAGGTTTTAAGGTCGATCGCCAAGGATAACAGATTTGACATTTTGCACCCAATGTAGTTTTACATATCCAATTTTTTTTCTTGTTAAATATTTGGCAGGTTAAACGGTCAAAATGTCGATCTCTTAGTCATAAATTTTTGCTAAGTCGATCTCCTTAAGAAAAAGTATGGGCACCCCTGGTATAGGGTTATAAATATTTACAGAAAAAAATATTTTTTACTTTTTAGTCTGTTTTTTACAAGTCCGTTTTAATGTTTTTAGTCCGATTTTTTTTGTAATAATTTGATCCGTTTTAAAAACGTGTTTTTAAAAAAGGTTTTTTTTCAGTATATTTTTATTTTCTGCCTTTTAGTTAACGAGCTAAGACTAAAAATATACCATCTCCTATCGGAGCACTCGTCAAGACGATTCAAACGAGCCCAAACTCGATGGGGTTGCATGGTTTTATTACAGAGTCCCAGTGGCCTTCTTCCGGCTCCATCATCAGACCCTGGAAACTATTTCCTAACAAAGTACTCGTCAATACGATTCAAACGAGCCCAAACTCGATGGGGTTGCATGGTTTCAATATTGAGTTCCTATGGCATGGACTTTCAGCTTCATCATCAGACCCTGGACCTCGTTTCCCATTAGAGTACTCGTCAAGACGATGCTAACGAGCCCAAACACGATGGGGTTGTATGGTTTCATCATAGAGTTTCTATAGCCTTCCTCCGGCTCCATCATCAGATCCTCGGAAACTATTTCCCAACAAAGTACTCGTCAAGGCGATTCAAACGAGCCCAATCTCGATGGGGTTGTATGGTTTCATCATAGAGTTTCTATGGCCTTCCTCCGGCTCCATCATTAGACCCTGGAAACTATTTCCCAACAAAGAACTCGTCAAGACGATTCAAACGAGCCCAAATTTGATGGGGTTGCACGGTTTCAATATTGAGTTCCTATGGCATGACCTTTCGGCTTCATCATCAGACCCTGGACCTCATCTCCCATTAGAGTACTCGTCAAGACGATGCTAACGAGCCCAAACACGATGGGGCTGTATGGTTTCATCATAGAGTTCCTGTAGCCTTCTTCCGATTTCATCATCAGATCAGCTCAATGACACAATAATATTGCATTGCCTTCCAATTCTGACCTATGTTCAAAGTTTCAAGTCTCTAGCTCATCGGGAAGCTAGGATAAAATCGTTCGCAAACTTTGCGGAGAAACAAACGCGAAAGCAACCTAATAAAAACGTGTTAAAATTTACCATCCCCTATCGGAGCACTCGTCAAGACGATTCAAACGAGCCCAAACTCGATGGGGTTGCATGGTTTTATTACAGAGTCCCAGTGGCCTTCTTCCGGCTCCATCATCAGACCCTGGTAACTATTTCCCAATAAACTACTCGTCCGGACGATTCAAATGAGTCCAAACTCGATGGGGTAACATGGTATTATTAAAGAGTTCCTGTGTCCTTCTTCTGGCTCCATCATCAGACCCTGGAAACTATTTCCCAACAAAGAACTCGTCAAGACGATTCAAACGAGCCCAAACTCGATGGAGTTGCATGGTTTTATTATAGAGTTCCTATGGCCTTCCTCCGGCTCCATCATCAGATCCTCGGAAACTATTTCCCAAGAAAGTACTCGTCAAGATGATTCAAACGAGCACAATCTCGATGGGATAGCGTGGTTTTATTAAAGAGTTCCAGTGTCCTTCTTCCGGCTCCATTATCAGGGACCCTATTTTTGAATCGCTCGGCTGGCGTCGAGCGCTCGTTTCTACTGATTTTCGTTCGACATATGGCTCAAACGTTCGAAATAGAGTCATATGTCGAACGAAAATCAGTAGAAACGAGCTCTCGACGCCAGTCGATTGATTCAAAAATAGGGGCCCTGACCCTGGTAACTATTTCCCAATAAACTACTCGTCCGGACGATTCAAATGAGTCCAAACTCGATGGGGTAACATGGTTTTATTAAAGAGTTCCTGTGTCCTTCTTCCGGCTCCATCATCAGACCCTGGAAACTATTTCCCAACAAAGAACTCGTCAAGACGATTCAAACGAGCCCAAACTCGATGGAGTTGCATGGTTTTATTATAGAGTTCCTATGGCCTTCCTCCGGCTCCATCATCAGATCCTCGGAAACTATTTCCCAAGAAAGTACTCGCCAAGATGATTCAAACGAGCACAATCTCGATAGGACAGCGTGGTTTTATTAAAGAGTTCCAGTGTCCTTCTTCCGGCTCCATTATCAAACCCTGGAAACTATTTCCTAACAAAGAACTCATCAAGACGATTCAAACGAGCCCAAATTTGATGGGGTTGCATGGTTCCAATATTGAGTTCCTATGGCATGGCCTTCCAGCTTCATCATCAGACCCTGGACCTCGTCTCCCATTAGAGTACTCGTCAAGACGATTCTAACGAGTCCAACCACGATGGGGTTGTATGGTTTCATCATAGAGTTCCTGTGGCCTTCTTCCGGCTTCATCATCAGATCGTGACACCATAATATTGAATTGCCTTCTAGTTCTGACCTATATTCAAAGTTTCAAGTCTCTAGCTCATCGGGAAGCTAATATAAAATCGTTCGCAAACTTTGTGGAGAAACAAACAAACACACAAACGAGAAAGCAACCTAATAAAAACGTGTTAAAAAATGGCCGAGCAGTGCGATTTTAGTCTGTTTCATTAGTCGCTTCGTTGCTCATCACCAGAGTGCCTAGTACGAGTTGTGTTTCTCACCTCACTTTGCGAATAGTATCGAGCGAAAGAGTGAGAAATCATGCGAGTGAGTGAACGAGTGAAAGAGAGAAAACGATAGTTAACTATTCGCAAAGTGAAATGAGAACAAAAAAAAGTATAAAATAAAAAAAATATAAATAAAAAAGTATAAAAAAAGTTTTAAAAAATATTCTTTTTACTACACGAACGTTCTTTTTACGAACTTCACAGAGATTTGTCAAAGGACGATTCGTTTTACAATTATCTAAAACACGAACGTTCTTTTCAGCAGTAAGTATATTTACTTATAAACTGATGTAGGATTATAACCCTATACAGAAGTTTTAAAACGAAAAACGTGGGGCGCATTTTGTATTAGAGAGAGAAAGCATAATAGTTCATGTCATTTGCATTTTTTTTTTAACTTGATGATGAATTCATGCATAAAATTATCTTTTGCATGCCTGCGCTGCGCCCCACGTTTTTTCGTTTTAAATAAATAATTTCTAGCTCATCGGGAAGCTAGTATAAAATCGTTTACAAACTTTGTGGAGAAACAAACACACAAACTAACAAAAGCGAAAGCAACCTAATAAAAACGTGGTAAAAAATCAACTCCCTCAGGCAACAATACGATTGATAGTCGACCGGCGGTCGCGCATTTTCGGCGCCCCACACACGAGAGCGCCAGTGCAGTCGCACCGCTTGCATCGATCCCCGTCAATTGGTAATGCGCTGGAACCTTGTCAAATTAACATACACATCAATGTCATCCGCAACTTAAAATGACAAAAAACAGTAAAATTCTAATAGGTAATCTAATATATTAATCATTTAATTCTTATTTTCAATAAGAAAGGGTCTAGGTATATGAAAAAGATACAATTATTTTTCGTTTTTGAGGTTAAAATCATGGCCGCCAGGCGCATTACCAATTGACGCGGATAATACTGTCGGTACTGTATAGAAGATTTTTAGGGTTCCGTACCCAAAGGGTAAAAACGGGACCCTATTACTAAGACTTCGCTGTCCGTCTGTCTGTCTGTCTGTCTGCCTGTCTGTCTGTCTGTCTGTCTGTCTGTCACCAGGCTGTATCTCATGAACCGTGATAGCTAGACAGTTGAAATTTTCACAGATGATGTATTTCTGTTGCCTCTGTAACAACAAATACTAAAAATAGAATAAAATAAATATTTGAGGGGGGGCTCCCATACATGTCATGTCCCCCGTGACCCCCCCCCCCCCCCCTGAGATAAGATGAAGTGTTGGCGTTTGGGGATGCTTCAAGTAAAACCAGTAGATTGTAGTAACATGTTGTATTGACGGGTGTTACCACACAAGAGCGCGATTATTACTTATTACAATTTATTTAACTAAACTAATTAGTAGGTCATCAGCGACATACGTCATGTTGCAGAGCGTAACGTTAAGTTACGGTGCAAGTGTTAATTCGGCTATTACACCTCCCCCGAAAGTCAACCTTTACCCCCGGAGAAGAAGAAAAAAAAATGTGACGTACATCGTTGAGGATCCTTCTATTACTCTAAATAAAAAAAATATTATCTTAATTAAGTACACATTTTTTTTTAAATACAAATAATTCCATTAAGTACAAAACAATTTAGTATTATTCTTATGAGCTATATATTCTTTATTATTTTTAAGAATTTTAACATTAGGTGCCATATCCTCTAAAACTAAAAATGGACCATTCCAAATGGGATCTTACTTATTTCCAACTTGATTTTTAACAAGTAAAAAGTCACCGGGTTTGTATGTTAATATATTAATTTTCTTATCGTATGTTAGTTTCCTTTTAATCTTACTTAATAACAAATTATTCTTAGCATCTACCTGTGCTTTCTGCAATCTATATTTAAATTCCTTAGGATAACTATCGTAATTATAAAGAGGGTCGACAGAAGTTTTTAAATTCGATGGTAAATTACACAATTTTCCGAAAACTAACTCATGAGGAGTGTATTGTGTCTCTGTATGAACTGTGGTGTTAAAAGAAAAACACCAATAACTTAGCCAACTACTCCAATAAGTTTTGTTATTACTACACATTATTCTAAGATAAGCGCCTAAACTTTTATGAGTGTTTTCTAGTGCTCCCAGTGTTTCGTGATGGTAAGCAGTAGAATTTAATTTTTTAATTTGCAATAAATTACACACATCTGTGAACACATTACTCATAAACTCGGTTCCCTGATCAGTTATGATCTCCATTGGGACACCATAGCGCAATATAAAATTATTCACAAATAACCTACTAACCGATTCCGAGTCTTTCCTTTCTAAGGGGTAGGCTTCGACAAACTTAGTTAAGTTACACTGAATAGTTAATATATAAGTAAAATTAAAATTATCTTTATCTAGGGGGCCCACTAAATCTAATGAAATTCGCTCCATCGAAGTGCTCGGAGTCGTAGTAATCACCATCGGTTCACGGGTGTTCCTATTTGTGTGTTTCTGGGTTTGACATTCCTTACACTTATTGACGTAATCATTGACGTCACGGCTCATATTTGGCCAAAAATAGTATTGTTTAATATTGTTCATCATCCTATGAACACCAGCATGGCCACTGGTTGGCAATAAATGAAAATCATTCAGCACAACTCTAATTTCATCTGAGTCATTTAACTTTGTAACATTTTTCGTTACGAGAATACGAGGATAATCGCATTTGCGCTCTAAAAATTTATTTAAAAATATCGTATTTTCTTTATCTTTCACAATAACTACCTCGTCAATATTTAGTTTTTTGCAGAATTCTTCTAATTCCCTCGCTAACACGCCTACGGTAGATAACGATCGGGATATCAGATATATGCAAAACTTAGAAGGCACATATACAAAGTTACCTTTATTGCTTAATACTTCCTCTTTTTCTTTCGTATATGCATTTCTATTCAATAACAATTCTATACAATGTCTTGGTCTTTTGAGAATTTCCACAGTTTTCGGTTGATCAGGCCTAGAACTAGTGGAAGCCTCAGTTGTCATGTCAGTATGGTTGTCGTCATTATTTAATGTTAATTGTTTACGACTTTGGGCTCTCGTCGTGACTGATACAACGTGTTCTCTCATATTTTTCAAATCTTTACTGTTAACCGGTAGCCGGCTCAATGCGTCTGCAGCTGCATTTTGCCGTCCCGGGATATATTCGATGTCAAAATCGTATTCTTCTAAATATAATCTAAATTTAGTTAATCGACTCGATGGATCAGTCATTCCGAAAAGATAAATTAATGGTCTATGGTCCGTTATAATTTTGAACTTTTTGCCATAAAGATAAGGTCTGAAATGTTTAGTGGCCCATACTATCGCTAACAGCTCTAACTCAATCACTGGATATCGCGTTTCTGCTGGTTTCAAGTTACGACTGGCGTACGCGACAACCTTGCCGTTGCTATTAGACAGTACGGCGCCTAAACCTATCTTTGATGCGTCGGTATTTAATATAAAGGTGTTATTTTCTGAAAAATCCGGGTAATCTAAAACTTGAGGGCTTACAAGTGCTTCTTTTAATTTCAAAAATGCAGATTCACATTCAGGGCTCCAATTAAATTCGACACCCTTTTTTGATAAATAGTTTAATGGATAAGCTATATCTGCGAATTTATAAATGAAACGTCTATAATAATTTGCAAATGCAACGAATCTTTTGACGTCTTCTGTACTTTTCGGTCTTGGATAATTTGTCAAAGCAATAACTTTCTCAGGATCTGGTTCGACTCCGTGTGAAGTTATTTTGTGGCCTAAATACATAATTTCCTTTCGTAAGAATTCGCACTTTAATGGATTAAGTTTCAGATTACTACTCCTAAATCGTTCTAAGACACTAACTAAAATTGTCAAAAAGTCAAAAATTGAATTTCCTATAACTATGCAGTCGTCTAAATAAATAAAACATTGCCTATAATTGAGACCTGACATGGCTATAGTCATAAGCCTTGAAAAAACACTAGGACTTGTCTTAAGTCCCATAGGACAACGTTTCATTTGGTACATTTTATCGGTAGTAAAAGCAGTGTATTTTCTGGATTTTTTATCTAAGGAAAGTTGGTAATAACTTTGGGATAGGTCAAGTTTCGAAAAATAAACACTACCTGACAAAGAATCTAAAATTTCTACTATGTTCGGTAATGGAAACTTGTCGTCAACTATTCTGTTATTTAACTGTCTGTAATCGACTACTAATCTCCATTTTTTCTCTCCATTTTTGTCCGATTTTTTAGGAACAAGTAAAACAGGGCTAGACCACTCTGAAGTAGTCTCCTCTATAATGTCGTTATCGAGCATTTCCTGAATCTGTTTTTGAACCTTCTTTTGCAAAGCGTTTGAGATTCTGTAAGGCTTAACGTACACTGGACTCGTATTATCTTTTAACTTTATAGAATGCTGTAACAAGTTTGTAGTACTAAGCTTGTCTCCTGGCAAGTGAAAAACGTCAGCATACTTAGCACAAATCTTTTCAATACTTAACTGTTCATCTTCATTTAAGTATGAACTCAAGTTAAGCAACCCAAACAAAGTTTTTACTCTATCGACACTTATTCTTTGTTTGTCGAAACTACAGTCGTCGAAAAAATTTAAACTATGATATCCTAAACTTGATAAATCTATCTGTATCTCGCTATCATTAGTATTTAAAATACGTATGGGTATTCGACCATAGGTAGGTTTGGAAATCAAACCCGCAACAAATACACCTTTTTGTATTTCTTGCGCCAGTGTGACACAGTCATCGCGTTGACTGGTAGGGATGTATTTGATAATTTCACACCGTGGCGGAATAATATGAATAAAACTACTGTTATTATTATTTATAGATATCTCGACACTACAACTATTATGACATAATGATAAAACGTTATTCCTATAATTAATTATTGCTTTGTAACGCTGGAAAAAGTTTTGACCTAATATTCCGTCAGCATAACAAGTCAAATTCCTAAACACATAAAACTTTTGATTACAAACTAAACCATTAAAATTTAAATCTAAATAAATATAACCTTCCGAGACTAAATTTCCACTAATGCCCTTAATAGTTATTTCTTCTTTATTAATACTTTGCAATAAATCTGGGTAACTTTGAAGCCATTCGTATTTTAATACGCATAAACTAGCTCCACTGTCTACTAATAAATCAATTAAATTATTACCTATCTTACAGTTAACTATGCTCGTATTGTTATAACTAAAAATACCGTAATTTAACTTAGGAACGAAAAAACTGAAACCGATTAGAATTATTGCATTGACCTACATTGTCATTATGTTGCACTTGGTGAATCCGCGGGGCGGGCGGGGCGTTTCGCGAGCCTCGCGCTGACCGCGCAAAATACTGCGTGGTGCGTTTACCTCTACCTGTATTATTCATAGCAGGTTGCGTCATATTATTTCTATGATTGTAATTATGACTTCGAGAAAAATAAATGTTTCCCTGACCACGATTAAAAGATTGGCCCCTAACCGAGGGATACTTACCTCTGTTGCTATTAAAATAGTGAGCACGATAGGGACGGTGCTCCTGCGAATAATGAGCAACCTGATCGTGTCCTGAAGCCAAGACTTGTTCATCGACAGCTGTTCTAATGGCCTCTGACAAAGATGAAAATTGCCTCGAAGCAATTATGGTGCTAAGTCGTGTGTCCGATAACCCATCAGCGAATCGCTTTATCGCCGTCTTCTCGTTCAGCGATCTTAAAAATTCGAACTTGCTATCATCATTATCTGCTTGCGTGATAGTCAAATTCACGAAAAGATCCTCGATTTCGGACCCAAACGATTCAATGGACCTACGTCCCTGTCTTGTACGAAACAGCTTGGCCTGAAGGGCTTCTGTCGACTTCTTAGGAAGTAAAAATTTTCGCATGTCAAAAACAAGATCTGCTACGCTAGCATATGCGGACTTTAATCTTAATTGAGCGCTAGATGATAGTCTCGTTTTTAAAACAAAATTCACGAGTAACCCCTGTGATTCCTCATTAATAAGAGAACTGTACATATTAATACTATCTATTAATTTTTTCGTGGTATCCTCTTGTCCCGTTATGTTGGGTAACAAGGCGATGGCCGTTTTGATATCAAAACTTGACTTTGCCATTTTGCTAGATAATAAACTCTTGTGGCCGCTTTCAATAACTTTAGCTTCGGAACTATTACTACTACACGGCTCACTCACTAATTGTTTAATTTTACTATAAACTAATTTGATATCCCCAAGTAACGAATTAATTAAACCTACTTCGGAAGAATCTAATGAAACTAACTTTAATTCCTTATTCAATTCAGACACAATATACTCAACGGTACTATAAAGATTTTCCGCTTCCTCAAATTTTTTAAAACCTATTTCCTTCTGTCGTCTCTCTGGACCTAATTTAACTAAACTTTCGCGTATATAATTAAACTTTTCCAGTAATTCTCTTAACTGTTGAGACATGCTATATTACTTTAAACATTTATGTATTTACTATATTGCAAAGATAATTTTTAAAATCAAATACTCTAACTCATATTTTAGTAATTAAATAACTTAACATAAAAATACCGTAAATAAAATGTAAAGTGACGCAATAGTGCATCGCAGCGATGTGGCGAGTCGTGGCAACGTCATTCATGTCGACAGCTCGATGCACGTAGGCAGCTTGATGTAGGGCGAAGGTGGCAGCACGTGGCACGTTGGCAGGAAGTTGGCTGCTCGATGGTTGGGCCGGGCTATACCCTGGACTCCATGGGCCGGGATAATCCCTGGACTCCGCTCCAACTGGGCCGGGCTATACCCTGGACACCATCCTGGACCCGTACGCTTCTTTCTTCACGTGTTAAATTCTTCTATCTTCTTTAAATTGTCTACAAAATTGTGTATCTTCTTATTTTTAGGCCTTCATATTATACTCCTTTCTTCAAATATTGTATTTTTAATGTCATTTTCTTGATATAATATTTCATTTTCTTTCTTCAAAAGTCCAAATTCTTAATGCAGGGTCGCCATGAGATAAGATGAAGTGTTGGCGTTTGGGGATGCTTCAAGTAAAACCAGTAGATTGTAGTAACATGTTGTATTGACGGGTGTTACCACACAAGAGCGCGATTATTACTTATTACAATTTATTTAACTAAACTAATTAGTAGGTCATCAGCGACATACGTCATGTTGCAGAGCGTAACGTTAAGTTACGGTGCAAGTGTTAATTCGGCTATTACACCCCTTCGGACCGCGCCTGATCTTACAGAGCTCAAAAATAAACTAGTGTTAATTTGTATCATGTAGAGTCCATTAAAGTCAGATACCTATTCATGTTATTAAGCTTTAAAAAAAGTCCACGCTGCCGGCGCCGCGCCGCCGACGACCTTAAATTGCCAGTTCGCCTCCGCCGCCACAGAATACATAATGCCGCCGCCGCAATTTTTAAACGAGGCGCCTACGTCTAGTTTGCACCAAAATGTGGTATGGTAATTATGGTATGGTATAAAGGTAACTACGGAACCCTACTGCGCGTGGCCCGACACGCACTTGGCCGTTTGTTTTTTCTTATTGCTTTACTAAATTTAATTATAAAATCAAATCAAAGGACTCACTTAATCACAGAAAGATTATACACGATGGAAATCTACGTAGGTATCTCTGTGAAGTAAATAGGTACTTGTGTAGGTTATTCAAATATTTAAAAAATAATTTATTCAGTCTAGGCTGTTACAAGCACTTGTGAATGTCATAGAAGCTACGCCATCGGTTCGCAAACCCTAAGCGCGAGACCTTGTAACGAGAAGAACCGGCAAGAAACTCGTCAAGGGCTGCTTTTTTCTCCCTGTATATTTCATATTATGGAGTCGTCAACATTGAAAAACCGGCCAAGTGCGAGTCGGACTCGCGCACGAAGGGTTCCGTACCAGAAAACGGCAAAAAAATCACGTTTGTTGTATGGGAGCCCCCCTTAAATGGGATCCCTTGTTTTCGCATAATGTTTTTATACCTAATTTTATTTGGCATAACGGATTTGGCATAATATTTTTTGCCATAATAATACTTTGGCATAATTGTTTTTTGGCATACTATTTATATAAGCATAATAATCATTTAGACTAATTTGTTTTCGCATAATGTTATTAGGCATATTGACTATTCGCCTAATATTATTTAGACATAATAATCAAAAACAATAAGATTAAATATTTTTACGTACTTATGTATTTTCTTGCAAAAGAATATGTATTCAAATGCCGAAAATTTATAACACATACGACCGAAATATCGACGTATAAAACACCTATTTTCAAAATACCGGAAATCCTAAATATCGATATGCGATAGACCGTAACTTAAAAGATCGATTTATTAAATGAATGGCATTTTATCTTTCGAAATCCCGAAAGATAAAATGCCATTAGTTCAAAATCCCGTAAGTCTGTTTAGGTCTATTAGGTGCGACGACGAGCGAGCGTAGCGAGCGAGGAGGAGGTTAAGTTTCAAAGTGAGCGTGCCGCGGCAGCAGCCGGCGAAGTGCCAGAACCGACCTGCTGGCATGTAACCCTCTTTTTAAGCTTCGTGATTTAGTATTTTTGTTAAAATGTCCTTTCGTGATTTTAAACGTACGGCCAAACAACCGTTCGACCGTTCGATTTTCGGTGTTTCGTCCATGGGTCTTGAAAAATTCGGTCTTTTCAACTTCGGCATTGTAAATACTTACCCCTAGCCATGCATGTGACAAACAATATTTATTTTTATTTCAAGTGTAAATTTAGCAATAGCTTTTTTATGTGCAAGTTTCGAAGTGTATTCTTTGTTTTGTTTATAAAAATATGCGTTAATAACATTATGCGTGTTTAAATTTATGCTGAAGAATATTATGCTTAAACATGATTAGGCTTAAATTAGTTATGCCTAAAAAAATTATGCATAAGCTGTTATGACTAAGTAATATTATGCGTAAATAACATTCGGCGAAATCATATTATGCTATGACATATTATGCCTTAAAATTTTATGCAAATACATAGGGAACCCCCTTAAATAATCATTTTATTCTGTTTTCAGTATTTGTTGTTATAGCGGCAATATAAATTCATCATCTGTGAAAATTTCAACTGGCTAGCTATAACGGTTCATGAGATACAGCCTGGTGACAGACAGACAGACAGACGGACAGTGGAGTCTTAGTAATAGGGTCCCGTTTTTACCCTTTGGGTACGGAACCCTAAAAATGAGCTCCACATTTAAAGTGAGGTCATTTTCCATGGTTCCAGGTTGCAAAGGTAGCCGAAAATCCTTACTAATTGGTACGAGTTATAAATGCGAAAGTCCGTTTGTTTGTTTGTTACGCCTTCACGTCTTAACTACTGAACCGATCATCATGAAATTTTATATACACGTTGCCAGAGGTACAAACAGGTACATACAGAGGGACATAGGGTACCTTTCATCCCGAAAAAAGGAGCTGTTCCCGGGGGATAGGCAAGATACTATCCACACAGACGAAGTCGCGGGCGGCCGCTAGTTCATAAATAAATAATGAGTGTCCAAGCGTTCGGGACAAGGTTGCGCGAATCTGCCGTTTGTAAAACAAAGATGAGCGGAGTACTGTCACTGCTGCGTTTCTACGAACGGCTACGTAGACCTTACAAATGTCCACAACAGACATAATAATAATAAAATAATACACACTTTATTGCACACAAGACAGGGAAACAGTTACAAACAGACACAAAAACAGAAAGAAAGCACACAAAAGGCAGCCTTATTGCTAAATAGCAATCTCTTCCATGCAACCTTGAGTAGTAAAGAGACAAGAAAAAGAGGATTTAGGGGGAGTGGGTGAAATTATGGAAAGAGATATCAGATATAGATACATATAGATATAAAGACATGTTTTTAACTTCAATCATCTTTTATTGTTTTTATTAATAAATGAAATGAGAACGTTGTTTACTTTATTCAAGGTACGTAAATACTTCTACGTTATTGTTTAATGTTAGGTAAAACCGTCTAAAATAATAGGTAGGTAGGTAACTTCCTTTGGATTGGATGGTTATACATAAAACATTATTGTAATATCGTTACATTTCAGTTGAAATGTCTTAAAATTATAAAAAAAAATCGAAAATAAACAGTTGACCCTTCAAAGGTCTATGGCTAATTGTGTACGTCATCAAGGGCACGCTTGCGCGCAAGGGTCGATCCAGCTACAGGTGCCGTCCCGGCAGTTACACAGTCTCCGTCACGCGGCCGACACTCGTCGCGCACGTACGCACACGCCAAATAATCCCAATCTAACGCAAATTATGACTGACACACGCGAAAATATCATCCGCTGAAACATTTTAGCAATAACGCCTGCCGGAGACATTCAACTTTCCTACAACATTGCCTTCAAAAATCAACAGGCGCTTATTAGTTTGTGCTCTTACGAGAATAAAATACTATACTTGGATTTAATGGTTGTATTGTCTCTTTGCTATTGTTGATATATCTAAAAGTGTTGTCTGTTCATATCAGTAGTTTCTAAAGTGCGTTTTCTACAAATAAGTGTTGTTATTTTGACGATGTGTATCGTAATAAGTAAACTTATTAGACGTTAATGGGATTTCAGTGATTGTGGGATGAAATGAACCGAAAAATTATGATTATGTTAAAGTAAAGGGTGAGTGAGGAATTATTATTTGATGTTTAAAGTAGAAATGTTTATTTACTTACGTATCTTAATCGTTAATTTAATCCGTGCACGTACCAATACCAATGTTAATTCTTAATCTTCATACTAAGCAAGGAAGGTAGGTTCTAACTAGGGTTGCCAACCCTACTATATAATATAGTATCCTACTATATTGAGGTCTCGCCTACTATATTTTTTGAAAAAATATATAGTAGGCAAAACTACTATATTTTTTCAAGTGAAAAAATTAAACAAAAGCAACAAAAATTACTTATATGCACATTAGTAATTGCATAATATTTTTTTGTGATTAAACACTTGTCTTTATGGTTGTTGAATAAATTATGAAAATGTTAGTACTTACTTAAGTATGAAAAATTCAACTTTTTTAAAATCTTCCATACAAAACGTCAACTTACTATATTTTTTTGGACTTTTTCGCCATCTACTATATTTTTACACTAAAAATCTTGAAACTACTATATTTGATCCAAAAAAAGTTGGCAACCCTAGTTCTAACACAACACAGATAACATGAGCTTACCAGAGATACCAACGAAATAATACAAAGAGTAGGTATCAAATTATTTTAATGGACTGGATAATCCTTGTGTAAGTATCATGCCCATGATGTTCTGTATAATTTTTGTTGTTAGTAAATACAATGCGATTAAATAAATAAAGAAAAAAACGCTAGGGTTGTCAACCTTACTATATAATATAGTATTCTACTATACTTGCAGGCTCACCTACTATATTTTTTGAAAAAATATATAGTAGGCAAAACTACTATATTTTTTCAAGTGAACAAATTAAACAAAAGCAGCAAAAAAATATTACTTATAAGCTCATAAGTAATTTCATAATATTTTTGTGTTTAAACTCTTGTGCTTATGGCTGTTGAATAAATTATGAAAATGTTAGTAAGTATGAAAAATGCAACTTCTTTCAAATTCTCCATACGAAACGGAAACCTACTATATTAGGACTATTTTTCGCCTTTTTAGTACACGTGATAATCTTGAAAATACTATATTTGATGCAAAAAAGTTGGCATCAACCCTAGTTGTAGGTACCCTACAATTAGGGTTGCCAATTTTTTTTGGATCAAATATTGTAGTTTCAACATTTTTAGTGTAAAAATATAGTAGATGGCGAAAAAGTCCAAAAATACTAGGTTGCCGTTTTGTATGGAGGATTTAAAAGAAGTTGCATTTTTCATACTTAAGTAAGTACTACCTAACATTTTCATAATTTATTCAAAAACCACAAAGACAAGTGTTTAATCACAAAAAAAATTATGCAATCACTTATGTGAATACTCGTATAAGTATTTTTTTGTTGCTTTTGTTTAATTTTTTCACTTGAAAAATATAGTAGTTTTGCCTACTATATATTTTTTCAAAAAATATAGTAGACGAGCCCTCAATATAAGAGGGTACTATATTATATAGTAGGGTTGGCAACCCTACCTACAATGTTAAATTAATCGCAAGTGTACTATGTAGTACTGTACCGTACTATGAGATTAATCTGACAACGTAATCGGTCCTAGGCAACTTCACTCGTGTAAGTGTGTAATAAATAAATAAAATAAAATAAAACTTATTAAAATATGCAACCTTGAAACGGGCAAAATGCGCAAACCACGCGACGGCAAAAAAAATATGGGTATAATTTGCATAGCCTTTTTATGGTTCCGTACCCAAAGGGTAAAAACGGGACCCTATTACTAAGACTAAGACTCTTGCGTCCAAGCTAAGACTCCGCTGTCCGTCTGTCTGTCTGTCACCAGGCTGTATCCTTGGACGAATCAGGCTGTATCTCATGAACCGTGATAGCTCGACAGCTGAATTTTTCACAGATGATATTATTTCTGTTGCCGCTATAACAACAAATACTAAAAACAAAATAAAATAAATATTTAAGTGGGGCTCCCATTCAACAAACGGTCTCATAATTATTATAAATAACGAATAGGGGTCGTCCATTAATCACGTGAGCCTCGAACGGGGGGGGGGAGGTTGAAAAAATCACGAAGTATCACAAGGGGGGACGGGGGGGTGTAGTGAGATATCACGTGTATTAATTTTTTTCGTTGAACGCGTGATTTTTTTACCAAATACTGCGTGTGATTGTAGACTTACCGTTACTAGGACGATTTCCACGCCCACCACGACATATTTGCACAGAAAAATGTAGAGATTATTTAGTACCAAAAAAATACACGTGATTTAGAGGGGGGGGGGGGGGTTAACGTAAAACCACACCATGCATCACCAGTGGGGAGGGGGGGGGGTCAAAAATTGGCCAAAAAAACATCACGTGATTAATGGACGCTCCCATACCTGGTAAATCAACGCATTGTTTTACTAGAGCAGAGACCAAACATAATTCCATTTTATTATTGCCGTGGAGATAGAATGAATTGTTTTATTGTTAAAAGAATAAAACAACGCCATTTTTTAAATAAAAGTAGCATTTGAAAATGTTTCATTATCATCTACTAGCGACCCGCCCTCGCTTTGTTTCGGTGTAGTGTGGAATTTGACACCATTTTTTACATATAAACCTTCCTCTTGAATCACTCTATCTATTAAAAAAAGCCGCATCAAAATCCGTTTCGTAGTTTTAAAGATCTAAGCATACATAGGGACAGACGCGGGAAGCGACTTTGTTTTATACTAGTTATACGTAATACACTACGAAAGTATCGTAGCACGTAGCGTGCTCCGTATCGGGCGATGCTACACAACACACAGACTACGCGTGCTACGACAGGTGCTACGGGATTATGGTGTTTGTTTGTGATGCAAACAATAGGGAGACAGTTGGAGAAAACAAAATATAAATAATCGAAACAAAACACTTTTTAACTAGACTTGATACTAGCGCAGCGCCGTTTTATTGAAAGTACTTTTATAGAACTAGTTAGATTTTTGATTTTAGAACCAAATAACTAATTACCAAAGTACTTTTAATAAAACCGCGCTAGTATCCGTTATAAAGTGTTTTATTTCATGTCTAGAGAGGCAAAACATAATCGCTTATGCTCTATTGAGAAGTATAAGCAATTTATTATCTCGAGTTTCTCCTTGCTTCGGAAGGTAGGTTTAGGCTGGCCTACCTACCGGTTTCATTTCTTTGCTTTGCTGTTCTACTATGGACCGCCGGTCAAGAGGCTCATTTTTAACCAAGCTAATGGTTATCTTGCCAATTTGGTCTAGTCCCAAAATTTAAAAATTACCCTGGTTGGCCGGCGGTCTTTCAAGCAAGGTAGCACAGCAAAGCAAAGAAATGAAACCGGTAGGTCTTCGTCCTGGCTGCTTTTGCAGTCGCTAACACCCACCAATCCCCATTCCGCGTGGTGGGTTGTAGCCCATCCTCCTTATCTTCCCATAAGGAAGGCCTGTGCCCCAGCAGTGGTGTTATTAAAATTAGCTGATCTTAATTCGTTGATGCTATAGCCCATCCTCCCTATCCACCTATAAGGAGGGCCTTACCCCAGCAGTGGGGAAATTAATGGCTGATATCAATTCGTCAATGCTCTATTGTCCCACAGGAGGTGGCGGCCTCAGCAGCAGGATGCTGAGCCCCAAGATCCAGCGCTCCGTACGCGTCAACGACGGACAGCTGCTCGCGCTGTCCGACCGCGCGCAGTACGACCACTCGCAGGTCTTATACACCATCACTTACTTATAAGCAGCTCATTCCAATATTCAAAGTTATTTTTAGTTAATACAAAACCTCTCGTGGGGTTTTTACAAAAGAACAATCCTACTCCATCGAAATGTATATGAAATAGCTGTTTTTTTAGCGAGTTCAAGGTTGGTTCCATAATGAAAGTTGTTCAGTTTAATGGTCTGATCAACCCCACGAGAAGTTTTGTATTGTCTAAAAATAACCTTGTAGTTAAAGAACTTGTTTTAAGAGGGTTTATACGCTACACTAGCGCCGCCAATGGAAAGACGAAATTGTGAATAGGGAATATGCATAAGTCACCGATTTTGATGAATTTGAGCTTGATCGCTGCGGACACGTATAAAAACATGATGGAACAGGAAAAAAAATAAAAAAAATGTATTATTTTAGTTTTATCACACGATGAAATCAGGGGAAAATAACGATTTTTTTTTTCATTTTCGGATATAATGCACTTTACAGTCAGATAGAATATCGAATAAGAAATAATATTTGTATGCTCAAGTAGACGGACAAAGGTGCGAGTGAGAAACCGATTCTTACGGCTTATGCGATGTGCGAGAAAGAGTAAAAAAAAACTGACAGCTGAACCTGCTTTGACTTCATTTATCATCGTTTATCACCTTGGTGAAAAGCGTCAACAAGATTATTTTGTAATTTTGATCGCGATCGGGTCGGTTTGGCTCTCAAAGCTATATAAATCAATAATGGTGTCGTGTTCTGTATTGGATTGTAATGTTACTTACGACAATAACCCAAATAAACACTCATTTCACAGGTAAATATGATTGTACTATTACCATTTTCATAATTCATATTTTAGTTGAATATATTCCCAAACACACTAAGTTATATACTAATATGATGCTATTAAACGCCTATTTCCTAAATAAAGGCTGATTTCTAAACATTATGTGTTAGATAAAAAGATATTATGTCCGTGAACTTGAGAAAATAAGGCGTAGATATTGATCAAAAATTATCGATATCGATACTCATGTCGATGATTTCCAATATAACTTTGTTTGTCTTTGTGAACACTGATAGTTTTATTTAATGCTGCTTGTAACCGACAGTTTACAAATGGTAAATTAAACCAAATTAAATACTAATTTAACAATTATTTCCAGGTTTTCTGTAAATCCAGTGATTAAATTAAACTGGATAAATGTCATAAATAAATAAGCAGGGAGCCTCAAAGGAGACCTTAAGAAATTATTTAAATAAAATTGTTCAAAATCTTGTTTGTGTTTTATTTATTAGAGCAATAATACATTATGGTTATCGACAACCTAAAATGGACTTCAGTGCATCTCTAAATTCACGCACACGTTTACATATTTACAAACACTGGCTCATCTCACTTTTGGTTTCACAGTCAAGTGAACTCTAATCGTCTATTCCAGTGGATATTAAGTTTATGCTTTGAACATAGACAGAAAGCCACACAAGTACAAACAACAAATAAAAGTATGCAATTTGATTTTCTGATGAACTAAAGATTATTATAATATAATTTTTACGTAATAATAATAATGTATCTAGGAGAAATCCACAGTTAATTCTGAGCTTTTTTAGTAGTTTTATGGTTTTTGATTGGGATTTTTTTTCTCATATTCTATACATAATTTCAAAATTCCGAGGCCGCTATGAACTATTCGACTATATAAGAGATAACATTCATTTTTTTTTATTTCAATTGTTTAGCACAATTGTTCAATCCATGAGCTCAAAAAAGTGCCTTCGCGCATTTTATGAAAATCTTTCTCTGCAATATCGGGTTTAATTATAAAGTTAAGCAAATTTTCAAAAAAGCGAGGCCGCTATGAACTATTCCAATAGCTATTCTGTACCATTAAATAAGTCAAAAGTGTTAATGTATTTTTGTTTCTGAGATCGATAACGTCAAAATCGGCCATTTTACGCAAAAATCACAGTCGAAATGTAATATGCCTCTTAAACGCAAAATTTAGGGAGATAATTGAAGATTATTGGCTAACTCCATATTAAACACACCTGAAACGTGATGTGTGACGTCACCGTTTTGTATGGAGCGTTTTCGGCGGGTGCTGCTGCGCGCTAACTTTAAGTACCTATATCACGAGAACAAAACGCAAGAGAAAAGTTTTAATATTACAGTTAATTTTCTCACGCATTATACTTTTGAATAAGATTTTAAATTCCCTATTCCCTATTGTGTTCTTCTAGTGTACTCCGAATAAGATTTGTGGTACTTTTTATCGCTTAAAATATATTTTCTAGTCTGTCGTTTAGTTTAATGGAGTTTTATTGCTAAAGTACAACAAAGCTTCTTCGGAGTACGCTAGAAGAACACAATTCACAATTTCGTCTATATTTAAGGCCAGTATATTGCAAATTATCGAATTTGGCTATATATCTATTTTTGATTCAACAATAAACAATCAAATATCATTTATTTTGAGCAGATAAAAATATATATATTGAAGTTCCACAAACGATCTTGATTATTTTACGGTTAAAAATACAATATTCGTATCTTCACTCGACTAAAAAAATATGCAAAGACAAAGAAAATTTTCATTAATTTTATATTTTTTGGATAATACTTAAAGTTTATTAATCCCTTATTCACGAAAAATATGTAATGGCATATATATGTAGAAGAATATTCAACGGTTACTTTAAAAAAAAAACTGACTTTATGCTTAAAATAACAACAAAAACATTGAAAAAATGAAAAGGTAAGGTTATTTTTATTACTCTTCACACGTAAAGAAAAAGACAGAGACAGAGTTTTCGGAATATACTGGCCTTAAGCACTACGATTTTTTTCCATTGGCGGCGCTACTGTAGCGCAGTAATCCTCATAAAGAATGACGAAAGTAAGTCAGGGATAGAACACGGGATCTGAAACTTTTTCAGAAGTTTTTCATTTCACACTACTAAAGTATAATTAAAGTTTCTGGCATAATTTGACCATCCGTAAATATTGAACATATTCATTTTTGGCATAATTTTGCCAATCCGTAAATATTAAACTTTAATTTTCTATCATGTAGGTACCTATATGCAATTAAACTTAAATGTATTGGTATTAAAGGATCTTTTAGATGATTGAGTGAAAAAATTCCAGGCTGGCTACTTGCACAAACGCAGCTCGGACAACACAAAGTGGCAACTGCGATGGTTCATTCTCTATCAGGTACCTACATTGACATATAACATTACAGTTAACGTTAATATAACTATCAGGTACTACAGACAACACTTCCGATTTACTACTCCTAAGGTCAAAATCGCTTGCACTTGATTTGCACTTGATTTTGAACCGTATATAAGTGACAACTTATATACGGTTAATTCATGCAGGGCCGATATGCGCGCACACATTTTTTTCTGCAAGTGGTGGTGGTGTGCAAAGTAAAGCACGGGTATTTAGTATTATTTAGTTCATAAGCTATAGGTACATACATACATATGCATATTAGGCTTGTTTTTATTTCTTTACTAGTATTTTGTGTATTGTGCTTGACTTTCACCTCGCCTGATGTTAAGTGGCGATAAGGCCGAAGGTAGAAGCGCACTACTCCCGGATTTCTCATCACTGAGGAATTGGCTATCTTACCTCTAACTGCCGGAACACAAACATTTTTGAAATTACTGTTAAGGCGGCAGATTTAGGTAAGTTGTGGTAGCTAGCCAGGTGGACGTGAAATAAGCCCTACCACCAACTAAACCGAGTACAAATTGGGGGTACAATTTGGGAATCGAACCCGGGACCCCTGTGTCTTACACGGGTGGACGAACCATTAGACTACAGAGGCGGTTAAAATTAGTAATTTAGCCTAAACAGTTTCTGACAGTTAACACATGCCTTTTTAACTAAAGGAGTGGTCAGGTTAATTCGATAATGGGGAATGTCCGAAAAAATATCGAATTGGCTGAATATTTTTTTATAGATAGGAATGAGCTCCAGTAATAGAAAAAAGTTTCAGAATTTTAAGTAAAGTAACAAAAATAAAAAATTATAAAAGTCTCCTCAACTTTACTAATGTGCAAAAGTAACAGCAGAATGGAAATTAATACCTTTGCCACCACCTGCCACAACCACAACACGAATAAAAAAAAAGGTTTGTCATTTTGTGTTGATACTTTTTTTTAATACATGTTGTGGCAGGTGGTGGCAAAGGTAAAATTCTGCTGTTACTTTTGTATACATATTATTTGTGAAGTCGAAGAGACTTTAATTTTTTTTTCACGCAACCGAAAATTCTGAAACTTTATTCTATTACTAAAGGAGCTTATTCCTACCTTTAAAAAAATATTCAGCCAATTTGATTTTTTTCCGACATTCCCCATTTACGTATCCTACTTTGAACTAACCGTCATAACTATCACCAGAACATCCTATTCTACTACGAGTCGGAGAACAACACGCGGCCGACGGGCGTGCTGATGCTCGAGGGGTCCTACTGCGAGCGGCTCAGCAAGTCACCAATGGAGAGGAACGCGTCGGTAAGTAACATTACAGTATTTGTGTCATAAAAAAAGCTTTTTAAAAAAAGCACAACCTCCTTCAAAAATCTTAAAAAACAGCTCTATAAAAAGCAAAAAATAATGTTCAAATCGATTGATTAAAACACGTCTATTGAAGTCGGGTGGAGCTGGAAGTATTTTTTTTTATTTATTGTATTGTTTATATTCTTAAAGCTCCACCCGACTTCAATAGACGTGTTTTAATCAATCGATTTGAACATTATTTCTTGCTTTTTATAGAGCTGTTTTTTAAGATTTTTTAAGGAGGTTGTGCTTTTTTTTAAAAAGCTTTTTTATTTTAAACTTTTTTGTGGAAGGTATGTAAGTGATGATTTTATAAAATAAAACGTTATAATGTTTCACATTTTTCAATGGTATACCCCGAGTAACTCAATTTCCACAAGAGTTCCGTTGGGCCTTCGCAGTTCAACCATAGTCCAGCAGGTCCTTGACAATAAATAGGTATACTTGTTTTTGATTGTCATAAACCTGCCAATATTTCAATCACTGTACAGTTCCTATTTGATTTTAAGGAGTTCCTTTGTGTATCTTCAAAATCCAAAGTCCAATACCAATGAAATTAATATGGTGGACATTCTTAAGGTGTCTTCTTTCAAACAAAAAAAGAATCATCTAAATCGGTGCATAAACAAAAAAGTAATGGTTGAAAATCCGCCTGAATTCATATAAAATGGTAACGAAAACGACAGTTTTTTCAAGATTACTTGAAAACTACTAAACCGATTTCAAGATTTCAAAAAATGGGACCAACTTGGAAACAAACGTCATGTTATAACGTTTGAATCATTTCAATCGGTTGAGCCGTCTTTGAGTAATCGGTGTACATACATATAAATAAAAAAAATATACGCGACGAGTAGATAACCTCCTCCTTTTCAAATTTTTTAAGTCGGTTAAAAAGGGCGTGCTGATGCTCGAGGGGTCCTACTGCGAGCAGCTCAGCAAGTCACCAATGGAAAGGAACGCGTCGGTAAGTAACATTACAGTATTTGTGCCATAATACGGGCGTGCTGCTGCTCGAGGGGTCCTACTGCGAGCGGCTCAGCAAGTCACCAATGGAGAGCAACGCGTCGGTAAGTAACATTACAGTATTTGTGCCATAATACGGGCGTGCTGCTGCTCGAGGGGTCCTACTGCGAGCGGCTCAGCAAGTCACCAATGGAGAGGAACGCGTCGGTAAGTAACATCACAGTATTTGTGCCATAAAACGGGCGTGTTGCTGCTCGAGGGGTCCTACTGCGAACGGCTCAGCAAGTCACCAATGGAGAGGAACGCGTCGGTAAGTAACATTACAGTATTTGTGTCATAAAACGGGCGTGCTGCTGCTCGAGGGGTCCTACTGCGAGCGGCTCAGCAAGTAACCAATGGAGAGGAACGCGTCGGTAAGTAACATCACAGTATTTGTGCCATAAAACGGGCGTGCTGCTACTCGAGGGGTCCTACTGCGAGCGGCTCAGCAAGTCACCAATGGAGAGGAACGCGTCGGTAAGTAGCATCACAGTATTGTGTGCCCTTAAAACCTGTATCAATCAAATCTGATAAATGCCTGTTTTGTGATCCATAAAAAAATCGCCGATGAATGCGCCAACGCCGCGCCGATGTCTTTATTATCCTCGATCATCGAGCGTGCATTAACATTTATGAGTTACTAGCGGCTGCCCGCGGTTTCACCCGCGTGGTTCCCGTTTCCGTGGGAATGACGGGATAAAAAGTATTCTATGTTTTAATCTAGGCTATCTACTATCTGTGTGCTAAATTCCAACCAAATCCGATCAGTAGTTTTTGCGTGATTGAGGAACAAACATCCAAACATCTACACACCAAACCCACAAACTTTCACATTTATAATATTAGTAGGATGTTCATCAGCAACGGGCGCCTTCTTTCAAAAGGTCTTGGAAGTTTATCATAATCACTAACATCAGAGTCAGTTGAAATTTCCAAACTGTCTTCGCAAACGCGTCTACCTATCGATTTTTATCGCGAATCGAAACAAGCAATTTGTAGAGCGATGCCCTCTTTTTCATTAAAATTCCAAAGATATTAGTCGTTCTTATTATTTTCTTTGCGAGTCATTTCACAAAGTTCGCTTTGAAAGTACGTTCTGCCCCTTTGGCTTTGATAAAGTTATGAATGAAAAAGGAAATTGCGTAATCTGTAATATCCTCATAACTTGGGCAACTTGCACGATCATCGTGGCAAGTTTTATGCTCTGTCATTTTGCGCTATATTGTCTCGCCCTACGAACAGAAGGTATTGCGGCTTTGTTATGAATTGGTAAATGTAATTTCGCTATCTTGTTGGTATATAATAAATTATATGAGTTTTCGGATATCTGTAAGCCTCCCCGTTTTGTTCTCAACTCAAGTCTCAATTTATTAGATTGCAACGCAAAGCTATACGTAGATGACGCTTCTTACGCTTGTTCCTAGAGACAGTAGACGTTCAGAACAAAATGTAGGAAGTAAAGAAAATAGGCATTTATTTTGTGGTTTTTTTTACCGAAAAAGACCCAATGTCACAAAATGGCTTTAAAAGACTATTTTACAATGCAAATGCCGGAATTTAAAGCCAAATTAAGATGTATTAATTCTTACAGAATTTGTAAATTTTTTCTATATCCAGATTTTCGGAAATTTGTTAGTGCCAACATTTTTAAAGCCTATACACAGAATTTAATAATTTTAATGCTTAAAAAACGTTTTTTTTAAGTAAAAGTCCTTTGTTTTCTTCATAGTTCTCGTGGAACAAGCGTACACAGCGCCATTTTGACAGTTGCTTTCACCATTAACGTGATACAATGATTGTTTTCTTCTTGATTCAATAGAGAGGTTACAGCCAAATTGCTAAAGATACTTACAAAGACACCATGAATCTGATAAGTGAACAGAACTTATACTCGTAGCAAGAAAAACTCTAGAGTACGAATCGAATTCGTATCGAGCACGAATGTCAATTATTTATACTAGAGTCTGGTCAACGTTAGATGAGACGGAAACACGTATAAAGATTAATTTAAAAGAAACAACCTTAAAAAAATAAAGCGCAAAATAAGTTCCATTTCCAACCAAGTCTCATCTTTCGTTGACCAAACTATCGTACAACACCTCACTCTTTGTAAAGGGAACAGATTTCCAATGCCTCACATTTTCATTATGCTCTGTTTGAATTCGATTCGCGCTATAGATTTTCGTGCTACTGATTAGTTCCATCTTCGTCCAAACAATGTTTCCTTAACGTAAAATAAATGAAAAAGTAGAATTAATAAGCCATCATATTATGTTTTCTCGTAGTTCTGCTTTACGATCTCATACCGCCGGGAGAGCCAGCGGCAGTACGAGCTGCGAGCTGCGTCCGAGGTGGACTGCGTGCACTGGGTCGACGCCATCCGGGAGGCCAGGTTAGTGCATACGAAAAAGTTGCGATAGTCAGACGATAATTTATATTATTTTCAACACACTTCCTCGTAAAGTGAGCCCTAAAACATCGCATTTAGGGCCATAAACCGAGCTATAACAAACACCGTGCAATAATATTAAAACTCTAGTGCGTTATAGAATTATCCCTAAAAAGTTAATTTGTACATTATTGCAAGTTCTATGCGAGTAAACAGAGCATTCCCGATTTAACCGGGTAATACAGTTTTTTTTTTAGTGACAACAAAGAGGTTTTATGCCGCTGAAAATCCATATACATTTTTGGAATAAATAAATGTGTAAGTCCTTAATTAAGTCAAACAAATATTTATTATTATCAAATTATTCGTAATTCACAATATTTTGTAAATTACTTATTATCTTTGGTATACAGTATTTGGTAAATTACTTTGTTTTTTCCTAGCAAGTGTCTTGAAAAACGTCGTATGAAACTCGTGAGCTCTTGCTTATTGCACACTCGGCTGAGTTACGCTCTCGCCTACAGCTCGGGCTGCAACAGCCTCGTGTGCAATGAGCAACCTAAGCTAACTTGTCTCATAATCTACTATTTCATAATTTTGGATCGTATTCCTCTAGCTCCTGTACAAATTATATGAGGTGTAGAGTTGTCGTTCGATTGGTGAATGTCACGGAACGGAACGAAACACAGATTATCGTGGTTCGTTTTTACAGTCTTGTTACCTAAATGGCAGAACGACTTACCTTACAACGAGGGGGTATTATTTTTAACTCTACACGATTTTATATCATCAAATAAAAAGGTTATTTCATTTCATTCATAGCATTACAATGGACTGAAATGTCCAGTACACTTTCAACACAATTTTTATAAATTTTCTGAATATCAATTTAGTAGTTTTAATCGCCACATGACAACATTATTAGTTATATACCTACCTAAAATCGTTTGATTTAGATAACTAGGTATATCTAACTACACTAACTACAACTTCCTGTCAGTTAAAAAAGTCTGGAACGGGTAGGAAAATATAGACGATTCAAAAGTACTTAATAATTAAGTTTATTTGAATAAAGCAATTTTTAACTTTGACTAGAAATAGTTATTTTATTTGTTATACAAGTGACCAAAATCAATTTGTGCTGCGAGTGCCGACTTTAAATCACGAACTAGCGAAGTAGTTTAGAATTGAATCACGAGCGTAGCGAGTGATTCTAATAAAGACTACTGAGCACAGTGAGTGATTTAAAGGCACGAGGCAGAACAAAATTTTGGTCTCGTGTAAAACATACAACTTTTCACCTCTACCAGCGAGAAAATTTTCACGTGACTTTCCTGGTAAAAAGCTTAATTCAGCATTAGAAACTTGCTCACTTAACTCTTTTGGAGTTAGACAACTAGGTATCTTCATCGTTGGACGTATTCATTTTTGTAATTTATCACAAAAATAGGTCGATCAAACATTTATGCTGAAAATTTTTATTCATAGAGTAAAGCCAGTAAAGTAGTTTGCCTCACGCTCGCAGCAAAAATCGATTTTGCTGCGAGTTTTCACGCGCCAAAAGCGCCCTTTTCGTGCTGGAGAGGTGAACATTATTTTATTCCATGGTTGCCTCACTTTATCGTTTACTAGCTTCCGCCCGCGGTTTCACGTTCCCGTGGGAATATCGGGGTAAAAAGTATGCTATGTTTTAATCTAGGCTATTTACCATCTGTGTGCCAAATTTGAACCAAATCCGTTCATGCAGTAGTTTTTGCGAGATTTAGGAACAAACATCCAAACCCACAATTATAATATTAGTAGGATGGTTTATAATACTTTTTCGGAGTTGTATTCATACCCTCATCATCCTCCTGCCCTTATACCAATTTATTTATAGTGTTCTACACAAAATAAAATTTTGAGCTCGTAGAACGACCACTATTGGGGTCGGCGCAGCATGTAATTCATACTGCATTAGGTTTTGGCAAAGTTTTACGGTCGGCCGCCTGCCTGACACCAACCCTCCTCGGGAATGCTGTTGTTGACAGTTTCCTCGCTGCCATTCGAGTGACCCTTTGTGCGATGGTCTGTACCGGGTCCCTAAAAACTTCCCTCTATCGCCTTCTACGATACCCACGGGATGAGATGGGACAGTCCTATAATCTGTTTAAGCCCTTTATTCGTTACGCGTTGTATAGCTATTGATCTCAGCTTCGAGAGATATGTTTTTCAAACAATAATGATAAGGTCAAAGGCCGGGGCAAACACTGGTTCGCTTCATATAAATAGTTTATATTTTCAAGAATCAATACCTGCCATCAAAGTTTCCAATCGGATTTACATGAAATGTTCACACATCGAAAGCTTGAACAAAGTTCCTGATACGATCGGGAAAGGAATCGCCCCGTGAAACGAGTAAGCTCTCGATAAAGGTGAAGGCAGTGGACTAACAATCGATAAAGATAGTCAACTGTTTACATAATGCATCGAAGCTTCTTGTAAGTAAACGATTAATACACGCGATGTGTTTTACCATTGAAAATGGTTATCAGATGCAAATCGCCTGAGACGTATTTTTGACCATATCTCCGAGGATTTTGGGAGGATCGAGATAGGAATAGTACTAAAAGTTGAGGAATTTATCGAGACACTTGTGAACGTTTAAATTTTGAAAATCTATTGGTAACTTTTTTGGGAATTTTGCAAAATTCCGAAAATTCCGGGTTTTTGTAGGGTGTTTGTTTACAAAATTGTAAATATTTCGGAAATGAAACCGACTTAAGAAAAAATGAAAAAAAAGGGCCTAGGGTATTAGTTTAGCTACCTAATGGCGAAATAATTTTGTAAATCAGTTAATAATTGTGACCTGTAGGTGGTCCCTTTAGATTTGGAATTGTAGAAAAACGGGTGTTTCCGTACTTAAAAAGTGATGTAGCTTTTATAATTATTGACCGATCGTCATGGTAATAGTGTTAAAAGATGCAGAAGCTGACGAGAAGTGCATTCGTTGGAATTTTGAAAATCGGTTAATAATATTTCGGCTGCGTCGAGGCAGTCAGCGGGCGCTTTTGTGACACGAGGCGGAGCAGAGTGTCACAATCGTAAAAATAAATAGGTACTACCTAGGTTACTTAAAAAATATAATAGGACTTCGGATTTGATTTGATTTTGGTTTTTCGTAAATTTTGGTGTTCATTTTCAATGCTCCGATTCTTGCGGGGACTGTAAAATCTGTGAATTTTTGTTTGTGTTTTGAGACAAACGTCATTTTGTTTTTCCGATAAATAATACGAGTATACCTATTAGCCTTTTTATAGAAAACTTTGCAATAATCTCAATTAAGCGTATATAAGCCTAAGCATGAGTAATCATTTTCTATTTTTGCTAGCCCCTGTACAATCCCCGTAGAGATAATCTAATTCAATCTAAGAAAAACATATCTGAATAACTCTTCTATTTTCTATGAATTTAAAATGACTTTGCAATCAATAACGCGGTCAATTTTACGTACAAAAATAAAACTTTGTTATACATAATTCACCAAGTTGGGGTTTTAGAAAAAAATGTGTTTGGCAAACAGTGCTCAATTAACAAAATTAAGAATCTGCATAGGATTTGGCAACACGAATACTAACAAATAATAAGTCTTGACCATCAGCCATTTTTGATATCCCCACTGCTGGGGCAGAGGCCTTCCTTATGGGTGGATAAGGAGGATGGGCCATAACTCACCACACGGGCCCAATGCGGATTGGTGAGTGTTAACGACTGCAAATGCACCCAGGACCAACGCTCAACGTGCTTTCCGAAGCACAGAGAAAGCTAGAGATAATAAATTTGTGGTCACCCATCCCATGACCGACTCTTGCGAAACTTGCTCAACCTCCGCAATCGCTGGACCAGGCACTAAACCACTGCGGCATCGAGCTCCTCTATATCCTCTAAATAATAAGTCTAACAAGACTAACAAATAATAATAATGAATTATGTTATCAGAAAGTGTTATTACAACTATCATGCATGTGAGATCATAACTATGTGTAGGAGGATCTATTGGATTCATTCTATCAAACTACCTACCTAAACGATTACTTATAAGCGATCAGGTTTGGAAAAATAACAATAAAGGTCTGAGAATAATTGATTTATTTAATTAAACTTAGAAAGTAAGTTCTTTTGATTGTCTATATTTTCCTACCACCCATTCGAGACTTTTTTAGCTGACAAGAAGAATGGGCGCAAGAAACTTATCAGCTTTAATATCAACAATAATTTTATAGTCGTACAATCAGCTAATTTTATAATCAGTTCGCACTAATACTAATTGCCCTACGTACGTAGCCTAGCCAAAGCAAAGCAGTCAGTATTTGGACAATCAGTTCTATTCATATTGAGTGGAATTTAGTGACAAGCAGCAGCGTAGTTAGTAGGGATTCGGACAATCTGTAGCGATCGTTCCTATCCCTATTGATTGAGTCGACTTAACAAGGATTCGGACAATCTGAGGCGATCGGTCCTATCCTAGGCGACTCCGTGATGGATTGAGTCGGCTTAATAAGGATTCGGACAATCTGAGGCGATCAGTCCTATCCTAGGCGACTCCAGCCACACCAAGTAGCGGATTTTATTATTGCGAGTTGCGGACGATCCAGAAGATCAAGTCCTAATTGAGTCGACTCCGGGGAGCGACTGACTGCTGTGCGCTGGCGCAGGCTTTATATAGTGTTCGGCTGGCGGGGCGGCACAATGAGACTGACGATCGATCGATAATGCTGGCGCCGTCATGTCGCGCAGGTTCGTGCGCCTGTCTGGCGCCATGCGCTTGCTCGGTTTGTTATGATTTTGCGCCGACACGGCCATTCTGACATCTGTTGCGTGCTCTGCAACAGCAGTATCCTGAAAGTCGAAAATATTCTGAAAGTATCTGTAACTTGTGAAGCCTTAACGGCTCGATATAAATTTTTCATGACAAATAACATTTTATTAAACTTCAAAGATTTTTTTTTATTAGGCACTCGAATACATTCTGGGACTACTTTCTAACTTGTGAAACCTTGACGGCTCGATATAAATTTTTCAACAAATAACACCTCTTTTTTTTAAATATAAGGTCTACGATGAAGCTAGTTTATCCATAATGTGCCTATTCACTCTGGCTTCGAAAAGAGTCAGGTTGTATGCGCTCGGAAACACAGACGCCTGCAGGGAATTCCCTGCACAGCTAAAGAATGGAATTCCATTCTTTAGCTGTGCATATTATAAACGATGTTGAGAAGCGTTTGGTACGCAGAAAAGGTAAATCAACCAAGAACGGGTGGTAACCTGCAGTGCGTCTGGATGTCCGATGGTAGAAAAGAGAAGGTGGAATGAGCTCGTGCAGCTCTTGACTCGCCGAATCACAATCTATAGAAGACCGACACTTTATTACACTTCAGACAATTTCATTAGGCACTGTGCTCTAGGCTTCTTAGCCGTGTTACACGTTACACTGTACATAAGAAGTCAATGTGCTCTAGGTTTGGAAACCATGTTACACAGCTGTGAAAAAATTGGAAGACTGATGTTGTGCTCTGGGTTCTTTGATCGTGTTACACAGTTAGTCACTGTGCTCTGGGTTTCTAAACCGTGTTACACTTTTACACTGTTAGTCACTGTGTTCTGGGTTTCGAAACCGTGCTACACAGGAAGTTAGAAAAATTTGAAAGGCTGATGCTGTGCTCTGGGTTTCAGAACCGTATTACACAGAGTGTTAGAACACTTTGGAATGCTGATTCTGTGCTCTGGGTTCTTAATCGTGTTACACAGGTAGTCACTGTGCTCTGGGTTTTACAACCGTGTTACACAGGAGGTTAGAAAAATTTGAAAGGCTGATGCTGTGCTCTGGGTTTCAGAACCGTGTTACACAGAGTGCTAGAACACTTTGGAATGCTGATTCTGTGCTCTGGGTTCTTAATCGTGTTACACAGGTAGTCACTGTGCTCTGGGTTTTACAACCGTGTTACACAGGAGGTTAGAAAAAGGCGATGTCCCAGCGTTGCCCCAGTTTCATTTTATTTAATTACTGGTCATCATTAAAAAATGCTAATTACATTTTATTAAGGTATCAAGAATTGTTTTATAATTAGAAAAACAATTACAAAAACAAGTTGTTTTCTGAAGTATTTTGTGAAAAAAATGTAAGTAAATAGTACTCTAATGATAAAGAAAAAGTGATTTAAAAGCGTTTTAACTTAAAAACCCCACTTTTTAATGCAGAAAATAATTATCAATCTGATTCTAGAGTAAAATACCTATTCTGGCATACTACTTTGATTAAGACGCGATAGACTTTCATTTTTTGAGAATGGTGAGGCAAATCACATAGGCGCGATGGGACATGTCCTTTGGAAGACTGATGCTGTGCTCTGGGTTTCAGAACCGTGTTACACAGGGGCTCTAAGGAATAAGGTGGGTTGATGCTGTGCTCTGGGTTCTATGACCGTGATACACAGGGGCTCTAAAAAGAAAGGATAAAAAAGAAAGGAAAATAAGTTATTAAGTTAAAATAACTAAATACGCTCACCGGGCGACGAAAGCTACAATGCTGTGTCTGTAGATACAACATCAACTTCTGGTGTGGTATCACTGGAACCCATGGCAGCGTTATCTGGGTTTGGCACATCATCTTGGATAAAATGGAAAGATTCCGGTTCCATTGCAACTGTAATAGCCTCAGGTGCTGTGTCTGTAGAAAATGGCAGAAGAAAAGTGGTTGCTGAAAAAAAAATTTTTTTCTTTTTTTTTCTTCTTTCTTTCCTCTTTCTTTCTTCTTTATTTCTTCTTTCTTTCTTCTTTCTTTCTTTTGGTGGCATAACTTTCATGTGGCGTACTGTAGACATAATTATCTGCATGTACTTCAGCCGACACGGTTATTTACTGACCAAGATTTGGAGTGTGTTGAAGTTGATCATGAGCAACTTTCCGTGATATACCACCGTCCACGACACGTACAAGGTACCGATTCTTGTCTAAGTTCCTTAACACCTCAAAAGTGCGTTTTTTTGACTTGACAATTTGCTCGGCTGACACCTGACGTAACCGTTTGGATTTCTAAGGATGTACTTGGACATCACAGAAGATTTTGAATTTGATTGATTAATGGCCGATGTTTAAGATCTCGATATTGTTCTTCTATTCGCCATTCATGATCTTTGTTCATAACATGAACAGAAAATATCAGGGGAGAAGGATTTCAACCAAAGAAATCTGCATGATTGATGCGTTCCTCTTTCCTATATTGTATTTCTAAGTTGGAACTCATGAACAAAAAAAAAAGTCAGAAAATAAAGATTTCAACTAAAGAAATCTGCATGATGGATGCGTTCCTCTTTCCAATATTCTATTTCTAAGTTGAAACTCATGAACAGAAAAAGACAGAGCAGAAAGATTTCGACTAAAGAAATCTGCATGATGAATGCCTTTCCAATATTATATTTCCAAGTTGAAACTCATGAAATTCAGTTCAATTTCAGTTGATATACCTCCTGAGCACTGTAAGTAGAATAGACGTCAAACAGAAAATCTACACAAAGATCATCATTGAGAAGAATGAGATTTTAATTCAACATTAATGGCATTATATGAATGAAAAAAAAAACAGGGGGCGCGGCAGCAACCAGGCTAACGTCGGCTGTTCCTGGAGGTTCAGAAATAGAGGATCACAAGGATTGCGATCCCACTTCTGATGTGAGATCATAACTATGTGTAGGAGGATCTATTGGATTCATTCTATCAAACTACCTACCTAAACGATTACTTATAAGCGATCAGGTTTGGAAAAATAACAATAAAGGTCTGAGAATAATTGATTTATTTAATTAAACTTAGAAAGTAAGTTCTTTTGATTGTCTATATTTTCCTACCACCCATTCGAGACTTTTTTAGCTGACAAGAAGAATGGGCGCAAGAAACTTATCAGCTTTAATATCAACAATAATTTTATAGTCGTACAATCAGCTAATTTTATAATCAGTTCGCACTAATACTAATTGCCCTACGTACGTAGCCTAGCCAAAGCAAAGCAGTCAGTATTTGGACAATCAGTTCTATTCATATTGAGTGGAATTTAGTGACAAGCAGCAGCGTAGTTAGTAGGGATTCGGACAATCTGTAGCGATCGTTCCTATCCCTATTGATTGAGTCGACTTAACAAGGATTCGGACAATCTGAGGCGATCGGTCCTATCCTAGGCGACTCCGTGATGGATTGAGTCGGCTTAATAAGGATTCGGACAATCTGAGGCGATCAGTCCTATCCTAGGCGACTCCAGCCACACCAAGTAGCGGATTTTATTATTGCGAGTTGCGGACGATCCAGAAGATCAAGTCCTAATTGAGTCGACTCCGGGGAGCGACTGACTGCTGTGCGCTGGCGCAGGCTTTATATAGTGTTCGGCTGGCGGGGCGGCACAATGAGACTGACGATCGATCGATAATGCTGGCGCCGTCATGTCGCGCAGGTTCGTGCGCCTGTCTGGCGCCATGCGCTTGCTCGGTTTGTTATGATTTTGCGCCGACATGCATAATACAATAATCTGTAGCTCCGTAGCACCGTAGCCGAAGGTCACGCTACGTGCTACGATGTGCCCGTTTACACGTGTCGACACACGCGCGGCTTGAGCCACCGCTACGAGATATTGCATGGCAGAGTAAGGAAAACAGTTTTTTCAATACAGTTGCTTAAAAAATGTAAGTTTACGATGACAGTCGAGCGTGCGGTAAGTTGATTTTACCGCACGCCGGCGCCGTGCGTTTTTGTTTACGAATGTTTTTTTTTAATTTCTACTAGCTTCCGCCCGCGACTTCATCCGCGTAGACAGTAGAAACATATTGCAATCAGTTTAAAATGACCCCTTTAGTGTATGAAAGCTAGTACTACGGAGAGTTCAAGCTGTTTCCCTGGTCCCACTCACCTGAATTTGATGAAACATAGCTTAGATCTTAAGTTGGACCTCAATCTACTAAATTGTGAAAACATCCATCAAAATTCGTTCAGCGGTTTTTGCGTAATTCGCGCACAAATATTTAGAATTTACAGTTTTATTATAATGTATAGATTACAATTTCAGTAGTACCTATAATGTTTTATCGCAAATGTATTAAAAAATGTAGTATGGCACTCAGTTGTTAAGGTTTTTTAAAACTCCTTACCTCATAAACTACTATTTTATTATTATGGAAACAAATGAGAGAGTAATTTTAAAATGTTAGTAATTATTTTCAGATAATGATAGATAAATTGTTTTCTTTGTAGCAACACACAGACACATCTGATAATTAAAAAAAAATATAAACAATAATGAGAAAAAAAGATAACTATAATCAGATTGATCACTACGTGAAAGTAGTGCGTATGTGCAAATTATGTGCAGCAAAAACCAGAATCTAAGCTCAGTGTAGTATTTTCGCCCGTGGAATGGGCAAAACACCGATTTTCAGCCATCACCCTGGTGGATGGAAAATAACATCAAATATTACAAGAATGTAAAAGTTTGAATAGGTTATGGCACAGAATACTTACTTATGTATGGTTATCGTAAGTAGCTTTAATATTTAATGTTATGAGTACATTCATATTTCTAGAGATGCGTATTAGTTACCCACAAAATATTCCACTAATCATTTGTTTATTTGCCATTTATTACAATTTACGCGGCGACGCACCGCAAAAATTTGCGTTGCCTTGCGGTGCGGTGCGGCGCCGCAACGCCGTTGTGTGTGTAGGCCCTTATATGTATTCTGTGACAGTGGGTCATATTTTGGATGCCGGCCTACGAGGTCGAGTGGCTTGGACATCGGCTTTTCATCGTCTCGCGTTTGATCCCCGGGCGGATCTACGTGAAAATATGATATATTGTGGTGGTACCTACCTCGGCAGAACTTACCGAGTAAACTGTCTTGATATACTTGTTGCCAAATGCTCCAAGCAGCATTGGAATGCAATGCACCCGCATTCTAATGTAAACTTAAACTGAAAAAATACCTACCACTGAACTATTAAACACTTGACACTGGCAAAAATTACTTCCAAGAGGAAAGTAGATTGCCAAAATAAAAATAGAAGAAGAAGTTTAATAAAAAAAACAGTTATTTTGATAGCTTTTTCCTGTGTACTGTGAGCTTACTTTGTTCCGTAACATGGCTATTTAATATAATTTAATAACTATACTACAAAGCACACAATGAATTATTGTTGTGATTTGTAAGGGAATAAATTCGTGAAAACGTTGTGTCGTAAAAGTCACGTGTCACGCACTCACCCGGCCGGTGGGAGCAGACGTGACGCTCACGCGATCCTCGCATTTTGTCACTGATCCATGACAAAGGGTTTCATATCTCTATGCTGAATGCTTTTCTAAAGGGTTTGAGTTGTTGGACATTTTTTCATAACTTAGGTACCTACACCTGAAACATTACTGTGAGGTCTTACAGTGGCCAGGTACACACAGCATCCCACTACCAATCACACGTTATACGTAAAACAAACGAACCAATCACAGAACTCTATTACAACGCAGTGCGTTCGCATAAGCAAGGTTCGATCGAGTGTTGTTCTTGAATACGATTAGTCTATTTTTGTTATTCTTTTAGCATTCTTGGGCTGAAGAGATAATTGCAAGCTGATTTAGAGAAGAGAGATAGGAGTGGGACGATGAAAGAAGTCTTTTAGAATACTATTGACTAGGGACAAGGAGAACGGCCCCCCGTCATGTCACCCTCCACGTGTGCCCAATTCTGATTAGTGGGTATTATCGGACTGCAAATGCAGCCGGAACCAGTTGCTTACAGTGCCTTACGAAGCACGGAGGAACTCGGGATTTGACACCCATATATCCCATGACCCAACCGATTCTCGTGAAATTTTGTGAGCAGGTTCGCTAAAATTACTTATACATAATTTTTGGTCGACTCAGTTTTTCGATTTTTTTTGGTTTTAGGTTAGCTTAGCGAAAGTTGCTTAACTACGCAAACGCACCAAGGCCAAAGCTCCTTAAAATATCTTGCAACTTAAAGTTATGTTAACTAAATATACCTAGATGTTAAAACTTTGATCGACCCCGTTCAGGTAAAAGCTAAATAACTTCGTTTTGATCCAACCATTTCCACCACTAAACTCGTTATAAACAGCAACGTTCAAGATTTGATTTCATAAACTGTTGCTGGAGAGATTCTGTCTGATTGACCTATATTATGTCTCCTTTGAAAACGCGGTTGAAGCAAAGAAAATACACACTATGGTTGAAGTGAAGTTTCATATTTTGTTATGAAGTTTCACAATCTATTTGCGATTGCGAACATTAATAAAAATAAATAAAACGTTAACTCAATAAAACAGATGTCTTAAGTGTATTATAATCTGTGCTATACAACGGATTGAAAATATTTTAAGTTAACTTGTCTAGGTACTTAGAATATGATCTGAAATGTACTATCGACACCATAGTGATTATTTCCTCTATGACCATAACTTCCCCGTGCTGTCATCACTAACATACGTTTAGTTCGAGCAGGAGCGATACGCGCGCACACGAATTTAGGGGCGTCCATTAATCACGTGATGTTTTTTTTAGCTATTTTTTAACCCCTTCTCCCCCTGGTGGACACGTGGTGAGGTTTTAGACTGTGTCCGGACACGAAAGTGGCGGCGGCCGAGCGGTGGCGGGGCGGCGCGGCAGCGGAGCGGCGGCGGGGCGGGGCGATGAGAACGTGGGCACGAAACATAGCGGTCGGTCAGCCGCGCTAGTAGTGTTGTGACAGATGGGCTAAATACCATTAAGGGCCCGTGGACCTACCGATTTGACCTACTGGTAGGACCACGGTATACCACTAAAGTAACTTCTTATTTTTTTTATTTCTATTGATGTGTCAAATGTGATGTTGCTATGGAAACAATTTCTTGTTAAATCAATACCGAAAAATATTCAAAGGACGAAATATATCCTATGTCTAAAAATTTATTTAGTTCGAAAAAATGGTCTAAGTATAGGCGTTAACTAGTTTCAAAACCGGATTCTTTGCTCATCTTGTGTTTTTTAAATGATGTCCAAGATGCCGACATCCATACTGAATAAATAGGTAGGTACTACCTAGTAATCAAACAGACACTATTATATTATTCAACACAACACTACTGTAATCGCGGGCTACCAAATCCAACTAATTTGTTCATTTGTTTTCGTCGCTCTCCTCCCGCCCGTGCATCGCTCGTCGCCCCGCGCCGCCACCGCCCGTTTCGTGCGCGTCTCCATACTGTGCCATACTGTTGAATGCATCGCCGCCGCTCCGCTGTCGCGCCGCCCCGCTGCCGCTCCGCCGTCGCAGTTTTCGTGCCCGGACACTAACCCCCTCCCACCCTCCCCCAAAGTCGCATGTATTTTTTTATAAAAACTTACCTTTATAATGTCGGTTATTTCGGTTTAAAAATCGCGCTTGCAACGAAAATATAAATACACGTGATATGTCACTACACCGCCCCCCCCGCCCTCCTCGTGGGATTTCGTATTTTTTCCGAACCCCCTCCCCCCCCTTCGAGTGTCACGTGTTAATGGACGACCCCTATCTGCAAAGTGGAAAAGCACGTGAGTTGCCTATCGTACCTACCCTATAGTTTTTCAATCTATTATTATGAAGTAGCTAGTAAGTACTTGACACTTTTATAATATTACTACCTATATGTAAGATTTTATTGAAGCAAATACTCAACTGAAATGTCCGCCTTTTTATTGTTATCGGTCTGACCTTTCTATTATTAGATTGTGTATTTATTAATAAACTAGCTGATGCCCGCGACTTCGTACGCGTGGACTTTATGACTTCCGGCGTATGCATATAAATGATCGACTGTAGTTACGTAAGAAAATACTTGTAGCAGTGTTATGGTTATGCATCAGGTGTTCCAGATCTTTGATTTTTATACCTCAACAAAAAATGCTCATCAGGCAGAACAACTTTTGCAAAGATGTCATTCTTATATTTTGTAAAGTTTAGCTGGACCGTTATGGTTCTGCATCAGGTGTTCCAGATCTTCGATTTTTATACCTCAACAAAAAATGCTCATCAGACTGAACAACTTTTGCTAAGGTGTCATTTTTATATTCCTTATAGTTAAGTTGGACCATTATGGTTCTGCATCAGGTGTTCCATTTTCCAAAATCAATTATACCCTAAGTTATGCCCAGGCTTAACAGTTATATAACAAACAAAGTTTCTTTCGAATCCGTTCAGTATTTCCGGAGATTAGCGTGTTCAAAGTGTTCAAACAGACAAACAAACAGACACCCTTTTTTTCAAATTCTTACTCTATTACTATGTCTTCATCGCCCCAGATATTTCTTTTTTAAATATTTATAATGTACAGACACACTTTTTCTACTCTTTTATTATATGTAAGGATAAGGATACAATACAAACATGTTCATCATAGACATCAATTTACTAATGTCTGTACGTTTATCGACAATTGTACAAGTGCTAGATAATTGTAGTAGTAGCATAGACATGTGTTGTGTTTGTCTTAGATCAATTTCTGGGTACAATTTTGTACTTTTAACGAATCTATTCATCGAAATAGCTCACATCACATTAGTTAGACTATTACTTATAGAAAAGAAAGTAATATTTTACATGAATCAAATGTTTACACTAAGCTGAGTTTTCTTATACTTAGTTTTCAGACATTTTGCTTCATTTTGGGCCAGGTGGTTTAAATGAATAAGTGGATAGCTTTTGTCTAACATTGTATTAAACACGTTCTTATTGACCTAATTTTTCCCTTTATAATGACATTAAACTTACAAAACTTTAGTTTTAATTGTGAAAGTACTAATACCACAGAATACATAATAGTACAAGCTAATAGAGGAGTGGCGTCAGTAGGGTGAAAAATACGGCGTTTTGTGAACCAGAGATTTCCATTGGTAGGATTGGTCCTTAGGACCCTAGAATGGATATAAGAAGTGGTTACGATTTTTGTAGGATTTTTTTTAAAGTTTTGGCTTTCAGCCCAATCTCGATAGATGTATTAGTTAAGCTGCTATGCCCAGTTTAATATCATATTCGTATGAATTTAGGGTGTAGAATTCATTTTTGGATTCATATTTGTACGATTCAATTATTAAACTATTTAAAAAAATAAAAACAAAAATAAAAAACTCGCTTGATTTGAGAAAAAAAGTGCCATTAAATACACAAATTGGAATATTTGAAAAAGAAAAATACCTCGTACGAGCTCTTATATCCTTTTATTTTTAAAATAATAATAAAAAAAAAATATTCTTGTTTTGGATAATTAAAAAAAATAACTTCACTACCGTTGTAAGGAAGTTATTATTTTTATTAAACATTAAAATTTTAAATATCAATTCGAAACTTTTTTGTGATAGGCTCAAATTGTAGCAAATTTAGTTAGCTTTATAATAGTAGTTTATGAAACTGACACATAAAGAGGGGTATTAAAACACGAGTGTGTGTTTAAAAACCGAGCCGTAGGCGAGGTTTTTAATAGTATCACACGAGTGTTTTAATACCTAGTTATGTGCAGTTCATACACTACTTTATCTACACTCATACATTTGGGATTGAACCTACTAAATAAAAGATCAACGTTAGAAAAGAGACAGAGAGAGACTTTGTTTGTATTAGCTAGGTACCTACCTTGTAATAAGTCATTTCCTTAGCTGCATCTAAAATATCGGGCAGAGTAATTTTCTTTTTCACATTTTAAAGCAAGAATAAAAAAAACCTACAAAATTCAGTAAGTATATCAAAATGTAAAAATTGAAATCAAAACTTTATTTGTAATGCTTTAGAAATGGCGCGCATTTCGTTAGAAAAAAAAAATGAGATGAGTGCATTCCAACAAACTAATCGCAGTAAGTCATCGATTACCATAGAGTGCATTTTAATCATGGAAAATATGTGGGAAAATATCGTTGTTTTTTTTTAATGTTACGGCACTGCCTTCTTTTTGGATTTGCCCTGTATCGTAATGAGAAAAAAAGTTATTTTATGATGCAGTTGACTGCATCGTAATGAGTTTATTTTTTAATTTTACCTATCCACATAAATAAAGTAGGTATTTATATTACCTTTTTTGAATTCATATTTGGAACATTACGTTGTGAGTGTAGATAAAAGTATATAGTGTAGAGATACCTGAAAAACACTTCCTTAAGGTAGTTTTTTCGATAATACTGAAACAAGTGCCAAGTTTTTCCAGCAGTACAGGGTTCCCGGAACTTATCCCGAAACCTGCGATATTGTCATTAGTTTTTAATACGAGCACATAAAAATAGTACTTTCACTGTACCTGTATTTTTAGTTTCAATTAGTGTAAATGTTGATAACATGGCTATATTGTTTTTAAAGCTCTTACTTTGTGATGGAGCCGATGAAATTGCCTCGCGCAGCCCCAATGTCGTTTTGGAAAATTGCTGCGATAAAAATAACGAGATCTCTGGACATTAAACGTGTACCAGGTATACGTTTACGTATACTAGGTATTTACGTTTCATGTCCGCAACTATCAGTGTCCTTTTTCATCAACGTCCATTTATAATGAATTTTGACCACCTTCTAACTAAAGGTATGTAAAATTCATTAGGTCCTAGATGGACTGTTGAATAAACAACACATTCTATCAAAGGCAAAATCAAAGTTTTTGTCTCTGTCTTTTTCTTTACGTGTAAGAAGTATGGAAAATAACTTCACTTTTGGACTTTTTCGACGTTTTTCGTTGTTTTATCATCAATTACCTTTTTTGAAAAAGTTATTGGAGCAACTTCACAGAACGTTAAAGTGTATTTTGATGTAGAATTATTTTTTTAACCAAGAAGAGTAAGGGTACTTAAGAAGTGCTTCATTCGCAAGCCTAAATTGAACAAAATGATTAAGTTTTTTCGTTTCGTCATAACCCAAAATTAGTTTATTAGTTAGTTTTACAGGATAGATAAGGGTAGAAGATATCATCCATTCTGGCAGGAAAAAACATAGCAAAATGTCCACATAAAAGACTTTTACGACTGTTATTTGTAGAAATGGTTGAATAGGTACAGCCCCAAATCCCTCTGTAAGCCGACTGTGTAACAACAATGCCGTCTGTATACAAATGATTAAAAAAAAGATCCCGCCATTTTTGGGTCACGGTCGGCGCAGGCCGTTCCAGCGTCGCTCTGGACCGAGGGTCGTTAGAAATCTTTTTTACCTTATTTTTTAGACTAAAAGTATATATAAAATTCATTAATAAACTCTCCTTGTATTATTAAATGTTAACTTAAAAATATATTTGTTGCTATGTCATACTCGGAAAGTGACGTATACTTAAACCAAACAGCAGGTGGAAAACACTTTTCTTTGTTCTGTGGTGTTAAACGCAAGAAAAATCCGTCGAGGCTGCCATTGCCATCTCTCTGTTCTATTTCAATAAGATGATAGTATGGCACACTCACAAGAGAGATTTCATCGCTCCGTAAATTGTCCACCTATTTCTGGGGCTAGCTCTTAGTCCATAAATATGTATAGTTGAACTGTGATAGCTAGGCAGTTGAAATTTTCACAGATGATGTATTTCTGTTGCCGCTATAACAAAAACAGAATAGAAAAAACATTTGAGTAGGGCTCCCATCCCATGCAACAAACGTGTTTTTTTGCCGTTTTTTGGTACGGAACCCTTCGTGCGCGAGTCCGACTCGAACTTGTTTTATATTTTGCTTTTTATACGGAAACGCTTCGCGTTTTGCGCTCGCTCGCTCAAAAATCAGTCGGTTCTATCAGGAGCTGCTAGAAAAACCAAGTCAACGTTTCCCACCCGTTTGCCGTCCAAGGCAGCAATGGCGTATGAAGGCGTCTAGTAGACCCAGGGTTGCCAACTTTTTTTTGCATCAAATATAGTATTTTCAAGATAATTAGTGTAAAAATAAAGTAGATGACGAAAAAGTTCCAAAAAAATTTAGCAGGTTGCCGTTTTGTATGGAGGATTTTAAAGATATGCATTTTTCATACTTATGTACTAACATTGTCAAAAATTCAACAACCACACAAGTGTTTTATCATAAAAAATATTATTCAATTACTTATGTACATTAATTTTTTTTTGTTGCTTTTGTATAATTTTTTCACCTGGAAAAATATAGTAGTTTTGCCTATTATATATTTTTACAAAAAAATATAGTAGGCGAACCCTCAAAATAGTAGTATACTATACTAGTGGCTCCGTGAAGACCTCGCGTTAAAAAGTAACTCAAAATGTAAGTTGTTAAAAAAAATATAGATGTCGCCCTTTCGCCATGAGGTTTTTAAGCATATAGAGTTTGGTCAAGGAAAGATGAGATTCGGTTGGAAATGGAACTTTGCGCCTTATTTTGATGTTCAATTTCCAATAACTTAACCTCTAAACGTTAATTTAACAGGGAAAGTGGCGAGTCCATTTCTGGTTCATCTTTGGTTGACCAGACTGTAGTAGGGTTCGTGCTGTTTGGTATATTAAATATTTGGTATATTCACAGCTAGATGGCGCTTCTAATTTTGAAAATTTTACGAAATACGGGAATAATTTATTTTTTTAAGGCCAGTTTTAAAAAATTCTATGTAATTTTTGAACCTGCTTTCAAAATTTCACGAGAATCGGTTGAGAAATGCGACCTGTAGAGGAGAACAAACCGCGCCGGAAAGCCGGGCTGAAATATGTTTTTTTCTACATATCTAAGTCATTTTGTAAAAAATTCGTAAAACTCCATCGACAAAAAAATTCTATCCAATTTTCAAACCTCAACACTCTCACAAAATTTAACGGGAATCGGCTGAGAAATGCGACCTGTAGAGGAGAACAACGGACAGCCACCGGACAAACATACGAAAGAATTTTTGCACAAGCTGAAGCAGAGGCGCTTCGCTCGCACTCGCACTTCGTGTTCGCTCGGTCAATTATATAGCAGGGTTGGCAACCCTAAGTAGACCTGTTGCGCCCCCCTTTAGCGCTCGTCAGCACCCCTCAAGCGAGAGCAACCGAGCGTTGCCAAAGTGATTGGATTCGTTTCAGCTGAAATAATTTACTGTTTAGTACTTAATTTACTACACATCAAAAACTTTTTTCGTAAGGTAAACTATACAGGGTGTCCCAAACTGCCACATGGAGGGAAAGTACCTTAAATATTGAAGATAGGAAATTTTACTGAAAGAAGACTTCATTTTATTTTAAAAATTAATGCGAACTGCATTCATAGATTTTTTTGTATCGCATTATTTCCTATACAAATTGTTACAATATATATTATACTATATATAGCTCGATTACCACTCACTGATTGACATGATTGTTCTCCCAGAAGGAGGTGGAAAAAGGTATAACGATGTTTGGGGAAAATGTACAATACCCCAATCGAACTGGGGAAAAATTATGACATTTGGGAAAAACAAGATGGCGGCTGTGGCAAAGTTTGTAACTTTTTTGTTTTCCAACCGATTTTATTCAAACTTGCAAGAGTGGTAGATTTTGACATTTAAAATTGAGAAAAATATTTAAAAAATGCAAAAACAAAATGGCGGCCGCGCCGGAGAGTTTTGAAAAATTTGATTTTTGGACCCCAAACCGCGGGGTCACCGCTCAAAAGTGTTGTTTGGTTTAAGAAAAAAAACTTTATTGTTTTACCACAATTACCCTCAAATTTTATCAATCGGGGAAACTTTTTAAAAATCCAAGATGGCGCCTGTCGTAGAGGCCATTTTGTTTGGGGTACGAAAACACGCCATTTTTAAAGTCGATTTTCTTCCAGATGGCAACACTACAGCGCTTTGAGGTTCATAGAACGGCTATAGCTATAGGTACAAGGTATTCATTAGTAAAATATTTTTACCCCATTTCGGGGTAACTTTTGAGATTTACCCCAAAATGCAAAAAAGTGAAATAACCACTTTTTGACAATTTCGAGTATGAGGACTTGTGTATAGTCTGTATACAAATGACTTTGTGGTATTTTGGTTGGCAACGTCTGGCAACCCTAGAAACTGCTAAGGAAAAAGACATTTTCGAGATACCCTTTTTTCAAGTCCTATTGCGGTGACTGGGTGCAAGTGAGAAAAAAAAACAAAACGTCATTGCACGCAGTTTATGTTGCTTAGTATAGGAAAAATATGAAATATTAAAAAAACAACATGGCGGACGCGGTGGCGGCCATTTTGTAAATTTTATACATTTTTTAAATATGTCTAAGCTATTTTGAGGCAGTTTACGACAATTGAGAAAGTTGGCATGTATTGACGAATTATGCATATTTTGAAGATGTATTGCCTCGTACAAAAAAATTACCCATTTTTAGGGTACTTTTTGAGATTTACCCCAAAAAAGTGAAAAATGAAAAAAGCGGCATTTTAAAATATTTTTTATCAAAAACCATTAAATTTTGCGAATACTAATGGAATTTGACTATTTGTATATCGAAAAGATGGCAACACTGAAATTGAAAGAAGGATGAGTTTCCAAGAACCTTACATTTTTATTACCTAAAAGGAGCATTTGTAGATGTGTACAATGTACGGAAAAAGTATTCACAATTTATAAAACTATTACAAAAAAAATTAAAAGTGGAAGTCCAGGTCAAGATCCTCATGACGGAGAACTGCCCGCCAAAATGGTACTACATAGGTAGATGGTGCTCAAACTAAAGTTGTAGAGGACTCTAAGCAGATCCTGAAGCGAGAAAAAAAAATCAAAATGGTCGAAAAACATAATGGCCGCCATACAAATTTACAGAAAACCCAGCATATACAGCTCGATTACTCACTTACTGACTGACTCACTGATTAAAATAATTGTTCTCCCAGAAGGAGGTGAAAAATGGTATAATGATATTTTAAGAAAATGTGCAAAAAAAAAAAAATATGGCGGACGCGGTGGCGGCCATTTTGTAAATTTTATGCATTTTTTAAAATATTTTAAGGCTATTTTGAGGCAGTTTACGACAATTGAGAAAGTTGGCATGTACTGAGAAATTATGCATATTATGAAGAAGTTTTGAAAAAAAACCCATTTTTAGGGTGCTTTTTGAGATTTACCCCAAAAAAGTGAAAAATAGAAAAAGCAGCATTTTTATTATTTTTTATCAAAATCCGTTAGATTTTACCAATACTAATGACATTTGACTATTTTCGTAACGAAAAGATGGCAACACTGAAATTGAAAAAGGTTTATTTTCCAAGAACCTTACATTTTTATTACCAAAAAGGAGCATTTGTAGATGTTTACAATGTATGGAAAAAGTATTTAAAATTTATAAAACTATCAGAAAAAAAAATATTAAAAGTGGAAGCCCAAGTCAAGATCCTCATGACGGGGTACTGCCTGCCGAAATGGTACTACATAGGTAGATGCTGCTTAAGCTAAAGTTGTAGAAGACTCTAAGAAAATCCTGAAGCGAGAAAAAAAAATCAAAATGGTGTAAAAACAAAATGGACACCATACAAAATTACAGAAAACCAAATTAAACACCACTTACTCACATAATTGTTCTCCCAGAAGGAGGTGGAAAAAGGTATGTGCAAAACCCAGTCGAACTGGGGAAAAATTAAAAGTTGAAGTCCAGGTCAAGATCCTCATGACGGGGTACTGCCTGCCAAAATGGCACTACATAGGTAGATGGTGCTCAAACTAAAGTTGTAGAAGACTCAAAGCAGATCCTGAAGCGAGAAAAAAAAATCGAAATGGTGAAAAACAAAATGACCGCCACACAAAATTACAGAAAACCTATTTGGTCGCAGCTGGCTGATTACTTATATACCTCGATAATAACTACTCAATTTGGTATTGTTTAATAACTACTCACTCACTGACTGATGGAAAAGAGTATAATGATGTTTGGGGGAAATGTGCAAAATCTTAATCGAACTAGGTAAAAATAATTACTTTTGGGAAAAACAAGATGGCGGCTGTGGCGAGGTTTGTAAATTTTTGTTTTCCAACCGATTTTGTTCAAACTTACAACAGTGGTAAATTTTGACATTTCAAATTTAGAAAAATAAGAAAAAAACTCAAAACAAAATGGCGGCCACGCTGGAGAGTTTTGAAAATTCGATTTTTGGACCCCAAACCGCGGGGCCACAACTCTGAAGTGCTGTAGAGTTTAAGACAAAAACCTTTTTGTTTCACCACAATTACTCTCAAATTTTTTCTTCAAAGACTATTATTTTCAATTAAACAATCATTATCTTAAAAACCATTAGATATTGCCAATACTAATGACATTTGACTATTTTTATATCGAAAAGATGGCACTGGAATTTGAAAGTAAAGTTATTTTCCAAGTACCGCCACATTGTTATTACCAAAACCCCTCTTGCTTGCTAAAAATTAAACGGATCGTTTCATCCCGCCTGCAATAATGAATCAATGAGCACCGCTTGCGGACTCGGAAGGGCGGCATAGAACCACCACCACCAAAGTCTTCTAAATCAGTTACATACAAACGACCGATCTCGCCCAATAAGGTTGATTTGACGAACAACACGAAGAAAAAACCCGAGCTACAAGCTAAATGCATTTTTGTGATGACACGGGCCATCAGATTACCTACTGCCTGTGACAAGTTCAAAAGTGAAGACGTTATCCAACGCTGGAAGTGGATCTGCAAGCGCAAAATAAGCTTATTAAAAGTCTGGTGCTCAACTTGCAAAGGCAGTCACCATAAGTTACTTCACCCTGATGTGATGTGAAGTGACGTGATGTAAAGCTGAAAAATCAACATAATACTCTACTATCCTTCTGTTTTTCACTTTGGACAGCTCACATCTGAAGACGGGGAAGTTATCTGTGAAATGTTTAGCGATTAATTTCACTCCACTTTTTCACACAATACTCAGTCCGTTAATATTTTGGATGACGTAGTGGACATGGACTCTTCCTGTGAAGATTGAAGTTGACACATTAGAAGTTTCCAAACTATTAGCATCACTCGACTTAAATAAGTCTGCCGGCCCCGACGATATCCCAGCAATTATAATTATTGCGAGTTGTTCCGAGTTCCTCTTAGTATCCTGTTTAGGCGTTCACTGGGTGAAGGCATTATGCCTGATATCTGGAAATCTGCCTTTATTACGCCAATTCACAAAAAAGGGCTTAAAAATGTAGTCGACAATTATAGACCGATTTCCAACCTTAGTTTGTTTGCAAAATATTTGGAAAAAATTGTCTACAAACAAGTCTACGCATCCGTTACGCAATCTTTATGTCCAGAGCAGCACGGCTTCGTTAAGGGCAGATCGAAGACGTCTAACCTTATCTTATGTAGCGACTTCCTGACAAAACATTTGACTGTACCGTCTCAGGTTGATGTAGTTTACACGGACTATAATAAATGTTTTGATTGTATTGATCACACAACACTTTTACGTAAACTGCAAGCTATAGGTATTAAGGGTAATTTATTTAAATGGTTCTCCTCTTACGTTAAAGAAAAATTCCAGACTGTTGTTCTTAATGGCCACACTTCTTCTCCCATGTTAATACCATCGGGCGTTCCTCAAGGTTCTTTACTAGGACCATTGCTCTTCAACATCTTCATAAACGATATCTCGTCATGTTTTACTCATGCCAAAATCATTATGTACGCTGATGACATGAAGGTATTGATGCCGATCAACTCAACTCAAGACGCTCAGCATCTGAAGGAGGGTCTCACTAGATTTGAGCATTACTGCCATGTTAACAAACTTGACATTAATGTCTCCAAATGCTATGTCTGTATTTATACCCGAAAATCTAAACCCATGTTATCATCTTACAAACTATTAGGCACTGATGTTACCAGAGTTACTACCATACGTGACCTAGGAGTAACCTTTGATAGCTAATTTGCTTTTTGATGAACACATAGACAACATTGTGGCTAAGGCATCTAAAGCTCTCGGCTTCGTTATGATGATGTTACACGATTCAACTCTATAAAAGCTCTAAAAATACTTTACTGTGCTTACGTACGTAGTCATTTAGAATATGCCTCTCAAGTATGGAGCCCCTGTCACAAACTATATGAAACGCGAATTGAAAGGATTCAGAAACGGTTTCTGCGGTATTTACAGTAAATATACTCGTGATTACGATCAGCGATGTCGTAAGTTTCATTTTTACCACTTGTAGAAAGAAGACGCATTGCCGATCTATCGCACCTTCTCAGCATAGCAGGTGGCTCTGTTGATTGTCCTGAGCTTTTGAGTGGCATTAGTTTACGTTTAGTAGCTTCCTTCCGTAAACCTAACGTACTTCACGTTCCCTGGTGCAAAACGAAGTATCGGCGAAATTCTTTCTTTATCAGATCAAGCAGGTGTTTCAATAGTGTTGCAAAACAATTTGAAATAGACATTTTCAACACTTCTTCAAGTAAATTTAGGCGAATGTTAGGTAATAGTTATTTTTCTAACAAATATTTTTGAAAACTACTTCCTACTTATTTATACTTTAATTACTGGGTGTAATATAGGTACTTACCTTAAATTTTTAACATAATGTAGGCTAACACTGTTCTTATAAATGATTTTCACCTATATGTGGAAGCTTGTAATTGGCCCTTGATATTTATTTAAGTTAACCACTTTATTCTTAACCTAGCTGTAAGCTTCCCGAAGATTGTTAAAATAAAATAAAATGTCTGAACGCAGACGAAAAACGCATAGAAGAAAGACCCAAAGACTACCGCGACTACCGCAAACATCTGGTCGGCATCAGCAAGTTTCAAAAATGAGTCTTTTTGAAGGTGCTTCCCGTGACCGTCCAGGGAACTGAAGGCAACTTTAACACGTGTGCTCTGCTTGATGAAGGGTCCACCGTGTCACTCGTGGAGAGCAGTGTAGCCAACGTGGCAGGAGCCGGAAGGTGGAGCGTTGAGTTGGCGTTTCAGGATGCGGTGGGCGGCTGTAACAACCTGGCAAGATCGTCTCTTTCACGCTTATTATGACAGATACAGTATCCTTCAGCCTTGAATGAGTTCGTACGAAGAGCTTCACGTTTCCAAGACACTCAACAGGGAATATGCATAAGTCACCGATTTTGATAAAAAAAAATGAGATTGATCGCTGCGGATACGTATTAAAAACATGATGGAACAGAAAAACAATGTATTATTTTAGTTTTATCACACGATGAAATCAGGGGAACATAACGATTTTTTTTCATTTTTGGATATAATGCACTTTACAGTCAGATAGAATATTGAATGAGAAATAATATTTTGTATGACACATGTGTTGGCATGTTACCTAACACTATTTTTATTGTACATCACTGCTTCAATTGGAGGTTCGCTTCCCACTCTCTCTTCGTTTCCGGGCACCATTGCGTGTGGTTCGTGTTCCATACTTTTATAAGTAATTTGAGTTAAAATATACAAGTTTGTATGTGTCTTTTGCTTCCAAAAATAAACCCTGCCTTCAGTCAAGCTACCAGTGAGTTTCAATCATCTACAGTCCTACATCTACGTGCCATTCCACAACATGTATGTTGGTACTTAGACGCAAAATTTAGGGATATCATTTTTTTGGCTAACTCCATAAAAATCGCGCCTAAAATCATGGTTGGTGAAGTCACAAAACATGACCATTTTGTACAGTGTTTTCGGCGGGTGCTGATGCGTGCTAACTTCAAGTACCTAACTATATCACGAAAAAAAGGAAGGGAAAGGTTTTAATATTACAGTTGATTTTCTCACGCATTATACTTTTCCCTATTGATGGCAATATGATTTCTTAATACGACCATCTCGATCGACAGACAATCCTCAATTCCTCATAGGCCAAGGTTATTGTCATTTGAATATAAGCCGAGAAATAAAAGAAGGCAGGAAGGATGAGCCTGTTGCCTCTCTCACTGAACTTAGTTGGATTTTGCATGAAGTTTCGTCGTCAATTTCGAGGAAGATTATACCCGAGTTTGCTTGTCACTACAGTCCGAAAAAGAGGATGAACTTCACTTCTTATTAGAGAATTTCTTTAGACTTGATAGCATAGGCATCACGAATTCTAAGCTACCTAGATATTCTCGAGAAGAATGACGAGCACTTCACATTATCGATACTAAGTCGAAGAAAATCGACGGCTCTGGGAGTCTGCTTTGCTGTGAAGAAACGATGACATCAAGCTTCCCAACCCAACAACAAGAGAAACGCCGAAAGTAGATTACGTTTGATTGAGAAGATAATGGATTTTGATCCGAGCTTCGCAGTAGACTTCACGAAGCAGACGCATAACATGTTGGAAAAAGATTATGCCAAGAAAACTGCTCAGGCACCAGTTGCTCGAGTTTGGCATCTCCTACATTTTGGCGTTAGAAATATCAAAAAACTTGGAAAACTTAGACTTGTTTTTGATGCGAAAGCCGAAACTCAAGAAGTGTCTCTGAATAGCGAATTACTGACTGGCCCAGATATTTAGAATTCATTAGATGATGTCCTGGTTAGGTTCCGAAAAAGAAAAGTAGCCGTTACTACAGATATCGGGGAATTGTTCCTGCAGTTTAAGTAAATGATCAGGATCAAAATGCCCAGTGCTTCCTTTGGAGGGTTATGAAAAGAAAGAAGCTCTCAGAAACTTATAAGTTCACCTCGATGACCTTTGGTGCCACATCATCTCCATGCACAGCTACTTGTATTATTCATCGTAATACTGATAATTTTGTTTCATGTCATCATCCACAAGCAGCGAAAACCATTAAGGAAAGGCACTACGTTGATGACTATCTCGACTCCACGGATAATTAACGAAAAGGGGATGAAGCGACTGATTGTGATTCATAAGGCAGGAGGTTTTGACTTAAAGTTGGGCCTCTAATAGACCCAGCAATTGGAAACCAGCCACAGATACTTTAGGGTTTGATCTCAGCTTTAAGTAGGTGGACAAAGAGATCAACGAAGGTTTGCGACCGCCAACAAATCGCGAGTTGCTAAAAATTTTAATGTCACTGGGTATGTTTATGTCCCTTCCTGATTTATTGAAAGATATTGCTGCAGGAAATTTGGCGGTCTACGATCAAATGGGATGATCAAATCGTCGAGAAGATGAACAAAGATTGGTATTGGTTCAGAAGCTTGAGACTTGCAAATTATTTTCAGTACCCAGATGTTATGGTTTCTCACAGATGACTAAGTTAAGATTACACATTTCTATTGACGCCTCTGAGCAAGCATTATGCCACTTTCGCTTACTGAGTAGAGATGACGATGTGGCCTTTGTAGCTGGGAAATATAAAGTTGCACCTGAAAACTGCAACGATCCCTAAGCTAGAGCTGCAGGTTGCTTTAATGGGATCCCGTTTAGGTCACACCATGAATGGTAAAAGCAAGAACAGAAACTCGAAATAGCAAAACGATTATTCTGGACAAATTCACAAATAGTTTGGAAATGGATTAATAGAAAGCCACGAAAACAGAATTTCTTATTAGTTGCTCTATGGTTTTAATGCTAAAACTGCAAAACCGCTTTGAAGCCCTTGAAAACAGCATATGCAATGAAGTTTCGGAGCTCAGCGGATGCTCATGCTATATAAGCAGCGCAAGACCGATCGTCGTGGAGATCTTTGGGGGAGGCCTATACCCAGCAGTGGATGTCGGGGGGCCGATATGATGATGATTTTAATATAAGCCAGCAAAGTTTTAGAAAAAAAACAGTATTAATTTTCACCATGCATCACCGTCACCACACCGCACTGCAACTTGCAGACAAATTCCAATGTGATTTTATCGGATGGCATGGCAATAAATACCGCATTCCACAATTCGCAGTCCGACTCTCCAAAGTTACTAACAGCCCAACAGGGCGATGCCCGCGGGCTGCTTCAGCAGCCCGCGCACCAGGGCGAAACACTAGTATATAATATATAATTCATTTATTTCGAGCTACTTAGGCTCACTCAAAGGTTAGTAACAATGATACTTAAATCTAATATTAGTAATGAGCTTACAATACAAAAAAGACGCAACTACACTAAACATTTATATGCACATGAACCATACAGCAATGGTTAATGTACCTGCAGTCGAGCCTGCTCGCGATCATGTTCAGAACGCTGTTAGCGCTGGCCCGGACCCGGCGCACCAGGGACGCGCACCGCTTGCGCATGGTGGCGTGGAAGCAATCCACACGAGCCTCCGCGAACATCCCTGATGCGCTACAGAACCGAGGCAGCCCCATCAGCGCCCTGAACGCGTTATTGTACTGGATACGCAAAGCGCTGTACTGTCTTTTCGTGAAGTCAGCCCACAGACTGCTCGTGTAAAAGGAGGTGCAGTAAGCCCTGAACAACGTAATTTTCACCTCTACGGAGCAGTGAGCAAACCTGCGGGCTATCATGTTGGCTCTCACAGACAGCGCTCTGCGTTCCCGCTCAATGTCGGCATCGTCTTTAAGGTCAGGCTGTAATAAGTGCCCCAAGTACTTGAATTGATCCACCCTTTTTAATGGCGTCCCACATAACTTTACTGGTGGCATAGAAAGTGGAGGTGAATTTTTCACCTTAAAGACCATGCATTCGCTTTTGGACACATTGTATTTTAGTCCATGTTTAGTGGCGTACACTTCACAAATTGTTAACAGTTTTACGAGACCACATACCGAGGCACTCAGCAGGACCATATCGTCGGCATAACTTATATTATTAACACATATTCCGTCTATATGGCAACCGACATGGGTCCTACTGAGTTCCTCGATTAGAGAGTTCACATACAAGTTGAACAGCTTGGGTGAGGTCAACCCCCCCTGCCTCACACCGCACTCCAATCTGTAAGATTCTGAATAGGTTCCCGCCCATCTAACAACATTAACCTGATTAGTGTACCAAAATTTGAACATCTCAATCATCTCCGCTGGCAGGTTTTCATTTCTTAATTTCTGCCAGAGGATATCATAATTGACAAGGTCAAATGCCCTTGTCAAATCTAAGAAGCAGGCATATACGGGAGTGTGTCGATCTACATAGTATCTGACTGTTTGCTTTAATCCCAGAATAGCACTCTCTGTGGACAGCCCTGGTCGAAATCCGAACTGATTGTCGTGCAACTGAAGGTATTTATTTAGCTGGCGATCAAGCAAACAGTCAAATACCTTGGCAATTATAGTTGCCAGTGAAATTGGCCTGTAGTTTGCCTTATCACTAACATCACCAGTTTTATTTTTCACGATTGGAACCACCACGGTCTTCATCATGTCAGCCGGCATGTAAGAATGTTTTATGCAAAGTGAGTAGAACATCGCCAGCACTCTCGGCAGGTGGACGCCCGCATGTTGAAGGTGTTCGATACTGAGCCCGTCATGGCCGGGCGATTTACCTCTAGATATAACATTTAAGGCTCTGACAATATCTTTACCTGTAAATCTAATGACTTCCTGACCACGACATGACTCAGCCATACATCCGACCAATGATGGTTCCAACGGTGACTTAATCGTAAAACTATCCTTAAACAAGTTCGCTATGCTCCTAGGATCATTAACTCCCTGCACGCTCACCGGCAGACCCGGCTTACCCTTCGTTGTATTTGTTGATTTCCAAAAGTTACGAAAGTCTCGCTTGGAATGGTGTGTGGCAATTATATCCATTTTAATTTTATCTTCATTTTTCTGACACCATTTTAAGCGAGACTTAAATATTCTTTTATCTTCCAACATATCTTCGTAAATGTGTCCAGTTGACGGTTTTCCATGCCATAACCAAAGTTGAAAACTAAGCCTGGCCCGCCCGTGAGCATCACGTACATGCCTGTTCCAACCTGTTACATGTTTTTTCTTTATAGGTCGTGGAGAAGCACGACTGATAGTTGATGCTTTACTTAATACAGTTACTATATTATTGTACATTTTGTCTAAAATAATTCGGTGCTCAACATTATGACATAGGTTATCACCACACTCTCTCAGTTCTGCTGGATAATCAAGTAACCTCAGTCTACTATGACATTCTTTTACGTACAAGTTCACCTGTTCGCAAGTCCTTTCACCCCATATAATATTATTATTTTTCACAGGACAATTAATCTTAATTTTAGATTTAATTACATTTAAGTCACATACAGTTATCAATGGAAAATGATCTGACCAAAATACGTCATATAACACGTAAGTATCTACAACACAGTCCATTGCTGACTTTGTGACCACACAGTGGTCCAACCAACGTCGCGAACCGTTCGCTTCACTTACGAATGTATAAGTGTTCGACATAATTCCGAGTTTTAAAACGTCCGAGCACACCCACTCTTGGTCGTCGCAGAAAGACAACAGCTCATCGTAAAATAGTTCACCGGGGTGAGCGTTAAAATCGCCGAGAATGTAGACAGATTCCGTGTCATTACTGCTTATAATAGCACTTACCGCGCTAAGACAATCCGTGAAGTCGATAAGGTTTTCCATTTTATCCGTTGGCATATAAACACAGACCACTATAAATGACTTTTGACCTACCACAATTTTTATGGCACACAATACATAATAATTAAAATTTAAATGTAAAATTTCATGGTCTTCCTTTTGTTTAAGATGCTGTGTTACTTAACAAAAAATAATTCTAATGAGTAACCCTTTCGATCGGTATCGTAAAAATAAAAGATTGTTTTTTTTTTCTAATTTGGTGGGTTCGATTCCTGGTTAAGGCATGCGATTTTACGAAAATCTTTAAATACAGTTCCAATTATTTAAAAAATCAAAATGAAGTCTTCTTTCAGTAAAATTTCCTATCTTCAATATTTAAGGTACTTTCCCTCCGTGTGGCAAAGTTTTGGGACACCCGGTATACTATGTTCTACGCGAGTATGGAATTCATTACATTTCGTGAGTTACTTGATTCGTTTGAGCTGAAATAATTTTCTGTTTAGTAATTACTAAAGGATTATGCCGATTTTGCTATACAAGCTAGGCCATGATGCGCTTTGATGAAATTACCAATATACTATAGTAATTTTATACTGATTGCGTGGGAAGAATGTCATTAAAATATAATGCGGGAGAAAAGAGAAATCTCAATCTCAAGGAGCTGTATACAGTTATAATTGTTTGACATTTTCCTTTTATATGACACTAGCGGCCGCCCGCGGTTTCACTCGCGTGGTTCCCGTTCCCGTGGGAATATCGGGATAAAAAGTATCCTATGTTTTAATCTAGGCTATCTACTATCTGTGTGCCAAATTTCAACCAAATCCGTTCAGTTGCTTTTGCGTGATTGAGGAACAAACATCTAAACATCCAAACATCCAAACCCACAAACTTTCACATTTATAATATTAGTAGGATTTCAAAGTCAAAGTCAATAAGATATGTATGGTTAATGCGCATCATGGCCCAGAATCCGGCATGATCCTTTACCACACATCATAGGTACCTAAAAATGTTATGGACGCAACTTTTTTCTTGTATGGTAAACTATACTAGGTCCGTTATGTTGTTATCAGATAGTATAATTATGTCTAGCTAGGACGAATTCATTTTCACTATAATACCATCGATTTTCAGAAAAAAAAAATGAAATTTGTATAATTTTAGTGTTACTTATTCATGTACCTACACGTAGAATGAATGTATCATGAAATCGCACATTTCACGACTTGAATATACCTACATCATGATTTAAATATTAAAATATCATGATACTTTCCGCAACTTTTCTGCTAACCATTTATTTTAATAACCAGCGACCCGCCCTGCTTTGTGCGTTCACGGATTAAAATATCCATAAATTATCCAGCAAAAGGTTCCTTGTGAAACAATCCTATCCATTAGTGAAATACGGAATTAAATCCATTCATCAACTAATTAACAGATTGTTTATAAATAACGAGGAGCTCGGTGGCGCACTGGTTAAGCGCCTGGCCCAGCGATTGTGGAAGTTAAGCAACGTTCGCAAGGGTCGGTCATGGGATGGGTGACCAAAAGTTTATTATCTCGAGCTCCTCCGTGCTTCGGAAGGCACGTTAAGCCGTTGGTCCCGGCTGCATTTGCAGTCGTAAACACCCACTAATCCGCATTGGGCCCGCGTGGTGGGTTATGGCCCATCCTCCTTACCACCCATAAGGAAGGCCTGTGCTCCAGCAGTGGGGACACCAAAAAATGGTTGATGGATTATGAATAACAAAACTTATATGGGTCGGACAAGTGGCTATGGTGCCTAAAAAATGTATAGAAATACAATCTATTTATCCTTACTTAATTGTCCTTATAGTAAAAATTTTTTGACAGTTGTCATTGGTAGTTGTGCAAGCGGCAATGATCGAAATTGGTGCCAAATCTTCACCAACTTAGTTCCTTTAATTTACACGACTGCCCAAAAAAGAAGTGTATATGTGTTCAGGGTTCATGTATGTTTGTGGGTATGTGGGTTTCTTTATTCGACCATAACTTCTAAATGGCTTAACCGATTTAGATGTATGGTATCGTTAGAATCCTTACATCATTCCGAGTGACACTGGCTAAGTTTAAAAAAAATATATCAGTATGGCGACTGTGTAAAGCAGTTTAAATAAAAAAAAATGTTTTCTTAAATTATTTCAATATGGGCATCAAATTATTAAAGGCCTTAATGAGTACATTCCAAAACTATATAATTTGTCACTAAAATGTGTAAAATAAAAATAAATAAATTAAAAAATATCAAAAACACGACTGCCCTGCCAAAAACGAACTAAAAAGTTCATTGCAGTCGAGGGACCTTTTTGCTTAAAAATTGTTTCACAAAACGGTCCCCCGACTGCAATGACTCTTGTTATTTAACTTTTTAGTTCTTTTTTGGCAGGGCAGTCGTGTTTTTAATATTTTTTAGTTATGTTTTTTTTTGTATGCGCGTAGGGTGAATATGCCAATTACCAGCCCCCCCAAGGATTTTTCAACTTTGAATCTCTGTTGTTGCCACAATTGCTATCTTAAAAATATTGTTGATACAGTTTTAGGTAGGTTGATTCATCTTTATTACGAAAATAGAACTTAGTTTTACGTAGTTTTGTGGGAAAAAAATAGAAAAGGGTTTAAATGTCCGAAGGGCGAAAAACCCTAACTCCAGCCGCCTTTGCCCTAATATCAGCCGCTTTGCTCCCTAATTCCAGCCGGGTACAGGGTGTTCTAAAATAATACAACCATGTTAGTATAAAATAAAAAAAATATAATTTGGTAACTCTCAATAGTGATAATAAAACACTAAAGGCTATAAATTATGATTCCCATAGCAAGTCATTGAAACTTACACCTCTTCTGTAGATATTAATCAATTAAGAATACACATATATTAAAAATGGCGTAACAAAAAGTTAACTTTGGTTTAATAAACATATAATCAACGAGTATGAAATCGTTTTAATTATTTGAAACTTTTTTAAGCGTTTTCCAAGAAGTTGAATTCAATATACATTTTTTTATATTGAATTTATTTTCTGTTTCTATGAGTGAAGAAAAGTATGATTTTAATTATTATTACTTTTTACATCTAACATTAAAAAATAAAACAAAATAATTAAAATCATATTTGAGAACACCCTGTATATTGCCGTAAAGTTAGATGACCGGCTGGAGTTAGGTTCTCATACATATCCTAATACCAGCCCCTAGTTTGCAGAACAAATAACTTAGGAATTAAACATTTTTCACCCGGCTGTAATTAGGTCATAGGGTGCAGGGTTAGTAATTCTAGTGAATAGCACTACAAATTCCAACCTTGAGACGAGCAAATTAAGATGAACTTGATTTCTTAAACGAAAGTTAAATACCCAATACCAGCCCCGGCTGGTAATAGAAAGTTATTGAAAATCATCCAGTCAAACTCCAGCCCCCCTATTTTTTTCGAAATTAGTAAATTTAATTACAAACTAGTAATGTCAAAACGTTATATATCTAATCTATTACTAGTATCAAAGCTTAAAACCTAAAAAAAATGCATCTTGCCTTCGTAAACACACTTCCCAAAGTTCGCATCGATCGAGCTTTTATGCTGTTTTTCAAACATAGTCACCTCTACTCGGTCTCGGTAAACATTATTGCTCGTTGTGTGAGTTGTAGGTGACGTGACCGGCTAATAGTGATTTTCCAACTTAGAGGATTAACTAGCGGTGTGGCTCCATCAAACAGTTTCTGATTTTCACTGTTTTTTAATGAAAGCAAAGCAAAAACTTTTGGGGGCTGGTATTAGGGGGGGGGCTGGAGTTAGGCATATCCACCCTATTAAGTTTCTATACAAGAGTACCGTTCTTGTTATAAGGTAACAAAAGAACTTAAACAAGCTTCTAAGTTCTCGTTGCATATTTCACGTCTGCTATGAGTTAGTCAACGACACCTAGCAACTCCCAAGAGCTTGGTTGTTACAAATTAGTTACAAAACATCGCCGTAAGGAAACCATTTAGTTTGAAAAGGCCGGACAAATGTATTATAAACACTGTTACCTTTTCATGCCTGAACACCAGGGAACACGCATAAGTCACTGATTTTGATAAATTTGAGCTTGATCGCCGCGGACACTTATAAAAACATGATGGGACAGAAAAAAAAATATTTTAGTTTTATCACACAGGGGAAAATAACGATTTTTTTCATTTTCGGATATAATGTACTTAACAGTCGGATAGAATATCGAATAAGAAATAATATTTTGTATGGCACATATGTACTTAAACGCAATATTTAGGGAGATATTTGAAAATTCTTGGGTAACTCTATAATAATGCGCCCGAAACGTGACATAAGTGACGTCATAAATGTTGACCATTTTGTATAGAGCGTTTTCGGCGGGTGCTGCTGCGTGCTAACTTCAAGTAACTATATCACGAGAAAAAAACGCAAGAGAAAAGTTTTAATATTACCGTTGATTTTCTCACGCATAATACTTTTGATTTTGATACAAAAAAAATTGATGCATGTTCCCTACTGCGCTAATTCTTCTTTGGCGTTTATGAGAACTAATGAGATTGATTGAACCAATGTGGAAAGAACATACCTAATCTATTTTTTCTCGAAAAAATTTAAATCGAAAGCAGTAAAATAGGGGTTGAAAGTTCGGGAATAAAGTCCACGCAGACGAAGTAGCGGGAGGCTGTTAGTTACAATCTTCAAAAGTTGAAAAAATGGCTATAGTCAGTGTATATGTACGTCAACCCCTCAACGTGCATATTCTGCGGTTACCGCTAGGTACCAATCCACCTGCTACATCACAACTCAAGCGGGCTACAAAGGAGGGAGAAAATCTTCTCAGCCCTGTCACTAAGGGCTTCAGCACCAAAGAGACAGAATAATGGGTGTGACGAGGACGGTTTTAAACAGGTGGAGAAGAAGAAGAAACCCGCCCGCCTATGTGGCACCGCCCCGACTGTACATATCATCTCCTGCGCCCGGCTATTCCGACGACGCTGGTGTACGTGTCCCGCCTGCATTACTCCACTAAACCTGACGATCTCGTGGAGTACATCCGAATGAAGTCAAAATATACTCTGAAGGTCCAACGGTTGGAGTCTCGCCACAATGTGAACTTTAACTCATTCGTGGTGAGGGCAACGACGGAACATCTGAAGACCTTCATGAATGAAGAGTTTTGGCCAAAGGGTGTCCTGTTCCGTCGATTCCGCGGCTGGTTACCGGACACGTCTACGTTGCGCAACACGTCACCGACAATACCTACGTGATAAAGTGTAATTTTTAAGGTTATTTTATTATGTATGTTAGTCTATAAGGTATTTATTGTATGGGCCATTGATGCCTGAAATAAATGGTTAAATAAACAAATAAAATAAATATATCCTGCTTATTCCCGTCGGATGGTAACCCTACCTGTGCGGCGTCCAAATAGTGACAAGAAATGCCGCCACAGGCCAATTAGTGACAACGACCGACGGCCAACGGTGCGGTGGGAATGCCGCGTAAGGTCACCTGTGGATTAAAACAAGTAATAACATCAAATATAAGCTTTGGCTGTCTTATTCAGAGATGTTTCACAAAACTGGGTTGCAAGACTGTTCTAACAAAACCTGGTTTAATGCTTGTAAACCAATCACAATGCACTAAACTGTCACTCTGAATACGATTTACGCTAAAATGGCTTTAGTCCGCAGTCTAACGCCATGTTAACTTTGGCCCTATTTAGTTTAACGAACGCTTTCTGAATTTAACAGTTCGAGTTTATTCAGAGTTTTTCCTCTTTGCATTGAACTCAAAATGTGACGTCATAGACACTGCACTATTCAAGGTATACATTTACTGCTATGGGTCCACGGTATTTGGTATGGTCTGTGTATGTGCTACAATAGGCTTGTTTCCACTAAGATTAAATCGGCTAGCATAAGGTTTCTAATGATTAAGCATGTTAAATAGTAACCAAAAAAACACTTTTTTCATTAAAATAAATTAAGATTACCAATATTTACGGAAAATAAAATCGGCAAAATTGGCCATTTAATCACGTGACATTGAACACCAATCAGAGACGCATGACGTCAAGCCTCGCGAAACCTTTGTTGTTGCTGTCATTTTCACACACACACAAACACACAGAGGTGTATGTGTGAAGGTGTCAAACACGAATGTTTCGCGAGGCGTGACGTCATTCAAGACGCCATGACAGTTTTGGCCTTTTTCGATGTCATTTTGAATTCATTTCTTAAAACGTAAAATTCATAGGTAAAATTACTTATTTTTCTTAAAATAATATATTTTTGGGGTAAAATAGATACCAAACTTTATTTTTAAACTATTTTCCAAATTTTGTCAACTAGCCTATTCAACAGATACCTAGGCATAACTCCGTACATGTTTTAATTTTCGGATTAATGTGTTTAAATTATATGCGTTTTAACAGAAGCCAAATAAAATTCTGTGGTTTCTACGGTGGTTTTGCGACTTATAGAATCTATTAATCTCTTATCTGTATTGGATACGGATTTATGAATAAGTAATATATAGTATAAGTATAAGTTATTACGTATTATCCGTTTGTTTCGGAGACTTTCTGTTGCGGATATTAGAATTTTCAAGTAGGTACCTCTTATTGTAAAAGACAATTTTATATAAAAAATCCTATATCTGCACAATGCAAATAACATATCAAGTCCATTAACGGGGTCTCCTCCTCTCACTCCTATGGACAGACGTTGGCCAGTTACAATTTTATTACATAATTACAGTTTCGAAAGATGTTTATTTCGGATATCGGAGAGTCTATGGTTACACAGCTCCATAACGGCACGGTCGCGACCTTTCTCAAGTTTCCTCCTTCGAGACCCGTTCCTGGCAGATCTGGGACGAGTCCCTGACCCGGGAAGCGACCATTGTTGGGTAACCGATAGGTACTGGTTTTTGAGAACAATGCAAGTGACGCAGCTCTCCAATCAATGAGTGGAAGCGAGTGAGGAGTGGACGTGAAAGAGATTTCACGTGCACATGAAGGAAAAAACATTGCTGTAGGTATTAACGCAATCGCGATTCCAAAAGAAGTAATCCCAGAGAATAAAGCCAGATATTTCGTTAGGTACACCACGAAAAAAATCCTTATTTTTAAGATAGGGTTATTTTTTGGAATTTATTTTATTGCCATTGCAATTTTATTTGAGGAAAACTTCTGAACGCCTTCAGAGTGCAAAAGGTTTTATTTAAAAAAATGTCGGAGTTTAAAATGTTTCCTCCTCTTCGAAATTCCCATCAAAACAGTTAGATACTGTCCGGGATAATCATTTAAATATGCGAAAAAAATGATCTTGAACTGTTATGTCACATTCGAATATCCCCCATACACACCCAATTGATATGATCAGCATTCTAAGAGCTGTTTGGATATGTTTAAAAAAACCACAAAAATAGCATTAAAATGTATGGAAATGCTGTAACTAATAACTCTAATCCTTACAGCTCTTAGAATGCTGATCAGATCAATTGGGTGTGTATGGAGATCTGAATCTTCTCCAATCACTCCCTGGATGGCCATCATCAGATCACATCCCGCTTAATCCTGGGCGGAGAACCAAAGCTTCAAAGTTACCTCGTTTGTATGAAAATAGACCTCTGTAGTACTTAGTTTTGCAGGCCAGTGTAGTTTGGCCAAGATGTTTTGATGTTTTATGTCGAATATTGGAAAGTTCCAGTTAATACACGATGAGTTCCATCTCTGTTCGCGACCTTACTCAAGTTTCCTCCTACGAAGTCCGTTCCTGCGGGATATTGCTGGGAAACTAATACTTACTTATTTCCAAGAGAGAAATAACACAAAAGTTAAAAGCTTAAGAGCAGAACAATATCTCGATTTGGTTGTTAGGGTTCCGTACCCATAGGGTAAAAACGGGACCCTATTACTAAGCCTCCGTTGTCCGTCTGTCTGTCTGTCTGTCTGTCTGTCACCAGGCTGTATCCCATGAACCATGATAGCTAGACAGTTGAAATTTTCACAGATCGTGTATTTCAATTGCTGCTATAACATAAAATGCTAAAAACAGAAAAACAAAATATTTAAGGAGGCTTCCATACAATAAACGTGTTTTTTTTTGTACGGAACCCTTCGTGCGCGAGTCCGACTCGCACTTGGCCGGTTTTTTTTAATGCTAATGCAATGTAAGTTTACGAAGGCGTTTTTTTTTTATTTCAATGAGTAGGAACCTGTTATATGTACGCTCAGAAATCTAAGCAGTGAACAAGATAAACGATTGTATGTTTTTAATATAAAGTGAATGAAGGGCAAAATCTCGGCTCCATGACAAGCCGGGTTAAAAAATACTTAACTAAATAATATACTTACTAGAAAAAAATCGACTCGCACCAGATGATTAATTCACGGTGCGAGTCGAATTTTTTCTAGTAAATTATTAAATAGGTACCTATTGTATAAAAATAGCATTGTGAATGCTGAAATCTCAAATTAAAAAAAAATTGTAGGAATACTTTCTAAAAATTTCTTCTCTACTGTACTTAGGTAGCGCGTCTTCATATCTTTTGTGTTTTATGAACGTAACGTTTCACATTGTTTGCATCCACGCGCTCCTACGCATTTTAGCAACTTTTCTCTCATGACGTCTCTAGCTTGTTTTATTTGTAAAAGGTATTACTTTAAATATCAAAGTAGGCAACAGTACGTCACAGGTTAAGACTCATGACGAGCGTGTGCAGAAATAATAGAATTGTGGAGCAATAAGTCGATAATATTTTATGAAGAATCGTCTGTGAACTATTTTATTGATTTTCGTTCTAGCTCTAGTTGCCAGATGTAAGATCACTGACATGAATTTTTTTTTCTATTTAACTGGACTGGCTGTCTGTATGATTTGACAGCAAAGTTTTTGTGCCTATTTGAAACGCCTCTAGCGTCTGTCTAAGGAACTATCTGACGTAACTACAATGAAAATGGTTGCCATGATGACACCAGGGGCCGTACCGGCTAACGAATCGATTATCGAAAATTCTGCTGGGTTTCAAATTAAAACAGATAAATCGAGCCCCAATTGGGCTAAAATGGCAAACCCCAATTCATGATGTCACACGAACATCGATATCTTCCAAATTACGTCAACAGAAAGTACAAGACGAAATTCCTTACTTTGATTTTTTCTGTTTTAAGTTGAAACTCGATAGACTTTTCGATAATCCATTCGTTAGCCGGTACGGCCCCAGACTTTAGTACCATGTCCCTCACGCTACGTCCTACAGCGCCAAAATGGCGGAAATCAAATAGGCACAAGAACAGTTTGACAGCAGCCAGTCTAGTGGAATATATAGAAGTCAATGTGTAAGATTAAAAAATGAGGTAGTGTGGTACGTAGGCATTAAGGCTCCGTTACGCGAAATCATTTGTCTCTGTCTTTTAAATTACGTGTAAAGAGTATGGAAAATAACCTCACGTCTGCACTTTTTCGGTGATTTTCTTTGTTTTTTCATTTTTATCTTTAGCACAATTATCTTTCTTGAAAAATCTTATTGGAGCAACTGCACAGTACCAGGGCTCTATCACTCTGCGCGTAGGTATGAGAAAAGCCTAGCGCTCGGCGTCCTCTGCGTCGACAAAATCAGCAGGGTTGTCCGTCGCGTCCTCGGAATAACTGTAGCGCGTTTTCACAGGGTCTTACGATTCCCGCGCTTTCATTGCCGCAAGCTGCAACCCTAAAGTAGGTCCGAAAAGATAGGATATATGCGATAGAAACAGATGCAGCGTCTAGGTGAATATAGCCGTTCGTAATTAGCGCCGTACAAGCTGAATTCCACTTTATCATGTGGAAATTAGAGTTGCTTTTTATTGACCGAGCGAGCATGAAGTGCGAGCGAAGCGTCTCTGATTCAGCTTGGGCAAAAATTCTTTCGTATGTCTGTACTCTTCTACAGGTCGCATTTCTCAACTGATTCTCGTGAAAATTTGTGAGCAGGTTCGAAAATTGTATAGATTTTTTTTGTCGAGCCAGATTTTTTTAATTTTTCAAAATGGCGGAGATATGTTAAAAAAACAGGATTTTCGGCTTTCCAGCGCTGTCTGTTCTCCTCTACAGGTCGCATTTCTCAACCGAATTTCGTGAAATTTTGTGGGCAGGTTCCAAAATCATTTAGATTTTTTTTAAGTTGAGACAGTTTTTCTTAATTATTCGTAATGGCAGAGATATGTAAGAAAAATGTATTTCAGTCCGGCTTTCTGGCGCTGGATGTTCTCCTCTACAGGTCGCATTTCTCAACCGATTCTCGTGAAATTTTGTGAGCAGGTTTGAAAATGATATAAATTTTTTTTGTCACGCCACTTTTTCGATTTTTTTCAAAATGGCGGAGATATGTAAAAAAACATATTGCAGTCCAGCTTTCCAGCTCTGTCTTTTCTCCTCTACAGGTCGCATTTCTCAACCGAATTTCGTGAAATTTTGTGGGCAGGTTTGAAAATCATTTAGATTTTTTTAAGTTGAGACAGTTTTTCTAAATTTTTCGTAATGGCAGAGATATGTAAAAAAAATGTATTTCAGTCCGGCTTTCTGGCGCTCTCAACCGATTCTCGTGAAATTTTGTGAGCAGGTTTAAAAATAAGGGCAGTATATTGCAAATTAACTTATTTTTGATTCAGTTTTAAACAATCAAGCATTATTTATTTTGAGCAGATAAAAATATATGTTGTAGTTTCATAATCGAACTTGATTATTTTACGGTTAAAAACACGATTTTCGTATTTTCACTCGACTATAAAAATGTGCAAAGACAATGAATATTTTCATTGTTTTTTGAATAATACTTAAAGATTATAAATCTCTTACGCACAAATAATATATAGAAAAAAAGGTAATGACATATAGCAGAATATTTTACGGTTACTTTTTCAAAAAGTGACTTTATGTTTATTTAAAAATTAATATATAATAAAACGCACGACGAATCTTGGTTTAGTAGCCTGCGAGGCGTCGTCGGCGTAGGACCTGTGTCGTTTTTGCTGCCGCGCTGTGTTCCCCCTCTCGCGTCTAGTCGATTGAGAATCTTTTAGATACTCGAAGAGTAGTATAAGACTTGGAAACGCAGTAGGTAATCTAAGTGTAAAATTTTATTTAGTGTAAATTACCAATTTAGTTTAATTTGTAAATGCATAGAGTAGGTAGGTAGGTATTTGGATACAGCAACCAAGTACAAGCTAACGCGTAATTAATTTTGATGACTTTTAAGAAATAAATACTTATCTATAAATAAAATATAAAATAAAAAATATACCTATCGTATAATTTATAAAATGGTTGACTTTGCAATGATTTTACTTATATCGGAAGATGAAGAAGAAAACTAAGTACAGTCAGCAGCATATCAAGCTATAAGTACAAAACTGTCAAAAATCTATAATGAATTTTGAACCTTAAACTGTTCGACTTAAAGTTTAAAAATGATTGAAGTAATTTGACACATTGTGGAAGCCCAGCATGCCGTTGACTGTACCGTAAGGCTGCGTTCAGACGATAACGCACGACCCAACCTCAACCCAAACTCAGCCCAAACTCAGCTCAAACTCAACTCACCCGCAGCCTACTCCTTGAAATACATCACTTACTTTGAATCTTATGACACATTAATAAGCTCTTTTTTTATTTTGTCGATGCAACTGCACCCTCCCCCCGCTCAACCCGAACTCAACTCAAACTCAACCCGTACACAACCCAAACTCAAATCAAACTCAAACCGAACTCAAACAGAACTCACTTCAAACTCACCTGGACATTACACAGGACCTTATTAAAGTGTCATAAGACTCAAAATTGTAAGCGATGTATTTCATGGTGGGCTGTGGTTGAGGTGAGTTTGAGTTGAGTTCGGGTTGAGGTCGGGTCGTGTGTTATCGTTTGAACGCAGCCTAAAAGTATGCTTCCGCACAGCTATGCGGTCGCGACAATTTTCCGTTCACTTCAAATTGAGCCCTTTGGTCATAACATTACGGTTCAACTTGGAGCGCACTGCTGCTTGCTGCCGAGATCGGCGCAAGCGTTAGTCGTCTTATTTACTTTGAAATTCGGTTGTTTTTTTCCCATATTTTTGTTCACAAACTTTGTTGTTTCATTAAAAACAGTTATTTTGATAAATGTCAATATGGTCGAAAATCACTTGCACCTGTTTTTTTTTTACTAGTAATCACTACAAATTTTAGCGAACTTAACTTTTTCCCCGACATTATTTGTTCTTCTGGCTATTGCCTAATATGCCCCAGCAGTTGAAACATGAATAGGCTGGTGATAATGAGGTTGCTTTTAGCCTGGGTGCATTAATCTACTTAAGGGTACACATAAATCACCTGGGTGAATCTGTCTGCTGAAGGAAGAAAAATAATTATGTACGTTGGCCGGTGAGGACGCACGGCTCAAAATCAAGTGTCAACCAATCACGACTTTACCTACGAGTCGACGGTGTGATACTTCCCAGCAACGCCACCATGGAGTAGAGATTTCTAAATACCCTCAAATGAAAGACCATAAAATGTACTTAATTGTACCTTAACTCAAAAAATTGTACCTCTGATAGTTTCAGAGAAAAACGCACTTGATTGTGGCATTGCCAGGAAGTATACTTCCTGGCAACGCGACGCTGTACCAGATTCCAATTGGTCTCATAGTAATGGCCAAAAATTGTACTTCATTTGTACCTCATTCAATAATTAAAATATGCAGTTTCGATATAAAAAAACTCTTACTTGATTTGCAATACATGCAATGCACGTTGTTATTGATATAAACTGATGTTTATTATGCATTATGCAGTAGTAGGACCACAGAGGCAACCGCCTCTGTGCTCTAGTGGTTCGCCCACCCGTGTAAGATGCAGACGTCCCGGGTTCAATTCTCAGGAGGCTACAATTTGTACTCGGTTTGGTTGATGGTAGGGCTTAATTTGGTGCCATTCATTTGGTACTATTAAGTACAATTAATTATGTACCATATAGTACAATTTATTAGGTACTATGTAGTACAATTTATTTGGTATCATATAGTACAATTAGAAGGTAGTTTAGGTACTATTTAGTACAATAAATTTTGTACCATAGAGTAAAATTTATTAGGTACTACTTTGTACAATAAATTTGGCACCATATACAACGTGTTTGGTAAAAGCCTTATAAAGCCGAATATGGTAGATAGGGACCATCAAACTGAACAACTTTTACTATGGGACCAACTCTGAAATCACGAAAAAAAAATCAGCTGTTTCATACAAAAATTAATAACGAAAATATCAAAATGTATGGAACAGCTGATTTTTTTTTCGCGATTTCAGAGTTGGTTCCATAGTAAAAGTTGTTCAGTTTGATGGTCCCTATTTACCATATTCGGCTTTATAAGGCTTTTACCAAACACCTTGTAGTACAATTTATTAGGTACTATTAGGCACATTTTATTTGGTACCGTATAGTACAATTTTATAGGTACTATATAAAAGCATTCATTTGGTACATATTATCTGGTAACATATTATAGTACAATTAATAAAGTACTAATTACAAACTAATTAGTACAATCAATTTAGTATTATTTAGTACAATTTATTAGGTACTATTTAATAAAATTAATTATGTACTATACAAGCTTTTAATTCAGTAGATTTTGATATCCTCCTAGGTGTTCTTAAATCTCTTAACATATCTCCAGCTGCAATTGATTGGTTTCAAAGTTACCCCCTCCTGTGCTAAGGTTCAAACGCGTGTTTTCGGCGCATCTGCCGCAAATTTGCGCGTGATTCTGCGCGGAACGTCCGTTCCGGTCCGTTGTGGAATTACGAGTTATACTCGTATGAACCTAGTATATAAACTATATATTTCTAGAATGTGTATTAAATTACCTTTAAAACAGTATATCATTTGTATAAAGTCTAAAAACAACCACCTACAAAAATAGGTGAGGAAATCGGAACAAGTCTGCGACGGATCGGTGAAAGTTAAACGTTGTTATTTCTAAATAAAACACATATTCAATATTTTTATTGTTTAATTTCAATAAGGATACCTTAATTTACGATATTTATATAGAAAAAAGCAACTACAAGTAAGTTGAAAAATCACAAAGGCGCATCTGCCAGGCCCTAAAAGAAAAAAAGTTATTCCGGCCACACAGAACATTGATTTTCTCAATAAAACGATCGATGTCATGACCTTTTTAACATTCCATTCTCTACTCTAATACAGTCTAGATACTCTGTACAAATCATAGACGGAAATATAGAGTTGAAAAATTGAGAAAAAACAATGTAGACGCGCGGCCGGATGAGGCCCGATTCGGGTGTCTAGCATAAGTGTCACTTTTTTTCGAGGCCCGAATCGGGCTTGTTAGCAGACGAGGGGTTACCTGATAGGGCGAAGGCAGTGCATCCGCTTTGGAGACTCTTCCTCTACGTGGTGTGACATTAATGCCGGAGTCCCTCAGGGTGGCGTCTTATCTCCTCTACTCTTTTCGATATTTATAAATTCCATCACGCATTCCCTTTCAAGTTCCTATCACCTTTACGCTGACGATCTACAGATTTACACGCAGGCACCTTTATCTGAACTCTCCAGTGCAGTAGCAGCTATGAACTCAGATCTTGCTCTTATTAGTAACTGGAGTAAATCATTTGGGCTGACTGTTAACCCGTCTAAGACTCAGTCAATTATTATTGGTAGTCCACATTTCGTTTCGAGAGTCGACTTTGAACAGCTTCCCCCTGTGACATTTGATGGCACCAGAATTCCGTTTTCTAAGACTGTCAGAAACCTTGGCGTAATCTTTGATCAGTGCTTCTCATGGTCTCCTCAGGTCGATTCAGTGCGAAAAAAAGTATTTGCAGCGTACAACTCACTCAACCGCTTACGTAACTTTCTGCCAACTAAAACTAAAATTACTCTGGCCCAGTCTCTTCTTCTTTCCATTTTAGATTATGCTGACGTATGTTACACCGATCTATCCGAGGCAATGCTCAACAAACTAGAGCGTCTGCAGAATATGTGCATCCGTTTCATTTTCAACCTACGCAAATTTGACCATGTATCCCATTTTCGCTCTAAACTTAATTGGCTCCCCATTCGCCGGCGCAGGGACTTACATACTCTTACGCTTCTTTATTCTATCCTTTTCCTTCCAACTTCTCCACCCTACCTTAAGGAATATTTCTGCTACCGCTCCTCATCTACACAGTGCACTCTTCGTTCTTCTTCCAATCTTACTCTCGAAATCCCACGCCATTTAACTGATTTCCTTTCCTACTCCTTCTCTGTGCATGCTGTCCGTTTGTGGAACGCACTTCCGGAGAGTATTAGGAGGGCTCGAACATTGAAATCTTTCGGCGACCAAGTCAGAAGACATTTCCTTTCTTCTGTCTAGCATCCTTCTGAGTACTTATTTCCTTTCCCATTTCTCTTTGATCTTATTTTTTTATTTATACTTTTTGTCCTTTCATCCTATGTATCTATATATCCGTTATCCTTCCTTATTTGCACCCACTCCACCCCTATTCCCAGCTCCTTCCTCTTATTCTCTTAATACTCAAGGTTGCCTGGAAGAGATTGCTATTTAGCAATAAGGCCGCCTTTTGTGTGCTATTGTTCTGTTAATTGTGTTTTCCTGTTTACTGTATGTTCTGTATTTGTGTGCAATAAAGTGTTTTATTATTATTATTATTATTATTATTTGGTACCATAATAATACAATTAATTTAGTACTACTTAGTGCCATTCATTTGGTACTATACAGTACAGTTTATTAGGTACTATTTATTACAATTTATTTGGTACCATGTAGTACAATTAGTAGATACCATTTAGTACAATTAATTAGATACTATTTAGTACTATTAATTTTGTACCATAGAGTACAATTGTAAGAAACAAGTACAAAAGCTAAACTAACTTGCATCTACATATCGACGGCGAAGTGCCAATATCTCCTAGTCCTAACAATGATGCCTTTGAATTCAACACCTAAAGGAAGTTAATTTCTCAAAAAAGTCTCAGTTAGGAGCGATTGGTACTTCCCCGTTGAAATCTCATAAAATTTTATTCTTTTCCTCTCTTTTTGTATTAGTTTGATTGTTGCTATAGAGGTTTTTCTTATTATGATTTTATAATAGTATTTAGTCATCATTATCATATCAGTTGCACCACACCCACTGCTGGGTATAGGCCTCCCTCATGGGTCTTCATAACGATCGGTCCTGCTTGGCCCGCATCCAGCGGCGCACCGCGACCTTCACCAGATCGTCGGTCCACCTTGTCGGGGGCCTACCCTCGGAGCGTCGTCCGGTACGCGGTCGCTATTCCAATCTTTCCGCCCCAACTGCCTTTGGTTCGTCTCGCTAATTTGTCCCGCCCACTGCCACTTCAGCTAAACAATCTTTCGAGCGATATCGGTTACTTTAGTTCTCCTACGCATATACTCATTTCTGGTTCGATCACGCAGGGAAATGCTGACCATGGATCTCCATTGCACACTGGGTGAGAGCCTTCTTATGAGACCTGTAGTTAGCGACCACGTTTTACTGCGATAAGTCAACAATGGCAACACACACACAACTTAGACTTTAGTCTTGAGATAAGACACCGAGGTAAGTTGGACTCGAAGATTTGTCGAATACTGGCCAACCGAGCTGGATTCGACGAGAGATCTCTTTTCGAAGTTGAACTTACCTAACTGGACTGTCTGTCCTAGGGATACGTAATGGTCAACAACTTCGTGTGTAGTGTTCCCAACATGAGCTAGAGTGGGTACAACATGAGCACTCGACATGATTTTCGTCTTATCCATCTTCATTCTAAGAGCCACTTTCTGGGAGGCACTACGGATAACTTCGAGGATTGTGTTCAAGTCTTCCATGAATAAAAACTATATCATCGGCAAAACGAAGGTGTGTTAGTTAGGTACTGGCCATTAATGTTGATACCGAGTCTTTTCCAGTCCAAGAGCTTCAAGACATCCTCCATCACAGCTGTGAACAGTTTCGGAGAAATAACTTCTGTCTCTGTCTCACACCTCGCTGTAGTAGGATGGGATCTGTGCTCTGATTCTGTACTCGAGCCGAAATGGTGACATTTTCCTATAAGTGCCTCAACACCTCTTCCTTCCTTTCCTTCCCAGCACTGCCCAGGTCTCAATCAAATCAAAAACTTTCTCATAGTCCACGAACGCCAAGCAAAGTGGCAGTTTATACACCTCGATCTTCTGTATAACCTGCCGCAGCGTATGGATGTGGTATATGGTGCCAAAGCCTTTTCAGAACGCGGCTAGTTCGGGAGATTGGAAGTCGTCGAACTTGTGAGCGCAACGATTCGTAAGATTCGTATTCTTCAAGAGGGCCTTGTCACCCTTTTTAAAGAACAGAATGACCTCACTTATGTTCCATGTCTTCGGCGTTCTGCCCTCAACGATGACGGAATTGAAAAGCTTCTAAAGGTCTTTTATTCTACTTATTTTGACCATCCACACCGATTACGCCGATGACGCCGCCGCCGCCGACAATTTAGACGCCAGACGCCGCTGCCGGTCAAATGACCATCGGCGCACATGTCTAGTATAGACCAAGAAAAGCAGTTATATTATCAACTTTAGTTAATAACAGTAACTCTACTTTGAGTAGGTATACATTTAAAATTACAAATCAATTTTACCTTTTTAACACGTTTTTATTAGGTTGCTTTCTCGTTTGTTTGTTTGTCCGCAAAGTTTGCGAACGATTTTAAACTAGCTTCCCGATGAGCAATAGACTTGAAACTTTGAACACAGATCAGAACTGAAATATAATGTAATATTATGGTGTCATTAAGCTGATCTTATGATGGAACTGGAAGAAGGCCACAGGAACTTAATGATGAAACCAGACAACCCCATTGTGATTAGGCTTGTTAAAATCGTCTTGACGAGTACTCTGATGGAAGATAAGGTCCAGGGTCTGATGATGAAGCTGGAAGGCCATGCCAAAGGAACTCAATATTGAAACCGTGCAATCCCATCGAGTTTGGGCTCATTCGAATCGTCTTGACGAGTACTTTGTTGGGAAATAGTGTCCGAGGATCTGATGATGGAGCCGGAAGAAGGCCATAGGAACTCTATAATAAAACCACGCTACCCTATCGAGTTTGAGCTCGTTTGATTCGTCTTGACGAGTACTTTGTTGGGAAATAGTGTCCGAAGATCTGATGATGGAGCCAGAAGAAGGCCATAGGAACTCTATAATAAAACCACGCTACCCCATCGAGTTTGGGCTCGTTTGAATCGTCTTGACGAGTACGTTGTTGTGAAATAGTGTCCGAGGATCTGATGATGGAGCCCGAAGAAGGCCATAGGCACTCTTTGATAAAACCACGCTACCCCATCGAGTTTAGGCTCGTTTGAATCGCCTTGACGAGGACTTTGTTGGGAAATAGTGTCCAGGGTCTGATGATGGAGCCGGAAGGAGGCCAATGGAACTCTATAATAAAACCATGCAACCCCATCGAGTTTGGGCTCGTTTGAATCGTTTTGACGAGTGCTCCGATAGGAGATGGTATATTTTTAGTCTTAGCTCGTTAACTAAAAAGCATAAAATAATAATTTACTGAAATAAGTATTTTTTAAAAACACCTTTTTTATACGGACTAAATAATTCCAAAAAATCGGACTAAAAATATTAAAACGGACAAGTAAAAACAAACTAAAAAGTAAAAAATAAATTCTTCTGTAAATATTTATAACCCTAATAACTTATACCTACAGAAATTTTAAACCAAAAAACGTGGGGAGCGTTTTGTAAAGTTTCTCATCTATATTGTCTATAGAATGCGCCCCACGTTTTTTGGTTTAAAATTTCTGTAGGTATAAGTTATTAGGGTTATAAATATTTACAGAAGAATTTATTTTTTACGTTTTAGTTTGTTTTTACTTGTCCGTTTTAATATTATTAGTCCGATTTTTGGAATAATTTAGTCCGTTTTAAAAACGTATTTTAAAAAAATACTTTTCTCAGTAAATTTTACTCTATACAGTGCCTTTGGTCTTAAACTAGCGATAATTTAAAGGCGTGAAATACATCTAATTTTATTGACAAAAACACCCACATGTTGAGGTGATTAGGCGGGTCCCTACCAAGCGCGCTGCCTCGCGAGGCAAGACGTTTGCCGCGTGTGGCGGGCCTCGCACGAGGCTGCTCGCTTGGTGAGGACCCGCCTAATCGCGTAAAAACGGCTGGTCGGATCCTGGTTGAAAGTTCCCTAAGGATTTTCTCTAATATGCACGCGACGAAGTCGCGGGCGGAAGCTAGTTTATTGCAATAATCAGAATTGGGTCTAGAATATTATTATCCCGTTCCCGTTTCTTTACCCTCTCCCTCTGTCTGCCCCTCTCCCTCTTCCTCTCCCTCTACCATACTCCTTTCCGTCCCCGACCCCTTAACAAAAGTTTGATCCCCTATTTCACCTCTTTAGGGGCTGAAGCAAGTCCACCGTGTGTGTTGGTCTTCAAAATAAATGTCATTTTCGCAATCACCATCCCATAAAAGCCCAAGAACGACATCCATAACGATTTTTATGTTTACTTACCCCATTTACCCCCTATGGGATGATTTTCAAAATAACAAATTATGTGTTTGATTTTATTTTTAGACGTGCTCCGACGAATTTTTTATGCTGTTGTAATTTTTTATTTTCTTTTTCATCATGTCCACCGTGTTGGACTTCAAAATAAATGTCATTTTCGCAATCACCATCCCATAAAAACTCAAGAACGACATCCATATCGATTTTTAGGTTTACTTACCCTATTTGTCCTCTAAGGGGTTGATTATCAAAATCACAAAACATGTGTGTGCCTATTTATTTTTAGACGTGCTTCTGCGAAGTTTAGAGTTAAAGTTTTAATTTTATATTCTATTTTCCATACAAAATTTGAACCCCATTTTCACCCTTTTAGAGGTTACATCATGTCCACCGTGTTGAACTTCAAAATAAATGTTATTTTCGCAATCGTCATCCTAGGAAACCCCAATAACGACATCCATATCGATTTTTAGGTTTATTTGCCCCATTTCACACCCATTTCATCCCCATAAGTATTGAAATACTAACAGTAACGATACACGTTGCGTTAGATTTCCATCCATAAGCTTAAATTATAAATTTAGCGATTTTTACATAGAAAATGAAGAATTTTCTATTCATAAATTAATTCCCTTTTCACTTCTTCGGGGGTAGAATTTTCAAAAACGCTTAAACACGTGTATATTAATTTTCAATCGTCAGTCTAACCACAAAATTTGAAGACCCTAGCTTCGAAACTGAGGGACTTTCATACAAACTTTGGACCCCCGTTTCACACCCTTAGAGGGTGAGTTTTGAAAAACTCTTTCTTAGTGCACCCTTAGACCTCATAAGGAATCAATGTGCCAAATTTGGAGTCTCTAAACCCAGCGGTTTGGGCTGTGCGTTGATATGTCAGTCACCAATCAGTATCTTCTTTTATAATATTTAGATGTATTTAATGGTATGTATTAATGTATTTTGTATGCATGTGAATATCATTTTTCTTTGTTTGTTCCACATTCGTGTTTATTGGTTTGCTGTTGGTTGACTTATAGATAATGCTCTTAGCATTAAGTCCGCCATTTCTACCTTACTTTATGTATTTGTACAAAAAAAAAATATGAATAGATAAATAGTACCTAATAAATTGTACTATATGGTACCAAATAAATAGTACTTATCAATACCAAATTAATAGTAATAAATAGTACCTAATAAAAAATTAATTGTACTAAATAGTACCTACTAATTGTACGATATTGTACAAAATAAATTGTACTATATAGTACCTAATAAATTGTACTATATGGTACAAAATTAATTATACTTATTAGTATCAAATGAATGGCACCAAATAGTACCTAAAATGTACTACTAATTTCCAAATAAATTGTACAAATTGTACCTATAAAATTGTACTATATGGTACCGAATAAATTGTACTTAATAGTACCAAATGAATGTCACTAATTTGTACCAAATTAATTGTAAGTAATTGTAGGTAAGATGGTGGTAGCTATTCAGGCGGCCTTGACTTAAGCCCTACCACCAACCAAACCGAGTACAAATTGTACCTCCCTGAGAATCGAACCCGAGACCCCTGCGTCTTACACGGGTGGGCAAACCACTAGACTACAGAGGCGGTTGCCTCTATGGTCTTACTACTGCATAATGCATAATAATTCCTTAGCCAAACATCAATTTATATCAATAACAACGTGCATTGCATGTATTGCAGATCAAATCATGTAAGAGTATTTTTTTTATTTTTTTTTCGAAACTCTGCCTGTTTTAATAATTGAATGAGGTACAAATTAAGTACAATTTCTGGCCATTACTATGAGATCAATTGGAATCTGGTACAGCGTGGCGTCGCCAAGAAGTATACTTCCCAACGTCCGTTGCATGTATTGCAGGTCAAATAAGAGTAGATTTAAAAATGTTTTTTATCGAAACTCTGCATGTTTCATTTATTGAATGGGGTACAAATTAAGTACAATTTCTGGCCATAACTATAAGATCAATTGGAATCTGGTACAGTGTCACGTTGCCAGGAAGTATACTTCCTGGAAACGCCACAATCAAGTGATTTTTTCACTGAAACTATCAGAGGTACAATTTTTTGAGTTAGGGTACAATTAGGTACATTTTATGGTCTTTCATTTGAGGTTATCTAAAAATCTCTACGCCATGGTGGTGTTGCTGGGAAGTATAACACAATAAGAGTGAATTTGCTTTGCATCAAACAATTCGATGCGCTTCGATTCGGTTGCAGCATGAATTGACCCTAATATTTGATTACTCGTTTTTGGAGGTCCCTTTTCATCGGCAAATTATTAAAAAAAAAGTTAAAATAAAATATCGGTTACACAAAAAAAGCTTGTTGTGAGTGCTCAAATATGTTTAGGTACTTATTTGTAGATAATTATATTGGCAGTTGAGTTGACACTCCACTAACGAATTTACTCAATGAATTCATTGTTTATTCACATTCAAGTAGTTAATTCAAACTCAGAGACCATACAACAAGTACCTATTCGAACTATAATATTCGAATAAACAAAAATAATTATTTACTTCGAATTAACTACCTAGCTACCTATAATTTTATTGTGTGTGTTAAGAGTATTTTTTACCTAGTAAGTACCCATACCCATCATACTTATTTATTGATTTACAACATTATTGATAACAATACATAAACATAAAAAACATAATTATTTAGTTCGAATTATCAAAATAAATATCGCGCGTTCACGCAGTGCATGAGAGTTGACAGAGCACTAGATTCGGCACATGAAATCGCGGGCGGGGAGTGTCCTTTCTGCACGTAGTAAATATCTATATTCTGTGGCTTGGTCTGCGCGGTCAGAGAACACAGAGAGTTCATTTGAAAATGCGTTCGCGCGGCTCGCTCCGCGGGGAGGGAGGTAGCGCTAAATGCCTTTTTTTTTTTTTTTTTTTTTTTTTTTTTTATGCCGAGGAAAAACGCATTTACGCGCTTCCCTTCCCGCAGGTGATCGGGAAGGGGGCATGTGGGACTCGCCAGGAGGGGAGCGCTAAATGCCTACGACGCTCGAATATACTGGCCATAATATAGAATTTTTTGTCACGCCACTTTTTCGATTTTTTTCAAAATGGCGGAGATATGTAAAAAAAACATATTGCAGTCCAGCTTTCCGGCTCTTTCTTTTCTCCTCTACAGGTCGCATTTCTCAACCGCATTTCGTGAAATTTTGTGGGCAGGTTCAAAAAACATAAAGATTTTTTTAGGTTGAGACAAGTTTTTCTAAATTTTCGTAATGGCGGAGATATGTAAGAAACATGTATTTCAGTCCGGCTTTCTGGCGCTGGACGTTCTCCTCTACAGGTCGTATTTCTCAACCGATTCTCGTAAAATTTTGTGAGCAGGATCGAAAATTACATAGAATTTTTTTGTCATGCCAGTTTTTTGAAATTTTTCATAATGACGGAGAAATGTAAAAAAAACATATTTGTCTGTCCGACTTTCCAGCTGTCCATTTTCTTCTACAGGTCGCATTTCTCAACAGATTCTCGTTAAATTTTGTGAGTTGCCCCCCTAGCCAAAGTAATATTTGCAAATTTTCGCTATCGCTTCGCTTCGAAACATGTATGGATTTGACGTTTTAAAATTTGATTGTTAACGAAACCTTATGTCAATCCCATACATTTTTCGAAAGCGAAGCGATAACGAAGATTAGAGAATGTTACTTTGGCTAGGCCCTCAGGTTCGATAAATATAGAATTTTTTAATTTAGCCAGTTTTTCTAAATTTAGTAAAAATCACCATTTCGAAAAATGTTTAAATTTAGAAGCGCCATCTAGCTGCGAATATACCTACCAAATAATACCAAACAGCACGTACCTACTACGTGCTTTGAAAAGCTCGTGAACAGTGTGGGAAAAAGGGGTGGCGTCATCTTTTAGATTATTTTTTAAACAACATACAATTTGAGCTACTTTTTAACGCGAGGTCTACAGCTCACGGAGCCACTAGTTTAAATGGTTCAGTGGAGTGCATCTTCTGTACTTGTACTATTATTTATTCTGTGACAGTACGTTAAAGTGTATTTTGATGTAGAATTCAATCAATACGTTTCCGCTTTTATTTATGCCAAAAATATGGCGCGCGATAAGCGCTTTTGATGATATTCTGATTTTTTTTACAATCATCTGTGAGGTTTATACGCAATTTAATACTTATAGCAACTAGATAATCTCTTTAGCTTGTCGTATGTTTTTTGTGGCTACAACTTTACGTTTTCTGTATAAAAATATGGCCCGCGCAAACCATGTTTTCCTATTATGGCCCCTTAAATTCATCGCGACCCGCGGGCTGATTATCTAATTAAAAACCACCTAGCGACTGGTTGCAGTTCACAGATGATCGTGATCCATTGCTACTTCTTTTTGGGTTAAAAAAAAATATACCAAAGAAAAGTGGCAATGTATGTCAAATGCAACCGGTCGCTAAATAGTTTATTTTTAGATAATCAGGGTGCCGGACCCGATACGGAGCATCACCGTAGCTGTTATAGGTGGGGCCTTTTGCCTGCCTATTAAATCACATCTATCCAGGCAATAATTACTGGTATTATACTTCCTATAGGTACAGAGCTAGACTAATAGCACATGGATGGTTAAACTGTGCTAATAGAGTAGAGACCTTGACACGTTGACCTCGCACGCTCGCAGCTTCCCAGAAATTATTTATTAGCCTCGGGAACTCTGAAATATGGATGCAGCTTCAGCCCCTACCATTAAGTTTAGTTTCAATTAATTATTTGTAAGTGGTTTGGGAGCGTGTAGTCGAGTGTAAGTGAATAGCAAAACTGAGTTCAATAGAGGACACACACGCTAGGTTATGCATGACGGTTTTGACCACAGGAATAACCGAGCGGCTTGCTTGAACAGCAGTGTTATCCCATACACGCTAGGTAATGCATGATGGTTTACCTGGGGCCGTACCGGCTAACGCATCGATTATCGAAAAGTCTGCCGAGTTTCAACTTAAAACAGAAAAATCAAAGTAAGGAATTTCGTCTTGTACTTTCTGTTGACGTAATTTGGAAGATATCGATGTTCGTGTGACATCATGAATTGGGGTTCGCCATTTTTGCCCAATTGGGGCTCAATTTATCTGTTTTAATATGAAACCCGACAGAGTTTTCGATAATCGATTCGTTAGCCGGTACGGCCCCTGTAAGGTCAAAACGACTTAAGACAAAATTTGGATGGTATTTCTTGAGTCAAGTACCTAATGGTAATCAGATCATACGAATTAGAAAGAAATATGTTTTCTGACTGATAAACAGCAAAGCTATTAATATAACGTACTAACTTAAAAAATATTTATCAACTTTTCGAATAAAACATAAAACTAATATTTGGACTTTTATCGACTACAAATTAACTAACTTTTAGTAGGGTTGGTTTAAAAATACAAGTAATGAGTTGTCAAGTTAAGTTTTAACTTAATTTTAAGTAGGCATTTATGTGTAAACAAGCTATTAACAGATTAACTTTTTAGAGTAGAAAATTTACGACAACCCTTACCGGCTACTTTAATCCGGTCGGTAAGCAGGACTAAATTAAAATATCTATTACTAGCGGCCGCCCGCGACTTCGTCTGCGTGGAGTTTTTTGCTATCCCTAAGGAACTGTACTTTTTTCGGGATGAAAGGTACCCTATGTCCTTTTCTGTACCCCTGACAACGTGTATGTAAAATTTCATGATGATCGGTTCATTAGTTAAGACGTGAAGGCGTAACAAACAAACAAACAAACGGACTTTCGAATTTATAATTTTACTAAGGATTTAAAGCTGAAAACGTAGATTTTTTAAAGCAATAAGTACATAAACTTACGTAAACTTTTTCAATCAAAAACGATTTTACTTTGGACTTATTGGAAAAATCTGCATCTTTCTTTTTTCTTACTGACCTAAGTAAGTATACAATTTTCTTACGTGCTCATTACAAAGCTTGTTACTGCAGCCTTGTGGAAAAACTCTCTTGCAAGTTTCTACAACAAGCCCACTTGTATCAAGGTAGTTCATTATGAGCAGAATACTTAACCATTAGATCCTCTTTATTTAATTATCGTGAAACAACAGAAAATGAAATATATAAACCATAGACTTATTATATATAAACATGTTTTTGACGAAGTAAATATTTTTGCCCTTTTTTATGTAAACTAACAATTATTTACAAACATTGTTTGTTATTTTCACATTCTACCACCAAAAATACTTAGAAGTCTGTCTAGAATATTAATGAAGATAGGTAGATGAAGTTGAAAGAAAAGGAAGAAGTTTTTTTTTGTTTTGGAAATAATTAAGTATAATAATAATAAATAATAAAATCATTTATTTGCAAGATGATGGTTACAATCCGGTCTTATGTTTAAACTAATCCAACATATTCGATTGAGTAGTTCGATGTGCAAATTATTAGTTAAATATTACATGTCATAAAGTTATCAATTAATTAATTTGAAATTCAGTCAATACAAGCAATTTTATCAAACTAGCTTAACTAGTCATAATATTATATATTTAGTATTTAGTATTTATTTATTAGGGACACCAACAGGTAATAAACATGTTCACATTACAATATAAAATTCTTAAATCATATTTAGGTCTAGCATGCAAACCAATTACAGGTGAACACATTATTGCAAGTAAAATAAAATAAATTAGATTGATACACATTACGTTTCACAAAGCCGGTACAAAGAAAAAAAACTTAAGAAAAAACTATTCTTGTCTTCAAGGAATTATTTAACAGAATAGTAAATTTTTTCTATTAAAAAAGTAAACAGCTATTTTTAAATTTATATAATGTCAAAGTTTTTATGTCATGTGGCAGTTTATTATAAATTCTTATACTTAGCCATACAATATGCGTTGTTCGAATATAGTTTAGTGATAATGTTTCCGTTTGCATTAGAATACGGATGCCTCGCATTCCAATGCTTCTTATGCCCTCCGCTGCCTTGAGCGGGACGCGCGCGCGGGGCGACATAGATTAGAGCTTACTCATGCACTGCGCAAGCATCTGTCCGTCAAAAACCAGCAATCTATATTCCCGCGCCGTGTACCCGCGGCGGGATCCCGCTTAAGGCAGCGGACGGCCTTAGAGCATTTGATACCAAGTATCAAGTCAGTTTACTCGGTAAGTTCTGCCGAGGTATTCATCGCAAGCCGCGATGCTCTATTATCGCTACAATAAAAGTCAGCTTCACACAACCGAGATCGCGCCTATTTCAATGATTCCACATATTGATCAGTTGCGTAGACACATGTAACACAAAATTGCACCAATTTTAAGGCACAATATCCACTATGAATCAATTTGCAAATAATTCGAATAGCCGCCATAAAACCCCAAAACATTTTTTTTGCTGGAATATCTATAGAGGGCTTTTTAAAGTGAAATTTAAAAAAAGTTACTATTTGCCTCACTAGATGAGATGGTGTTGATGTTCAAAACAGTGAAGTGTCAAAATTTTCCTACGTTTTCAGTTGACATTTAGGTACCTTTTTATCAACGCCATCTATCGAGCCTACAGTTTTCCGTCATTTTGAAAAGCCCTCATTAGGTAATCTAGTTTTTCATCTGGCCGGTAAGGACCGCGGGCTGATTATCTAATTAAAAACCACCTAGCGACTGGTTGCAGTTCACAGATGATCGTGATCCATTGCTACTTCTTTTTGGGTTAAAAAAAAACATACCAAAGAAAAGTGGCAATGTATGTCAAATGCAACCGGTCGCTAAATAGTTTCTTTTTAGATAATCAGGGTGCCGGTTTTATTAAAAAAAAAATGAATTCATAATCGATGAAACCTTATCAGGTTAATGAAACGAGTGTGTTTCCGGGTCAGCGCGCCCTTGGCCCGGATCCCACCCTTGGATGCCTCCCCGGGACCCTTCGGGATGCTTACTGAAGGACGGCATCTTTAAGGTTACCGTTCCCGTAATGAAACCAATAAAATTATATTCCTTTTTACCTGTTTGAAGGGAGGGTGACATTTTATCGTGTTTTTTTTAGATTTGTTAAATTTGTTTGTTTGCATTGCGGAGTGGAAAATTTGGTAGGAAAAAATTTGCTAATTATCTTCAAATGTGATTAATTGTTTTTCTTCTTTGTTCGAAAAGTAAATAATCGGTTAATCATCCAATCCGTTTTGTTTGTTTCTTGCCTAGGTAGAAATCCTACTTAATATTATAAATGTGAAAGTTTGTGGGTTTGGATGTTTGTTCCCGTTCGCGTGGGAATATCGGGATAAAAAGTAATCTTTGTTTTAATCTAGGCTATCTACTATCTGTGTGCCAAATTTCAACTAAATCCGTTCAGTAGTATTTGCGTGATTGAGGAACAAACATCCAAACCCACAAACTTTCACATTTATAATACTAGTGCTGCGTGAGCTGTAGACATCGCGTTAAAAAGTAGCTCAAATTGTATGTTGTTTAAAAAATAATCTAAAAGATGTCGCCACCCCTTTTTCTCACACTATTCACGAGCTTTTCAAAGCACGTAGTAGGTACATGCTGTTTGGTATTATTTGGTAGGTATATTCGCAGCTAGATGGCGCTTCTAATATTAAACATTTTTCGAAATGGTGATTTTTGGTAAATTTAGAAAAACTGGCTAAACTTAAAAAATCTATAAAATTATCGAACCTGCTCACAAAATTTCACGAGAATCTATTGAGAAATGCGACCTGTAGAGAATATGTTTTTTTACATTTCTCCGGCATTATGAAAAATTTCAAAAAACTGGCATGACAAAAAAAACTATGTAATTTGCGAACCTGCTCACAAAATTTGACGAGAATCGGTTGAGAAATGCGACCTGTAGAGGAGAACATCCAGCGCCAGAAAGCCGGACTGAAATAAGTTTTTTTACATATCTCCGCCATTTTGAAAAAAATCGAAAAAGTGGCGAGACAAAAAAATCTATATCATTTTCAAACCTGCTCACCAAATTTCACGAGAATTGGTTGAGAAAGCTGAAAATTGAAAGAGACAGCACTGGAAAGCCGTAAAACCTGTTTTTTTAAAATAACTCCGCCATTTTTTTAAATTAAAAAAATCTGGCTCGACAAAAAAAAACTGTATTATTTTCAAACTTGCTCACAAATTTTCACAAGAAACGGTTGAGAAATGCTACCTGTAGAAGAGAACATACAGACATACGAAATAATTTTTGCTCAAGCTGAAGCAGAGACGCTTCGCTCGCACTTCGTGCTCGCTCGGTCAATTAGTAGGATGTATTATTTTCAAAGAGACAATGCTCTGACTGAATAAAGCTGTTCTGCCTAAAATAATGGACATTCAATGTTTTCGTTTATCAATTATATTAAACATGCTTAAATCATAAATATCATAAAAAATACGCTGGTAGGTAAGTACGCTTTGTGTTATTATCACAATAGGTCTATTTGGGCTTTGGGTAAAGTTGGCGTCGTTCACAAATGTTGCGGCCATTCTTGGAAGTTATTTTTTTCGAAAGAACAGTTTAAAAGAAACAAGTTTTAGTATAGAGCTCATATGGCTAAATGACATCGGAGCCGAGATATTTACCTTTGTATTTTTCAAAAGAAATCAACGATTTAAAGCATTTTCCTGACGAAACTAATTCTAACAGCATATTCTCATCATCATCATCATCATATAAGCTGCCTAAATGCAATGCTGGGTTTAGGCCTTCCTCGAGAATCTCCACAACGATCTAGCGCTGCCCGCATCCACTCTGGGAATCACAAAGATGTTCGAGCATTATGCTCAGCCATATGAACTACGTCATCGACAAGTCCTACAAAAGCTTTTTAATTCCGTCATCAACATAAGTGAGGTGATTTAGTTCTTTAAAAAGGGTGGCAAGTCCCTCTTAAAGAACTACAGACCCATCCCACTTCTGAGCCATGTCTATAAGTTGTTTTCGAGAGTCCTTACGAATCGTCTCGCTCGCAGGTTCGACGACTTCCAACCTCATAAACAAGCCGGGTTCCGAAAAGGCTTTAGCACCATAGACCACATCCATACGCTGCGGCAGGTTATACAGAAGACTGAGAAGTATAATCTGCCACTTTGCTTGGCGTTCGTGGACTATGAATAGGACCTCTAATTCGATAGAAACTTGGGCGATGCTGCAGTCTCTCCAGAGGTGCCGAGTGGACTACAGGTATATCGAGGTGTTGAGGTATTTATACGAAAATGCCACCATGTGGATCCGAGTACAGAACCAGAGCACAAATCTTATCCAACTGCAGCGAGGTGGGAGACAGAGAGACCTTGGAAAAACTGAACACAATGCTCGAAGATCTCCGTAATGCTTACAAAAGACTATGGATAAGACGAAAATCATGTCGAATGCCCATGTTGTACCCGCTCCAGGTTCGAAACATTACACTTGAAGTTGTTGACCATTACGTATACCTAGGACAGACAGTCCAGTTGGGTAAGTCTAATTTCGAGAAAGAGATCTCTCGTCGAATCCAAGTCAGATGGGCAGCATTCGAGTAGCTTCGAAAAATCTTCGCGTCCGATTTACCTCAGTGTCTCAAGATAAAAGTCTATAAACTGTGTGCGTCTCATAAGGAGGCTCAAGGTCACCCAGCGTGCGATGGAGAGAGCCATGCTCGGCGTTTCCCTGAGTAACCGAATCAGAAATGTGTAGATCCGCAGGAGAAATAAAGTAACCTACATTGCTCGAAGGATTGCTCAGATAAAGTGGGAGTGGGCTGGGCACATAGTGAGAAGAACAGATGGCCGTTGGGGCGGGGCGGTTCTTGAATGGCGACCGCCCACCGGATGACGCTCCGTGGGTAGGCCCCCCACAAGGTGGACCGATAGTCTATTGAAGATCGCGGGAAGCCGCTGGATGCGGGCAGCACAGGACCGATCCTCGTGGAAATCCTTGGGGGAGGCCTATACCCAGCAGTGGGTGTCGTATGGCTGATATGACGATGATGACTAACACATCTTCGTTTCATCATCTTCATGTTGAAAAACCTGAACACAATGCTCGAAGATCTTTGAATGATTCCTGGAGTGGATGCGGGCAGCGCTGGATTGTTGTGGAGATCCTAGGGGCAAGCCTAAACCAAGCATTGGGTGTCATGCGGCTTATATGATGATGATGTTGAAAATATGCTCAAGGAATTAGTTTGGTAAGGAAAATGCTTTAAATCGTTGATTTTCTTTAAAAAATAAAAAGGTTAATATCTCGGCTCCGATGTCATTTAGCTATATGAGCTTCATACTAAAACTTGTTTCTATTGAACTGTTCTTATAAAAAAAATAACTTCCAAGAGTGGCCGCTAATAAAAATGATGACGCCACATGTCCATAGTAAGTTACCCAAAGCCCTTTGTCGTTTGCTATTTAAGGCGATTCCCTGACCGAATCTGGCGCCCTCAGAGGTTTTTATTTAATAAGTTGTTCTAATTTTTAATAAAACTTTTCGTGGATTTTTAAGGCACATAGGTATTTTTAGAAGGTATGCACTACATTCCCTCGCAGTCATTCGTAGAAGTAGATAGCAGCAAATGTGTCAAAAACGGCCACTATTAGCAGTTTTGCTATCTACTTCTAGCAGTGACTACAAGGGAATGAAATGATGTCGTCCAAAAATACTAGACTAGGTATATGGGCCCTAAAAATTACTCGAGAAGTTTTATTTAAAATGGGTATTAGAATTACAATATTAAATAAACTTTCGGTCAGGAAAGCGCCTTATGTCGATTTTATTGCAGGGACATTTCACGGTTTGCCAGTGAACCGTGGAAAGTTGGCAAATGGCTCGTTTGTCGAGCTTTTAATGCACTGGCATTTTGATGTTTCTGCAGCCAGTGAGTTTTGCACGGGTCTTAACTACGAACTATGACATAGTACACTCGGCGTCAGAAAAACCGCACCTTTTAAAAAACTTCTTCAAAGTTAGTTTAATCCTATCTAATTTAATGGTAAGTGTTGTTATATGTTTCTTCCCCTTCGGACATAGCCAACAGTGTCTAGAAACCTTTGGAATACTCGTCGAACGGAATCAATTACTGAGATTCAGTTTCCGAGCAACATTACATTGCCTCATTTTTTGCAATATTTGAGCAACTTCATCTTCATGGGCAATAGCAACCGTCTTGAGAATTCCTTTTTTTAATTAAACTGTTGAAGTGTGTTTTCTCTATCATCTCAATAGCGAATTTACCGGCACTTCCCGATTTGACCACTTTTATTTTACTTTTATAGCGGCGCAAGCAATAACGCTTTAAGCGTTTAATTATGGTAACTGTTATGTTAATAAAATCAAACAATCATTAATTGAAAGCTCAATAAATGTACTTTCAATAGATATCAACATTTACACAATAAAACGTTAGCTAGCAATAGCAGGCCAAGTCTAAACTTATTTTCGAAAAGGTGCGATTTTTCTGACGTCGAGTGTAGAATGCAGTGCACAGAGGTTTCACATTTTCACATATATATTTCCATGAGGAGCTTGATGGAGCAGTAGATTGCGCATTAGCTCTGCGTTTGCAAAAACAACAATTTTGCAATTGTCCGTCGTGCGTGGTTGGGATGGGTCAAACATTTTTACTTGTGACCACGATCACGGAAAGTCAAAGTTAAGTTTGTCAAATTGTTACCGCTGTATATATCACTGATACGTAATTTTGAAGGATAGTTAATTTTTTTTTGTAGTTTAATTTATTATTTTAACATGATAGTGGATGATAATGGATAAGAATAGGGAATTAGGGATGATATGGGATAATGAGACCATACTTTTAGCGACAATAGCAAACTAGCAGCTATGATTACCATTTCTTTAGGTATTCTCTCGTAAATGTGCAAGAAGTGTTCGTAAAGTTAGACGTTTGCTTTATGAAGTGACAAAATTATTGCTGTTCTGACCAAGTATGTTTATTGTATTATAAAATTATGTAATTATTTAATTTTTTTCCTTAGTGAAAACATAAAGTCGAGAGCAGAAAAATCGCCCCACAGGCCTATTTTCATTCAAACAAGGTAACTTTGAAGCTCTGGTTCTCCGCCTAGGATTAAACGGGCTCTGATCTGATGATGGCAAATTAAATAATAAATGGAGGACGCCCATAATGCTACGGAAACCTAACGGATTCGTTGAGTCGTTTAGCTCAGGGTTAAACTTAAAAAAAAATACAAGCTAAATGACATCAAAAGTATGTAAAATGTAACACTAAAAACTCTATACAGGCTCGGGTGTAAACAACGCTTCTGATCCGTTGGGTTTCTTTAGCGATCTAAGCCTCCTCCATTTATTCTTTAATTTGCCATCATCAGATCAGAGCCTGTTTAATCCTGGGCGGAGAACCAGAGCTTCAAAGTTACCTCGTTTGTATGAAAATAGGCATGTGGTGCGAATTTTTTGCTCTCGAGTGTACATGCAGTACCTAACCTAACGTAACCTTTTTTCACCAAAAGATAAGTTAATAGACTCATAACAGTGGAACACTTGATATTATACTGGAAAAGGAAGACTTATTCGTGAATTTTCCGCAACCAAGTCACGCACCTCCTGACTGATATTTATTGCGAATCGGCCGCCGAGCGCGTAATGTACGGGACGCACGGCTGCCAGCGATGACAGAAAAAATGAGCGCTGAGTACCAAAATATGACTTACAAATTAGATTTTGTGAAAGTTAGGCTAAGCGCTTTCAGGTTAGATGTATATTGATTTACAGTTTTACTTTTCGTACAATTTTCCGGTGAAACATGAAAAAAACCGGCCAAGTGCGTGTCGGGTCACGCGCAGTAGGGTTCCGTAGTTACCGTATACAATACCATATTGAATACCACTATAATTTTTCGTATGCAAAAATAAATTTGTTTTTCATAGTGTTTGTATGAATGACAAAGTTGTATTTGCGGTTTTGGAAAATGTGATATATCTCTAAAAATTATCACTATATCTCGTTCAAACCAATTTTCGTTGAAAGTATTTATTAAAGATCTACAACATATATTTTTTTTAGATTTTTCACTTTCTTATTTTAAAAGTTAAAGGGGGGGGACACTCATTTTACCACTTTGGCAGTGTATATCTTTCAAACGGTTGACTTTGAGAAAAAATAGTCTTAGGAACCTCAATATAATTTTTAAAGACCTATCTACAAGGTTTTTGGTAAAAGCCTTATAAAGCCGAATATGGCAGATAGGGACCATCAAACTGAACAACTTTTACTATGGGACCAACTCAGAAATCGCGAAAAAAAAATCAGCTGTTTCATACAAAAAATAACAACGAAAATATCAAAATGTATGAAACAGCTGTTTTTTTTTTCGCGATTTCGGAGTTGGTCCCATAGTAAAAGTTGTTCAGTTTGATGGTCCCTATCTACCATATTCGGCTTTATAAGGCTTTTACCAAACACCTTGTATAGACATCCCGCACGTATAGGTTTGATGAAAAAAATTTTTTTCAGTTTCAGTTTCATGTATGGGGAGCCCCCCCTTAATCTTTAATTTTTTTTATTTTTATGTGAAAACCTTAAAGCGGTTCACAGAATACATCTACCTACCAAGTTTCACTTGTGTAATCCTAATACTTTCGGAATAAAATGGCTGTGACATACGGACGGACAGACAGACAGACAGACAGACATGACGAATCTATAAGGGTTCCGTTTTTTGCCATTTTGGCTACGGAACCCTAAAAAAGCGTCAAAAAAGTATGTCATTTATTCCGTTCCTTAACGCAAACTGTTTCATTCAGACAAGAATGAGGCCTAATACCCAGCAGTGGGTGTCGTGCGGCGTGCGGCTGATATGATGATGATGTGATTATATTTTTCAATATTACGGCAGTAACTACAGCGTGCGGAAACTGCGGATAGTTGATTTTACCGCACGCCGTCCGTTTTTGTTTAAGGTTTTTTTTATTTCTATTACAATTTCAATTAGTACGTACCTATAATGTTTTCTCGCAATTATGTTTTAAAAAAACTGGCCAAGTGCGAGTAAGACTCGCGCACGAAGGGTTCCATACCAAAAACGGTTTTTGTATGGGAGCCCCCTTAAATATTTATTTTATTCAGTTTTTAGTATCTGTTGTTTTAGCAACAATAGAAATACATCATCTGTGAAAATTTCAACTGTCTACCTGCAGTCGTTATTAATATCGAGCAAAAAACGGCAAAAAATCACGTTTGTTGTATTGGAGCCCCCTTTAGATATTTATTTTATTCTGTTTTTAGTATTTGCTGTTATAGCGGCAACAGAAATACATCATCTGTGAAAAGGACATCAGGCAGAGTCCCATAGAAAAAAAACCAAAGAATGTATAACATTTCTGTATTTTCCAAAATGTAGGCATGTAATTAGTAATTCATAGAAAATATTCAGATTTTTACGAAGATTTAAGTTTTAAGAGTTATTTATGTTTAAAAGTTTTTTTTTTGGTAACCCCGACACTAAATAGCAACACCACCACGACAACACGTTTCGTTAGCTGCGTTATGCTAGGGCCACACTACCATGATATGCCAACAATTATGACCATTGATGAACTTAATGCGTATAGGATTAGCACCACAATGTACGAGTCGGAAACAGATCAAACGGAAAATCTGTGCATATGTCGCACGTAAAACACTTTTGACAGTTGACTGACAGCCGGCAGACATTCTTTTTTTTTAATGCGAAATCACTTGTGCCACAGAACAAATTTACTCAGGGGAGACTTGTGCAATCGCTGACAAAGATGTCCGTTTCATTGAAGCTAAATGAAGGAGTTAAAAAATAATGTTGCTGCTGTTTTATGATTCTAGTAACATATAGTGTTTATAGATAACAGAATTATGTTTATACACTTTTGGGTCTCATGTGCCTGATGTCCTTTCAGCTGTCTATCTAGCTATCACGGTTCTTGAGATACAGCCTGGTGACAGACAGACAGACAGACAGACGGACAGCGGAGCCTTAGTAATAGGGTCCCGTTTTTACCCTTTGGGTACGGAACCCTAAAAACGCCGTAGTACACGGTTGTTAAGGTTTTTTGAAACTCGTCACGATTATACTAGTAGTTTAAGGTATACTAATAACATCAACTCGTTTTAGAAACCTCCTTACCAACCTTGTTAGTATCAAAAACCACGAACACCTACAGAAGTAGGTACGTGCGTTAGGACAACAATAGAAAATCTATTGTGTCTCGTTTTCCGGGCGTTGGTGGGTTAAAAGTTAACTCGTCCGAATTTCACGCCGCCGGTTATGTATGAGACACGTGTACGTGACGTAATTTGCATTTAGCTTCGTCAGCGCACATTGGAACGGAACGCGGTGGTAAGTATTTTGTTTCATCGTAAAACGGTTTGTTTGTTATGTGGATCGTTTGTCGGAAATTTTGGATGGAATTTTTCTCACGTGACTGAAATTCAAAGAAAATAGACGAGTACTGTCGTGAATAGGGATGGGTCCAGTGAAAATTTCAATGAAATGAAAATTAAATTTATATGAAATTTATGAAATCTTTCAAAACGGGTTGAAATATTTCACTTTTGAGTGAAATTTATTTCCAGTACTAGAAATTCCCCATTTTCTGAATTACTTTACTATTTTAACGTATTATATGAAACTTAAAGACTTAGATAATTGAACGAGCGAACGCGAAGCGCGAGAGATGCGTCTCAGCTTCAGCTTGGGCGAAAATGATTTCGTATGTCCTTCCGGTTGTCCGTTTGTTCTCCTCTACAAGTCGCACTTCTCAAACGATTCACGTGAAGTTTTGTGAGCAAGTTTGAAAATTATATAGAATTTTATTGAAGAGCCAGTTTATCGATTTTTTTCAAAATGGCGGAGATATGTAAGAGAAACATATTTAAGTCCGGCTTTCCGGCGCTGTTTGTTCTCCTCTACATGTCGCATTTCCTAACCAATTTTTGTAAGGTTTTGTGAGAAGGTTTGAAAATTATATAGTTTTTTTTCTGTTGAATTTTTTTTAGTTTCAAAAATGCGGAGATAATTATGTAAAAGAAACATTTTATTTAGTCCGGCTTTCCGGCGCTGTTTGTTCTCCTCTACTGGTAGCATTTCTCAACCGTTTCTCATGAAATTTTGTGAGCAGGTTCGAAAATTCGTTGATATTTTTTTTGTAGATAGGTATAGATTTCGTAGATAATTTAGTTAGACAGTATAAATAAAGCCCAAATTTTTGCACTTTACTTACCAGGCTGTATAGCTCATAAACCGTGATAGCTAGACAGTTGAAATTTTCACAGTTTCATGTAGGTATTTCTGTTGCCGCTATAACAACAAATACTAAAAATAGAATAAAATAAATATTTTAGGGGGCTCCCATACAACAAACGTGATTGTTTTGCCGCTTTTTGCTCGATATTAATAACGACAACAGCTAGACAGTTGAAATTTTCTCAGATGATGTATTTCTGTTGCCGCTATAACAACAAACTAAAAAGAGAATAAAATAAATATTCAAGTAGGGCTCCCATACAACAAACGTGTTTTTTTGCCGTTTTTTGGTAAGGAACCTTTCGTGCTCGAGTTTTTTTACCTAATTGTATCAGCGATTATAAAAAAGAATGGTACCTCTATTAAGCTCCGTTTGCGAGAACTGCGTGGCCGTGCGATTCTCTACGTTTCGATCGCGCGGCCATAGAGCATTTAAGCTATGTAGGTCGTGAAGTCCAAACATTAGGACTTTTTATACTTTCTAAATTATCAAAAAAATCGTATCAGCGATTGGCAAAAATAATGGGACCCCTACTAAGCTCCGTTTAAGAGAACTGCGTGACCGCGCGGCTCTCCACGTTTCGACCGCGCGGACTATGGCGCGGTATGTAAGTCGTGAAATCCAAACTTTAGGGCTTTTTATTCATTTTTCTACGAAATCGTATCAGCGATTAGCCAAAAGAATGGGACCCCTACTAACCTCCGTTTAAGAGAACTGCGTGACCGCGCGGCTCTCCACGTCTCAACCGCACGGACTATGGCGCGGTATGTAGGTCTTGAAATCCAAACTTTAAGGCTTTTAATACTTTCTACATTTTTCTACGAAATCGTATCAGCGATTGGCAAAAATAATGGGACCCCTACTAAGCTCCGTTTAAGAGAACAGCGTGACCGCACGGCTCTCCACGTTTCGACCGCGCGGACTATGGCGCGGTATGTAATGTAGGTCGTGAAATCCAAACTTTAGGGCTTTTTATACTTTCTAAATTTTTCTACGAAATCGTATCAGCGTTTAGCAAAAAGAATGGGACCCCTACTAAGCTTCGTTTAAGAGAACTGCGTGACCGCGTGGCTCTCCACGTTTTGACCGCGCGGACTCTGGCGCGGTATGTAGGTCGAGAAATCCAAACATTAGGGCTTTTTATACTTTCTAAATTTTTCTACGAAATCGTATCTGCGATTAGCAAAAAGAATAGGACCCCTACTAAGCTCCGTTTAAAGGTGCGTCCAGATATGTTCTTTTGCCCGTACCGTACCTCCGTTCCGATCGGCGTCGCGATCAAAGAACGCTAGTCTGGACGCATGTTCGGAACGGTGCGGAGGTACGCCGTTCCGTTCGCCGAACAGGTACGCCCCGATCCACCTCGAATCTCTCGCTCTTTTGCCCGTACCCGTATCTCTCGCTCTTGAGCGTCGCGAACAAAGAACGCTAGTCTGGACGCATGTTCGGAACGGTGCGGAGGTACGCCGTCTCGATCGCCGACAGGTACGCTCCGATCCATCGCGAGTCGGTTTTTTCGCCCCGTTCAAAGGAAAAACGGAACGGAGGAACGGTACGGCGCTAGTCTGGACGTGATCGCGGCGTCGCCGACGTTCGGAGGTTGTAGTACAGTAGCCCGTAGTACATTTAAATTACGAAAAAGGTCAGGTACCGTTTGCCGTTGTGATATAGTTATTTATTATGAAATTATAGATACTTTAACCCAAGTTTTACAGATCGCAACTCGCCGTAACCTATATTTGTATATCTCCAAAAATGAGATTTTTTATTTTTCGAGGTTAATCACATGGTTTAGCTATTGTCGTGTTCTACAGCGCTATGTTTGATTGCCACTGATAATAGTTAGACTGTGAAAAGTAGCCATACACAGATTTAAGACCAGATGAAATGGATGGACTTTATCTGGGACCCTATTTTTGAATCGCTCGGCTGGCGTCGAGCGCTCGTTTCTACTGATTTTCGTTCGACAAATCAACTCAAATGTATGAGCTGTCGAACGAAAATCAGTAGAAACGAGCGCTCGACGCCAGACGAGCGATTCAAAAATAGGGCCCCTGGTCTTAAATCTGTGTATGGCTACTTTTCAGTCTTAATATTATCAGTGGCAATCAAACATAGCGCTGTAGAACACGACAATAGCTAAACCATGTGATTAACCTCGAAAAATAAAAAAATAATCATTTTTGGAGATATACAAATATAGGTTGCGGCGGGTTGCGATCTGTTAAAGTATCTATAATTTTGTAATAAATAACTATATCACAACGGCAAACGGTAACCTTTTTCGTAATTTAAATTTACTACGGGCTGCTGTACTATTGCATCGGAACGTTGATACGGAACGGAGGTACGGTACGGCGCTAGTCTGGACGTGATCGCGGCGACGTTCGGCGGTTTGATCGGAACGGTGGTACGGAACGGAGGTACGGAACGGGCAAAAGTAGCGTCCAGACTTATTTGATCGGAACGGTGGTACGGAACGGAGGTACGGTACGATCAAAAGAACATATCTGGACGCACCTTAAGAGAACTGCGTGGCCGCGCGGTTCTCCACTTTCAATCGCGCGGCCAAGGTTAAAACTTTACAACTTTTTGAATATTGGACCTACTTTGCGACTTTAATTGTTAGTTTTCTACATATTCCTTCGTAATGTTGACGTAGTCGTCGTGGCCGACAATCGAAACGGACACTGAATATTTTGTTACTAAAAGTTGTATATAGCCAAAGCTATTCGTAATATACGTCAACTTATTTGTTTATTGTTTTTTTTGTATAATTATGTTGATGATAATGACAAAATGCATGTAATTTTGTTTAATTTAGGTCAGATGAAACTTAAAAAAACCGCCTTCAAAAAACTGAAAACAAAAACAGCTTAAAAATTAAATACCTCTAAAAAGCAAGAAATAATATTCGAATCATTCGTTACACATATCAATATTAATAAAACACGTCTATTGAAGTCGGGTGGGGCTGGAGGACAACTTATTTTTTTTCTTAAAGCCCCACCCGACTTCATTAGACGTGTTTTATTAATATTAATATGTGTAACGAATGATTCGAATATTATTTCTTGCTTTTTAGAGGTATTTAATTTTTAAGCTGTTTTTGTTTTCAGTTTTTTGAAGGCGGTTTTTCTTTTTTTTAAAAAGCTTTTTTATTTTCAACTTTTTAGTGGTAGGTATGTAAGCGCAGCGTGTAAATATTTTTTAACTTTATATTATAATATTTTCAATGGTAAAATGCCCAGAACTCAATTTCCAAATTTACGCTGTTTGTTTTTGAGAAGTTCCGTTGTGTCATCGTAGTCCAAGTCTAGTCCAGAACGTTGCATCGCAAACCATGATTTGGTTTGTTTTGGATTGCCATAAACTTACCAAAACCTAAATCACTTTACTTATACTATTTGATTTTGAAGAGTTCCTTTATGTATCTTCGAAGTTCGAAGTCCAATAACAATGAAATTAAATTGTGACCACTCTTGAAGTATACCCTTTCAAATAAAAAAAGAATCATCTAAATCGGTTCATAAACAAAGAAGTTATGTCCGAAATTCCATGAAAACTCGTGCGATGGCGAGCTAAATAATTGATATTTTTCAGGATTATGAAAAAACTACTGGCCAGATCTCTGTAAAAAATTTATGGGACCACACACGAACTATGTTCTTTGAGTTAAAAAAGAATTGTACAAATCGGGTAACAACTGACGAAGCTATGTTAAAACATACATAAAAAAAAAAAAAAAAATACCGTCGACTTGAGAACCTCCTCCTTTTTTTGAAGTCGGTTAAAAATAAATTTCACTCTAAACTGAAATATTTCAAACCAAAATGAAATTTATTCTAAATATTTCACAGACTGAAATTTTTCGTGAAATTTACCCAACCCTAGTCGTGAACAATTAAAAATCAAATTGTTAATTGTTCACGACAAAAACTCGAACTATCAAAGTGAATCAAGTGAATATTAAAATGGCCATTTAGGTAAGAATAGTAATTTGGTATGAGTTTGTACAGCGACTTCTAATCTAACGCCGAAAAGTGAAATGTGTAAGGTTACTGTATAAATTACTTTAATTATTATTCGTGATGAACCATGTAGTACAACTAAATTTGTGTGTTTATTCCATTAAAAGTACTTAAACGGTAGTTGTAGTAATCGGGTGACTGCAGTCGCCCCTACCACGCCAGTCACGCCACGCTCGCCCCTACCACGCCACGCATAACGTTTAAATATGCGGTGACGGGGTAGAGGCGCGCTCAGTCGTGCTCAAGTCGTCACAGTGAAAGGTTGAACGGTGAAATAAGTGTTTTCAATAAAGTTGTTAAATAAAGTCATAATACCAGATGACTTTGATAAATTTGTCGCGATACGCTATTCCTGCTGGAGAGATACCACTGCTTAAGGTCAGGTATCAGTGTATTATTGTATTGAATACTGTTTAAACTGGTAATACTAGTACTTTCCCATGATATCGAGTAATTGTATGCTTGGAATTCTTGTTAAATACCAAAAATAATTATACAGAGATACAATTAAAACTAGAACTTTTAATTGCTCATGACGTTTTATTTTAATTCCTTTTAAATGAGATTTTCCATAGAGAATTACTACAGGGTGTTTGGTAATAGCCTTATAAAGCCGAATGTGGTAGATAAGATAGGGATCATCAAACTGAACAAATTTTACTATGGGACTAACTCTGAAAACGCGAAAAAAAATCAGCTGTTTCATACATTTTGATATTTTCGTTATTAATTTTTGTATGAAACAGCTGTTTTTTTTCGCGATTTCAGAGTTGGTCCCATAGTAAAAGTTGTTCAGTTTGATAGTCCCTATCTACCATATTCGGCTTTATAAAGCTACTACCTTCCGCCCGCGACTTCGTCTGCGTGGATAGTATTTTGTCTATCCCTCGGGAACAGTTACTTTTTTCGGGATAAAACGTACCCTATGTCCTTCTCTGTACCCCTGACAACGTGTGTGTAAAATTTCATGATGATCGGTTCAGTAGTTAAGGCGTAACAAACAAAAAAACCAACAAACGGACTTTCGCATTTATAATATTAGTAAGGATTATCAAACACCCTGTATATCAAGTACCTACCTACTTTTATGCGCGTTTTTTTTCGATAGCAGTTCGTGCTAGTACAGATGCCGCCGTTGACACTAAAAAAGGCTACGATTTGTATAGTTTATATCGTCGGTCGCCTGTTAGGCGGGAAATACACAGAACCGACGCGGCACGGATACGGCGGTAATACGGTGCAGATGTGAGACTTTCGGATGCTTTCGGCCAATCAAATACACGTATCTGCGCCTTATCTCCGCCGCATCGCTTCTATGTATTTCACGCCTTAGATTCTGAATAGTTGTATGAATTCAAATATTTTTTCGAAGTGATTGTGATTGTGTAATTTATCACTAAATAATAAAAAAATGAGGAGCTCGGTGGCGCAGTGGTTTAGCGCCTGGCCCAACGATTGCGGAAGTTAAGCAACGTTCGCAAGGGTCGGTAATGGGATGGGTGACCAAAAATTTATTATCTCGAGCTCCTCCGTGCTTCGGAAGGCACGTTAAGCCGTTGGTCCCGGCTGCATTTTGCAGTCGTTAACACTCACCAATCTGCATTGGGCCCGCGTGGTGGGTTGTGGCCCGTCCTCCTTACCACCCATAAGGATAAGGTCTGTGCCCCAGCAGTGGGGACATAAAATGGCTGATGGACGAATAAAAGAATACCCTTGTGTAAATGTAGAGCTAAAATTATTCGCCCTGCAATCACAGAGAAAACAAGCTGTGTAAATGTTTATTTTCTCACTAAAAATCGTTTCGACTAAGTATTCGAGTTCGTATGCAGAATAGGGTATTTAATTACTCTATTCCCCAGTTCCGATTCGTGTAAAAATTAATTCCTAACAAGCCGTATAATTCAGGGCTGTCACGGCTCCATTAAAATTATTAACCGCACAATCTCACAATCTGCGCGTGATGTATTACTGACTACTGTTCACTATTACATAGGTAACTATACCTATATTTAATTAGCTATGTTAAATTTTCATAATCAACTTTGAACCTACCATCCAACAATTTATGGTTTAAAATAAATTGAAGGTAATTGTCAGTTTTAGTTCAACCTTATGTGTTGTTGCTTGTACGTTATCAGATGGCTTTCGGTAACGGACGGGGCTTGTATACAATGCTAATTACACTGTTACAAACTAGTTTAGTAGTTTGTTTAATTGTAAAATCACGAGCCGCGCTTTTCGAAAAGTAGTGTAATTAAACCTAAAAATATCTAAACAAAAACCCTACCACCGTATCAGTGCCCAAAAATAACTTTGAATCTATTGAAGGAAAACTTTTTTTTAAACGTGAAAGTTTATTTATTATTATTATTTATTATTATTTATTTCACAAGCTTAACACTATTTTTACAGGTTTAGACCTAATGCAATAGAGAAGCTATATTGATTGAATTCGAACATTATTAATTAGGTAATTTCATATTGTTACTTACATAAAATACCTATAATTATTATTATACATTATTAATTAATTGCTAATAAACATTAAACATTTTAAGTACCTACGATAAATTGTCCTATATTATTAATTATTGTATTCATTATCATAACATATTATAAATAATGCAAACCTAGTGAATTCACACAAAGAACTGAAAAATATATCTAATTTACAGTGAATCCTATTTAAAATCCTCATCGCTCGTGTCAGTGGGGCTTTGCTTAATAAATTAGTTCGGCCGCGAGGCACCGCCAGTAGCGGAGGCAAGCGCCGACGCTCCACATACCTATTCGGTACACATAATCCAATACGACGCAGAAACTCCTCATTATATATCTTACCTCTCAACAATTTAAACACATACAAAACTAATGCCAAGTTCCTTCTTGCCCTCAGTTCCTTGTACCCCACCATACCCAAGATGAACAAGTTGGGATACAGCAGAGGATAAAAAGGATACACTCCATAATGTCTCTTATAAAGATATCTAATAAACTTGTTTTGTATGCGTTCTAGCATGAGGCTATATTTAGTTTCACTTGGGGCCCAAATAACTGAATTTCCCTCTAGTAAGCTTCTGACTAAAGCATTGTATAATGCAATTATTGTATTTATATTAGTTAAACCATTCGCCCTACGAAGAATGAATCCCAGGTTTCTGTAAGCTTTTTTACATAAACAAATTATTTGTTTCTTAAAATTTAAGTCAACGTTAAAATTAACTCCTAAGTCCTTTACTTCTGTAACTCTCTGTAATGTTGTCGAGTTAGGCTGGCCCCAAACCTACCGGTTCCGTTTCTTTGCTTTGCTGTGCTACCTTGCTTGAAAGACCGCCGGCCAACTAGGGTAATTTTCAATCTATCGCATTTTGGGACTAGACCAAATTGGCAAGATAGCCATTAGCTTGGTTTTATCAAATATCATCGCCTGGATTGCGAAGTAGGAAGCTTTTAGGAGATATGCCACCCTGAAGATGGACTCTGATCGTTAAAAATAACTCGATCGCTTATTTATACAAGATGTTTGGTAAAGCCTTATAAAACTGAAAAACTGAATATGGTAGATAGGGACCATAATAAAACTGAACAACTTTTACTATGGGACCAAATCTGAAATCGCGAAAAAAATGAACTGTTTCATACATTTTGATAATTTCGTTATTAATTTTTGTATAAAACAGCAGTTTTTTTTTTAAACGAAAACTAAAACTTCTCATCGCACCCCAGACGACGATATTTGATAACACCAAACTAATGGCTATCTTGCCAATGTGGTCAGGTCAAAATATGCGATAGATTGAAAATGAGCCTCTTGGCCGGCGGTCCATGGTAGAACAGCAAAGCAAAGAAACGAAACCGGTAGGTCTGGGGCCAGCCTTAATTTTATATTCATGATGAATAGGAGTAGCCTTTCGAGTATATGAAATGGTAAGACATTTTGAAGTATTAAATTGCAATTTATTCTGCTCACTCCATGCCACTACGTTGCTAATATCCTTCTGCAATAATACACAGTCATCTACGCCATTTATCGGAAGAAACAGTTTTAAGTCATCAGCAAAAAGTAAGCATTTTGCCTTATCGACTACTTCCGGCAGATCATTAATCATTATCAAAAATTGAAGAGGGCCAAGATTACTTCCCTGACTTACTCCAGAATGGACAAAATATGGTTCAGATCTGCAACCGGCATACTCCACGTACTATCGGTCATGTAACTAGCCATAAATTGCAATAGATGGGGTGTAAAACCGACGCCAGCTAACTTCCGAAGCAATACATCATTATCTACAACATCGAATGCTTTCCGGAAGTCGAAATAAGCGGCATCGACTTGCCCACCACCGTCTATTACTGGTACTAGTTGCGCCGTGTAGTTCATGAGGTTGCTAGTGGTGCTTTTACCCGGTCGAAAACCGTGTTGCGCTTCCGATAATTGCGCCTGTATTTGCACATAAATACAATACTGTAAGGCCGATTCGAATACCTTAGCTGGGGTTGAGAGTATCGCCACTGGTCTAAAACCATCCACCCAATTACCTGAGCCCCCTTTTGAAACCGGGATCACCCGGGTTATTTTCCAAACTTCCGGAAACACTGCGGCTTCTAAACATAGGTTAAAGATGTGCGTGAGTGGCTCGGCTAGAACCAACCTACAGTCTCTCAGTACATATACCGGTATACCATCAGGACCGGCTGATCTCTTCGGCTTGAGCTTAGTTAACGCGCGTAACACATCGCTTGGCAGTAATTTGTTCACCTGTACTCGTGCTGACATATTCGAATCTCCCGCCTCAGCAATTACTTTTGTTGTACTTAGTCCCAGTCTATGATTGAATCCACTCTAGTCCATCGCAAAACAAACGTAATCACGACGAAACTGAATTGCATCTTTGACCCAAAAACCTTGGTAAAATAGCAAATAAGAGTCTGTCAAAAAATTTATTTTTGGTACAAGCCAAGAATCTTATATCCATATGAGCCACTAGCTTTTGCCCGCAACTTCGTTCGCGTGATTAAGATAGAAGTGCATTTATTTTGAAAGTCACGGATTACCAATAGACCTAGGTATTTATCAGTAGACCTAATTTCACACATTTAAATTTTCCCATAAAAAAAATATGCACAAACTGGAACACTCTGTAGCATCCTGTATATAGGGATTTTCCAAAACCCTTTCTTAGTGCTCACCTACATCGTGAAAGGTATCTACCCTTCAAAAATGGTGTCTCTACCTTCAGCCCTATACAAATCTTCATACAAACTGGAACACGCTGTAGCACCCTGTATAACGGGAATTTTCCAAAACGCTTTCTTAGTGCTCATCTACATCATGAAAGGTATCTACCCTCCAAAAATGGTGTCTCTACCTTCAGCCCTATACAAATCTCCATACAAACTGGAACACGCTGTAGCACCCTGTATAACGGGAATTTTCCAAAACCCTTTCTTAGTGCTCATCTACATCATGAAAGGTATCTACCCTCCAAAAATAGTGTCTCTACCCTCAGCCAGAGGCGTCTTTACCTATTGTGCAGGGTGTGCAGCGCACACGGGCGCAGGGTCTTAGGGGGCGCCGCGCCGACCGAGCGGCGCTGGCGCTTGCGACGCGAAACGTGGTCACTCGCGGCGCGGCGCCCCGGGGCGCTCTCAAAGACCCTGCCTGCACCCGGGCCCGGCGTGGTCACTCGCGGCGCGGCGCCCCGGGGCGCTCTCAAAGTCCCTGCCTGTGCCCGGGCCCAGCGTTGCTACTCGCGGCGCGGCGCCACGGGGCGCTCTCAAAGACCCTGCCTGCGCCTGGGTTCGTGTTATGGCCAAAGCCGGTGTTATGGTCGAACCGTCTCTGTTACCCTAGCACTAAGGCCACTGTCAAAATGCTGTCGCCATTTTCGCGGACATCAAACAAAGCGTTAGGTACATCTCTGCACTGCCGGATTTAAGCATAGGCTACATAGGCTGTAGCCTAGGGGCCCTCATCACATTTTTTTTTTGCATTTTTGGATAACGTGGATGAAACCACAGATTACAAAACTAGTGGATGAAACTGGCTAAAAATCGCGCTGCGCGGCCGTTTTTTCACTTTAGACAGGCAAGATTACAAGATTATTGGATGAAACTTGACTATAAATCGCACTGCGCGGCCGTTTTTTTCCTAAAGATAGGCATGATTATAAGATTAGTGGCTTAAACGGACTAAAAATTGCGCTGCGCGGCCATTTTTTTTATCGAAAAACAGGCAATATTATAAGATTAGTGGCTGAAACAGTGAAACACACTAAAAATCGCGCTGCGCGGCCATTTTTTATCGAAAGACAGGCACGATTACAAGATTAGTGGCAGAAGAACACTAAAAATCGCGCTGCGCAGATATTTTTTTTCAATCGATAGGCAAGATTACAAGATTAGTGGATGTAACTGACTATAAATTGCGCTGCGCGGCCGTTTTTTTCCTAAAGGAAGTCATGATTACAAGATTAGTGGCTTAAACTGACTAAAAATCGCGCTGCGCGGCCATTATTTTTTACAATCGATAGGCAAGATTAGAAGTTTAATTGATGAAACTGACTAATGGGGATGAAAACTGAGGAACTAATGGCGCCACAAGCGGTTGTACTAAAACATTTGATTGGTTGTTTCAAATATCAAATGTCATTTGTGGCATATTTTAACCAATCAAAGTATTGATAGCGGTTAGACCGCCGCTGGCGCCATCAGCGATTAGCTTTGCGTTGCCAACCCCATTGCGCTGCGCGGCCACTTTTTACAATAAACTGGAAAAACTATAAGATCAGTGGGTAAACCGGCTAAAAATCCAGCTGCGCGGCTTTTTTTTTCAACTATAGACAGGCATTTCTCTGAAAAATCGCATTGACACCGCTCTACAACTGCATTTTACTACTAGACGGGGGGCCCGCACCACAGAATGAGCCTAGGGGTCCATAGTTCTTAAATCCGGCCCTGCATCTCTGTATGATTTTTACACTGTGACGTGACACTACACAATGACTTTTGTTTCAATTTCAACGTGAAATCAGCCTTAAAACCGATAATTAAAGATTGATTATAATGATTGGGGCAGTGTCGAATCAAAGGCGCGTGCCGGCCAAGAAGCTTATACCTCCCTCCCTTGTGGATATAAGCTTCTTGGTGCCGGCCGACACCGACACCTGTTTTGATGAAACGCCAACAATCATTGCGAACTCGGCTGTATTAGAATACTATAAAGTGTAAAAAAATATTTTTACTCGTGTACCCATCGCTTCCCGACATCATTTAAAATTGCACTATTTGAATAGAATTGTAAGTATTCCATTTTGACCGCACGCCTACTAGAGGGCGCCAGGGTATTTTTGCACACAGGCGCTACATGGGCTAGAGACGGCTCTGCCCTCAGCCATTAGGGCTCCACGCCTATCCCAACAATCAATCAATTTAGAGTTTTATATGTATAGATATATAAGGTTCTTGGTTCAAGCTTTTATTGCCGACTGCACTTTCGTCCGCCATATTTTCTTGTTCTGTGGTTGGCTACAAGCTTAACGTGACATCTAGTCAAAATTTTGATAGCTATACACAGGCACGTATCCAAGGGGGGGGGATAGTTGGGATTTATCCCCCCCCGAAATCCAGAACACACAGTACAGGACCAAATTCAAATTTTGTGGGCGAGGCACTCTCTGGTTTGCGGGATGCAGTTGTTCCCCCCCCGAATTAAAAGTCTGGATACGTGCCTGGCTATACAGTACTATTATATATTCTGTGGCTATACTTACCAATTTTATTGATAACTATTACGGCAACTTAGGGCTTTCTTGCTGTCAAAATGTAATATACTTTTGATTCGGGCAAACACCGGACAAGTGAAACTAAATAAAAGCTTGTAAAAACTATCATCGCAAGACGATTGTCGAGTCTGATGTTAATTTGTTTGTTCCAGTTTCAACAAGCTGCTTCTCCAGAAGGAGGAGTTAGAACAGAAACAGCTGCACCTGCTGCAGGTGGTGGAGAGCGAGCGCACCTCCCGCTGGCAGTACGCGCAGCAGTGCGACGAGCTCGCTAACGAGGTCAAGAAGCTGAGGACAGAGGTATTGGAACAGTTATTTGAAGGACCAACCACGTATTTTTGACTGATTTATTGTGGGATTCGAAGACTATAGTATCAGTATACTCTCTTTAGCAAAGCATTTCAAATGAACATGGTTTGAATTCATGCCGGGTCGAATTGGTGTGGCACAACTTACTTGATCGATTGTACTCTTGCCTAGTTCCTGTTCTAGCTGTCTTTCACTTAACATCATACTCATCACCATCATCATATAAGTCGCACGACACTCACTGCTGGGTATAGGCCTCCCTCCAAGGATCTCCACAACGATCGGTCCTGCACTGCCCGTATCCAGCGGTTTCCCGCAACCTTCATCAGATCGTCAGTCGACCTTGTCTGGGGCCTTCCCACGGAGCGTCATCCGGTGCGCGGTCGCAATTCAAGAACCTTTTCGCCCCAATGGCCATCGATTATTCTCGCTTTGTGTCCCGCCCACTGTCACTTCAGCTAAGCAATCCTTTGAGCGATGTTGGTTACTTTAGTTCTCCTATGGATCTCCTCATTTCTGATTCGATCACGTAACATACTATCTATGAAGTAATACTATTAAAATAAATATTTTCCAGCTGTGTACATACAAGAAGGAGCATGAGCCAAGCACCCGGGCGGCGTCTACTACTAGTCTAACGCCTTCCGAATCTCCCGACATAGACCCTGCTGAGCTACGGAAAATTAAAAAAGTGCAAGTAAGACGAAATCAAATTTAAACAAATGGCAAATTATAAACAAAATATGTGGATAATATAGAGCTCTAATTCAACGGAATAACTGGTTTAATTTTGATTTTGTTCAGAGTTTCTTCCGAGGATGGTTGTGTCGACGTCGCTGGAAGCAGATCGTTGAGCAATACATTAAGAGCCCTCATGCTGAAAGCATGAGGAAACGGAACAGGTACATTTTGATTGACTGTAACTGTAAGATATACCCTTCCGTAATGCATGAGTATATTTACTACTTACTAACTGTTATTATTTCGTACCACAGCCTGGTTTTCAAAATGGTTGAAGCAGAAGAAGAATATCTTGAGCAGATGGAAATATTGGTAAGTCATACTTGCACTTTAACGATAAAACTATTAAAGGCTCAATGTTTTGAGACAAGTACTTAGTCAAATATGAACTCCTCACAGGTGACCTGCTTCCTCCGGCCGTTCAAGATGGCTGCTAGCTCCAAGAAGCCGCCATGCACCCACGAGGACGTCAACTCCATCTTTCTGAACAGCGAGACTGTGCTGTTCCTGCACCAGATATTCTTCAAAGGACTTACCTCTCGGATGGAGTCGTGGCCAACTCTTGTATTAGGTGAATCTTTATAAGCTAACACTTTTCTTCTACCTCTGGTACCTATTCAAAATCAGAATAATTATTTATGTTGCTCTTTGTTCGTAGATTATGAACAGATTTAAGATAGGACAAGTGTTTAGCTTTTAATTTTATATGCATTGTCAATATCTTTGTCTTACCACTTACCAGTAGTCCAGTCCAGTATGTATTAATTAATGCCAAATACTGCGGCCTTATCGCTAATAAAGCTTTTACTGTAGTTGTGATGACTTAACGTTCACATTTCTTTAATATTGCGTTAACTGCTGAACTGCTGATAGAAAGTGGGGCTTGTCGTTATATAATATTAACAATATATATCTGAGAAATGAGCTCGGTGTCGCAGTGGTTTAGCGCTTGGTCCTGCGATTGCGCAGGTTAAGCAAAGCAACTTTCACATGGGTGACTAAAATTTATTAACTCGAACTTCTCCGTGCTTCGGAAGGTACTTTTAGCTGTTGGTTCCGGCTGTATTTGCAGTCGTTTCTAATTCGCATTGGGCCCGCGTGATGGGTTATCCTTATCCACCTATAAGAAAGCCCTGTGCCCCAGCAGTGGGGACATAATGGCTGATGGTCATCCGACAAATGCTTAGTAGTGGACTGCATATAGGAGACCTATTCGACATGCTGCTGCCGATGCTGACGATCTACCAGGAGTACGTGCGCAACCACCACTACTCGCTGCAAGTGCTGACCGAGTGCAAGCAGAGCCAGCCCTTCGCGCAGCTGCTGGCGCGCCTCGAGAGCAAGTCCGCCTGCCAGAGCCGCTCGCTTGAGACCTTCCTCACATATCCTATGCATCAGGTACCTAACTAAGAGTTATTTTTAATGTCGTAAAGCAGACCTACTAATACAAATAGAGGAAATCAATCTAGCTTAATATGCCAGGGTTGCAACGATTTTAAGCAGAAAATCACGTTAAAATTTAAAAAATTTGAAGATGGGTAGGTAGATGAAAAGTCGTTTCCCAGTATTGTTGGCTTTTTTTCTAGTAGTTATATAACTTTATAGATGAGTACTTTTTGACTTTTAATTCATTCACTGACATGGTTAAGCCGGCATAAAACAGTAAAATAGTTGAGTAACCGCGGTTTTTACTATCATTGGCATAGTCCAGGAGTGCCCATACTTTTTTCTTAAGGAGATCGTCCTAGTGGAAATGAAAAAAAGCATAAGTAAAACCTTGGTTGCAAAGTGTCAAATCTGTTATCATTGGCGATCGAACTTAAAAACCTGTCGCGATCGACCGGTCGATTGCAATCGACATTAGGGCACCTCTGGTATAGTCATTGCAAATGTTTCCTCGTCCGTAGATCCCGCGCTACATAATAACTCTACACGAACTGCTGGCGCACACACCGCACGACCACGTGGAGCGGCGCAGCCTGCAGCACGCGCGCGCGCAATTAGAGGAACTCTCGCGACAGATGCACGATGAGGTATGCTAGCTAGTACATTTATTACCAAAACGTAAGTTGTTGACAATTAGTGGCCATAATCACAAAATAGGGAGACTGGAACTGGTTTGAGATTGGTTTGATTTTCCAGTTATACAGTGTCGGTGAGAGGTGTCTATGTGTGCGTTGCTTGATCGCGCGAGTGCTAAGCTTAACTACTGTACTCTCTCTATGTTGTGTCCATAGACCATACAACAAGTATGTGGTTGTGCCAATGATGTCAATAGTTGTATCACTTCTGTGGAAGTAAAAGTTTTATTTATTCTTATGGTAAAAGAGGGAAGTTAGCTAAATGAATGTACTTTTGCCTTAAGTGACAATCAAAGAACCGTCTGACTGTAAACGGTTGTAATTATGAAGAACCCAAGTGTTCTCCATTTATTAACCATATTTTCCCCATTTCCATAGGTCAGCGAGACTGAGAATTTGCGGAAAAACTTAGCAGTGGAACGCATGATCATCGAAGGTTGCGATATTTTGTTGGATGTGAACCAAGTCTTTATTAGACAAGGTAAGTAGTAATAAATTAATTTTGAAAATATACAGCACGGTAGTGCAGACACTTAAGTAAAAAAAAAAGAGTCAACGTCATAATAATAAAGCTGTAAACTCGTATACATCTTCTTATTCAAGGTCAAAGGTCACAAAAAAAGTTTTCGCGATTATCTCAGGTTCTATAGCTCCGTTTATTGTAAAAATTGTAGAGCATAAAATTTGCGACAGATTTTGTTTAAAAATAAATTGTTACCTACCCCTACCCGTTTAAGGGCGGAGAGCCCGCAGCGCTCAGCCGTACGTGCGTTTCATCAACTGCTGTTAGCATATGTTTTTTTCTCCGTGCTTGAATACTTGCGCAACGTGGGGTCGTGATACGTTGGTTGCGCGTATCTAGGACGAAAGCAAATTTAAGAAAAGCTAAAAGTTCACTGTTTTATTTATTGTGGTATGTCAGGCACCCTCTCGCAAGTGGTGGGCAAGGGCCGTCGCGCGACGCTGCAGGCGCGGCAGGCGTTCCTGTTCAGCAACCACCTGCTGCTGACGACGCGCGCGGCGGGTGGCCGCCTGCACCTGCCGCCCGCCGGCCGCCTGCCGCTGCACGACGCGCTGCTCGTCGAGGACCCCTCCAACCACGACGATGACGGTACCGTCACTCAAGATCTGCTACTAACTACAGCCAGCGTCCAACCTGCTGGTGTAGCATGTAAATAGCCCACCAACCTGGTGGATTTCACCAGTAGAAATTAAGGTTGGAAACTCACTGCAGTGAACAAAGTACCACCACCTAGTAATACACTCACTCACCTGCAGGATGATGCGGAGCAATTCAGCAATTCTGTTTTGGAGCTGGATGTTTTCCAACTTTACTGCAGCAGCACATTTAAACGGCGCTAAATTTTGCACCATTTCAATAAATCACAAAATATTTAACCGTCGTCCTTATGTGCTTAACCACCTTAGTGTTAGCGTTGTGGTGTCAATACGAATACCGCTTGAAAATATTTACATACTAGCGCAACCTAAAATATGATTGAAGTCTTCAAATTATTTACAGCTATGGAATATAAATAAAAAATAGATAACAGCTAGTCTTTTTTTCCATTAAAGTCTTGTAACTTTTACACACAGATTCCACGTCCGTATGCTCATCTCCTGGAGGAGATGCCTACCAAGGAAAAGATTTTAAAATTCTCGTGGAAGTCAAAGGAGAACAAATATGCGCTCATCTGGGTAAGTTGGATTTTAGGTCTATGCTGTAAATGTGTATCATTTTACAACAGAACAATGACTTAATTTAAATTACTAGTTTGCCCAATACTTGGATTGGTGGTAGGAATTATTTCAAGTCCACCTGGCTAACTACCACCATCTTACCTAAGTCTGACGCCATGACAACAGTAAAAAAAATGTTGTGTTCCGGCAGTTAGAGGTAAAATAGCCAGTTCCTTAGTGGTGAGGATTCCAGGTGTAAGTGGTAATGTGCTCACACTTTCGGCCTTTTCGTCACTTGACATCAGGTGAGGGAAGGCCAAGCACTATCCTGTTACGGATATTTGCTAAAGATCCTTCAAATTCTTAAAAGAATCATTATGGTGTATGATGGTCGCCTAAGACCCGTATAGGAACCGCCCGTATCATCATCATCCTCCTGCCCTCATCCCAATTTATTTATAGTGTTCTACACAAAATAAAATTTTGAGCTCGTAGAACGACCACTATTGGGGTCGGCGCAGCATGTAATTCATACTGCATTAGGTTTTGGCAAAGTTTTACGATCGGCCGCCTGCCTGACACCAACCCTCCTCGGGAATGCTGTTGTTGACAGTTTCCTCGCTGCCATTCGAGTGACCCTTTGTGCGATGGTCTGTACCGGGTCCCTAAAAACTTCCCTCTATCGCCTTCTACGATACCCACGGGATGAGATGGGACAATTTATAACCGCCCGTATTTATTATAGATACCGCTTTTCTTAAGAACAGCATCTAAAATATGATCTCAAGATAGCTCTCAACGTTGAGAGGTTTATAAGTACGGGCCTTAATGTGATCTCGTATATCGTGCAGTGGCAGCGACCTTAGAGGAAAAAGCAGCGTGGACGAGCGAGCTAGCGCAATGCATGGAGTCGGCGGCGCTGACGGAGCTGCTGCGCGCGTGCGGCGCGTGCGGCGCGGCGTCGGCCAGCCTGCCCGCGTGCCGCTCCGACCGCGCGCTGTTCACCGACGACGTCGACATCCGGTTCAGCCGCACGCTCAACTCCTGCAAGGTGCCGCAGATACGCTCCGCCACGCCGCAGCGGCTGTTGCAGCGACTCACTGGTGAGATACACCGCACATTTTTAAAAAGGCTTGTTCAACGCTTTTAGGAATTGTGAATCGTAATTCCTCATAAGTCATCCCCCTTTTAAAATTTGAGAAACAAAACATGAGTAGCAAGCCTGGGACCGGAAAACCCCTTTTTTTGGTTAAGCCAATTGCTAGGGAAACCCTTGGACGAATTAAGGGAAACCATATTAAAAGGCTTACCAAATGATAGGGTTTCCCTTTCGATAGGGTTAGTCGACGATATGCTTACCGTATTGATAGGATTTTTGAAAACAAGGCTATGAAATACCCAATAAAAACCCCTTTAATGGTAAGCGGTTCCGGTCCTTGGTAGCAACAAGTTTTTTGTATCCCAACTCACAAACTCAGGAAGTCCTTACTCTTGAGGTAGGTGCTATAATGTTTTTTTATCACCACGGAACAATCGAGTTGCGAATTACATATTTGTTAGGCACTTTCTTATAATAATCTTACTACTAGTGTCACAGGTCTTCTTTTTCTGATAGCATTACTTTCAATGAACCTGCCGTGCGGTTCGTGTAATTGACAAAAAATTGTTAGCTATGTTTAAGAGCAGCTCGTTGGCGCAGTAATTTAGCTTCTGGCCTTGCGATTGCGGCGGTTCAGCAACTTTCGCAAGGGTTGGTCATGGGATGGGTGACCAAAATTTATTTTTTGTAATTCCTCCGTGCTTCAAAGGCACGTTTAGCCGTTAGTCCCTGGCTGCATTTGCAGTCATTAACACCCACCAATCCGCATTATGGCTCATTCTTCTTAACCCAGAAGGCCTGTGCCGCAGCAGTAGAGACATTAAAAATGGCTGATGACGATGTTAAAATTTAAATCTCCCGCAGACCTGCGGTTCCTGTCGGTGGACTTCCTGAACACGTTCCTGCTGACGTACCGCGTGTTCACGGACGGCGTGGCGGTGCTGGAGGCGCTCAAGCAGGTGTTCTACGAGCAGTCGCAGCAGGAGTTCGAGCTCGCGCCGCCGCCCGACGCCGCGCGCAAGGCCAGCGGCGCCAGCTCCGTCTCTGGTAACCATCATGAGATTGAGAAGGCCAATGGATCTGTTAAATAACTTGAAAACATTATGACTATATAGCTAAATAAGGCTAAATATCTAGAAATACACCTGTTGTAGTTTCAATAAATCAAGGGGGTTGTTTTTAACTTGTAAGGGTTTGAAGGAAATATCAAGTGCACTGAAATACGTAAGTTTCACCACTCGCGCTGTGACGTCATAACGCCAGTCAAAATTAGAGTTTTCTAGATCATATTATAACTTTTCTGTTTTAAGAGATACCTATCGCGTTTCCTTACAGTTGTTCATGTGGTTCCATAAGCTATTGACTGTTACTAAACAAAAATCTATGGCAAGACTCATTCTAACTAAACGACCTTCTTATAATATGTGACCTTATATGTGATGTGACTGATGATATAATTAAACTGAAACACGAAGAAAGTAATGTAAAAACAGTACACAACACAGTCATATCATAACAAACTAATGATAATGTAGTCCCTACACTTAGAAATAATGTCTTAAAGTACTATTTAATAAGATGGAGAAATAATTAAATGTAAAAGTAATTTCCTGAATAAAACTAGCAAGAATATATCTCACAGGATATGGATCAGAATACAGCGACCGGGATTGGCAATCAAGATTTTGGAGGACTTCAAGGAAAAGTAAGATTTACTGAAGCTTTCTAAAGTATTTGTATGAGAGAAGGTAGTACTTGAAGATTCCAACTAATATTAAACCCTTTTCCTATAGGCGAAGATGAAGACAAGTTATCACCATATCTGATGGCACCATCGCGTAGAACATCTTCTGTTAGCAAGGTGAATAACAAACAATCTAAATAGTGAGCCATCTCTAGAAATCAACGATAATGTTATCTGGGAAACTAAAATTGAATACGCAATTAGAAGGATTATTGCTATATTGCAAGGTACTTATTGATGTTAAATAATTTGTTAAGAAATTTTTACTATTCTTGTATTTATAACATGCTGCTAAAGACGGAAGAAGATAACAGCCACTTGACAATACCCAAAATAATGGCGACTTCTTCAAGCAACGAGACGTTAAAAGGTAATATTTGAATAACAATGCTCATTCTTCTAATGCTACTGTAATGAATGGAACTTAACAAGAACTCAATGGTGTCTGTTGTATTTTAAGGACAATTCCTAAAGCTTCGACCGACATCTATCATATGAAAGATAACATTATTATCACCCCATCATCACCAAGGACTATAAAGTCCAAAATAGGTCCAGAACTCCAGAAGGCCGACTCTTAAAACTGATTTTAATTACCTATCGCGATTGGAGTCAGGGCCCCTAGAAATCCTAACACAATCCGACAAAGAAGACCACGTTTCATAACGAACTCTTACAAAAACTAAAAATTTATAGTTTTTCTCATAATGTCAATACAATTATAATATGATTGCACGGTTAGTCCCTCCACTGACAATAAGTAGCAACTATAAAATATGTTTATGAATGAACCCAAAATAGGAAAACTATTTCATCGGACCATCAAGCTGAAAAACTTTTACTATGAGACCAACTCTGAATTCGCGAATAAAAATCTGCTGTTTCATACAAAAAATAATAATGAAAATATTAATGTATGGCGCTGATCTTTTTTTCGCGATTTCAGAGTTGGTCCTCTAAAAAAACTTGTTCAGTTTGTTGGTCCAAAGAAACGGCAAGGTGATTAACTAATTAAAAACCACCTAGCGACCGGTTCTAGTTCACAGATGAATGTGATACATTGCTACTTTTATCTACTACATTCATCTGTCTAATGAGACCGGTCGCTAGCTGGTTTTTAATTAGATAATCAGCCAGCCGTTTTGTCATTTTGGATTCATCCATTAACCCGTTGAATAGGTACAGCCCCATCATCGCCTGGCGCAATAAGCTCAGTGACCCTAGTCGGGAGTCCCAAGAAGGTCAGTCCCGAGCACTCCACGTCCAAGGAGACGAAGTCCCCCACGAAGGACAACGACGCGGCGGCAGCCATCATGAAGGACGAGAGCATCGAGATGGTGGACCAGAGCGACGAGGACATCAAGTACAAGGAGGAGGAGCAGGAGAAGAACAAGTACAAGGTCGACGACAAGTTTAAGATATCCCAACGGTTTTCAGAAGTAGGTGTTTTTTAATTTTAATTACTTATTTTAAGGCTTTTCTATACTTAGCAAGCTCCTACAGTCACATTGTTCATAGCATGATGGTAATTAATTTTGTTTTTAAGGGTGCTCAGAAGTTTTTGATTTCACATCGGTACCTTGATTACGTAAAGCTGTTGCTAACAATTCTTGATTGAAATCGATTGAAAGCGCGGTTGCATTGCTGCTTTAGTTAAGATAGTTGTCACATTGGTTCTTACTAAAGCAGCGATGTAACTGCGATTTCTGTCAGAGTTGATTGCAACAAAGTTACGTAATTACCCCCCGGATGTAATATTTTCTTTCCATTGGTCGATTAACATAGGTAATATGGTTGTATAATTTATTGATTTCGTGTTTCGATATCTTTGGTAGTTTTTATATGAATTTCGGTAATCTAGTCGATGTGATCTGTTTTCATTTTCTTGATCTTTACTTAATTTGACGTGACATCTAATTTCAGTCGATATTTTTTTTTATGAGTGTAATATCTATTTTGTCAAGTTTGATGAGTCGTTATTCTTCAATTCCTAAAAATGCACCGTGTACTGGTCTGTAAGCTCTATCACGAGTTGATGCAAACGGTTTCCGCTATCGAAAACTATCGGATATAGTACTCACAGAGCACAGTAGTCACAGTCACTGCGAGTGAAAGAGGGAAAACAAATGTTTACAGTAGCGAAAACAGTTTGCACAACTCATGGTAGGGCCCTTCGATCAAAAATATCCTAGATAGAGTCTGGCCAACGAGTCGTGTCATCTGAAACCAGCGGCAAATTAAAAATTTTGTAACTTTATTCACTCAAATTACTGCGAAATAGCAATTTTAGAGTTTCATTAAATTGTTTTAGCTTGGATTTTTGTCAAGGTCTATATACCTAAGATGAAATTGATATTTCGCAGTATTTTGAGCGAAAGAAGTATCGAAATTTTAAATTTGCCGCTCGTTTGAGATGACACGACTCGTTGGCCAGACTCTAAACGCTTCACGACCTCAAACAGCATGCAAATGTGGTACCATAACGGAAAATGGAATGTTAGCCCAGCGTGCCGTTTACTGTAGGTACTATGGGCAACAGCGTCGCTTAACCAGTTTTCAACAAAATTCGTGTGCGCGCGTATCGCCCCTACACGAACTAAACGTATGGTTGTGACGGCGCGGCGTGCAAGCGATTTTGACCTTAGCAGTGGTTAAGCGTCGCTGTTGCCAATGGTACATATTCTTGGTCGAAGGTAGGGGCACTGGCCACTGGAGGCTGCAAGACCGCTTTATAGGGATATCGTTTACCTGTTCGTGCAGCGCGTCCGCACGATGTCGGAGTCGCCGCGGCGGCTGGCGCCGGCGCACGCGGCGGGCGGCGTGGCGGGCGCCATGGCCGAGGCGCGCCGCCGCTCCGACAGCGCGCGCGCCGCCGCCGCCGCCGCCGCGCCCGAGCCGCGCCGCGCCTCTGACTCCAACGCCGCGCGGTATGCACGTAGAAGGTCCGCGAGGTCAGTTCAGGGCGTCACTGTTTACGCAGTACGCCCAAATTCAAACCTTTTTAAATCTAAATGAAAAATACCGGGTTTTTTGTCTTTCAGACGTGCCAACCTCATCGTGATCTTATAGGTACTGTTCCGTTCAAATGAGAGGCAGCAATTGTAAAACCGTAACCAAGCGACAAAGACTTTGCAATCTGAATGGTCAAAATGCCTGGAAATGATGTAACGGTTCCCTATGTATTTGCATAAAATTTTAAGGCATAATATATTATAGCATAATATGATTTCGCCAAATGATGTTTTCGCATAATATTACTTAGTCATAACAGCTTATGCATAATTTTTTTAGGCATAACTAATTTAGGCATAATCATGTTTAAACATAATATTCCTTAGCATAAATTTAAAAACGCATATTGTTATTAACGCATATTTTTATAAACAAAAAAATGAATACACTTCGAAATTTGCACATTTAAAAGCTATTGCTAAAACTTACACTTGAAATAAATATAAATATTGTTTGTCTCATGCATGGCTAGGGGTATGTATTTACAATGCCGAAGTTGAAAATACCGAAATTTACAAGACTCATGGACGAAACACCGAAAATCAAATGGTCGAACGGTTGTTTGGCCGTACGTTTAAAATCACGAAAGGACATTTTAACTAAAATATTAAATCTCGCAGCTTAAAAAACTGAAGGTTAATTGAGAGTTACATGCCAGCACGTCGGTTCAGGCACCTCGCCGGCCGCTCCCGCGACACGCTCGCTTCGCTCGCTCGGCTCGTGCGTTGTAGGTCGCAATGAAACTTAACCTCCTCCTCGCTCGCTACGCTCGCTCGTCGTCGCACCTAGTAGACCTAAACAGACTTTCGGGATTTTGAATTATTGGCATTTTAACTTTCGGGATTTCGAACTATCGGTCATATATCAATCGATTTTTTAAGTTACGGTCTATGGGATATCGATATTTAGTATTATCGGTATTTTGAAAATAGGTGTTTTATACGTAAAAATATTTATTCTGATTGTTTTTGATTTTTATGTCTAAATAATATTAGGCGAATAGACAATATGCCTAATAACATTATGCGAAAACAAATTAGTGACAAAATGATTATTATGCTTACATAAATAGTATGCCAAAAAACAATTATGCCAAAGTATTATTATGACAAAAAAGATTATGCCAAATCCGTTATGCCAAATCAAATTAGGTATAAAACCATTATGCGAAAACATCCGGGATCCCGATGTAACACATAACTTGCTCGTATAATAAGTACTTTGTTGCTAATAATAATCATGTTGTACTGTATTTGGTAACGATATGTTTAAATTTGTAAAAATCGTTATTTATTCCTGATTCTGATTTCTAAAGCTGATAAGTTTCTTGCGCCCGTTCTTCTTGTTAGTTAAAAAACTCTGAGTGGTAGGAAAATATAAACGATTCAAAAGTGCTTAATTATTAAGTTTATTTGAATAAATACATTTTGACTTTTTACTTTGCAGTCTTGGTTCTGATTCTGACAAAACACCTACTTTAAGCAAGGCCAATATCAAGAATGATCAAATTGTATTTGTTTTCTAATAACTGCCTCTCATTGCTTTTCCTGACACACTCCATCAGCAAATGTTGCACATCCTCAACTTTTTGGCAAGTTGATTTAAAACTTTGTCACCCCTCATAACCAAATTTGGCCGATTCATCCTATAAAGAGCATCCAATCTATCCTAACGAGTCATCATATTTTTTATACTTACATTGACCTCGATATCTTTATTCAAGTTTTGAGTAGAATTCATAAAACTAAACCAGTCCCATGGAACAAAAACTAATATTTTTTGTATCTCTGGCTAGCTAACTAAGCAAGCGATAACTTGTATCAGTTTATAATTTGTGGAAAATACTACTTTACCTGGAGGAAAATAATATGTGAGTTAAGATGATGCTGAAAGTGCAAATGATTAAGATTCAACTACAGCATTTGATTAAGTCCTACATTGGGTATCTCTTCCATGGGACTGGCTCTCTATATTGCCTTGATTTTCATCTGGATTGTCTGTCGTCCCTGCAGCGAGCGGCGCTACACGAACGCTTCCATCAACAGCGAGCGGCGCCGCTACTGGGGCGGCTCCGAGCCACGCTCCTCCGTCACCTCGCAAGTGTCGCAAGTTGCACAGGTACGGTTTGAAACAATAATTGTTTCTGAATAAAAGTTTCATGTGTCACCGATTTAATAATATTATCGCAACAAACAATTTTGGAAAGACTTTTTGTTGAACCAATAAATTCTAAAAACAAATGTTACGAATCACGTATGTGAATTTTGTTGTAATATCATACTATTATATATTCTGTGGTTATTAAGCGTCTTTGCATCCTCATTCATTGTTTTTCCGAAAACATTGCATTGCAGAATTACCGCCGTGAAACCAGCCAGCCTAGAGCTGGGGTCGTGATCACTTCGTTCAGGCAGTCCCACAGGAGGTAAGAACGGGGTTTCATGATGCATATTTTATCTGTCTCTTCAATTCTTTTCATGAGTCTATTCGGCCGATGGATTTCTTAACTTTATGGCACAAGAGTGGGAGCTCACAATTCTCAGTGTTGTAGCATGTGTCTCACCTTTTCTTATAATGTCAAATATTTATTCTAAAATATATTCGAATTTATTAAAGTTATATAAGCTTTGCACGTCAATTCATTATTATATCTTAGGATGGCCTTAGGTTTTTGCAGTCTCTAGCCGACTTTTATTCATAGCGCATTTAAAATTTGTAGCTTTACTTAGCATTGTTGTTTTAATAATTCATATTCGTTTAACAGCTTTGGAAAAGACCTGTTGTGGTGAGTGATTGGTGAAGGTAAACGATATGTAGAGTTCACAATACGTAGAGGATTCGTAGAGGAGTATAATTTTGAAGTTTTTCGCTTTACGTCCTTAGACAGTTCATCTATATTTGCCCTTTTTGAGATTTTTTTACAAATACAATGATAACACCCAATATTAACTCTAAGCCCGATCACAAAAACATCACAATGAATTGGACACACTGCGAAACTAAAATATCCTGCACGAATACACCGATTGTTACATGTTTACCCACCATTCATAGGACAAGCATAATATTATGTAATACTCCATCCAACTTGCCCAATACATGCGCAATACCTACCACCATAAGACTGTGACCATAACCATACCATACTGAACTCTACGATATCAACGGAGCAATATACGAAAACAGAAATAACCAACGAAATATAAACAGATTTTTGTTTATAAATTTAATGCTTATTTTAACATAGTGAATTATATTTTAATAGAATTTTTATCTTCTGTGTGGTAAGTGTGGTTGTTTTAAAATTTACTTTGTTATTTATGGTAGTAATTTCAATTCAAATTTTAGACAATACACTAGTAACATATTACTTACTTATAGATTATAGAGTTTTTGTGTTTAAATTGATAAAATATTTTGTTTTATAGCGTGGTGGTAATATTAATAAAAAGCTAATATTGTTTACTAAATTATTCTTCTATGCATGTTTTTATTATTCCTAAAATGAAAGAATTTTAATTATCTACTGTCATTACAATTTTCAATCTAAATAATTTTACCTGCATTTACTCTTTTATAGTTTCACTATATTTAATGCATGTTTCACTATTTCTATGTTATCACTGTCGTCTCTATCTAAGGTATTATTGTTTCACTATAACTCAACTTTCTATCATTATTAAGTTTCTAAAGTTTCAACATTTAGTCTTAATTTAAGTTCATCTACTATTGTTAAAATATTCTCTTTTAACTCTTGAAGAATCAGACAGCAAATAAATTACTTGCTGAAAACACAACTCATGTTCGTTATAATATTGTGTTCATCAATAACTGGAGCTTTCGGTCTAGGAGCAGTACATCGACCGCGGCTGTAGCTTTTGCTGTGGCCACTTCAGCATCGTCGAATCCGCGGTCCCCCCCGCCCACATCACCACCAGCCAACAGACGAGACTCCGTTATATCCACCGCTGCTACTATGAGAGTTCTCAACGTTCTAAGGTAAAGACCATGGAATTTAACTGTTTAAGTAATTTTATTTGTCTCTGAAGAAATATTTCTCTTTCATGTATATGAATTTACAGGCACTGGATCTCAAAACATTCCCATGACTTTTGGTCGAATGAACGCCTGCGAGGTTTGACCATGGATTTCTTGAAAGAAATTGAAGGTAGTCCTGGTCTTTTACCCGCTGAACATAAAGCGGCAGCTCAATTACTCCGTTTGTTAGAACGAGCTCCTGATCGAGCGGTTGATTTGAAAGCTCTCTTTATTCCACCTAGTGTAAGTTGACCAGTAAATTCTATGGCTTGCTAAGACCTAAGTGTAGAAACTTTTGCTAATGTTATGGTTGTTACAGGTGCCAACTAAGGAAAGCGTAGAAACGTTATCGGCTCTTGAAATAGCGGAGCAAATGACGTATTTGGACTATCAAATATTCAGCTCAATTAATAGCGAGTTAGTAACAATTAAAAAAAGATAGTGTTAGATTTAATACTTAGCATACATTCCGATATCTTTTTCGTTATTCATCTTCACTTCACTTTCAGAGAGTTTTTGGGTCAGGCTTGGACCAAAGCTGATAAAGCAGAGCGGGCACCACACATTTTGATGATGACTTCACATTTCAATCATATTTCGAATCTTGTGATTTCTGAGATACTGAAAAAGTATACTTTAGCGGGTTTGTGCCTAGTAAAATTAAATAATAATTTGTTTTATTTATCACAATAATAGCTTAACTAATTGGTGGGTTTATCTTAAGGTCGTGTAGCAGCAATCGAGAAGTGGGCAGCCGTGGCTGATATAGCTCGTTGCTTACATAACTTCAATGGTGTCCTTCAAGTGTGCGCAGCTTTATCCAACACTTCAGTTTATCGTCTCAAAAAGACATGGGAAAAGGTTTCCAAGACCGTGAGTAGTACCTATATAAATATTACTATTACACTATAATCTAAGTGACCAAAGAAAAATGCTTTTATAGATTTTACCGTAAAGTTACTTTCACGTTTTTATTTTGCGCAAATAAATGAAAGAATATCAGATAACTAAAACAATTTATTTTATTACTTTCAGAGTAAACAAACTATTGAAAGAATGCAGACGATTATTTCATCAGAATGCCGTTTTAGGATTCTTCGAGATGCTTTGCATAGGTATATCTAAATTTATTATTGACATTGGCAATATACTAGTACCCTTTTATTATGTAGGTATTCAATAAAATTATTAATGTGAGTGTTTTTTTTTAATTCCAGATGTGATCCACCTTGCATACCGTACTTGGGCATGTATTTATCAGATCTGTCGTTTATTGACGAAGGAACATCTAATTATACTCCCGATGGCTTACTAAACTTTTCAAAGATGAGGATGGTAAGTTTTTTTTTCAGACTACTGATTAGTTTGATCTCAAAGTTTTGATTTCACTAAAATGTTTTTTACAGATCGCTCATGTCATTAGAGAGATAAGGAACTTTCAACAGACGCCGTATAAAATCGATCATATACCTAAGGTAAGCTTTTAACTTCACTTCGTGCACTTGACCGTTTTCTGTCATTCAAACAAGGGTGTCATATGCATATTCTATTAATATTACATTACAATTTAATGTTATTTATGTTATGTACGGTCAGCAACAAAAGTCGTTTAACACTTTAGTACCTTGTCGTAGCAACTTTTTTGATTAATGTTTCAAACTGTGAGACATCTGTCAAAAAAGTTGACGAAGTACTAATGTGTTAAGCGACTTTCGTTGCTGACTGTACATTGTTATGTATAATGTTTTGTTTAAATTATTAAATCTCAGCGGTGTAGCCGTTACTTTCATATTTTTTAGCGTCCTTTCTCCGGAGGTTGCAACAGTTCAAAACCGAACATGTTATCTTATATCTTTAAACGAGCAATTCTTGTATATATATATATTTCGGTGATCTCGGAAACGGCTCTAACGATTTCGCTGAAATTTGGTATATGGGGGTTTTTGGAGGGTAAACAATCGATCTAGATTAGTCTCATGTTTGGGAAAACGCGCATTTTTGCGTTTTCATGCGTTTTTCTTTCGACGCAGAATATGGTCGCTAATTTCGTCCGCGGCCGGCCAATGTCTGTTTGGTTCAGCGGGTTAGGACGCGGACCACAAGAAACGAGTGTTTCGAGTTCAAATCCCGCTCAGTGGCTTACATTTTTTTATATGTTCAAGTTTATATATGTATATATATATTTTAATTTTTATTGTTTTTAGACAAGTTTAAAAAGAATTAGTTAATGTTGCTTTCGAGTTTTTATTTTATTGAGACTCGTGAAGCAATGGTGCAAAACAAAAAAAATACCGATACAAATTTTCAGTTTTTCGGATAGGTTTTGTGATGCCATCTCTCGGATAATGCCATAAAAACTAACTACTACGCCTCGCGGAATAATTATGTAACTAACTACATCATATTACAAAGCTCACGAGCTATAAACAATAGATGGCGTTACTCTGTGACAAGTGCTGTAAGGTTGAGAATACGAATATCGAAAAAACATCACATACATTGCTTTGATCCCAAAGTAAGTAGTGCACTTTTGTTATCACCTAAACACTACCATATTACAATAACTAATAATACTTTTATTATGGAAAGAGATGGGTTTTACTGACCGTATGAGGGTTTGTAGCAGATCGTAGGTTTTGCTCTTCGGATCAAATTAGTTTCTTGTGTTCCAATGACATTAAACAGTCCCACGATTTAGAAGTAAATTAAAAAGACTGAAAGAGGAAAAACACATGTATGTATGTAGGTGTACTAAAATGTTGGACTGTTGTTTAATTTATTTTTCACTCCTCTTGCTCAAAAAGTCCGTCATTGTAAGGTACAAGAGTCAGGATAAAATAGCATAAATACCCCTAGGGGATAAAGTTTTTTCTTTTTTAATGTTTGTCTATTACCAATGCACCTACTAAAACGAAAAAGTCTTTATTCATAATTACGAATAAAAACTCGCTCGATTTTTGAAAATGGAACTAAAAGCAGCGATCTCTTCGGTGAAATCATAGACTTATTTATACTCTGTGACTTTTAGTTTTGTTAAAAACGTGCATTGTGTTTCTTAGCTGCTACAGTAGAAATTAAAAAAGGCACTGGCGCGAAATCTTTAGAATTTTTCTCTAATTCCAAACTGATTGAATTGTGTGACAGTAAGTAAGTAATAGGATAGAAATAGTTTTAATATTTTGCCGTCAAGCACAAATCATTTATTTAAATACTGTATGAAAAGTTTATGAAGTGGAGGATAGAAAAACGAGTGGATTCGTTTACGGAAGTATAAACTATAGGTATTAAATATTGGATTTTATTTTTTCGCAATCGTAGTGAAAAGTAGAGTGTAACACACGACGCTAAAACCCATTGTAACTCGGTTTCTATTTATTCCCTCGCTAAAGCTCGGGAATAAAACTACCTCGTATGCAATGGGTCATTTTAGCGTCTTGTATAACAATCTACTATTAGATGCTTTAGCGCTCCGTCATCTGCATTCGAATTATTGTTTCTCGGAATAAACGTAGAAATTTTACAAATGGTTTCGTATTTTCGTGCAGAGGATTGTGTAATGTAGGGTAGGAAGGAGTTCAGTCATTTCGACAACGTTACAATTAAGTCAGGGATTGAAATACCGTTAAAAAAATAACGATACAAAAAAAATAACGTTAAAAATACCGTTAAAACCTTTATCGGTAAATTTTCCGGTAAAAATAACGTTAAAATTATTGTACCGGTAAAATTACCGTTAAATATAGCGTTAAACTTTACCGGTACAATAGTACCGGTCAAATTATCGGTAAAAAAGTAACGTTATTAATTGTAATAACGTTAATTTTAAAATAACGGTAACAAAAAGTAAGAAATAACGTTACATTTAAAAATAACTTTATTAATCCCTGAATTAAGTAGACACTAACACTGGTTGTTATTATAAAGTTATCATTAATAATATTGTAAACATGTATTTTTTTGTATTAGGTTAGGTTAAAAAACAATAACAAGAGTGACGGGCGTTGAACGGATTTGATTTTGATGGTGGTGAAAATTAGAACTACTAGTATAAGGTCATTTCATAGATAAGATAAGTTCAATAGAAAAAAAACTTTAGATAATTGTGTACTGGCAATAATTAAATATGTATTATAATATAATAAACAAACAATAAATGCAGATAATAATTATTAAAAACTTCGTTTTTAAAGTTTTGGAGCGAAGACGAAAAGTGACCGGGTGTTGCCAGTTAGAATTGCAATGTACCACTGTTACAGCCGAATACTCAAACGCTACTTAACTTTGAGGAGCTCTCAAACATCATACTGTCTTTGTCATATCTTTGACATTGAATGCGACAGAACGAGGTTTGAGAGCCTCTCAAAGTTAATTGACGTTTGAGTATTCGGCCGTTAGTATGTTTGTTTGGTGAGATATAATGGAGTTTCGAACACTAAATACATGATGGGTAGAATAATTACATAAATCAAGTTCGGTAATATGCACCTTAGCAAATTAAATTAAATAGATGTATGTATGTCATTCTGGGAAAAGTAAAGTGAAATGATTTATTGGTTTTAGTGGAGTCGAAGGGTGTTAGTTAGATGGATTACTAATGTATGGGCAAAAAACGTTTCCCAAAATATCACATCGCAAACTATTTTACGCAAATTTTCATTTGGCAAAAAAACATTTGGCAAAACAAGTTATCGCAATTTTTCAGTTAGCAAAACTCCTTTTGGCAAATTATTGTTTAGCAAATAATAACTTGGTCAAAGTTTCATTTTACCAAGTATTATTTAGTCAAATGTATCGATTGGCAAAACATACTTTTCCCAAAATATTGCATAGCATACGATTTACATAATTTGAGTAGTGCATTGCGTAAGATAAAATTCGACGATGAAGTACCAACACCTCTTACCTTAGCTTTTAGCTATTTTTAGTTTTTATGCCATTCGACATAAAATACAATTTCGCATGTACTGGCAAAATCTCCTAACGCAATATTGTACTATTTAATCCATACCAATTTTGCTGCGAATATACCCTAACTTTATAGGGAATACCTTCTATGTAATTATCTAAAAAAAAATTGTTCGATAACCTCCTATCTACTCCAAAAAATTTACAAAAACATTGCCAAAACATGTGAAGATGTTTTTAAACTTTATTTACTGGAAATAAAGGCCTTGAATTTTACACTATTTCATAATTATTAATACCTGCTATGATCCACCTAATTTTCCAAAATTTCATTCAGACGTTAAATTACTAATATGTATTGCAACTAATTTAAAAATTTAAGTTTATAAAATACTTATTTATTCAGATTTAAAACAAAAACCATAGTAAATCGTTTATAGTTTCTTAATCTATGAAACTAAATATAATTTTACCATTATCCTGTTATAATTATCAATTATATTTTTTTCTGCCATTTGTTCCTTTTATACTTGGAATTCCAATATACTCCTTTTCTGTATTCCTGTATCAGTAAAAATAAATTATCATTTGCCATACTTACGCTTATAAATAAGTTAAGTGTGTGAAGTAACAATTTGACCAAAAAATTTTTTAGAATATAATATTTGCCAAAATAAAACGTTTGCTAAACAAACATTTGACTTAATAAAACTTGACAAAGTAAAAATATGCCAAATGATAATTAGACCAAGTGAATATAATGCGAAATGTAAATTTGCTAAAGATTCATTTGGGAAATAAAACTAGTGCGATACGTTTTTTGGGAAGTGAAATTTGACTAAAAATAATTTGGCAGAACCCCTAGTTAGATTTTGGTGCCGTGACCAGGACTCATGGGTAAAAGGAGAATAACTAGTATTAAGTTTTCATTAAGTTGTTAGGTTTTAATTTGGTTAATTTTGCGAATCCGGGCTTTGGTGTGGTTGTGAGAGCGATTGACTGTATTCATTTTGGTGCCGTGACCAGGATACAAATCTCAGTCGAAAGGGGGTCAGTTACAAGGTTCACTCCCGACGCCATCGAGATTATCGAGATAGATTTGGAATAAACTTTAAAACGGTACTATGAAAACCTCGATGTAATTTGAACTCGATCCCGAGGGCCTTTTACAAAAAAAGATCGCGATAAGCGTACGATGTTCCTCCTACTCCGTGGCACTATTGTCTCGCGAATAAGGTTCAATGTCAAGTAAATTGTACGACAAATAGCGTCCGACTCTCATGATTCTTTTTTGTAATAGGACCTCCGCCTCAAGAGTAGGGAACAGTTATTTAGGGAATGTAAGTACTTTTGTTTAGTAATTTGAGGGTGTAGGTGTGCGAGTTCTTGCTGGACCGGTCGCTGGTGATCGCGGAAGAGCGTCAGTACACGTTGTCGCTGGAGCTGGAGCCGCGCGCGGCACGCGGGTCCAATGCCGGTCTGCAGCATGTAGCGCCCGCCTCGCCCGGCTCCTAGCGCCGTCGCCGCGCCTCCCTGGCTGCGCTCGCGCCACTGCGGCCCGAGCGCTAGGGAGTGCGCACAACACACACACACACACACTCACATACACACACACTTACGGGAACGAGTAAGGCAACCAATTTCCACGGCAATCTCGATTCTGGACGACTGCTCTTAATAGAAATGAGGAGACTAAGCTATGTTTCGTATATGGTTTCGTTGTAATTGTAAAATCATTAAATCACTCTTGTTCGGCCTTGATAATGGGGAAGTGAGGAAATCATTGCAGTTTTGAAGTCTCGCCAGAGTCGATGAGTTTACAGTGTAGTGTTTGCTAAAAGTGATAACATTAGGACGCTTCGAGATGCTTTACTTTGCTGTTAAAATTAAAGTGAATTCTTGGTATAATTATTATGTATCTCAATATTTTAAGAAAATTGTTCCACTAAGGCCGCCGGTAGACGTTTCCCCGTACACGCTTGTACCTATCCGTAATTTAGTGATGTGATAAGTGAATCCATAAACTTTTAACAATAGTTGGCAAGTAATATAAACATTTTGTGGAACAGCCGCACTTCTAATACCGCTGGAATGCTTTGGTTTTATTACTTTTAGTAATAAGATACTATTTATCGAGAGTTAACAATTTACATTTTAAAATTATGCAAAAAAACAACATAACTTTTAAGGTTTAAATCTTGTAAAATCAGAAAGAAACTATTATTGTTACCGAGATAGATTTGCCTATTACTTATCTAATTACGTACATATCAAAAAATATAAAATGCAATAAAATACTATAATACCTACACCATAAGGTTTTTAAAACTCTGTAAAATTTTCCAAGATACGCCTTGGATAGTAGAATTATTAAATCCGGCTTATAAAGTACCTAATGTTGTTAACATCTCAATATTTTAAGAAAACTAAGGCTTATGTAAAATCCACTATAAGTGAGTTTTAAAATTCTTGATAAGCGTCGCATTCATGAGAATTTTGCCTATGGCTCTATTTTTGTATTATAACATCTTCAATGTCAATTAAGTGATATCGTACTAGAATAATGGAAACATATCACTTGAAACATTGTAATAATTATTAAAGATTCTGAATTCGTTTACGGTTGAGCTACATTGGTCCTAACGGCACAGTCTCGTAGCTTTGTCCCTTTCTATCACAGTACATCCATTTATCACTAGTGCAATAAAAGCAAGCACTTGGGTGTCTCCAGTCTCTCCAGGTAGATGGGTATTTTACGCCCTAAGCATTTCCTGTCAAGCACGTACACGTAACCTACCATTTATGGGCGTGGCCTACTTTTGATAGGTTACTAAGGCTGAGGTCCACATGGCGAAAATATCGATATTATCGCGAATCCACATAAATGCAGAAGGTACAAAAACCCTACTAAGTGTAATATTTTGAGACTACTACTTAATTTGGTAGGATTCCCGCTAAAATACGATTTCATCGCCATGCGGACCGCATCATCATCATCATCATATCAGCCACACGACACCCACTGCTGGGTATAGGCCTCCCCTAAGGATCTCCACGACGATCGGTCCTGCGCTGCCTGCATCCACTGGCTTTCCGCGACCTTCACCAGATCGTCGGTCCACCTTGTCGGGGGCCTACCCACGGAGCGTCGTCCGGTGCGCGGTCGCCATTCCAGAACCTTTCTGCCCCAACGGCCATCGGTTCTTCTCGCTATGTGTCCCGCCCATTGCCACTTCAGCTGAGCAATCCTTCGAGCGATGTCGGTTACTTTAGTTCTCCTGCGGATCTCCTCGTTTCTGATTTGATCACGTAGGGAAACGCCGAGCATGGCTCTCTCCATTGCACGCTGAGCGACCTTGAGCCTCCTTATGAGACCCATAGTTAGCGGCCACGTTTCACTGCCGTAAGTCATCACTGGCAACACACACTGTTCATAGACTTTCGTCTTGAGACACTGAGGTAAGTCGGACGCGAAGATTTTTCGAAGCTTCCCGAATGCTGCCCACCCGAGTTGGATTCGGCGAGAGATCTCTTTCTCGAAGTTGGACCTACCTAACTGGACTGCCTGTCCTAGGTATACGTAATGGTCAACAACTTCAAGTGTAGTGTTCCCAACATGAACTGGAGAGGGTACAACATGGGCATTTGACATAATTTTCGTCTTTTCCATGTTCATCCTAAGACCCACTCTTTGGGAAGCACTACGGAGATCTTCGAGCATTGTGTTCAGGTCTTCCATGGTCTCAGCCATAAGGACTATATCATCGGCAAAACGAAGGTGTGTTAGGTACTCGCCATTAATGTTGATGCCGAGTCCTTTCCAGTCCAAGAGCTTAAAGATGTCCTCCAACGCAGCTGTGAACAGTTTCGGAGAAATAACGTCTCCCTGTCTCACACCACGCTGCAGTTGGATAGGATTTGTGTTCTGGTTCTGTACTCGGATCGTCATGGTGGCATTTTGGTATAAGTACCTCAACACCTCGATATACCTATAGTCCACTTGGCACATTTGGAGAGACTGCAGCACCGCCCAGGTTTCAATCGAATCAAAGGCTTTCTCATAGTCCACGAATGCCAAGCAAAGTGGCTCATTATACTCCTCGGTCTTCTGTATAACCTGCCGCAGCGTATGGATGTGGTCTATGGTGCTAAAGCCTTTTCGGAACCCGGCTTGTTCGGGAGGTTAGAAGTCGTCGAACTTGCGAGCGAGACGATTCGTAAGGACTCTCGAAAACAACTTATAGACATGACTCAGAAGCGAGATGGGTCTATAGTTCTTTAAGAGGGACTTGTCACCCTTTTTAAAGAACAAGATCACCTCACTTATGTTCCATGTCTTTGGCGTTCTGCCCTGGACGATGACGGAATTAAAGAGCTTCTGGAGGACTTTGAGTATCGGCTTACCGCCCGCTCTCAGAAGTTCTGTAGTGATTCCATCGTCACCCGCCGCCTTGTTGTTTTTCAGCTGTTTGAGAGCCATACTAATCTCGTACAGGCTGACGTCCGGGATATCTTGGGTATAGTGTCGGGTAAGCTTGGCTCTGGGGTCTTTAGCCTTGCTTTCAACAGGTGTCTGCGTGGAATATAACTGCCCATAGAAGCTCTCGATCTCCCTCAGGATTTCAGGCTTTGATGAAATGATGCGTCCGTCGTCAGTTTTCAGCTTCGTCATCTGGCTTTGCCCAATAGACAGATCTCTCGCGAACACTTTGGAGCCTTTATTCCGCTCGATAGCCTCTTTAATACGATTCGTATTAAATTGGCGAAGGTCGCTCGTCAAAGATTTAGATATCTGTCTATTAAGCTGCCGATAACGATTAGCATCTACTGAACTCTGGAGCCTCATTTCACGTCTCTGATCCATGAGTAGGAGTGTGTGGTCGGAGAGTTTCTTTATCTTGGGACGGCGGGTCTTAAAGAGCTTGGACCCTACCGTACGGACAGTATCCACCACCATGTTATTTAGATCGTCCACATCTATGCTGTTCTCAAGGGCTTCGAAGTGGTTTTGGAGTTCGAGTTGAAAGCTCTCGGGGTTTTGAATATGGGCCGGCAATGGTCGAATTGTTGATTTTATCAGTCGAGATCTTTCCAGCTTTGGGTTGATATTCAATGTGCCACGTACCAATCAGTGATCGCTCCCCGTCTTAACAGCGTTGATCACAGTGACATCATTGAATATTTGCTTTTTCGTCGACATGATAAAATCTATCTCATTTCTGACTTTACCGTCCGGACTGACCCAGGTCCACTTCCGGCTTTCCGGCTTTCTGAAGAAGGAGTTCATCATAAAGAGGTTCTCCTTCTCCATAAAGTCAGCCAGCATCTGGCCTCTGTCATTCCGTTGCCCAACTCCAAATTGCCCCACTCTCAGCTCATCACCGCATCGTTTCCCCAACTTTGCATTGAAGTCCCCCATCACAACAGTGTAGTGGGTTTTGTAGCTATGCATGGCTTTAGAGATCTCCTCATACATAGCCTCCACTTCGTCATCTTGGTGTGTCGAGGTCGGTGCGTAAACCTGTATAACATTCAGCGAACACCGTTTGGATATTCTGAGTATAAGGTACGCCACCCTGGTCGACACACTTCCGATGGTAATCACTTTGTTGACAAGGGACTTTTGGACGATGAACCCGACACCACCTTGGGACTGTTGGTCGCCCTCCCGGTAGTAAAGCAAGTTACCGGAGTTGAGGATTATCGAGTCCTCTCCCGCTCTTCGGACTTCAGATAACCCGATAATGTCCCAGTGTACCTTGCTGATAACTTCTTCCAACTCGGTTAACTTCGCGTCGGTCCTTAGTGTGCGCGTGTTATAGGTTGCCAGGTGCAGTTGTCGTCGTTTTTGGTAGCCGAGCCGCACCCGGGGATTCTTAGCACCCCCTGCCCCGCCGTTACCGTAGCCGCTACCGTAGCTAGGAATAGCGGGGCTGCCGGGGACTGGGGGCCAATTTTTTGATCCATTGTGCATGAGGGGGGGGGGGGGTTTGCCATAATCGCCACGCTTGGCAGGCGGGTTGGCGATCGCAGTAGGCCAAGGTTTTTTGGAGACGCTGCTGCCCGTCTCTTGAAGGCTATGCTCCCTTAGTCGCCTTTTACGACACCCACGGGATGATAGGGGGTAGTGCTATTCTAGGCCGGCACATGCGGACCGCAGCCTAATCTATCTATTCTGTGGTGCTTGTCAAGCATCGCTCCTAGACGATTAAAATGTGATTGACAAGCAGAAAAAATACGTGCTCGACCCCGGGGGTATTACATATCGAACAGTATTTTGCTCTTGTGTATGGAGATACGGAAAAAAGTGCAACGCCGTGTGGTCCAATATAGTTTATCCCTTAAACTTTCTTTAATTATAATACGCTTATTTAAATTAAGTCTATAGAAACGTATCAACTTCATTTCGCGATATTGTAATAATTAAAATAAGTTATAATTGAAATGATTCTAAAAAGTTATTGATTCTGTATTATAAATGGTATAAAAATTGAATGTTAAATAAGTAGAAGACATCTGAAATAGAAGTTGGTATTCAGGTAGAAATAAAAGTTAACATAGCAACACATAATGTTGCCATATTGAATGGTTTCAGTGTCCTTGACTGAAATGTAGGTACTGTTGTGTTTTGTAAAGGCGACTTGAATAAAGTAATAACAATCGAAACTTGCTGGCTTTCAGTAGAAAATAATTATTCGTCTCGAAATCCTTCTTTTAAAATATATTAGCATAAGTTATTTTACAAAAATGACATTGTTTAGTTAGCTTGACTTTGTAGATTTAGATTAAGAGTAGTTTAATTAATGTTAAAAGAGTAATAAACTAAAATAAGGTAATTCCTTTGTATGTTATACTTATAACTAATAACTTATAACCCCACAGGTGTACAATTTTGAGAATCTTTTCCACCATAATAAAGTAAATGAGGTATAGAATAATTAATATTGGGCATGTGGTTGTTACCTGTTACTTATGGTTGTTGACGTCATTTCGACTGCTTTTATACATTGTCTTTACATTTTTCCTGTTAAACTATCGTGCTTATTAGTATAAGTGTAATAGGGGTCCCTCAAGGATAAACATTAGGACCTTTTTTATTCAACGTTGTAAATAAAATAATTTATAAATATCGAAAGGCATATCGATAAATGGAACATCATTAATCGTTCTGATAATATATATTTTCTTGTAAAAATGGCAGTATTAAACTAATTGGTACTGTTTATGTTTAAATAGGTGAGATACATATAAGTGTGGACATGGGAGCCATTTCTGACTTGTATAAATTGAAAGGCATGTCCACCAGCGAACTAAAATCTATGGAACAAGCATTCCGCTCAAAAAATAGCACCACACGAAATTACAACCAAGTGGGCGGGGCTATCAACGTTGTCACTTAGTTATTCAGCACAAGGCACTGAACACTAGTTGCATAATAGCGACCTAATCTGTATACTTATAGATATTTTGTATACTTAAACGAAAAAATATTTCAATACTTATGATACGTTATCTTTGCATCTTTTTGCCTTCTTTGCGTCTTTTACACCATTTTGACAACATAGGACGTCATTTCTAATAAACTCTTTCTTTTCTGTAATATACATATATGCAATAAAATTACTCTAAAGAACGCGTTCTTTCTAACATTTGTGACCAGGCGCGTGGCTGGCCCGACTAAATAATGTGAGGGTTGTAATTTTTTAGCCCCGTGGTTCTATTTTTAAGCAATATTTGTTTGCAATTACACTTCCATGGATTTTAGTTCGCTGATGTCCACAGATGTCTGATGTAACCTAACGTGATTTCAAGTGAGAGTAGTTTTGTCTGTAAGTCTTTTCTACGTCCTTTTCTATGTCGTTTAATGTTAGTGTTACAAACTCCTTGAGCTAACATTAGGACGCTGCAAATGTTGTTAGGCATTTGTTACGCTTAAAATTGATATATTAATAATATTTAGGTAATTGTTTGTCGATTAAGACACGACTTTTAGAAATGTTAAAAATGACACGATTTGAAGTTTAATCCCACTTGGTACCTATAGATTTATACACAGTTTCCGATTCGATGTTGCACATCTTTAACATACTATTTATGTAAGTACTTCTCTATAATAATCTCTTGGCAGCAATGACTCTATTGCTTGGCAGGCACCAAAATAAAGTTCTTTGATATAACGGAAATGGTGTTCCGTTCTTTAAAACATACATAATTAGATTTTCAACGGTAGTGTATTTACCTATTAATCTTAAATGTAAATATTTCTTTCGTCTTCCGACTACTGGTACCTACTTATCTATTTAATGTTTCCTTTTAATGTTAAAGCAATTAAAACCTAAATATTATAAGAGACTTTTAAAATGAAATTTATTTTCTTATTAAAACCACTAAGGAACACTTATGAAGTTAAAATTACTACGCTTTGAACATCTCTTATGAATATTCGTAACCTGTAAGGTTTAAAATACGTAATTAACAATATAAATTGACTATCAACTACCTACCTACCTCTTCACGCAATTCTAAAAATATAATAATTATGATAAAATGTTGTTAAAAGTTACGTATTTACTGCTGTATCGCTCAAAATTTTAACTTTTTGGTATCGTTTTATCGTTAGTACCGAATATTAGTAAAATAAATTATATTGTTAAATATAACATTTTAACTTATAATATATTGCATTGTAGGTGCTCACAAATACTATATTAGTAAAAGAGTTTGCTATATTTTTCCTATTTAAGTAATGTAAGGAATTTAATTTTATAATATTAATTACGGCACGACATTCACTTTTAAAGTTTAGCCAAGATTTCTTTTAATATACGGAAAACATGAAAACATATAATTCTTTTTCAAAAATAATAACCACTTAACTAACTTTAATTCGCAATTCGAGAATAATCTGACTTTTAAAAGGAACCAAAGTACTCTTACATAATAGATTTTTGCTGATTTCAGTTTTAAAAATGTCATCTAGTGGTTACCTATTAGATGTAAAATAATACCAACTGATAAATAGAAAGGGTTGCATTAATGCGACTAGTGTGAAAAAAAGTGATGAATTAAATTTGAAGTATTTATTAATCAGAAAAACATCTCATTTTTATAAATCACATTATTTGATATTGGCACTTGAGTTACGATTTCAGTAAAATATATTTAACAAAAATACTTGCCTGTATACCCATAAGAATAAAATAACCATGTTATTAATTAAATACCTAGTATGGGTTATTCCCTGAGTAGCCCGATCTTCAACGCCCCCGTCCCAAAGGACCCCGATTTATTTTTGTCGATTTGAGTTTATCAACTCAAATAAAAGTTAGTTTAGCTTAAAAATACCGTCAGCAGAAGAAGTGTTAAAAAAATTTTTAATGCTTGACTTAACTTCATAATATAAACTGATTTGTGCCCGTTCAGGTACTATTTTAACAATCCCCTTTCGCCTGACTGAGTTTCCAGTATTTGAAATCATTGTTGTTGTCATAAATTGTAAAATATATTCGTAGTCTAATTTGGTAATATTCTAACATTTATTTTATACTTTTGATACATTTTATTCAAACTGTGATAAATAAAACTACTTATGATTGTATAAAGTTTCAAATCAATTACTTTCATCCTTATATATTTCAAACGCGTCTAGGCACGACTACAAATTGAAAAGCAATAGAAAAAAAAAATAACAAGAAGGTATTTATACCGGGTGTAACAAGACCCTCAACGAAGCCGAGGTCTACGTATTCTGCCCATCATCAGGACCATTTCTGTTCAAAATTATTGCTGGGAAACGATTTTCATTTTTGGTGTTAAAAAAGCATTGCATACATTACCACGCAATGTAACGCGTACAAAAGACCGCGCCTGCGAGTGAATGCTACACAGCTGCGTGCGGCCGAGTTGAAAGGCAACGTTTATGTGCGTGCTCATGAAATACATTGAGTGATGACGTTTTGAAGCCATTGTTTGTTACGAAATACTAAAAATTTTGATAATGTTTCTGTAGACAAAAAATTGGAAATAACGAACAAAATAAGATTACATGAAAAAATTAAAAAAAAAAATTGACTTTGACCTTCAATAACTTCGTAGGTATTGGTTTCCCAGGTATAGTCTAAAAGACAAAAATAATCCTGATGATGGGCGGAATGCGTGGACTTCGGCTTCGTTGAGGGTCTTGTTACACCCGTTATTTGTCGTTTTCGTGGTCCTCCGAGACGGGGGCCTCAAGGATCGGGGTACTCCTTCAGGTCAGGGAATAACCCAATAGTACCCAATGGTAAGCATGGCTGTGTTATTCACAAAAGTCAATAAAAATATCTTGTTACTGCGAGTGAATATTTAAAATAAAATTTTAAAATATTATACAATTCACATTACAAAATAAATTATAATATTACACAATTTATTATCTACGAATACGGATCATACGTAATATTTTTTTCGATCAGGTATTACAGATGATCGAAGCATATTTTATAAAAGGTTTGATTTGAAAACAATAATTACTTTAATCTTATTAGTTACTTTTATTTGTTTTAAGATGTATTTAATGTGACTAGATTTATTGCATTCTGAGAAGAGAATCAGTTGTTTCGTAGTTCTATAGGAAATATAATAAATGTTTGTTGCTTTACCGTGTTTAAATGTAATAAGTTATGAATTCGGAAAACAGCTTAGAATAAATAACACTAAAAGCCGAGTCCTTGTAAATAAAGTGAGGCAACTAAAACTGAGCCATAATGGAACAGTTTTCAGATTTAATCCTTCACACGATAATTGTAACTAAATTCAATAAAATAGTAACTAATTGAAACTATTTCGTACGTTGAAGGGTACGATTAAGTAAAGTATGATGTATAAAAATCTGAAAAGTGAGACTTTATGGCTCAGTTTTAGTTGCCTCACTTTTGACAGTGCGCTGTGTAGGGAACTATGTCTCTAGCTGTTATTATTCTAAGGAAAACAGTAATATATAAATGGATGGTATTGTCGTGAATTAGCTCAAATTGAAAAGTGAATGTTAATGTAGTAACGTTATGCGTTACGTTTAGTATTTGCGTTTTCCTCTGTTCCTGGTGTGGACGGATTGAATGTGTCTAAAGTTGTTGTTGATCTGACTTACAAATTGTTGTACCTGTACCCTTCAAAATAAAGTTGTAATTGTAAAGTTTAAACTGACTCTTATTTAATAGATAAGGCGCTTTTCTGGCCGAAAGTGGCGTCGCATTGAATTTTATTTAATATTGTATAATTCTAATACACATTTTTAATAAAACTTCTCGTGGAATTTTTAGGGCCCATATAGTCTAGTACCTATTATTCTCGTAATACTCGTAATAACTGCTAGAAGTAGATAGCAAAACTGCTAAAAAGTGGCCGATTTTGACACATTTGCTATCTACTTCTACGAATTACTGCGAGAGAATGTAGTGATCTTCTAGATGCTAAAAATAGTAGACCATGGGCCCTAAAAATTCCACAAAAAGTTATACTAACATCCTTTTTTATTAACAATTTATTAAATAAAAACCTCTGCTGAGGGCGCCACTTTCGGTCAGGGAATCGCTTTAACATAGATTCTTTCCTAATCTTACACCTTTAAGTATAACCATGCCAATATATTATACAAATGCCATAAAAATATAACTAGGTAATAGTTATATGACTTTTTGTACACAGACAATTTTATAGACGTAAACAGCGCGGGTAAAGACGAAGACAAGAATACGAAGCTAATGTAAATGCTATCAAAAGTTAAAATGAGACTAAATAAGGTAAATATTTAAAACAATATTCAATATAAGAAAAAGTTTTTACTTAAGTATTGACGAGGTTCAAGCGCTGCGAAAATAACTTAAAATCATAGCACAGCCGATGTTTAAGGCCAGCTGTTAATTAAATAATTTGTATTTGTATGGTATTTGTGCCTTTTACTTAGAAATATATTTCAGAATCATTTTGTAGACGTTTTATCTTACTCTAATTGTTGTTTTCTGACCGATATCCCCTGTAAGTAAAGTTCGTTCGCTTAGATAGTGACTGGTGTCGGTACACCCACTTGCACTTGTGTTCAGAGACAGGAATACCGGTTACAAACACAACCTTTCACTACGGCACTTCTATGTAAACTGACAAAACGCGGTATCCTTTGTTTGTGCGGCGGCATCCTTTGACAAGAAGCAGCACGTGCAAAGGCGGCGCAATAAAAGGGCGACACTATCTAAGCGAACGGACTTTATAGCTATACAGAACACAGGGCCCAGTAAATCAAACACTTCGCGAGATTACACGACCATTCAGACTGACACCAGACTGATGACGCAGGGCTGCCATTTGTAGTATTTTTTCAAAGAAATTCTAAGAATAAATTGCCCTGCGTCAGTCTGCATGATCGTGTAATCTTCCTCAGGTTATCAAAAAGCGAGCTAGCAATTTTGTTGGCTGGCTGGTAACCTTCGCTGGTGAATCAACGCAAGTGAATTGACTGACGAGCCTGGCTCACGTTGCGATTGGTCGCCTTTTTAAAACTTTCTTATTATGAGAAAATTAACAAACTACTAAAATTAACTGTTTAGTACACGTGTACATAACGTACGACGAGCCGCGAGTAAAATTGTAAGCTTTACTATAAGATTAGGCCAAGCTTAGTCTCGCCCGCCGATCACAGCCTTAAAGAACCATTCCATCCATCAGTCAGCCATTCCATCAGTCTGGAACAAATTTTAAATCATCAGTCTGGAAAAAATTCAAAGTCATATACACTCATGGAATGGACTGATGCCAGAAATCTCCCTCAAAGTGGGGACACGTAAAAGTCCTAGCTCATGGAGAGGGGAGACATTTATAAAAGCTCGACGCATCAGCCGGCAGTAGTCTCGTCGTTGAGTAGAGGCGCCGCGCCGCACACGTTGCTGATGCTAGACTGATAATGTAATCTCCCTCAAAGCGCTAGCTCATGGAGAGGGGAGACGCATATAAGCTCGACGCATCAGACGGCAGTAGTCTCGTCCCGCTCGTCGTTGAGGAGGGGCTCCGCGCCGCACATGCGCACGTTGCGCGTGCACGCCACCACCACCAGGCACAGCCCGGCCACCACCAGCCACACGCCCGCCATGTAGAACGTCAGGTCCCACGTGCCGGTCACGTCGAATAACAGACCTGCAATTTAAATAAAAACAATATTTAGTTAGTTCTGTTATGCTCTTAGAATAAATAACTCTTAGAAGCAGAGTCCTTATGTATGTAAAGTGAAGCAAAAAAAACTGAACCAAAATGGTTCAGTTTTCAAATTTTTATATCCTACATACACGTTACCAAATTGTAACTAAAATCTAATAAAATAATAACTAATCCCATATACCTAAATAGCGAAATTGAAACTGTTTTGTACTTATTCGGTATGATTGGGTAATAATGGAGAATAAAAATCTGAAAACGGAGCCGTTTTGGCTGTTTTAGTTGCCTCACTTATGACAGTGTGGTTTGTAGAAAACTGTCGTTCTAGGTGTTATTATTCTAAGGTTATGCTCTAATAATAACTTTTAGAAGTAGAGTTCTGTGGTGCTTGTAGTAAAGTAAGGCAAAAAAACTAAGCCAAAATGGTTCAGTTTTAAGATTTTTATATCCTTCACACACGTTACCAAATCGTAACTAAAATCCAATAAAATAGTAACTAATCTCATACAAGTAGGGACATTGAAACTTTTTTGTTCTTATAGGTATGATTGAATGAATGAATGAATAAAATTTTATTGATACAAATCACACACACATAACAAGGAACAAAGAAGAAAAAACAGGAAACAACAAAAAAAAATAAAAAAACAACATGCTTAAGCTTAAATAGAAAAAAAAAATGAAAAAAAAATCAAAACCAAACTACATGCAAAAATTGGGTCACGGGCCAATCAGGACCCTACCTCAGGTAATGTATGAAGGATAAAAGTAAAAAAACTGAGCCGTTTTGGTTAAAATATATTTGCCTCACTTTCGACAGTGCGCTTTGTAGGAAACTATCGTTCTAGGTTGTTAATATTCTAAGTTATTCTAATTAATTTATGACAGTTTTCATAAATTAATATTCGCTCTTCTTTAATGGAATTGTTACGACCGTCATTAAAATAAAATAAAAATAAAAATAGCTTTATTACTGAAATCATTTTACAATAAATTTACGCCGAGACTTCCCGGTAAGTAATCAAAGATACTTGTGGTGAGAATGACTCGTAACTTCCCAATTGGATTACAGCAACGATTTAATTTAAAGGGTTACAGCAAGCTTACAGTTAATTATATTATAATATTTGTAAAATTACGATTAAGTTAGTACGTGTGTGCGTGTGTATGTGTAAGTGTGTGTTGGTGTGTGTGTGTGTGTGTGTGTGTGTGTGTGTGTGTGTGTGTATGCCTATATGGGGTGTATTCATGTTATTCGAATAAGTAGATTTTCAATTTCCTCATATGATTGAGATTTTAACCAATCAGTCACTACTTTCTTACATTTGTTCAGCTGCATAGGATACATATTAAGTACACGATTAATTTTATTGTAAAGATAAGCGGATTGGTCATCATACTGACGTCTGGCGAAAGCAGTGCGAGTAGGATATGATGTCATTACAATATCCTTTCTTCGTTTGTTTAACTTAGCTTGGTCGAACTGTGATGATTTATGACATTTAAGTATAATATTAAGAATGTACAATTTTCTTACTGATAGGAGATCACTGATCTTGTACAGGGTATCTGTAGGAAACCTAAAGGGCTTGAAGTACATCACTTTAATCAGTGATCTCTGCGCTCTTTCGACGTTTAGGAAACTGGTCTTGTCCGCACCTCCCCATACCGTGATGCAGTAGTTGATAACGGATTGTGCCATAGCAACATAGATTTTATTTAATAGCTCAGTCCGCATCACGTGCCTCAATGTTTTAAATAACCAAATCAGTTTCCTAATTCTGTTCATAGTTGCTTCAATATGAGAGTGCCAGCTTAGTCTTTGGTCTACCATTATGCCTAGGTATTTTGTACATGTCACTTTTTGTAAAGCTGGACAATCGCAATCCAAGGACGTAGTGTCTGAGCAGCCATGAATCCTCACACAGAAGCTATCTCCAGGCTGGGAGGCAATATTAGGAGTGAAGCAGATGTAATTTGTTTTCGATGTGTTTAATGTGAGGAGATTATCATCAAGCCATTTCGAAATCACAGATAAACCCCTCTCAGTAATATCTCTAACGTGCTCCCAAGAGTTACCCGCAAAAACTATCGCCGTGTCATCGGCATAGGAGAATACCTTTCCCCCAACGCCCTCCAGGTTACACAGTTCGTTAATGTATACCAGGAAGAGCGTTGGGCCAAGGACACTTCCCTGCGGTACGCCAAATAAAACTACTTTTTCGTCACTCCTATATCCATCAATTTTAACTTCTTGAGTTCTGTCATGAAGATAACTTTTAAAGAGAGACAAAGCTGTACCTCGAATTCCTATTCTTTCTAACCTATGCACAAGGATGGGGACAGATACAGTGTCAAAGGCTTTTTTTAGGTCTAAAAAGACCACAAGATATTTGTTACCTTTATCCACTTCCCTGACAATCGAAGAAGTAAGGTCTATGATAGCATCCTGGGTGGATATTCGCTGCCTGAAACCGTATTGAGAGCCAGACAAAATTTTGAATTTATTTAAGTAGCTTATTAGTCTTTCGTTTAGCAGTTTTTCAATTATCTTGGAAATAACGGTCAACACGGAAATTTTTATTATAGGCCTAATTAAATAGGCCTGTAGTTATTAAGATCAGTTCTGTCGCCACCCTTGTGCACGGGAGTCACGATCGATCGCTTCAATGCTCTAGGAAATACCCCAGTACGGAAACAAAGATTAGCTAATGTGGTGATGTGGGGTACTAAGAACTCTCTAGCAAACTTAATAAATTTGGTGGGTATGCCATCCCAGCCAGGAGCACTATCCGAGTCCAGTCCCCTGAGAATGCGATCAACTTCACATGGATCAGCGTCCAGCAGAACAAATGAAGATGAGTGAGCCATTTGAGTGCCAGCAACGATAGAATGAGAGTCTAGTTTTTGGCCGACCCGTCTTCTGATGGATTCTGCTAAATTTTGACCGATGTTCACAAAGAAATCGTTAGCGTGGTTCACTGAAGTTTGGGGGGATGCTGTAATGTTTAGAAGTTCTGTGTTCGTAGTTTTTGGTGGTTTATACTGAGTGATATTATTTATAGTAGACCATAGTTTTTTAGGATTATTTATTGTTTGATTTATTTGTCTTTTATTGTATTCTCGTTTTAACTTTTTAACTAGATTACTACAAAAGTTGCGAAAGCGTTTATAGGTAATTTTTAAAATTTCATTGTGTGGATTTGTTTTAATTTTCATCTGCATACTATTCCTCAGTTTTATACATCGTATAGCACCCAACGTAATCCATGGCTTCAATATCTTAGTTTTACTTGGAATAGGTATATTTTTAGAGTTTTCAGCTAACGCTGACTTGACCATACAAATTAATGAAGATGCAAACACATCAGGATCGTTATAAATGTTAAGCATAGATGTATCCGCAGACAAAAGAGTATTGAATGATTTTTCGTAATCGATGACCGTTTTATACTTACGTGGAGTATTTATCCTACCAGCCTGCTCAATGTTTAGATAAACCGATTGATGATCGGTCACGGTAGTATTCAAAACTGCAACGAAGGCTGTTTTAGTGGTACTTACAAGTTTCAACATGGCATGATCAATACAGCTGTTCAATCTTGTGGGGAAAGTGTGTCCAGGTTGAAGTCCAAAAGACGATAAGACATTCAAATAATTTAACCTATTGTTGCGTTCATGGGCTTTTTCAGTAGGCGAAACAATCAAATCTATATTTATATCGCCTAAGATCATTATGTTTTGGCACCTTGAGAGACAATCCAGGTGAGTATGTAGGGAGCTTAAGAAGTTTTCTGCATTTATATGCGACGGTGAACGATAGATTCCCAATATTATATAATTTGACACCTGAATTTGAAGACCGGTAGGTTCAGATAAGTTAAGTTCGTTAATTTTAACATATTATTTTTTATGTACACAACGACTCCGTCATTTTGGTTTAGCAATTTAGTGGTATGAAAAGAAATATAATTTAATAATATTGGGATTGGTTTCGATAAGTTCAACCTACACTCAGTCAGTATAAGAATATCCACTTCTTTAGTTAATTGTGACAAAGTTATTTGTAAGTCATCGATGTTCTTATAAATACTTCTCATATTTTGGATGAGAATAGACAAGTTGTTATTGTGCGAGTCCGCATTAAAATAATTCGATAATGATTCGATATTGCACGTTACCGAGTTCGCTGGTCGAATATTGTCTAAATCCTGTATTAAGTTAAACCCGTCCATCATAAAGATAAATATAAGTTAGTATATTGTGCATAGTAGCAATACGGTTGTTTAGAAATTACCTTAGTGACCCTTCGACTCGCATCGGACGCGGACATGCGCACGAGAGAAAAACCATTACTTGACCTACATTTGGCAGTCAAGCGCATGATTATTACGTTTAGTGAAAAAATAATAATATCAGCTGTTGAGTGGTTGTAATTGTGATGTGTAATTTTGAAAGTAACGTGTACGTGTAATTGTAATAAGTTATGGTATGCAGGTATTAGAGTAAACTGTATGTGTTTATTATGAACGTGTACAATAAGTTTATTTGAATATGTGCAAAAATGTATGAAGGCGTATTTGTGTGTAAATAGTGAGAAGTGTAAATAAGTAGTAGGATCGATTGAACAAGGATACGAAAAATATTTTGAGTTTGGTGTGTGTTTGTGTACAGGTTTGTATGAGGAAACTCTGTGTTTTCTTATAATAAGGTTAGTTATATAAAAGTGTGCAAAGTAAATGTTTATAAAAGTAGTTATTATTTTTAACAAGGTTGAGAGTAACATGATATCAAAAAATGACACAAAAATAGCACAAACAAGAATTGATAGTCAGATTTCCTGAAGAAGGTGGTGTATTTGGGCTTCGTTTTGGATTAAAATTATTTTAGTGTTATCATCCTTCCTCACAAAAACTTTACCGAAGGCAGTCCAACAGTACTTGTACTTTTGAGATTTAACCAAGTCCCTGGATAGAAAATGTAGACGGGCGCCCTTTGCAGTTAATTGTTCAGAAATAAAGACTGGTGCGTCCTCGTTGGAAGTCAAACCCAGATGTTTAGCCTGAAGTTTTGTTTTATTTTTATGGTTAAATTCTTTAGTCTTCTTCAGTAAGTCTGTTCTTGTTATAGTGGAGGATAGTTCAACAATGATCAGTGGATTTTTCTCCGTCTCCTTTCTACCTTTTAACCTGAAAATGTCCTTGATATCCCGGGGACAAAAATCCAGATTAATAGTTTTAGCCAAATTCGTAACCATATTTATCAAATCGTTTCGATTTTCTTGTTGTTTTCGTGGAACGTTCTTTAATTCTATGCTTGACTTACGGGTGAATCTCTGGAGGTCTTCAACCCTGTCCTCAAGGATAGATATATATTCTTTGTCCTTTTTTGCCTGTTGTTCGAGGAGGTCGATTTTCTTACGAAATTCTTCGTTTTGATGAGTTAATAGCGAAATTGATGATTCAATGTTTATGTTAGTCTGTTTTATGTCTTTTAAGCTATTTGTGATTTCAGCAATATCCTTTTTTTGAACACCAATCAGGGAAGTGATTAACTCCTTAATTTCTTCTTTAAAGCAAGAGAACTCAGTTGGTGATGTCTCAGTTTCCCTAAGCCTTTTACTGCGGTGGTAAACATAATTCGGCGGCGTAATTTCACCTCCTGCTTGGTCTTTTGAAGATTTAGTTAATAGCTGGGGATCCGATCCATAGCTGGTAAGCGTACTATCTTCTCTACGAGCCGAAACAGTCGGAATATTAATAGGCGGCGTATGGAGTAGTGACATTGTAGGTCTATTTGACGCGCGTAGGCCTAAATGAAGTGCGTTCCGACGGGATTTGCTACAAGCAGCGGGCGGTGCAAGCAGTCAGGGGCGGCGCCGGGGTACGGTGCAGCCGATGAGTGGTAGGGAGTGGTGAATAGCAAGTGGGCGGGGCCTAAGTGATTCACTTACTTGTGAAGCGGCGCAGGAGCAGCAAGTAGCCAGTTGTCTTTATCTTAATTCACAGCTCTCGCTCACCCACTATAGTAGTCACTGCTTCTTGTTTATCGTATCCTGGTACTTCGCTTGAATTTTTGTTACTATTTTTAGTTTAATTTTTCCGAGTATTTTAAGCGCAAAATTGACACGGAGCTTGCTTTAGACACGACCGGTAGTGCCGGCATCCAAGAGAGAAGGGAGTCATTAGGTCATGCTCGTTAATATTGGCATAGATGAATCTCGAAGGACCAAAAGCCACGCAAAGATGGTAAAGTTATATTTATCCCTTATCAACTAAATGTAAAAAAATATGAATAATCGCAGTAGACATAGGTAATAGATGGGATGGGATGCTTTTGTGTAATCATATCTCTGCCCTATCTTTTGAACTTCCGTTTGACACTGAAACACAACAGTTTAAACAATATAATAGTTAGGTACCTCCAATAGGCGGGCCAACCAAATGTCCAATGCCTTGAGCCAGCAGGACTAGTCCATAAGCAACGGTGAAGTACTCCATCGGAATGAGCTTCATCAGCAACGCCGGTGAGTAGGAGTACGTGCTGGCGAAGGAGAACCCGAAGACCGCCGAGTTGACGCTCAGCGCCCAGAAGTTGGTGATGACTAGGGGGTACGCGGCCACGGAGAGACCGCAGAGGATGAGGCAAGCGGAGAACGCCTTGGTCACGTTCATCCAAGGCTGGTCTCCCGTCCAACCTAAGCCGACCTGAAAGATTTTAAGGCGAGGTTTAAAAAATTTACACTTATTGAAGTAAAGCCATATTACGTCGCTCAAAGATCCTACAGAGGTCGTACTCTAAGCTCTTATAGCAAAATCAGTGATGTTGTGATAGAGAGAGAGCCATTCATCGCGTATAGCGCCATCTCAATCACAACATTGCTTCGATATTACTTTTGACAGTCTTCTTATTTATATCTTTCTATAAACACGTATTGAACCATAGACACGATTCAGTGATTTTGGTTCGATAAATAATCGATACATTTTAATTTGAAACTTTTTCTACGAATTTATTTTCGTGAATATTTTTGCCTAATCTGCCAAATCGGTCTCACTCGGTGCTATATATCTCGCTTTATTTTTTTGCATTAAGGGTGGAGGACCTAAAATTAAGGGTCTGATTCGACGGTTCCGAATAGCAGATAATTGTATCTCATCTGGTTTAAATAAAAAACTGAACAGAATTTCTATGAATTTATCAGTCGCGTCAAGTAAGTTAATTTATAACCGGAACCAGTGGGTTTTTTATTCGAGATGTATTAAAACAAATTTGGATTGTCCGACACAGATAGTGTTATTTCCAGCAGAATAGATAGGTATGTAAGTAGTTGATGGAATAAAAAAAAACGGAGTATTCGCAACGCAAAGTCAACTTGTTAGCCTCACTAATCATTTAATTGCTAAATTCCATTTAAAAAAAAGTTATTTATGAGTCAAAACAACAGACAAAGCTATCCTGAAAGCCAGACAAAACTATTGCGCAACAAATTAAATTGGTTCAAGGTTCAATTGACTAAATTATGACATGGACCACATTAATTTTGTTCTCCACAAAAACCCAAAAACGGAACTGGCACTATGGCACAATTAAAAACTATTAGAAATAAAAAACACTTTTTACTGATTATAGCGCGTATATTGGTTGGTTATTTTAGAAACACTTAGTTTGTTTAATTGTTTTTTTTTGGTTTCCCAACGTTTCGACACCTTTCCAGGAGACGTGGTCACGGAGGGACTTACGCAAAAAGGCTTCTTATCAATAAGACAATAATCTTTTTCAATTATTGTCAAATATCTGGAAAGATGTTTCAATTGAATGTCGAGGTAATTCCTCACATTGATGAAATGACGCTGGCTTACAGCGTAAGAGTTGGATATACTAGGAAAAATTCGACGATGTCACTAGTGACTCGGTAGCTCAGTGGTCAGAGCATTGGACCGGACATCCAAAGGTCGCGGGTTTGATTCCCGGCCGAGAATTGATCTGGTGCGAGTCATATTTTTTCTAGTATATTATTTAGTATTGTATAAAAATAGCATTGTGAATGCAAAAATCGCAAATTAAAAAAAAAAGCTGAATTAATACCAATATACGCGCTGTAATCCGTAAAAAGTGTTTTATTCCTAATGAACTGTACGCGCGGAGGTCTTAGAAGTGTATATTCAAAATTAACTCACAATGCCTATTGCGCTGGCTATGCCGATGATGCTGAGCATGATCTCCGCCCCTTCCATGTCCCTGGTGACCATGAAGGACTTGAGAAAGAAGAAGGGCACGATGAACCACACGGACAGGATCAGCTCGCACAGGTTAAACATAAAGAAGTGAAACTCGGTGAACATTGTGAAATTGAAACTGGTCTTGAGAGTTTCCCAACAGCGGTGGTACCATCTCTGGAAAAATTAAACATTCAACTTTTACATAAAATTTAAAAAAGAAGACATCCTTTTTCTTTGAAAGAAAATTTTGTTTTCTTCTGCCTTTGTAAATGTTTTATTCTAGTACATATACTTTTAAAAGCAAACATCGTGTACCAACAGATACAGAAATGTGATAAAAACAAACAATCTTTCATGAGACTTTTTGAAACTGAGAGCAAACTCTATATATTTTGCATCATTCAAAACTCTGCATACTTTATTAGAAGAAATTTATATTATACGGACACGTGATGCAAAAGTCAACTTATATTGATACTCATATAGCTCCACGCGGCCGCTTTGTTTTGTTGTTAGAAATAGACGCTGTTCCTAAGTACTTCGGAAATAGCAGTCTGCGGTGTTTACCTCTGTGATACTACTATTATTCTATACTATAGGTACGCACTTCGAGCATCGCGGCTTCGTTCCGTAAAGTTCTGTAAAGAAGCCCGTCTTACTCTAAGGGTACGCACGACTTTGATTTTTTTAGTAATCGAAGACGTATGAGTTAAAAATGTGTGTTTTTGCGTTAAGCCAAAGAATATTTGTATTGCTACCTGGCTTTTTATCAACACCAACACTAAAATTTAGAAAAAGGTCATCGTTTTTGCTTGAAGAAAAAAAAACAGTAAAAAACATTATACTTTTTGAAGAATGCGGCGCTGCACACCCTTGAACTATTTTTTTATCTAAATAAGATCTATAGACCGCAACTTTGCCTGCGTGGACAGTTTTTTGCTATCCTTCGGGAACTGTATGTTTTTTTCTTTTCTTGATCGGTTTAGTAGTCAAGACGTGAAGGCGTAACAAACAAACAAACGGTCTTTCGCATTTATAATATTAGTAAAGAAGTAAGGACTATATAAGATTATAGATTCAAAGCAATTTACCATTTCATCGTCGGATTCGGAATCAATGGACCACATCGAGTTCCTATAGATGTCTGGCAGCGACGATGTTTTCAGTTTATATCGAGGTAATGTCAACATAGCACCGCGGTAAATCATGGTGTGCGGGTGCAGTGGCATATTCCTGAAATAATGATGGTCAGTTGATATTTGCCTTGCTAACCAATTCGTTTGTTGAGTTTTGACATCGTTTACATTCTTACTTGATGATAATTGGTGCTTTTCTTTTGGCTTGGAAGTAGAGTTTATATCTGTTTTACTCTTGACCGCATCCTTAGTTTTTGACTCCTCTATATTAATATTGTCTTCAGACTTCTTTGCAGTTTCAGCCTCTCTGATATCTTTAGGCATTTTAAGTTTAACTTGAACAGGCAATTTGGCCGGCTCGTTGGCTACAACAGTAGAGGGCGTCTCTACATTCAGATTTACTTCAGATCGTCTGCGAGTTAATAAATCGGGATAATTTTGTAATACTATGTTGTAAATTCTTTTGTTTTCCATGAGCTTTTCTATTACTTCAGGCGGGACCTGAAAATGTTATAAAGGAGTTATTACTACTTGATTATTAACATCATTTATTTACATCATTGTTACTATACAAATGACTATGACTATTAGTTTGTATAGAAAAACGTACCTTTTCGTTATGTTGTATAAAAGTTGGTAAATGGACAACAGAATATACACGTCTAGTATTTTGTTCAGCATTCATCTGAGTGGTCGCTTCCAGTTCCTTAGCCTCGGCAATAGAGGTTGCTAGCGTGTGTAAGATGTATTCGGGGCTCTTTCCACTCTTCATAAGATTTTTCAACTCATTAGCTGTCAAAAATATGGACTCTCCGCCAATGGACTTTGAGGAAGACACTGAGCCTGCACTGGACGATCTCCTTGATCTTGACAGTCTTCTTTCCCTCTTTTGTTTTATTTCTAACCATTCAGGAGTTCTCATCAGAGCTCCACATACGCACATGTTAAGTAAAGTGCCAGCTAGTAATACAACTGTATTCCTCCAGTCGTAAATTTGTAGAAAATAATAAGTCAATGGAGAATAAATTAAAGTCCCAACGCCAATACCGCTGGACGCTAAAGAAAATGCCAAGTTCCTCCTTTTGTCAAACCAAAATGCGACGGATACGACGGCGGTTACGTACAATATACCCATGGCTAAACCAGCCATAAATCCAAATGTGAGACATAACATCTCAATGGAATTACTTATGGAAGCCAGCAGAAAACTTATGGTTGACAGGACACCAGCAATCATTGTCATCACTCTGCAGCCATATCTATCTACTAAAGCACTCATAATAGGTCCAGCTAAGAGGGGCGTGGCTATGAAGAGACTTCCTATTAAAGAGATTTTGGACTGGTTTCCTTCAAAATATACTGTGAACTCCTCTTGTAGGAGTCCGTACGAGAAGCCTAGTCCATCGGCGCAGGCGGATACGAGAAAAGCTGCGCCTACCACCACCCAGCCCCATCCTCCGTCAGGAATAGGTGGAGGCTTAATATCTTCTGAATCATCCGAAAACTCACTAAGATCATCATCAGACAAACCTTTAAATTTAACTCTTTCTACTGGAAGTGAATCGTCATCCTTAGTGTAGTGAGCTACGATTTCATTGTCCTTTGATTTCAACGAATTCACTTTATTCATATCATCTTTAAGCTCGGAATCGTGCGATTTCTCGTGATTGGGGGACTGTCTCCCATTCATTAGTTTTTCCAATACACTACTTTCATTCATAATGGATCGTATTTCGAATTTTTAGTCACGTAAGTAAATCTGCAAGAAAAAAAAAACATTCGTAAGTTTTTATAATGCTTGTTGTTTAATTATAAAAGTAATGACGTCAGATTTAAATAAAAAATAAGATTTTCTTATATAAAAAATATATGTAATAATTTTAATAAGTATGATTATTTTGCACCTTCAATACATTTTCGCTGACATAAAAGACGTGTAGATTTTAACGAAATTTTCCAAAACACAAATGGATTTTGTCTTGACTTATTGATAAATAATATGATTGATAAGTCATTAAAATTTTATTTAAATACTTTTAATTTTAGATGTGTGATGTTAATTTAGATTGTTTTCCTTTACTCTCTCATTGTTAAAATTTTTCTTAGTGAAATTCATTACAGTCTTTGCTATGTAAATCTCATCGTTGGATTGGAAACTACCAAGTTATATTTCTAAATGTAATGAGAGAGCTGTAAATTTTGTAGTTAAATAAAAAATATTATTTCATTTATTATATTGCGGTGGAATGCTACTATCCCCGTCAATTGGTAATGCGCTGGAACCTTGTCAAATTAACATACACATCAACGTCATCCGCAACTAAAAATGACAAAAAACAGTAAAATTCTAATAGGTAATATAATATATTAATTATTGAATTCTTATTTTCAATAAGAAAGGGTCTAGGTATATGAGAAAATTACAATTGTTTTTCGTTTTTGAGGTTAAAATCATGGCCGCCAGGCGCATTACCAATTGACGCGGATAGTACGTTTGCTGTTGAAACAAAAAAAATTACGATCAAAAGTAATCAATCGAAATTATGCAGTTTTGTAAAGTTTTACAAATTATACACTTTTAATACCTAATACCCTATGGACTTTTTTATCATAACGCTGCGTTCGCCGGTCAGTCCAGGGTATCCGTTTAAATATTTCATTAAAATGATAAAGTCTTTTTCTATAAAAATATATGTTGAATTCAGATAAAAATATTATGAATAACATCATAGAAAATAATCACAAAACCGACTCTACATCCCATAGGATAGAGGATTTTCCTCTTCTTCTAAGAATATACCTACGAAGTACGATATATAGTTGGTAATTTTGTTTTTTTTTATATTTTGTATTCATATAGGTATTAGTTTTTTATACGTACCTAACCTAGGTATAAGGGATACTCGTATATTATTAGCGTGAAAGAAAGAAAGAGTTTTGTGTAAAAAGATACCTAATTATTTAAATTAATTAATTAAAGATTAGATAGTAGGTACTATATAAAAAAATATAATAGATATACAAAGATTATACGTAAGTACTTACATATTAATTTGCGAGTAACAGCGAAATTATTTGTTTTGGGACACAAAGTAATCAAATAAAATTGATATGATAATGCACAAAAAACGTGTTATCACAAGGTTTTATATAAAATTAACTAGTAGGTAAGTATTTACTTTTTGTTATCAATCAAATACCTACCAGCAATTCGGCCACAAAAAATTGAGTAGGTACACTGTACAGTTACACTCACTACACAGTATCACTTATTTACACTAACCTCACAGGCTTACATTACTCTCTATCACACATGTAGAGTCGGTTTAGTTCCTTCACGGCCGCGTATTCTAACCAAACTTAGAATAATGTTCACACATGACTCTACGCCGACACGTCACGTCATCCTGCTTACGTTATCAATACGGTACTGTGATGGATGTGAAGGACACGCACGCTCAAACAACATGCGACCGTAAATAGGGCGGTAAAATCTCACAAAAAATGTTCTAAAAACGCAAAACGCGATGTAAAGCTGTATTTTTGGTATGCTATTTTGTTTGTAGAGGTGTCTATACTTATTTGACTTCTTATTCAAAAAATAAGCACTTGACTAAACTAATAACATAAAAATCATTGCAGAGATGCACAAACTTTTTTATTTATGAGACTTTGAAGTGGGCATGATTGTATGAAAATAGTGGTGTGGGCGGTTAGATGTGCCGCCGGCGGCCGATGAGTATAAATTTTTCAAGCATCATAATTTAAAAAAACTCTTAGACATACGGAGCAGCTGTAGGTTAATTGTTTCAAATACACTTTCAAAATAATAGTAGCAACTAAATATGTCAAAAGCCCCTTAGTTTCTGAATTGAATTGCAAAACTGAAAAATTTTGCCCATTTTCTCGTATTACGCAAGTAGTAACTTTTTTTTTTACTTTCCAAACGTCGTTTTACACTCCTCTAAGGGGTCCAAATAACATACCAAAAATGCAACTTTACATCGCGTTTTGCGTTTTAAATGTAGAATTTTACTGGGCTAGTAACCGTAGCCAAAATGTAGCAAGTAGTCTCTCTATTTTGTGCCGTAGTATTTTTGTTTGGCGATAAAAATGTGTATGTTACTAATACAACAGTTGTTCAAGTAATTAGTGTTAATTAAACTGTATCCCGTTTAAATTAAAGTGAATCATGGTACCTACCTACTCGGGAATGGAATATCATAGTTTTCTGCAAAGTCACTTTGTAATACTGAAAATTGAACTGGTTATTGTTAGGGCAGTACTTCGTCTGCGGGGACAGCTATTTTCTATCTCTCGGGTATTTAACAGTTGGTACTTTTTTTCTGGACGAAAGGCAGCAATGTCTTTTTCTTAGCCCTTGACAATATGTATGCAAAATTTCATGATGATCAGTTGTGTACCCAACTAGCAAAATATGTCGTAAAAAAATCAGCAGCACGTTTCTATTTCAGCTATTAGTAGTGTGACGGATTTACAAAATGTTGAGTGAACGATCTGTGAACGTTCTCTCAACGCGATTTGGGCGCACTTCTCTCTGCTTTAAATGCTGTAAATATCGTAAGATTATCGTCTGAATTGCGTATTAGTTGAAAGAATGTAGAGTAATCGCGAACTCAAGTGCTACTGGTGCTATAATAGTCAGTAGAACCTCTTTCATTCGACTTATTAGTGGTAATAATAGCAGTGCGGTTACAATCACTCGACACTTTGATCGTGTAAATGCAACCAAGCAGCACTCATAGACCGTTGTTGTCACTGTTGTGTTGTGTTCGCGTAAACGAAGGAAATAAAAATAAATGTATGTTGCCTTATTATAGTCATGCTAAGTATACCTTTACGATTTTACAGCCATAATGACAATAAAGGTAAGCTATTAAAGTTAGCTCATAAGTCTTAATTCGGAATTAATTTTTTCGTCTATAATCTTTACATTTGTAGTTAATATTTTCATGGGCCACAAGATTTCTGGCAAATAATAAATCGCAAATAATATTAATATAATAGATAAAATTAATTCGCCATTAATAGCATTTCAATTATCATTACAAAGCATTCACTCAGCTCTTAGCCGATATAAATATAAAAAATAGAAATGAGGTTTCCATTTTACGACTTCTAAGAGCGCCATTGCAGCTAGTTTAGGGTTCCTTAGCGCAATGTTAAATCGTCAATCTATCATACGGTTTACAAACAATCTGTATGAGCGTAATATTTCCTACTGAATCCGCACTAATATTAAGTATTTGTTCTTCATCCGTTGGTTGATGTTGATGGTTTCAACATCTTATTAACTTTCCGTCGGAACCCTCACTTCTTTTAAGTTTTTTCCACCGATTATTCTCCATTTTCCACACTGCTGTAAAAGATTTTATTTAACTTTCATACCACTATTATGCTGCATGATGGCTTCCAAAATTATCTTTGGGCACCTTTGGGCCTGTAATAGATAATTTGATAGCGTTTTCTCAACTTTAATAGTAAAGTCGAATTAAAGCCTTGCCGAATGCTATGATATGACATTAGATGCTGTAATAGTAACTGAAAAGCTATTTTGTTGAATGAACAGATACATTACTCCACAATAATGCTGTAAAAATTAAGTGACGAAAGATGGTGCTATAAAAGCTAGTTTTAGGACAAATTAGCACTTTGGTTGCTTTTAAAGACCTGTCATAAGACTAACGGTTGTCTGAATGCGATTGAGAGATATCTTTATACAATTGTCGAGTAAACGCGATATGAATTATTCGAGTCCACGTTTACTAGACATGTTTATAGAACCAAAAAGCATTGAATGCTGAAAGATCTAGAAAGCTGCTTTTATACTGCTTTTTGAAATGATAGGATCTTTCATACGAGTGTTTTACGATCCATAGTCGTGAGAGTGATTGCTTAAACGATCTCTTTGCTAGTTGGGTAGTTAAGACATGAAAGCGTAACTTTCTCACTTTAATATTATGTAGATATAATACCTAGGTAGTTATAGGTAGTTACATTTTTGTCTTTTGAGACAAAAATGTTACTACCTATGACACTTTGGTGTTTAAAAATCTTTCGGTGAAGCATTGATTAAATATTATGAGTGTAAAACAAATTAAAACATTGATATTTTTGAATAAAAACAAAAAAAAGTACCTACCAAGGCGAATTTTCCGAATTTTCCACTTTCACTACACCGCGACCGCAGTGCTGGCTTCGAATTTAGTAAATAAAGGATGGCTCTGCAACACGATACGGCATTACTGCATTATTTCTTTTAGAATGTGAGCAACAATATTTGCTCTTACAAGGTGCTATAACTACCAAATTGTAGTGCAAATATTATAATGGTTTAGTCAACACGCCACATAATATCAGGCAGGCATTGATACAGTTGCGCGATTTAGCTGTTTTTTTTATCTGAATGCATATAAATTTGCATGCATAAAATTTCATACAGGGTCATTCTAAACTTACCATCCAAACAAGGATGTGTCCAGTCCATGAAACTAAGCAACTCCAAGAAACATGTGTCGAATTTAGCCACAAAATGTTGGTCATCCCATATTAGCATACATCACGAGATCTCTTTGATTTGTATATAAGTACCTACTACCTAGTCGTTTTTTTACATATTTGGCCCTGTGTTCCTTAGAGAAAGGTGTTCAGTTTCATAGATTGAACACATCCTCAAAATTTGGATGGTTGGATGCTGTATTGGAAAGTAGATATAATTTTGTAATATTGAAACTATTTATTTGTAGGTACCTTAGACCTTACCACCTGTATGATGGTAAGGTTTTTTCACATTGTATTGTCAGACTGTGGTATTGTGTAGCATTACGTCATTCGCTTTTTTGTGCGGATGGATATGCAAATTCCGTCGTGTCAATTTAACGACTTCGTCCATTCGTCGAACTTACGTCGAGCTACATAGGTAGGTATACAAAATGAGCCGAGTGTGTTAGCATTCACTGTAAGTACACGTTTTGTACACATAAATTAATATTTTACTTAACGAAAAAAAGTTAAAGTTGTCTTCTAAACCAATAAGCAGATTGGTTTTTGAAACTTCTAAGATAAATGAAAGTAATTAAATATTTGAGTAGGTACCTACCTAATGAAAGAATGCAAAGTATTTTACATGTATATGAAAGAAGCGATGAAAAACTGATAAATTTTCATCATTTTATGTCAATGTGTTCTTCATGCAGACGTATGTATTCTACCTTTGCATCATGAACAAAAAAAATTTTCAGGTCAATGATCATGTACAATACAATAGGAAAATTATTTTTAAAAAATCATTTTTAGTTCTGAATTCAATCAGGTTTTGGGCCACCATAATAATTTCCACTATTGGAAAGACTCATCAGTTTTTGCAGTTCAATTTATAATACCTAGATACGTTTTATAGCAAATTTTAATAAAATTGTAATCAATTTGGTACCTACTTATTTAATTGCTGTTTGATGCTCAATCGAATATGTCCATAATCGCTTGGTACCTAACTTCGCGGCCTTCACGCGGTCTTTAGTTCACGAGTATTAAGGTCGGCGACATCGTTATTGCATTTTTTTAGGCTTCATCCACGCCCAAACATGTTCAATTATTGGATTGGCATCATCTCGTCATCAGTAGAATTCTTTACTGAAGCATGACTTGTAGACACTATTGCTGCAATAGATACCTACTATAGACACAGTTTAACAATGCTGAGCTATAGACTTGGAGCTGTCTGTGCGTAATATAGAGGTATAATAAATGTACGATATACTCGAGTTGGGAATATCGGTCTCGCCTGAACGGCGGCGCCTCTATTGGGCTGTTTTTCCACTTAACTAAGCAAGCGATGCACAAAAAATACACTAAGTTGGACTTCTATAATAGTCAAACGTGATTTACACAGGTACCTATATACTATATAGTATTTAACGAGAGTGCAGATATAGGTAGATAGTGTCTAGTTTTTGAAAATAAAATTCCCAAATGGTCGGTTATTGTAATTTTGTTTGTAGGAATCACAACTAAAGTGTATTGTCCTCGTATTTGCACTCTAGGCCAGTTAATAAAGGAGTTGTAGAGTCCACGAGCGGGTAACTAAGCGATTCCTAAATATCTCCAAACCGGTGCGTCTCGTAGAGAAAAGTTTTCTTCCACCGAATAAAAGCTTAAAATTCCCAACTTTTATTTTATACACTCTTCAAATTCCAACCGTTTTTAAACTACTTGCCCACGAAATGTGAAAATTTGAAAAGAAGTTCTACCATAACTCCAAACTTCCAGCATGAAGTAGCTCAAAAACGGTTGGGTATTCAAAGAGTGTATACTTATATAGAATAAAAGTTGTAAAGAATTTCATAAGCTTTTATTCGGTAAAGAAGAGAACACTTTTCTCTACGATGCACCATTTTGATTTGGAGATATTTAAACCGTTAAACTTTAAACCCTCCCCTCCTACTCTGACTCACCTCCTAGGGGAGGGGGCTTTAATATGATCACTGCCTAAGCACCCTAAGCAAGTTTCTGCAATAATTGTATACTTAAGTAGTTACTAGTTATAGTTATATCTATGACCCCTTTTGAGTCATTCGTTGACTAGCCTATTCGTGAATTTTGCCGTTTACGAAAACAATAAGTTTTCATTCAGACTCAGATTTTGTCTACATATTTTGAAACTTGATTTTTGAGCGAGTATGAGCCTTATATTCTATGAGCCAAACTATTTCGAACATCTTCGGAGTGGTGGGATGGCGGCCTTAAAGTGGCTTTCCTAAATATGCGGTGATTATTTTTTTAACTAGGTACCACTTATATGGACACATATAATTCCAATCATTCAAATATAAGTTGTTATGTAAGTAAATGACACCGTCGTCATCTTTTAGGTTTTGGATTCGATTCACTGTTGGTCGTGGTCTGGTCGGGCTCCAAAAAATAAACTTTTACTTTACTTACTAAGACTTCGTTTTCCGTCTGTCTGTCTGTCACCAGGCTGTATCTCTTGAACCGTGATAGCTAGAAAACTATAACAACTACTAAAAACAGAATAAAATAAATATAACATGGTTTGCGCGAGTCATATTTTTTATAGAAAACGTAAAGTTGTAGCCACAAAAAAAAACAAACGACATGCTAAAAAGATTCTCTAGCAATTTCCAAGTATTAAAATGCGTATATATCTCACAGATGATTGTACAAAAATCTGAATATCATCAAGCGCTTGCGTAGGGTCATATTTTTGACGTAAATAATACGTAAATTAGTTCCACAATCGGTCAAACGATGGCGCTGACTAAAACTGCAATGTTCTCTGCATCGCAGAAAAAATTAATTCGTTCCACTATCGGTCAAAAGATGGCGCTGACTTAAAACGGCAATATGTAAACTACATCGCAAAAAAATATTAGTTCAACTATCGGTCAAGAGATGGCGCTGACTGAAAACTGCAATTTCTACATCGCAAAAAGATGTATTAGTTCCACTATCGGTCATAAGATGGCGGCGCTGACCTAAAACTGCAATACCATTCTACTTCGCAGAAAAATGAATTGATTCCACTATCGGTCAAAAGATGGCGCTGCTGACCGAAAACTGTAATTTCTATATAAGCAAATAAAATTTCTATTTCTATTACTACATCACAGAAAAAATTAATTAGTTCCACTATTGGTCAAAAGATGGCGCTGACCCAAAACTGCAATGGGGAGGCGAAGGCAAAGTGAATTACAGATGGCGCTTCAGTCTTTGGACCCATTGTCAGTTTGAGCTTATATTGTCTTGACTGTGTATTACGTGATTTTACTTTCTTAGATTATATTTTTTTCGGTTTTGCGGACAAACAATGTATTCTATGCTAACTTTAGCTCAGATAAAAGAAGAATTACGGAAAAGAAAAGCCAAAACAACAGATAAGAAAGTTTATAGCAACTTACAAAAAATTGCTAACAAGCATTACATTTCTTTAAATTTCAATTCAATTCAATTTATTTGCAAATACAGGTAGTACAGAGGTATTTAATATATTATATTGTATGTAGCTTAATCCGTATTTCACCACATGGCATGCAAATTAACAAATAAATTTAAAAGTTACAAATGTTTATCCTCTAAAAATTCTTTACTTCTAATTAATAGGCTTTGTCAAGTAATATGTCTTTCAATTTACATCGAAATCTGTTGAAATTATCAATTTCTCTAATAATGGATGGAATTTTATTGTACACTTTAGGTGCCATACACAGGACACTCTTATTCATAAGCGCAGTCTTATTACACGGCATACAAAGTCTGTCACGAAGCCTAGCATTATTAAATGTAGTATATACATTTAAATTTCTTTTAACAAATAGGTACGGCTATTTCATAAATGTACATACAAGGCAATGTCAAAAGTTTTAGGGATATAAAATGCGGTTTACAACTGTCAGTTTGTTATAAATTACAAATAGCCCTTACACATTTCTTTTGAGCTTTAAATGCATATTCTTTGTGAACTGAGTTCCCCCAAAATATCAGTCCATAACGAAGAGTACGCGTGATATGCGGTTAAGACAGTCTTAGCATTGACAACTTTAGCAAGCATGTAAAGAACATAAGAGAAGATTTCGTGTAAGATTTACAAGTAATCTTTTTATTTCAGATTAGAAGTATATGATTTAAATTTTAACAAAGCAACTGAGTGTGAATTTCCGTGTTTATAGTTGCCTCATGATGCCTTCTGTGCAATAGTAATTTCAGGTTTCTGTACTGGAATTTCTGTACCGTCCAAAATTACACGAACCGTTTCATCATATTTATTTTATTATTCTAAGTTTCTTGAATGACTCTGGCTTATAAAATTCTATTAATTCTCTGTTTGGCCCCAATATTGGGCTTATTCCATATTTGATATACCTATCAAATTCATCCAAGTAATAAATATGTTAGAAACTGCTGAGGTTGAAATATTAAAGAACAAAGCTGTTATAATTCAAATGTTGTTTTATTTTGGCGAAGCTTCATCAAATTCATGAAACATTCCTTTTGATTTATAATGTTTCTCAGGCTCAGCAAAGGAGAAAATCGAGGGAAAAGCATCTTTTTTTTATATTTTTTTGCCCAATATTTTTTTTGTTACTGGGAAATCGACGAACTCCAATATTTTACAAGTTACATGCATAACAATGCGGCATTTTCTCAGTATAAAATTAAAAAGTGCAACACTCCAAGAGATTCCCATATGTTTTGACACTTTCTTTGAGGCGGCCGGGTATCAAAGACCAGACGCCACCTATCGGGATAAAATTGCGCTTTTCCTCCCCATTTCTACGTCACAGAAAAAATTAATTAGTTCCACTATCGGTCAAGAGATGGAGCTGACTTAAAACTGCAATACCTAATTATTATTATTTTTGTTATTTTACTCTGCAGTGGATTTGAAGGGAACCCTCGGTGCGCGAGTCCGACTCGCTCTTGCTTGACAGATTTTTTCAATTACTTATACAGATACTTTTTTACAAAAGTACCTATATTTTTAACTACAGTAAAAGGAGCCAAGGCAAATAGGCATCCACTTAGAATAATTACACCTAGAAGCCGTGTTCTCATATGCAAAGTGAGGCAACTAATACTGAGCCAAAATGGCTCAGTATTCAGATTTATATCTTTTACACGTTACCTAATCGTAACTAAAATCCAATAATATAGTAACGAATCTCTTTAAGGTAGGAAAATTAAAACTGTTTTGTACTTATTAGGTATGATTATGCAATAATGGACAATAAAAATCTGAAAACGGCGCCATTTTGGCTGTTTTAGTTGCCTCACTTTTAACAGTGCGCTTTGTAGGGAGTTATCGTTCTAGGTGTTATTATTCTAAGGGCATCCATCACTGATCCACGCTTGGCCCGATGTTATTTAATTTGGTCATGTCTACCTACTATCTTTCCCGGGATGCCGTCTTAAAATTGGTGCATGCATAGGCGTAGCCAGCCCAATTTTTCGGGGTGGGTCGATCGATCGCTGCCAGTTTTTTGGGGGAAGCGGATGTAAAAAAAACACTTGACGAAAATACAGATTTTACTTTTAGTAAGTCTTTATTTCGGGGGGTTTGAGTTTGAACCCCCAAATCCCTCCTTCCCTTGCTACGCCCATGGTTTTGTGTGATCTCAGGGGGGTAATTATGTAATCTTTGTTGCAATCAACTCTGACAAAAATCGCAGTTACATTGCTGCTTTAGTTAAGAACCAATGTCACAAGTATCTTTTTTAAAGCAGGGTTGCGTTCAGAACCTACGCTCCGAGTGCAACCTATCCACAACAAACGCTCTAACGGCGTTCCAAACATTAGAGCGTGACGTTCGGTTGACACAACCATCCCGTTCCAAACGTTAGAGCGTTGCAACTAAACAACCATCAAAATTGATGGTTGTAAAACGCTCTGACGTTTGTCTATAGAAAAAATGTCAATGTCATTTGACATTATTTTGTATTTTGATGTTTTTGTGACTAATTTTTAAAATAATCATGGTAGATGCTCAAAAAACGGATTTTATTTGATTTAGTATAAAGAAAAGTTTAAATTATTCGTATTCCAAATGGAAAATGAAGACTTTGTATTGACATTGACATTTTAAGTTCTTGGTCGTTCCTAACCTTAGTGAGATAAAAAACAACCAAACAACCGCGCACTAAGGCTCTGAACGCAACCCTGCAATGCAACTGCGCTTTCAATCGAGGATTGTTAGCAACATCTTTACGTAATCAAGGTACCATGGTATCATGGTGTGTAGGAAGACACCTGCCCCCTGCCCCTGATTACGTAGGTAGCTCTGTTGCTAACAATGGGGAGGAAAAGCGATTGAAACCGCAGTTACTAGTACATCGCTGCTTTTAGCACAGTATTATAAAGCTGTGCTTTTAGTAAGATAGTTGTCACGTTAGTTCTTATTAAAGTATTTACCATGCGTGTAGCCGTCGCCGTATTACCATACCTGTGTGATCTGTGGGTCTACCGCCCAAGTGGCGTCGACTTCGCCGTCGGCTTCATTTGACAGATGGTTGATGGTAATACATTGCTACTTTTCTTTGGTGAGTTTTTATTTGTACCAGAAAGAAATAGCAATGTATCTCATCCATCTGTCGAATGAAGCCGACGGCGAAGTCGACGACACTTAGGCGGTAGGGCCCCACCATCGATAATCACTGAGTCATCGATCTGGAGTATAAGTGTGCGGTCACATCTGTCTGATGCCACGTGTTAACACGCCGTATTTGTATGGACGTGTTATTAGACGTGTGCTTCTAAAGTCTGTCCATCCTTACTTGTCTTATTTAGTAAACAGTTTTTGACAGTTGTCATACGTCTTTTAAACTTAAATCATTAATTAAAAATATGTTAGTAACTTTATGAAATTGTTGTTAGTTTATTAACAATTTATTTCGTAATCTATGTGTGGAAAACCATTTGTTGTGTTTTATAAATGATTATTTCAATAAAGAGTTGGGTGAAGATTGTTTACCATATAAGACAAGTAAGGATGGACAGACTTTAGTGCATAGATTTTATTATGGCCGCGTTCCGAATCACGCTCACAGCGCAGTTAGCGCGAATCCGACCAAATTAAATAGTCACAAAATATTACACAAATAGGGTATTTGTGTACCTACTTAATTTAATGGATTATACGCTAAGGCGCCGGCTAGACGCGTGGTATTTATCGTGATCCATCGCCATAGAGTAAATTTTAACCATGGAAAGTAATTGTATGGAATGTTCAATATTTTACTTTCCATGCTTAAAATGTACTCTGGGTGATGGATCACGGTATTTACCACGACGTGTAGCCGGCGCCTAACAGTGCTGTTGGCGTGATTTGGAACTAGGCATATAAGAGTAGATCCACACTTGTATCATTTTGGCGTATCAGATCACCGTATCTTTAGCATACATCGCTAGTTTGGTTGGTGGTACGTTGGAGTAATACTGTATAAAAGAGACGATGTATGTCAAAGGTACGGTGATCTGATACGCCAAAATGATACAAGTGTGGATACACTCTTAGAATCGATGTCATCTGACGGCGCGTGAACACGTGGCGTTGGACAAATGTGCCCGTAACATAATAAAATTGAAACTACTTTCAGGGTTAAAATGTATACTGTGGTTGGTAATCGATGACTTAGCGGTTGAACTACTGGTATGCATCTATTCGCTTTATTTGTTATGTCAAAATTGCCAAATATTGTTGTCTGTTGTCTGTCAGACTGTCATTGTCAAATGTCAAGCAAGTCAAAGTCAAATTGAATTTGCTCTAAAAGTAAATAAGTGGTAAATAAATAATAAATAAAATAAATTCAAATAAAATGGCTGATAAACCACCGGAGGAAGGCTACATATCTGTAGTGGACGAAGAACCAGAGATATTCGAACTTCTAAAATGGGATAATTCTCATACACAAAAGCAACAAGACACTCTGCTTGGGTCAACGTCGAGGCCTGTGGTCGAGTTGAAAGCCAAGATTCCCGACAAAAGAGTTTTGAAAGTAGATGTAGAGCCTTTTGACCTTCCTGACGCTACTTTTTTAGAGACCTACAGGCTTCCAAAAGACTTGGTGAGGAGTCTCATTGAAGAAGTGACTCCAGTGATGCCAGAAACAACCAAATCAATCGAATTTTCTGTTGAAAGTAAAGTAAGAAATGATTTCTTGATCTATGACTTGTGTAGACTGGATTTAATTCATCAATGCCCAAGCGGTCTCCGGTGACCGCATCACAATAGAAAATCTACTGTATCTCATTTTCCGGGCATTGACGAGTTAAATTATTTTATCAATATTGCTGAATATAAAATTACTATTAACAACTTAGCTAAAATAACAGGAATTAAACACATACTTTACTAATAACGTATATTACATTAACTATAAGCAAACTTTGAGTAGGTATCATAAAGAAAGGACTAAAAACCAGTTATTTCTGGACATATCTCTTCACTAAAAAAATTCAACTATGCAAGTTTAAATAATAGGTCAATGTCATTATGTACTGGTAAATAGTATGTGCTATCTGCAAAATTTGTCTCACATTTCAGGTGCTCGCAGCTCTGTCATTTTATGCGTCTGGTAAATTTCAAAAGTCAATAGGTGGTAGAAGTGACCCCAGTCTCACACAGTACTTTGTTGGGTCGGCTGTTCAACAAGTCACAGAAGCTATCAACCACCCCTCTATTGTTAAGAAGTACATCCACTTCCCACATTTGAGAAACGAAAGGGATATAATTAAGACGAGGTAAAATTATTTTATATTGTTTACAACCAACAAAGAGATCCATGAAAATTTGCAAATGTCTACCATAAAGGAAGAGATTAAAAACTCCACAGTGACTTACAAAAGGAGATTGAGTAACCATCCAAATGAACTGGCTTATTAGCTCTTGTATGGCAGAATAGAGACATGACTGAAACACTGAAATATATTAGAACTGGACGAGATGCCTATTTGAAAATAAAGGGTAGATAGTTCCACTGGAAACTACGCTCGTCAATTTTGTTACATTCATCAAATTTGCTCAGTCTACGACTGATCGCAGATGCAACAGACAAAAAAATATATAATAGATTTTGTTGGGCCACGGACGCTCCACACTTTAGGCATGAAGCTAGAAGTAAGAGGCAGGCCCGAGCAAGAGTCACTAATTATTTAAATTATCTTGCCGAGTGTCTTTTTTGTACTTTTTACTATTATGTATTCTGTAGTACCTATTTATTTAAAACTAAATTAATTAATACAATAGTACATACTTGCAAGTTGTCCAACAGCTCTAGAAGCACTGTTCTCACAAACACTTATGCCCGATTGCACTAAACTTAAGGATCACCTAAGTCTTTTCCTAACTACAACACGACCAAATTAAAACAGTGTCATAAACTTAGCCGTCATGTAGTTGTCAATCGCCTAGTTATCTTGGTCGAGTTGTAGATAAGAAAAGACTTAGGTGATTCTTAAGTTTATTGCTTTTGCATCTTTGTTTCATTTTTTTAGGTTCTACATGAAGTATGGTATTCCCAATGTAGTTGGATGTATCGACTGCACACATGTGCCAATTTCAAGACCAGATGATGACCAAAAAGTGCACTTCAATAAATCTTACCATTCAAAAAAAGCACAGATTGTAAGTAATTTTGATTTTTTACTTCCTGAATGAGATTAAACTATGAAGCATTATTTTAACAAGCAAAAATTTTACATCAATATAAATGCAAACAAGATGCAGCTTAAACAGGGTTGTTAATTTTGTTCATTAAAAAAAATTAAAGCATACTTGCAATGCACAATTAAAAATGTAATGTGCATTAGTCCTTAGTCCTTATTATGCATTTTGTTATTACAAATGTAAGCTCTGTACCTAGGTACATTTGCCTAGGTACAGAGCCTACAAATAATACTATCTTTTTAGCACATATTTTGATTATGAATCTCAAATAAAAAGGGCTACCTACATATTTTGAATTGTAGTAACAGCAAGATGAACAAAAAAGCAAAAAACTTCAACTATTTTAGCAACGCGAATATCCTTACTAATATTATAAATGCGAAAGCCCGTTTGTTTGTTACACCTTCACGTTGAAGTAGGTTGAGAGTAATGAGGACTTCAAGTAAAACCAAGAGTTTGTGGTGGCATGTTGTATTGGCCGATGTCACAATACAAGAGAGAGTTTTAGACAAAATAACATTATATTTAATTAAACCAAATCTAGGTCATCAGCGACGTACATCATGTTGCAGGCCGTAACGCTGAGTTACGGTGCATGTGTAAAATACGACTATATTACACCTCCCCCGAAAGTCAACCTTTACCCCCGGAGAAATTAAGAAAAAAAAATGAGACGTACATCGTTGAGGATCATTTTTTTTTACAAATACAAACATACTTATAAATACTTTCTTACTTAAAACTAAGTTACATTTTTTTATATAAAAAATCTAGATTCATTAAACTTACTTACAAAACAATTTAGTGTTATTTTTATGAATAACATGTTCTTTATTATTTTTAATTATTTTTACATTAGGTGAGATGTCCTCTATTACTATAAAAGGTCCATTCCAGATTGGATTCAACTTGTTGCCAACTTGATTCTTAATAAGTAAAAAGTCACCTGGTTTATATGTTAGTGTGTTAATTTTATTATCATAAGTTAGTTTTCTGTTAGTCTTACTAATTAACAAATTATTCTTGGCATCTACCTGTGCCTTTTGTAACCTAAATTTAAATTCCTTAGGATAACTGTCATAATTATAGAGAGGGTCGACAGAAGTACTTAAATTGCTTGGCAAATTGCAAGGCTTACCGAAGACTAACTCGTGAGGCGTATATTGTGTCTCTGTATGAACTGTTGTGTTAAAAGAAAAACACCAATAACTTAACCAGCTACTCCAGTCAGTTTTGTTATTACTACATTGTATTCTCAAATAAGCGCCTAAGTTTTTATGTGTGTTTTCTAGTGCTCCCAGTGTTTCGTGATGGTAAGCGGTAGAATTCAATTTTTTGACACATAATAAATTACATACTTCAGAAAATACGTTACTCATAAATTCGGTTCCTTGATCTGTAATGATCTCTTTTGGTACACCATATCGTAATATAAAATTATTGACAAATAGCCTACTAACGGACTCTGCGTCTTTGCTTTCCAAAGGATACGCTTCTACGAATTTAGTCAAGTTACATTGAATTGTTAAAATATACTTAAAGTTAAAATTATCTACATCTAAAGGGCCCATTAAATCTAACGAAATTCGCTCCATCGAAGTGCTCGGAGTCGTAGTAATCACCATCGGTTCACGGGTGTTCCTATTTGTGTGTTTTTGGATTTGACATTCCTTACACTTATTGACGTAATCATTGACGTCACGGCTCATATTTGGCCAAAAATAATATTGTTTAATATTGTTCAACATCCTATTAACACCAGCATGGCCACTGGTTGGTAATAAATGAAAATCATTCAGAACAACTCTAATTTCATCTGAGTCATTTAACTTTGTAACATTTTTTGTTACGAGAATACGAGGATAATCGCATTTGCGCTCTAAAAATTTATTTAAAAATATTTTATTTTCTTTGTCTTTTACAATAACTACCTCGTCAATATTTAGTGTTTTGCAGAATTCTTCTAATTCCCTCGCTAACACGCCTACGGTAGATAACGATCGGGATATCAGATATATGCAAAACTTAGAAGGTACATATATAAAGTTACCTCTATCACTTAATATATTCTCTTTTTCTTTCTTATATTCACTCCTATTCAATACTAACTCTATACAATGTCGGGGTCTTTTGAGAATTTCCACAGTTTTCGGTTGATCAGGCCTAGAACTAGCGGAAACCTCTGTTGTCACGTCAGTATGATTGTTATTCCTATTTACTAAATTTTTTCGACTTTGTGCTCTCGTCATGACTGATACAACGTGTTCTCTGAGGTTTTTTAAATCATCACTGTTAAGCGGAAGCCGGCTCAATGCGTCTGCAGCTGCATTTTGCCGTCCCGGGATATATTCGATGTCAAAATCATATTCCTCTAAGTACAACCGAAATTTAGTTAGTCTACTTGATGGATCAGTCATTCCGAAAAGGTAAATCAATGGTTTATGGTCCGTTACAATTTTAAACTTTTTACCATAAAGATACGGCCTAAAATGTTTTGTGGCCCATACAATCGCTAACAGCTCTAACTCTATCACTGGATATCGCGTTTCTGCTGGTTTCAAATTACGACTGGCGTACGCGACAACCTTGCCGTTACTATTAGACAGCACGGCGCCTAAACCTATCTTTGAAGCGTCCGTGTGTAATATAAAGGTGTTGTTTTCGGAAAAATCCGGATAGTCTAAAACTTGAGGGCTCATAAGTGCCTCTTTTAATTTCAAAAATGCAGATTCACATTCAGATGTCCAATTAAATTCGACACCCTTTTTTGATAAGTAATTTAAAGGATAAGCTATATTGGCAAAGTTATTAATGAAACGCCTATAATAATTTGCAAATGCAACAAATCTTTTTACGTCTTCTGTACTTTTTGGTCTCGGATAATTATTCAAAACAATAACTTTCTCAGGATCGGGTTCGACTCCCTGTGAAGTTATTTTGTGCCCTAAATACATTATTTCAGTTCGTAAAAATTCACACTTTAACGGATTCAGTTTCAGATTGCTACTTCTAAACCTTTCTAAGACGCTGATTAAGTTTTTATTGTGGTCAAAAATAGAGTTTCCTATTACTATACAATCGTCTAAATAAATGAAACATTGCCTATAATTTAGACCTGACATGGCTATAGTCATAAGCCTTGAAAAAACACTAGGACTTGTCTTAAGTCCCATAGGACAACGCTTCATTTGATACATTTTATCGGTAGTAAAAGCAGTGTATTTTCTGGATTTTTTATCTAAAGAAAGCTGGTAATAACTTTGGGATAGGTCTAGTTTCGAAAAATATATACTACCTGACAAGGAATCTAAAATTTCTACTATATTAGGTAAGGGAAACTTATCGTCAACGATTTTGTTATTTAACTGCCTATAATCGACCACTAGTCTCCATTTTTTCTCGCCATTTTTATCACATTTTTTAGGGACCAGTAAAACGGGACTAGACCACTCTGAAGTGGTCTCCTCTATGATATCATTATCAAGCATATCCTGAATTTGCTTTTGTACTTCCTTTTGTAAAGCATGTGGGATTCTGTAAGGCTTGACGTACACTGGACTTGTATCTTTCAACTTAATTGAATGTTGTAATAGGTTTGTCGTGCTGAGCTTATCTCCTGGTAAGTGAAAAACATCAGCATATTTAGCACAAATCTTCTCAATACTTAGCTGCTCGTCCTTATTTAAGTATGAGCTTAACTTCAGTAAATTAAATAAAGTTTTAACCCTATCAGCACTAATCCTTTGTTTATCAAAACTACATATTTCGAAATAATTTAAACTATAATATTCTAAGCTTGAAAAATCGATCTCTACCTCATTATCATTTGTATTTAAAATACGTATTGGCATTCGACCATTTGTTGGCTTTGTAATCAAACCAGCAACAAATACTCCTTTTTGAATTTCCTTCGCCAGCATTACACAGTCGTTGCGTTGACTGGTAGGTATATATTTAATAATTTCACACCGTGGCCACAGCCGTGACACACTCTGTACATGAGAGTTCGAGCGCCAGCGACCTTGAGCCAGAGCGTGGAAGCGCTAGGGTTGATACCGAATTTAGACTTGTAACAAAGGAGATAACATAGTATGTTAGGAAATATAAACTTGTGCAAGGACATGTTAATGAAAGATAGGTTTGATTTATAATAACTTTTTGTAATCTTTAAATTATATTAGGTAGGGTAGATACATCATAAATTGCAACTCTTATACTATATTTTCTGTTATTTATAATAAATTTATTAATCTTTAACATGTTAATGAAAGATTTGATTTGTATTTTTTTTTTATTTATTGTCAATTTTACCTACTTGCGAGTTTACGAGTTTAATCGTCTGAAATCCTTGTTTTCAGATCTTTTTTTTATAATTAAAGTAAGGTAAAAGGAAGGGTAAGGGCATGACTAATATTTCGCATATTTTAACTTTTAAAATACGAAGATACTTTTATCAGGATTTTGTTTTTGGTTGTTGTCACAACAACAAACACAACAAATGCCCGCCGCCGGGCATGATTATCTAACAATTAAATAATGTTGCGTCGTGTGGCGTAGTCAGTCCGTGAGAAATGCGGTACAATGCGGATTGCGATGGGCCAAGCGAGCGGCGAGCGACAGTAGAACCCTTGGCCGGGCAAGTCGGCGACTAACGGCTGCACTCCCCGCGCGCCGCGCGCTGCCCCCGCACGCCTCCAGACACGCACACATAGCCGCGAGCGATTTTACGAGCATACATGCGCAAGTGTCGTTTCTTTTCGCGTTAGAGTATATATTCTGTGCCGTGGCGGAATAATATGCGTAAAACTATAATTATTACTATTTATAGGTATCTCAACACTACAACTATTGTTACATAAAGTTAAAGTATTATCTCTGTAATTGATTATAGCTTGGTGATGCTGGAAAAAATTTTGTCCTAAAATTCCGTCCGCATAACATGTCAAGTTCCTAAATATATAAAACTTTTGCCTACAAACTAACCCATTGAAATCTATATCTAAATAAATGTATCCTTCCGAAACTAAATTTCCACTAATACCTTTGATAGTAATTTCCTCTCTATTTATTCTATTCAATACGTCAGGGTAAGCTTGAAGCCATTCGTATTTTAGTACGCATAAACTAGCTCCACTATCAACTAACAAATCAATCCTATTATTATCAATCTTACATTTAACTACGCTCGTATTATTATAACTAAAAATACCATAATTTAATTTAGGCACGAAAAAACTGATTCTCGTCATTATTTTGATCTAATTCTAGATTGTCGTCGTCGCGTAGCACTTGGTGGACGCGCGGGGCGAGCGGGGCTGGCGGCGCTGGCCGCGAGTCTCGTGCTGACCGTGCAAAATACTGAGTAGTGCGTTTACCTCTCTGACCTGTATTATGCACAGTTTGTTGCGTCACATCGCTTCTATTTTCGTTATAAGTGTTATTAAATGTATTTGCCCGATTACGACTAAAAAAATAATGTCCTCTTGCCGAGGAATACTTACCTCTGCTGTTGGTAAAGTGAGGAGCGCGATAGGTACGGTGCTCTTGTGAGGTGTTCGAGTAATGAGCAACCTGGTCATGCCCTGACGACAAGACTTGTTCATCAATAGCTGTTCTTATAGCCTCAGATAATGATGAAAATTGCCTCGAAGCAATTATTGTACTAAGTCTAGTGTCTGATAAACCATCTGCGAACCGTTTTATGGCCGTTTTCTCGTTCAAAGATCGTAAGAACTCAAACTTACTGTCATCGTCATCTGCCTGTGAAATCGTCAAATTGACAAAAAGATCCTCTATCTCAGAGCCAAACGCTTCGATAGACCTGCGTCCCTGTCTAGTTCGAAACAGCTGAGCCTGAAGGGCTTCTGACGATTTCTTTGGTATTAAAAATTTACGCATGTCCGTAATTAAATCTGTAATATTAGCGTACGTGGACTTTAGTCTCAGTTTTGCGCTAGTCGACAGCTTAATTTTTAAGACGAAATCGATAAGTAATTTCTGAGACTCGTCATTGATAATTGAACTATACATAGTAATTCCATCTATTAATTGTTTGGTAATATCTTCTTGACCCGTCATGTTCGGTAACAGGGCAATAGCTGTCTTTATATCGAAGTTTGACTTAGCCATTTTGCTTTTCGAAGGGCTACTAGATGTGTCAAAAAATTTACTTTCTGAAATATTACTAGACGGCTCAATAACTACCAATTGCTTAATTTTATTGTATACTAATTTAATATCGCTAATTAATGAATTAATTAAATCTACTTCCGAAGAATCTAATGAAAACGATTTTAATTACTCGTTCAACTGAGACACAATACACTCAACTTGACTATAAAAAATGTTTGCCTCCTCTAGTTTTTTGGAACCTATTTCTTTCTGTCGTCTCTCTGGACCTAATTTTGCTAGACTTTCACGTATACAATTTAACTTTTCAAGTAATTCTTTTAATTGTTGAGACATACTATACTATTTAACTCATTACTTATAAATATAAAATACCGATTTCAACGATTTTCAATAAAATACCTTGACTAAAATAAAGTGTGTCGCAATAGTGCGTCACAGCGCAGCGTTGTGGCGGGCCGGTGGCGACATGTCAGCAGCATGATGCACGTAGGCAGCAGGATGTAGGGCAAAGACAGCATGTGGCACGTAGGCAGGACACTGATGCTGCACGATGATTGGGCCGGGCTATACCCTGGACTCCGTGGGCCGGGATAATCCCTGGACTCCGCTCCAACTGGGCCGGGCTATACCCTGGACACCATCCTTGACCCGTACGCTTCTTTCTTCTTTAGCGTCGACATTCTTCTATTTATTAATTCTTCGTAATTTGTTTTCTTAAAAAAATGCTGTTTTTGTTATCTCTTCTTGTCTCGCCGAATAAAATGCTTGGCGAATCTTCATATCTTTTGTTTCAAAAAATTCTTTGTTCCTTCTTAGTACCAAGTTCGTTGATGGCATAGGGTCGCCATGAAGTAGGTTGAGAGTAATGAGGACTTCAAGTAAAACCAAGAGTTTGTGGTGGCATGTTGTATTGGCCGATGTCACAATACAAGAGAGAGTTTTAGACAAAATAACATTATATTTAATTAAACCAAATCTAGGTCATCAGCGACGTACATCATGTTGCAGGCCGTAACGCTGAGTTACGGTGCATGTGTAAAATACGACTATATTACAACGTCGTAACTACTGAACCGATTATCATGAAATTTTGCATACACGTCAGGGGTGCAGAAAAGGACATAGGGTACCTTACATCCAGAAAAAAACATACACTTCCTGAGTGATAGCAAAAAAACTGTCCAGTATGTAAATAAGTGTTAGCTTTTGGTTGTGACTGTGTGAAATGCCACTTCCTGTAAGAATTTTCACTAGTACCTACTTTCTTGGTGGATTACTTACATACATAATAACTCTTTTATATATTTTTATGTATTTTGATTGAGCTGTGCGAAGTTTTGCAGAAATATACTTTTAGGTATATTACCAATAGATAGTTTTATATTTTATAGCTTGCGTCACCGTTTTTGACAGATTAAATTCCCAGGTTCTACCCACCCCTATTAGATGAAACGTAACCTAGGTTTTAAGTTGGACCCTATGCTACTAAACCGTGAAAATCCCATCAAAATCTGTTTAATGGTTTTTGAGTTATTTGCGCACAAACATTTAAAATTTACTGTTTTATTATACACGCAAAACCTCTTAGCTGTTTCATACAAGTTGTCAATACCTACTCGACCAGAATGTATGAAACAGTTGTAATTTTTGTTGAGTTGCAGAGTTGGCCCCATGGTAAAAGTTGTTCATATTCATTAGCGCAATCACTACCTAAGAGGTTTTGCGTTTATTCATTAACACGTTGTATTTATTAGTAATTTAAATTACATAATAAGACAATAGAGGAAGTCTCTAGCCGTGTAATGACTAAGGAAAAGCCTAAATATTTAACTATAGTTCACCAAAACATTCAGGGCTTTTCTGGCAAAGAATTAGAATTAGAACTTTTTTTAACTGAAAAAAATGTTAATATTTTATGTGTCACTGAGCACTGGCTTAAGGAATATGAATTAATTACAGGATTTCAATGTTATAAAATTGCAAGTTCATTCAGTAGGAAATCCACCACTAGAGGGGGATCCTTGATAATTTTGCAAAATAATATGAATTTTAAGGAACGAAAAGATGTGATATCCCTCTCTATTGAACAACACGTTGAACTGTCATGTGTGGAATTAGATCAGTTGATAATGATCTGTGTGTATCGCCCACCATCTGGTAACTACCCTCAATTTGAGTCCGCTATGGAGGACGCTTTAAAATTAGTCATCAAAAAGAATAAAAAAATTGTGGTGTGCGGTGATTTTAACGTAGACATCTTAAAGCCGTCCTCAATGGCAAGTAGGTTTCTGAATTTGTTTAAGTCCTTCAATTTAGCAAACACTTTTTGTGAACCTACAAGAATCACTGCTACATCTAAAACTTGCCTAGACAATATTTTTAGCAACTGTAATGTACTTGATAAAGAAATAATAAATTGTATTCGTTCTGACCATAGCGGACAAATAGCTTCCCTTGAGCACCATCATGTTCCTCATCAGTGTAATATAATTTGCAGACCTCTAACTAAAAATAAATTAGAAAATTTTCATAATAATGTCACTGCCAAAACTCTTTGCTTACCTTGTAATGATAATCCCAATACTCATTATGATGATTTATTTAATTTAATTAAAGTAGAATTTGATAAAACATTTAAGCAAAGATCTATTAAATCCAAAGACTTTAAAAAGAAATTTAGTGATTGGGCAACACCAGGCATATATGTTAGCAGAAATAAGTTGTTTGAATTATATGGTCAGAAAACAATTTCAAATGATCCCGAATTTCATGAATATGTAAGAAACTATTCAAAAATGTTTAATAAAGTATGTACTTTAGCAAAAGCAAAATGTATATCTACAATAATTCATCAGTCAGATAATAAAATAAGAGCCACTTGGAATATTATAAATAAAGAGACTGGGAAAACTAAAAATAATGACCGTGAATACTCATTAGTATCAGACAATAAAATTATTGAGTCAGATGAAGGTGTGGCAACAATTTTTCAAGATTTCTTTTCTAAAATACCTATTGCAACTACCAGTAATTTAAATTCATCTCCAAAAATTTCTGTCTCCCTCTTGGAATCATGTGTTGATAAGTGCAATAATATATTTAAATTTAGACATATCAATAGTGATACCATTCTTAAAACATTTAATTCAATAAATATAAAAAAGACTGAAGATCTCTGGGGCATTTCAACTCACATAATTAAGTCTATAATAACTACCATTGCTCCCCATCTTGCTTTTATTTTCAATAAGTGTGTTGATGAAGGGATATTTCCAGACTTAATGAAATATAGTAAAATCATCCCTCTTTTTAAATCTGGGGACAAAAGCGATCCCGCTAACTTTAGACCCATTTCCATTTTGCCAGCACTAAGCAAAATTTTTGAAAAGATCATTTATGATCAATTATTAGCACATTTTCTTATCAACAAACTACTTCACGAGAAACAATTTGGTTTTACTCGTGGTAGATGCACAACTGATGCTGGAATTGCACTTCTCAAACACGTCTTTGAAGCATGGGAGAGTAAACAAGATGCAATTGGTATATTTTGTGATCTCTCTAAAGCATTTGATTGTGTCAGTCACAGTACTTTATTAGATAAATTGGAACATTATGGTGTATCAAAAAATGCAGTAAGCCTTATGCAATCGTATCTGTCGGCGAGAACCCAAAAAGTTGTTGTAAATAAAACAGAATCTTATGAAGCACCCATTACCATGGGAGTGCCGCAGGGATCGATATTGGGTCCATTACTTTTTCTTATTTATATTAATGACCTTCCTTACTATACCAAAAACTTATGTGAAATAGTACTGTTTGCTGATGATACTTCTTTAATTTTTAAAGTTGATAGAGGATGTAACTGCAGTGACGATGTAAACAGCACTCTTTCCAAGGTGATGCATTGGTTTACTATTAATAATCTGAAGCTTAACTCTAGTAAAACTAAATGTGTCAAATTTTCACTTCCTAATGTGAGGCAGGTTCATATGACTATACATGTAAATGGCGAAGCAGTCGAATTTGTTGACTCAACAAAATTTTTAGGTATTACTATAGACTCGCGGTTGCAATGGGACCCTCATATCGATATCCTGTCAAGCAGATTTAGCTCTGCTGCCTTTGCAGTTAAGAAAATAAGGCTTCTGACCGACATTGAAACAGCAAGATTAGTTTACTTCAGTTATTTTCATAGTATTATGACCTACGGTTTGTTGTTGTGGGGCTCAGCTGCTAATATTAATAACATATTCATCTTACAAAAAAGGGCAGTGCGCGCTATATACAACTTACGGTCTAGAGATACTCTTCGTGACCTATTTAAAGAAATTAAAATATTAACGGTTGCTTCCCAATACATCTATGAAAATATAATGTATGTAAAGAAAAATTTAGATGGTTTTTAAAAAAATAGTAATGTTCATAATCTCAATACAAGAAACAAGAACAAACTTGCTGTTCCAAGGCGCAGACTGCATAAAACCGGAAGCTCTTTTTTGTGTAGATGTATTACCTTTTATAATAAGATACCACAACAAGTCACAGAACTGCCCTTGGAAAAATTTAAAAATACTGTTAAATCCAATCTAATGAGTAAAGGTTATTACACTGTTGACGATTATTTGAAGGATAAAAAGGCATGGGCATAGCTTTTGTATTGTTAATTATTACTCTAATACCTCAGTATTGATTAGAAAAAGTCAGGGGTTCTTTCATAGGTCTAGATAAAAGTACTACTTTAATAAAACTCGAATCGTGATTTTCTTTTCTAAGTATAAAATTGTGAGAAGTATCTCCTACCTACTTAAAAACGTACTACTGGCCTCTTGACTCGACGACTTAATATGGGTAGCTTTAGTATGTCATGCTCACTTCAAACATTTCTGCGGTGGTGTCGTGTGAGGCGGGTCGTTACGTTCCCTCAAATATGGTTGAGCGAAGCGATGGCTGGTTCATGCGTCATGCTCGTGAACGGGTGCTGCCAGTGGGAATGGGTCTGCTTCTGTCTGCTTGTATTAAGGGCGTCGTATAACTCGTATATAAAAGATCTGTTTTATATTGTCTGTATGTATGGCACTTCTTACTCAAAAAATATAATTCTTAATAGCTTACCTTGTTTTGATTTATTTAATTGCAATATTTTTACTTTCTATAGTCAGTAGTTTAGTAAAAGACCTATGAAAAGCTTTTGGATATAAATTTTCAATTCGATGCCTTAACATGGGTAGTCTTAGTATGTCATACTCTCTTTAATCATTTCTGCGGTGGTGTCGTATGAGGCGGGTCGTTACGTTCCTTCAAATATGGTTGAGCGAAGAGATGGCTGGTTCATGCGTCATGCCTTGCTCGTGAACTGGTGCTGCCAGTGGGAATGGGTCTGCTTCTGACTACCTATCTTAACGCATATTGTATTGTATATTTTTCTTTTATTTTTATTTATTGTAACAACCTAGACTGAATAACAAGTTCAAACTTTGAATTTAGCTTAAAATCTGTAAATTGATTAAGAAATTTGAAATTCATTAAGAAATGAGCTAATTCAATAATGTTATTTATTTGTTAATCTTTGTTAATATAAAGTCTGGAAACGATATACATATTTGTAAATATCGTTCCATCTGATAAAGCTGACAAGTTTTTTGCGCCCATTTTTCTTGTCAGTTAAAAGACGTCATAATGGGTGGTAGGGTAAAAGAATTGACGATTTAAAAATGCTTATTATGTGAGCTTATTTAAATAAAATATATTTCACTTTCACTTTCACTAGATGTAATGTAATATGTATAGAAATAGATAGTGCTGCTTCTAAGGTTAAATTCTTTGTTAATACACATCAATCCTTTCCAATTAAGAAAGTTACATAAAATCTTGTCCATTGCAGATCTGCGACAGTGAGCTAAATATAATGAGCGTGGACGCGAGCGCGGGCGGGTCGTACTCGTGCGACGCGATCCTCAACCGGCACGCTGTCAAGATCGACCTCGAGAGCCTCAACCACTCCGGGGAGAGCTGCTGGCTTATAGGTACGAACAGGACTTGCCTTTATTGTCATTGACAGATCTGCGACAGTGAGCTGAACATAATGAGCGCGGGCGGGTCGTACTCGTGCGACGCGATCCTCAACCTGCACGCCGTCAAGATCGACCTCGAGAGCCTCAACCACTCCGGGGAGAGCTGCTGGCTTATAGGTACGAACAGGATTTGTCTTAATGGCATGTCCATTGTAGATCTGCGACAGTGAGTTAAACATAATGAGCGTGGACGCGAGCGCGAGCGGGTCGTACTCGTGCGACGCGATACTCAACCGGCACGCCCCGTCAAGATCGACCTCGAGAGCCTCAACCACTACGGGGAGAGCTGCTTGCTTATAGGTACGAACAGGACTTGCCTTTATAGCATGTCATTGACAGATCTGCGACAGTGAGCTGAACATAATGAGCGTGGACGCGAGCGCGGGCGGGTCGTACTCGTGCGACGCGATCCTCAACCGGCACGCCGTCAAGATCGACCTCGAGAGCCTCAACCACTCTGGGGAGAGCTGCTGGCTTATAGGTACGAACAGGATTTGCCTTTATAGCATGTCCATTGACAGATCTGCGACAGTGAGTTGAACATAATGAGCGTGGACGCGAGCGCGGGCGGGTCGTACTCGTGCGACGCGATCCTTAACCGGCACGCCGTCAAGATCGACCTCGAGAGCCTCAACCACTACGGGGAGAGCTGCTGGCTTATAGGTACGAACAGGATTTGCCTTTATAGCATGTCCATTGTAGATCTGCGACAGTGAGCTGAACATAATAAGCGTGGACGCGAGCGCGGGCGGGTCGTACTCGTGCGACGCGATACTCAACCGGCACGCCCCGTCAAGATTGACTCATTTTTATCATTTTTGTTAAACCTATGGCCTTCTGTTCCTTCTGCTGAACCGCCTGTGTGGTCTAGTGGTTTACCCACCCGTGCAAGACGCAGGGGTCCCGGGTTTGATTCCCAGGGGGGTAGGGGGGTACAAATTGTACTCGGTTTGGTTGGTGGTAGGGCTTATTTCGAGTCCGCCTCGGTAGCTACCACCATCTTATCTGAGTCTGATATCATAATAACAATTTAAAAATTGTTGTGTTCCGGCAGTTAGAGGTAAGATAGCCAGTTCCTCAGTGATGAGCATTCCAGGTGTAGTGCGCTTAACATTGGTGAAAAAAGGACTATACCTATAGTATATTATAGTACTAACCTGGGGCCCTATCGCCCAACTCAAAGCTTTAGCCAGAGCGATAGCTAGACTATATCCATCCTTGTCATATCATAACACGATGACAAGGACGGACTTTTACTCTGGCTTTGGTTGATGACGTCAGTGCACTGTCCGTCCTTGTCATCGTGTTATGATATGACAAGGATGGATATAGTCTAGCTATCGCTCTGGCTAAAGCTTTGAGTTGGGCGGTAGGGCTACCGTTGTGCATAAAACAAAGATTTAAAATTGCTAACAAAAGTCTTATAGGATAAAAGCGGTTAAAGTCTGTAGTTTACGAGATAAATGTAAAGTGGAGCTATTTAGGATTTGCGGGGTTATTTGGGACTGTACAAACATCGGGTTTAGATATCATGTATTTTATAAATAAAGTATTTTTTAACATTTCTGTTAAACCTATGGCCACATTCTGAATCACGCTGACAGCACTGTTAGCGTGAATCCGTAAAAATTTAGTAGTGGTAGTCACAAAATATCACACAAAAAAGGGTAATTAATATAATTGAAAAAATACAAAAAAAATCGTCTCACCCGTAGCAAGCTCAGACGGATTCGAAACCGCACCCTTGGGATTCCGGCCCAATGCACTTTTCCAATTATATTAAAATATAAAAATAGCATTGTGAATGCCTAAAATCTAAAAATTCAATAAAAATATAGTGTTTTTGTATTTATATAGATATAGATTCGCGCTAACAGTGCTATTGGCACACTGTTGGCGTGATTTTGAAATAAGCATATCGGCAAAGCAGTATGAATGAATACTCTTGAAATTTAAATTTGAAGCATTATCCCAAATAACCCCTGCCCTGTATTCCAAATTTCCCACTTTACTGGTATATTTTTTTTGTTGCAGCGGGCCCATTTTATACACAAAAACCATACCTTATGTGTCCCATACCGAAAATCACAAAAAAGACTCCAGTGTCCCCAGAAAAATACTACTCAACGTTACACAGCTCAGCACACAGTGCCATCACAGAGACAATCAAGCAGCTAAAGAGTCGATGGAAGTGTCTGGAGACGTGTAACAAACAGTTCGATCCGTCTACCGTGGCCATGATCATTGTGTCGTGTTGCGTGCTACATAACGTGTGTAACGCTAGAGGTTTACCAGTGGTTCCAATGACGCAAACTGAAGAGAGGTTAGAAGCTATGAAGCAGAAAGTCGCTAATGGTCCGATACCGAGGAAGCAGGTTGAGGATGCTAATGGGATTCAAACGCGGGCGGCGTTAGCTGATAGGTTATGGACTGAGAGGAGGGTGACGGAGTGTAATGCGCCTAAAAAGAGGATGTCAAAGAAAGAGAGGTTGCTAGAAGCGTATCAGCCGCCGCAACAACAGTCGCACAGTATGCCGCCTCCGCCGCCGCCGTCGCACGCGCCGCCGCACGACGATGGCAGCAAGCGCCCGCGGATTATCAGCATGCATACGTCAAACTACACCCTTATGCCTGGGTGGGGACACTACCCACAACAGTAACAACTCACTCGGTGGCAGATGCAACCCACAAAGCTATTAAAATTTGTCAGTTTTCTGAATGGCTACCAATACGTCGTCTGTTTCTCGCTGTATAGCGAATAAATGAGACGCCTATTAAAAGCTCTTAAAAATTTACAGTTTTCTCAATGCGTCTCATTTATTTGCTATACAGCGAGAAAGAGGCGCGTTGGTTGATAGCCAATCAGAAAACTGACAGGGGGAGGGCGGGCGGAAAAGGGGCTCCAACCGTCTCAAAAGCGTCTGAGGATGATGAGAGGCGGTAATGGCCGCACAGCATGAAGCAAGCGCCCGTGCATTATCAGTATGCATACGTCAAACTACACTCTTATGCCTGGATGGGGACACTACCCACAACAGTAACAATTCACTCAGTGGCAGATGCAACCCACAAAGCTCTTAAAATTTGTCAGTTTTCTGAATGGCTACCAATGCGTCGTCTATTTCTCGCTGTATAGCGAATAAATGAAACGCCTATTACAAGCTCTTAAAACTTACCAGTTTTCTCAATGGCTATCAATCAATGCGTCTCATTTATTTGCTATACAGCGAGAAAGAGACGCGTTGATCGATAGCCAATCAGAAAACAAGCACTTTTTAAGAGCTTGTGTCGGATAAAAAATATCCAACGGCCAGGCGATTTCGTACCAATAAGATCGATTTTACAGTTGGTAACGAAACATCATTTTTGGTGGATGAGTGGCTACAAGCTATATAATTTTTACATACAAACTTTCTGCTGATTTGCCATTTTTATTTTATAAGTTCGATTCGATAATCAGACAATAGACATATCAATGGAACTTTCTTTGATTGTGTTTTTGTTAATAAGTTCTGTAAAAATGAAAAGCACCATCTTTTGGAAGTGTTTCATGACTTGATTCATCAATGCGATTAATTTAACAACGTACAACAGAAGTGACCAACTTCAGGGGCCTTACTATGAGCTCTTAAAGCAGGACTTATATTGAACTGCCTTTCTTTTTCGTACTATGACCTCAAAGGTTAGTTCCAAAGCAGGCCTTAAGCAGTCCTGTTAAAGGCCTGCTTTTGAACTGAACGGCTCAAGAGTGATTTCTTATTTGATGATGGTAAGCCCCCAGAGCGCTTGCTGTATAAAATGACATATTTTAATCTGTAAAATTTTCTCTTTGCCATACATTCTCGAGTGAAGCTGGAGCTGATCATTGTCTGTTGTCAATTTAATCGCATTGTTGGTATATAGAATTACCGTAATACTTGTTAATCACAAACTATTTGTTTTTGTTCTAAGCATCACAATTTTTTTAGTAAATTAATTTTGTCTTGGACCACGTTTAGTAGCGATTTTCAGAATGGGGAAGGCAACGCAAAGCTAATCACAGATGGCGCCAGCGGAGATCCGGCCGCTATCAATCCTTTTGATTGGTTAAAATATGTCAGAAATGACATTTGACATTTTAAACAACCAATCAAACGATTTAAGCACAAACGCTTGTGGCGCCATTAGTTCCTCAGTTGCCATCCCCATTAATTAAGCATGACTTCTGTAGTCTCTATTTTGTGATACCACTAAGGCTGAAAGGCAAATGATTAGCTAGCCTATTAAGGGCCCTTTATACCTCAAAGTGGCGCCCTCATCTTAATTAAATTTATTGCTCGCTAAGTACATAATGTATCTAAAATTCACATGCACAGATTGAAGCAAGGTTCAATAGTTTATACAAACAATAACCTCAATATAGTTTTATGTACTAGTAGTAGGCATAAGCGCCTAAAGTGGCCACAACTAGTGAAACGAACTATGTTTTACTGAGGTGATTGTTTGTAAATAGACCTTAGCTTTAATCCTTACATGTGAATTTTTGATACATTATGTATAAAGCGAGCAATAAATTTAATAAAGATGAGAGCGCCACTTGATGAATATAGGAGCCTGAATTATTATTTAAGTATCAATGTTAAAGTATGTGGTAATTTGATTCAGAAATGGATTGATTGAATTGAATGATTGATACAAAAAGATACATTGAAATATAATAAAGTTTTTTTAAAGATGATGCTCATGTTAGCTTGCTTTGTTAATTTATTGGCTCAAATTAGAACAAGCATAATGTATGAATTTAATATCAGACATCTTCAATTTTTTTATTATCTCGATATTTCGGTGTTTGTATTGTATCAACGCCTGTAGCACACCGCCGCGAAACATTGCCGGCGAAACCGCAGTAGATCCGCCATAACTTGTCTTCTATCGACGACGATATATATGACGATCACATCTACATGGCGGTTACGTAACCACCAAGTGACTATTTATACATAAAAATCTCAATTTTGTAAAGTACCGGAAAGGTACGTTACGCGTAGTTCAAAGCCCCCCTCCCGCCCCTGTAACGCATCGTAACGTTTTACAAAACCCCCCTCCCCCCTAAATTCGTTACGTACTTGAACGCTCCCCAACAACGGTCCGAACCGATTTGCGAGCGGAATCGCGCGTGAAAGAGACAGCATTATAGTTAAATCTATGCGTTAGAACAGGCTGTTTCGCATGCTTCGCTTGTCGTACAAGTGACAATTCACGGCAGAACCTTCTGCGGTTTCGCTGGTATTGTTTCGCGGTAGAGGTGTGATACAGGCGTAAAGGAAAAAGATCTGAATTCTTAGTTTTATGATATTGAAAATTATTTTTCTATCATGTGACGAGCTGCGTCCTACAGTGAGGGCCAGTGTCGATTGCACGATCATGACAATATTCTAAATTGTCACTCTAATGTATTTAGGCGAGAAAATACAGTTGTATAATAAACTTTATTATAGAATTTTTTGGTTTTATTATATACAAAAGAAGGACGCACATTTTTGACCTGTCAAATTGTTGATTTTATCAATTTATCGTGTTTAGAGAAGTAATGTAGCTCATAAAACTCCAATTTTACTATCTATAAATTGTTGACTAAAATAAAAATCGGCAGTTCAGAAATAGATAACATTACCTAATCATAAAGATACAAATATTACAAACTATTGATTTTATCATTACATATTTTTCTGATTGCCAAATTAAAATTCAATAAATATTTACAAACATAATAGTTCTACGGTCATAGCTACTATCCAAATATAATGGGGAGGAAAAGCGCAATTTTATCCCGATAGGTGGCGTCTTGTCTTTGGTACCCGGCCGCCTCAAAGAAAGTGTCAAAACATATGGGAATCTCTTGGAGTATTGCACTTTTTAATTTTATACTGATAAAATGCCGCATTGTTGTGCATGTAACTTTTAAAATATTGGAGTTCATCGATTTCCCAGTAATAAAAAAAATATTGGGCAAAAAAATATAAAATGAATGTTTCATGAATTTAATGAAGCTTCGTCAAAATAAAACAACATTTGAATTATAACAGCTTTGTTCTTTAATATTTCAACCTCAGCAGTTTCTAACATATTTATAACTTGGATAAATTTGATAGGTATATCAAATATGGAATAAGCCCAATATTGGGGCCAAACAGAGAATTAATAAAATTTTATATGCCAGAGTCATTCAAGAAACTTAGAATAATAAAATAAATATGATAAAACGGTTCGTGTAATTTTGGGTGGTACAGAAATTCCAGTACAGAAACCTGAAATTACTATTGCACAGAAGGCATCATCAGGCAACTATAAACACGGAAATTCACACTCAGTTGCTCTGTTAAAATTTAAATCATATGCTTCTAATCTGAAATAAAAAGATTACTTGTAAATCTTAAACGAAATTTAAAGAAATGTAATGCTTGTTAACAATTTTTGTAAGTTGCTATAAACTTTCTTGCCTGTTGTTTTGGCTTTTCTTTTCCGTAATTCTTCTTTTATCTGAGCTAAAGTTAGCATAGAACACATTGTTTGTCCGCAAAACTGAAAAAAATATAATCTAAGAAAGTAAAATCACTTAATACACAGTCAAGACAATATAAGCTCAAACTGACAATGGTCTGGTCCAAAGACTGAAGCGCCATCTGTAATTCACTTTGCCTTCGCCTCCCCATTGTATTATCATTATGTATGGTCATGAACTAGTAAAAAAAAATTTTTGACAGGTCAACTCTTGTACATAGGAAGTGGTCATTGTTCTTCAAACTACTTTTGAAAATGGGATTTGTAATGTCATAGGTAAAAGTTAAAAGGTTAAGGTCTGAATTAAAAAAGAAAAGTTATTAATATAGATATATTATTTAAAGTAAACAATGAAAATTGAGCCGAATTGTAACAGAGAGGAAATGTCTTAAGTATTTATTTTTCGCCTAATTAACACATATTCAGCGGTTTTTCATAATTCATAACCAATTAAATTGCACTCTTACTAGACTGGGTCGTGATAATTATGAATTTAATCCACATAAGGAGGGCCCTAGACATACAATAACATTGTACAATACATTAATTGCACAATAAGATTGAAATACACTTTGAACCCAAACGATCAATTATATTGCTCAATAATATAAATTGCGCAATATTTTCGTCGTAGTATAGTATTGATCCGTGTAGGTATTTCGTGTGCTACCGTCAATATGTTAGAACAAGATTTTGCTGCAGCTATAGTGTTGCTACTTGTGGCTGAACGTAAACGAAAACAAAAACGTCGCTGGTTAAAAAAATGTTGCTCAATGCTGACCCTACACGGGTGTTGTACTTCCTGCCACGACCATTGATGATTTTCTCATATCTTTAGGCCGTAAAAATAGCTTGGATTTTCTACTATTGCTACCCGCTTTGAAAATGTTTACCTGCTAGATCTTGACCTGGAAAGAATGCTCCCTAACACGACCACGGTAGACTTTGGTGTTATTCTTGCATTTCAAAACGGCATAAAATAGCTTAGAATATTTTACTCCTATTTAGGTATTTTCTACTATAAAGATAATAGAGATACGAAGGTCTTGCTGGAAAGAATCACTTTGTAGCACGACCAAGCTTAAACTAAACATTCAATAAAATCGTGCAATACGTAATATTGAGCAATATAATTGATCGTTTCGCCTGCCTAATTTGTACATTAATTCCGCATTGTCCCGATATGAGTCAGAAAGTGGTCGTATTCGCGACCTTACGGCCTAGAAATATGGATTATCTAGCGAGCGCCTGCGCAACTTCGTTGGCTAGCATCGACGCGATTGCCATGTTAGCGCAGTTAGCAGTCACTAGGGAAGAGTCTTCTTCTATTTTCACTGATAGCAACACTAGCTCTTGTGACGTCAACATTCGTCCGGCGAATCTGAAATGTATGGATTACGGTGAAATCAAAATAAACAGTAAACGTCAAAACGGTACTATGGAAATCCTGGAAACCATTTTCAAAGTACCAAAATAATATATTTTTGACGTTTATTTGATCCTGATGTGAACTAGATCCCATCGAGTTCCGATGCGATCGAGATCGAGTTCGAATCGAGTAAACGTCAAAACTGTACTATGGTAACCGTTTTTAATGTACCAAAACAACAAAAATTTGACGTTTAATCGATCCGATGTGAACTCGATCTAGTCGAGAGTAGGCTGTTTAAAAAAATTGATGTCGTATTAAAATGTAAATTAAAATGGAGTGGAATAATTTTGTAGATGTTAATGTTACATTCATTTATGTGGAATAAATAAATTAAAAAAAATTATGTTCATTGCAAGTTTTAAAGTTAAAAATTTAAATAAATTTTGTTTTTTCTGCTGGTACCTTAAAAAGTCCCCAGTAGCCGTGATGGGGGCCACATTCGCCGTTTCGAACACTCTCCTACACGTCGCCTCTTCGTTTTCTAACTTGGCTGCTTTTTTATTGCACTGCAAACAATTTTTTTAAACGTTTGTAAAATGTTATCCGGACGGATGGCAACGCTACTTATTACCTATCTGTTGTTGTGTGAAGTCGCATTACTAATTTCCCAGCAAAAATGTAAACAAAGAAACGTCACTGTCAAATTGATAAACTGACCATGATAGTGACATTTTCAGATATTGAAAACCTTTGGCCACTTTTATAACTTTTTAATTTGTTTAATATATTTTGAGTCATAATAAATATAATGTCATCCAGGGTAGTTTTAAAGTAGGATAGTAATAATAAATTTTATCTTTATAACCTATAATAATTTTTGATGTTAAAAGTGTTTTCTACTATAAAAAAATGTTTTCTATTATAAAACTGTTATTATGAAAAATTAAATTACTGTTTTTGCCGCAAAACTCATGATTCAGAATATTTATCTAATCTATTCTTATTAGGTTTGTGATGAAAAAACATGTATGTGTGTTTATTTCTTGACTTAGCAATATACTATTTCCTTTTGTGTTGTTTTGTTCTGGCAACACCGTTGTTTACATTTTTGCTGAGAAATTTTAGTGTTGATTGAGTGCCTTTAGGCGAAATTGGTCCAATTCACATTATTCGCGGTTGGTCCAATTCGCAGTTGGTCCAATTCGCGGTTGGTCCAATTCGTGATTGTAACTTGATTGACATTTAATAGTAATCGTGACTAATTAGGTATCGCAACCGATCAATGCACTCATAAGTTGCAAAAATATATGAATATTTAAGTTAGTAAATATGTATTTAAACATAAGTATACAAAAACTTAATATACTATAATTGGACCAACTGCGAATTGGACTAACTGCGAATTGGACCAACTGCGAATTGGACCAACTGCGAAATGGATTTTTTTTTAAACATTTGATCAATTTTTAACATAGGGGTGTAAGGGGCTCCAAATAACATCATTCGTAGCCCAAGCCAACTTCTCCTGCTCGCGGTGCACCCTGCTGGCTTACGAACGAGGCTCTGGCGGCCGACCGGTGGCGGGATAACCATCACAAACATTGCGAGCTAATGAAATACACAGACCAATGTCAGGCAGCAGTGACACTGGTGCGATTTAGCTACGCACTGCGATTGCCAACCCGCATGCCCAGCGTGGCAATTATGGGCAAACCCTCTTATGGTGACACAACACAGACCACGGCCCCCAGTTCCTGGCCGCCCTGCTATTCCTGATCACGGCGGCGGTCACGGTAACGGCAGGACAGGGGGTGCGAAGAATCCCCGGGTTACGGAAGGCCGCCATAAACAACTGACCCTGGCGACGTACAACGGACGCACGTTACGGCTCGACGAGCACCTGGCACAACTCGAGGAGGAACTCGGAAGGATAAAGTGGCATATTCTTGGGCTCAGCGAAGTCCGAAGAGAGGGGGAGGATACTGTGACCCTTGAATCGGGCCACCTTCTGTATTTCCGAGAAGGAGACCAGCTATCCCAGGGTGGTGTAGGGTTCCTGGTACATAAAGCCCTCTGTGACAACGTTGTAGAGGTGTCGAGTGTGTCAAATAGGGTTGCGTAGCGTTGCGTAGGAAAGCTCATATTGACAAAGTATGTACAAAATTAAATAGTTATGTTTATCTTGTCAGTAGGCTTAGACGGACAACATCGCATAACACATTAATTATGGCGTACTATGCTTATGTATATTCAGCGCTGGATTATGGCTTGTTGCTTTGGGGTAACAGTACAGATGCTGATAGGGCCTTTATTGGCCAAAAGAAATGTATTAGAGCTATGTATGGACTGGCACCAGATGATACTTGTAGGTTTTTATTTAAAAAACTGCATATCTTGACACTGCCATGTATGTATATTCTTAATTTAGTTTGTTTCGTAAAATCCAATAGTCATCTGTTTACTAAGTTTAAAGACATTACGCAGAGATCCACAAGGCATTCTGAGAAACTTACTTACAGTATCAGACCAAAGACTAAACTCTATTTAAAAAATTGTGCGGCTATGTGTGTCAATGTATTTAATGCGCTACCTTATGAGTTTAAAAGTCTTCCAGAAACACGGTTCCGTAGAACCGTAAAGTTATGGCTACAGGAACAGTCCTTCTATTCTGTTGAAGAATATTTAAAATGACACTTTATTTTAATATTATGTTTTTTTTTTTTTTTTATTTTTTTTTTTTTTTTTCGTGGAACGTTTATGATATGTTTCAAATTTATAATAATTAATAAAACAATGTCTAATAATCTTAATCTAATAATTTTAATATACTTAATTTTTTTTATTTTATTTAATAATAATGTATACTTAATTTGACATTCGCATGCTAATTTTAGTGGAAACATGTTTGGACTTTTTATTTTTTACTTTAACATCTGTGTATTTACCATGTTTCGTGTGAATAAATGAATCTGAATCTACCTCGTGATCAAGCTAACCGAGAGGTATAGCCTCAAGGTTGTGCAGGTCTACGCACCGACCTCAACACACTCGGACGATGAAGTGGAAGATATGTTTGGAGACATATCCAAGGCCTTACACTTCACTACCAAGGCACACTTCAACGTTGTTATGGGGGACTTCAACGTGGGAGTACAGAATAGCAACGAATCGGTAGTAGGATCCCATGGTTTTGGGTGCAGAAACCACAGGGGGCAAATGCTTGTCAACTTTCTCGAGAAAGAGGGGCTTTTTGTGATGAATTCTTTCTTCAAGAAACAGCTCCAAAGAAAGTGGACATGGCGAAGCCCCGATGGTAGGACTAAAAATGAGATCGACTTCATCATGGCAGATAAAAAGCATATATTCAGAGACGTCTCAGTGATCAACAGGTTTAATACTGGCAGCGATCACCGACTCGTCCGAGGCTCTCTGAATATCGAGGTTAAGCTTGAACGCGCTCGCTTGATGAAGTCCAGGCTCCGTCCTAGCCTGCTCCAAACCATCATAGGGTCTGAAACGTTCCAGTCGAACCTGGAGAACCGATTCGCTGCCGTGGAAACTACAAATGCTGTTGACGTCAACCGGGCCCTCGAAAATGTGGTCGGAATACTCAGGGAAGAGGGCACGAAATTTTGCGAAAATCAGCGCAAGGGCAGGAAGAAGAAGTTTTCGGAAGAAACCCTTAGGCTCATGAAGAAGCGACGAGAAGACCCACCTGTCACTTCGTCCGAACAAAAGGCTCTCAACAAGAAGATTGGTAAACTGGTGCGTTACGATCTCCGATGCTCCAACACACGCTCGATTGAACGAGCAATTGAGCGGAATCGGGGATCGAAAGTGTTTGTCCAGTCTCTTGGGAGAAGTCACTTGACGAAGTTGACTACGGCCAGTGGAGTCGTCGTAGCTTCGAAGCCGGAGGTTCTTTCGGAAATTGAAAACTTCTATAGCCAGCTGTACGCTTCGCATGCATCTCGACCTGATCCCGAAAATGAGGATACCCGAGCCACTTTACCGAAGACTTGCCAGAAATCAGCCTGTGTGAAATTGAGATGGCTCTTAGGCAGCTTAAAAACGGAAAAGCCCCTGGTGAGGACGGCGTTACATCTGAACTCCTCAAAGCAGGCGGAAAGCCTGTATTAAAGGAGCTCCGAAACATCTTTAACGCCGTTCTCTTTGACGGGAGAACTCCGGAGGCGTGGAGTCGGAGTGTCGTCGTCTTGTTCTTCAAAAAAGGAGACAAGACCTTACTGAAGAACTATCGACCCATCTCGCTCGTAAGCCACGTCTACAAGCTGTTTTCAAGAGTCATCACAAACCGCCTTGCGCAAAGACTCGACGAATTTCAACCCCCGGAGCAGGCTGGGTTTCGAGGAGGATATGGCACCATAGACCACATCTTCACAGTGCGGCAGATTATACAGAAGTCCGAAGAGTATAATGAGCCTTTGTGCTTAGCATTTGTGGACTATGAGAAGGCATTTGATACTGTCGAAACCTGGGCTGTTTTAGAATCCCTGCAACGATGCCAAGTCGATTGGCGATACATTCAAGTGCTGAGAAGTCTCTTCAATGCCGCAACTATGGCCGTCCAACTGCAGAACCAGCAGACTAAGCATATCCCCTTGCATCGAGGTGTGAGACAAGGGGATGTGATATCCCCCAAATTGTTCACAAACGCATTGGAGGATATGTTTAAAACGCTGGACTGGAAAGGACGCGGTATTAACATCAACGGCGAATACTTATCACACTTGCGATTTGCGGATGACATTGTCATTGTGGCTGAAACGTTGCAGGATCTACAATGCATGCTGAACAGCCTAGCTGATTCCTCTCTACGCATCGGTCTTCGAATGAACTTGGACAAAACCAAGATTATGTTCAACGAACAAGTAATTCCAGGACCGATTGCAGTACAAGGTAGTCCTCTCGAAGTTGTTACGAAATATGTCTACCTCGGGCAAACGTTGCAATTGGGTAGAAACAACTTCGAGGGAGAGGCCAACAGAAGGATACAGCTGGGCTGGGCAGCATATGGGAAACTTCGTCGAGTCTTTGAGTCGCCTATTCCACAGAATCTAAAGACGAAAGTCTTCAACCAGTGCGTCCTGCCTGTCATGACATACGGAGCCGAAACGTGGACACTCACTGTAAGGCTGGTTCACAAATTTAAAGTCGCGCAGCGAGCTATGGAAAGGGCTATGCTCGGAGTTTCTCTGAGAGATAGGGTCCGGAACGAGGTGATCCGACAGAGAACTAAAGTCATCGACATAGCCCACCGGATTAGCAAGCTGAAGTGGCAGTGGGCCGGCCATATTAGCCGTAGAACCGATGGCCGCTGGGGCAGACGAGTTCTTGAGTGGAGACCCCGAATGGGCAAACGTAGTGTAGGACGCCCTCAGACAAGGTGGAGCGACGATCTTCGCAAGGTGGCTGGCATAAACTGGATGAGTATAGCCGCAGATCGTGCTCAGTGGCGTGCACTCGGAGAGGCCTATGTTCAGCAGTGGACGATGATAGGCTGATGATGATGATGATGGATCAATTGCGCCTAAAGGATTGAGAGTACCTCGGTCATGCCGCGCAGGCGGCGCTGCTCGTGGTCCCAGCGCGCGCTCGGCATGCGCACCGCGCGCACCAGCTCGCCCACCGGCGGCCGCACCGACACGGGCACCTCGCCTGAACACATACACTTATTAGTCGTATCGTATTATGTACGGGCAACATATGTTTATATATGGGTCATACCATGTCAAACGCTACCATGCCATTTTTTAAAGTACTTATTTTACATAAGTAGCTGCATAAGTAAGCCTTAATACATTGAATCATATAAATGGGGAAGGCAACTGTCAAAATGACGCTGCGTACGCTTGTTCCACGAGAACTATGGAAACAAAAATTAATAACGAAAATACAAAAAAAATAATGAATATAAAAATATGAAGCAGCTGATTTTTTTTTCGCGATTTATTGCGTTAATTCATTAACACGTATAATATGGCACACAAGCTACATAATGTTTTCAACACACTTGCTCGTAAAGTGAGCCCTAATACATCGCTTTTAGGGCCATAAACCGAGCTATAACAAACGCGTGCATAGTATATAAAACACTAGTTGGTTATAGAATTATCCCTACAAAGTTAAATAGGTACCTTACTGCAAGTTCTATGCGACTAAACAGAGCAGTTTCAATTTAACCGGGTAATACAGTTATATTTTTTAGTAACAACAAAGAGGTTTTATGCCACTGAAAATTCATATGCATTATTGGAATAAATAAATGTGTAAGTCCTTAATTAAATCAAACAAATATTTATTATTATCAAATTATTCCTAATTTACAATATTTTGTTATAAAATGGTATTCTGCCCATCATCAGGACTAGAGGTGGTTAATATAGCATCTAGCGCCATATTATAGCGCGCTATATTTACATAGCGCATATAGCGCGCTATGTAAGTAGACGTTATGGCGCTATGAATATCGCGCGTGGCAGCAAGTAGCATCGTTGGCCGGACGGGGGCGCGGGCATTCATCGCGTGCGCGCTGTTGCTAGTTGACACGTTATGCGCGTTTCTCTCGCAGCACGCTAGGTACGAGTATAATATCGCGCGCAACCTGATATTGTGTTAGTTCGATTAAGACTTTTATAACACAACTAAGTCAATTAGTTAGTATTATGTAAAAGCTATTTAGCTAAGCAAAATTAGTGAACGAGTGATATGGTAAAAACAACCGAATTTAAAACGTCAATTAGGTCGAAAATCGCTTCTACCTGTTTTTTTTTAACTAGAAAACATTGTCTAGTGATCACAAGTTAGAAAAATGAGTGCAAGCGATTTTCGACCTTATTGACATTTATCAAAATCACGGTTTTTAATGAAAGATCAAAGTTAGTAAACGAGAATATGGCAAAAAATCAACCGAATTTCAAACGTCAATAAGGTCGAAAATCGCTTGCGCCTGTTTTTTTAACTAGAAAACATTGTCTAGTGATCACAAGTTAGAAAAAATGAGTGCAAGCGATTTTCGACCTTATTGACATTTATCAAAATCGCGGTTTTTAATGAAAGATCAAAGTTAGTAAACGAGAATACGGCAAAAAACCATCAAATTTCAAACGTCAATAAGGTCGAAAATAGCTTGCACCTGTTTTTCTTAACTACAGATGACTAGAGTAAGTTTTCCTACCTACACTTTTTTTCCGATATTCATTTGTTTTTCCGAAATCGTATAATTCAATTATAGACAGTTTTTAGCCCGAAAAGTATGAAATAAAGTTTATTAGTTTACATTACTGCTTTATTTAATAAAAGACTAAAATTTAACGTATTAATAAATGACATTTTTGTAAAGCGCGCGATCTGTCTAACGAACGACGTGTGAAGTAACGTGTTACGAAATCTAACGTGCTGCATCTAACGCGCCAGCCAGCCGCCCGCATGCTACCTGATAAATAGCGCGTTATAACATAGCGTATTTAATAGCGCGCTAGAAATCAATAGCATATAGTCTGTAGCGTGCTGTTGCTTTATAGGCGTTATGAACAACTCTAATCAGGACCATTTCTGTTCAAAATTATTGCTGGGAAACGATTTTAATTTTTGGTGTTAAAAAAGCATTGCATAGGTACTATGGGCAACAGCGACGCTTAACCAGTTTGCAACAAAATTCGTGTGCGCGCGTATCGCCCCTACACGAACTAAACGTATGGTTGTGACGGCGCGGCGTGCAAGCGATTTTGACCTTAGCAGTGGTTAAGCGTCGCTGTTGCCCATGGTACTTTAACCACGCAATGTAACGCGTACAACAGACCGCGCCTGCGAGTGTGTGCTACACAGCTGCGTGCGGCCGAGTTGAGGCAGCGTTTATGTGCGTGCTCATGAGATACATTGAGTGATAATGTTTTGAAACCATTGTTTGTTACGAAGTACATACAATTTTGATAATATTTCTTTAGACAAAAATTAGGAAATTAATAACGAATAAAATAAGATTTCAAAAAAATGATTTTTTACACGACTGCCCAAAGCAAAAAGAGTGTATATGTGTTCAGGACTCATGTATGTTTGTGGGTATGTGAGTTTCTTTATTCCACCATAACTTCTAAATGCCTAAACTGATTTGAATAAATGGGGTATCGTTAGAATCCTTATAGCATCCCGAGTGACACTGGCTATATTTTTTTTTAGAAAAAATCTATATGGCGACTGTACGACGCCATTTTCAAATGTGAAAAAAAATTTTTTTTCTTCTATTATTACAATATGGGCATCAAATGAAAGGCCTTGATGAGCACATTCCAAAACTATATAATATGTCACTAAAATGTGTGAAATAAAAATAAATAAATTAAAAAAATATTAAAAACACGACTGAACTTTTTAACTTTTTAGTTTAGTTCATTTTTGGCGGGGCAGTCGTGTTTTTAATATTTTTTTTTTTTTTTTTTTTTTACTTTGGCTTCGTTGAGGGTCTTGTTATACCCGTTATACAGAATAGTGACAACCCTGAATTTCTGTGCGTAGACATACACAGTGGCGGCATGCATTACACAACAAAGGAGTCAGACTACTGTAGGTGGTAATATAGTGCCAGTACCTGTGGAACAAGCGATGGTGAACTCTATGGGCTGTATGGTGTCGGCGAAGTCCACGCCCAGCACCGCCGCGACGCTAGCGCCGCTGCCCAGCACTGGGATGGGGGCGAACTCGTGGATCGCGCGCGCGCCTGTCAGCGTCTATACAAAAAAGCAACCTATCATAAAGCCACCGTTTACATACATGATCAGAGTATGCTGTCACCAAAGGTAGCTTTGATCAAAGTTTACTTGGATACCTGTTGACACGCTCAAAGTGCTTAGACAGAAAGCTTTGAACGAAGTTTATTTTGATGCCGGTTAACAATGCTTGAATCAGTTTGTTTATTTTTGCCATTGTTGAACTATGGCTCCAAGTCCACTTTGATTGAAAGTGGACGTCAATGTGTTTTACAAAAAAGTTTACACGATCAAAATAGCCATCAAAACTACTTGGTCAAAGCAGGCTTTGATGACAGTAGAACACGGACCAAGTTTACTTTGACTAAAATTTTGATCAAAGTGCGCTTTGCTTGCTCGTTTACATGATCTAAGTAGTGTCAAAGTAGTCATCAAAAGTACTTGGTCAAACTTTGATCAGTTCAGCGTGGCATCATAAAAGTAAAGGAAGTTTGTTCGATCTAAGATTTTTAGATTTCAAGTCTTAACTACTCAACCAATCATTACGAAAAGAGAAACTGCACATTCCATAGAAAAAAAGCTTAACTTGTATATTTAATTTTACCGAAAGAAGACTTAGTTTTGTTTTAAAAAATAATGCGAACTACATTCAAAGATTTTTTTTTAAATTGGCAGTCATTTAAATATTCAATTTCATGGTTTTTCTTTAGTTTAAGATGCTGTGTTACTTAACTGAAAACAATCCTAATGTAACCCTTCGATCGGTATCGTAAAAATAAAAGATTGTTTTTTTTCTAATTTGGTGGGTTCGATTCCTGGTTAAAGGCATGCGATTTTTCGAAAATATTTGAATGCAATTCCTATTATTTAAAAAATCAAAATGAAGCCTTTTTCAGTTAAATTTCCTATCTTTTATATTTAAAGTACTTTCCCTCCAGTGCGGCAAAGTTTTGGGACACCATGTATAATGATGATGACTAACCTTCTTGTTGACCCTTATGTTGGTGACCTCCCGCGCAGTATGGTTGTGCAGCTGCAGCTGCACCGTGCACATGGCCCGCGAGTACAGGTGCCTGTACGGGACACTCCTGCATTAGTGACTGACCTTCTTGTTGACCCTTATGTTGGTGACCTCCCGCGCAGTATGGTTGTGCAGCTGCAGCTGCACCGTGCACATGGCCCGCGAGTACAGGTGCCTGTACGGGACACTCCTGCATTAGTGACTGACCTTCTTGTTGACCCTTATGTTGGTGACCTCCCGCGCAGTATGGTTGTGCAGCTGCAGCTGCACCGTGCACATGGCCCGCGAGTACAGGTGCCTGTACGGGACACTCCTGCATTAGTGACTGACCTTCTTGTTGACCCTTATGTTGGTGACCTCCCGCGCAGTATGGTTGTGCAGCTGCAGCTGCACCGTGCACATGGCCCGCGAGTACAGGTGCCTGTACGGGACACTCCTGCATTAGTGACTGACCTTCTTGTTGACCCTTATGTTGGTGACCTCCCGCGCAGTATGGTTGTGCAGCTGCAGCTGCACCGTGCACATGGCCCGCGAGTACAGGTGCCTGTACGGGACACTCCTGCATTAGTGACTGACCTTCTTGTTGACCCTTATGTTGGTGACCTCCCGCGCAGTATGGTTGTGCAGCTGCAGCTGCACCGTGCACATGGCCCGCGAGTACAGGTGCCTGTACGGGACACTCCTGCATTAGTGACTGACCTTCTTGTTGACCCTTATGTTGGTGACCTCCCGCGCAGTATGGTTGTGCAGCTGCAGCTGCACCGTGCACATGGCCCGCGAGTACAGGTGCCTGTACGGGACACTCCTGCATTAGTGACTGACCTTCTTGTTGACCCTTATGTTGGTGACCTCCCGCGCAGTATGGTTGTGCAGCTGCAGCTGCACCGTGCACATGGCCCGCGAGTACAGGTGCCTGTACGGGACACTCCTGCATTAGTGACTGACCTTCTTGTTGACCCTTATGTTGGTGACCTCCCGCGCAGTATGGTTGTGCAGCTGCAGCTGCACCGTGCACATGGCCCGCGAGTACAGGTGCCTGTACGGGACACTCCTGCATTAGTGACTGACCTTCTTGTTGACCCTTATGTTGGTGACCTCCCGCGCAGTATGGTTGTGCAGCTGCAGCTGCACCGTGCACATGGCCCGCGAGTACAGGTGCGGCGCGCGCGGCCAGCTGTACGCGGCGGACACTCCGCCCCACACCGCGCGCGACACTAGCTCTCCGCCTGGGATTGGCGCGAGCGATGGACCCACTGGAGTTATGCCGTCGCCTGTACGAACATTACAATATATGTACACGTTAACTGCCGCACACACCAGCCCCTAGCATATCCACAATCACATGATTTATTACTATTATCTCCTACAAAATACAATGGATTTTGACAGTTGAGTGTTGAACCGCGCCAGACACTTAGCTCCCCACCTAGTATGGGCGCAAGCGATGGACCCACTGGGGTTATGCCGACGCCTGTACCAAGAATATTTTATTAAGTATACGTTTACAGCCCACCAGCACCACGTACACTAGGACACACGCCCTTTAGTATAATAACCACCAAAAGGCTTTAACTGTCACAAAATACAATGGATTTTGACAGTTGAGTGTTGAACCGTGCGGGCTGCGGGACTCAAGGATGAGGGGACAGGATGAGGAGGATGGACACACTGAGGTTATGTCGTCGCCTGTACGAAGATCAGAATGTACATGTTAAGGTCAAACCGCACTACAGCGGAGCGGCGCTGCGCGGCGCAGCACTGCAGCGGAGCGGCGCGGCCTCTACTAAACGCACTATCGCGGTAGCGGAGCGGCGCGGCGCGGCTCAAATTGCCAGACATGGCAAGATTTCATTGAATTTGGACGCACGAACGAAAAGGGAACGCTCGGTCACGCGTTCCCTAGAACGAATTTCCAAGGAACGATTTAGCAACACATCCTCATATTTTTTATTTATTTATCTGTGATGAGTTATGATTATGATGATTTATGAAATGATCACGTAAAATACCACTTTGTAATTTAATCAAAATTTGTACACTAAAATATCAATAGAAATAGATATTTCCAAATACCTACCCTCTATAGACTGAAGCTCGATTATGAAGAATATTCGGCCGCGCCGCGCCGCGAGCTATACCGCACTAGCGGCAGCGGAGCGGCGCGGCGCGGCGCGGCGCGGCAAAATATTCTTTTGCACCCAAATCTGCAGCGCCGCGCCGGTACGCGCCGCGCCTCTCCGCTATAGTGCGGTTTGCATCATTGCAATCAATAGAAATAATATTTGGCCGCGCCGCGCCGCTCCGCTGTAGTGCGGTTTGACCTTTAAGGTCAAACCGCGATAAATTGTTTAGCTAAGAATAGGAGGCTGCTGTGTGTGGCAGTTAAAGGTCAAACCGCACTACAGCGGAGCGGCGCTGCGCGGCGCAGCACTGCAGCGGAGCGGCGCGGCCTCTCCTAAACGCACTATCGCGGCAGCGGAGCGGCGCGGCGCGGCTCAAATTGCCAGACGTGGCAAGATTTCATTGAAGTTTGACGCACGAACGAAAAGGGAACGCTCGGTCACGCGTTCCCTAGAACGAATTTCCAAGGAACGATTTAGCAACACATCCTCATATTTTTTATTTATTTATTTGTGTTGAGTTATGGTTATGATGATTTATGAAATGATCACGTAAAATACTACTTTGTAATTTAATCAAAATTTGTACACTGAAATATCAGTAGAAATAGATATTTCCAAATACCCTATATAGACTGAAGCTCGATTATGAAGAATATTCGGCCGCGCCGCGCCGCGAGCTATACCGCACTAGCGGCGCGGAGCGGCGCGGCGCGGCGCGGCGCGGCAAAATATTCTTTTGCACCCAAATCTGCAGCGCCGCGCCGGTACGCGCCGCGCCGCGCCGCGCCTCTCCGCTATAGTGCGGTTTGCATCATTGCAATCAATAGAAATAATATTTGGCCGCGCCGCGCCGCTCCGCGCCGCTCCGCTGTAGTGCGGTTTGACCTTTAACTGCCACACACAGCAGCCTCCTATTCTTAGCTAAACAATTTATCGCTTTTAACTGTCACAAAATGCAGGGGATTTTGACAGTTGAGTTTCGAACCGTCGGGGCACTAGATCTCCGCCTAGTATTGGCGCGAGCGAAGGACCCACTGGGGTTATGCCGTCGCCTGTACGAAGATTATTTTATCATGCAACTAAATTTTAACACGTAACGTAAGGCATCCTAGTATAACCATCGAAACACAATCTATCGCTTTTAACTGTCACGAAATACAACGGTTTCAAAAAATACAATATTTTTTTACAGTTGAAGACTCATTTACACGACTGCCCAAAGCTAAAGGAGTGTATATGTATTTAGGGTTCATGTATGTTTGTGGGTATGTAAGTTTCTTTATTCCATCATAAGTTCTAAATGCCTAAACTGATTTGGATAAATGGGGTATCGTTAGAATCCTTACAGCATCCCAAGTGAAACTGGCTATATATTTTTTTAGAAAAAATCAATATGGCGACTGTACGACGCTATTTTCAAATTTGAAAAAAAAAAAATTTTTTTTTCTTCTATTTACAATATGGGCATCAAATGAAAGGCCTTGGTGAGCACATTTCAAAACTATATAATATGTCACTAAAATGTGTGAAATAAAAAAAAATAAATAAAAAAAATATTAAAAACACGACTGCCCTGCCAATACCGAACTAAAAAGTTAAACAACAATTGTCATTGATTGCAGTCGGGGGACCTCTTTGATCCAAAATTGTTCCATAATAAGGTCCCCCGACTGCAATCAATGACACTTGTTGTTTAACTTTTTAGTTCGATATTGGCAGGGCAGTCGTGTTTTTAATATTTTTTTAATTGATTTACATTATTCGTTGCAGCCCGTATTCGAAGTGCGAGAGATTTCTGTAAAGCATGCCATAAGGCCCGCATTCGGGAAACTGCTTTCCTAGTCGATGGTGCCCGCATTCGGGTTGCGGGAGATTTCCGTAAAGCCGGCCACAGGAACGCATGCGTTTTTATTTAGTCGTTAGGGAACGACCGTGGCATGCGAGAGAACATGTGGCGCAATTTGGTAGTGGCTTTCAGAAAGTGCGGTGCCGTGTGCGGTGTATCGACCGTATTATCGACACTTTTACTAGTCGTTGTCTCGCGTGGTAGTTCCCGCATGTTATATATCGACCGAGTTATCGACCAATGTAAATAAGCCTTGAATGTCGAACCGCATCAGACACTAGCTCCCCGCCTAGTATTGGTGCGAGCGATGGACCCACTGCCGGGCGCCCGCCACTAGAGGGATAAAGTTGCCTTAATGTGTACACTTACCCTATTTCACCCCGGAAGCGAATGAGACCTTGCTGGGGGCGGTGGGGGGCGATAAGAAACCCCATAGGTGGGCGTCTTGTGGGCAGCCGGCCAAGTTCCAACCAACTTCCAGCCTCTTCTCACTCTAACAGCAGATCTAGGTTGGATTTGTCAGCCTTTATCTGTGATAATCACTTACCATCTTTCACCCCGGCGAATAAGCGTGCATTGGGAGCAACGGGGGGCGATAAGAACCCCCCACAGGTAGGCGTCATAGTGGGCAATCTCTCAAAACTCTAGCAACAGATCCAGGTTAGATTTGTCGGTCTTCATTTGTGCAGGTTCTGTGCTTCGAATCAGAATGAGGAGATCCGTAGAACTAAAGTAAACAACGTCGCTCGAAGGATTGCTCAGCTGAAGTCGTAATGGGCGGGACACATAGCGAGAAGAACCGATGTTGGTTGTGGCGGGGCGTTTCTGGAATGGCTCGCGCGCACCGGACGACACTCCATGGGTAGGCCCACCACAAGGGGGACCAACGTGAGGGTGAAGGTCCCGGGAACCGCTAGATGCGGGCAGCGCAGGACTGATCGTCGTGGAGATCTTTAGGGGAGGCCTATACCCAGCAGTGGGTGTCGCGTGGCTGATATGATGATGATGATGATGACCTCCAAAGAATTCTAAACATTTTTAGATAGAAAAAAATAGCACGTTGCCACTCTACTGCTCTTTGTTCCTGAAAGCCACCTGTCAGCTCCTAAAATTAACTTATGTAGCTTCAACTGGTTGTTTTTTTTACATTACTGCTGCATGACCGAAGAATAATACTTATATCTAGCAGTAAGTGTCGGCTCAAATGATGATGAGAGGCGGTTTATATATAGTCGCCTTAAGGTGTACACTTACCATCTTCCACCCCGGCGAATGAGGCCGCGCTGGGGGCTGCGGGGGGCGATAAGAACCCCCCACAGGTGGGCGTCATAGTGGGCAGTCCACCCGCCGCTTCTTCCAGCTCCAGCAGCAGATCCAAGTTGGATTTGTCGGTCTTCATCTGTGCAGGTTCTGTGCTTGGTTCTGGTGCCTGATTATCATAATTTGAACCAGTTTAGTGTCCCTACTGCTGAAGTGCGGTTTTTTATGAACATATTTTTTATTTAAGTATTTATAATCAATCAGGCAGCGATGGTCCATAGATAACTTAAAACTAAACAAAAACAGAAGTGATAACATAATTGAATACACCAGTCGATTTTCATACCAACGAGGTGTTTCTCCGTCAAGGATTGAGCTACTCGTAACTGTGATTAATGATGGCCATCCAGAGAGTAAATGAAGGAAACTCAGATCGCCAAAAAACCGCGAAATAAAAAAATGCATGGAGATCCGGAAACTGAAAATTCTGATCCTCATATCTTTTAGAATGCTGATCAGATTACTGACGTGTGTATAACAATCTAAAGAAGATCGGCGAAACTCGACTCCATATTTTACAAGGACGTTCACAATCGGAAACATGTTAAATAAATAGCGTTAAATTCATAGAATGTGATTCCACAAAATCATGATTTTTAAAGAAGGGAGTCAAAAGATAAATAAGTTTCAATTATATTATAACAAAACGTTTCTAAAATGCATAAATTAAACAATTTTTTCTTGTAAGAGTATGTTCCAATCAACGCAGAAGTTTTAATACCAAAGTAATCAATTCCATTTTCAATATGCATAATGTTTATACTTGTTAAAACTAATCTCACAACAACTTACTTATTTAAAAAAAATAGAACTATAAAACACTAACTATATTAAATCCCTCTCACACACACACACACACCACACACACACATACACACACACATACACACGCACAAACACACACACACGTACGTACACACACTTAAATAAACTAATATTATTAAGACTACCTATACTATTATTAGTTAATATACTTAGGGGATCCGTGGGTGAGGACCTGGAGACCTGAAATACAGGGTCGCCCTAGTTTAGGCTCCAGATCAAACACTCGAAGCAGTTAATGATGTTTATGTTGTTATCCTTGTTATTTGTGTGTGATGAAATAAATGTCTTTTATTTTATTTATATTTAAAATGTTTTGATCCATTAAACATCAAGCAATACTCTAAGAGACATTAGTAAGCGATACACCTTTATTTTGAATGTAGGTATTCTACTGCAAAGAGAAAAAAAAAAATACTGAAGAATATGGCTGTATGAACATAGACTTCATTGCCTTCCCATTAATAAAAGTGTGCAGTGTCAACAATGTCAGTCAATGTCAAATCCATCACTGACATTGACGTTCGGGATTGCCAGATCGTACCTTTTGGTACGATTTACGTATTATTTGAGCGTGTGTCGTACTATGGTTCACGTCACAGTATTTGATACTTTTTAACGATTGAATCCCAAAATGTAAAAATAGGCGTATGTTTCCCAAAACACAGTTAAAAAACTGAATTTTGTACCTTGATTTATTGGTTTGCGTGCCCTTTTTTGCCATTTTCGTACTATTCTAGGAGCCTGGGCGTAATTTTTTGGAAACGACTATTACTGGCAAGCCAACACTCACGCACGGTTTAATTTCTGTGTTCGTTTTCGTATTATCGTGCGTATTTAATATCTTTTTTATCCCAGCTTTGAAATAGTTAAAACGATTAACTTTTTTGTTAGTCTAGCGTAGGTCTATAAATATCAGTCAATTCTTTTCATGAACTCGACCCTCAAGTAGAGGTCTGAGGGCCTAGCCAAAGTAACATTCGCTAATTTTCGTTATCGCTTCGCTTTCGAAACATGTATGGGATTGACATAAGGTTTCGTTAACAATCGAATTTTAAAACGTCAAATCCATACATATTTCGAAGCGAAGCGATAGCGAAAATTTGCAAATGTTACTTTGGCTAGGGGGGCTGAAATTACATAGAAGTTCGCCGATCTTCTTTCCTCCATTCACTTCGTAGATAGCCATCATCAGGTCACAGCTTGTGTTCAGAAAACAACGTGCCGCGCCATCTTCCGACACGGTTCATATCTTGCACGGACCGTCTCCGCGGTCGGAATTGCATGCTAATAAGGCTGGCCCCAGACCTACCGGTTTCATTTCTTTGCTTTGCTGTTCTGCTATGGACAGCCGGCCAAGAGGCTCATTTTCAATCTATCGCATATTTTGACCAGACCACATTGGCAAGATAGCCATTAGTTTGGTGTTATCAAATATCGTCGTCTGGATTGCGATGCAAAGTTTTAGTTTAAAAAAAAACTGCTGTTTTATACAAAAATTAATAACGAAATTATCAAAATGTATGAAACAGTTAATTTTTTTTCGCGATTTCGGATTTGGTCCCATAGTAAAAGTTGTTCAGTTTTATTATGGTCCCTATCTACCATATTCAGCTTCTTGTATAAATAAGCGCTCGAGTTATTTTTAACGATCGGAGTCCATATTCAGGGTGGCATATCTCCTAAAAGCTTCCTACTTCGCAATCCAGGCGATGATATTTGATAACACCAAGCTAATGGCTATCTTGCCAATTTGGTCTAGTCCCAAAATGCGATAGATTGAAAATTACCCTGGTTGGCCGGCGGTCTTTCAAGCAAGGTAGCACAGCAAAGCAAAGAAACGGAACCGGTAGGTCTGGGGCCAGCCTAAGTTTGCATTAGGAAAAGCATTAATTCAGTTAGTTTTGTTTGTCTCGCGCTGGTTTCGCGAGATGGCGTTGCGCGTGTCTTCCGCGCATCATATCGTATTTTTTTGTTATAGCAAGGGCACATTCCTTTGTCAGAACTTTCGAGCTCCGCCGGCCATGTTGTAACTTGCTATTTTTTCTGTTTGGTAAAATCAAAGGAATCGGTTTGTGTTCGCTGGATGTTTGTAATCCGTTAATTATCAGTTTGTTGCTTTGATTTGTTGTTCGCGACGCGTGTGAAACGTATTTCATTGACCTTATTGTGTGTTTGTAAATATCCGTTGAACGCTTTGTGAAAGTGTCAAAGGTTATCGACTTAACCCATCAGCTTCTGAGAAGAAACGTGTTTAGCGAATGTACCTCCGCCAACTGGTGGTATACATTTTCACTTCCTGGGGTTTGAGCTCAGGGGTAGGGGGTTTAAATAGGGCCATCACCGCCAAATCTACCACCTCGTCGATTCCGTGCTGCGGGTCGGCGCGAATCACGCGCTGAGACACGTGCGCGTCGTCACCGTGTCGCCGGGCGACGGAGGGTCATCCACGGGAAGGTCGAGTCTTAGCAGTAAGTAGATTCAATTCCTTAGTATAAGTTAGTTATAAGTTCTCGTTGAGTTGTAAGCCGATCGAAATATCAAGGCGGAGTAGGCATTTTTCGGCCCGCTCCATTTCGTAACGCTTCCACTGAGTAACACTTTTGAGTAACTTTCCGCTTACAACGAAACAGCTTGGTCAATCCTTGGCGGAGAACCAAAGCTTCAAACTTACCTCGTCTGTATGATAATCGACCGGTGTCTTTAGTTATATGACTGCGCCTTTATACACCATAAACGCCCGTCCGGACCAAAAAGTCCAGACAAAAATCGTAAGAAATATAATTTACTACCTTTTTATCGTTAATCCTCCCATGCCTCTCGTTCTTCCTAGGCGTCTCCCCCGGACTCGTGTCGTCTCCAGCGTCGGACGCGGTGTCCGAGTCGTCCGACTCGCTGTCCGACTCACTGTCCGACGAGCCCGAGTTGGACGACCGGTAATTGTTCGCTTGTTTTGGTTTCTCCGGCTTCTTTTCTTCGTTGGTGCTTTCCTCTCTGTTGGAATTAATGTTTATGATTACTTTCTCCTAATGAGGACTTTTAAAATGACAAAAAAACTGTAGGTTCGATAGATTGGAGTTGATATAAATGTATATGTCAGCGTAGTTTTTTTTTACTAAGCTTCAAAGAGTACTCAGGTAGACAGGCAGATGTAACCCTAAAATGTTTCTGTTTGGGTAGATGTCAGGCGCTTACTTGCCTCTTTGGTACAGACCGTTCATTTTTAAAAAGGAAATTTTTCCATCAACGCCATCTAGTGAGACAAATAGTTACTATTTTTATTTTTTAAATGTCACTTTGAAAAGCCCTCATTATGGTGGTTATGGAAATTGTAAGTCTTACTTTGTTGATTAAGGATTAAGCTACATTAACCCGTTAGCAACTTTCCATAATATCCATCTGTTTTCCGTTACACAGCAGAGCAATGCAAGAGATAATACCACACAGTAACGATCAGCTACTATAATTAAAAAAAATATCTTACTAAAGTCACAGAATACATAATAGTACAAAGTGTCTGTGCGTGGTGTGTGTGTGTGTGTGTGTGTGTGAGTGTGTCTGAGTGCATGTGTGTGAGAGAGAATATGTGTGCGTGGGTGTGTGCGTGCGTGCGTGTGTGTGTGCGTGCGTGCGTGCGTGTTTGTGTGTTTGGGGTGCGATTTGGTTGACATAAAAACAGTTAATCTAATTTCAATGTCACTAACGTTGACTTCATCTAATTTTTATTTGACCTAAAAATAAATGACATAATTTTTATTTAACCTATTATTCATTTGTCATCATTATTATTTGCCATATTTACATTTGCTCTAACGTTTATATCCCATAAGTATCATTTGATATATTGCTTTTATCTAACTTACATTTCTTAAACATATCATTTGATCTAATTTTACATGTTATAATCAACTTTTACTATAAAATAGAAATAACTAGCTTTTGTTATTACGATGCTTGCTTAATTATCAAATCCACTATTTTTTTATGTAATAACATCAATAGCATACATAATATTAAGCAAGCATACAAGCATGCATGTAGCTTGCCAGTAGGTTAGGTTAGGTTAGTGTTTTGACCACTCGCAGCGGAGGTCCTCAATGCTTGCATGCATGATGCATCCTTGCTTGCATGCTGCATGCTTGCTTGAATGCTGCATGCTTGCTTGCATGCTGCATGCTTGCTTGCATGCTGCATGCTTGCTTGCATGCTGTATGCTTGCTTGCCGGGGGGTGCAGGGGGGCTGGCCCCCCTGCTCGGGGGGGTCGGGGGGCCTGAGGCCCCCCGCTATAAAGAAAAACTTTTAATGCACCTACCAGTAGGTTAGGTTAGGTTAGTGTTTTGACCACTCCCAGCGGAGCGAGCGAAGCGAGCGGAGCTCCACAATGCTTGCATGCATGTTGCATGCTTGCTTGCATGCTTGCCTGCATGCGGCATGCTTGCTTGCTTGCATGCTGGCTTGCATGCTGCATGCTGGCTTGCATGCTGCATGCTGGCTTGCATGCTGCATGCTTGCTTGCATGCTTGCTTGCATGCTGCATGCTTGCTTGCATGCTGCATGCTTGCTTGCATGCTGCATGCTTGCTTACTGCATGCTTGCTTGCATGCTTGCAAGCTGCATGCTTGCTTGCATGCTTGCATGTTGGGTGCTTGCTTGCAAAATGCTTGCTGGGGGGTGCAGGGGGCCGCTATAAATAAAAACTTAATGCATCAGGTAGGTTAGGTTAGGTTAGTGTTTTGACCACTCGCAGCGGAGCGATACTGTAATGTTGGCAGTAAGCTGTTTCAGAACCCTTTATGGAGGATTTAAAGCGTGGGTGTAGATAAAAACATATAAGTAATGAAATCATATTTTTTGGCTATGCTTGTTTTTATAGCATTTAAATCATAGGTCAAATAAAGTTATTTTAAATGTTGAATAGAGTAAATGAATGTTATATGAATTGTGCTTTATATCATCTGTTAATTAGATCAAATGTTTATTATGTCAAATAATTTTTATATCACATGTATTTAGGTCAAGTGAAATTATATTAAACGTATGTTATATTATTCGATCGGTATGTCAAATGTAATTATATGAAATGTTATTATATCCTCTGATCGTTAGTGCATGTAAATTTAGGTCATACATTACACACCCGTGTGTTTGTTACCTCTCTACGCCTGAACGGCTAAACGGATTTGAATGTTGATTGGTAGACTAGACAGATAAAAATCTGGATGATATTATAGGCTAACCTAGGGTCCACGTGGATGAAGCCGCGGGCGGGCGCTAGTGATGAATAAAACAAGTAACTCACTCGTCATCTGAAGATTGTCCCTCGCTGCTGGAGGCCTCGGAGGACGAAGAGGCGGAGCCCGAGCCGCTGCTCTCCGGCTCTGAGTAGAAGCTCTTGTCTTTCTGTATAAACACGATTTTGTGGTCAACCACTGCTACTTTAAACCACAGATTACATAATACTATAGTACAGATACCTCATCCCATACTAAAGAAATGGCCCGTCGTAAGGCAACTATCGGGGCGATTTAAAATGTTTTTCATGTAGAATGCTAGATGGCGCCGCCGCTATCGTCGTAGCATGCCTAGCACAGATAGCAACAAACTTTACCAAATTTTCAAAGAAACGTCAAAATCGTGGAAAGCAAAAAAGCAAAACAATCTTATTAGTACAAAATTATTACCTAGTGTGGGACGCCCTCAGACAAGGTGGAGCGACGATCTTCGCAAGGTGTAGCCGCGGATCGTGCTCAGTGGCGTGCACTCGGAGAGGCCTATGTTCAGCAGTGGACGATGATAGACTGATGATGAGTACAAATTATTGCCGATCATCATCATCATCATCATATCAGCCGCACGACACCCACTGCTGGGTATAGGCCTCCCCAAGGATTACCACGACGATCGGTCCTGCGCTTCCCACATCCAGTGGCTTCCGGCAACCTTCACCAGATCGTCGGTCTACCTTGTCGGGGGCCTACCCACGGAGCGCAGTCCGGTGCGCCGATAGGTGTCACTAAATTTTTATTGAAATTTGTTTTAAAAACCTTTTATTTTACTGTTTCAGTACAATTTTGCATTTGGTGATATTTATAGGAAACAATTTAAAAGTTTCATAATTTTTTTTATCTGTAAATACAGATAAAAAAAAAGTCATTTCAAATTAATATTACAATCATAACATTCAAATGAATATTACAAAAACTAATCGAATTTAGTGAGGTAAATTTAAACTAATTCCTACATTAGAGGAGATGGAGGTACCTTAAAGTTCAATTATTTTTTTATTAGTAGATTTTGATCAATCAAACATAAGAGGTGCACAGCACTACGCATCGGTGACAACGTTCCCGCCGTTAGAAAAAATGAGGTTTAGGTTAATATCCCTAATAGTTTTCAAAGTTTATCCCGTAAGGGGGCGTCCATTAATCACGTGATGTTTTTTTGGCTAATTTTTAACCCTCCCTCCCCCCTGGTGATGCATGGTGAGGTTTTCCGTTAACCCCCCCCCCCCCCTACTTTAAATCACGTGTATTTTTTTTAGTCCAAAAAAATCTCAACAGTTTTCAATCACACGCAGTTTTCGGTTAAAAATCACGCGTTCAACAAAAAAATTAATTCTTTAATTAAAAAAAACTTCGTGATGTTTTCAACTACCCCCCCCCCCCCCCCCCCCCCCCCTTTCGAGGCTCACGTGATTAATGGACGACCCCTAATGACATTTGTTTCGAGTTTCTCAGTAACAGTTACCCGGTTAGCAGTATCCCGGGGGCGGTCCCTAGCCCTCGTGTCGTGTGTAGTGGGCGGGGGCGCGGCGGGGGCCGCGGGGGGCAGCGAACGGTGCCCTGCTTGCAGTAACATACCTGGTTGGCAGTATCCCGGGGTCGGTCCCTAGCCCTCGTGGTAGGAAAATATAGACGATTCAAAAGTACTTAATAATTAAGTTTATTTGAATAAAGCTTATTTGACTTTGACTTTGACTTCGTGTCGTGTGTAGTGGCGGGGGCACGGCGGGGGGCGCGGGGGCAGCGCGGTGCCCTGCTTGCAGTAACATACCTGTACCTTGATTACGTAAAGCTGTTGCTAACAATTCTCGATTGAAATCGATTGAAAGCGCGGTTGCATTGCTGCTTTAATTAAGATAGTTGTCACATTGGTTCTTACTAAAGCAGCGATGTAACTGCGATTTCAGTCAGAGTTGATTGCAACAAAGTTACGTAATTACCCCCCTGGTTGGCAGTATCCCGGGGGCGGTCCCTAGCCCTCGTGTCGTGTGTAGTGGCGGGGGCGCGGCGGGGGGCGCGGGGGCAGCGCGGTGCCCTGCTTGCAGTAACATACCTGGTTGGCAGTATCCCGGGGGCGGTCCCTAGCCCTCGTGTCGTGTGTAGTGGGCGGGGGCGCGGCGGGGGGCGCGGGGGCAGCGCGGTGCCCTGCTTGCAGTAACATACCTGGTTGGCAGTATCCCGGGGGCGGTCCCTAGCCCTCGTGTCGTGTGTAGTGGGCGGGGGCGCGGCGGGGGGCGCGGGGGGCAGCGCGGTGCCCTGCTTGCAGTAACATACCTGGTTGGCAGTATCCCGGGGGCGGTCCCTAGCCCTCGTGTCGTGTGTAGTGGGCGGGGGCGCGGCGGGAGGCGCGGGGGCAGCGCGGTGCCCTGCTTGCAGTAACATACCTGGTTGGCAGTATCCCGGGGGCGGTCCCTAGCCCTCGTGTCGTGTGTAGTGGGCGGGGGCGCGGCGGGGGGCGCGGGGGGCAGCGCGCGGTGCCCTGCTTGCAGTAACATACCTGGTTGGCAGTATCCCGGGGGCGGTCCCTAGCCCTCGTGTCGTGTGTAGTGGGCGGGGGCGCGGCGGGGGGCGCGGGGGGCAGCGCGCGGTGCCCTGCTTGCAGTAACATACCTGGTTGGCAGTATCCCGGGGGCGGTCCCTAGCCCTCGTGTCGTGTGTAGTGGGCGGGGGCGCGGCGGGGGGCGCGGGGGGCAGCGCGCGGTGCCCTGCTTGCAGTAACATACCTGGTTGGCAGTATCCCGGGGGCGGTCCCTAGCCCTCGTGTCGTGTGTAGTGGGCGGGGGCGCGGCTGGGGGCGCGGGGGGCAGCGCGGTGCCCTGCTTGCAGTAACATACTTGGTTGGCAGTATCCCGGGGGCGGTCCCTAGCCCTCGTGTCGTGTGTAGTGGGCGGGGGCGCGGCGGGGGGCTCGCGGTCGGCCGCGCCCACCGTGGCGGGGGGCGCGGGGGGCAGCGCGCGGTACCCCGCCGTGCACACGCCCAGGTACTGCGACAGGGAACCCACTGGGAACTTGCAGCGGTCTGGGGGTACACAGGATAATTATAGTAGTTTTGATATAGTCTGTTTATCCTTGTCTTCAGTGGCGGTACCTCCATACAAGCCCAAAACCCGGCTTGCCTTAACAATAACTTGCTAATACTACTAATGAATCGTAATTAATTACAACAACACAATATTATTAACGTCTGTTAATTATCAATAATATAATCAATAAACAAACACAAATTCAATTTTTACAACAACTGATCGATAGACAAGTCGCTAAACTACATTACTTTCCTCTCGGACGCGAAGATTTTTCTAAGCTTGCTTTGCGAATGCTGCCCACCCGAGTTGGATTCGACGAGAGATCTCTTTCTCGAAGTTGGACCTACCTAACTGGACTGCCTGTCCTAGGTATACGTAATGGTCAACAACTTCAAGTGTAGTGTTCCCAACATGAACTGGAGAGGGTACAACATGGGCATTTGACATAATTTTGCCTGAGCAATACTTTGACATTGATCTTTTTATCGCCAGACGCAAACAATATAATAAATGCGAAAGTGAAGTAACAGCTATAAAATTAGGATAAAAAATATATAAAAATTAAATCTATAAGTATGCTGATGCCGCCGTCTAGCGATATCGTTCTGCATTTTTTTGCATTTGCGTATGTTTGTATTACAATCATAAATTATTTTGTTGATGGTATAAATTTTTTTTGTTGCAGTTCATATTAAAATACATTAAGTAAAGGTTCTTTACAATTGTAGAACGAAAATTGTGCTTCACAAAAAATTTGGGTTTCTTCAACCTATTGATTGTTAAAAAAAATTGATCATGTAATATAGCATTTTATTTATATTTATAATATTCTTGCGTCTGGCGATGAAAAGATCAATGTCAAAATATTGCTCAAGCAAAACAATAGCCGTTGAAGCGGCTGCCGGCGAAACGTTCGTGCCGGCGAAACGTTCGTTGGCAAAAGATAATGCAGAGTAAAAATTAATCGGTGAAAGATATTTTAGAGAAATATTCGCCGATGAAAAGTTGTGTTGGCTAATGGTTCAACGGACAAATAACTGTAGGAGAACCGTCCCAAACTTGTATATATCCGCTCTTTTCTACATCAACAAAAGTGCTACCGCATCACACACATACTGCTATACGTATCTATAGATTCTATGAGAAATACACATCGCGAGCGAAAGCCGGCTTGCATACGAAGTTTGCTCACTTTGCTAGACTGCACGTACGCGCTGAGCAGTGTGAAGTTGCTTCAATCTGTGACGACAGCTGTTTTGAAACAACAAGTGTTTTGCCTATAATAGTGATTTTGTGTAAAATAGTAGTTTATGAAACTGACACATAAAGAGGGGTATTAAAACACGAGTGTGTGTTTAAAAACCGAGCCGTAGGCGAGGTTTTTAATAGTATCACACGAGTGTTTTAATACCAAGTTATGTGCAGTTTCATACACTACTTTATCTACACTCATACATTTGGGATTGAACATACTAAATAAAAGATCAACGTTAGAAAAGAGAGAGAGACTTTGTTTGTATTAACAAGGTAGGTATTGTATTACCTACCTTGTAATAAGTCAATTCCTTAGCTGCATCTAAACTAAAATATCGGGCAGAGTAATTTTTTTTCACATTTTAAAGCAAGAATAAAAAAAACCTACAAAATTCAGTAAGTATAACAAAATGTAAAAATTGAAATCAAAACTTTATCGGAAATGCTTGGCGCGCATTCCATTAGAAAAAAAAATTTGATCAGTGCATTTCAACAAACTAATCGCACTAAAGTCATCGATTACCATAGAGTAGGTACATTTTAATCATGAAAAATATGTGGGAAAATATCGTTGTTTTTTTTAATGTCACGGCACTGCCTTCTTTTTGGATTTGCCCTGTATCGTAATGAGAAAAAAAGTTATTTTATGATGCAGTTGACCGCATCGTAATGAGTTTATTTTTTAATTTTACCTATCCACGAAAATAAAGTACGTATTTATATTACCTTTTTTGAATTCATATTTGGAACATTACGTTGTGAGTGTAGATAAAATTAGTTTAAATTACAGTTTAACGATTGATAATGGTCTCTTGTGATCGATTAAAATGTTAATTGTAAGGTTATTCTTTTAAAGGACACTTATAATAAAATAAGAACACATAAATACCTTTAACATCCTTTACTTTCACAGGACTTAGACACTGTCGTACATTTTACACGGTAGTTTCACTTTTCAAGTTACTGCGTCAACGGTTGGAGCAAGAATGAATCCGATTCTACCGTAACTCTCTGCTTATATAGCTCTAGTGTTGCCAACAATCAAGTATTGCCAGTAAAATGAATAACTCATATTTGGAAAATAGCGTTAACGTTATCGTTAGAAATAGCAAAAACGCTAAAAACTAGTGTTATAAACGGCAAAACCTAACAATCGACCATCCTGACCTCGTGCATGTCCCCATGCACGCACGCGACCAGGATTTCATACCTAACAATCGGCCTGCTTGCTCCAACCTCGAGGCAATTTTAGACATGACTTACATAATTTAATTGTATTTTTATTTTACGACAATTTTTATTACAAAATTATGTATTATAATTATAAATCCATTTGTTAGCTAATAACATCAAATTCAAAGTTACATTTTTTTTTTCATTTTTAACATATATTCAGTATCAAATAGAAATAGAAATAGAAAACATTTATTTGCCACAAACATGGTATACATTTGATGTTCGAACAGTAATTAAGTTTCTCATATTTGACCCATAACAAAGGCATGCAAATATTGGGTACAAGTTGTGATATGAAGCTACCTACACAAAAAAATAATAATAAGTGCGCACTAATCTTCTGCTAATTTATAATAAAATGTTCATACATGATGATTTAATTATAGTAATCGAAACAGTACACAATAATAATGGATCATGTCAAAATATTAATTACGTCACAAAAACAATTCGTACAACAAAGCTGTACATTAATTCATTTATGAAACAACCTCGAGGCAAATGACAATTTTTATTACAAAATTATGTATTAAATGTATACTAAATCCATTTGATAGGTATAACATCAAATTCAGAGTTAAATTTTTTTTTAATTTTTAAGATATATTCTGTATCATAGCATTAGTTCATTTATAAAACAGATCTCTTTTTTTTTTCTAAATTACTACTCATGTACCACCAAGATCATTTGCTCATGAAGGTACATGAGCTATAATCTATGAATGTAGATCAACTCATATCACCGGAATGGAGCCACCTTGGCTCACATGAGGGTATATCAGTATTACATCTCATTCTATCAATCGTTCAATATCCTACTCATGTACCACCAAGATCATTTGCTCATGAAGGTACATGAGCTATAATCTATGAATGTAGATCAACTCATATCACCGGAATGGAGCCACCTTGGCTCACATGAGGGTATATCAGTATTACATCTCATTCTATCAATCGTTCAATATCCTACTCATGTACCACCAAGATCATTTGCTCATGAAGGTACATGAGCTATAATCTATGAATGTAGATCAACTCATATCACCGGAATGGAGCCACCTTGGCTCTCATGAGGGTATATCAGTATTAAATCTCATTCTTCAATCAATCATCTAAAATCCTACTCATGTACCACCAAGATCATTTGCTCATGAAGGTACATGAGCTATAATCTATGAATGTAGATCAACTCATATCACCGGAATGGAGCCACCTTGGCTCTCATGAGGGTATATCAGTATTAAATCTCATTCACACTCATTCCATATAAGCTAATAACTTCTATTTGCATATTCAAACAAAAATATAGGGCTTATTTGCACTAAAGTTTTCTCAAACCTAATACTCTTGTCATAATATTAAAGAAAAACATTGGCAATTATACAATCACCGATAAAATACATAATTATGATTCAACTCACCGATTCCAATGTATGAGACTTGTCATTATAATTTACATATTTTTTTATGAAATTGCTCGCTCGGAATCGGAACTTTATAAAATGCATTCAAGTCAATCAATTTATTTTACAGCTGCGTTGCTGATTTGATTTATGATTAATGAATTAAATTTCATTAAAGTTAACAAGAGAACAAAGTTTAGCTGCTGGATCCCTTTAAAGCATGTTCCAGGTTCATGATCTCATCTTAGAAGTGTATACCATCATAATCATTCGAATTATAAAAATCATCATCTTTCTGAAATTAAACACAAAAGCGACAGCAACTCTTCCAAGTATTATCATAAGACTATACTATCAAAATACCTAGGAACATTTCCAATCAAAACTTTTAATACATTATCAAATGAAACCGTATATGTGCAAACCCCACTATTATAATTTAACCCTATAGCAAACCAAACTTTCCCTAATAAGATCGGCAATGCTAAAGTAAATAGAAATGTTGAAATACATTTATTTATATTCAGTGTCAAGATCCAGTTAATACCCGAAAGATCAGGTAAATTCACCACGCGACTCTGTGATCCGTTATTCAAGGAACTTGATTTGTTACCATTTATTAACCATCTTTATTTGTATGTATAACACTAATATTGTACATTGAGCTACCGATTGAATCTAAGTACTAAATATGAGATCATTTAAAATAAAGTCATTTATCTGACTGTATCAGTATAATTACAATAGTGTGAAACATTTCTCGAACATGAAATACTAATAGTAATAATGTGGAATATAAGATCAAGACTACTCTATAGTTGCAGACCATTATTTAAAAAGAACTGTCTGTATATCTGGGGTAGGATGTTTTGTAAATAAACATCATAATTTGTTTGCACAACAGTCTAAGGTTCCGGACTGTAGAACCAAGTTTGTCACAAAAACGCTGTCATCATTAGTTTATAATCATATACCGAAAGTTATACGAGAGTTACCATCAGTACTATATATTCTATGCCATCAGTTTTATTTATGAAAAGGTTAAAGTGGTTAACAGATAAGTGTTTCTATTCAATTAGGGAATATTTTGAGGGTAGAACGTAAAATGTATAATAATTTGACATCATGTACTTAATAAATTGTAACTTAAGAATTAGACTTTCAAAATGATTAATATGAATGTGCTTAAAGGATTGTATGATAATTATCTCCCTTCATTCTGCTTGCCTGAAACTGGTGTCGTGTAGCGGATATTAGTTATTTTAAGATTTTTATGTAATGTGTACCATGCTACTTGCAGAATAAATGTTTATTCTTCTTTTATTGTGAATGAAAGTGGCACTGGTATGTATTTTTAGCGATTTGAGCGAGCCAATAGCCAAACAGTTCGATTATCTCCGCCAGTCTAACAATTTGGAAAAAATATATGTCCAAACAGTTCGACTATCGAACCAATAGTAGGACTGGATGGAATAAAAGATTCTTACAGGAATAATTTGGTAGACATACCAGTGGACAATAATTATTATGCCTACCTAATTTACCTTGCTGTTGCGACCAGTGACCACGAACTGTTTTAGTCCTTTTATTTATAATGTTCTTATGTATGGTGACAGTGTTAATGTCTTTATAATATTAAAGTTCCTTAAACTAACCTAACAGTTAGTGCATAAGCAGTAGATACGGCGCCAAATCCTGGCGGCCAGCGACTAGGAAATCCCGTCCTCCCACTATTAAACTTGCGATTTGTTATCAATCACTGATCATGATAACCACAATGTGACACAAACATGGTGTATTATCTACCACTGATTACTTCAAATTAGTTACCATGTACCTATGCGTTAACATGATTGAAACCATACATCGTACAGAATAGTTAAGAACTGCGTTAGGATCTTAACTTTGGACTAATTACAGCGATGGAGAAAATATAAAAACTCTCAACATAGGCACTATACTTCAGAGAAACTGATCTAGCGTTATCATTTAGCCCGAACTAGCTCACCGTGTGTGTGTGGCGCAATGGCGTGCGTGTCGAGTGCTACCAAGGGTAAGGAGTAAGCCTTGGTCACAGTCGTGGCTGTGCCCAAGACTTATCCAGCAGCTTGCGCACTACGCTACCAGAGAGTCATCCTGATCAAGCGCTATGCGCAAGCAACCAACCCTAGCATCTTCCTGTATACATATTTATGTTAACTTACGTAAAACATGGCATAATAGATAAATATTTATATATATGCACATAAGCACTTTTATGTGGCAAAATTAAGATAGGCATCAGGAGTTATCAGAGAATAGTTACACGTTATCACCAGAGAGTTGCCCTGGTTTAAGGCTGTATATTCGCATCACGTTCCCTTTTTATTACATTTTCAATTCAAATGATCACAACTGCGCGAGACGTAATGAGGGCGAACTTCGAAAATTCCTATTAAATTATTAAATAGATAAATGGATATACTAAACACGCAATAGATACATTAGACAAATACCACATTATTCAAAAAAATAAAAAAAATACTTTAGAATCTTTAAATACTTAAACCACTAGAAAAACCCTGTTCTCTGTGATTAAAATCTCTTTTTTTTTTAATTCTCTATATAGTGCACTCCTTGAAAAATAAACAACAAGTGAAAAATATGAGTCGTATCCTTATTTGTTACAGCTGAAACTTTTGTGAAAAATACCCGTGACCAACAAATTTGAAATTCCACTTGAACACATTGTTTTCGTTTTAAAATACCTGATAATTTATAATGTTTCTCTCTCTATACGGCACAAATTTAAGTAAGTATTTTGTTTCCTAAAACTAAAGTTAATATCAATAGTAATGCTTTCATTCTTAAGATAACTTCTCTGAAAAACGCAAATTTATTTGAAATGCGGATATACAGTCCTAACACAACACGCAAATTAAACTATGTCACCATAATATGATAAAATAATGACACTCAGTTTGCAGAGAAATTCAAATTCAATAACCATGAAGCACTTCAGGGAAGATAATGGTTTGATTAAGGCTTTTGGCGAAAAAGTTCTGTAAAATGTATTTTTACAGAAAATATAACTAATTCAAAATTAAGATGACAGTGGGAGTCTCTTCGCCAGAAAGTAAATAAAAAGGGAATCATTTGAAAAGTAGCTTTAGTTGTCTTAGCACATAGTATATAGTATATAGTATATAGCAGGGGTGCCCATACTTTTTCTTAAGGAGATCGACCTAGCAAAACTTTATGACTAAGATGTCGACATTTTTATCGTTTAATCCATCAAATATTAAACAAGAAAAAAAAATTGCATAAGTCTAACTACATCGAGTGCAAATCTGTTACTCTCTTGGCGATCGACGTCAAAACTTCTCGCGATCGACCGGTCGACCGTTTGGGCACCTCTGGTATATAGAAATAGAAATTTATTCGTACGAAACACGGTACAAATTATTCATATAAAATATTTAAGGCACAAGTTCAGCGTGTTCCACCAATTACTTGTATACAAATAATTACAAAGTTACAATAAAATAAAATAATAAATATCAAAAATCTAATAATTATTGGAACTAATTGAAAATAATTATAGGAACCTTACAGATGAGAACTAATTCAAAACATGGCACAATACTAGTAGTACATGCCCACTATCTGCCAAAGAGTACCTATGTACCATAAAAATCAATTTTTATTATTATTATTCTGTAATACCTCAAAAGTGTAACAGTAAGTAATTATTAAGTAAGTTGAAAGTGTAATTTATGTCGGAAAAAGAGAAAACGTCAAAATTAACTTCTATGACTCATAAAAGTATATCATTTTTATTTTTATTTTTATTTTGGGGCAACTTTATTATTTAATGTTCACGCAAAGCCCCGTATAAACTGAACCATTCCCTTTAAATGAATTATCAAAATTATTGAACATTTGTAAATAAGTAGGGTTACTTTCAATCTCATAACTCATAAAATAGTAAGATGAAATGTAACTTCTGACCTTTAACCGCTTTGAAGGGGATACCTCAGCATTCCATCCTCGATCTCGTTTCTTCAACTTCATCTCCTTTATTCTCGCATCTCGAACTAAGACTTTTCGACACGCTGCCGCAACTTGTGGGTAGTCAGTCTCGTTCCAATGAGTATTAAACAGAAAATAATGATAATTTTAGAATAAATAAAGCCATGAGTACGTACCAATCCAGCTTTGTTTTTATCTCAAACACAAAATTTTCTGGAATAGTTGGGAATGACTTTGACCTTTAACTTCAGGAATGGAGAAAATTTCATATTAACTGATAATTAGTAGTTTTCCAATGGAAACCGAATGCTACTAAATTATGTGATATCGGTTTCCATTGAAACCAAATAATTCAGAAAGGTTTCGAACCTCTACTTTTCTTTATATAATTGTGGTATTAAGTACAGTTAAAAAAAAATATTTTAGCAAGAACTAATTAAGGTAGAATAAAAACAAAATGATTAAGAAAACCCCCTTTTCTTTTATGCAGCGTACAGTGTATTGATAGTTAGTCATGAATTTCATGTAGATGTTGTAGGATCAAATCACTTATCGCACTACCCGCCAATTCTATCGGGGAGTAGCCCCGATCAAGGATTAGCGAGCAGCGCTTTCATTACCCTACCCACCAATGCTATCAGGGAGTGGCCCTGACCAAGCATTAACGAGCAGCGTTTGAGGGTGGTGAAGAACAGAGTGTGAAGTATGCACTGTCGAAGTGTAGCCTCGACCAAGTGCAATGAGTGTAAGGTGAGTAGGATCAAATCATTTATTGCATTACCCGCCAATTCTATCGGGGAGTAGCCCCGATCAAGGATTAGCGAGCAGCGCTTTCATTACCCTACTCACCAATGCTATCAGGGAGTGGCCCTGACCAAGCATTAACGAGCAGCGTTTGAGGGTGGTGAAGAACAGAGTGTGAAGTATGCACTGTCGAAGTGTAGCCTCGACCAAGTGCAATGAGTGTAAAGTGAGTAGGATCAAATCATTTATTGCATTACCCGCCAATTCTATCGGGGAGTAGCCCCGATCAAGGATTAGCGAGCAGCGCTTTCATTACCCTACCCACCAATGCTATCAGGGAGTGGCCCTGACCAAGCATTAACGAGCAGCGTTTGAGGCTGGTGTAGAACAGTGTGAAGTAAAGTGACAATTTTGTTTTTACTGCGTTCAATATTGGTTACCACTTCTGAATTGTAAGGTTATTCTTTTAAAGGACACTTATAATAAAATAAGAACACATAAATACCTTTAACATCCTTTACTTTCACAGGACTTAGACACTGTCGTACATTTTACACGGTAGTTTCACTTTTCAAGTTACTGCGTCAACGGTTGGAGCAAGAATGAATCCGATTCTACCGTAACTCTCTGCTTATATAGCTCTAGTGTTGCCAACAATCAAGTATTGCCAGTAAAATGAATAACTCATATTTGGAAAATAGCGTTAACGTTATCGTTAGAAATAGCAAAAACGCTAAAAACTAGTGTTATAAACGGCAAAACCTAACATAATCAACTGTGTGATCTGTGAAAGTGTCTACGAATCGAGTCGACCCAAGAGAAACACAAAATAACCATTTCCTTGCAGTCCGGTAAAAAACCTATTTCATTTGAGTATTTTGCGAAGAAATAAATTTCTTCAATGCTCATATCGTAATATTGTAGTGGACTCATTTACATTGTTGGTTATTCTTATAAAAATTTAAAGGTTAATTTTGCGTCTTTTATTTGAACGACAAGAACGTTTTTGCAGGATTTGCAGGGGATAGGATTGAAATTAACTAGCAAATGCTCAGAGACACTATTACTTTGTTAAGGCGCTGTAGGTAGTGAATGTGGCGCCCCCACTACATTTATTTTTATTACTCGTAAACCAAGTCAATATTTAAAAAGAGCACAAGTAATAATCTCTTAAATTGTGTCTAATAATTTTTGAATAACTCTTCAACAGTTATCATTCATTCTGTAAGTTTTAAAATCCATAATTGCCAAAAGTGGCCACTTTGAGCTAAAATGGATTTTAAAACTTACAGAAAGAATGAAAACTGTTGAAGAGTTATTCAAAAAATACTAGACACAATTTAAGAGATTTATACTTGTGCTTTTTTTTAATATTGACTTGGTTTACGAGTAAAAAAAATAAATGTAGTGGGGGCGCCACATTCACTACCACCGCGCCTTAAATGATTTAGATATTTACTATGAGTGACACATTTTGAACGAAAAATTTAGTATTTAATTACACAATAATTAAATTAGACAAAGTCAGTCGCGCCATCTTGGATTTGTGTGTCTCGAACAAATTTATTAAGGATTGTACTTTTTGCAAGTTATCTATGAATTAGTCTAGATGGCGCTGCGCGGTGTCGTATCGATATTTTGGTAAAGATCATCGTATGAAAAAAACTTAATTAGTAACGAGAAAATTGTAAGACGCCTTGTTTTTTTTTTGCTTCTATCGAGCTGGTGAAAAAATTGCTTAGTTTAATGCTTCGGGTTTGCATTATTCTCTAGGCCTGAGCACGCCACTGGTTGTTTTTTCTTTGGCAAACAATCTTCACCCAACTCTTTATTGAAATATTCAATTTAAAATACATGTAATAGTAGTATACAATTTTAGTTATTACATTTTGTTAAACAAAAGAGGGTAAGTTGATGCAAAACCAGCGTTCAGTCTGCCGCGAGCCCTCATGAATTCTACCCTGAGATCCATATAAAACACGTGCTTTTTAAAATTAGTCATGTTTGTTTTCAAAATTGCATTTTTCGGAATTAAACGATATCATTTTCACCAAACCGACGTTTTAACATCGATGAACCTTTGAACCGAGCCTTGAACTGGCGTTACGATTGAAAAACACTGCTCTAAGCTACAAGGTGACTGACCTTTGAAGCTACTCTCCACAGTCGGCTGCGGCTTATCCGGTCTGAATATCTCCGTGGCGTACTTCGGCAGTAGTTTCACCGGCTGCGGGTCAATGAGTTCACATACTAAACTAAGGAGGTCGTGCCATGAAAATGATTGAAAAACACTGCTCTAAGCTACAAGGTGACTGACCTTTGAAGCTACTCTCCACAGTCGGCTGCGGCTTATCCGGTCTGAAGATCAACGTGGCGTACTTCGGCAGTTGTTTCCCCAATTGCGGATCAATGAGTTCACATACTAAACTAAAGGGTCGTGCCATGAAATGATTGAAAAACACTGTTCTAAGCTACAAGATGACTGACCTTTAAAGCTACTCTCCACAGTCGGCTGCGGCTTCTCCGGTCTGAATATCTCCGTGGCGTACTTCGGCAGTAGTTTCCCCGGCTGCGGGTCAATGAGTTCACATACTAAACTAAGGGGGTCGTGGCATGAAAATGATTGAAAAACACTGCTCTAAGCTACAAGGTGACTGACCTTTGAAGCTACTCTCCACAGTCGGCTGCGGCTTATCCGGTCTGAATATCAACGTGGCGTACTTCGGCAGTTGTTTCCCCAATTGCGGGTCAATGAGTTCACACACTAAACTAAGGGGGTCGTGGCATGAAAATGATTGAAAGACACTGCTCTAAGTTACAAGGTGACTGACCTTTGAAGCTACTCTCCACAGTCGGCTGCGGCTTATCCGGTCTGAATATCAACGTGGCGTACTTCGGCAGTTGTTTCCCCAATTGCGGATCAATGAGTTCACATACTAAACTAAAGGGTCGTGCCATGAAATGATTGAAAAACACTGTTCTAAGCCACAAGGTGACTGACCTTTAAAGCTACTCTCCACAGTCGGCTGCGGCTTCTCCGGTCTGAATATCTCCGTGGCGTACTTCGGCAGTAGTTTCCCCGGCTGCGGGTCAATGAGTTCACATACTAAACTAAGGGGGTCGTGGCATTAAAATGATTGAAAAACACTGCTCTAAGCTACAAGGTGACTGACCTTTAAAGCTACTCTCCACAGTCGGCTGCGGCTTCTCCGGTCTAAATATCTCCGTGGCGTACTTCGGCAGTAGTTTCCCTGGCTGCGGGTCAATGAACCTTTTTAGCAACCTGCCTTTCTATTGTCTAATTTAAAAATCTATCGCAATCGCTTTCAGGATGTAACACATTGAAGCTTATTTTTGGCACAAATATAAACTTACCAAAGAAATGCAGCAATGTGTCACATTCATCTGTCAAACGAAAGCGATTGCGATAGATTTTGAAATTAGACAATTAGCCCCCTGGCCCGAAGCTGACGTCAAAAGATTGAAAGACACTGCTCTAAGCTACAAGGTGACTGACCTTTGAAGCTACTCTCCACAATCTGAGCTGCAGGTGCAAGGTGACTCACCTTTGAAGCTACTCTCCACAATCTGAGCTGCAGGTGCAAGGTGACTCACCTTTGAAGCTACTCTCCACCGTCAGAGCTGCAAGGTGCAAGGTGACTGACCTTTGAAGCTACTTTCCACAGTCTGAGCTGTAATGTGCAAGGTGACTGACCTTTAAAGCTACTCTCCACAGTCGGCTGCGGCTTATCCGGCCTGAATATCTCCGTGGCGTACTTCGGCAGTAGTTTCCCCGGCTGCGGGTCGATGAACCCTCGCAGCAGCCTGGCGCGGTCCCGCACGTCGTAACTGGCGTCATACCGCGCCAGGGATATGATGTACTGGCAAACTGGCAACGTGTCTGGTTGGCAGATCGATAGTTTCACCGCTAGGGATAACAGCTGGAGTTTTACCAACTCATCCTGTAAAAAACATATTTTTAACAAAAAAAACATGTATATAGGCATAAAGTGGTACCAAATGATGTGATGATACTTATTCAAGTGATAGTGTTGCTTCAACTTAACATCTTTCTCCAAGAAACATAGGTCGAAAAACGAAAAAAAAATCATATTCCCATACAAAGTATTACATAATTAACTGACCGACTTACTAGGGCAAGACGTTTTTCGACCTAGTATATTCCTTGGAGAAAATTGCAGTTTAAGCAACAGAACACCTGTTGAAGTTCCATCACATCATTTGGTACCACTTTATATAGCTTTAAACATGAATATAGAGGTGTGGACATCATACTACGATCGTGTTATACCGGGTGTAACAAGATCCTCAACGAAGCCGAGGTCTACATATTCTGCTCATCATCAGGACCATTTCTGTTCAAAATTATTGCTAGGAAACGATTTTAATTTTTGGTGTTAAAAAAGCACTGCATACATTACCACGCGCCACGCAATGTAACGCGTACAACAGACCGCGCCTGCGAGTGTGTGCTACACAGCTGCGTGCGGCCGAGTTGAAAGGTAGCGTCTATGTGCGTGCTCATGAGATACATTGAGTGATGACGTTTTGAAGCCATTGTTTGTTACGAAATACTTAACATTTTGTTAGTGTTTCTTTATTTATTTATTTATTTTCTTTGGACAAAAATTAGGAAATAACGAATAAAATAAGATTTCATAAAAAAAATATCTTTGACCTTCAATAACTTCGTAGCTAATGGTTTCTCAGGTATAGTCTAAACTCTAAAAGACAAAAATCATCCTGATGATGGGCGGAATGTGTGGACTTCGACTTCGTTAAGGGTCTTGTTACACCCATTATTAAAGTTTTAACAGCCGTTAGAAGTAATTCTATTTGATTTTATGTCTACTTGATTATAGTATTCTATTGTAATACCTATGTACAGCAGTGGACGATGATAGGCTGATGATGATGATGATGATTGTAATACCTGTTCAGGAAAAGTGGCGGCCAAGTGTGCTAGTATGGCGGCGGCGCGCGGGTGCGTGGCGCCATGCTCCGCCACCAGCCACACCGCCGCTGCGCGCGCGTTGCCCGCCAACCTATATATTTACGTTATTTTTTGTAAAAAACAGCTGATTTATTCCGCGATTTTAGAGTTGGTTCCATAGTAAAAAAAAACAGTTCCTATCTATCATATTCGGCATTATTATGTAACACGTTGTATAAAAAATTACGAACGGTACTTTTAATAATTTAAAATAAATCTAACCTGTCGGATAGTTCAGTATAACCGCTCGGGAGGTCCCACCCCCTCTCATATTGTACCAGCCCGCACGACTGCTCAGTCTAAACGCCTCCGATTACTGCCTGCTCAATTAACTGCGATACTACTATTCCTATAATAGTGTGTAACTGTGTAGTGTAGGTACCCTTCGGAGCAATGCGGCTTGCGACATACAGCTTGCGAGCCACGCGGCCACGCGACTGTACTTTGCATTGAAAGCCGCAGCGTGTCGCATGCGGCCGTGACACATCGCTCGGAAAGGGTTTTGTTACGGAGCGGATTAGCGTAGAGTAAAAAAAAAACTATTTTATTCACACACGAACTTTACTTTCAAAATTAAGATTAAATATGACAATAAGATGTTCGCGCCCAACGGAGGTCCAATCTGAACTAAGTAGAAAATGGAAACTCAGCAGTTTATTTTATATGATTAACCCTGTAAATTAAGTGCAAGTGTTTCTGTGCTGTTATATCAGCACAGAAACACTTGTACGATTGTCGGTTTGTATCATTATCGATTTCCCTTGAACCTCGGGACCTAATTGATCCAGGACTTCGTAGACCGTCCAAAGCTCTTTCTGATTGCTGTGCCATTTTGTTGGCGAGGAGACCATTCGCCCCAAAGGCGATGACCATTTACTATTGCTCCCCATCCTCGATCGGCTGCGTCCGTAGTTATAAACACTGTTGGCTGGGCAAAGTGGATCGGAGACTTTTGATCCGCGTTCTGTAGCCACCAGCTCAGTTCCGCTAGGGCTTCCTCTGGTAACGCGAATTTTTTGTAACGCCTGTTCTTCGGCAAGCGATTCGCCAGTCTTTGCAAAACTCTGCAGTGTAGGCGTCCTAGTGGTACAACGTATGATGCGAAGTTTAGTTTTCCTAAAATTACTTTTGCGTCGTACCAACTCCACTGCCTTTTCTGTATGAGATCCCTTAAATGATTTACCAGCTTTACGGTTTTTTGAGGTTCGATACTTTTTTCGTTTTTCTCCGTATTCCAGGTGATCCCTAGGTATTCCAATTCTTTTGTCGGTACTCTTGATGATTTTTGAATATTTATTTTCCATCCTAGGTTTTTTAGGTACTCTATAGCAATCCTCATGTGCTCTGCCAGGGTCTGGTAGTCCCTGTGTATGAGTAGGAAGTCGTCCAGGGGGTTAATTACGTAACTTTGTTGCAATCAACTCTGACAGAAATCGCAGTTACATTGCTGCTTTAGTAAGAACCAATGTGACAACTATCTTCACTAAAGCAGCAATGCAACTGCGCTTTCAATCGATTTCATTCGAGAATTGTTAGCAACAGCTTTACGTAATCAAGGTACAGGTAAACTATGATGTTTAGACCTCTCTGCTTAACTCGTGAGCCACCCAATTGGTAATTTTCGCGAACGCCGCTGGGGCGCTGGCTAGGCCGAAAGGTAAACAGGTCATCTGATGTATTTTGCCTTCGTATGCTAATGATAGGAAACGACGATGACTTTTTATGACTGGAACATGGAAATATGCCTTTGAGATATCTATTTTCATCATGTAATCGCCTTTTTCCAGATGAGATGGAACGCTTTGATGGTTGAGCAGCCGAAACTTGGGAGCTATGACATTTTGATTCAATCTTTTCAGATTGAATATTGGTCTGTTTGTACCGTCTCCCTTTTTACTTAAGAAAAAGGTGGATAGGAAACCTGATGTTCGATTTGAGAGCTTCACGGCGGATGATTTCATCATGTCCTCCATTTCTTGGGCCATCTCTGGTGAAGATTTTGTTTGAAATGTTTGAATCATTTTCTTCGAAAAAAAAATTAATGGGGGTTTTATTCGAAATGGAATTCTGTAACCTTTTATCATTTTGAGAATGGGTGCGGGTGCATGTTTCCAGTTGTTGATGTGCTGCTTTAGGCACCCCGCTTTGAATAAGTCATTTTTTGTCTCCTCCTTTTTTCTTGGAAGGGTATGCGTGTGCTCGCGCTGAACTTGCAAATCCATTTTTTCCTTTTGTTGCAGGGTTCCATTTGGCATAGTTGTCGTTGTTATATCTCTTTTTCTTCGAGGTGAAATTGCTCGGTAATATTTTGGAGATATCTCTTTTCCTTGTTTCGTCGTAATGAGGCTTATCGGTGTGCAATGCCTGCTTCCTTCTGATTGGAAAAAACTTATGAATGCCACCTTTTTCCTTGACGGCTTCAGCTAGCGCCTTGTCATCAAACAGGTGACTTTCCGATGGGGGAATGTCATGCAGAATTTGCCTCAATACGCGATTTACGGGCCGGTATGACTCCCGTCTTTGTTGTATCACTTCTGCACGACGCCCACACACGTATTGTAGTAAATTATCAGAGATCTTTTTAAAATTTGAATTTGCGGCAAGATATTCTTTCCCCACTTGTTGGCGCATATCTTGTGGCATTTTATCCAGCAAGTCTTGGAAACATCTTCTTTGTTGGAGCAAACCGTTAGTCACGGCTCCCAGGGTCATATCAACCTTTTCGAGAATGGTAATAGATTTGTAGCTAGGCGTTGTTCCTGCCAATATATTATTAGTCTTCAGAGAACTGAAAGCTGGAGTGGCTTGAAATAATTTCTGAGTATCCGAGAATCTAACATTTCGCCAGCCCTCTTGGCCAAACCGTTGACAGCTAATGCCCTGTTTCAGTAGTTCGGCATCAGCTTTTAACGCTTTCGGTTCTTTTTCAACCGTAAATGGCAAAAAGTCGTAAATTACTTCAGTTTCCATAATCTCACCCTTTTTGAGAGCGGCTAATTTACGTTGAGCTTCTACAATTTGGTCTTTAAGAGCCTGTTCTTCCGAGGTAGAAGCCACGCTTCGTTTAGTTGAAGAGCACGAGGCAACGTCAATTTCATCATCTGTATTTGTGCTATCCGGAATTGAGTCAAAATACTTGTTCGCAACATCGGCAGTATTTGTATTTGACTCGTCCCGATTGAGTAATTTTTTGATGTTCTCATTTTGTTCCGTTGTCATGTTGAGCAATTTGCTGAACATCTCAGTCTGCTTAGTTAGAACCTCTGCTAGGAGAGCGTCGCTGTTAGCGGGAACTGCTCGTTTCGGGGGAGAGGCTCCTATAGGGGAACTTGTGCTCAGCCTTTTCCGACTTCCTGAGCGGGGACTGCTTACTAGAGATGCATCTGGTTCGTGAGGTTGGGATGCTCCGCGTTGTTCAGCTGATTCGCGAAGTTGGGATGATGCTCGATGTCTGTTCAGCAATCTTGGTTTTATTTCACTCACGGCATTTACGAAGTTGGAGTAGTCTGGATCGTGAATCTTCTCCATGATCGCGTGTGGAGCATAAAGTAAAGCTCGTCCCAAGGGCCACGCCAGAATTGTGTTTGTTATGGACATGAAACGTCTCTCGGACAAAGACGTAGTTGAAGGGTCGAATGCCCTAGCTAACACATCGAGAGGTAAGGCAAATCGCAATTTAGCGTCAGTTTTCTGCGCTATCTCTTCCCCAAAAATATCTTGGAACGAGTAATTTTTGACTCGCCATGAACGCCACGATGAAGGGAAATACTCGTCGATGGCTGATATTACGGCTTGAAATGCTCTGGCGTCATTCTGGTCTTCACCTGGCAGGGAAGCCAGTTCTCCCATAGTAGTAAGCTCTCCCATGTCTGTAATGATTTATAGCTTTGGTAAAAATAATGCGACGTCAAGTGATACGACGTCGAGTTAGTGACACGACGCGACGTGTCGAGTAACCCGTAACGCCGAGTAAGTAATTGATACGACATTGAGTTGATGCGACGTCGAGTTAGTGATACGACGCAAGTTGATACGACGTCTAGTGACTGATGCGACATTGAGTGATGCGCATGGGAGGTCGAGTTACTGATACGGCGTCGAGTAACTAATACGACATCGCGTGACTCATGCTATGTCGATAAGTTTATGCGACGTTGTTGATTCGACCCGTAAGATACCGAAAAGAATCTTGACGGTAAAGTTAGGAAAACTCCTAAATCGTCGCTGGGCCGTGAGGCGCCGAGCGGATTTTTATTGGGTCACTCAAAAGTAATATAACTTAATTCCACTCACCGCTGGCACTTTTCGTTCCCGCAGTGAGTAGTTACGTGTTGACCGCACGAATATTGAAAGCGTACTGAGGAACAGGACAGCCGCGCGCTGCCAAGACAAGGTTAGAAAGAGATAGCAAATGCACGCACAGACTAGTTTGGGTAAGAATTGTGAATGAAACACGGGTAGTTGACTACGAATAATGAAGGTGCAATCTCATAGGTGGTTCAAGCGGAGGCTCGAACACCTAAATGTTACTATTAAGGGGCGCTTACGCCGCGGGCGCGAGAGAAAATTAGGTATCGAAGCGCTACCCACACAGCGATCGACGCACTTGCGCGGTTCACGCACACATCTACGCTTCAACAGTGGGCCGCTTGCGCTCAAATCTCAATCTAACCAAACCCTGAACATCGTACCTGTAGTACCTAAATTACTTAAAATCTTGTTGTATGGTCTGTGCTTTAAATGCATAATATATTTTTATGGTGATTGAATGAATCCCCTTTTTGTTCACACATAAAATAGGATTATTCATAATCGTGAACAATCGATATATAGATCAATCAAGGATACAATAAAACAATAAGTAAATTATATTCATGCCTGTATAATTATATATACACAATGCGACTCTAAATATATTTTTACAATTATGTTTTTTTGCAGAATACAAATTAATAAAGATGAAGATGAATTTATTACTTCACAAATAAGAACAAATTAAAAAAATTATAATACATACCTATCGGTAAAGAAATGTTTTAAGATATAGGTACCTACATGTTGTTTAAACAAAATATGAGATTGACTACAAAAAAAATATAAGAAAACAAATTGACATTATTGTGGATTCATTCGATTTCGACCTAATAACAATACGTCCTAATAAATAATAGTCCAATCAATAAAGTAGTTGTAGAGTGCGTGAGCGGGAACACGTAGTGTACCAGTATTGTTGCTTAGTCTGTGGCGCAGGGCTTGGAAACTGGTAAAATTTTTAAACCGGTTTGACGAAATTATAGGTGGATGTTTTTGAAAAAGGTTCTGTTCCTCTAACCGGTTTTTAAACCAGTTTGGAAAAATATGGGTATTTTTCATTACCTAACCGGTTTTACTTTTCGGCCAGAACAACGAAATTAAGTTAGTGAAATCTGCGCCGTGGTCTCGAACCTACCATTTTTGGTATTTCTACCGAGCCACTCCTATCGTAATACCAAAATGTAAGGGTCAATTCAAAATGGGCGTGAATCGAAGCGAAGTGAAGCGCGCGCATTTGTACTATTTCGACAAAAAAGGCAAGGCAATGTTAAAAATACCTATTAAAAATTCAAAGATGGCAACTTTTTTGTTTTTGGACCGATTTCGGTAAAAGTCGGTTTTTGGTACTATTTTGACAAGAAAACAGCAACGCAATAATAAAGATATAAAAAAGTCCAAGATGGCGGCAAACTTTTTTGTTTTTGGGCCGATTTCGGTTAAACTCGGTTTTTAGTACTATTTCGACAATAAAACAGCAACGCAATAATAAAAATATAAAAAAAAAACAAGATGGCTACCAACTTTTTTGTTTTTTTGGCCGATTTCGATGAAACTCGGTTTTCGGTACAAATAGTACCGACAAGAAAACACCAACGCAATAATAAAATATAAATAATCCAAAATGGTGGCCATCTTTTTTTGTTTTTGGGCCGATTTCGATGAAACTCGGTTTTTGCTACTATTTTGACAAGAAAACAGCAAAGCAATAGTAAAGATATAAAAAAAATCCAAGATTGCAGCCAATATTTTAGTTTTTGGGCCGATTTCTATGGAACTCTGTTTTTGGTACTATTTCGACAAGAAAACAGCAATGCAATAATAAAAATATAAAAAGATCCAAGATGGCGGCCAACTTATTTGTTTTTGGGCCGATATCGATGAAACTCGGTTTTTGGTACTATTTCGACAATAAAACAGCAACGCAATAATAAAAATATTAAAAATCCAAGATGGCGGCCAAATTTTTTGTTTGTGGTCCGATTTGAATAAAACTCGGTTTTTTGTACTATTTTGACAAGAAAACAACAACGCAATGTTGAAAATATAATAATTTAAGATGGCGGTCAACTTTTTTGTATTTGGACCGATTTCGATGATACTCGGTTTTTGGTACTATTTTGACAAGAAAACAGCAATGCAATAATAAAAAAATCCAAGATGGCGGCCAACTTTTTATTATTTGGGCCGATTTTGATGAAACTTGGTTTTTGTTACTATTTTGACAAGAAAACTTAGAAATTTTTTATTCTTGCGTTGCTGTTTAATTGTCGAAATAGTCCCAAAAACCGAGTTTCATCGAAATCGGCCCAAAAACTAAAATGTGGGCCGCCATCTTGGATTTTTTCAAATTTTGTTCTTGCGTTGCTGTTTTATTTTCGAAATAGTACCAAAAACCGAGTTTCATCGAAATCGTCCCAAGAACAAAAAGTTGGCCGCCATCATGGTTTATTTCAATTTTTATTCTTGCGTTGCTGTTTTCTTGTCGAAATAGTACTAAAAACCGAGTTTCATCGAAATCGGCCCAAGAACTAAAATGTTGGCCGCCATCTTGGATTTTTTCAAATTTTGTTCTTGCGTTGCTGTTTTATTTTCGAAATAGAACCAAAAACCGAGTTTCATCGAAATCGGCCCAAGAACAAAAAAGTTGGTGGCCATCTTGGATTTTTTAAATTTTTATTCTTGCGTTGCTGTTTTATTTTCGAAATAGTACCAAAAACCGAGTTTCATCGAAATCGGCCCGAAAACAAAAAAGTTGGCCGCCATCTTGGATTTTTTTCAATATTTATTCTTGCGTTGCTGTTTTATTTTCGAAATAGTACCAAAAACCGAGTTTCATCGAAATCGGCCCAAAACAAAAAGTTGGCTGCCATCTTGGATTTTATATAATTTTATTATTGCGTTGCTGTTTTCTTGTCTAAATAATACTAAAAACGGAATTTCATCAAAATCGGCCCAAAAACAAAAAAGTTGGCCGCCATCTTGGATTTTTTCTATTTTTATTATTGCGTTGTTGTTTTACTGTCGAAATAGTAGCAAAAAACAAGTTTCATCGAAATCGGCACAAAAACAAAAATGTTGGCCGCCATCTTGGATTTTTTCAATTTTGATTCTTGCGTTGCTGTTTTATTTTCGAAATAGTACCAAAAACCGAGTTTCATCGAAATCGGCCCAAGAACAAAAAAGTTGGCCGCCATCTTGGATTTTTTTCAATTTTTATTCTTGCGTTGCTGTTTTCTTATCAAAATAGTACTAAAAACTGAGTTTCATCGAAATCGGCCCAAGAACAAAAAAGTTAGCCGCCATCTTGGATTTTTTTCAATTTTTATTATTGCGTTGCTGTTTTTTGTCGAAATAGTACTAAAAATGGAGTTGCACCGAAATTGGCCCAAAAACAAAAAAGGTTGGCCGCCATCTTGGTTTTTTTTTTCAATTTTTATTCTTGTGTTGCTGTTTTCTTGTCGAAATAGTACTAAAAACCGAGTCTCATCGAAATCGGCCCAAGAACAAAAAAGTTGGCCGCCATCTTGGATTTTTTTCAATTTTTATTAATGCGTTGCTGTTTTTTTGTCGAAATAGTACTAAAAATGGAGTTTCATCGAAATCGGCCCAAAAACAAAAAAGTTGGCCGCCATCTTGGATTTTATATAATTATAATATTGTGTTGCTGTTTTCTTGTCTAAATAGTACAAAAAAACCGAGTTTCATCAAAATCGGCCCTAAAACAAAAAAGTTGGCCGACATCTTGGATTTTTTTCAATTTTTATTACTGCGTTGCTGTTTTATTGTCGAAATGTACCAAAAGACAAGTTTCATCGAAATCGGCCCAAAAACTAAAATGTTCGCCATCTTGGATTTTTTCAAATTTTGTTCTTGCGTTGCAGTTTTATTTTCGAAATAGTACCAAAAACCGAGTTTCATCGAAATCGGCCCAAGAACAAAAAAGTTGGCCGCCATCTTGGATTTTCTTCAATTTTTATTCTTGCGTTGCTGTTTTATTTTCGAAATAGTACCAAAAACCGAGTTTCACCGAAATCGGCCCAAAACAAAAAAGATGGCTGCCATCTTGGATTTTATATAATTTTATTATTGCGTTGCTGTTTTCTTGTCTAAATAATACTAAAAACCGAGTGTCATCGAAATCGGTCCAAAAACAAAAATGTTGGCCGCCATCTTGTATTTGTTATATTTTTATTATTGCGTTGCTGTTTTACTGTCGAAATAGTACCAAAAACCGAGTTTCATCGAAATCGGCCCAAAATCAAAAAAGTTGGCCGCTATCTTGGATTTTTTTATATTTTTATTATTGCGTTGCTGTTTTTTTGTCAAAATAATTCCAAAATCCGAGTTACTTCGAAATCAGCCCAAAAACAAAAAGTTGGCCGCCATCTTGGATTTTTTTTTATTTATATTATTGCGTTGCTGTTTTATTGCTAGATAGTAACAAAAACCGGCCAAGTGCGAGTCGGACTCGCGCACGAAGGGTTCCGTTGTTCCGTACCAAATAATGGCAGAGAATCACGATCGTTGTATGGGAGCCCCCCTTAAATATTTATTTTATTCTGTTTTTAGTATTTATTCTTATAGTGGTAACAGAAATACATCATCTGTAAAAATTTTAACTGTCTACCTGTTGTCGTTATTAATATTGAACAAAAAACGGCAAAAAAATCACGTTTGTTGGATGGGAGCCCCCCTTAAATATCTATTTTACTATATTTTTAGTATATCTGTTGTTATAGCGGCAACAGAAATACATCATTGTGAAAATTTCAACTGTCTAGCTATCACGGTTCATGAGATACATCCTGGTGACAGACAGACAGACGGACAGCGGAGTCTTAGTAATATGGTCCCGTTTTTACCCTTTGGGTACGGAACCCTAAAAAACCGAGTTTCATCGAAATCGGCCCAAAAACAAAAATGTTGGACGAATCAAATGAACCCAAACTCGATGGGGTAGCATGGTTTTATCATAGACTTCCTGTGCCCTTCTTCCGGTTCCATCATCTGGCCATGGAAACTACTTCCCAACAGAGTACTCGGCAAGACGAATCAAACGAGTCTAAACTCGATGGTGTAGCATGGTTTTATCATAGACTTCCTTTGGCCTTCTTCCGGCTCCATCATCAGGCCCTGGAAACTACTTCCCGACAGAGTACTTGTCAAGACGATTCTAACGCGTCCAAACTCGATGGCGTACCATGTTTTTATCATAAAATTCCTGTGGTTTTTTTCCGGCCCTGGCCGGGCCCTGGATTGGACCCAGTCAAGTAATTCAAATAATAAAAGATGTCGTGAAGTTATTCATAATAATAAGTTACACAGTAAATTCGAAGCATAATCTATAACTTTCATACTTGCTACTATAAAATTTTGATCAAGCAAATTGTGAATCGAAACACTGTGCACGAGATTTGTATATGGATACGCTTGAATACGCGGGTGCGGTCGTGGCTCAAAGCGACGTGCTCCTACTCTGACGTCCTGGCTGGCACTGAGCTCCGGAGTAGAAGAGATGGGTAGGTCCGGTTGGAAACGCATCAGTGGACCTGCATCACATGCCACAGTGATGGATGTACATCCAACGACCAGTTGGATTCCGCTCACCCCGGAGCGGATTGCACAGCGGTTCATAGAGTAACTTATCGGTTGTGGAACTGAATCACGGGATTACGGACCAAGGGGGGAGGTGCGGTGCGGCGGGGCGGCGGCGGCGGGCCGGAGTCGGACCCGCGCGTGGGGAGTTGCATCGTTCTTTCGTGCGGGTGTGAGTGATTCAGTTCATTTCAAATGACTCCTGTTCTCAAATTATCTAGCTTCAAACTTGTTGTTAGGCGCATTTATTTTGGTTTTTCGTGATAAGTATTTTTCAATTGGTATTAGGTATAAGGTATTAGATTTTTCAATTGTTATCTACCCAATGGGGGTTTTTGTTTATGTTTGATCATTGGATTTTTCAGTTATGTTACCAAATTAGGCGATTTTTTTTTTACTTTTTATTTATAGACTAAGCTCCCATTGCATGAAACCTTACCTCACAAGGTGGAAGAGCAGAAATGTGTTGCAGTAATAGATATTACTTAGGAACACTGGATTTTAGTGGGTTGCCATCACATATCCTGGAAGAACATATATTTTTTTTCGTTTTCGTACCGCAATTTTGACCGAAAATTACATCATGAGGTGGAAGATCGAAATGTTTACCCATCGAAAGAGAAACATTCGGAGGTCAAAACCCGCATGGGTTGCCAGCCCCTACCCTGGCAGGTTTCAAGGTCAGCCAAGTTTTATGAGGCCCAAAAATGGGGTCACTTACCTCATCAGGTGGAGAGATAAAATTGATGCAGGTCGATAGCCCTAGTCGTGCCGTTCATGAATATATAGGGTTGCCTGCCTTCAGCCTGGCAGTTTTCCTGGTCAGCCACCTCAAACAATCTATATCAATATCTCGGAAAAACGAAAAATTCTTGTAAAGACGCTTTGATTCGGAGTAAATTTTATACAAACCGTGGTATTCAATTAAAATCTACGCTCTGGCAGTCTTGCGCCTATTGTAGTGTTGAAATAATAAGGTAAATGCACCAGTTATGGTCATTTTTCATTGGTATCTTCAAAATATTGAAAAAAGTTATGTAGTTGTTTAACCTCATCAAGTGGCTCGATGAAACTGATGCAGATCGATAGCTCCAGACGTGCCGTTCATGAATATATAGGGTTGCCTGCCTTCAGCTTGGCAGTTTTTCTGGTCAGCTACCTCAAACAATCTATATCAATATCTAAAAAAAACGAAAAATTATTGTAGAGACGCTTTGATTCGGGGTATATTTGATACAAACCGTGGTATTCAATTAAAATCTACGCACTGGTAGTCTTGCGCCTATACAGTGTTGAAATAATAGGGTAAAGGTACTAGTAAGTGGTCATTGTTATCTTCCAATACGGAAAAATGTATCAGTTTTAGCGTTCTCATACCAGAGTGATAATCTTATACTACGTATAACTTATTTTAATATTACAATTGTAAAAAATGTACATAAAAAGGAAATACAAAATCACGTACATACTTTTTTTATTCAAAACCAGGGAGTTAACAAAATCTTCTCTTTCTTACAACTGGTTGATTATTGCATAGCTTTTAATTGACACTTCGCTAGAAAAATGTAAAAATTTTAATATATTATATTAAATTTTGGAATATTAAGGGTGCACCGAGCGTCCACTAGCGCCGCCAATCAAGAAAAAATCATTACAACGAAATAACTATGTTTAACAAAATTCTGAAACATATAAAAACTAGTATTAGTTATAAACTATTTTTGTATGCGTAAAATTCTAAGTTTAAATGCGTTCGTGTGGTTAAAATCTGGATTAACTCCTAAAGTGGCCACTTTAGGCGTTAATCCAGCTTTTAACTACACAAACACATTTAAACCAGGAAAAAAACGCATACAAAAATAGTTTATAACTATTACTAGTTTTTATATGTTTCAGAATTTGGTTAAACATAGTTATTTCGTTGTAATGATTTTTTCTTGATTGGCGGCGCTAGTGGACGCTCGGTGCACCCTTAATGTCGTAAAAAAATACTAAATTTGACGGTTTGAAGTAAATACTTTTATTTGGTGATATTTAGGATTATTTAACAGAGTTAGTAAGTCATTTTTATTACACAACTATCCAAAAAAGTGTATTGTGTTCGGGTTTGATGTATTATGTATGTGAGTTTCTTATTTCACTATAACATCAAAACACCTGAACAAATTTGGCTGTGAGAGGTATCGTTAAATTAGAATCCTTAGATCACCCCAAACGACACTAAAGTAGGGCCATTTTAATAGGCCACATTTGACATTTGTCAATTTTCGATTCATAGTGAGGTGACCGTAGGTGTTCATAGCTTCAAAACATCGATTAAAGTGAATGAATCGATACAGACTTCAAACATGGAATATGAATTCAGTTATTATGAAAAGTACTTATGAGTATACTATTTAATTTTAACTAAAATGCAATCAAAACGTTACGTTTTTTAACCTAAGTAACCGTAAATATTAAACTGATGTTATTATTTGAAAATATAAAAAACCGGCTAAGTGCGTGTCGGGCCACGCGCCACAGGGTTCCGTAGATACCTTATACCATACCATATTAAATATGTAAAATTAGAAATGATAGTGATAGTGGTATTTTAATACCACTATCATTTTTCGTCTGCAAAAATAATAATTATAATAAATATTTGACAACATCACATATTACATTGCTCCAATTCCAAAGTAAGTAACTATAGCACTTGTGTTATGGAAATCAGAAACAACGGTGGTATGACACACACCCAGACCTGAGACAATATTGAAAAGTTCATTTTCTACATTGACCCAGCCGGGGATCGAACCCGGGTGATAATTGTCTAATTTATAAATCTATTGCAATCACTTTTATTTGACAGATAGATGTGAAACATTGCTGCATTTCTTTGGTAAGTTTTTGTTTGTGCCAAAAAGAAGCATCAATGTGTTACATCCTGAAAGCGATTGCGATAGATTTTGAAATTAGACAATAGAAAGGCCGGTACCTCAAGAGATGGTGACGCCTTGAAAATCGGCGTGCGAACCACTCTACCACGGATGTCGTCAAAATGAACAAAGTATATCTCAAAAACTGATTACTATATCACGTTCAAACCAATTTTCGTCGTCGTTAATAAGTTTCACTCTCTTATTTCAAATAAAGTGGCTGTGACATACGGACGGACAGACAGACAGACATGACGAATCTATAAAGGTTCCGTTTTTTGCCATTTAGGCTACGGAACCCTAAAAAATGCTAACAAACCTACGATAAATAATGGAAATAAAATTTGATGTCGCGTGCCGCCAATTTCTAATATAAAAATTGATATTGTTCATTTATGGTGAGAATATTCATTCAGAAGTACTCATTGCATCCAACTTTCGATTTTTCGATTTTTGGGTATCATCCCTAGTGTTTAAAAAGAAAAAGTTTTCACTGACATAACATTGTAACGACGTTTAGTTTTATTAAAACAAAAATTATTTTTTATGTTTAGAATGGTTTTTCAGTGAAAATAAATCTTAAAGTTATTTTTTTCGGTTAGTTTACCGTAAATATACATTCGTAATTGAAAAACAGGAAGTAATTGTGCTGTTCTAACATAGAAAAAATATATTATATGTGATGCCCGCCGTTACAAGGTTACGTTGAGGAATTTTGATGAAGTGTCAAATGTGGCCTATTAAAGTGGCCCTACTTTAACAATAGATTTTTGAAAAATGACAATAATATATGTCAGCTGCATGACACCATTTATTTATTTTTTGCAATGATTACAAAATTAAAGGCCTTGATGAACCCATTCCAAAACTAATAATTTGTAACTAAAATGTATGAAATAAAAAAAAAACATCACTGCCCTGCCAAAAATGAACCAGTTAAATAAAAAGTATTATTGCATACTTAGTTTCTCAGGATTTTAGCTTTTAAACAATCAAAACACGATAAAAAGTATCCTATATTTTAATTCAACCATCTGTGTCCCTATCTAAATCCGTTGAGCCGTTTTTGCCACAGAAAAAGCAATAATTAGAGTTTTTGCGTGATTGAGTAACGAACATCGAATTTTTCATAATTTTATAATAATACTAGCTTCCGCCCGCGACTTCGTCCGCGTGCATATTAGATAAAATCCTTAGGGAACCTACAACCAGGATCCGACCAGCCGTTTTTACGTCATTTGGCGGGTCCCCACCAAGCTCGCGAGGCACAACGTTTGCCGCGTGTGGCGGGCCTCGCACGAGGCTGCGCGCATGGTGGGGACCCGCCAAATGACGTACAAACGGCTGGTCGGATCCTGGTTGTAGGTTCCGTAAGGATTTTCTCTAATATGCACGCGGACGAAGTCGCGGGTGGAAGCTAGTTTATTACAATAATCAGAATTGGGTCCAGATATCTCCCTCTCCCTCTCCCTCTTCCTCTCCCTTATTCGCAATCACCATCCCATAAAACCTCAAGAACGGCATCCATATCGATTTTTATGTTTACTTACCCCATTTACCCCCTAAGGGGTTGATTTTCAAAATCACAAAATAATTTGTTTGCTTATTTATTGCAATTTTTAGACGTGCTCCAGCGAAGTTTAAAGTTGTAATTTCGATTTTATATTCTTTTTCCATACAAAATTTGAACCCCATTTTCACCCCTTTAGGGGTTAAATCATGTCCACCGTATTGGACTTCAAAATAAATGTTATTTTCGCAATCGTCATCCTAGAAAACCCTAATAACGACATCCATATTGATTTTTGGGTTTTTTACCCTATTTCACCCCCATTTCATCCCCATAGGGGTCAAAATACTAACAATAACGATATACGTTGCGTTAGATTTCCATCCATAAGCTTAAATAATAAATTTAGCTATTTTTACTTCGTAAATGAAGGATTTTCTTTACACAACTTCTTCCCCCTTTTCACCCCTACAGGAGTACAATTTTTAAAAAAGCTTAGACGATTTATATTAATATTCAATCCTTAGCCTAAACACAAAATTTGAAGATCCTAGCTTCGAAACTGAGGAACTTTCATACAAATTTTGGGTCCCCGTTTCACCCCCTTGGAGGGTGAGTTTTGAAAAATCCTTTCTTAATGCACCCTTAGACCTCATAAGGAACCTACGTGTCAAATTTGGAGTCTCTAGACCCAGCGGTTTGGGCTGTGCGTTGATATGTCAGTCACCAATCAGTATCTTCTTTTATATATTAAAAAAGATTACTAGTAGCCCCCCGCGACTTTATCTTCGTAAACAGTTATTTTTCTATCCCTCGGTAGGTAAAAAATAGCTATAAAGTACTTACTTTTAACATTGGAAATGTTTTTTCGATCGCATCTGAATAGGGCCCTGTTTTCGGCAAAAGTGGGACATGCCGATATTTCCGTTATTTCTAGGTCAATATAGTTCATTGATATGTCAAAATATTTGTATTTACAAGGCCTACAATGTACCAAAAAAGTCATACATTTATCTTTTAAACTTAAAAAAATGCTCTAAATGGGTCATTTTTTTGGAGTCCGTAATGTACCCAACATCTAGTCTTAATAGTAATAATGTTTACATAAAATCTACATTTTCTTATGGAGGTAGGTTATATCTCCGGATGCTTTTCGAATTAAAAAAAAATATTATTATTTTAGGAGTTAAGATGACTTTAAACTGTAGGTTTGAGCGTCTCGGCGCGCGCTTCTGGATTTACGTATTAGGAATTTTTGTCGATAAATAGTTTGGGATTTCATTAAGTATATTTTTGTTTGTAATTCTGTTGTTTTGTAAATATTTACTAATTCGAAAAATAAAATAAATATGCATGTTCATACAACAAAGCTGTACCTAGTTAGCATGTAGGTAGTATAGAAGTAGTATTGGAACGTCTTTATTTTCATTTAACAATTACTTACTATAACAAGTTTTGAAAAATATTATAATATTAATATTCCTCCCTATAAGTTCGTTTTATTATTTATTGCTGAAGATCATTTCCAATGCCATTTGAAAGTCATGTGGTGCATGAGATCTGTGAATTTTTCCCTGAACGATGGGTACTCTATTTCATTTTCTGTACCCCTGACATGCCATGATGTTTGGTTGATTAGTTAAGACGTGAAAGCGTAACAAATAAACAGATAAACTTACTTTCGCATTCTTTAATATTAGTAAGGATAGTAGGATTCAGCTCAAATATGTCCCCCTCCTGTAATATTAGTAAGAGTTCCAAATTATATCCCCATCGAGGAGCATAGCCTACCTTACACGTCAACGATATTATTAATGTAGATGAAAATATTGAAAATAATTCCGATATTGGTTGTGATACTTCTTATGATAAAAAAACAACTGTGTGAAAATTTGTTTTTGATGTTAACTTGTCGGAATAATATCGGGCACCATTCGCCTCTGCACACACGCATGCACACGGCACTACACTCTGTATATTTTTTACAATTATAATATCAAAATAAGTTATACTTAGTATAATATTATCACTCTGGTATGAGAACGCTAAAACAGATACATTTTTCCGTATTTGAAGATAACAATGACCACTTACTGGTCCCTTTACTCTATTATTTCAACACCGTATAGGCGCAATACTACCAGCGCGTAGATTTTAATTGAATATCACGGTTTGTACTAAATATACCCCGAATCAAAGCGTCTTTACAAGAATTATTCGTTTTTCCAAGATATTGATATAGATTGTTTGAGGTGGCTGACCAGAAAAACTGCCAGGCTGAAGGTAGGCAACCCTATATATTAATGAATGGCACGTCTGGGGCTATCGATATGCATCAGTTTCAACGAGCCACCTGATGAGGTTAAACAGCTACATTACTTTTTTCAATATTTTGAAGATACCAATGAAAAATGACCATAACTGGTGCTTTTACCTTATTATTTCAACACTATAATAGGCGCAAGACTACCAGTGCATAGATTTTAATTGAATACCATGGTTTGTATTAAATATACCCCGAATCAAAGCGTCTTTACAATAATTTTTCGTTTTTCCAAGATATTGATATAGATTGTTGGAGGTGGCTGACCAGAAAAACTGCCAAGCGGAAGGCAGGCAACCCTATACATTCATGAACGGCACGTCGTACGGCTATCGATCTGCATCAGTTTCATCGAGCCACCTGATGACGTTAAACAGCTACATTACTTTTTTCAATATTTGAAGATACCAATGAAAAATGTCCGTAACTGGTGCACTTACCCTATTATTTCAACTCCATAATAGGCGCAAGGCTGCCAGTGCGTAGACTTTAATTTAATATCAGGGTTTGCCCTTGATCATAGCATCTTTACATGACTTTTTCGTTTTTCCAAGATATTGATATAGATTGTTTGAGGTGGCTGACCAGAAAAACTGCCAGGCTGAAGGCAGGCAACCCTATATATTCATGAATGGCACGTCGAGGGCTATCGATCTGCATCAATTTTATCTTTCCACCTGATGAGGTAAGTGACCCCATTTTTGGGCCTCATAAAACTTGGCTGACCTTGAAACCTGCCAGGGTAGGGGCTGGCAACCCATGCGGGTTTTGACCTCCAAATGTTTCTCTTTCGATGGGTAAACATTTCAATCTTCCACCTCATGATGTAATTTTCGATCAAAATAGCGGTACGAAAACGAAAAAAAATATATGTTCTTCCAGGATATGCGAAGGCAACCCACTAAAATCCAGTGTTCCTAAGTAATATCTATTACTGCAACACATTTCTGCTCTTCCACCTTGTGAGGTAAGGTTTCATGCAATGGGAGCTTAGTCTATTAGAGATTATAGGTAATTCATGATTATTACAAAATATATATGAGTCTGATTTGTCCCATACTACTTTTATTTATCCTGCTCAATCCGCATTCCGTCCCAATTCCGACTCCGATTTAGGAGATAGAGGTTCACGATCACGACCGATGGACGGTTAGTCTGCCGCCGGACCCATATGGGTCCGACGGACACGGGACCTGGATGTACATCACCAGAGCTGGATGTACATTCTGATGCAACTCCTAATTAAGAGCGGACCTACCCATCTCTACTCCGGAGCGCGTGAGCGCGGCTAATATAATTGCAACGCAGCGCTATACAAATTTGTATGGGGATTTCGGCCGAAAAAATAGAGAAGTTTAACCATTATTTTATACAAAATAAAAGTATATCTAAGGGAAAAAAATCATTGTAGGTACTACACAGTACATTAAAGTGTATTTTCATTTAGAATTTAATACGTTTCCGCTATTATTTACGCCAAAGATATGGCCCGCGACAAGCGCTTTTTAGGCGTTTTAGTGATTTTCTGCTTTTTTTCTACAATCATCTTTAAGGTTTATTCACAATTTTATGTTTGTAGCAACTAGAGAAACTCTTTAGCTTGTCGTATGATTTTTTTGGTGACTACAACTTTATGTTTTCTGTATAAAAAAATGGCCCGCGCAATCCCTGTTTTCCTATTACGGCCCCTTAAAAAGAGGCAATACCTACACAGGCAGTAAGATGCCGCGTTTGTACGGCTGCGGGCGTGTGGCGGCCCTTTGCTCACTTGTTCGTTCGAACGAACGGCTAGCGGTAGGTTCTTATCGCGCGACCTTAAGCGAGTGATGGAGGCCTGATAACAGTTCCATAGACTCCTATCATTCAAAGTACAGCCGCATGGCCGCGTGCGGCTGCAAGTGACGCATGGCATGACGCAAGTCGCATTGCTCTGAAGGGTACCTTTACCTGTCAGTGCGCAGCAGCTTGGCGGCGCGCGCGACGGCGGCGCGCGCCGACGCAGCGCCTCCCCCCACCACGCGCTTCACCACCACTACCGCTTCGCACACCACCCATTCTGTTGCAATAATTACGTACGACTTTAAAATACAAATTGAGTAACTAGTTATTCAGAACGGGCGACCAAATTACTATTTGGGCGACAATCTTAGGGCACACAAAACATATTTGAAATTTGTTTTTTTTAAAGGTCACTATTATCCTAATCGAGATGACAAAAATATCATTGTGAACAGCTTTAATCAGTTATATAGTTACCTACTTGGTATAATAGTTGCCCACTCATTTTTTTTAACTCATCTAGAATTTTCACTGCTAACTTAACTTATTTATCTCCCACATGTTGTCGCCCGTTTTACGTATTTTTGTAGTCCACGGTTTGTCGCCCTATTAGTTATTTTGTCGCCCAAAAAATAAACCGCCGCCATGTTTAATATTTAAGTATCCCATTTAATTAACAGTCGCCTCTAATTATTTCCAGTCACCCAATTAATTAATTCCAGTTTAAAAAAGCCGCGAGAATAGCATAGCATTGTAGTGAACAGAAATCTTGAAACTGAGAACGCTGATCTTTACATGTGTGGGTCTCCAGCTTCCTCATAGGCTATAGAGAAATTCTAAGCTTGCCATATTTTAAAGCATAATAGCAGCAATCAAACTTCCAGACAAAATAATAGCAGCCACCATAAGTTCGTTACCATGACTTGTTTTATGTGTGTGAGCTGTGCCCTATTCAATAAAACTTACAATTTACAAGTTACAATTACAGGTGACAGGTGACTATTTTACAAGTTTCTGTTCAATAAAAAATACAAGTTACAAATTTGTAATGGTGGAAAATTTACATATTTGTCGAATTGTACTTACAATTTTACATATTTCTGTTCAATAAACATTTTCCTGTTACAGGTGACAATTTACAAATTTGTAGGAAAAACTGCTTTATTGAACGCATAATTGTATTTACAAGTTTACTTATTTGTAGAATTGTAATACATTTCTGACAGGTGACCTCACCCTCGGTAAAATTTTATAACTCGGCATTTTTTTTTTGTTTTAGCTGCTTTTTTTACCATAATTCAGTATGTAAAGGAGTAATAACGATGAAATCGTGTTAATCGGACGACAAAGAAGAAAAACGTGTAAATATTTAAAAACATAATATTTTTTTCTTTTGATGTGACTGATTTCACATTTAATGAGAAGTTAGGGTAAGTAAGGCAACTATCAATTATTTTGAAATTCTAAGATTTTTGAAATCTATCCTCGTTAATTAAGAATCTTCAACAAAAATTTCGAGGAGCTCGGTGGCGCAGTGGTTTAGAGCCTGGCCCACCGATTGCGGAGGTTGAGCAACGTTCGCAAGGGTCGCTCATGGGATGGGTGACCAAAAATTTATTATCTCGAGCTCCTTCGTGCTTCGGATGGCTCGTTAAGCCGTTGGTCCCGGCTGCATTAGCAGTCATTAACACCCACCAATCCGCATTGGGCCCGCGTGGTGGGTTATGGCCCATCCTCCTTATCCACCCATAAGGAAGGCCTGTGCCTCAGCAGTGGGGACATAAAAAATGGCTGATGGACAACAACAATTTACAAATTTATGTAATTTGTAAATTACAACTACAAATTTGTAGATACAATATTGTCATCGAAATCTACAGGCGTTTTCTACATATGTAAACGTTTATTGAACAGCATTTACAATTGTAATATTTGTAAGATTTTTACTTGTAAAATTCTTACATAATTGTAAGGTTTATTGAACAGCACTTGTCATACAACTTGACAAATATGTCACTTATTGACAAATTTGTAGGATTGTAAGTTTTATTGAATAGGGCCCTGGCGACACGTGTCTGCAGCTTACACATCCCGTTAAGGCAAACCAGTGAGGTTACGGTTTTAGACTATAGTCAAAAATTTAGAGCCTAATTGCAGCAATAAGATCCAAAAAAACTAACCATCACACTCAAATACTGTTGTAACTACGAGCATAAAACTGTGTGCGAGCTGGAGACACGTGTCACTGGCTTGCACATCTGTATTTTCGTAATTACTTAAGGTACGATTATGTTATATACCTCAAAATTCTCAGCCGAATTGGAGCATTAGGCTCCAAATTTATCAAAGCTTTAACTCGAAAAGTTTTTGAGCTACGAGCCGATATCTATGTGTAAGCTGGTGACACGTGTCTCTGGCTGACACATGGTGAATTGCTGTAACTGTATATGTTAGAGTTTCGTTTTAAAGATCAAATAATACGTTATAATTGCAGCACACACGAGGCATAATTTCAAATCTCTGGGCCTCTTAGTTTCAAAATTATAAGCCAAAAACCGTTTTCCCGCCAAAAAATTCAAAATAATGGCTCGGAAGCGCCTAATCGCGCCGTTGCCGTTCCGTGCGCTACACTATTGCAATCGAATTTGAACCTAAGAGCTAGTATTATTTTGGTTCATTTTAATTTACGCTCTCGATCGTTTTAATTTCTGTACTGAGAATTTTAGTCTAGGAGGTAGGAGCCGTCTGATAAAGTCAAAGTCAAAGTCAAATAAGCTTTATTCAAATAAACTTAATTATTAAGTACTTTTGAATCGATATAACTGGTTACCTAATTTTAAAGAAAAAGAAAGGCTTTTTATTTAGGAATGTTTATATGGCTATGCTTAGTTATTTCTTTACACTAATCCCACTTACATTATAATTACGAACATTTGTCTGTCTGTCTGTATGTTTGTTACTCTTTCACGCCGAAATTTGGCATACTAAAATAAAAAGTCAAATTTAAAATGGCGGCCATTCCAACAGGAGTGGGGATAGACCCCAACATGTGAATAGAAAACGTACAGAACTGCTTTGTAAATAGAAAACGTACCGCGTCAGTTATTATAATAAAAGAAAATATTTCTGTTGTCTGTTATAAAAAAATAACCTCGAAATTTAAGGCGAGCGCGAAATAAAGGTGCAACAGCTAAAAAAAATTGGAATATGTAAATAAACCTTTTACAAATATTATTATAAGCATTGTCAACATTCTAGAAATATTATAAAAATCATCAAAACACATTGGGTCCTACAGAGGATCGAACCGAGGACTCTCGCGTTTAAGGTGAATAGTCTCACCACTGCGCCACGGTGACTTGATATGATAGCTAGTGGCAAAATTAGTCATTGGTTGATGCTTTATGTCTCATCTCCGCCCGGGCGGCAGCCGAAACTTCCCGAGTGGATAACGCGTCGGGTATTTACTAATATGCGTCCGGAACGAGGTGATCCGACAGAGAACTAAAGTCGTCGACATAAGTGGAAGTGGCAGTGGGCCGGCCATATTAGCCGTAGAACCGATGGCCGCTGGGGCAGACGAGTTCTCGAGTGGAGACCGCGTATGTGTAAACGTAGTGTGGGACGCCCTCAGACAAGGTGGAGCGACAATTTTCGCAAGGTGGCTGGTGATGCTGATGACGCGTGACCTATGTTCAGCAGTGGACAATGATAGGCTGATGATGATGATGATGATGATGATTGTAATTACCGTCCTTGCTGGCCAGCAGCCGCAACAGGCCGGCGAGGCAGGCGTCGGTGTGCGCGGGCATGGCGCGCGCGAGGCGCCCGATGGCGTGGATGGTGGCGGCGGCCACCGGGCGCTCGCCGCTCGCCACGTACGTTTGGAACTCGCGCAGTACGACCCCCGCGCTCGCTTCGGTGGCCAAGTTGGTGAGGATCTCGAGCTTTAGCAGCTTTATGTGCGTCGGGTCGGATGTGCGCACGAAGAAGGATTTTAGGAATGGCTCGAATAATGACTGAAACAAATTTTGACATAAATTCGATTGAACGATTTTTACCTTAATACGTGAAAAAGTATAATAACAAAATAGATGCCTAAAGTAGCATTATTAATTTCCCAACAAAAATGTAAACAAAGGTGTTGCCAGAACAAAACAACACAAAAGACATTGATTTATTTGCTGATAAAATTGACCATATATGTAGAGAAGCTAGTAAATATTTAGAATTAGAAAGACTTAAGAAAATCGCATGTGTTTATAATTTTTAAGTTATTGTATCTGTGTTACTTACCTACTCTTCAATGCATTTTTTATTTAAGTTTCATAATTTAACGAATTGACTTAATTTAATTAATTTTACCTAACCAAGTATTTGACATTCTTTAGATTTATATTGACATATCACATCATAATAAGAGTGAATTCTAATTAAGTAATTAATATTTGTTATTTCTAAACTATGTATGACTTGCTGGTGTGTTGGAAGTGTACTTCTGTGAACTAGCATGTGATGTATTCATAAATAATAAATAATAAAAGGAAATAGTATATTGCTAAGTCAAGAAATAAACACATGTTTTTTCATCACAAACCTAATAAAAATAGATTAGACAAATATTCTAATTCACGAGTTTTGCGGCAAAAACAGTAATATAATTTAATATTTCATAATAACAGTTTTATAGTAGAAAACATTTTTATGATGCTGTGCACACATCAACTGCAAACTGTACACATCAACCTTTGGTCCATTTTATAAAATGTCATAAAAAATTATATTACGAATAATAGCTGTAGTAGTAACATTTGTCTTTTAGGCTGGGGGGCAATAACAGGTGAAGATGCTACGTATTTTTGATAGTTTACATCAGTCAATATCTAAGTAAAGTTTTCTTAACAGTTCGTCTCAAGAACTTTTAACATCAAAAATTATGATAGGTTATAATGACATTATATTTATTATTGACTCAAAATATAATAAAAAAAATAAAAAGTTTTATAAGTGACCAAAGGTTTTCAATATCTGTAAATGTCACTATCAGGGTCAGTTTTTCAATTTGACAGTGGCGTTTCTTTGTTTACATTTTTGCTGGGAAATTAGTAATGCGACTTTAATCGTGTTTAATTAGATGAAATGTAAAAAAAATGGTAACTCTAAAACTACAATGACATTATTTGACTCGGGTTAAAAGCAGTTTTTGAAGCGTCGACGTTTCGTGAGTAGACCTACAAGGTACACTGACGTGAAGGCGAGGTTCGCGGAAAGCCACTGACTGTGACAGCGCAGGATTGTCGTAAAAATCCTTAAAAGTGAGTGTCTTACGAGTAATATGATGGCGCATACGTACGGGCGTGGCGACGGTGAGCGAAGCGATGGCGTTGAGCACCACGCTCTGCACCTCGGCGGGCGCGCGGATCATCGCCTTGGCCACAGCTCCTGCGAGTGATATGATGGCGCATACGTACGGGCTGGCGACGGTGAGCGAAGCGATGGCGTTGAGCACCACGCTCTGCACCTCGGCGGGCGCGCGGATCATCGCCTTGGCCACAGCTCCTGCGAGTGATATGGTGGCGCATACGTACGGGCGTGGCGACGGTGAGCGAGGCGATGGCGTTGAGCACCACGCTCTGCACCTCGGCGGGCGCGCGGATCATCGCCTTGGCCACAGCTCCTGCGAGTGATATGGTGGCGCATACGTACGGGCGTGGCGACGGTGAGCGAGGCGATGGCGTTGAGCACCACGCTCTGCACCTCGGCGGGCGCGCGGATCATCGCCTTGGCCACAGCTCCTGCGAGTGATATGGTGGCGCATACGTACGGGCGTGGCGACGGTGAGCGAGGCGATGGCGTTGAGCACCACGCTCTGCACCTCGGCGGGCGCGCGGATCATCGCCTTGGCCACAGCTCCTGCGAGTGATATGGTGGCGCATACGTACGGGCGTGGCGACGGTGAGCGAGGCGATGGCGTTGAGCACCACGCTCTGCACCTCGGCGGGCGCGCGGATCATCGCCTTGGCCACAGCTCCTGCGAGTGATATGGTGGCGCATACGTACGGGCGTGGCGACGGTGAGCGAGGCGATGGCGTTGAGCACCACGCTCTGCACCTCGGCGGGCGCGCGCAGCAGGCGGATCATGGCCTTGGCCACCGGCGGCAGCTCTTGCACTGCACCAATAAATTACCTAATTACGATGCAGGTAGGTACAGTAAAGGCACAGAATAGATATAAGTACGACCGTACAGAAAGGAAACTCTCCGCCCCGCCCTACAATCAATTACCTCACCCCACCGGCAGATTTTCAGATTTAATATTATATTCTGTTTAGTCCTAAACTGGAAATTATAATTGTATGGCTATGGAGGAGCGAGGTCTTTTGGCACAGATATTTTTATATCTAAAAGAGGCCCTCAAAAATGGCAGTGTTAATGTAATTTTCTGGTTTTTGAATAAATATTTTTGTATTTGTATTTTTTGTACCGGCGGCGCCCACCGCGCGAGTTCGTAAGCCAGTTCGTAGGCTCATTCAATAGCTCTAGACTTCACGCACACAGTTGCGCGTGTGCAAAAACGTCACTGTGTAGCGTCTGTGTAATAGGTAGTTGAAACGCGACGCTTGTATGGAGTGCCCGGGGTGTGGTAAAGGTAAAAGAAACCGCAAAATTCAAGGTCAAAAACAGTTTGGAGCTATGTTGCTTCAGACAGACAAACGAACACACGTCAAACTTTTAAGACTCCTCTTTTTCCGTCGGGGCTTAAAAACATTAATAATGATCTGTGACCAAGGGCCCCAGGGGAGGGTCCAGAATTTAAGACCTCGGAGCCTCCGGCCTAGGGAGGCCTATACATATGTAAGGGAGGATGCCTGTCTAAGATGAACAAAATTCCTGATTTTTCAGAAAAATGCCCGTCAATGGTAAAAAAAATGGCCGCGTAGCGCGATTCAGTTAGCTACATTCACTAATCTTCTATTGTAATCTTGCCTGTTTATTGTGAAAAACAGCCACGCAGCGCGATTTATAGTCAGTTTCATCCACTAATATTATAATCTTGCCTGTCTATTGTAAAAAAAATGGCCGCGCAGCGCGATTTTTAGTTGGTTTTATCCACTGATATTGTACTCTTACCTATCACTAGTAAAAAACGGCCACACAGCGCAATTTATAGTCAGTTTTATCCACAAATTTTGTAATCTTGCCTGTCTATTAAAAAACCGGTATTTATAAAAAAAAAAGCTTTTTAGGTTTACCTGGTCCAGCATGGCAATAAAGCTGAGCAACCGCCATCACAACTCCTGAGTTCCGGCTCTGCAGCAGTGGCTTAGCAGCTCGCAGCAACAGTCTGTGGTCGGGGTCGAGCGTGGGCGAGCGCAGCGTTCGCGCTCGCGGCGAACGTTCGTGCGAGCGCGAGTCGCTGTCCGAATCGTAGAACGGCTTGTCCGAATCGCTGTCGCTTGAGTAGGTCTGTGTTAAGGGTGTTTAAGGAAATATTTCAAGTTGCTAATTTTATTGTAAAAAAAAATACTTCATGATTAAATTGTGGGAATAACGGTTAGTTTCAAAAAACTTTTTGTCTATTAACTTTTAAATAAAGAAGCTTAATTAATGTGATATAAATAGTATTGAAACATGAATATCGCCAAAAATTTTCAGTATAATGCAAAGCCATAAAACGTATCTACAAATTCTACCCGTATAATCACTGGCATCTTTTGAGCTCTTTGTAAAATGTTAAGTTTTAAATGTCAAATTTACATTCACTGCATGTTACAACAATATACAGTTTACATATATATTAGCACAGAATAGATTTTATATTAGAGTGTACACATACCTCAGTATTTGGATCTGCGAAGCAAGACTTGGCGTAAACAGTGAGCACGTTTAATAAAGCTAGTTGACCCCACTCGTCCACATCCGCTAACAATGAACATAGCTTCCTGAACAAAGAAACAGATGCAATCAGTCAGTTGCGCCTTGTCTTGTCTTGTGTATGAGCGAGACGTACATACCTGTAGCTCTTGTGTATGAGTGAGACGCGCGTGGGACACACCTCGGAGAAGGCCATGGCGGCTGAGCCCACCACCAGTGGCGCTTTGTCCGACAGCAATTTGTCTATGATCGCCACCAGTTCCTCTTTTTGGTCCGGGTCTAGGCTGTTTGAGGTAAAAACGTTTGCGTAAAAAAATATGTTATACAATAAGAATAATTGACGAACTTAGAGCAATCTTAAAGTTCAAATCAAATCCTAAGCGCGGGAAGAAACGCCGCATATCCTAGGTAGGAATGACGTCACCCTCGTACGTTTCGCGACCTTTTATGTATGTACGAGCAAATTCGAATATTTGAGCGCTTTGATGTCAAACGCAACACGGGCGTTTTAGGGTCGGCTCAAGCTGGGCGCGAAGCGCATTCTTTAATGCAAAGCAAATTCACCTTTATTATCAATAGTGTGATGCTCAAATTCCTTTGTAGATGAAAGAACTTCGCGCCCAGCTTGAGCCGACCCTTACTTCAAACTTTGAATGTAATATGTAAAACAACTGACAATGTTAACTGTGGACTTTCAAATTAATTTGGATGTACCGATTCCGGCAAACATCTTGACGCTCTTTCGACAGAGTGAGTATAAGTTCGCGCATGTCCACTTGCGAGTGACCAATAGCGCGCGCCCCTCTCTCGCCACCCACGTACCTCACCACTACGCATACCCAAAATAAGCGTCCTGCGCAATCCCCAGTGATTACAAACCTGTACAGCTTAGGTATGGCGTGCGCGGCTGTCTTCCGCACGTAGGGGCTCATGTCGCTGGCGGAGTCGCGGATGGCGAGCATCACAATCGGCACGATCATCGTCACGCGGATCGAGGACAGCACGCGCAGGGCGCTGGCGCGGATCAGCTGGTTTGGATCCTGTTACAATAACCGTCTCCATATTTATGTGAACCTGGTACTTTGGAGACGTAAGTGATTGAAAATATAAAAAATGGCACAATTTGTGGTGCTGAAGGGAATTTTATCAGTTCCCAAAGGCACTACTGGCATCGCTTGGTTGTTTAACTGGGATGACAAATGTCCGTATGGCACAACTGGCATCTCTTTGTTGTTTTATTGGAATTATAAATGTCCCTATGGCACAACTGGTAGTGCTGAAGGGAATAGCAGTTCCAAGGCACTACTGACATTGCTTGGTTGTTTTAATGGGATTACAAATGTCCTTATGGCACAACTGGTAGTGCTAAAGGGAATAGAAGTTCCCCAAGCGCTACTGGCATCGCTTGGTTGTTTCACTGGGATTATAAATGTCCTTATGGCACAACTGGTAGTGCTGCAGGGAATAGCAGTTCCAAAGTACTACTGGCATTGCTTGGTTGTTTCACTGGGATTATAAATGTCCTTATGGCACAACTGGTAGTGCTGAAGCGAAAAGCATTTCAAAGGTACTACTGGCATCGCTTGGTTGTTTCACTGGGATTATAAATGTCCCTAAGGCACTCTAGTAGTACTGAAAGGAATAGCAGTTCCCCAAGGCACTACTGACTGGCATCACTTGGTGGTTCCACTAGGATTATAAATGTCCCTATGGCAAAACTGGTAGTGCTGAAGGGAATAGTAGTTCTCCTAGGGGCCTAGGCACTTCTGGTAGTGTCACGCGGTTGTGCTACGGGTAAGAAAGGGTTAAACGTGACAAATCGCTAAATCATATCGCGTTTCGGTGATCATGGTAGGGGACTAAAGGGCGAGTCAACGACCTAAGGAGTCATGCTAGTCAGCTGGTAACAACTGGCTCCAGGTGGCGCAAGATAAAAGATCATGGAAGGTTTTCAAGGAGGACTATGATGTCCAGAGACGGACGAACCAAAAGCTGCTATAGATAGATATAAAGATAATGTCTCTGCGAGCTGTAGACCTCATGTTTGTGGTATTTTTGAACATTTTTTGAAAAGGCTGAAATTTTTATTTTCTACCACCATATCTTTATCATTATGAAAAATTTCGAAAACTGAATCAACAAATAACAAAATGTCACGCGAATTGGTTGAGAAATGCATCCTATAGAGCAGGGGTGGCCATGCTTTTTCTTAAGGAGATCGACTTAGCAAAAATTTATGACTAAGAGATCGACATTTTGACCGTTTAACCTACCAAATATTTACCAAGAAAAAAAATTGCATATGTAAAACTACATTGGGTGCAAAATGTCAAATCTGTTATCCTTGGCGATCGACCTTAAAACCTCTCGCGATCGACCGGTCGATCGCGATCGACCGTTTGGGCACCTCTGCTATAGAGGAAGACAGACGGACATTCGGACATACAAATGGAGACGCTTCACACTCGTTTGGTCAACAAAATATTTGAGAAAGCAGCAATAACCTTAATAAAATATTTTTTTCAACCTAGCACAATTAATAAAAGACTAGCGGACGCTCGCGACTTCGTCTGCGTGGAAAGGTTTTTTGCTATCCCTCGGGAACTTTGCTTTTTTTCGGGATGAAAGTACCCTATGTCCTTTTCTGTACCCCTGACAACGTGTATGCAAAATTTCATGTTGATCGGTTCAGTAGTTAGAACGTGAAGGCGTAACAAACAAACAAACGGACTTTCGCATTTATAATATTAAAGTAAGAAAGTAAGGATATCAGGGCACTGATCACAATAAAAGGTAAATTCAAGACATAATAGTTTTAATATAATTTTAAATAAATAGTCTTTTATAAAAGTACATAAAAAAAACAAAATAGTTCCACAAATATTTTAAAAACTAACACCATGTAAACTGGACAACATAAATAAGCTATCATGTCATGCACACATTTATAAAAGTTGCAATAGAAAATACTTTTTAGTTTTTATATTATCAGGTAATACACCAATCTCAAAAGCTGCCAGTGGGAATAGGTCTGCTTCTGACTACCTATCTTAGCGCATATTGAATTGATGTTGATTGTAAACTTTGAATTTATCTTGAACCCTGTAATTTGATTAAGTAATTTGAAATTCATTGAGAAATGAGCTTTGATGTTATAAAGTCTGGAAACGATATACATATTTGTAAATATTGTTCCATCTGATAATGTTGACAAGTTTTTTGCGCCCATTTTTCTTGTCAGCTAAAAGACGCCATAATGGGTGGTAGGGTAAAAAAATGATGATTTAAAAATGCTTATTAAGTGAGCTTATTTAAATAAAGATCTTTTTCATTAATTCATTCAATCATTTTAATAATCAATGAAACTGACCTTGAGTGCCCTCTGGAAGGTGCTAATTGATAGTAATGCCAGATCCTGCTGCTCCTCGGCATACCGCACCAAGTATACATACACAAGTTTCTTCACCTCTATGTTTTTTGACACTACATTCTTAACGACAGCTGGAAACCTGCAATAGAGTTTATCATGTTAGAATAGAATAAGATTTTATTATTGAAGTGTTTGAAGCATGCGGCAACTTCAAGACAGGAAAAATGGAACAGGAAAAAAACTTGCCCAAGACAGGAAAAATTGGCAAGGGATGGAGGAGGCTTTCACCCAGAAGGGATCCATATAATTATTAATTTGCATAAAAAAATAAAAATACCAACAGATTAAAACATTAAGTTTATTTAAGTACTAACACTTGTCACATTTGAAATGTAAATTATATGGAAAAATAAAGCTCTATTATTATTATTATATTATTGAAATGTTTATGTTGGTTATAGAAAACTAGCGGCCTCCCGCGACTTCGTCTGCGTGGACTGTTATTTCTCTATCCCTCGGGAACAATCCTCTTTTTCGGGATGAAAGGTACTCTATGTCCTTCTCTGTAACCCTGATGATCGGTTCAGTAGTTAAGACGTGAAGGCGTAACAAACAAACAAACAGACTTTTGCATTTATAATATTAGTAGGGATAACAGGACTTAAACAGCAGTTAGCATAGGAGGTACAGTGATTATGGACTGACGCCTGCTGCACACCTTCGCAGCGAAACAATACCAGCAAAACCACAGTAGGTTCCGCCATGTCAGTTGTACGACAATTGAAACATATACGAAACAGCCTGATTTGACTTACAAATCTGATGCATCTCTTCCTTTGGCAATCATGCCAATAATCCTTTTCATAGCCTCCAATTTCAGGGAATCTTTCGACCCATCCAGCATGACTTTTAGGTCTCCATTTCTGAAAATTAAGTTTGTTTGGCTTAAATATCACCTCAATAGTGAAATTTGGTTGAATGAAATTGGTTAAATGCTTAGTGTGTGTTGGTCTTAGAAATATTGTACTGCCTGCAATACCGACATGAGTTCAGTGCAAATCTGTGATTTTTAAATGAAAAAAGTTGTATCATGACTAGAGCAGTGGTTTCCAATTACTTTTTTTTATTTCTAAGAAACACTGGACTAGAGAATTAAAATAAGTACAGGAACGGTCACATAATTAAAGACACCAGTTGATTTTCATACAAACGGGGTAACTTTGAAGCCTTAGTACTCCGCCAGGGATTGACCTAACTGTGGTCTGATGTTGGCTATCCAGGGAGTCAATGTAGGAGATTCAGATCGCTATACACACCCAACAGCATTCAGAGATATAAGGATGAGAGTTTTCAGGATTTCCATACAATTTTATGCTAATCTAATTATTTTAAACATTTATCTTTACATGTCTTAGAATGTTGATCAGATCAGTTGGGTTGGGTGGCTGATCTGAATCTTCTGCATTCACTCCCGAACAGCCATCATCAGATCACAGCTAGGTCAAACCTTGGCAGAGAACCAAGGCTTCAAAGTTGCGTACCTCGTTTGTATGAAAATCGACTGGTGACTTTGTGACCGCCACAGTATATAATGTTTAAATAAGGAACTCACTTTTTAAAATCGGGTTGAAAAAATGCTCCTGATGCCGGATCAGTTGCAGGGTACTCAACCTCGCCGGTCACCACCTTATCATTATTGTAAGACGTTATACTCGTCATCTTGAAGAATAGCTGTACGTCTTCGACTTCAAATTATTTCATTTATCTATTTTCGATTGCAATACACCATCAATACACTCAAAAAACTTGTTGACGTTGTTGTTGATGGAGAAATTTCAGAAATTAAGGAGAAATTGGAGAAGGGAAATCTTCACTTGTCAGAGTGACAGTGACAATGGCTGCATTCCAGCAGGCTAACCGCTGGGTCATCAGTTTGATCGCCATAGAATAGATATTAACCACGGAAAAAGTAAATAATTAAATATAATGGTAAAAAAGGTTTTTTGGCGCCATTTTGTCGGGTTCAGTTTGGTGTCTATTTTAATTATTTGCAAATTGACTCATAGTGGATATTGTGTCTTAAAATTGGTGCAGTTTTGTGGTAGATACAAGTGTTTACGCAACTGAACAATATGTGGGATAATTGAAATAGGTGCGATCTTGGTTGTGTGAAGCTGAGATTTTTATTGTAGTGGTGGCTACCTCGGCAGAACTTACCGTGAACGACAGTCTTGATATACTTGGTGCCAAATGCTCCAAGAAGCATTGGAATGCGATGCACCCGCATTCTAATGTACCTAAACTGAAACAAAACAGCTACCACTGAAATATTTAATACTTGACACTGGCAAAAATTACTTCCAAGAGGAGAGTAGATTGCCAAACTAAAGAAGAAGAATGGTAAAAAACCTCCTTCCTTCAAAATATCTAAAAACAAAAACAGCTTCAAAATTTAAAAGGTATAAATACCTTTAAAAAGCAAGTAATATATTCAAATCATTAGTTACGCAAGAGTTTGAAGCTGTTTTTGTTTTTCTTCTCAGGTTTTTTTAAAGAAGGTTTCTTTTAAATCTTTTCTATTTTCAACTTTTTAGTGGTAGGTAGACGTACTATAGATAACAGCGTCGCTTAAGAGTCCGTCCATATTTTCTGTCGACATTGTCGCTCTCTCGCTCGCACATTTCATGTTTTCTCAAGATTTCTTAAATCTGAGTGCGTAATTGAAAAATGTGTCTCGGCCACTTTCCGCAATATAAGATTACGGACATTTAAAAATATATTTCAGGGTTGTGTTGTTGAAATATAAAAAGTTATCTTTTCCAACAGTTATTTGAACTGTCAGAGACGATTACTTTTTATATTTCAGCAACACAAACCCGAAATATATTTTAAAATGTCCGTAATCTTATATTGCGGAAAGTGGCCGAGACACATTTTTCAATTACGCACTCAGATTTAAGAAATCTTAAGAAAACATGATATGTGCGAGCGAGACAGCGGCAAAACATGTACGGCCTCTTAACCAGTTAGCAACAAAATTCGCGTGCGCGCGTATCGCGCCTGCACGAACTAAACGTACGTTGTGACGGCGCGGCGTGCAAGCGATTTTAACCTTAGGAGTGGTTAAGTGATGGTTATTTATTAACCTGTTTTTTTATTATATGCAGGTCAGGTCAATGGGTAGGTATGTATGCGTGTAAATATTTTTTTTATTACTTATAGGTACTATTTTCAATGGTAAAATGCCCACACTCAATTCCATAAGTGTAACGAAGATATAATTTCCGTCCCTCCGTCAATATATTATAGCGCTCCGCTCCGCTACTGACCGCTTTGTTCTATCTACATAACATAGCGGTGTTAAGATTGCTTTATATAGGTACCTGTTGAACTGAGGGCCTAGTACGAGTTGGTTTTTTGTTCTAACTTCACTTTGCGAATAGTTAACTATCGTTTTCTCTCTTTCACTCGTTCCCTCACTCGCATGATTTCCTCTCTTTCACTGGATACTATTCGCAAAGTGAGGTGAGAAACACAACTCGTACTAGGCCCTCAGAATGTTTAAGTAAGATAATAGGGATAGGGTAGGGTTGCCAGATGGTCGATTCGCCTGGAATTTCAAGTGATCTCCTGACTCCCGAGAAATCTAAAATACTCCCGAGTCCCGGAAAAACAACAGAGGGCCTAGCCAAAGTAACATTCGTAAATCTTCGTTATCGCTTCGCTTTCGAAACATGTATGGGATTGACACAAGGTTTCGTTAACAATCGAATTTTAAAACGTCAAATCCATACATGTTTCGAAGCGAAGCGATAGCGAAAATTTGCAAATGTTACTTTGGCTAGGGGGGCTGTTTCGAAAGTTCTCTAGAAAACAATAATTATCGTGGAGATAAGTGGATAAAACTGACTAAAAATCTTACAAAATTTGAATGCATTTCCAATTAAATTTAAAATGAAGTCTTCTTGTAGTATAATTTCCTACCTTCCAAATTTCCATCGTGTGGCAAAGTTTTGGGACACCCTGTAAGTATATTTACTAGCTTTTGCCCGCGATTTCGTTTGCGTGGAAATTGTTTACTTATATTGGCTTTTAAGCTTTTCCGCGCGACATACAATAAGATGCCCATTTATTATTAGGTATTAATTATAATGATTTATGTCAGTAAGCTGCGTGGAAATTGTTTAAAGTAATTTTTGTGTCCCCTTTTTTCTGGTTGAAACCTGACAATGTGTATGCAATTTCATGATGATTGGTTGACTAGTAAGGATGTGAAGGCGTAACAAAGAAACAAACTTTCACATTTATAATATTAGTAGACGATACTTAAGACTCAGCGATAAAAATAGAAATCATCCCAACCCGTTCTTATAGCAACAACTAATAATAATAATCTTTATTTTTCTCTCCAAAAAGTTACATGCTGTAATTATATTTTACTCACTTATGCTCTGAAATGTTATCATTCCATTTGAAAAAAGAATGCGGGGCGTTCAACATTTCCACGGGGGTCTGGTTCATCACATTCTATATTTGAAATTCAGTGCGGAAATGAAATTCAATACTTACTTCCCGCACTGAGTGCGGGAAGTAAATGTTCCAAATTCAAATCAGTAGAACTTATCAGCTAGCTTTCTTTTTATGAAACTTTATGGTTGCATGACCGGTCAGTAAAAATGGCCACGCGAACCAATTTAAATATCACATTTTTACAAAGAAAATTGTATTTCCTCGCATTTCGTGAGTAAAGTATTATACAAACCTTGTACTGGAAGCTACTTGCATTGCCTCGAATGATTAAAGCCCTCGCCTGCGGCTCGGGCTTCAAACCATCCTCGACAATGCAATCCCTAGCTTCCCGTTCTCGGATGTAATGTACTATTACGCGTTCACTTCATCGTTGCCGCTCCCTCCCGGCCCGCTTCATCATTCCGCACCCCCTGTGTCGCCCTCCCGCGCGTCTCCCCAGGCGACGCCGGGGGCGCGGTATGAAGAAGCGGGCCGGGAGGTAGCGGCACGAATGAAGTGAACGCGTAGTAAGTTATAAACTAAGCTAGATACATTGAAATGTATGCTAGATAAACTAATATTGGAGAGAACTGGTGCCCGAACTAGGTGAGGTTAGACCCCCCTGTGTGACAAGTCACCAGGCTCCACCCTTCAGATTATAACTTATTAAGGAACAAAGACAATGTTTTACACTGGCTGCCTTATTCAGAGATGTTTCACAAAACTGGGGTGCAAGACTGTTCTAACAAAACCTGGTTTAATGCTTGTAAACCAATCACAATGCACCTTTTAATCCTTAAACGGTGGGACTAAACGTTAAACTGTCACTCTGAATACGATTTGCGCTAAAATGGCGTTAGTCCGCAGTCTAACACCATGTTAACTATGGCCATGGCCCTAGTTTAACGAACGCACGTGTTCAGATTAACAGAGAGATTAATTATTGGCGAATTATTAAAAGAAAACAATAACAAAGGAGGTAATTACTAATTAATTAATAAACTATCGCAAGCAAAGTTACTATCTGTATTCGTGTTATTATTGACCGAGCGAGCACGAAGTGCGAGCGAAGCGTCTCTGCTTCAGCTTGGGCAAAAATTCTTTCGTATGTCCGGCTGCCTGTTCTTCTCTACAGGTCGCATTTCTCAACTGAATCTCGTAAAATTTTGTAAGAAGGTTTGAAAATGATGTACATTTTTTTTTATTTAGCATGTTTTTTTTAATTTTCAAAATGGCGGAGATATGTTAATAAAACAGATTTCAGTCCGACTTTTCAGCGCTGTCTGTTCTCCTCTACAGGTCGCATTTCTCAACCGATTCTCGTGAAATTTTGTAAGCAGTTTTGAAAATAACATACAATTTTTTTGTCACGCCAGTTATTTAAAATTTTTCAAAATGACGGAGAAATATTAAAAAAACCTTTTTCAGTCCGGCTTTCCGGTGTTGTCTGTCTTCCTCTACAGGTCGCATTTTTGAACCGATTTCGTGAAATTTTGTAAGCAGATTTGAAAATTATAAAGTTTTTTTTGTCAAGCTAGTTTTTCAATTTTTTTCTAAATGGCGGAGATAATGAAAAAAAAGCATATTTCAGTCCGGATTTCCGGCGCTGTTTATTCTCCTCTACAGGTCGCATTTCTCAACCGATCTCTGTGAAATTTTGTGAGCAGGTTTGTTAATTATATAGAATTTTTTTGTCGAGCCACATTTTTTATTTTTTTTTTAAATGGCGGAGATATGTAAAAAAAAAACAGATTTTACGGCTTTCCAGCGCTGTCTGTTCTCCTCTACAGGTCGCATTTCTCAACAGATTCTCGTGAAATTTTGTGAGCAGTTTTGAAAATAATGTAGATTTTTTTCCACGCCACTTTTTTGATTTTTTTCAAAAATGGCGGAGATATGTAAAAAAACATATTTCAGTCCAGCTGTCTGACTTTGTCTTTTCTCTTCTACAGGTCGCATTTCTCAACCGATTACCGTAAAATTTTGTGGGGCATGTTTGAAAATGATATAGATTTTTTTAAGTAGAACCAGTTTTTCTAAATTTTTTGAAATGGCGGAGATATGTAAAAAAATATATTTCAGTCCGGCTTTCTGGCGCTGGATGTTTTCCCCTACAGGTCGCATTTCACAACCGATTTAGTGAGCAGGTTCGTTAATTATATAGAATTTTTATTCGAGCCAGTTTTTAGAAATTTTCCAAAAAATCACCTATTTCGAAAAATGGTCAAAATTAGAAGCGCCATCTAGCTGCAAATATACATACCAAATAATATACCAAACAGCACGAACCCACTATGTGCTTCGAAAAGCTCGTAAGCAGTGTGGGAAAAAGGGGTGGCGACATCTTTTAGATTATTTTTTAAACAACATACAATTCGAGCTACTTTTTAACGCGAGGTCTACAGCTCACGCCACTAGTATAATAGTAGATTATACAACAAGTGAAAAAAGAAGGAATTTAGTTCGAGGTACTATATTGGATCCCGAGAGCAGCGAAGGATTCTAGAGTTGAATCCCGAGCATAGCGAGGGATTCAAAAGTAGAATCCTGAGCGAAACGAGGGATACAAAGGACCGAGATGAAATTTTTTTTCACGTGTTGTGTACTCTACTTTTTACCATTGACTGCGAGAAAACATAATAGCAGTACTTACACCTATAGTACCTATTTATAGTTATCAAATTTTATTATTTAGATAGGTAATCGGTAATTTAAGCGTTAGAAAAATGTGAAACTATAAGTTTTCCAATGACATAAAACAACCATGCTATGAGGGAAATTACATGATCAGTCTGACATCAGTCCATTTCATCAGTTTGTATAGACTTTGAATTTTACAGACTGAAGATCGTACCAGACTGATGGAATGGACTGATGCAAGACTGAACATCTAATCTCCCTCTAATATAAAGAAAAGAACCCAAAGATAAGACACTAAAAAGAACCTAATTAATTTGCCGAGATATTTTTTTAGAAAAGAACCCAAAGATAAGACTCTAAAAAGAACCTAAATAAAATTGGCGGGATAAACTATGGCTTTATCTATGGAATAGCTCCATACTTTCAGCACGTTTTATTTTTTTTGTATTGTTCCAAATTCAAATCATTTTTATTCACTCGGTGAATAAAATCGCTTATTATTCACTCATATCGTTGAATTAAACGCACTTTTTAGAGTGGCGATGGTAAAAAAGGTGTTATTTTAGGTTCATTTATTATAATTTTATTGTGATAAGTATATTATAAAATAAATAAAATGTGTTATTTTATCTGAGAGTATTTTACTAAAGCTGTTATATTATTATTGATAATAATTGTTCTGTAGCATCATAATCAAGCTTTTTAAGCCAGTTCGAGACGGTTTTCTTACAGGTAAATCTAGGCAAGGAATAAATGGATAGACGGCTCGATGCCTCGAGGGTAAACAACATTGACGGATGACCAAATATAGGTCAACAGCTAAACTACGCTTGGGACATGAAGTTCAAGTGATCAATCCCTATGGGAGCAATTTCTACTAACTATCGAAGGGCACGTTTGAGAATTACCTACTAGTACTTTAACCAAATTTGTACCTACCAGTGGCGAAGGGTCCATATAAACTGTTTCCATCGGCTTACCTTTTAGAATAGGGAATATGCAAAAGTTACTGATTTTGATAAATTTAAGCTCGATCGCTGCGGACACTTCAAAAAACATGATGGAACAGAAAAATAAAATAAAAATGTATTATTTTAGTTTTATCACACGATGAAATCAGGGGAAAATTACGATATTTTTTTTCATTTTTTTTCATTAACAGTCAGATAGAATAGAATATCGAATGAGAAATAATATTTTGTATGCCACATATGTACCTACTTAAACGCAATATTTAGGGTGGGTGATATTTGAAAATTCTTGGCTACTCCATAATAAACGCGCCTGAAACGTGACAAGTGACGTCACAAATCATGACCGTTTTGTATAGAGCGTTTTCGGAGGGTGCGTTGATGCGTGCTAACTTTTCAAGTATCTATATCACGAGAAAAAAACGCAAGAGACGCAGTTGATTTTCTCACGCATTATGCTTTTGATTTTGATACAAAAATAATTTGATGAAATTTCCCTATCCCCACCCCTACCGATCCACTATCACAGAATCCATAACAGATAGTAAGTACAAGATGAAGTACGATACAATATGTAGTGCAGATCACAACATTTTTATAGAATTTCCATAACATCGGAATATTATCACTAGCGTAATAATATTTCGATGTGCCATAATTTCACCCCTTGCCACTGGTACCTACTTAAATTACTTTTTTATTATCGAAAAGTAGGTCTACTAAGTAACTTAATAATAAAAAAGATTTCCAATAAAGGGGCATAAAACTATTATAAAATTTGGTATTAACTCGTAACTTTTTTACCAATTCCAATACCAAATTTACGTATTTTTTTTTAATCACTGCTATGTATTGAATAAACTAGGTAAGTTAAATAGTTAAACGAACTTGTGTAGGTATGTAACAGAAAACAAATAAAATTAATAAATAATAGGTAGGTACATGAAGGTAATGGTAGGTTAGGTATAGTTCTCAGAAAATGTTCGCAGCTCACCTCTTCTTAATTTTCACGATAAAATTAATAAAATTACGAAGGTTTTTAGCTTTTAGTCCAAAAAGATATATATACCTAAGATTTTTTCAAAAATATAACATAACATTGTTCTAATTAGATTACAAACTTACGCACTTATTTTACGGTACGGTGTGAAATTCTTATTTATCTATTCGGTGGAGAAATATCAAGTCACGATGTCTCATATCTGTATACCTACTCAGGTTAGAGTTTTTGTGCGCGGCACAGTCTTTGGCCATAAGGAAAAAATCTTTATAAGTAGATATTTTTCCTTCAAACTAACGTTTTTCTTCCTAACGTTTGTAACATTTTGTCTTGCAGCAAGAAGTAGCAGTCAGTACCCCGAAATATTTCTACAGAAATAAGTATTTCTGGGAACTTACTGCTCTGACTGTCACTAAAGGAAATGACAGTCCATAACATTTGCGATGGTTTTCATTTATTCCACGGTAAACCACCGCTAAACATGCATTGATGTTCAATTTAGTCCTTCTGTGATCTACTCTGCTTGCATATATTCATGGTCTATTCAATCTTATATCGTTGAGTACAATCTGTATGTTGTAAGAATTTATTGATTTGTAAAAAAATAAACTTTTAACATGACTGATATAGTAAGACTGCCTTACAAAACTTTATTAGCTGTCGATCACTGTCATACATACATATAAATAAACAAAACCCAAACAACCTTATAGTACCTAAGTAGTTGTTAAATTATACTAGCTAGTGTCTTGTAAATAATACCGAAATGTGAAAAAAATAAAAGATAAAGTCACTTCTTGTTAGTAAAAGTAAACAGTTGGTACTTAAGTAATAAAATAATGTAGCAAATTAGATACCTACCTACCTACTTACAAATAATGCAGCTGCATTTTCAAAAATTTCAATTTAGTCTGTCGCTTTACATTCTTCTTTCTCTAATTTAAAACATATTCTCAAATAATGGATGACTGTTTTATCACTTAATTTACAATTATAACTTCCAAATTAGAAAAAAGAGTTTGGATTAAAAATAAGCAAGGACGAATACTAAAAGTTAAAATTTGTAGCTTTTCCAACGTTACGATTTACGTAAATAAAATAACACAGGTTTGCCAATTACAAACACTGGAATTAATTCATAGAAAAAAGATATTGCGTTCAAACAAACGAACGCGTATGTTCTTCCAAATTGGAAATGCTGGTGACTGCGGTGACTAGTCAAATAGTCGACTGGTGCCTCGAGGGGAGTTGGGTTATTTGTAATACCTATTTACTCACTGAGGGAAAAAAGTAGTGGAGTGTGGTATTGAAACATTTTAGCTTAAGTCCGGAACACACGGTACTTTGGCCGGGAATGCTACAGCGAAAAGTGGCCATTACTTTTAGCAGTTATGCTAAATTGTAACTACAGCCAATTATACAATAGGTCATTTGTAAATACTAACAACCTCGCAGGAGTAAATTATTAACATCATAAACAACAGCATTTGTTCTACGACTTTTCCGGAAAAAAAATCGATTTCCCATACAAATACCTATCCGAACAGCTGATTGAGCTTTGTATGGAAAGTCGATTTTTTTTGTTTGTTTTCAGAAAAGTTTACTACAAAAATTATTGTTGATGCAGTGGGCGTAGCCACGGTGGGGCAGGGTGGGGCAAGCGCACCACCCTGCCCCACGGCTCACAGGTCAGAGCCGGCCCTGCGTGAACGGCTCTGACCTGTGAGGTACCTACCTAATCTTACCTAAGTAAGTAAATACAAAAATGACGCGGAATAAATGAGATAGGCCCTTAGCAATACAAAATATGCATGGAAAACGCATAGAAAAACATTTACCAGGGTAAGACCAGTACGGGTATAGTTTGCTAGTTACATATTATTTTAGACTGCTGCCCCACCGTGAGCTCATGGCTGGCTACGCTCATGTGCAGATATTCCACATAATCTTCAAATATAAATTAAATGTAAGTAGCAATGCGAGGGTACGTGTACGTACACGTACACAGAGTATAATAATATTGCGAGTGCTCAAGGATAAGATTTTACTTATGTACGAGTTGTATGAATAAGACCGAACAAAAGTTAGCTCTTTGCATACCTATATTTGCCTTTACGAATAATAAATGCTTCCGATTCTAGGCATTTTAATCAACTTTAATGAATCATACTGATGAAAACTTTGCAAATAGGTACAATTATTGTTTCGGTATTTGCTTGACCTGCTTTTCATGCACCACAAACAATGTTGGGCCATTTGCTTCACTTGATTTTCATGCACCTCAAACAGAATTATCGCCTTGGTGAATATTTAATGATTAAACGAACTTACCTAAGTGAAGTTCGATCATAATTATACGAAGTGCCTCGTCCGAAGAGATTAGTATACTTACCTTTTTACCTTTACGATTATATACTATGTAGTAACGCCTAAGTGTTGCCACTTCCAGCACTATTTTAGATATGTTGCGTCATTTCCGGTCTAAATATAGATATATTAGACTGAAAATGACTAACTTTTTAATACATTTCCGGTTGAATGTCAACGTCAAAAAACGGAAATTATGTTTTCCCGCCAATACCCACTCCACCTCCTAGCTCGCAGGCGCCATTGCCGTCATTTAGTTTAGAGAATATAAATATTTCCTTATTAACGGGAAAACTATTTAAGTAAATAGTTTGTCGGGAGGGAGGGTTTGCATACTAATCTCTTCGGACGAGGCACTTCGTATAATTATGATCGAACTTCACTTAGGTAAGTTCGTTTAATCATTAATTATACTTGTGCCTCGTCCTTTGAGATTAGTATACTTACCTTTTTACCTTTACGATTATATACTATGTAGATGTTGAGAGAAAGGAAATATTTATTCTACCCAAATTATAATAGATTGATGTTCATCGATGATGTGAGACAGCAAAATCATTAATAATCATTATTTATTTTGCTTGAACAAAATATATAAGCATGAGTTATGCAATAACATACTATTCATTAAAGAATAATCGATTCAATTTAGATTACTTGATCACTTATACTAAATCTAGACTTCTTGCTAGCGAAGAAAAATCATTGTTACTCACAATAGGGCGATTATAATATTTCGCAAAGACAGAGGAATTGCCGCTCCAGCCTGCTGTCTTCCGGATTAAGTCAATGTTAATCCCATTGCTATAAGCAGATGATGTTGCTGCATGGCGAGTGCTATGAGCAGAAAAGATGGATACGTCGATTCCACTGTCTTTCATAGTGGATTTAATCCACCTGCTGATTGTTTGAGAAGAAACAGACTTATAAGGAGATCTAAAACTAATTAACAAATTATCATCAGGTTTCCTAAGGTTTTTAGTAACATTAATATAAGAAATTAATGTTGCTGCAGGGCATATAGAGACTTTGTTTTCAAAATAAGGTAAGTGTAAAGCTGGTTGGTGAGAACCAGCTTTAGAGGTTTTAATCAGTTCCGGATTTTTTATGATTATTTGATTTTGTAAATAAATTATGTTATTAATTTTAATTTTCGATAAGGTTTGCACTCTGTGTGCAGTTACGATAGCTAAGAGTGTAACACATTTTTTTGATAGTTTTTCTAAGGAAATCTCATTGTGAGGATAAAGAGAGGACAAGTAATTTAATAAAACATTTACATCCCACGTTATGTTATAGCGTGGTAAAGAAGGTCTAAGTTTGTATACACCCTTACAAAATCTCGCAATCAAATCATCTTCTATTGGCCCTGTTAGCAGAGATATTGCTGATCTATAACAATTAATTGTTTGATATTGGCTACCAGCATTAAAGGTATTCGTAAGAAACTTAATTACAGATGGAACTGATGGTTTATAGATATCAATTTTGTTTTCTGAACAGAAGTAAAACCATTTTCGTAAACATGAATCATATTGTTTCATAGTATTACTTGATAGGGATGCCAGCATTATATCGATAGCCTCTAATGGCACTTTTCTTAGCAAGAGCCCCGCGCGGATAAGATCGCGGCCTCCAGGATAAGGTTGTGGTGAATGTTTTTTCTGGAATGAGAGACATTAAAATCTGGTGAACGCAGCTGAACTACTTTTGATACTACAAGGCGACGGAATAACGGGTACCATGGTTGCGTCGGCCACGATGGCACAACCATGATGCCTTCACCTCTATCCGATATAATCTTTCTCAATGTTTTTAATATAATTGCAACAGGTGGAAAGGCGTAAAAGAAGCTGTTGTTCCAGGAAAAGGTAAAGGCATCAATGGCGTAAGCATCTGGGTCGCGATTCCAGGAGGCATAAATATCACATTTTTTGTTAATTCGATTTGCAAATAAATCAATTTGAGGGTATCCAAATTTTTTTTGTTATTATGTCAAATCCCGTAGACGTAAGTTCCCACTCAACATCAGGATGTGAGCGTCTTGATTCGCGATCAGCAATGACATTATCGGAAGATTTTATATATGCAGCATTTACGGTTATGTGGTGATGTTCACACCACTGCCAAATACTTCTTGTGATGTTGTTGAGATTAGGGTATTGTACCCCACCCATACGATTTATATAACTCACGGCAGTAGTGTTATCTACGCGTAGAAGTATTTGACAGTTTGTGCTATACTTAGCGAATACTTTTAGCGCAAAAAATGCAGCTAAGAGTTCCAAGTAGTTAATGTGTAAAAGTTGTTCCGATTCTGACCACTGGCCACTAAAGTCTGTCCATCCTTACTTGTCTTATTTAGTAAACAGTTTTTGACAGTTGTCATACGTCTTTTAAACTTAAATCATTAATTAAAAATATGTTAGTAACTTTATGAAATTGTTGTTAGTTTATTAACAATTTATTTCGTAATCTATGTGTGGAAAACCATTTGTTGTATTTTATAAATGATTATTTCAATAAAGAGTTGGGTGAAGATTGTTTACCATATAAGACAAGTAAGGATGGACAGACTTTAGCTGTTTGACCATCACAAGCCGCACACCATCCCGTTGTTGATGCGTCAGAGTATATTTCCATAGAATAGTTATCCTCTTTTATCATTTGTACTGAATTCGGAATGACTTTTAACCACCAATCTAAGTCAGAGTGTAAGGAAAATGGTATAACCATGTTTCTGTCGTAATCATCATGACCTTTTAACTTAAGATATTTGCAACGTTCGAGTTCTTTGGTGTATAACCACCCATATTCAATTGCTGGACAAGCAGATACTAGCAAACCAACTAATTGTGCAAATTTGCGAATTTTACAAGTTCTTAACTGTTTAATTTCTAGAATTTCCCTTTCCATTCTATTTCGTTTCTCTTGTGGTAAGGATATGCACCATTTATACGAATCTATTTCGAACCCTAAATATTTGCAATGCATAGATGGGATGAATTCACTTTTTTCTTCATTTATTAGAAAACCAAGGGCTTCTAACAAACTCTTTGTTGCCTTAACATTTTCCAAACACTCCGAATAAGTTGGTTCTGTTAAAAACAAATCATCAAGATATATAGAGGATAAATAACCACATGACCTTAATAACTTAACTACAGGTTTCATGAGTTTTGTGAACACATAAGGGGCTGTAGTGATACCAAATGGCAGAAAATTCATACATTTGTTTACTATTGGGATCATCTTTATCCATAATTATGAATCTTAAATATTTTCTTGAATTAGGATGAATTCTAATTAAGAAGTATGCATCTTTGAGATCCAAAGTTGCCATAAAACAATTTTTTGAAATTAATTTAAGGGCAGTACGCAAATCCTCTAGTTTAAAATGATTAACATCGATAAACTTATTCAAGTTTTTCAAATTCAGAATAAATCGCATCTTTCCGTTAGGTTTTGGAACTAAAAAAACGCGCGATACATATTATTACAAGGTGTACAGGCGGAGATGGCTCCGATTGAAAGTAAATGTTGTATACATTCGAGATATTGCAATCTTTCTGAATTTGAACAGATTTCTGTTATCGGTGGATTGGACTGGATTATATGATTTAAGAGTTGGATCTCATATCCATCAACCCATGAGAGCACTGATTGGTCCTCGGTAATAAGCGACCATTGTTTGTAAAAGTGATGCAGCCTGCCTGCATAGCGTACCTTGTCAGCACCTAGCGCCTCCTCGTCTGTCTGGGCCGATAGGATGACGTCGCCGAGGACTGACCGCGCGTGCTCGATGCTGGCGGCGGTGGCGGTGGTGCTGGCTGGTAGTTCATCATCGGTCGCGTCGTGGTGGGCGGCTGGTGACGCTGAGGGCCCGGTGCCGCCCTTCGACTCCCGGGACCCGACTTGCGGTTTAAATTTCTGGCTTGTTTTGTTTTTCTTGCGACGTCTGGTTTTAAGTCGGTAGACGATCTTGAGACTGCTTTTGCGCTTTTCAAGGTTTCTGCCAGGTCTTTGCCAAATAGAAATCCGTCGATTTTGGTACTATTAAGTTGTTCTTTCAAATCTTTTTTCAGGGAATTAAGAGCATTATTTCTCCGTGCATTAGATTGTAAATATTGGACATCACATAAAATTCTATTTACATCCATAAGATTTTTAAGCAATTCATTGTCTCTGTCACTACATGAGATTTGAGTGCTTATAATGCGATCAACACCTGTTATTGCTGCGGCTATTTGTTTTTGATTGATTTCAATCGACTTGTCTCTTTTCAGAACATATTCTGGAATTGCAGCCTTGATCTCGGCATTAATTATGGGAGCAGACAAGTCTTTGCAGTTTGACGGTGTTGGGTATTTTTGAAGCAATTGTTTTCGGTTCTCTTTTTCAAGACCGTGTGTAGCAATGAAGCTAAGTCGACTTGCTAGTTCATCATTGATATTTGGGCCAAATTCCTCAACACGTGAGGGGTCTGTGCCTAATATATCAAGAATATCAGGGTCCAAACCTGGCTCTGAAGTCGTCGGGGGAATTTCGGTGACATCATCATGCTTTTCGACGATTGCAGGTTCATCGATCACACTTTGTGGCGGCGCCGCCGGTCCAGGAACTAATGGTTCCGGAACAGACACCAGCGGAGTGGTTGCTTGCTCCGTCGTTGTAGCCGGTGGCTGTTCATTGTGATCTAAAACAAGGGTTGGGCTTAGATTTGCCATTTTTAAGATCATTTTTAAAATAATTAACCTACACAAATGTGTTGGTTATATACAACGTTTACAGTGATGATGTAAACCATTGTTGGACCGTAGGTCCTTATTGAGGGTCCACCATGGGTGGACTACGACGGATAGTTCCGTGTATAGTGTTTGTGGAGGATAACTCCCACGACAGTCGCAAGGACTGATTTTTGCATCATGGATGCGAATGTAGTGGCGTTAGACCCGCGAATACATTCCTTGAAAGTTGTTACTTTCGCATCGGTCAGAAAGACTGGTATATGTGCATCATGGATGCCGAATGTAGTTACATTCCTTGAGATTTAAGTAACCTCGCATCAGTCTCGAAGACTGGCTGGCTTACACCATGGGTGTAGGATTGAGTATCGGGTTGATACTTATTCTGAATTTACAATTCTTATCATTGACTTGACGCCATGGGCGTAAGTATAGTGTGATAAGCACATAATAATTTAACTTTCACTTGAACTTACCTCGATCTGATAATGGCGAATACGGTGGCGCAGAAGGTGATGAGTCTCTCGAGCTTGCTGTAGACGCACTTTTTGAACTATTTGAATCATCATCTGATTCAGATAACGATCGCTGACGATGGCGATTTGACACTTTTAACCTTTTCTCTAACTTTTTGATTTTATCGGCTAAATATTGAAACGAATCATCGTTATGTTTCCTTTTAGGCATTTTTAACACATTTTTTTTTTGTAACACGTGCGATGTGTCTGAGCACTAAAATGCGAATGACGGCAATGGCGCCTGCGAGCTAGGAGGTGGAGTGGGTATTGGCGGGAAAACATAATTTCCGTTTTTTGACGTTGACATTCAACCGGAAATGTATTAAAAAGTTAGTCATTTTCAGTCTAATATATCTATATTTAGACCGGAAATGACGCAACATATCTAAAATAGTGCTGGAAGTGGCAACACTTAGGCGTTACTACATAGTATATAATCGTAAAGGTAAAAAGGTAAGTATACTAATCTCAAAGGACGAGGCACAAGTATAATAACAATTGCGGTTGCCTTTTCAAGTGGGAGCGACCCTTAACCAAGTTTTTGGTCGTCACTGTTTATTTAGTGACTGGGCATGTAGTTCATAGATCCATATCTGTTACTTAATTAATGAATGCTATTCCCATGTGGGGAGTGAGAAAATTGTTGGGATACTCTTTCATTTATTGACGTTTTGATAATCTGTTAGTATCAAAGAACAACAATGTCAATAAACAGGTGATCCGAAAACGAATGCATACATTTTATATGAGATACGTAAAATATGACTTATATTCATAAAATATGACTATATTTGGCAAATAGGCCAGTAAAATCTTACAAATCTTTTTCTTAAAAACGCAAAATGCGATGTATAGCTGCATTTTTGGTATGTTATTTGGACCCCTTAGGAGAGTTTGAAACTATGTTTTGCAAGCAAAAAAAGTTGTGCCAGCTGCGTTATACATGAAAAACTGCAAAATACATCTCTGCAATGACTTGTATGTTGATAGATTAGTCAGGTGCTCATTTTTGGAATAGAAATGTCAAATAAGTATAGACACCTCTCAATTTATCCAAATAGAGGAAAAGGTAAACCAATTTTCTCGTTCCAAACAATGATATATAGTATTAAAATTTTGCATTACTTTACTGCAATTTTGGCGAAATTGAGAGATGTCTTTGCTTATTTGACATTCTTATTCTAAAAACGAGCACCTTCCTAATCTAACAACATACAAACTATTGCAGAGATGCGTAAACTATTATATTCATGAGACTGTGAAGTCAGCATGTTTGTATGAAAATAACGGTGTAGGCGGTTAGATATGCCGCTGAGTGTCAATGTTTCAAGTATCATATCTCAAAAACTATTAGACATACGGAAAGTTTTTTAATAAAACTGCAAAAACTGAAAAAAATTGCATTGTTTTTCACGTATAACCTTGTATAACGCAGCTAGCACAATTTTTTTTGCTTGCAAATCATGGTTCCACACTCCCTTAAGGGGTCCAAATAACATACCAAAAATGCAGCTTTACATCGCGTTTTGCGATTTAAATGTAGAATTTTACTGGAGTAAAAGGAAATTAATAAACTATGTTCCATACTGTTTTCTTCGTCGATAAACGAATAAATGTAGCGAAATTTGGTTTCAGAGAAATGTGTGGCAATATCTTATTTACCTGTGAAAAGTGTGATTACTTGGATTATTTCTTTTTGTCACATCACAATTACTTAGAGCACAAGACACCATGGCTCCACGATACCTTTATTTTAAATTCTAATTAAGATTAACAAATATTTTGAACAAACTGTGATTGCTCATTTGCTAGGCGGGTCGCTAGGGGCTCTTACTGTAAAAAAAGTTGGCACATGTCACTTGATCCTTTGTCTCTTTTTTACATAGAGCGTGTCCGTATGATGTTAACTTCCCTTTTCCACGCTTTGTTGGTCTTCTTGAGCGCAGCGAAAATTTTTCTATGTCTATGGTTAGTATTAATTTCAAAGTAGGGTGAATATGCCTATTACCAGCCCCCCCAAGGATTTTTCAACTTTGAATCTCTGTTGTTGCCACAATGAGGGGTTTTCAAATTGACATTAAAAAAAAGAAAAGTAACTATTTGCCTCACTAGATGGCGTTGATGGTAAGAGGGAAGTCAAAATTGGCTTTTAAAAATAAACGGCCAACCAACCGGCCAGTAACCATGTACTGCACTGACCTCTATTATACAAGGAGGTCAGTTACATCTGCCTGCCTACCTGAGTACTCTTTGAAAAAAAAAACACTTTGAATCCCCTATTTTTTTCAACGCCATCTATCGAGCCTACAGCTTTTTGTCATTTTGAAAAGCCCTCATTGCTATCTTAAAAATATTGTTGACAGTTTTAGGTAGGTTGATTCATCTTTATTACGAAAATAGTACTTAGTTTCACGTAGTTTTGTGGAAAAAAAAATAGAGAAGCGTTTAAATGTCCGAAGGGCGAAAAAGCCTAATTCCAGCCGCCTTTGCCCTAATATCAGCCGCTTTACTCCCTAATTCCAGCCGGGTACAGGGTGTTCTAAAATAATACAACCATGTTAGTATAAAATAAAATAAAATATAATTTGGTAACTCTCAATAGTGATAATAAAACACTAAAGGCTATAAATTGTGATTCCCATAGCAAGTCCTTGAAACTTACACCTCTCCTGTAGATATTAATCAATTTAGAATATACATATATTGAAAATGGCGTAACAAAAAGTGAACTTTGATTTAATAAACATATAATCAACGAGTATGAAATCGTTTTAATTATTTGAAACTTTTTTAAGCGTTTTCCAAGACGTAGAATTCAATACACATTTTTTTTATATTGAATTTATTTTGTTTGGTTTTGTTTCTATGAGTGAAGAAAAGTATGATTTTAATTATTATTACTTTTTACATCTAATATTAAAAAAGAAAACAAAATAATTAAAATCATATTTGAGAACACCCTGTATATTGCCGTAAAGTAAGATGACCGGCTGGAGTTAGGTTCTCATACATATCCTAATATCAGCCCCTCATTTGCAGAACCAATAACTTAGGAAATGAACATTATTCACCCGGCTGTAATTAGGTCATTGGGTGCAGGGTTAGTAGTTCTAGTGAATAGCACTACAAATTCCAACTTTGAGACGAGCAAATTAAGATGAATTTGATTTCTTAAACGAAAGTTAAATACCCAATACCAGCCCCGGCTGATAATAGAAAGTTATTGAAAATCACCCAGTCAAACTCCAGCCCCCAATTTTTTTCGAAATTAGTAAATTTAATTACAAACTAGTAATGTCAAAACGCTATATATCTAATCTATTACTAGTATCAAAGCTTAAAACCTAAAAAAATTGCATCTTGCCTTCGTAAACACACTTCCCAAAGTTCGCATCGATCGATATTTTATGCTGTTTTTCAAACATAGTCACCTCTACTCGGTCTTGGCACAGAATACATATGAACATTATTGCTCGTTGTGTGAATTATAGGTGACGTGACGGGGTAATAGTGATTTTAAAAGGTAGAGGATTAACTAGGGGTGTGGCTCCATTAAAGAGTTTCTGATTTTTATTGTTTTTTAATTAAAGCAAGCCAAAATCTTTTGGGGGCTGGTGTTAGGGGGGGGGGGGGGCTGGAGTTAGGCATATCCACCCTATGCATGAATAACTAATAGTAGTATGGTACCCAACTACTTACCTATTTCCATCAAGTAAGTAACTACATTTACATCATATTTTATTTCTAATATTTTGACTAAGCTGTAGAGTTTGTAGAGTTAGGGCGTGTAGACTTAGAAGCTTGGCTCTACATGAGGTCTGATAACTTTTTGACAGTGCGAGCTTGCGTCTTGGCTACGTTTTAGGTACATTGAAAATGTTTTTGGTGGGATTTTATTTCTAAAATTAAGTAAGTAAGTAGGTATGTTATAAAAATAATTGTTTTGTAAAAGCAAAATGTTCGACAAGAGTATTTACTTTATCATAAAGTTGCGTAGGTAAGGTATTTTGTTGTTGTATAAGTATTCTCAGAAAAAAGCGACGCGACGTAGGTAGTAGGTACGTACGTAAAATTTCTTCCTGGAAATTGTGTGAAGAATTCGGAACATAGCGAGCAGCCAATTATAGGTATTATAAAGTTTGGAAAGTTATATTGGAGGTCTTAAATAATTTTATATTATGATGAGGAATATCTAATAGCAAACCTACTCTCAGTGCCGGTTTTAGCACTACCAGCGCCCCTGGGCGACAGTTCTACGGGGCGCCCCCTATCTGCGATTCCAGGATTTTCAGTTTTGCCTGATAGTTAAAAAACGGCCGCGCAGCGCGATTTTTAGTCTGTTTCACCTACTAATTTTGTAATCTTGCTTGTTTATAGGCGATTTTTTAGTTAGTTTAATCTGCTAATCTTCAAATTTTGCTCATTACAGTAGAAAAAACCGCCGCGCAGCGCGATTTTAAATCAGTTTTTTCTTCTAATCTTGTAATCTCGCTTGTTTATGGAAAAAAATGGCCGCGCAGCGCGATTTTTTAGTCAGACTCGCTCAATGAGCGTGAGTGTATAAAGGGACACCTGCGACTGCGAATATAAAGGGGCGCCTGCGGCGCCCCTCTATATCCGGCGCCCCGGGCGGTCGCCCGTACTCGCCCCCCCCTAACGCTGGTACTGCCTACTCTATATACTTAGATTCAACAATTTTTGTATAATAATTCATTGAGTTTCAATTCAAATAATAATATCGTAGATATTATGTAGGTTGGGACAAAAAAGCATCCATAATAACTACCTACCTACTGCAATATTTTGTAATACTCGCAGATTACTTTTAATTTTTTCCAAGATATAGATAATCGGCGATATAATAAAACAAATACCAAATTACAACCGTTTTTCTAATATAATCCGAATAAAAAATACAATTCGAAAGGGCGAAACAAACTAACGCGTGAAAGCACTAAACTTAAGAATCGCCTAAGTCTTTTCTTATCTACAACTCGACCAATTTAACTTAGCGAATGACAGCTACATGACGGCTAAGTTTATGACACCGTTTTAATTTGGTCGTGTTGTAGTTAGGAAAAGACTTAGGCGATCCTTAAGTTTAGTGCAATCGGCCATAAGGGTTCTTTCCCTGTTCAAAGTCAAAATCAAAATAATATTTTGGTACTGAAATAACATAAAAAATTAAGCGCTTTTTAATATATATAGGATATATAAAAATGAATCCAATTTCGCGTGGTCAAGACATCACGCGTGAACGGCTGGACCGATTGCGCTAATTATTTTTTTGTTGTGTTTGTTATTATCAGGAGATGGTTATTATGAAAGAAAAAAATAAGAAAATTGCGCGGAAAATTAGAAAATTTTAGAATACTTAACCACCATATAAAATTATTTTATTAATTATTATCGTCGAAAAAACATTTTTTAGGTCAATGATCGTCAAAGAGGATGTAAAAAAACTGAATGTCCTTTACGGATGCTTTGGTCGGAGTTATTTAATTGATGAAATACTAAAATAATTTATTTATTATTTCTTACAAAAAGGATCTAAGAAAACTGAATTTCTTAGTGCTCATCACGGTTAGTTCAGAGCCACCACGCATTGAGAAAGGCAGATGAGAAAAATTAAGGTACTTATTCTCGGAAATGTAAGTCAATTGCTGCCCCCCCTGCCCCCCCTAGGTGACGCCCTTGCTACCACCCATGTAAAGACTTTTTTAACTGACAAGAATGTTGACTTTCAAAACAATATGAAATAAAATTTCCATGAGCTAATATTAGTCAGTGCCCTTAGCACGAACATCTATCGAGAAAAAAAACGCGCGTAAAAGTACTCGATAGAGTAATTTTATCTATGGAAAATTTCATTTCGCTATTCAGCGGATGTATATACTCCGATACCACACCCTGGGCCTTAGCGCATTCAACTAAGTAAATGCTCTAAGCCCCGGGCTCTCCATACAAGCGCCGCGTTTCAACTACCTACCTATTACATAGACGCTACGTTTACTACGACGTTTTTGCACGCGCACCTGTGTGCGTGAAGTCTAGCTTGGCTTGAATGAGCACACGAATTCGGGGGCGGGGCGGAGAGTTTCCTTTCTGTACGGTAGTACTTATATCTAGTCTGTGCCCATACAATTCTTTTATCAAATGACCGAAAGTTCTAAATCCCGAAAGTTTAAAACCCCGATTGTTAAAATGTCGATACTTATAACTTACTCTACCTACACAAACACATACATTTATGAAAACAGGCGTTGCGGTTAATTTGTTTTACTCAAAAATGCTTTGTAAAATGGTCATTATTTTGACAAAATCCATCAATCCAGTTTGAATTCTTTTTCTGGCGCTTCGCCGGCCGCTGCCTTGGCACGCTCGCTTCGCTCGCTCATATCGGGTTCATATCAATCTAACATGCTCATCGCTACGCTCCTCGCACCTATCTCGTGACCTACAGTCTACCGTATCTAATCTAAGTCCCAGTAGACTAATTTGGACTCATTTCCGGCAGCTAAATCCTTACTAATATTATAAATGCGAAAGTCTGTTTGTTTGTTTATTTGTTTGTTACGCCTTCACGTCTTAACTACTCAACCGATCATCATGAAATTTGGCATACACGTTGTCAAGAGTACAGAGAAGGACATAGGGTACCTTTCATCCCGAAAAAAGATACTGTTCCCGAGGGATAGAGAAATAACTGTCCACGCAGACGAAGTCGCGGGCGGCCGGTAGTTTACTATAAAGCATCTCAGGCGAAGCCCAAAGACACCTCCACAGCCTCAATTCACCTCAAAGAAGGCGACTCGTTTTAAGATCCAACCCAATTTATTTTTTTTACCCCTTTTTCAATTATTTACAGCTTGTTGTTTTTGACTAATTCGTTAATTCGGTATTAAGTAGTTCGGGGTACAGAACGTATGTATATAATTAGCCTTCGGTTTTTTAAGCTTCGGGATTTAGTATTTTCGGTAAAATTTCCTTTCGGGATTTGAAACATACGGCCAAACAACTATTCGACCTTTTGATTTTCGGTCTTTCGTCCTTGTTTTGTAAAATTCGGTCTTTTCTACTTCGGCATTGTAACACATACCCGTTATTACGCACGTTACTTTTTTCGATGGATATTCGTGTTAAGCGTACTGATATCGTTGATATGTGAAACGAAAAATATTCTGTGTTTTCCTAGTCGGAGCTGCGAGATTACAAGTTACAACACAAAGGAGCTAAGGAGCCCACACAAAAGGTTAAAATAATATGATTGTGCTCAGAGAATAGTATCCTCTACTTTTATGACAGTAAATCTAGGTAAGACGGTTAAATCTACATAGTAGATTTTTTGTTCAATTATTCATACAAATAAAAGATTTGTCTTATTCTACCTTTTATAATTTTTTTTTCAGTTCACTTAATTAATATTCCTATCTTGTTCTGTTCATTGATAATAATATTTTGACGTGAATTCAATGAACGTCCTCCAAGGTAGGGGGGTCACGTCACGTCCGGAAAAATGGCGTCACGAAAATATGTGTACAAGTTCGAATCACGAAAGATGACCAAAAATGGCGCCCATTTTCTCATCATAACTCATGAAGAAAAGACTTAAGACAAAATAATATTTCATATATTTAAATATAATGTAAATATCTATAAGAATTTAAAATATTATATTGTCTTAACTTAAGTATTTTCTCATGAGTTATGATGCGAACATGGGCGCCATTTGTGGTCATCTTTCGTGATACGAACTATACTTTGACGAGCCTGCTGCGCCGCACATTAACACCATGTTGATGCCAATGGTACCAACATGAAGTTTTACTTCAACCAACATGAACATAAATAAATAAATAACCCCACCCCCTCAGGATGATGACGTAGTAGCTACTTGCGACAAATGTCGATTATTGAGCTGACGACGTCAATTTTCTTTCGGCTTTCAACGCCGTACTACTCAACCGATCTTCATGGAATAAAATAAATTTTAATCCTCTTGTAGAGTGAATCACCAGCGTCGCGCCGGGAATAAATTTTTGCGAACAGAAAACAACGATGCCACGACCAGTGGTAAAGAAAAAGATAGGTAAGCTTTACCCGATTTTTCGGTGAAATGTTACATTCGACAAAATAATTAGTCGGTCATGTGACGTGTGGTTGAAATAAACATCGGTAAGTTGGTTTTCGGTGAATTGTTACATCGGGGAATTAAAGCTTGGTACTAATAAGGCATCGATCAATGGAGCAATCGATCAATGGTTATCGTTGAAATGAAAATCGATAATTTGTGTTTCGATTTTACGTAGGAAACCCAGGTACCACGAGATCGACCAAACCACAGAATAAATAATAGTACATAAGCCACCGACCGACCATCGCCTCTATTGACGCTACCGAGAAAACGCCTCCAGCTACGTCCAGACGATCTCAAAGACAGAGTTCCGTACACACTATATTTTATACACAGTATATTTTATTGAAGATCTGGTGAATTATATTGGCATATTATTGTTTCGGATGTATTTGAAAATCTTTGACTTGATTTTATCATTTTACTAGCGGCCGCCCGCGATTTCGTCTGCGTTGACAGTTTTTTTTTGCTATCCCTCGGGAACTGTATGTTGTTTCTGGATAAAAGGTACCCTATGTCCTTTTCTGCACCCCTGACAACATGTATGCAAAATTTCATGATGATCGGTTCAGTAGTAACGACGTGGAGGCGTAACAAACAAACAAATAAACAAACAAACAAACGGACTTTCGTATTTATAATGTTAGTAAGGATAATCTCTGATTTGACTTAAGTTAGGGTTTCCTAAGAAAGCGGTGCCGTCACATGGCGGCCGTAATTTTACGGACGTAAACGTCACTCAGCGGCCGTAATTTTACGGCCGTTTTAACGGTGAAGACACGTGGAAAGTAACAACACCGTACAACAGCGTTACGGCCGTAATTTTTTAAAAATGGAATTAGGTATCTGAATTTTTAATAAGAATGACAAAAGATAATAAAAATGTCAAACTAAATGTATTTGAATTGCATTAAATAAGTAAATAAATATTCAATAATGTCACATTATATTTAGTAAATTAATTAATAACGATAGGTAGTTCAAAAGTACCAATATTTAATACCTATAATAAACTAGGTAGGTAGATCTTTTGAGAATTAAAAATATTATTTTTTATTCTCAAAAGATGTACTTACCTACCTAGCTTATTTTAGGTATTTACTGGAATTTTTTATACAAATAATTGACTACAAATACCCATTCAGTGAATTGTTTACATATACCTGATTTATTTAAAATATCGCCAATTTCCCGCCATAAATTTTGTTTAAACTGGGTTTTCCTAAATTCTTTACTTTTTATATTATACTTAAAGGACTTCATGATTACGGACGAAATCTATTAAAATTTCGTCGTCTTCGTTGCTCCAGAAGGAATTCATTTTGTTACCGCTATATCGCAAAAAAACGTTTTCGAACTGTATCCTACACCGTCATGACGGCCGTCATAAAAATGGCGGCACCGCTTTTTGACGTCGCTGTCATTTCTACTATGTCGCTGTCCAGCACCGCTCTCTAGGAAACCGCGCCGTATTGTTTACATAGAAAACGTTCTACACCGCTAAATTACGGCCGTAGTATGACGGCACCGTCATCCTAGGAAACTCTAGCTTTAGCGCCAAATAAAATTGTGTTGAGATTTTAATGTGGATAGGTTCTCTGAGAGCCTAAAAGTCAATAAATTAAAAAAATGTGTCTACCGTGTGTTTGTATGTCCGTCGCATGTCTTGCGCCTAAACGACTGAAACGATTTGAATAAAAATCGGCTTAGGGTAGTTTCTCCAGACGTGTCATTCATACTGTCATTTCATATTATTTATTTACTAAACGAATTACAAAAATAATGTTTAAAAACAGTAGAGGATTGGACGGGATATAGGTTACCCTGACGAAACGCACTTGGCTGGATTTTACAGTAATTTAACCAAATTAATTTCAAGATTTCATAAAATTTCCGAGAAAGTATTATTCAGCTTTGCTGTACTTTATCTAGGTTCATTATGATTTCTTGAAAATCATCGAATTCACGAAAAAAACTAGCCGTCTCGAAAAAAGTCCTACTTCTATCTATATAATAATCTAACTTGTTCTGTCCTACTTCTATCATAATTATCTAACTTTGTTGCAATCAACTCTGACAGAAATCGCAGTAACATTGCTGCTTTGGTTAAGCACCAACGTGACAACTATCTTACTTAAAGCAGCAATGTAACTGCGCTTTCAATTGATTTCAATCGAGAATTGTTAGCAACAGACTTACGTAATCAACGGGCAGGCTGTATCTCATGAACCGAGATAGCTAGACAGCTAAGTTTTCACAGATGATGTATTTCTGTAGCCGCTTTAACAACAAATACTAAAATCAAAATAAAATAAAAATTTAAGGGGGGCTCCCATACAACAAACGTGATTTTTTGCCGTTTTTGGTACGGAACCATTCGTGTGCGAGTCCGACTTGCACTTAGCCGGTTTTTTATTTTGCCCCCCCTACTCAAATGGCCATCATTCATGCGTCTGAACGTTTCGCTTACTATTAAAGTTTTAAAACAAGCAGTAAACTATAAAATTACGTGCCGTAAGCTTGTCAATAGCATACACTATATCAAAGTCTGTTTGCGACACGTTATTTAATCGTATATTGCTCCTACTTTGACAACCTTCTTTGAGCAAGTGGAGGTTGCCGCGCTGCTCCGATGGTGACGCAGCAAACTTGTATAGGATTTCATTATTGTCGACTTTTAGCCACCAGCAATTTCCTTTGAGAATCCATTTATTGTCGAGTTTTGTTTCAGACTTAGGTGAAAAATACTACCTAACCTACCTACATTGTACAATCCGCGCAGATAAAGAATGGGATTAGTCAGGCGGTCAGGTTAGGCGTCGTTTATATTCACCTCTCGCTCGCACACTAAACACCACACCTATCGCTCTCTCAGTCACACTGTGTTGTGTGTGTTGTGGTAAGTACGGTGAGCCGCCATTTTCAATCTTATTTTTTATCAGTGCGCGGGTGTCTGCGGGAGAAAACCCTATTACACAGGTGATGATTTTATTTTTTTATATAATATTAGAACTCAAACTTGACCGTTTTTTGACCTTCCATTAAATACCTCTTATCTACTTCCAGAGTATCAATGGGAACCAAAAAACCTTATTTTTGGCTCCGACACACTGTTTCTGAGATATTTTCATTTTTGATTTTTTTTTCGAAATTAGGTTATAAGTGCCTATTATAGTATAGTAGGTAGTATTCGCATGACTGCACTGCTGGCCATATGATATGATGGCCTCGAGCTAAGCTTAACTACGCTCTCGGCCTTTAAGCTTGGTCATCATTGCAGCCCTTTATTCTGTCCGCGCTATAAAGGCCTCGACCTCCGGTCTCGGCCTTTATTCCAGCTTGTCCATTAAGGGCTGCAATGATGACCGCACTGTGACGGCCTGGACCAGCGCTAAGCTCCGCTCTCGGCCATCATCATCGCTGCCAGCAACGCAGTCATTATATAGTAGCAGTGCGCGTAGTGTGTACTATTCCTATACCGCGGCAGTAGCGTACTATTCCTATATTGATGTTGGTAATAATATTTTTAGCTTAGTCACAGAGAACACATTAGTTCGGTTAACCGGACTAACAACCGAACTACTGCAACTAAAGGCAAAAAACTTGTGCTACGTAGCATAATTTCGTAGCATAGAGTAAGTCAAAGTCAAATAAGCTTTATTCAAATAAACCTAATTATTAAGTACTTTTGAATCGTCTATATTTTCCTACCACCCGTTCCAGACTTTTTTAGCTGACAAGAAGAACGGGCGCAAGAAACTTATCAGCTGTAAGATTTTCGTAGTCAGTCGTAGCGTCGTAGCGGGGCCGCGTAGTCGCGTGCCGCCCTTCGTAGCTCTCTTGCGTGGGTTTCGACAAACTTTAGCGGTTTCTATCGACTCGTCAATTTGTAACTTGTAGAAGTTTCATTTAATTGTACTGTGACTAATTGCCGTGCAAAAAGTTTCATGTATTTGTAATTTAATTGTTTTTGTGTAAATATTCGTCGTGTCGTTATTAAATGTTATTTAAAACTTTTCAAAAATAGTTTTAAGTTATGAATATGATGACGTTTAGCGTAATCCACTTTTAAAATTGTCATGTTGTTTTGGAATTATTTTGAGGTGACGACTAAAGTTAAACTGTAAATCAAAGCAAAAAAAAATATAGCTCGTTTTAATAATATTCGTCGTGTCGTTAAAATGTGGTAATTAAAAAAATATCAAAATGGTTTTAAGTCACGAATATGAGGACGCGTTTAGCGCGACAACTTCCGAAATTGACAAGAAATTTTGGGATTATTTCGAGGTGTCTACTACTGCTGGTTATGTGAATGTGATAAATTCTACAATAGAAGTGCTGGATACTGTCCCGCGGGATCAGGCGGCTGTACTGGCGACGTATGGGATTCTGTTGGCGATTGGGGGGCTTAGTAACATCGTGGTGCTGGTGTCGTTGGCGAGGACGAGGCGGAGGAAGTCCCGGATAGACTTGCTGATGACGCACTTAGTCCTCGCCGATGTCTGCGTCACGTGCGGGGTCATTCCGTTGGAGGTAAGTCGTAGAATCAGTTTTTTTAACACTTCAAGGCCCAGAAAATGTGACACAATATTTTCTTTGTTGTCCGGCAGCATGCGGCACGCTGCCGCGCGGGCATTGATGAATTAAGCTGATGTCGTTGAGTTTTCATTTCTTTTTAACTCAGTTAATGAGACGTGTGTGGTAAGGCGATATTAATTTTAAATCTTGTTTTTGCCTATTTACGACATTTTTTTTTATTTTTTTTTTTTTATTTTACTTTAATTATAACGGACACACCAATTACAATAATTAAAGAACATAATTAATACAGTTTTCTTACACAATTTCAACAACAACTATTCATTTAGATTTTCACAATAACGCAAACATTCTGACAATAATTTCATCCATCCATCCGCAAACAAGTCACATTCAGGGTTGTCGGCAAGGAGAGAGTTGAGCGCGGAAAGGGAGCGCGGTATGGGTGAATTAGCTCGTGCCACAGTACGGCTCCACGGCACGGCAAGCAACTGGTGCCTTCTACTGCGGCGGTAGTTGTTCGGCACAAAAAGTCGACACAGCTCGTTATGCAAGTCAGGAGCATCTATCTTACCGTTAAGAATTTTGCACATAGTTGCGAGTTGGTGTTTCATTCGCCTAACCTCCAAAGAATTATAGCCTAGACAACCCAGCAAAAACTTGGACGGATACATGAAGGGATAGTATCCATTCACGCGTTTGTACAAATATCGAAGAAATGCTTTCTGCACCTTTTCTAACATAAGCACATACGAGCTTTCATGAGGGTTCCATACACACATAGCACTCTCTAATTTACTACGTACCAACGCCGTGAAAATAAGTCGTATGACTTGAACATTTTGAAAATCTTTTGCGTTTCTAAGAATGAATCCCAAACGCCGAAAAGATTCTTTTGCAAGAGCCGTTATGTGGTCGTGAAACGTTAACTTTCGATCAAAAACAACACCTAGATCTTTGATAGTGGTTAGCTGAGTTATCGTATCCCCGTTGATATTATACTCATAGGCCACTGGGCATCGCAATCGACTGAAAGTCATCGCATGACACTTATCAGCATTGAATTCCATGCCGTTACTCAAACTCCATTGGTATATTGCATCAACGTCACGCTGGAGCGCTATACAATCTTCTGCTGCCTTAACTTCCACGTAGAGTTTTAGGTCATCTGCATATAATAAGCATCGTGTAAAACAGAGAACGGCAGGAAGATCGTTAATTATTAGGTACTTATTATTATAAGTACTAGCGACCCGCTCTCGCTTCGCTTCGGTTCCTTTTTTTTACTAAAGGCAATCTTACAGTCGTCGCCTCCATTCGCCCCAGAAGTCTGTTTCCGTTTCGTTCAAGTTTCCCGTTGTGTATGTTCGAGTGTCCGGTTCCCATTCAAGTTATCGGTGTAAGAAACATTATGCCTCAGATTTGGATCTTTATAACTTGTTTTCAAATATAAAAGCTTCATTCACAAAGTTTACTGATTTTTCTTTGAAATGCGTAGAATATTTACAAAACATGATCTCGTTTGCGTCTTATTTAATGCGTGAGTTAATAAAAATATTTTGTACGTTATAAACGTTATTAATTTTGAGCATTATAATTGGACGCCAACACACGTTATTGGAATTCAGGGAGGCATAAGATATTTTTTTCTGAAATGAATTACAATAAACACACACTTAAAGAAATATCTATTAACGATCTTTAATAAATACTTGCTACCTACTAGATTCAATAATAATACCGTACTAACTAATTTATGTTTGAAAATTGCATTAAGTGAACTTATAGAAAGTAATAGGTAGATAATATATGAAGTAAGACCGTCCTTGCAGACAAACCATATTTGGTTTTGCGAGACCTGTATTTAATAATGTCAGTCTAATATAGCATTTCTTTTGGAATCAACTAGATAACACAATTATAGTAAAGACCGGTCGGGACAATCTGAGGGTAGTCCCTACAAGCCAGACTGATAAGGACTCGCATTGGTCCTACGCTGCCCGCATCTGGCGGCTCCCCGCGACCTTCACCAGGTCCTACGCTGCCCACATCTGACGGCTTCCCGTGACCTTCACCAGGTCCTACACTGCCCGCATCTAGCGGCTTACCGCGACCTTCACCAGGTCCTGTGCAGACGGCATCTAATTGCTTCCCGCGAGCTTTGCCAGGTCCCACACTGCCCTCATCTAGCAGCTTCCCACGACCTTTACCAGGTCCTGTACTGATCGCATCTAACTGCTTCCCGCGACCTTCACCAGGTCCTGCGCTGCCTGCATCAAGGGGCTTCCTGTGACCTTCACCAAGTCCTGCGATGCCCGCATCTAGCAGCTTACCGTGACCTTCACCAGCTGCTGCGATGTCCGCATCTTGCGGCTTCCTGCGACCTTCACCAGATGCGAGTGAAGACTCTTGGGGAAAGCCTATCCCCAGCAGTAACCATTAATTGTGTGTCAGTGATAATAGTTTCTCTAATTTATTGTCACATTTCATGCCTTGGGGCCCTATTTTTGAAATCATACGACGATGACTTGGCTGACGTCGAGCGCTCTTTACTACTCATTTACATTGAGCCATGATTTCGAATGAAAACGAGTATAAAGATTTCAAAAATAGGTCATCGGTCTTATATAATATCCAAAACCTAATGCCAAACTGTTTCTAAATCCAATTACTATGTGTAATTTTAAGCATTTAGGTATTTGTGTGAGTTGGAATGTGGACTTTGGTTAAACCTGTTGTGCTTAGAAATTAACTTGCCGATTTCCTCCAAAGTTAAGGAACTTCAACAAGAGTACACCCCGAAGTTTGAGGTGATTATTAGGAAATCCTCTTTAAGAAGACTTATCATGTATGGAAGTTGCCGTAACTCATGATGTTCTTAGTAAAATATTATGGACAGCTATAACTTTGGGAGTATTGTAAGTGATTTTTGTAGAGCGCTATGTAATCACTTTAAATGTATTAAATATACCTAAGACTAAACTAAAAAAAAGATCGCATTATAAAACGAACTTCCACAAGGTAATGCATGATCATTACCATGGCCTGATTCTATTAAATTCCTAAGTTGGCACTCTTTTTTTTTATATTGTATTGGGGAATTACTGAAAAAATCCAATTAGCTGAATATTTTTTAACCCATCTGCGCCAGCCGTATACCCGCCTAAACAATCTAAAAATTATTATCACCAGAGAAGATAAGAGAACAATAGAAGAAAACGTAAACAAAGTGCTGGCCTCATGCGGCCGGCTCGGCGTTGACAGAATGGCTTAAATATTATTTAGCTGGCCTCATGCGGCCGGGTCGGCGTCAAGAAGTAGGTAGGAATAAGCTCTCTTAGTAATAGAAAAATGTTTCAGATTTTCGATTGTGTGAAATAATTTAAGGCGGTTGTATGACCTCAGAGGTTTTTATTTAACAAACTATTAATAGAAAAAGATTTTAATAACGTTTTACGTGGAGTTTTTAGGGCATATGGTCTAGTATTTTTAGAAGGTCACCACATGCCCTCGTAGTCATTCGTAGAAGTAGATAGCAAATGTGTTAAATACGGCCACTTTTAGCAGTGACTACGAGGGAATGCAACGATACCGTCTAAAAATACTAGACTGTGGGCCCTAAAAATTCCACGTTAAACATTTCTCAGGGTGCCATCCTAAATAATTAAAGTAACTTCGACATCACAAAATTAAATGTATGTACGAAAACCAAAATGGATGATCCTTAGTAACTTATTTCATGTTTGATCATTATTTAAAACTGAAGCATGTTTTTGTCTTATATTCATAAGGTTCTTGGTACGAAATAGGAGATTATACCATAGCCACCACTGGCCATTATAAAAAAATTCACAGATTTTACAGTCCCCGTAAGAATCGGAGCATTGAAAATGAACACAAAAATTTACGAAAAACCAAAATCAAATCAAATGCAAAGTCCTATTATATTTTTAAACTTACCTAGCTATTTATCTTTACGATTGTGACACTCGGCTCCGCCTCGTGCCACAAAAGCGCCCGCTGACTGCCTCGACGCAGCCGAAATATTATTAAGCAATTTCCAAAATTCCAACGAATGCACTTCTCGTCTGCTTCTGCATCTTTTAACACTATTACCATGACGATCTCTCAATAATCATAGAAGCTACATCACTTTTTATGTACGGAAACAGCCGTTTTTCTACAAATCCAAATCTAAAGGGACCACCTGCAGGTCACAATTATTAACCGATTTTCAAAATTATTTTTCCATTTGGTAGCTAAACTAATACCCTAGGACCTTTTTTTTCATTTTTTCTTAAGTCGGTCTTTTTTCCGAAATATTTATAATTTAGTAAATAAACACCAACACAACAATTTTTGGAATTTTACATAATTCCAAAAAAAGTTACCAGTAGATTTTCAAAATTCAAACGTTCACATAATTATGTCTTGATAAATTCCTCAACTTTTGGTACTATTTTCATCTCGATCCTCTCAAAATCCTCGGAGATATGGCCAAAAATACGTCTCAGGCGATTTGCATTTGATAACCATTTTCAATGGTAAAAAAGTTTTGACGTTTTATATTGAAACTTTTTTTAATACCATGTTGTGGTTGTGGCATAGATGTAGCACATCTCTTTGGGTTGTGGCAGGTGGTGGCTAAGGTATAATCTCCATTCTGCTGTTACTTTCGTACATTTGTCACGGCGAAATGAATATAATATTGTTGAGTCGAAGTGACTTCTTAATATAATATGAATCGCTAAATGTGTTGTTAAGCGCAAATCTCGAGATCATCTGAACCGATTTCGTTAATTCTTTTTTTATAATATTCCTTGAAGTACGAGGATGGTTCTTACGGAGAGAAAAATAAAAAAAAAATGCCTGAAAATGTCTAAAAGCAACATTTCCATACAAAAGATTCGTACGGGAAGGCAAAACAATTGAGTGACGTAATGTCAAAAGAATCGACTGTTAGACGCTTCGAGCAACAAAGGCTGAAGCCCGTCTTACTCTAAGGTTAGACGGTACGAACATCGCCGGGTCAAATTTTAAAAATTATTTCACGCAACCGAAAATTCTGAAACTTTTTTCTATTACTAAGGGAGACATTCCTACCTTCCTACCTATTAAAATATTCAGCCAATATGATATTTTTCAGACATTCCCCATTCTAATACACAACTTCAATAAAACTTCACGTGGATTTTTTAGGGCTAGTATGTTTAGACGGTATCATTAGATACTCTCATAGTCACTGCTAGAAGTAGATAGCACAACTGCTAAAAGTGACCGTTTTTAACACATTTGCTATCTACTACAAATGACTAAGAGGGAATGTAAGTAGTGATACCTTCCAAAAATACTAGACTATGTGCCTTAAAAATTTCACGTAAAGTTTTATTAAAATCTATTTCTATTAACAACTTATTAAATAAATACCTCTGAGGGCACCATATTCGGTGATATAGCCACCTTAACGATAAAAAAAGGGGTCCACATTATTTGGTTTAGTAACAAAATTAATTATATACCAGATAATGTAGACTCCTCTGATAAACTTCCGATCCCGTCTGAGTTGCTACGGGTGAGTCGATTTTTTCTAATATTTTTTCATTATTTATTCATCTTAATATAAAAAATAGCAGCATTGTGAATGCAAAAATCTAAAAGTTTAAAATTCCGATAAAGTACCTCGGAAACTGGGAATACAAATAAGTCGGCATGACACAGCGCTATGAAAAATACCTATGTCTTTCTGTTTACGCCCTTAGCAAATATATTTATTTTTGGTGACAACACTAGATATAATTTATAAATAAATTAATAATATAAAATTAATATTAAAGATAAGTAATTGGAGCAGTTGAGTTGAGTTTTTAGGTAGGTAGTAGGTACCTTTAACATAACTTATAAATTAATTAGCTATGTTATTTTAGACACACACTCTAAAGAAAACTACTGCATCACTCATTGACACAGTCTGTGCCAATGTATTATTATGCCAATTCTCAATATTCCATGTCAGTCCTGCCATTTTACTGAAAACCTACCTAAATAACTATTTATTTTCTACACCACTTTCTTCCTTCCTTAGCATCCGACAAAAGCTAAATAAAAGCGGTTCGAATTTCTATATTCGATATAAGCCTCTCGTTTCAATTTCAAATTGATACCTACTCGCTCGGGAAAACACACACTTACCGTGGCTTTTGTTGGCTAGAACGAATTGAACGGGGCCAACAAAGGAACGATGTATTGCAAAAAAAAACGAAACCTTTGAACAGATTTGACATAAACCGCCGCGCCGTTAGTGACCGACCATTGTGCATGGAACCGAACGAAATAATTGGAATCGGTTGTTTGTTTTGGCGCATCTGAAATGAAACGCGCTTGTCGCTCGTATGTTCATTTTTGTAAGATGCTAAATAATTGGGATCGGTTGTTTGTTTTGGCGCATCCGAAATAAAATGCTCTTGTCGCTCATTTTTGTGATATGCTAAATAATTGGGATCGGTTGTTTGTTTTGGCGCATCTGAAATAAATCGCTCTTGAGCTCATGAATGCTTATAACGTGCTAAATAATTCGAATCGGTTGTTTGTTTTGGCGCATCTGAAATGAAACTCTCTTGAGCTCAAGCAATGCTCATTTTTGTAACATGCTAAATAATAATTTGAATCGGTGATTTGTTTTGGCGCATCTGAAATGAAACACTCTTGACGCTCATCTATGCTCATTTTTGTAACATGCTGAATAATTGGGATCTGTTGTTTGTTTTGGCGCATCTGTAATAAAACGCTCTTGTTGCTCATGTATGCTCATTTTTGTAACATACTAAATAATTCAAATCGGTTGTTTGTTTTGGCGCATCTGAAATAAAACGCTCTTGTTGCTCATGTATGCTCATTTTCGTATCATGCTAAATAATTTGAATCGGTTGTTTGTTTTGGTGCATCTGAAATGTAACGCTCTTGTCGCTCATGTATGCTCATTTTTGTAACATGCTAAATAATTGGCCTTCGCCAATTTAATACGAATCGTATTAAAGAGGCTATCGAGCGGAATAAAGGCTCCAAAGTGTTCGCGAGAGATCTGTCTATTGGGCAAAGCCAGATGACGAAGCTGAAAACTGACGACGGACGCATCATTTCATCAAAGCCTGAAATCCTGAGGGAGATCGAGAGCTTCTATGGGCAGTTATATTCCACGCAGACACCTGTTGAAAGCAAGGCTAAAGACCCCAGAGCCAAGCTTACCCGACACTATACTCAAGATATCCCGGACGTCAGCCTGTACGAGATTAGTATGGCTCTCAAACAGCTGAAAAACAACAAGGCGGCGGGTGACGATGGAATCACTACAGAGCTTCTGAGAGCGGGCGGTAAGCCGATACTCAAAGTCCTCCAGAAGCTCTTTAATTCCGTCATCGTCCAGGGCAGAACGCCAAAGACATGGAACATAAGTGAGGTGATCTTGTTCTTTAAAAAGGGTGACAAGTCCCTCTTAAAGAACTATAGACCCATCTCGCTTCTGAGTCATGTCTATAAGTTGTTTTCGAGAGTCCTTACGAATCGTCTCGCTCGCAAGTTCGACGACTTCCAACCTCCCGAACAAGCCGGGTTCCGAAAAGGCTTTAGCACCATAGACCACATCCATACGCTGCGGCAGGTTATACAGAAGACCGAGGAGTATAATGAGCCACTTTGCTTGGCGTTCGTGGACTATGAGAAAGCCTTTGATTCGATTGAAACCTGGGCGGTGCTGCAGTCTCTCCAAAGGTGCCAAGTGGACTATAGGTATATCGAGGTGTTGAGGTACTTATACCAAAATGCCACCATGACGATCCGAGTACAGAACCAGAACACAAATCCTATCCAACTGCAGCGTGGTGTGAGACAGGGAGACGTTATTTCTCCGAAACTGTTCACAGCTGCGTTGGAGGACATCTTTAAGCTCTTGGACTGGAAAGGACTCGGCATCAACATTAATGGCGAGTACCTAACACACCTTCGTTTTGCCGATGATATAGTCCTTATGGCTGAGACCATGGAAGACCTGAACACAATGCTCGAAGATCTCCGTAGTGCTTCCCAAAGAGTGGGTCTTAGGATGAACATGGAAAAGACGAAAATTATGTCAAATGCCCATGTTGTACCCTCTCCAGTTCATGTTGGGAACACTACACTTGAAGTTGTTGACCATTACGTATACCTAGGACAGGCAGTCCAGTTAGGTAGGTCCAACTTCGAGAAAGAGATCTCTCGCCGAATCCAACTCGGGTGGGCAGCATTCGGGAAGCTTCGAAAAATCTTCGCGTCCGACTTACCTCAGTGTCTCAAGACGAAAGTCTATGAACAGTGTGTGTTGCCAGTGATGACTTACGGCAGTGAAACGTGGCCGCTAACTATGGGTCTCATAAGGAGGCTCAAGGTCGCTCAGCGTGCAATGGAGATAGCCATGCTCGGCGTTTCCCTACGTGATCAAATCAGAAACGAGGAGATCCGCAGGAGAACTAAAGTAACCGACATCGCTCGAAGGATTGCTCAGCTGAAGTGGCAATGGGCGGGACACATAGCGAGAAGAACCGATGGCCGTTGGGGCAGAAAGGTTCTGGAATGGCGACCGCGCACCGGACGACGCTCCGTGGGTAGGCCCCCGACAAGGTGGACCGACGATCTGGTGAAGGTCGCGGAAAGCCAGTGGATGCAGGCAGCGCAGGACCGATCGTCGTGGAGATCCTTAGGGGAGGCCTATACCCAGCAGTGGGTGTCGTGTGGCTGATATGATGAAATAATTGGAATCGGTTGTTTGTTTTGGCGCATCTGAAATGAAACGCCCTTGTCGCTCGTATGCTCATTTTTGTAAGATGCTAAATAATTGGGACCTGTGGTTTGTTTTGGCGCATCCGAAAGAAAACGCTCTTGTCGCTCATTTTTGTGATATGCTAAATAATTGGGATCGGTTGTTTGTTTTGGCGCATCTGAAATAAAACGCTCTTGAGCTCATGTATGCTTATTTTTGTAACATGCTAAATAATTCGAATCGGTTGTTTGTTTTGGCGCATCTGAAATGGAACACTCTTGACGCTCATGTATGCTCATTTTTGTAACATGCTGAATAATTGGGATCTGTTGTTTGCTTTGGCGCATCTGTAATAAAACGCTCTTGTCGCTCATTTTTGTGACATGCTAAATAATTGGGATCGGTTGTTTGTTTTAGCGCATCTGAAATAAAACGCTCTTGTTGCTCATGTATGCTCATTTTTGTAACATGCTAAATAATTCGAATCGGTTGTTTGTTTTGGCGCATCTGAAATAAAACGCTCTTGACGCTCATGTATGCTCATTTTCGTATCATGCTAAATAATTTGAATCGGTTGTTTGTTTTGGTGCATCTGAAATGTAACGCTCTTGTCGCTCATGTATGCTCATTTTTGTAACATGCTAAATAATTGGAATCGGTTGTTTGTTTTGGCGCATTTAAAATGAAATTAGTATAACTTAAGTATGAAGTATCGTGGTGGGCTGATACCGATACTTGTAATATGAGCACAGGCCTGTATTTTCAAACTGATTGACATAATCAATGACATTTGACTGAACCAGACAGAATACTTACATTAGAAATCTAAGGTTTAGTCCAAAAAATAATATTATGAAAAAAAAACTGTTTGCTTGCATCCGATTTTCTAAATGATCTAAATAATTACATTTTCTATGTTCTATTCTTATTTTTAAAGTTGGGACGTGCAATGGTTCTAAACTTTTGCCTTCTATTGTTGATCATGAAAACCTTTTGGATGTCATGATCCAAAGGATTTCTTTAACCGAAGATAATATTTTTGTTTTTAAAAACAAATATAGACAGACATAGATAAATAAAAATTCACAGATTTTACAGTCCCCGCAAGAATCGGAGCATTGAAAATGAACACAAAAATTTACGAAAAACCAAAATCAATTGAAATGCAGAGTCCTATTATATTTTTAAAACCTATTTACTTTTACGATTGTGTTGTGACACTCGGCTCCGCCTCGTGTCACAAAAGCACCCGCTGACTACCTCGACGCAGCCGAAATAATATTAACAAATTTTCAAAATTCCAACGAATGCACTTCTCGTCTGCTTCTGCATCTTTTAACACTATTACTATGACGATCGGTCAATAATCATAGAAGCTACATCACTTTTTATGTACGGAAACAGCCGTTTTTCTACAATTCCAAATCTAAAGGGACCACCTACAGGTCACAATTACAAACCGATTTTCAAAATTATTTCGCCATTTGATGGCTGAACTAATACCCTAGGACCCTTTTTTTCATTTTTTCTTAAGTCGGTTTTGTTTCCGAAATATTTACAATTTAGTAAACAAACATCCCCCAAAAAACCCGGAATTTTCGGAATTTCGCAAAATTCTTAGAAAAGTTACCAGTAGATTTTCAAAATTCAAACGTTCACACGTGTCTCGATAAACTCCTCCACTTTTGGTACTATGTATTTTCATTTCGATCCTCCTAAAATCCTCGAAGATATGGCCAAAAATACGTCTCAGGCGATTTGCATCTGATAACTATTTTCAATGGTAAAAAAAAGAAATAGATCGCAACACTATACGTACAAGATAATAGGAGAGAATCGAAATGTACTACTAAAGACGTTAAAACGAAAAGGTTAGTTGTGTTCAACAAATCAATAGCTACGTAACTTTGGCAAAGCCACGAGTAAGTAATATCTACTCGATATCTACTCTTCTTCACTTAATAAGTTCAGAAAATCACTTCGTCGGTCGGTCGGCTGGTTTTAAAGATTAATGAGGGCTTTTCAAAATGACAAAAAGCTGTAGGCTCGATAGATGGCGTTGTTAAAAAAGAATGTCTCAATGTATTTATTTTTTAATCTTCAAAGAGTACTCAGGTAGGCAGGCAGAGTAACCATAAAATGTTTCTCTTTGGGCAAATGTCAGCCAGCGAGCGCTTTAAGCCTCGATTACATACGCCAATTTAGCTTCCTAGCTAGGAACCAATTTCGGGTTGCCACCCGTACTTGACAATAAAATATTGTAGAATAAGTTCGATTTTAAAATCGAATCTACACTATAACGAAAAAGTAAACATTGTTTAAGATTGGAGATGAGAATTGAAAATAAAAAAAAACATAAAAAATTTTGACCTTTCCGTCATTTGTGCAAATTCACTGTTAAAATTTAACTTATTTATACGAGTGGCAACTCTAAATTGGTTCCTTAAATCGGCGTATGTAATCGAGGCTAAGCCTAGTCAATTTAGAGTTGCCACTCGTATAAATAAGTTAAATTTTAACAGTGAATTTGCACAAATGACGGAAAGGTCAACATTTTTTATGTTTTTTTTTTATTTTCAATTCTCATCTCCAATCTTAAACAATGTTTACTTTTCCGTTATAGTGTAGATTCGATTTTAAAATCGAACTTATTCTACAATATTTTATTGTCAAGTACGGGTGGCAACCCGAAATTGGTTCCTAGCTAGGAAGCTAAATTGGCGAATGTAATCGAGGCATTACTTGCCTCTATGGTACATGCCGTTTATTTTTAAAATCCAATTTTGACTCATCTCTTTCCATCAACGCCATCTAGTGAGGCAAATAGTTAGTGTTTTCATTTTTTAAAGTCACTTTGAAAATCCCTCATCGTGTAAATTTTAAGTCCTTTGCATTTATTTGTTTTTAATTTGTATTCGTTCCATTTTATTTTAAGCAATCTCATTTATTCGAACTTAAACTATTTTAGTTTTTATTTTATTTTATTTTACCTAATTCAATTTTGTTACGTAGTCAAATCTTCAACTAAGCGCGTAAATTTGCACTGTCGCTAAATCTTTCCCAGTTAATAAACTGTGCTACGCGGGTGCCGGACGTTGACTCACAAAAGCCTAATTGCTTGGACCTCCTGCTGACTACAGACCCAGATCGACATACCGTCTCGGTAACTGCTCCTTTGGGATCCTCGGACCACAGTGTAGTGAAATCGGTTTCCGTTTATACCCCACATGATCGAGACCCTACTGGAACAAGACGCGTATGGCGATACAAGTCAGCAGACTGGGACGAGATGCGGCATTTTTTTGCATCCTTTCCCTGGCGGCAGGTTTGCTTTTCTTCAGGCGACCCGTCGATCGGACGCATTGGCATCAAATTAGCTTCTTACCCAACCGGGAGCAAAGCGTTCTGGTCTCTCGCCAAAGCAGTCCAAACCAACTTCTGTCGCCCTACCCTACCACCTTTACAAAAACCTGACGGTACACTTGCTCACACTGCGAATGAGAAAGCAAACCTCTTTGCCTCCCTCTTTGCGGAAAATTCGCATCTTGATACTGCAGGGAAAGAGCCACCTAAGCTTCCTCAATGTGAGTCCACCATGGGTGATATACACATCCACCAGAAAGAAGTGCTTAGAATCATGCGAACTCTTGATGTGAACAAAGCAAGTGGACCTGATGGTATACCAGCAATTGTCCTGCGTAACTGTGCGCCTGAGTTGTCTCCAATATTAACTCGCTTGTATCGCCTCTCACTCGTGACTAAAGAAGTTCCTAAGTCATGGAAGCTTGCCAATGTGCAGCCAGTACCCAAAAAGGGCAGTCGTGCTGACCCATCTAACTATAGGCCTATTTCGGTCACCTCCATACTTTGCAAGATTATGGAACGTGTACTCAATAACCGCTTATTAACATACCTCGAAGAAAACGATCTCCTAAGTGACCGCCAATTTGGCTTCCGACGAGGTCGTTCAACTGCTGATCTTCTTGCGTATGCCACCTACCTTTGGAGTGAGGCCATCGAGAATCACGGTGAAGCCCTTGCCGTCTCTCTAGACATCTCCAAAGCCTTCGACAGGGTCTGGCATGATAGCCTTTTAAGTAAGCTTCCACCATATGGAATCTCTGAAGACCTTTGCATTTGGATCTCTGACTTCCTTAAGGAACGATTTATCCGTGTCGTGTTGGAAGGGTGCACGTCCGATCAACGAGCGATTGACGCCGGTGTTCCTCAAGGATCCGTTCTGTCCTCAACACTCTTCTTGCTACATATAAACGACCTGCTAACACCCGGAACCTATGGGTATGCAGACGATAGCACAATAACAGACAGATACTTTTCAAATGCAAAGGCCAACAGAGAACAAATAGAGTCTTGTCGAGAGGATTTAGTCGGACGATTGAACCTGGCACTTCAGGATGTCTCTGACTGGAGCGATGCCAATCTTGTTAGGATCAATGCGACAAAAACACAAGCGTGTCTCTTCTCTGCGAAACGGAGTGCATTCCATCATTCTCTGACTTTCCGTGGTGCATCTGTACCAGTGACCGATCAGCTACAACTCCTTGGCATGTCAATTTCATCCAATTTGAACTTCGGCGAATATATAGAGTCCATAGCTACAACCGCTGCAAAAAAGCTTGGAATCCTCTCAAAGGTTAAGCGTTTCTTCTCCCCGCATCAGCTGCTACAACTTTATAAAGCGCAAATAAGACCGGTCATGGAGTACTGCAGTCACCTTTGGGACGGATCAGCCAAATACCAGCTTGCCGCTCTAGACTCGGTCGAAAAACGGGCTAGGCGACTTATTGGAGACCCCGAACTTACGAATGCCAAACTAAATAGCCTCGACCACCGCCGTAGAATAGCTTGTTTGTCGGTATTTTACAAGATGCACTTCGGAGAGTGTGCGAAGGAATTACACGAATTAATTCCTCCAGCCCCATTCCACCATCGAAGCACTAGACGCAGATTAGCGTACCATCCTTATGTTGTTGATATTCCAACCATCCGCACAAAGCATTTTGCTAACACTTTTATAATGCGAACAGCCTGCCTGCCGATGTGTTTCCTGATAGTTACAACTTGGGCCTTTTTAAGGCTAGAGTGAATAGGCTTTATCTAAGTGAGCATGCTCCATCGTAGTCCGCATCATCACTTAACACCAGGTGTGATTGTGGACAAATGCTCACTTATTTTCAATAAAATAAAAAAAACAAACTAAATTTTAATTATCATTTAGTACTTAATTAATTTTATTTAACTAATCATGTTATTCGCATATATATACCTATTGTTGGAGATGCAGCCTACCCTGCTATAATCGTGCATTTGCTATAAATCTGTTTTGAATAACAAATCCTTACTATTATTATAAATGCGAAAGTCCGTTTGTTTGTTTGTTAAGCCTTCACGTCTTAACTATTGAATCGATCATCATGAAATTTTGTACACATTTTCTCAGGGGTACAAAAAAGGACAAGGACATGACAAGGATACCTTTCATCCAGAAATAATACTATTTCCGAAGGGATAGCAAAAAAAAATTCCACGCAGACGAAGTCGGGGGCGGTCACTAGTAAATAAATAAAATAAAGACGTGTTGGATGCGTCATCTTTAAATATTTGCCGTTTTGTTCTTTAAAGTGTTGGTAACGTGTTCCATTGAATGGCCCTCATGTAGTCCTCACGTGGCCCTCACCATCACTTCCCTCAATATGCGTGACACCCTTGCGAAAGCCTTGTGCCTAACGCTGCATTTATATTTACTTTGTCAGGGTGCAGGGGCACAAAAAAGGACATAGACTATCGTTACATTTATCCAGAAAAAAAGTATTGTTTCTTCCCGAGGGATGGAAAAATGACATGAAAAAACTGTCAACGATGAAGTCGCAGGCGGCTGCTAGTTATTAAACATTGGTACTTAATATCTCTGACAATTAATTTATTTCAATTTTACTTAGTTGAGTAGTAGATATCTAACTATTTTTTCCAGTAATTAGCACACTCAAGAAATCATTTTCTCATTTCAGATTCTAGAGCTATTCTAGTACAGAGCGTCTGACTTGATAAGTTCCAATTCATTAATGGATATTGGTCTATCATCAGAATTAAGTACTTTACTTTTTAGTAGGTAGATTCTGTAGTTCTTTATACGCAAAAAAACCGACTTCAAAAACCTACCAGCCTCTAAAAAGCAAGAAATAAAAACACGTCTATTGAAGTCAGGTGGGGCTGGAGTACAGATTCCTTTTTTTATTCTAAAAGCCCCACCCAACAGGGCTTCAATGCAATGGCAATGTCAAAATTCCTCGTGGTCAAATCAGTTTGACTACTTAGTTTGACCACGAGGAAAGAAAGAAAAATGGGAGATTAGGTTTGTTCGTTAAGCTTTCAGTCTTAACTACTCAACCGATCATCATGAAATTTTGCGTACACGATGTCAAGGGTACAGAAAAGGACATAGGGTACCTTTCACCCTGAAAAAAGTATTGCACCCAAGGGATAGAAAAATATCTGTCCACGCAAACGAAGTCGCGGGCGGCCGCTTAGTTTCTTATAATTCAGCTCGACTACTCTCATAGAAAAGATAAGAATTCCTAGACTTGCCGAGTATTAATCAGTACCTATACATACGGGTCTAGAAAAGAATAAAAAATTGTCGTCTTTCCAATCCGCCGGCGTTCGACGTACTAATGAAATAAGATATAATTTCTCGTACTTACTTATTTCTATAAGCAGTATTCTGTAAAAAAAACTTTCTTTACAGGGATAACTACGCGATATAATTTTGTTGTGTTTTTTATTACGAGACTTTGCAGATTTACAAAGGTTAGGTTAGTTATTTTAGTATTACGATTAATTTTGTTACTGATTTTTTTATCATTTTTACTAGTTAGATTTATAATAGATTTAAACCAAAAGTGGTCACTGTACTAATAACTTTCGTTATTTGGATGGAATACCAGATTGGTAATAATTGGAGTCAAAATAAAATAATGTGGTTTTATTATTGAGTTTTCGTGCTTTTCTTGTAACATGACGCGTGCTTTTCTTGTAACTGACGACCCATCTCTATGCGAACGCAATGCGTTGAAATAGAGCTCTGTGATTGGTTTGTTTGTTTTACACTTACGTTTGTGGACGTTGTGCGTCCGCGGCCACTGTGAGACCCTATAGTAATGTTTCTGAATACGGGTGTGAGTGAGTCCATCTCATTTTTATACAGAATAGTGCTGTCGGTCGAAACAACAGCGCCAATTAGTTATTAGGTACTACTTTCATTCCCATGCCAACCGGTAAATTGTGGCAGACAGAAATGGGTATTGTTTCATTTCTTTTTCTGCTTATAGCTAGCTTAAAATCCATTACATCATTACTAGTTAAGGGTCATTACATTTCTTTTATATACCTAGAAACTTTCAATTTTATGTACCTAAATAATTAAAAATGGGAAACAAATTCGAGTCCCAATTAATTAAGTAATGATGCCTAAATGGAGTTCGGTCTTCCCACACACTTTACAAATAAAATAACCATCAAAAAATCACACTAGCAGAACGTCTGGTTTTTAACCGACTTCCAAAAAGGAGGAGGTTCTAATGTTCGTCTGTATATATGTTTGTTTTTTTTGTGTATGTCCACCGATTACTCGAAAACGGCTGGACCGAATGAAATTAGGTAAACTTCCAAGTTGGTCCGTTTTTTTAAAATTTGGAAATTCAAGTAATCTTGAAAAAAGCACGAAAATAGTATGATTTTGTGTGAATTATACCTCGATGATAATGGTCGTATTACTTCTTTGTTTATGGACTGAATAAGATAATTATTTTTTTGTTGGAAGAGGGATATCTGTTAATATACCTACAAGGTACCTACACTAAAAATAAAAAATGTAAAAAAAAACAAAAAACCGACTTCAAAAAACCTACCTCTAAAAAGCAAGAAATAATATTCGTAATAATAAAAACACGTCTATTGAAGTCGGGTGGGGCTTTTAGAATAAAAAAAGGAATCTTTACTCCAGCCCCACCCGACTTCAATAGACGTGTTTTTATTATTACGAATATTATTTCTTGCTTTTTAGAGGTAGGTTTTTTGAAGTCGGTTTTTTGTTTTTTTAAACAATTTTTTATTTTTACAAGCTCCTTTAGTTTTGAACTGAACATTCAAACTTATTTGAGAAAGTTTGACAACAATAACAGTAAGTACGTATCAAGTGAGTTTATTCTTCAAAATTTTCCAGTACTTAGGGTACCTACAATACATTGTATACTTTACCAAGTAAAACACGAGCAATATTATTTTACGTCAATATCACCTCATTGTAACTTGCAGCATAGAGAGGGCTTTTAAAACCTTTATTACCGTTCTGGTGAAAATCATAAGGATTCTTTTGAGCGTCTTAACGTCCAGTACTCGATATTGGCACCATTGAATTCAATTTATAAATTGAACGTAAGTGGAAAACTGGTTCAAAAAGTAAAAACAGCCTTGCAGAAACATACCTATGAACGACATAAGTTATTAATGACAAACAAGTTTGATAATAATAATGTAAAACCTAACACATTTTTTATTGAACTACAGCTCTAAACAATATTAGAGGTATTTTCTCGCGATTGAAAGCAGTCTAAATAGGTATATTAAAATTAGTTGATAAGCAGTGATTTGATAAGTATCTATCTAACAATTTCAATTCAACCCTTTATTCAAAATGGATAATGGGGGTTGCAAGTTGCTGGAAAACAGGTTTAAAAAAAATCGAACCAAATCTCACCTAATATTCTCACATAAAGGGAGAGGGGGGGTCTCGGCAAAATATATCATGAATTTTGAGGCATGTAGTGTAGGTATATTGCTCATAAACTAAATCTCAGTAATTGATTCCGTTTGACGAGTATTCCAACGGTTACCGTTAAATTAGATAGATAGGATTAAATTAACTTTAAAGAAATGTTTGTAAAGGTGCGATTTTTCTGACACCGAGTGTATTAGGATTTCTTTGAAACACTGATAAATCATTGTATTTTTTACGAGGTTGTTCCTTACCCATTAAATTATTAGGACTTGGTCAGATTCGCAAAAGGTCGGATTCTCATTAAAATAGTCATAAATAAAAGTTGAGTTGATTAGCTATGGTCGGATTCGCAAAAGGTCGGAACTTTGAAACATTTACAAAACAAGTTACCTTTCATTTCAAACATTACAAAACAAACTAACATTTAAATTAGTTTTGCATTGAGAGGCATCTCAGATTATGTGTCAGAACCATATCCAATAGTAATTAATAGTTACCGATTATTTCGATCGAATTGGCAAAATTTCATATTACTTCTCCGTTATTTTAATCTGCAGTTTCAATTGTTTTTATCATTTCAATGTAATGAAACTGTGAATGTTTCATACAATTTGAAATAAGACAAACTTTCAGCTTTCATACATTTCAACTGTTTAATTAAAATAATACTTTCTATAGTTTTGTTGTGCTATCTCTAACAGTACCGGATTATTATTCCTGAGCTTGGGATTAATGTCCGACTATCTAGGTTCTAGTCTAGGCAATCACGGCTAGATCTAGGTTATTCTAGGCTATCTGACTGTGCGGGCAATTATTACGGAAGAGGACTCCTAATAGTTCCCTTTGTTTGTAATCAGCAGACTGATCTGTATCTGAACCAGACTTGTTAGTATTTCTGAGTATACCTAACCATGAGCTGGGCGGACTTTGGTGATTTTCATCGGTACCTCAAAAGGAAAAGCTTTTGTTTTCACTACTTTTCATGGGTTTGTATTTATTGAAATAAAAAAGATTGTTTAGGATTTAGCCATATTTTGGTATGAATTTTTTAACTTAATTTAACCTAATTCTTTCGCAATTACTTCTTACTGAGTTTTATTTTTCTTTCTTCCTAACCCAAGACACAGAATACTATCCCAAGATCTTCCTTTGACTTCGTCGCTCCGCTCGTGCCATCTCTACCGCTTCGCTCGACAATGCATTCACGACTCGTCCTATCCTAATATATCCCAGACCGACTTCTGATAGTTAATCAATTCAGCTTATGAACCGCCACGTAACTTTCAATTGTTTGACTTTCAGTTAACAAGTTAAACAATGAATAGATTGCTCATTTGGTTGCTCATAATGTGCATGCGATTATGTGCAATGTATAGAAATATTGTTTGAATATTTTTAGGGTTCCGTACCCAAAGGGTAAAAACGTAACCCTATTACTAAGACCACTGGACATTGGTCTTAGTAATAGTGTCTGTCTGTCTGTCTGTCACCAGGCCATATCTCATGAACCGTGATAGCTAGACAGTTTAGATACCTAAATCACAGATGATTACGACTCGCACTTGGCCGGTATTTTTTTATCAGTACATCTACCTACCATTTTTTAGGGTTCCGTACCCAAAGAGTAAAAACGGAACCCTATTACTAAGACTCCGCTGTCCGTCTGTCTGTCTGTCACCAGGCTGTATCTCATGAACCGTGATAGCTAGACAGTTGCTATAACAAAGAATACTAAAAACAGAATAAAATAAATATTTGAGTGGGGCTCCCATACAACAAACGTGATTTTTTTGCCGTTTTTGGTACGGAACCCTTCGTTCGCGAGTCCGACTCGCACTTGGCCGGTTTTTTTATTTACTTACTAAAAGAGTCATAAAGAACTTTGAACTTTTTGTCGTAGTAAGGCTATTTTACTAATCTGAAAGGTACATAACATACTTACTTAACAAAATACCTAAAAACACAATTCAAAGTTTGAAACATTCAGAAAATTAAATGTGGTCAGAGCATTTTGCTGTTTTGTTTTCGATAGACCGTCATCGAGGGGTTCAATATTGAGGTTTTAATAAACGAGGGAAAATTAAGTATTCAACCACAAAACCGGAGCCTAGTGCAACTCATTCGCCATTAAAACAGCAGAAAAAAATCACAGTGCAGTCCCCGCAAGAACCGGATATTGAAAATGAATTCAAAAATTTACGAAAAAACAAAATTAAATCAAATGCAAAATCCTATTATATACGAGGGTGGTTTGATAAGTCCATGACTTTGTAATGAAGAAACACTTTTTTTCTGAATATTTTGTATTATTTGTCTACATAATCTTATTGTAGCTCTGCGTATTCAGTCCAACGAAGTTCCTACCTCTTTAACCCATTATTTTTTTCTTTCATCGCCTGAAAACGGTGACTGAAATGAGAGCCTGTTTCAGACACCACCTTTTGGCTTGATGAAAATCTTTGCCCGCCAAGATATTTATTCATGTTTTGTAGGAGAAAAAATCTCAGTGGGTTAAATCTAGAGAATAGGAAGGATTCGCATCTTCATTCGATGAGTTTTGTATGTCATGAGTGTCGCCGAGAGGGTCGACAAGGTCATTAAAAGTTAGAAGTCGCTTGAGCTTTTTGTTTCCAAAAGTACTAATGTTTTGCCGAATTTGAAAAAAGTAGTGTAAACATTCCTTAAGGAGTTGCTTTTTAAGATACAGAAATAAATTGTAAAAAAAAAGTTTTTCCTCTTTTCAAAGTCATGGACTTATCAAACCACCCTCGTAGATACCTATCGACGCGGCCAATTTTTTTTTATTGATTTTCAAAAATCCAACAAATGCACTTCTCGTCTACTTCCGCATCTTTTCACCCCATTACCATGACGATCGGTCAATAATCATAGAAGCTACATCAATTTTTAATATATGGTTATACCTACTCGTTTTTCTACAATCCCAAATATAATGGTTCCACTTACAAGGTCTCAATTATTAACCGATTTCCAAAATTTTTTCGCCATTGTGTAGTTAAATTGATACTCTAGGGCATTTTTTTTCTTAAAAGTCCGTTTTTTCCGAAGTATTTACAACATAAACCCCTCAAAAAGCCGACTTTTTTACTATTTTAAAAATTCCAAAAAGTTACCGGTCGTTTTTTAAAATTCAACCATTCACGCGTGTCTCGATAAATTTCTCAACTGTTGGTAGTGGTACTATTCCTATTTCGATCCTCTCAAAGTTATATATTTTGAAAACTTTCGAAAAACTGAATCGACGAAAAAATAGAACCTGGAGCCCCATTTTTGAATCACTCGGCTGGCGTCGAGCGCTCGTTTCTACTGATTTTCGTTCGACATTATTGACTCAAATGTATGGATGTCGAACGAAAATCAGTAGAAAAGAGCGCTCGACGCCAGACGAGCGATTCAAAAATGGGGCTCCAGGTTCTATTTTTTCGTCGATTCAGTTTTTCGAAAGTTTTCAAAATATAGGCGATATGGGCAAAATCATATTTCAGCCATTTGGTTTTTTTTAAATGTAACAAACGAGAGCTCTACATAAGCCACTAGTTATTTACAAATATTTGCATTTTGTCAATTAATATTATTTATTATAATTTTGAAGTAAGCCAATAATTGGCTTGTAACGTATAAATTATTTATACGTGTTAGCGTAACCTGCTTAATTTGTATTTTATTTTCACAGATTATTTTTAAATTGGAAATTATTAGTAGATTTATTGACTTTGACATATGTCAACACGGACGTATGGCAATATCGAGGCAGTCAACGGGAGGGTAGGACGACTAGCGGTCGTGTGGCTGTCTGGCGAGTGAAAAAACAAGATATAAAAACGGAAAGTGTATACTAGAACAGAATGATCAAAACAGTTTATTATCGGATCCTCTAATCAAACTAAACAAATTGTATGCTTCAAAAGTGAGTACGTCAATAATTTCAGAAGCGGGAACCAACATCTTGGCCCACAGGTATGTTTCTTAAATACAATTAAGCTAGTTTCTTTAGGCTGGCTCAAATTGAGCTGCCCAATATGAAAAGTCACATAAATATAATATTTAAAGCCAACACAACCCATTGAATTTAGAAATGCATGAGTTATTTGTAGAACTTATAATTTCTATGGTTAAAATCCAGTATTTACCTTCGACATAATAAAGAAAGACTTTAAAGTTTAACTTTAAAACTTCTTAAAATAGTTGTAATACTTGTTAGGAGTAAGCGCTTATTAGTCTGCGGCCTAAGTATTAGTGCATGAAATTGTAACCTTTACATTGCTGTGAAACAAAACTTACTTAAGATGCCTCTAAGATAAAACTAGTAGGTTATCAATTGCTTACTACAAAAACTCACTGTGTTATAGTGGAATAACCACTGACTTGTTGACTACAAAATTATAAGTTTTCTTGTCGGTAATTATGACAGTATTTTCTGGTGTACATACATTAGAATCTACATAGATAATAATTGTACAACTTCGTAGCTGTAGACTATTATAGGCGATATTGCTTTATAAATATATTTTTTCATGATTCGCACAATACTTTAAAGTTCTACTTACTGCTAATAGTATCTAATTCTACGAGTTAGTACTAGTATCTGCTCAGAATTTGAAAATATTCCCTCAGCAGAAATTAAAGTAGGATACAAAATTACAGAGAAAAAATAATTTTAATGAAAGAATTATTAATGAAATTTACCTCTTGAGAAAGTAAACATAAAGTAACAGATTAATTTCATCCATAATGGTAGTACCTACATTAGATATCAGGAAGTATAATTCTAACCATGAATTAACTTATCTTGTGGAATTATTTTGAAGACATTTTCTCACAATTTCCAAATTAGTTATTCGGTGGGATACTACTTTCTTTTATTGCTTATAATTCTTACTTTTATTGATTTAATTGTCTTTATTGTACAATATAATGGTACAAAAGGCGGGCTTAATGTTAATAGTATTCTTTACTAGTCATCCAGTGAAATATACGTTCCGCGAAATGGACCAAATGCAAAATGGACGTTCCGCAAAATGGACCAAATGCGAAACGGATATTCTGGGAAATGGACCAAATGCGAAAGAGGTGTTTTTCGGCAAGTGGACCAAATGAGAAGTGGACCAAGTGCGCCTAAACACTACTCTACTCAACGTATTGATCACTCCGCCTATACAGGAAATATGCTACTGAATGTAGTGATCCACCCAGTGAAATATCCTACTTAATGTAGTGATCACTCCGCCTATACAGGAAATATGCTACTGAATGTAGTGATCCACCCAGTGAAATATCCTACTTAATGTAGTGATCACTCCGCCTATACAGGAAATATGCTACTGAATGTAGTGATCCACCCAGTGAAATATCCTACTTAATGTAGTGATCACTCCGCCTATACAGGAAATATGCTACTGAATGTAGTGATCCACCCAGTGAAATATCCTACTTAATGTAGTGATCACTCTATTTATACAGGAAATATGCTACTCAATGTAGTGATCCACATAGTGAAATATCCTACTTAATGTAGTGATCACTCTATTTACACAGGAAATATGCTACTCAATGTAGTGATCCACATAGTGAAATATCCTACTTAATGTAGTGATCACTCTATTTATACAGGTAATATGCTACATAATGTCGTGATCATTCTAATTATACAAGGAATATGCTACTGAATGTAGTGATCCACTTGTGAAATATGCTACTTAATGACTGTAGTGATCACTCCATTTATAAGTTTGTAAGCATAATTTAATGCAATAATAAATGCTGTTTTTATACTATTTTAAATTAAGCTTTGGGTTATCTGCTGCAATTTAGTTTACATGTTTAACCTGCGATACTATGCTTAATTTTGCCGTCTTGAACTAGGTGTATCAAGCTTACATAATTATAGGCAAAACTATTGTCTGTGGGTGGGCCTGACGAACTGTAACATAGATTTTTATTCTAAAACCTATTTTAAGTCCCAGTTTCTCACAACTATAGAAACCTTTGTGGTAGCTTGGTTGCCACTAGACTTAACTTCTATTATTTGTGAAGGGAAAATAAATAAACATTTTATTATTTTTATTTTTATTATTGATACAGGAAATATGCTACTTATTGTAGTGATTCATATTGTGAAATATGCTACTTGATGTGGTGATCACTCTATTTATACAGGAAATATGCTGCTTAATGTAGGTGGTGATCCGCATAGTGAGATATGCTGCTTAATGTAGTGATCACCCGTTTATACAGGATCAATGCTAATTAAGAAATATATATATATATAAAAAAATAAAAATCAGATTTACATCTCTATAAGATTAGTAACGTTAAAACACTTTATGAGCTATATTAACAATGTTTTCCTCTATGAAGCATCTGATGTTGGCTTTGGTGAGCTGAAAGATCGATTAATGCAGTGATCCAACCAGTGAAATGAGCTACTTATTGTGGTGGTCAATGGTCACGCTGTTTATACAGGAAGTATTTTGTCTGTTGTAGTGATCCACTAATTACATGAAAAAAAATATCTACTACTATAAGTGTAGTGCTTGTGCGGATGCTGTATGGTATGGTAGTATGGTATGGTATGGAGGAGGTTAGCCATTAGTAGGAAGGCCAAAGTGGAAGATCTTCCTCCGGGCTGGGTAGTATTAGCCCGGGGATCGCGGTCCAACCGACGATGGTTGGCAGTTGTATATATGCTGCTTTATATATGCTGCTTCGCTGATATAACTCTGTTAGCGAGATGTAGGTTACTCCATTTGTTTCTCCATACTACGAGGTGCTATTCCTTACTAATCTTTGTGTTTATACGACACTAGCGCCAACTAGTCACATAGTGATGAATCTTGTTGCAACCATGTGTTGGTATGTGCGGCGGTACGGTAGATGCCGCTACATGCTCATTCTCTTTATTAACAAAGATACTACTTATTGTGTAGTGCTTTGCATGTATCGTGAAATATAATACCATATGTAGCGATAAGTCTAGCGACATTTACTATAAGCTTACATTTGGGTTGTTTTGAATAGAAATATGAATGTGTAAGTAGTAACTTCAGTAAAATAAAAAGGGGTTTCAAGTTAGACATCTCAAGAAAGAAAACAAAACATTAGAAATAGTTTTCAATTCAAGAGACCCTAAGCTGATTTTCAATTGGTACCTTTGTTTCTTTCTGACAGCTAAATGTCCTATTTAAGTGAAATCAGGACACACTCATATAATAAATTATTATTTTAATCCTTTTACCTAATATATAGGTAAAAGTGAATGTTTATTTGACTTAAATATCTATACAACACATGTTGACATGTGATAACAATGACATAGGTATACAACACACTCATTTGTATACGACACAAATATAATTTTCGAATATATTGTATAAATAAAAACCTAAAAATAAGAGATTTATAAGGATATAGTTGAAATACTAGAATATCCTTATAATCATCTTAATTTAACATAAATTCTTTATTTATCTGAATATGGTCAATACGGTTGATGTTTTGTAATATGAAATTATAATCCTCACATTCTACTGTTATTTTGGTGTAGAAACTTTAATCAACTTAAGAAGTGGTAACTTCTTGATTATTTCATTAATTCTCACAAAATTATAACTTACATGTTACACATAATAAATAAATCGAAATAAACTTAGTCAAACGACTGTTTTAGGAAAAGGGTTGAAATGGGGTTAAAATGTTTGTATGGAAAGCCCAAACCATTGAACCTAGAGACTTGAAATTTCGCAGATAGATACTTTACACAACGTAAACACCCATTAAGAAAAGATTTTTGGAAATTCCCACCCCTAAAGGGTTGAAAGGGGGGAACAAAGTTTGTATGGAAAAGAAAAATTAAATAGACATTTCAACTTGAAACTTCGTATGAGTAGTTCTAAAAACAAATGAGCAAACACGTGTTTCGTGGTTTTCCGAAACTCAACCCTTTAGGGGGTAAATGGGGTGAAAAAGCCCAACATCGATATGGGTGTCGTTGTCGAGGTTTTATGGGATGTTGATTGCGAAAATGGCATTTATTTTTAGTGGTAGACATTATTCAACCCCTTAAGGGGTCAAATGGGGTTAAAAAGTTTGTATGGAAAGCCCAAACCATTGAACCTAGAGACTTCAAATTTGGTGCATAGATACTTTATACAATGTAAACACCCATTAAGACGGGGTTTTTGGAAATTCCACCCCTAAAGGGTTGAAATGTGGGTACAAAGTTTGTATGAAAAAAAAATAAAAAATAGACATTTCGACTTGAAACTTCATAGGAGTACTTCTAAAAACAAATAAGTAAACACGTGTTTCGTGGTTTTCCGAAAATCAACCTTTTAGGTGGTAAATGGGGCAAAAAAGCCCAATAAGGACTGACAATCAACGCACAGCCCAAACCACTGAACCTAGAGACTTGAAATTTGGTACATCGATACTTTATATACAATGTAAACACCCACCAAGAAGGGATTTTTGGAAATTCCACCCCTAAAGGGTTGAAATGGGGGTACAAAGTTTGTATGGAAAAAAAATAGACATTTCGACTTGAAATTTCGTAGGAGTACTTCTAAAAACAAATAATTAAACACGTTTCGTGGTTTTAGGTGGTAAATAGGGCAAAAAAGCTCAAAAAGGACTGACAAATCAACACACAGCCCAAACCACTGGACCTAAAGACTTGAAATTTAGTACATAGATAGTTTACATAGTGTAGGTATCCTCTAAGAAAGGATTTTTGGAAATTTTATCCATAAAGGGGAGAAATGGGGGTTCAAAGTTTGTATAGAAAAAAATATTTAGACATTTCGACTTGAAACTTCGTAGGACTTCTAAAAACAAATAAGTAAACACGTGTTTTTGTGGTTTTCCGAACATCAAGCCTTTAGGTATGGAATGGGGCAAAAAAAAGCCCAAAATTGCAAAAATGGCATCCCTTAAAGGGCTTAAACGGGGGCCCAAATTTGGTATGAAAAGAAAATAGATTAGTTTTGCACATTTTTGGGATTTGGTGAATAAAAGTAATAATCGATAAGGTAAAAATCTTCGCACAGTCGCTTTCCTGTTCCACTTGCGCTTTCAACAGAGGCATAGCATATGACCTGGCTATCTGCTAAGACTTCTCAGAGGGTAATGTTATTCGAGTTTCTCAGTTGTTGGAGTGATATAGGGGAAGTACTTAAGTACCTATGTATTAGTTTAATATGGCATCCCCGAAAAAAAAGGCTTATGTTCCTATACTTAAACGTATATATACATACTATTAAATTAATATTTTTGGTATTGGTGGTATGGTAGATAAGTGTATTGGTTAATAGTGGTAAGTATTTTCTTAGGAAACCCATTTCCTGTGCAAAATATAAATATTAAATTACTTAAAAGAAGAAACTAACTGCCTGTAAAAGATTCTCTGGTCCTCGAGTCTGCGTGGGCGAAGCCGCGGGCAAAAGCTAGTTCTACATATAACGCACTTACGATGTTTGTTATAGCTCGGTTTATGGCCCTAAAAGCGATGTATTAGGGCTCACTTTACGAGCAAGTATGTTGAAAAATGATTTTTTTTGTAAATTTTAAATTTATTCATTTTGTAATCAGGCAGGTGTAATCCTAACACCTAAAATTCTGTAAAAGATAAACGATTCTTGTTCACTTTATTTTACAAACTACAAAAATATAATAAATCTATTTATAATATATTTATGAAAGCTTCGTTTTCTGTTAATTAAGGTCAGGAGGACCCGCCTTTGTCAGAAAATAATTATTCATTATTTGTCTGAACTCTTTTGTTCAGCCGTGTTTTAAAATTAGTTTTATATATCTATTGTTCATGATTTCAATGATTTATAAATTCATACTACGGGTGTACTAGTAGACTTACAAAGTAAACGGGCTGTAGGAAAAATTGACAATTCGAAAGCGCTTTTTTAGTTTATTTGAATTTAAGTAGTTGTTTTTACTTTGACTTTAAGTTCTTTACATTTCTTCATTGCCATTTTATAGTTGTAAAATAAATTAAGAAGATGTGTATAATTTCCTCTAAAAATACAACTTACCTACCTGAGTATTAAAAATTCTTTAAACAATATTAAACGTTTATCATTTTTGGTAAAAATAAGTTAAAGGTAACCTAAGTATAATAATACCTGTAGAATCATACACTGTAATTATGGTACCTATAACGAACTACAATTATGTAATATGATGGGTATCTTTATGAATGTGGTATGGTAGGTACCTAAACCTATCTAAAGAAATAATTAAAGAAAAATGACATTATCGCAGCTCAAACTGTTAGTAAATTCCGTTGCAAAAACTTTTTATGTAAAACGCGTTAGAGCTACAGACACAGCAGAATAAAAAAAAAAGCAATTAGATAGTAGTTAGTAGAGTTCGTATAAAAACTGTTGAAAAATAAGAAAAAAAAATTGTTCAGCTATCGTGTCAAAAACAACCTGCACCCATGCTTTAAACCCTCTGTAAAGAGTTCTGAAACGGTCAGGTTACTGCCAACACAATATCACGCGCGACGAGTTACCTACATTGAATTTCAGTACAACATTATAACACTCGTTGGGATGATAAAATCACGAGGAGGAGAATCAATGTTCAAAGTTAAAACCCTTTATATTATAGAATAGAGGATACATAATATCATGGGTGTTTTTAATCCATATACTAAAATATTGTTTGTTTCACAATTATAATAATAAAGTCTTGTATGCAACTGTACATAATTAAGTATAACAACACTCATGTGATACTATTATCACACTCGGCGAATTTAATACTTATAAGTAGTACAGTACTACTAAATAGTACAATTGCATAAATAACTATAAGTATGCCGAGATAACTATCTAAAAATTAAACTTCGAAGAGGAATTTTACTATTTTTTTTTCTAAAACGTTTTATTCCAAGTACAGTAACAGTTCTTTGAGATAAAAGATCTCAGTGTCCAATTGAAGTGATATGAATGTTTTATTGATCGTCAAACCTTTTGTATAGTTCGGATCACGAAAGATGACCACAAACGGCGCCCATCTTCGCATCATCCTTACTAATATTATAAATCCGAAAGTCCGTTTGTTTGTTTATTTGTTTGTTTGTTTGTTACGCCTTCACTACTGAACCGATAATCATGAAATTTTGCATACACGTTGTCAGGGGTGCAGAAAAGGACATAGGGTACCTTTCATCCAGAAAAAACGTGCAGTTCCCGAGGGATAGCAAAAAAACTGTCTACGCAGACAAAGTCGCGGGCGGAAGCTAGTATAATATTATAAATGCGAAAGTCCGTTTGTTTGTTTATTTGTTTGTTTGTTTGTTACGCCTTCACGTCGTAACTACTGAACCGATCACCATAAAATTTTGCATACACGTTGTCAGGGGTGCAGAAAAGGACATAGGGTAACTTTCATCCCGAAAAAACGTACAGTTCCCGAGGGATAGCAAAAAAATTGTCCACGCAGACGAAGTCGCGGGCGGCCGCTAGTAACTCATAAAAGAAAAGACCTACGTGTGAGCGACGCGCTCTTTATGTTTTGATTAGTTTTATATTTTTGTTAAATAAAAGAGGGTAGTACGGCGTCGTCCCCGCGAATGTCGCTGATGCAAAACCAACGCCCAGCCAGTCTGCCGCGAGCTCTCATGAAAGCGACACCGCGCTACCCCGAGAACCATATAAAACACGTGCCTGTTAAAATTGGTCTTTTTTGCTGTGAAATCTGTGTAATTTTGGCAGTAAACGATATTACTTTCACAAACCGGCGTTTTTAAACATCGATGACCCTTTGAACCGCCTACAAAGCTGGTCATTCGTGCCGGATCGTTGTCGATGTACCATACACCGCCGAAAATGGTACTTACGCGTAACGCGAGTAAAAATACAGTGCCTGCGAACTTAAATCCGGGTGGCTTAGAGCCTAAAGGAAGTGTGAAGTCTGAGCCAGTGAAGTTACAAGTGCCACGCGATGAGCAACCGCCGCCATTATCGCCGCAACCGCCCAAAGCGTCAATGTCAGTAGCGGGCGCCGCGACACAGCATGCGTCCGAAGCGGGCGCCGCAACACAGCTTGCTCAACCGGGCCGACCATCGCAGCAGCCTGCAACCTGCAAAGCGTTCCAGCAACCAGTGACATTAAAATATCACGAAACAGCTTCACAAGATGGCGTCGTCCCTAGACATCACAAAAGCTCGCAAGTTTCGACGTCATCTTCCGTTAAGGCAAGACGCAACAGGCTCCTATTGGAAGCGGCAGAACAAAAGGCAAGGATACAAATGGAACTTATCGATAAAAGACTCGAAGCTGACCTAGCCGACCTAGATGATGAAGACAGTCCGCTTGAAGGTGACCGTAGAAGTCAACATACTCGCAGTGAAGTTGAGAAGTGGCTTGAGCGAAGTCAGCAGGATATGGAACCGGTACAGCCCGCCCCCGCCAAGGGCTCCACTTCGGGCGCGCTGGACCAGCTACATGGAACAGTCCAGCTGTTGGCTACAGCACTGAAAGAAGCCACCACTTCTGCAGCTAATAACTCGACCAACACTCAATTACTAAGTCGAATGAGTGTACCTAAAGATTTACCCGAGTTTTATGGCGATCCGCTTGAGTGGCTCCAGTTCAAGCAAGCATATGAAGAGTCCACTAGAATATGTGGTTTCAGCGAAATGGAGAACGTGTGGAGACTGCGAAAATGTCTTCGAGGAGCAGCCAAGGAAGCCGTCGCAGCCCTGTTAATTTGCGCGACGACACCCGATCAGCTGATGGCCACCCTAGAAACACCCTAGATTCGGCAACCCAGATATTTTACTACATAAAATAACGCAAGACTTGAAAAAACTGCAACCGTTGCCGCCGAATTATCACAGTGAAATCGTTCCTTTTTCTGTAAAAATACAAAATTTTATATCAGCTGTTCGAGCAGTGGGGCGTGATGAATATTTACGTGGCATGCATCTATCCAATATAATTTTATCGAAACTTCCCACGATATTGATCTCAAAGTGGTCAGATTATAGTTTTCCACTTCTCAAAGAAAACAAAGATGTCAACAACAGGTTAAGAATAAACATGATATCCGATTTTCTGAACAAGGAAGCGATAAAAACAGCTGCTACATCTAATTTAATAACAATGAGCGCACGCAGTGTTTATTACAATAAAAACACAACCCGTGAGAATCACGCGAAGAACCCCCACCACACCGTGTTATTACAAAACAGTGAAGAAAAATGTAATTTTTGTAACAAGAACGGGCATGTACTAATTAAGTGCAAAATGTTTCTGAAGGCCTTAAGAAAAGACAGATGGCAATATGTCAAACGCAATGGAATTTGCTACAAATGTCTGGTAGCTCAACACGACAGAGAAACCTGTTCTGCGCCCGCCTGCGACAAGGATAATTGTGGCCAAGCGCACCACCGATTACTGCATAACCCCGTGCGGCGTGACAACGCTGCGCCGGTGCCGGCGCTGCCACCGCCGCCGAGAGCTGAGCCCGCGCGGCGCGAAAGCTTCGCGCCGCTCTGCCTTCCCCATCGTCGCCGCCGAGAGCTGAGGAAGACGTGTCGGCGTCGAGCGCTGCTCCGCCGGCAGAAACCATCGCACATTTGAGTTCGACAAACAATAAAGTGATGTTGAAAGTAGTGCCGGTAATAGTGTGCGGTCCTAAAGGTAAAATAAGTGCTTGCGCTTTATTGGACGATGGGTCAACCGTGTCGTTAATTAGCGAACAGGCTGGCGGCCCGCGCAGGGCTGCGCGGTCGCACCGAGACGATGAGCGTCCGCGGCGCTTGGGACAATAACACCTATGTATGTAATTCTAATGTTGTTACTATGAGCTTATCAAGTACCTATGATGATAATCAGTCATTTGATATTAAAGTCCGTAGTGTAAGTAATTTAAACTTACCTGTCCAAGATGTTTGTTTATCTGATTTCGAAAAGTATAATCACTTGAAAAATGTTAAAATAGATTATAACAATTTATGTAAGCCTGAGATTTTGATCGGACAGGATAACTATCACTTATTAGTTCCTTTAGAAATTAATGTGGGTAAAATTAGTGAGCCGTCAGCTACTCGGACACCCCTAGGCTGGTGCATGCACGGTGTAATGCGCTACGAAGTGAGGTCGCCGCCGCGGGCCGCCTCGCATACCAGTTTGTTGCTCGCGGAAGCTGTGCCGTGCTGTGGCGCGCTGTCGCCGCTGACGGAAGTGGACGACTGCGAGCGCGTGCTGCGCGACCTACATGAGGAAGTTCGTCGTTCCTTCTCCATCGACGCCATGGGAGTGTCAGGTAAACCACGGCAAAACAGGGATGACGTGTACGCGATGGCTGCGCTGCAGAGCAGCGCGGAACTTATTGATGGCAGGTGGCACGTCAGCTTACCATGGAAAGATCCCAACTGTAAGTTACCCGACAGTTATCCTTACGCACTATCCCGTTTCAATAGCTTGAATAAAAAAATGATGGCCAACGTAGAATATGCTAGTAAGTATGAGGAACGCATTAATCACCTCTTATCTAACGATTTTGCCAAACAAATGGAAAGCACCGAACAAACGCCTAAAACCTGGTATTTACCCCATTTTGGGGTAAATAACCCCAACAAGAAAAAACTACGTTTGGTGTTCGATGCCGCCGCTAAGGTACAAGGTAAGTCGTTAAACGACTATTTACTAACAGGTCCCGATTTACTTAATTCTCTGTTCGGTATTATGCTACGATTCCGAGAAAATAAGGTTGGTGTCGCCGGAGACATTAAGGACATGTTTTTACGAATAAAAATAAAACCTGACGACCAAAACGCATTCCGTTTCATATGGAAAGGTCAAAGGTCACAGGATGAAGTAAAAACGTACGTAATGACTTCACTTATATTCGGCGCAAACTGCTCGCCATTCATAGCTCAGTTTATTAAAAACAAAAACGCGCAACTGTATGAGTCATCCCACCCGGCCGCCGCTCGCGCCGTAGCTGCAATACTAGAACAACATTACATGGATGATTATATAGACAGCCTGCCAGATAACGCCGCCGCCATAGAAATGATTAAAAACGTCACAGAAATCCACAAACAAGGAGGTTTCGAGATAAGGAATTGGACGAGCAACAGTAAGTCTGTTTTAAGTAGCTTGCCAAAAGAAACCTTAGGTGAAGTGGCCGTAAGGTTCAAATCGGATAAGCAGTACGGTGGTGAACGCACTCTCGGTATGATTTGGTATCCAGCGCAGGACGAGCTCGGTTTCGAGTTCGACGTGTCTCTGAAACGGATTCCCGAAAACATACGACGAGGTGAGTGCAGACCCACTAAACGATTAATGCTCGCTGTAGTTATGTCGATATTCGATGTCTTCGGCCTACTAACACCGTTCACCATCCAAGGTAAAATCATGTTGCAAGATGTATGGAAAGATAACACCGGCTGGGACGAAACAATATCGGACGTTGTTTACGAAAAATGGATCAGCTGGGTACGGCGCGGCGCTTAAAAGAAATAGCCGATCTGCGCGTGCCGCGTTGTTATCTGCATTCCACACGCGCGACGAAGACAGAAACTGCACCGCCGCCCGTAAGTGTGACCGAGACAAACAATGAACCGTTATCTAGCCCGAGCGCAGTGCTACAGATGGAAACCCCTCGGGCGCCTGCGCCCGCGCCGCCTTTGCTACGACAAGCGGCTACGAGGACTACGAGCGCTCCAGTTACTACGGAATCTGCTACGACGTTTAGCAGTGGGAAAAATAATTACCACAACCTACAGCTACATTTATTTTGTGATGCTTCGTCAAAGGCGATGTGCGCCGTCGCATACTGGCTACTACGTGGTTTGACAATAACGGGTCGATAAAAGTAGCATTGGTAGCGAGCAAAGGCCGAGTCGCGCCCTTAAAAATAACGAGTATACCACGATTGGAACTTCAATCGGCGATTCTCGCAGCTAGGCTGGCCGATACGATTGCCAAAGAACATTAAATTATAATTACCGAAAGATACTTTTGGTGCGACTCGACTACAGTGCTACACTGGATTAACAATGACGCGCGTAACTACAAAACGTTCGTAGCGTCGCGACTGGGCGAAATAGATGATTTGACTAAATCAACCGAATGGAGGTAAATAACTACGAAATTAAATATAGCTGATGTCGGCACTAGGGAAAATTATGATGTTGCTATATTTCACAATGAATGGTTTTCGGGCCCATCGTTTCTTTTCGGTGAACAGTCGAGTTGGCCGCATGACGTCATCGCTTATAAAGCAGAGAACGATCAGGAACACGTAAACCTTATTCAGGAGGGTTTTGATAACTTACCTGTTCCAAATGCTGAACGTTTCTCTTCTTGGCTGAGATTATTAAGGTCAACCGCTATGGTATTAAGATTTATAAATAAATGTAGGAAAATTAATCAAACCGCTTTAATGGAAATGGAAAGGGCTGAATTATTATTAATAAAACAAAGTCAATGGATTCTTTTTCAGCGGAGATATCTGCGATAAGAAATGGTAAATGTATTGATCGCGCTAGTAGATTACTTACCTTGTCACCAATACTTGACGAAGATGGAGTCCTGCGCTGTGGAGGCCGCATCGATGCTGCTCGCGGTGTGCCATCTGAAACTAAAAGGCCATTCATATTAGACGGTAAGCACCGGGTCGCGCGGTTGGTCGTCATGCACCACCACGTGAAGGCTGCGCACGGGAACCACGAGACCGTCGTGAACGCTCTGAAACAGAAGTACTGGGTATTAAAAATAAGACCGACTGTCAGAGGTGTAGTGTCACAGTGCATGTTTTGTAGGATAAGAAAGGCACAACCACAGGTACCTAGAATGGGTGACTTACCTTTGGCACGGATGGACCATCATCAGCGCGCTTTCACCCACTGCGGGGCTGATCTATTCGGCCCCATGGAAGTCACAGTGGGGCGGCGACGTGAGAAGCGGTACGGAGTTATATTCACATGCCTCACCGTACGCGCGGTGCATATCGAAATTGTGAATTTCATCTCCACTGATTCACTGATCATGGCGCTCAGGCGTATGGCGGCGCGACGAGGCTGGCCCCGGCACATAATGTCTGACAACGGCACCAACCTTAGGGGAGCAGACACTGAGCTGAAGCGGTCGCTGCTGGAACTCGACAATGAGGCGCTTAGAGCCGAAGCTGCTAACAACGCTGCCGAATGGACCTTCATACCTCCCCTGAGCCCACACTGGGGTGGGGCTTGGGAGAGACTTATCAGGAGCATCAAAACGGCACTTCGAGTAATATTAAAGGAGCGAGCGCCGAAGGATGAAGTCTTGAGTACCCTTCTAGCGGAGGTTGAAAATATTGTCAACAGCCGTCCACTCTCTCATGTGTCCGTGGAGCCTCATACCGAGGAATCTCTCACGCCTAATCATTTTTTATTAGGAACCGCATCAAATTTGCCAACGCTAGGTAAGTTCGACGACAGTGACTTGTACTTGCGCAAACAATGGCGAAAGTCACAAAGGTTGGCTGACATGTTTTGGAAGCGGTGGCTAGTCGAAGTCTTACCTGACCTCATACCACGCCGTAAGTGGAACCAAGAGCAGGAGCCTCTAAAGGTAGGAGATTTGGTCCGAGTCGTGGATCCAGCAGCCCCTCGCAATGTGTGGCCAAAGGCTATCGTCCAGCAGGTCTTCCCGGGTCGAGACGGGCGCATACGAGTTGTCGAGCTACGCACGAAAACTGGTACGTTGAAGCGGTCTGCGGCGCGCGTAGCTAGAATCCCTATGGTTCAGGAGTGCTGAGCCAGCACTGGGGTGGGGAATGTGAGCGACGCGCTCTTTATGTTTTGATTAGTTTTATATTTTTGTTAAATAAAAGAGGGTAGTACGGCGTCGTCCCCGCGAATGTCGCTGATGCAAAACCAACGCCCAGCCAGTCTGCCGCGAGCTCTCATGAAAGCGACACCGCGCTACCCCGAGAACCATATAAAACACGTGCCTGTTAAAATTTGTCTTTTTTGCTGTGAAATCTGTGTAATTTTGGCAGTAAACGATATTACTTTCACACACCGGCGTTTTTAAACATCGATGACCCTTTGAACCGCCTACACTACGGACAAAATAATATTTTATATATTTAGATAAAATTACTATATCTATTTGTATATGAAATATTATTCTATCTTTAGTCTTTTTTCATGAGTTATGATGCGAAGATGGGCGCCATTTGTGGTCATCTTTCGTGATTCGCACTATACCGTACGGTACGCGAGCAAAGGCTTTGACTTGACTCGTATCGTTTGCCAACATTGTCACCAAACAAAGTACCAATACGAGTACCTACTATACCTACATAAATTTAGATGTTGGTAAAAATATAGACTAGTGGCTCCGTGAGCTGTAGACCTCGCGTTAAAAAGTAGCTCGAATTGTATGTTGTTTAAAAAATAATCTAAAAGATATCGCCACCCCTTTTTAGGGTTCCGTAGCCAAAATGGCAAAAAACGGAACCCTTATAGATTCGTCATGTCTGTCTGTCTGTCTGTCTGTCTGTCCGTCCGTCCGTATGTCACAGCCACTTTATTCCGAAAGTATTAGGATTATACAGTTGAAACTTAGTAAGTAGATGTATTCTGTTAACCGCTTAACGAATTTAATACAAAAATAAAAAAAAATAAAAGATTAAGGGGGGCTCCCCATACATGGAACTGAAACTGAAAAATTTTTTTTTGTTCAAACCAACACGTGTGGGGTATTTATAGATAGGTCTTTAAAAATGACATTGAGGTTCCTAAGACGATTTTTTTTCAAAGTCAACCGTTTGAAAGATAAACACTGCCAAAGTGGTAAAATGTGTGTCCCCCCCCCTCTAACTTTTGAACTAAGAGAGTGAAAAATCTAAAAAATATATATGCTGTAGATCTTAATAAACACTTTCAACGAATTGGTTTGAACGAGATATAATAATTAGTTTTTGAGATATAGCACATTTTCCAAAACCGCAAATATAACTTTGTCATTCATTACCAACACCGTGAAAAACAAAGTTATTTTTGCAGACGAAAAATAATACTGGTATTAAATATCGTATGGTATAAGGTAACTACGGAACCCTACGGCGCGTGGCCAGACACGCACTTGGCTGGTTTTTTCCTACACTGCTCAGCACATAGTTATAGTGGGTTCGTGCTGTTTGGTATATTATTTGGTATGTATATTTGCAAAGGTGTTGGTGTAAAATTATTAGGGGTTTAATTATGAAATTGCCGTTTTGTATGGAGAATTTGAAAGAATTTGCATTTTCCATACTAACATTGTCTTGATTTACTTGATAACCATGAGCACTAATGTTTAGAACTTTTGTGCACAAATGTTTAAAAATTCAGCTAACTAAAGCTTGAAAAAAATTATCGGCTGTTACCTCGAATTAAGTGGTCATTTCTGATAACGAAAAAATGAGTCAATATTTTAACGTTCAGAAAAAAAACAGAAATATTATTATTGCTGATAGGGGTCCGTTATGATATGATCATAATTCGAAATAATAACAAGTAACCGAAGCATCTTTAACATCATAAAAGATATGAGAGCCTCTGTGTGTGTGTGTGTGTGTGTGTGTGAAAAAATACGGCAATTTATTCCTCGACCGTGCTTTAATCCCTATTATAAATAATAATCCAATCACTTTATACGTTTTTTATCACATCAGAAAAGAGTATTGATTATTACCTATATTTTTACAAGAAAAATATCTTACTGGTTCACCTCTTCAATCAATTTCAAGAAGCTTATACCCACAATGGAGATTGCACGCCTAGTATCATAGTGAAGATTGAAAAAAGACTCTTTAGTGACGTCACGGCGTATTGCTATCTCTTTCTTTTCGTTTTACAATACGTTTTCGTTTCTCACGAACAACGAACAACGAACACGTATTGTAACACTAAAGAAAGAGGTTGCAATAAGCCGTCACGTCACTCAAGGACATTTTTTCTATCTTCACTATGACACTGGCCGTGCAATCTCCATTGGAGGGAGGTATAAGCTTACTGGTGTAAAAGGTTGTCAAACCTAAAATGCATTAGCGTAACATAAACCAAGAAGTGTAAAGTATGTACACAGCTGAAGAGCGATGTCTCTACTACAGTGCCATTATAACAAAAAATAAATCAAACTTTAAATCGATCATACAAAAATGTCATATTCTTTAGATTTTTCTCTCGAACTCGCATAGATTTTTTTGCGCTAAGGGTACTGTAAGTACAGAATAGGCACGAAAATTAACGTGTACTTATCATAATTAATGGCTAAACCAGAATATATGGTAGATAGAGACCATCAAACTGAACAACTTTTACTATGGGACCGAATCTGAAATCGCGAAAAAAGATCAGATGTTTTAATTTTTTTTTATTTTAAATTAATACGGAAGGAAAATTTATGAAATAGCTTATTTTTTTTTGCGATTTCAGAGTTAGTCCCATAGTAAAAGTTGTTCAGTCTGATAGTCCACTTTCTACCATATTCTGGTTTGTAGGTATACGTATTACCTAGGTTTATTAATTTTATTGTTATTCCAACAGATATAATAAAGGTTCTAATAACTACGTACAATATTATATTAAGTGGGTAGCAAGTTAGGCTTTCTGATCATAACGGTTTCTAATCTAACATCTATTGCAGACGGTCTATAACGTTATAGTTTAAGTATCCTATCTATCTAAATCATTTTGAGTAGACTTCGGTATAATATAAATTGTCCCAAGGACTAACTGGCAAACTGATCAAGGCTGAAAGGCTGATAGAATACTTATTATGACGTAAGCGGAAGCTAGGGAAATTCTTTCAGGAAATTACTTAGAATTCGCGGGCTGAAGCTAAGCTATTTTGCAAAGACTTCTATGTTTGAATTCTACACAGTCTTTGCTTGAGTTTGATTATAAAACTCAAGGGATTTGCCACTTTGTCACGAACTTCGAGCGAGTTTAATTATGTTTTCCGAGTAAAAAAATATGTTGGCTAACCGCAGTGGGACGCTTTTGTGTTACTTATAAAATTCTGTTGCCAATATTAAACTTGTCTTTGTGAATTCATAGAGTAAACATAAGTTTTGCATTACCTACTATTATACCTCAAGTCTAACAATAGGGAATATGCATAAGTCACCGATTTTGATAAATTTGAGCTTGATCGATTTGGACACGAATAAAAAAACTGATAAAACAGAAAAACAAAAAAAGAATTATTTTAGTTTTATAACACTATGAAATCATGGAAAAATAACGTATTTTTTTCATTTTCGGATATAATGCACTTAACAGTCAGATAAAATATCGAATAAGAAATATTTTTTTGTATGACACATTAGGGAGATAATTGAAAATAATTGAAAATTCTTGGCTAACTTCATAATAAACGCGCTTGGAACATAGCATGTGACGTCACAAATCATGACCATTTTTTAGGGACCCTATTACTAAGACTCCGCTGTCCGTCTGTCTGTCAGTCTGTCACCAGGCTGTATCTCAGGAACTGTGATAGCTAGACAGTTGCAATTTTCACAGATAATGTATTTCTCTTGCTGCTATAACAACAAATACTAAAAACGTCATAAAATAAATATTTAAGGGGGGCTCTCAGACAACAAACGTGATTTTTTTGCCGTTTTTTTGTACGGAACCCTTCGTGCGCGAGTCCGACTCGCACTTGGCCGGTTTTTATAGAGCGTTTTCTGCGGGTGCTGCTGCGTGCTAACTTCAAGTATATCACGTGAAAAAAGTTGATTTTCTCACGCATTATACTTTTGATTTTGATAAAAAAATGATGCATATTCTCTATTATGGTTTATGCAGCCAAGTTTTTACATAAATTCATATAATGACTTTTCTGCCCTTTGAAAATTAAATGTGGACAACGGAACGTTTTTCAAAAACTCGTTATTTCTGCAGTATTTTTATATCAAAAAATATTCCTAATTTTTATTTTTACTACATGCGTTAAAAGACGAGCTGACGAGCAGCAAGGAGCAGCTCGTGGCGCAGTGGTTTTATTATCTCGAGTTCCTCCGTGCTTCGGAAGGCATGTTCGGGGTTGAATATACAGAAGTTTTAAACCTATAAACGTGGGGCGCATGCTTTTTATTAGGTTTAAAACTTCTATAGGTAAAATGATAGGGTTATAAATCCTATTATTTGTTAATCTTTGTTAATATAAAGTCTGGAAACGATATACATATTTGTAAATATCGTTCCATCTGATTGATAAAGCTGACAAGTTTTTTTGCGCCCATTTTTCTTGTCAGTTAAAAGACGTCATAATGGGTGGTAGGGTAAAAGAATTGACGATTTAAAAATGTTTATTATGTGAGCTTATTTAAATAAAATATATTTCACTTTCACTTTCACTTATTTACATAACAATTTATTTCATACTTTTTAGTCTTTTTTACTAGTCCGTTGTTTATGTTTTTTTCCGATTTTTATACTTTTTTTGGTCCGTTTTAAAAACGTGTTTCTAAAAAAAGTTTTTTTTAGCAGCAGTAAATTTTTATCCCTCCATTTACTAAAAACCTGAAAGCATCACAAAGAAAATCGAATCAGTTATCCAAAATGGAGTCGTTTATGCGGACGTGAAGTAAATATTGTGTGAGATGGTCATAACAAGTTTTTGCAGGGTGTAGTAGGTACTTAAACTTATTGGGAAAACTCAATGGAAACCTCAAAGATCTATTATCGTTCTTTTCTGTACCAAGAAATTTCGTTCCATCTAACAATAAAATCACGCTTTGTGTATGGGTCTATCTTTGAATGAAGGTAGACCTTTAGTGATGCTTATCAAGCTAAATTCAGCAATACTTATAGTAGGTAGACAATTGACTTTTCGTCCTATAAAAAGCCTATTGAGTTATTATTTATTAGGACAGCATAAAAGATAAAATAACGAAAAACATTTAAGGTCATATTCGAAATTATCGAATTTGGCCTATTTTCGATTCAACGATAAACAATCAAATATACCTACTTTATTTTGAGCAGATTAAAATATATGTTAAAGTTTCATAAACGATCTGGATTATTTTACGGTTAAAAACACGATATTCGTATCTTCACTCGACTATAAAAAATGCAAAGATAGAGATAATTTTCAATAATTTTATATTTTTTGGATAATACTTAAAGATTATTAATCCCTTATTCACGAATAATATATAGAAAAATAGGTAATGACATGTAGAAGAATATTCAACGGTTACTTTTTCAAAAACTGACTTTTATCCTCTAAATAACAACAAAAACATTGAATAAAGAAAAAGGTAAGGTTATTTTCATTACTCTCCACACGTAAAGGAAAAGACAGAGACAGAATTTTTGGAATATACTGGTCTTAAGTTAACAGAGCAATACTGATGTGAGTATGCCGAACACCGAACCCCCATCAATCCACTGTCTACAGAAGTTTAATCTTAGTGATTACAACTCCTCGTTTGGGAAATATTGTCTTAATTTCACGGTTAAATAAAAGGCTCGTATCTTTTGTTGTCTGTAAAACATACCTAATAAGTCTAAATCGCGTTTTGCCTAAACTTCATTCTTAAATAGGTACTTAGTGTTTGGATGGACTAAAGTTGACTAAACCATGGGTCTCCAAACTTTTTAGCATAAGGGCCAGACTAAGTCTCCACGAAGTCTCTCCGTTATTTCACTCACGCGGATCAAGTCGGGGGCAAGTGTTTTATTTCAGTTTATTTCAATATTATTGTTTCCCTTCAAAATTGCTAAATAACAAGTTTACCAGATTTAAAACTGTGGCAAGGACGCCCATTTTTTATCAGGACTGAGTTTAGGTATTATGATTTTGAACAATACAATTATTATTTATGTTTTGTGACCTTTAGTATAAATCTTGCACAAAAGGTTTCCTCAACAAACTTCCTCAAACCCACTTATTAATGAGATTTCGGCGAGGTAATCCCCTGGTAATCATAATATTTAACATCATTAAGTCATTTATACTCAAGCCATTGTTGTATAAAACTTTTTTAACAATTCTCCATTGTAAGTAATGTCTATATAAACATCCTTTAAAAACTTCTGCTCAATTTCGAACTTAATATTCCATGTGAAATTTCCGGTATGCCTTTAATTAACTGACCCGTAAGTTGGGTTCTATTCGAGCGATGAAAGTGAAAGTGAAAGTGAAATATATTTTATTTAAATAAGCTCACATAATAAGCATTTTTAAATCGTCAATTCTTTTACCCTACCACCCATTATGACGTCTTTTAACTGACAAGAAAAATGGGCGCAAAAAACTTGTCAGCTTTATCAATCAGATGGAACGATATTTACAAATATGTATATCGTTTCCAGACTTTATATTAACAAAGATTAACAAATAAATAACATTATTGAATTAGCTCATTTCTTAATGAGTTTCAAATTTCTTAATCAATTTACAGATTTTAAGCTAAATTCAAAGTTTGAACTTGTTATTCAGTCTAGGCTGTTACAATAAATAAAAATAAAAGAAAAACATACAATTCAATATGCATTAAGATAGGTAGTCAGAAGCAGACCCATTCCCACTGGCAGCACCAGTTCACGAGCATGACGCATGAACCAGCCATCCCTTCGCTCAACCATATTTGAGGGAACGTAACGACCCGCCTCACACGACACCACCGCAGAAATGTTTGAAGTGAGCATGACATACTAAAGCTACCCATATTAATTCGTCGAGTCAAGAAGCCAGAAGTACGTTTTTAAGTAGGTAGGATACTTCTCACAATTTTATACTTAGAAAAGAAAATCACGATTCGAGTTTAATTAAAGGACTTTTATCTAGACCTATGAAAGAACCCCGGACTTTTTCTAATCAATACTGAGGTATTAGAGTAATAATTAACAATACAAAAGCTATGCCCATGCCTTTTTATCCTTCAAATAATCGTCAACAGTGTAATAACCTTTACTCATTAAATTGGATTTAACAGTATTTTTAAATTTTTCCAAGGGCAGTTCTGTGACTTGTTCTGGTATCTTATTATAAAAGGTGATACATCTACACAAAAAAGAGCTTCCGGTTTTATGCAGTCTGCGCCTTGGAACAGCAAGTTTGTTCTTGTTTCTTGTATTGAGTTTATGAACATTACTATTTTTTACAAAGCTATCTAAATTTTTCTTTACATACATTATATTTTCATAGATGTATTTGGGAAGCTACCGTTAATATTTTAATTTCTTTAAATAGGTCACGAAGAGTATCTCTAGACCGTAAGTTGTATATAGCGCGCACTGCCCTTTTTTGTAAGATGAATATGTTATTAATATTAGCAGCTGAGCCCCACAACAACAAACCGTAGGTCATAATACTATGAAAATAACTGAAGTAAACCAATCTTGCTGTTTCAATGTCGGTCAGAAGATATGAGGGTCCCATTGCAACCGCGAGTCTATAGTAATACCTAAAAATTTTGTTGAGTCAACAAATTCGACTGCTTCGCCATTTACATGTATAGTCATATGAACCTGCCTCACATTAGGAAGTGAAAATTTGACACATTTAGTTTTACTAGAGTTAAGCTTCAGATTATTAATAGTAAACCAATGCATCACCTTGGAAAGAGTGCTGTTTACATCGTCACTGCAGTTACATCCTCTCATCATCATCATCATCATCATATCAGCCACACGACACCCACTGCTGGGTATAGGCCTCCCCTAAGGATCTCCACGACGATCGGTCCTGCGCTGCCTGCATCCACTGGCTTTCCGCGACCTTCACCAGATCGTCGGTCCACCTTGTCGGGGGCCTACCCACGGAGCGTCGTCCGGTGCGCGGTCGCCATTCCAGAACCTTTCTGCCCCAACGGCCATCGGTTCTTCTCGCTATGTGTCCCGCCCATTGCCACTTCAGCTGAGCAATCCTTCGAGCGATGTCGGTTACTTTAGTTCTCCTGCGGATCTCCTCGTTTCTGATTTGATCACGTAGGGAAACGCCGAGCATGGCTCTCTCCATTGCACGCTGAGCGACCTTGAGCCTCCTTATGAGACCCATAGTTAGCGGCCACGTTTCACTGCCGTAAGTCATCACTGGCAACACACACTGTTCATAGACTTTCGTCTTGAGACACTGAGGTAAGTCGGACGCGAAGATTTTTCGAAGCTTCCCGAATGCTGCCCACCCGAGTTGGATTCGGCGAGAGATCTCTTTCTCGAAGTTGGACCTACCTAACTGGACTGCCTGTCCTAGGTATACGTAATGGTCAACAACTTCAAGTGTAGTGTTCCCAACATGAACTGGAGAGGGTACAACATGGGCATTTGACATAATTTTCGTCTTTTCCATGTTCATCCTAAGACCCACTCTTTGGGAAGCACTACGGAGATCTTCGAGCATTGTGTTCAGGTCTTCCATGGTCTCAGCCATAAGGACTATATCATCGGCAAAACGAAGGTGTGTTAGGTACTCGCCATTAATGTTGATGCCGAGTCCTTTCCAGTCCAAGAGCTTAAAGATGTCCTCCAACGCAGCTGTGAACAGTTTCGGAGAAATAACGTCTCCCTGTCTCACACCACGCTGCAGTTGGATAGGATTTGTGTTCTGGTTCTGTACTCGGATCGTCATGGTGGCATTTTGGTATAAGTACCTCAACACCTCGATATACCTATAGTCCACTTGGCACCTTTGGAGAGACTGCAGCACCGCCCAGGTTTCAATCGAATCAAAGGCTTTCTCATAGTCCACGAACGCCAAGCAAAGTGGCTCATTATACTCCTCGGTCTTCTGTATAACCTGCCGCAGCGTATGGATGTGGTCTATGGTGCTAAAGCCTTTTCGGAACCCGGCTTGTTCGGGAGGTTGGAAGTCGTCGAACTTGCGAGCGAGACGATTCGTAAGGACTCTCGAAAACAACTTATAGACATGACTCAGAAGCGAGATGGGTCTATAGTTCTTTAAGAGGGACTTGTCACCCTTTTTAAAGAACAAGATCACCTCACTTATGTTCCATGTCTTTGGCGTTCTGCCCTGGACGATGACGGAATTAAAGAGCTTCTGGAGGACTTTGAGTATCGGCTTACCGCCCGCTCTCAGAAGCTCTGTAGTGATTCCATCGTCACCCGCCGCCTTGTTGTTTTTCAGCTGTTTGAGAGCCATACTAATCTCGTACAGGCTGACGTCCGGGATATCTTGAGTATAGTGTCGGGTAAGCTTGGCTCTGGGGTCTTTAGCCTTGCTTTCAACAGGTGTCTGCGTGGAATATAACTGCCCATAGAAGCTCTCGATCTCCCTCAGGATTTCAGGCTTTGATGAAATGATGCGTCCGTCGTCAGTTTTCAGCTTCGTCATCTGGCTTTGCCCAATAGACAGATCTCTCGCGAACACTTTGGAGCCTTTATTCCGCTCGATAGCCTCTTTAATACGATTCGTATTAAATTGGCGAAGGTCGCTCGTCAAAGACTTAGATATCTGTCTATTAAGCTGCCGATAACGATTAGCATCTACTGAACTCTGGAGCCTCATTTCACGTCTCTGATCCATGAGTAGGAGTGTGTGGTCGGAGAGTTTCTTTATCTTGGGACGGCGGGTCTTAAAGAGCTTGGACCCTAAGGTCATTAATATAAATAAGAAAAAGCAATGGACCCAATATCGATCCCTGCGGCACGCCCATGGTAATGGGTGCTTCATAGGATTCTGTTTTATTTACAACAACTTTTTGGGTTCTCGCCGACAGATACGATTGCATAAGGCTTACTGCATTTTTTGATACACCATAATGTTCGTTTGTTGATGCGTTTGTTGATTCGTTAAATCCGTAGGTACCATGGGCAACAGCGTCGCTTAACCACTGCTAAGGTATAATACAGTATAATAAATATAACACAGTATAAAGAAAAGTAGTTATTAAAACTGTGGTTGAAATCGCTGGCACGCCGCGCCCGCTGTCACATACCTACTAGTTGGGGAATTAGTGGCAGAAGGTCAAAATTTGTCATTAGATGAATTCACTTGGCACATATGTACCTTAGGTAAAACTGAGCTGATTCAGCCCGGTAGCCATCAGCCCCCCCTTGGCAGGTAGGGGGGGGTGGCATTTAAAGTTTCACACCGCCGCACTTCAGAAAAAAAGTCATATCTCCTTCAATATACCTACCACCTCGAGTGTGATATAATTTTATGATGAATCAAGGATGAGGAATTCATTTTTAAAACTTTAAATGTACAATGTCATAGAAAAAAGGTAAAATATTGACGATAGTTTAAAAATAAGTTTGCTATTTTTTTATTCAACAGTCGGTATCTATTAAAAATAATCATTTTGTGCAATGAAAGAAAATATTATCTTAAAGTACATTTATTCAGCTTTTTAAAAATATATACTTTATATATAGTTATCTTTGAATGTCTATCTGAAAAAAATCGAACATGGTATGCGACGCTGTTTCCAAACATCCGCGATTGAAAGTTAAGTTGGTTTTTTCATACAAAATGTATAGAGTACAAACTTAACTTTGCGTTCGGCTGCCGCTTATGGTCTTACGATCTTATTGTCTCTTTTAACTATTTTATGTTTTGATGCATATTTAGTTATTTTTGTAGCAGGCATGAGGAATTTATTTTTGGGACATTTAATGTATTTCATTGAAAAAAAAAATATGTTGACCAAAGTGTCAAAAATCGGTTTACAATTGTTTTTGTTCAACAGTCGGGTATCTTTTAAAATGCTAATTTTATGCAAAGGAAAAAATACTACCTTAAAGAACATTTATTCAGCTTTAAACTAATACAAACTTTATATATAGTAATCATACAATTTTCATCTGAAAAAAAATCTAACATGGTATGCGACGGTGTTTCCAGATGTCTGCGATTGCAAGTTAAGTTGGTTTTTTCATACAACATGTATGGAATACAAACTTAACTTTGCGTTCGACTGCCGCTTATGTTCTTACGGTCATAAAGTCTCTCTCAACTATCTTACGGTCTGATACATACTTAGATCTTTTTGTGAGAGTCATAAAGACTATATAAAAAAATAGACAGACTTGATCTATGTATAAGAAAGTCATAAAACGACGAAGCGTCGTGACGTCAAAAAATTAGATCTGAGAACGGTCAGGGAGGAAAATGTCTTACCACATTAAAACTAAAGTGCAAAAATTTTTAAAGTTTTAATAGGTAGATTCCTTAAGGACCAAGGCATATAAATATACCGTAGAAATTAAAATATTTTCCATTGAGTATTTTTTGTACACTCGTGAGCAAAAAAATTAAATCACAGACCAATTTTCGAACAAACGGGGTAAACCTACAGCTTTGGTTCTCTGCCCAGGATTGAACGAGGTGTGTGCTGATGATGGCAAATTAAAGAATGAATGACGGAGGCTCATTATACTAAAAAAAACTAACAGATTAGATGAGCGGTTTAGCTCAGGGTTGAACTTAAAAAAATATCAAATGAAAATTAAGAAGTATGGAAAATGTAACACTAAAAGCTCCAGACGGTCTCTAGTGTAAACGACTCTTCTGATCCGTTGGGTTTCTTAAGCAATCTTGACCTCCTCCATTCACTCTTTGGATAACCATCATCAGACCACACCTTGTTCAATCCCTGACGAAGAACAAAAGCTTCAAAGTTACCTCGTTTATATGAAAATTGGACTGTGATTAGGGTTGCGTTCCTGGGTTCCCATTTCTGGGAATTACCGGGATGTTTTTTAAACCCGATCCCGAAAAATATGCGCCAGGATACCCGGAACGACGGGAGTTTATATTGCGGTTAAAAAGTTTAATAACTATTATATTATTTAAGCGTTTCGTTTTACATTTAAACAAGAAAATATCAATGACATTGTGACCGTAAATTGTAGCAGAGGGAAAAAACAAAAGCTTTTAGAGACAACTAATACGACAAGTATTAAAAGACCCTTGACTAAGCCAGGACCTCCATATTCTGCCCACCATCAGGATAGTTTTTGCATACCTGGGAAATCAAAAGCAATGAAGATATTGAAGGTAAAAGTAAAAGAAAATTAAATATTTTTATTTAAATATATAAACGTTCTTTTTAATTTTTGTCCATAAATCATTATCAATATTTTAAGTATTTCGTAACAAACGAATGCTTGCAGTGTTTTATTTAACACCAAAAAAGAAAATCATTAACAAAATTATTTTTTAATTCTCTTATTTTGATATACAGGGTGTTACAAAAAAAACTCATAATTCCGAATACGGTAGAAGGGACCATCAAACTAAACAACTTCTTCTATGGTACCAAAATGTAGAAAATACCCGATTCCTGGGAATTCCCGGGAATTGCAAAATGTATATGAAAATGAAAGGGTGTCATTATTGTACCAAAAATAAAAAACACATCTTAGATTTATCATATTTTAATTGAAAAAAAAACAACTTATACCTAGGTACTTAACTTATTAATTGTAGACGCTTCGCTTGGAAACAGCGTCGCATACCATGTTCGATTTTTTTTCAGATATACATTGAACGATAACTATACATAAAGTATATATTTTTCAAAAGCTGAATAAATGTACTATTAGATAAAAAAAAAATTCATTGCAAAAAATTTGTATTTTTACAGATACTGACTGTTGAATAAAAAAATAGCAATTTTTTTTTTGAAACTATCGTCAATATTTTACCTTTTTTCTATGACACTGTACATTAAAAGTTTTAAACATGAATTCATCATCTCTAGTTCATTATAAAATGATATCACACTCGAGGTGGTAGGTATATTGAAGGAGATATGATTTTTTTTCTGAAGTGCGGCGGCGAGAAACTTTAAATGCCACCCCTCCCTACCTGCCAAGGGGTGGCTGATGGCTACCGGGCTAAATCAGCTCAGTTTTACCTAAGCTACATATGTTCCAAGTGAATTCATCTAATGACAAAATTTGACCTCGCCATACATGAGTGCCAGTACTGACTGGACTATACGTCTAGTTCCTGCAGGGGCGATACGCGCGTGAGAGCCCTACTTCGATTTTTAAGTTTTTGAGAGCCCTAATTCTATAAATAGATTATAATATAAACAAGCGCTAGGTGTAAGTTAGTGTAAGACAGATTTTGTTAAGTTAGTTCATTATAGAGATCCGTACTGAACACATTTTTTTATTTAAACTCCCCTTCTGTCACGCGCACACGAATTTTGTTGCAAACTGGTTAAGCGACGCTGTTGCCCATAGTACGTTTGGGTCAGCCACGTGCCGCCGCTAACAGTCGGAAACTGATCGATTCCATTAACAATGCGTTATCAACCGACTGTTTAACTCGGTTTTGCGGTTCAATCCAATCCAAGATAATAGTATGCATGCTACACACACAGGCCTACAGATACACACCAGTGAATGTTGTGCGGCTGCTTAAAGTAAAATGATGAACATCAACCATTTTTAATGTCCCCACTGCTGGGGCACAGGCCTTTCTTGGATAAGGATGATGAGCCATAACCCACCCCGGGGCCCAATGCGAATTGGCGGGTGTTAATGATTGCAAATCAGAGTTTTTATTAATATCCTTGCCTTACTCAAAGTTCTACCCAAACGTGAAAGAGCGTGACCAAGTCAAGTCATGTATGTATCTTAGAATAATAACACGTAAAAGCCAAGTCCATGTGTGTAACAGAGGCAAAAACTTTGTTACAAAATCAAGTCTACTGCAATTTATAGTTGGTACAACTTGCTTTGCCTCGCCACTGCTAACCATACCACAGAATACATAATATGTAGGTAGTACAAGTAACCACATGAGACAAAGACAAATCACACGAGACAAGTTGATTTAATAGTCTGTCTAGTCTCAAGCTCAAGTAATCTCTTAATCAAGAAAGATAAACATATATTTGCTCTTATCAGCGCTGTTTCAATACGGGTAGCTCTTTTATGACCGAAAATACTTGAAGAGCTTACGTTAAATCAAATAGAAATCCATTTGCTTAATATCCACACTGGAGCAGTGAGATTCTGCAATTATCTTCTAAAAAGAACAATATAGCTAGACTATTCTTTGTGTACACTACACAAATATTTTTAGTAAAACACGCGTTTTCCGACCCCGTGGGGCATAAAACACATGAATTGTTCGATAAAATGCTTCAAATAAAGCAACTGCACCCTTAAGGTGCGTCCAGATATGTTCTTTTGCCCGTACCGTACCTTCGTTCCGATCGGCGTCGCGATCAAAGAACGCTAGTCTGGACGCATGTTCGGAACGGTGCGGAGGTACGCCGTTCCGTTCGCCGAACAGGTACGCCCCGATCCACCTCGAATCTCTCGCTCTTTTGCCCGTACCCGCACCCTGATTATCTAAAAAGAAACTATTTAGCGACCGGTTGCATTTGACATCCATTGCTACTTTTCTTTGGAATGTTTTTTTTACCCCAAAGAAAAGTAGCAATGTATTACGTTCGTCTGTGAACTGCGACCGGTCGCTAGGCGGTTTCTAATTAGATAATCAGCCCGCCGTATCTCTCGCTCTTGAGCGTCGCGAACAAAGAACGCTAGTCTGGCTGGACGCATGTTCGGAACGGTGCGGAGGTACGCCGTCTCGATCGCCGACAGGTACGCTCCGATCCATCGCGAGTCGGTTTTTTCGCCCCGATCAAAGGAAAAACGGAACGGAGGAACGGTACGGCGCTAGTCTGGACGTGATCGCGGCGACGCCGACGTTCGGAGGTTGTAGTACAGTAGCCCGTAGTACATTTAAATTACGAAAAAGGTTAGGTACCGTTTGCCGTTGTGATATAGTTATTTATTTTGAAATTATAGATACTTTAACCCAAGTTTTACAGATCGCAACTCGCCGTAACCTATATTTGTATATCTCCAAAAATGAGATTTTTATTTTTCGAGGTTAATCACATGGTTTAGCTATTGTCGTGTTCTACAGCGCTATGTTTGATTGCCACTGATAATAGTTAGACTGTGAAAAGTAGCCATACACAGATTTAAGACCAAATGAAATGGATGGACTTTATCTGGTCTTCAATCTGTGTATGGCTACTTTTCATAGTCTTAATATTATCAGTGGCAATCAAACATAGCGCTGTAGAACACGACAATAGCTAAATCATGTGATTAACCTCGAAAAATAAAAAATAATCATTTTTGGAGATATACAAATATAGGTTGCGGCGGGTTGCGATCTGTTAAAGTATCTACATATATCACAACGGCAAACGGTAACCTTTTTCGTAATTTAAATTTACTACGGGCTGCTGTACTATTGGATCGGAACGTTGATACGGAACGGAGGTACGGTACGGCGCTAGTCTGGACGTGATCGCGGCGACGTTCGGCGGTTTGATCGGAACGGTGGTACGGAACGGAGGTACGGAACGGGCAAAAGTAGCGTCCAGACTTATTTGATCGGAACGCTGGTACGGAACGGAGGTACGGTACGATCAAAAGAACATATCTGGACGCACCTTTATTTGACCTAGGTCACCGACACCTAACCTTTAATTATTACAATGTTCATCGTGTTTAAAAGTTCTATGCAAGTTCTTTAGTTTTAATTGTGAGTAATGTTCAGGAGTCGGCTTTTAAAACAAATGGCCGTTATGTTAATAAGCGCCATCAGGCCCGGATTTAAGGGAGGGCAACCGGGGCAACTGCCTGGATTCCCCACAAGAGAGAGGCCTCCACATAAATTGTATCTATTAGAAAAATCTTACACAACGAAAGAGTAGGTACCTAATATTACGAATCGAAAACTTACCTCGTTAATACGAAAGATTGAAAAATAATTAGGAGCCCAAGGGCCTCCACACCTCTAAATCCGGCCCTGATCGCCATTAAGGCTTAATGGTCAGCTAATATGTCTCTTCAAAGAATGCGAGGGTGGTATGTTTGCTTGCGGCAGTCGAGCAAACAGAAATAAACGCAAGATAGATAATTATGTTTACGTATATTGATCCCAGCAACGTTTATTGACACAGTTCTAAATAAGAAAGTTAATGAAACCAAGGAAAATAAACAATTTATTTGTTTGCTAATTTTAATTAACTGATTTCAAAACCACTTACGGTTAAACGGATTTTCAGAAGGCATTCTTTATGTTTTTAGTTTTAAATGGTTCATTAAAGACTTTAAAAACTATACTAAAATAAGTTATATTTATTCCTATTCCCAGGCTTATTCTTATCTTCTGAGCTCTAGTCTTATTTTTAACTAACTTCAAAAAGGAGGAGGTTCTAATGTTCGTCTGTATATTTGTTTTTTTTCTGTGTATGTCCACCGATTACTCAAAAACGGCTGAACCGATTGAAATGATTTAAACATTACTTTATCAGAATTGTTCCCAAGTTGGTCCCATTTTTTGAAAATTTGAAATCAGTTCAGTAGTTTTCGAGTAATCCTGAAAATACTGGTAAAAAAATTATGTAAAAACAAAAAAACCGACTTCAAAAAACCTGAAAATAAAAACAAAATTAGCTTCAAAATTAAATACCTCTAAAAAGCAAGAAAGAATTTTCAAATCATTAGATACGCATATCATTGTATCTAAAAAGCAAGAAATAATATTCAAATCATTAGTTACGAGATACGCATATAAATTTTAATAAAACACGTCTAATGAAGTCGGGTTGAGCTTTTATTAACCTAAATAATGTTCAATATCCGATTGGCAAAACCGATTGATAATAATATTAATAAAACTCAGATTTTGCTCCTAGAAATTCTAGCTCTGGCTGGATAAGCAATTTAATTACGTCGCTTACGCGGGAAACTGAATTATTTTACTAACGATATTATTTGCAGGGCTCCCATCGCTCCCATCTTTACTTTTTTCTTTTTCACGTTGAAGTCGGGCGCTCGTCATAAACTTGTTAAATAAGATGACGCTACTTTAAACAAGTTTCTACGTTTCTAGCAACCGAAGCTTTTACTCCGGAAGGAATATAAGTAACATTCCTTTACTCACTTATGCTCTGAAATGTTATCATTCCATTTGAAAAAGGAATGCGGGGCGTTCAACATTTCCGTGGGGGTCTGGTTCATCACATCACATTATAAATTTGAAATTCAGTGCGGAAATGCAGTACGAAAATTGAAACCATACAACCCCATCGTGTTTGGGCTCGTTAGCATCGTCTTGACGAGTACTCTAATGGGAGACGAGGTCCAGGGTCTGATGATGAAGCCGAAAGGCCATGCCATTGGAACTCAATATTGAAACCGTGCAACCCCATCAAATTTGGGCTCGTTTGAATCGTCTTGACGAGTTCTTTGTCGGGAAATAGTTTCCAGGGTCTGATGATGGAGCCGAAGGAAGGACACGGGAATTCTTTAATAAAACCACGCTACCCCGTCGAGATTGGGCTCGTTTGAATCGTATTGACGAGTACTTTGTTGGGAAATAGTGTCCAGGGTCTGATGATGGAGCCGGAAGAAGGCCACTGGAACTCGGTAATAAATTCATGCAATCCCATCGAATTTGGGCTCGTTTGAATCGTCTTGACGAGTGCTCCGATAGGAGATGGTATATTTTTAGTCTTAGCTCGTTAACTAAAAAGCAGAAAATAAAAATTAACTGGAACAAAACTTTTTTAAAGACACGTTTTTAAAACGGACTAAATTATTACAAAAAATCGGACTAAAAACATTAAAACGGACTAGTAAAAACAGACTAAAAAGTATAAAATATTTTTTTCTGTAAATATTTATAACCCTACAGAAAGGATTATGCCGATTTTTCTATACAAGCTAGGCCATGATGCGCTTTGATAAAATTACCAATATACCTACTATAGTTATTTTATACTAATTGCGTGGGAAGAATGTCATTAAAATATAATGCGGGAGAAAAGAGAAATCTCAATCTCAAGGAGCTGTTTACAGTTATAATTGTTTGACATTTTCCTATTATATGACATTTCAAAGTCAAAGTTAATGAGATATGTATGGTTAATGCGCATCATGGCCCAGAATCCGGCATGATCCTTTTAAATCTAAAAACGTGGGGCGCATGCTAAAGACAATATGGATGATAAATTTTACAAAATGCACCCCACGTTTTTAGATTTAAAATTTCTGTAGGTATAGGGTTATAAATATTTACAGAAAAAAAAATATACTTTTTAGTCTGTTTTTACTAGTCCGTTTTTAGATAATCAGGGTGCCTATCAGCCATAATAATATTCTGGTTTATTAATTCTGTAACACGTTGTATACGAATGTTGTTAATACTTACATTAAATAAAACTTTTCATAACTTACAAGAACGTAAAATCGTGGCATTAATATCGAAGTAAGTAAAGTCCGTTCGCTTAGATAGTGTCGCCCTTTTATCTCGCCGCCTTTGCACGTGCCGCTTCTTGTCAAATGATACCGCCGCATAAACAAAGGATACCGCGTGCGGCGTACACCTGCAAGTGAATTTGGATTTTGGCAGTTTACATAGAAGTGCCGCCGTAGTGAAAGGTTGTGTTTGTTACCGGTAATCCTGTCTCTGAACACAAGTGCTTGTGGGTGTACCGACACTATCGAAAATATTTTTCCTGACATTGACAATGACAGCTTAGCTTATGCCATGTCAGTCCAGCCAGAGACTAGGGCCGCGTTCCGAATCACGCTCACAGCGCTGATAGCGCGAACCCGACCAAATTAAATAGGCACAAAATATTACACAAATAGGGTATTTGTGTACCTACTTAATTTAATGGATTATACGCTAGTATGATGCACAGCACAGTTTACCTCTTTTTTATTATGTCCGTTTTTATATATATATTTTTATTTTTTATTAATATTGTTGTTGTTTTGTGACCTTATTATCATTATTGGTTCTTTTTTCTTGTCTTTTGTAACTATATATTCATAAGTTCTTGTTTTGTTCTGTCGTGTTTGGTGTCACAAATGTGTCAAGCAGAATATCAGTGCAACAGGCCCCCCGCTTGTTGCTTATACTGAGCTTGGCACATTTTGGCATCACACGACGATGCACAACGTGTATTCTATGTGTTAAAGGAAATCCTTTATTTTGTTTTTCTTTGTTTTTTTATTTTTATTGTGTATCGTTGTGTGGACTCAAATAAATGTATTTTCTTTCTTCTTTCTTTTATCTAAGCGAATGGACTTTAATTATGAGGAGCTTGGTGGCGCAGTGGTTTAGCGCCTGGCCCCGCAAGGGTCGGTCATGGGCGGGTGACCAAAAATGTATTATCTCCAGCTCCTCCGTGCTTCGGAAGGCACGTTAAGCCGTTGGTTCCGGCTGCATTTGCAGTCGTTAACACCCACCAATCCGCATTGGGCCCGCGTGGTGGGTTCTGGCCCGTTCTCCTTGTCTACCCATAAGGAAGGCTTGTGCTCCAGCAGTGGGGACATTAAAAATGGCTGATGGACCAGTAATTATTGTAATTGTTATAATTAACTTACTTACCTATACAATGGTTGGAAAACCGGAAAAAGTTAACAATGTTTAGTGAATAAGTAATAATAATATTGAATAAGCTACCTATTCCTTTGCAAATTACGTCAAATGAAGTATTTAAGAAAATTTATCATTTAAAATAGACAACCTATAAGTTTATTAAAATCAAGCATAGACTTAAAAAATTTTTCGCTAGGATATTAAGTTTATGAAATCAAGTAGGCCAAGCTGTCATAAAACTCATAAACTATGAATATTTGAAAATGTCGGCGCTCGATGATACGATGCGAGTGATCATAGACGCAGGATCTCATTCTACCAAAGCAGGATTTGCCTTTGAGAGTGCCCCTAGATCTGTGATCTACACTACAGTGGGAAGGTATGTGGTGGTGGAATCCACTTTTAACTATAATAAAGTTTGTGTGACGCCATGCGCCAGCGCGACATTCCAATTTCGTCACCTACACATCACATAAAGTTACAAATAATTTGTTTTGTTTACAACTAGAATATGTAAAATGAGCATTTAAATACATTATTATAATACTATTCAATTGGATTTATCAAAGAATTTATTGATATACCGTAGAAAAAAATGATTTGCATCTCTCGTCGAATTATATAGAAATTGCGGTCATCACTGAAAAGTTACTTCTCTCGAAACTCGTTTTTCTTTTTTTTACCAAGACAAGAGTCCCCATGAACAAAAGACATTGGGTAAGGCATTTTAATGACTCCATGAAACTCGATTTTTATCCGTGTTTCAAATTTTCTTCCCGGTTTGCTTTATTGATCTGTATCTCAGTGAATAATGACCCATTTTTTATAAAACTGTTTGTATACTCTCTGAGTGTCACAACAACTAGAGCAAGTAAATAAGTCATCCCCCCCCCTAACCCCCCATTCCGCGAACTTTTTGACCTCCCCTCGTAAGTATACAGGGTGGAAATAAAAGAGGGTGTTGGTGCGAAAGTACCCTAAATATTGATGTTTATTAAATTATAATTAAATTTTATTGAAAGGAAACATTTCTTTATTTAAAAAATAAGTAAAACTGCATTCAAAAATTTTTGATAAATCACACAATATATTATTTCTTGGATCTGCCTTTAATTTAAGATACTATTTTAATTAAAAGAAATTGACCATATTGATTGGTGTCATAAAAGTACAGGATGTTATTTTCTCAGATTTTATCCCGTTCGATTCCCGCCTGAAATAAGTGATTCAATCTTTGAATGCACTTTCCTTCATTTTAAAATAAAGGAATATTTCCTATCAGTAAAATTTTCCATCATCAATATTTAAGGTACTTTCCCTCTGTCTTTTATTTCCACCCTGTATAATACTATTATGGGTGCACTGAACGTAGACATTTTTATTATCAGCACTATACACACTACACTGACCAATGAGTACGCATTGCAAAGGACAGGCTTTTATGTTCCATCAGTGCTTTTATGACACCAAGCTCTCGACTAATTACTACCACCACAGAATACATAATTGCTACCACTTTTATAATCGAAATTGTCCTTTATAATAGCACTATTAGGCCAGCCATATACAGGCTGAATTTTGATTCAGAATTCCGAAACAGAATAATTCCAAACGCAGCAAATAACCACACACAGCCCCTGTGGTCTAGTGGTTCACCCACCTGTGTAAGACGCTGGGGTCCCGGGTTCGATTTCCAGGGGGGGTACAATTTGTACTCGTTTTGGTTGGTGGTATGGCTTATTTCAAGTCCGCCTGGCTAACTACCATCATCTTACCTAAACCTAAGTCTGACCTGACGCCATAAGAACACATTTAAAAAAAAATGTGTTCCGGCAGTTAGAGGCAGAAGATGACCAGTTCCTCAGTGATGAGGATGAAGTGTAGTGCGCTTCCACCTTCGGCCTTATCTTCAGTTAACATCAGGCGAGGTGAAGGCCAACCACTATGCCGTTGTGCATAAAATAGAAAACAAATCTATGAACCTACCACATACCTACCTTCGTTAATTTTCCGTTCGAAATTTTCATACATTATCGAAATTCAGATTCTAGTCTGTATGTGGCGGCCGTGGCGGGCCTTAAAATGAAAGATCGGCTCGTAACATGATTTGAATTTCTATAGATTTCGCTATGCCTCTTTGCACGATGGACTTCCTATGGTATGCTGTGGGAACGAGGCTGTGAACCGTCAAGGAATATTGAACCTTATGTGGCCGGTCCAAAATGGCTTTATCAGTGACTGGGACGAGATGGAGAAGTTCTGGCACCATCTTTATTACAAAGAACTTAAAGTTCCGCCCGAAGAATCTAGCCTTATGCATACAGTTAATGCTCTGATGTCGAGAAAAGACAAGTATTTCTGAACCTTATTTTATTTATGTCACAGTTAATTTTTTTTTGTCCCTTTTAACTTCAAACTGGAGGAAATGGAAAATAAATAAAAGAATCTAATCTCGTAATTGCTCTTTATCTTTTCTTGCAGCCAACTGAAAATACAATTCTAAGTCCCGTATTAATTATTAACCGCTTTCAACGTTGAGAGCTTGAGATAATACTTGAGATGCTCTTCTTATAGTATCTCAGTTTTGCCGTAACGTAACATTCCAGGTGAAAGTGTTACGTTACGGCATTGTCTGACTGACCTGAGTGCCTAGCCAAAGTAACATTGGCAAATCTTCGTTATCGCTTCGTTTTCGAAACATCTATGGGATTGACATAAGGTTTCGTTAACTATCGAATTTTAAAACGTCAAATTCATACATGTTTCGAAGCGAAGCGATATCGAAAAGGAGATTGTTCTAAATCGCCCCAAAACCAACAAGCATTTGAAATGTACCTAAATTTTTGTTATATTTTAATATACGATTTGAGAATTATAATTACAAGCGGACACTGCGAAACATTTAATACACTTTTAAAAGTACTTTAATTTTAGTACTTTAATATTAATACCATGAAATCCGCCATCTTTTAAGACAATTATTGTCATTTGCATTGATTGATTGTCATTAGATACATTCCAGTAGGCTAACCGCTGAGTCACCGATCGCTATAGAGTACATTTTAACCATGGAAAGTAAATTATTAAACATTATAAAAAATACTTTCCATGGTTAAAATGGCTGCATTCTGGCGCAGGCTAATCGCTGACCTATCGATTATTTAGTCATTCAGTTCATTTAGTGGTGGATGATAGGTGTTACGAAAACATCGATATTGGTGTCAATATATTTGTAATAAGTATATCAAGTTTTCAGTTTAAATCCGATCTTAAACGACATTTTTTGGTATGTAGTCTTAAAAAAGATATTTTTTTTCAAATAAATTATATATTTTTCAAAGAGCTTTTTATAGATGGCGTTTATTAAAAATAACCTCAAAATCTTTTCGTTTTCTTTTAATAAAAATGTTCACAAAAGTGTCCGTGGGAAAAATTTGTTCTTATGGGCTTATACGAGTCATTTACGATTAGAAAATATTTGTTTCTCTGCTGTTGGTTCTGGGGCGAACAATGTATGGGCGTAGAACAATCTCCTTTGCAAATGTTACTTTGGCTAGGGGGGCAGTACCCTTGCTCGTTGCGAGCACTGCGCTCGACTGTGCTCCGCAATGGAACATAGTCAGCTGATCGAATTGTCGGATAAAGAAGTCGTGTTCCTGAATTCTATGATTTTACTTAATTATTTCATTATTACTAAAATATTACTACCGTCAATGACAAAATTCTTAACTAAAAGACACTCCGATGCCCGATTTACATGCGCTCGCGACGACGGACGCTTGGGGTTGCACTGACCTAAAATTAAGGCGTACCGTAACACTCGCAAAGTGATTCGTCAAAATAGCGACAGTTGGGTGGAGCACGCGGCGCTCGCAACGAGCGGCTCGGCTCGCTCTATTGACAATTCGTCGTAACGTTACGTTACGGCGAAATGTTTCAGGTTAGTCGCCGGCTTAACGTTGAGAGTGGTTTATAAATGCGAGCCTTAAATCTGTTATAAAGTTCATGCTAACGTTATAGGGAAACGATGGCAGAAATAATGTTCGAGACATTCACTGTTCAAGCTTTATATATGTTGAAGACTTCGGTCGCAGTGCTCTACGCCAGTGGAAGGACCACAGGGGTGGTATGGGAGAACGGCAGCGCGTGTTCTTGCGTCACTCCAATATTCGAGGGTTTTCATTTGGAGCATGCCGCAATGTGTTCCCCCATTACAGGAGATTTTCTGACAGACCTGCTTGAACGAATGGTGGAAAAGATGGGGTATTCTTTTAGAACTCCAAAATTGAGAACAATTTTAGAAAAGATTAAGGTACTTAAAAATTATAAATTTCAGTTTATTGTTACTTATGGCCGGTATACATTTTGATTAGTGTTTAGTGCGAGTGGCTCGTTTAGTGTTTAGTGTTTAGCAAAAACACGTTAGGACAGTCTCTGATTAGTGTTAAGTAATTGGGATGTAGACAACTTTTTTTATATAATTATTTCGCTAGCTTGAAAACTGCCCGGGAAATCACAGTGTGAAATGCACACAAATGGCTAGACATGGGTTGTAACAGGGTAAATTGCCTACCTGTTACAACTGTTCCTGTTACACTAAAATAACAGTTCCAACATCCTGTTACAAAAATAACAGCCATGTCGTAACAATTTGCTTCCATTGTTCCGCCTGTTCTGTGGAACAAGCGCTTCTTTACTCTAACCTAAGGACTACTTACATAATGAAAAGAGACAAAGCTTGTTATTTTTATCTATTATGATAATAAACTGTTATTTTTTCTGTTCAGCAAGACTAAACTTTATTACAATTAAGTAAAATCTAATATTATAAAATTTGTTTTCCATTGCGGCAGTTACGGCACACATGCGTCATCTAGTTTTATTATGTAAACCATCATGTCACCTAATGAAGATGCTTGCAGCATTACGTAGCATTACGTTCATTCAGTATTTCACTTAAATTGCGATAGATGGCAGTAGTTATCATAAATTTACTAAACAAATTAAAAAAATAAAGATAAAGAAAGATTGTTGTTAAAAACACAGGTGCAAGCGATTTTCGACCATATTGACGTTTGAAATTTGGTTGGTTTTTTCGCATATTCTCGTTCACTAACTTTGCTACTTCATTAAAAACGGTTATTTTGATAAATTTCTGATAATGTTTTTTAACTAATTATCACTAGTCAAATGTTTCCCTACCTTCCCTTTTTTTCTCCCACATCATTTTTTTCTTCCGGCCATTGCCTGTGCCCCAGCAGTTGAGACATAAATGGTGATGATGATAATGATGAAATACCAGGTGATTTAAGTCTACTGAAGGAAAATTCTAAATTGCGAAAAATTAACCCCAATCTGGGAAGCCTGATCTTTTCCTTAACTCCCTGGCAGCACTAGATGTCCCATTTCCTACCCGCATTTCCTACTTTACCTAAGAATGCACCCATTCCACGTAAATAATAAAGTGCTTAGACATCCTTTAGTTAGGCGATGGCTACACGCGTGGTAAAATATACTGTGATCCATCAGTATTTAATCAGGGGCGTATTTCATAAAAAATAGTAAATTTACTACAATAATTAACCATTGTTGGCATTAGGGTAGGATTATGTTATAAATTATAAAACATAATTATAACCCAATAAACTACTACTATGGTAAAATTACTGTACTTTTTCATTATTTTATGAAAAAGACCCCTTATTTAATACTGATGGATCACAGTATTTACCATGCGTGTAGCCGTTGCCTTATAATCTCAATAAAATTAAAATATGTTTATTAGATTCGCCCCTTTTACCTACCTTTTAACATAACATTGGCAAAACAGTCAAACTCCATTGCGACAAAAAACAAAAAGGCCATAAACAAACACAGGAACAGATAACACGACTAATTTACAAAGTCGAATGTATTTTTGACATGGTCGGTTTATATAACAGATAAAAATAACAAGCTTTGTCTCTTTTCTTTCCATATGTTAGAGTAAGAAAGCGCTTGTTCCCACGTAACAGGCGGAACAATGGCAACAGGTTGTTACTTTGATAACAGCTAGGTACAGGGAACAGTGAAGACGGCGAGAACAGTCTGTTTCGCCTGTTCCTTTGAACAACAGTTATTTCATAGCGCTCGTACCAGGGCGAAACAGTTACATTCAATTATCTGTTATTTTTAACTGTTACAATAAATACGCCTCACGTCTAAAATGGACTCGCCCAAAAACGCTCCATACTAACGGCTACTGAATTATGACGTCACGCCTCAGTAGTTTGTATGCAACGCGTTGGAAATTTGTTCGGCAACTATATTAAATATTGTGTTTATCAAAATGGTTTCTTAGACAAATTTGCTATACATTTTACGAACTAATTAAAGGTATCATTTATTTTAATAAATTTTATACTTTTTAAATGGACTTGTCCACCCAACTTCATCATATCAGCCACACGACACCCACTGCTGGGTATAGGCCTCCCCTAAGGATCTCCACAACGATCGGTCCTGCGCTGCCTGCATCCACTGGCTTTCCGCGACCTCCACCAGATCGTCGGTCCACCTTGTCGGGGGCCTACCCACGGAGCGTCGTCCAGTGCGCGGTCGCCATTCCAGAACCTTTCTGCCCCAACGGCCATCGGTTCTTCTCGCTATGTGTCCCGCCCATTGCCACTTCAGCTGAGCAATCCTTCGAGCGATGTCGGTTACTTTAGTTCTCCTGCGGATCTCCTCGTTTCTGATTTGATCACGTAGGGAAACGCCGAGCATGGCTCTCTCCATTGCTCGTTGAGTGACCTTGAGCCTCCTTATGAGACCCATAGTTAGCGGCCACGTTTCACTACCGTAGGTCATCACTGGCAACACACACTGTTCATAGACTTTCGTCTTGAGACACTGAGGTAAGTCGGACGCGAAGATTTTTCGAAGCTTCCCGAATGCTGCCCACCCTAGTTGGATTCGGCGAGAGATCTCTTTCTCGAAGTTGGACCTACCTAACTGGACTGCCTGTCCTAGGTATACGTAATGGTCAACAACTTCAAGTGTAGTGTTCCCAACATGAACTGGAGAGGGTACAACATGGGCATTTGACATAATTTTCGTCTTATCCATGTTCATCCTAAGACCCACTCTTTGGGAAGCACTACGGAGATCTTCGAGCATTGTGTTCAGGTCTTCCATGGTCTCAGCCATAAGGACTATATCATCGGCAAAACGAAGGTGTGTTAGGTACTGGCCATTAATGTTGATGCCGAGTCCTTTCCAGTCCAAGAGCTTAAAGATGTCCTCCAACGCAGCTGTGAACAGTTTCGGAGAAATAACGTCTCCCTGTCTCACACCACGCTGCAGTTGGATAGGATTTGTGTTCTGGTTCTGTACTCGGATCGTCATGGTGGCATTTTGGTATAAGTACCTCAACACCTCGATATACCTATAGTCCACTTGGCACCTTTGGAGAGACTGCAGCACCGCCCAGGTTTCAATCGAATCAAAGGCTTTCTCATAGTCCACGAACGCCAAGCAAAGTGGCTCATTATACTCCTCAGTCTTCTGTATAACCTGCCGCAGCGTATGGATGTGGTCTATGGTGCTAAAGCCTTTTCGGAACCCGGCTTGTTCGGGAGGTTGGAAGTCGTCGAACTTGCGAGCGAGACGATTCGTAAGGACTCTCGAAAACAGCTTATAGACATGACTCAGAAGCGAGATGGGTCTATAGTTCTTTAAGAGGGACTTGTCACCCTTTTTAAAGAACAAGATCACCTCACTTATGTTCCATGTCTTTGGCGTTCTGCCCTGGACGATGACGGAATTAAAGAGCTTCTGGAGGACTTTGAGTATCGGCTTACCGCCCGCTCTCAGAAGTTCTGTAGTGATTCCATCGTCACCCGCCGCCTTGTTGTTTTTCAGCTGTTTGAGAGCCATACTAATCTCGCACAGGCTGACGTCCGGGATATCTTCGGTATAGTGTCGGGTAAGCTTGGCTCTGGGGTCTTTAGCCTTGCTTTCAACAGGTGTCTGCGTGGAATATAACTGCCCATAGAAGCTCTCGATCTCCCTCAGGATTTCAGGCTTTGATGAAATGATGCGTCCGTCGTCAGTTTTCAGCTTCGTCATCTGGCTTTGCCCAATAGACCCAACTTTGAAGGGTCATAAAACAAATAATATGCTATATATAAAACCAAGAGGTATACAAGCTACTCTAAAAGTTTAATATGTTTACGATTTTTATTAGTATTTCGTTATTTTATTCATTAGTCAACATCCCAATTGTTTTTTGCTAAACACTAAACGAGCCACTCGCACTAAACACTAATCAAAATGTATACCGGCCATTAGGTAATACTTTTTAAGACAAGATTTTCCGTTGAGATTCAGTATTAAACTGTTTGGGTGTTCATAAATAAATTATGTTGATAATATCACAGTTAACTATAAAATCTATAATAGCGTAGCAACTTATTTTTATTTTCCTAACAGGCCGATATATGTTACGTAGCCGAAGACTACGCTGCAGAAACGGAGAAGACTGCTGCAAATGGAGGTATGGGACAGAGGTACACTTTGCCTGATGGAGAACATGTGGTTCTAGGGGATGAACGCTTCCAATGCCCCGAATGTATATTCCGACCATCGATAGAAGGATTGGATTGCCCAGGGCTAGCAGAGTTAATTTGTTCTAGCATCTCGAAATGTGATATGGATTACAGACCTCTGTTGTATGGCAATTTGGTGCCTTCGGGAGGATCTAGCATGTTCCGAGGACTTGTAGCGCGACTGACTCGTGATTTGAAGATGCGTCTACCCGGGGTGAATGTGCAAGTCGATGATTTGCCATCTAGACAGTATGCTCCATGGGGAGGCGCTTCAGTAACAGCTTCGCTTGAACATCTTAAAGGGTTTTGGATGACGAGCAAGGAATACCAAGATAATGGACCGGATGCTGTCAATTACAAATTCTTTTAAAGGACTATTATGAATAGAGATTAAGTATGGATCTTACAGACAAAAACTTTCCTATATTTTACAAGGATGCATGCAATGTAAAATCCTATTCCACAGTTGTTGAACAGATAGGCTTTGCTCAACACAAGATCAATAATTTTGTTTATGTAGGTACCTATTAATTTTACTAGTAAACCAGATAAGTAGTAATAAATATATAATATAGGTTTCTAGATCAGGGGGCCTACTCCCACCTTTTTTATAAGTAAGCTTATATCCAGCAAGCTTGTTACAAGCTCTAAATGATATCACTCAAATTCGTACCACGACATCAAATAACAATCTTGTTTTGTGCTGGGAATGAACGAATGATTACACATATATTGCTTCGAAAAAGCAAAGAAATTATGCTTTGTAAATAGTATACCATTTTATTAGAAATTTATGTACCTAGAATAAAACTTTATGTATAACTAGTTTCCGCCCGCGACTTCGTCCGCGTGGATATTAGCGTGGATTTGGGAACCTTCAACCAGGATCAGACCAGCCGTTTTTACGCGATTAGGCGGGTCCACACCAAGCGTACTGCCTCATGAGGCAAGACGTTAGCCGCGTTTGGCAGACCTCGCACGAAGCTACTCGCTTGGTATTAGTTATTCTGTGGCTTGGTGGGGTGCCTAACCACGTTAAAATGGCTGGTCGGGTCCTGGTTGAAGGTTCCCAAATGATTTTCTCTAATATCTACGCGGACGAAGTCGCGGGTGGAAGCTAGTTTATTACAATAAACAGAAATGGGTCGAGAGATATAAATATCCCTTTCCCGTTTGGACCCGTCCCCGTTAGGTGCAGTGCAGTTCCCCTTTGTTCTCGTTCCCGTCCCCAATCCTGTTCAGAATTGAATCCACATTTATGTCTCCTCTCCCTCTCACTCTCAATCTCCCTCTCCCATCCCCCTTCCCGTCTATTTGGGTGACAATAAATTCCCATTTTGGGTATCAAAAATACTGAACATAGCGTACTGAAATACTAAGTGGGTGAAGGACCGAGGGCGACTACAGATATTGAAAATGGGTGACTTTAAAATACAAATTGGGGTAACGGGCGACCAAATTACTATTTGGACGACAACCTTAGGGCACACAAAATATAAAAAAGGATCATGCTGGATTCTGGGCCATGATGCGCATTAACCATACATATCTCATTGACTTTGACTTTGAAATGTCATATAATAGGAAAATGTCAAACAATTATAACTGTAAACAGCTCCTTGAGATTGAGATTTCTCTTTTCTCCCGCATTATATTTTAATGACATTCTTCCCACGCAATCAGTATAAAATTACTATAGTATATTGGTAATTTCATCAAAGCGCATCATGGCCTAGCTTGTATAGAAAAATCGGCATAATCCTTTGGCATTTATTTTATTTAAAAAAGATTACTACTATCCTAACCGATATGACAAAAAACAAACAAACGTGAAAGCAGCCTAATAAAAACGTGTAAAAAATACCATGTTGGGCAGCTTAAATCAGTTATAATAGTTACCTACTTGGTATAATAGTTGCCCACTCAGTATTTTTGTCACCATTTAGAGTTTTCTCTGCTAACTTAAATTATTTATCACCCATATGTAGTCGCCGATTTTGAGTATTTTTGTAAGTTAGTCGCCCGTTTAGTTATTTTGTCGCCCAAAAAATAAACTGCTGTCCAGTTTAGTATTTAAGTATCCCATTTACAGTCACCTTAAATTATTTCGAGTTACCCATTTAATTAATTCCCTTTTTCATGTCATCATTCATAACTCGTTCACTCAATCCGTACCATAAATCCGTACCATGAGCTGCCTTTTTGACAACTAGCAATCTTGTTTTACGTCAATTATGTCAAATCTAGCGATCTTTCAGCGATCTTAAAAAGGGTGTTTTTGTGCGACACAATCAACATGATTTAAAGTAAAATGTTCCAAAAGTAGATTGTTCATAGTGCACAATATGCACATTATGCATATTTCTAGGCATATTGAGTGAACTTTCTTTAAAATATGACTTATAAATAAGTTATCTTTTACAATTATTTTTAGATGACAAAAGAATGGTACGAAATCACGAAGATTTACTGTGAAGAAAAAGGAAACTACGCCCAGAATGTGAAATTTTTTAACTTGATGATTATTTGTTCATCGGGTGATTTCATTTGTAGCAGAACCAGCTTGTTCATAACCTGTGCGACAATTGGAGGCTTGTGATGAAAAATCTCAAATTCTACTGGTATTTTGTTCGTGAGTTTTCATTATGTGAGTGAGCTTGTGCTCTTATAAATCTACACAACTTCCTTTTAAAATAAAACAGTACATGTATTGTATTATTGCCTTTTTATTAATCATCTTCTAATGGAAACATATTACTTAGACAAGTTGTCCCTACTAAATAAACAAAATCAACATTAATTACAGCACGCCCACCTATGATAGTGCTAAGCTATGTTTAGGTAGGTACCCTAGATTTTTTTGTCGTAGAACATGCACAAAACCTAACTACAAATTTTACAAAACCAATTTATAGAAATAAAGTCACGGCCCTTTTGCTAAGCCTAGCTATAGCTAACGCAATGGTACAAAATAAATAAGAGCAAAGAAAATGATTACTTTATTACTTGATATGGGTATTTATTTATGATATTCACTTTTCAAAATGAAACATCTTTTCTATAAGTATCTAATAAAATTGTCACAGTATTGTTGTACAAAATTATCCTTTTTAAGTCGGAAGCTTATGGCGTTTATGGGTTTATCACCGTATGATTCCCTGGCAAACCTGCAAATAACCAAAAATAATGTAAGTAGGTAGTTAGATACTCTAACATAATTCAATCAAGCGGTTACGAGCACTTCAGTATAAAACGACTTATTTACACTAGGTACTTGCTTTTAAGACCATAAAACAATAAATATAATACTCCAATTTACTTACATGAACTTAAAAGACGTTGTGACTATATTCAGCTCTTTGGAGTAGAATCCTATCCTGTTTACTGCAAAAGTATTAAATTGTCCCCTTTTAAGATATCATGTGTGTGGTTGATTTATCAATAAATTATTAATACGTGGTTATAAATTATATCAATCGAAGGATTATAGCTGTTTAGTGTTTAAGTAAATATTTTTTTGATCACGAGACGAGTGACATATTTACGCTACGCATGACATAAGTAGGTAGGTACCTCTTTGTTCATGGCTATTGTTGAAACCACAGAATAAATAATCACAACATAGCGTATTTTTTCCTATATCTAAGCAAGGTATAGACAAATTATTAGTAAAATTATTCGTTCTTTCCCAGTACTTTGCGGGAATAATATAAGGTTGTTATATTATCATAGTTTGTTTGACAGAAATGTCATGGTACGAATCTATGTAGAGCTCATATCAACATCGCTGGAAAAAAGATCGTTTTGAAAAAGGCTGGTTTAAACAAGCTGTTATTGCTTTGTCATTATAACACATTACATTTTGCATTAATAATTTTCATCATCAAGACTTCCTCATCACGAGCACAGGTAAGTCTTTTTTATACAAACGAACGGCCTCCACAGTGTGCGTCAAAAATCTTCTAAAATATTTTGTTGTTCAGTGTGAAAGTGTTGTATTTATAGTGTTCGTGTTCACTCTGATAAAAAAAGGAAGAACAAGTGTGTTGTATGAATACAAACAATAGTTATACCTAAAGATAAATACAATTAAAATAAAGGAGAAAATAAATGAATGGTCAATCAGAAGAAGAGGAAAGGAAATGCCTCCTAACTCTATCTCTAAAGGACTTGGGAGTCTGAGATTTATGTTTACACGGACAGTTGCCATCAGTATATCATAGCAGACAAGGTGACCAAATACTTCTGATCAGTTTAAAATGTCAATAAGTTCCATGCACTACAAGTTACCTTTACAAGTTCTGATGGTGACTGTGCGAACCAAATAAATATTCGTAAATGTTCGTGTTCATCATGCTCTTGTTCGTTCGTGTCTACACGCCTTAATAATTTTGATTCCATCCTGCCTGTCACTTTTATGATCGCCAAAGGATCGCTAGATTTGACGTATTAAAATGTATGCTTAGGGTTGCTAACAATAATCTACTATGTTATTTTTCTTTTTCATGGGTAGTTACAAAATAAGTATCGAAAACACTTTATACTTAGATAGACTTACTTAGACGTATTAACGCTTACGATTATGGGAAGAATTTTAATGTTAGGTATAAGAATGGGACGGATTTCTGTAAGCGTTAGAATGGCTGGTTGTCTGTATCGATTCACGTCAGGCTGGAGACCAAAAGTTGCTCCCTATTTGCTACCATTTACGATTTACCTACAGACAAATAATTGCTAAACTTTGAAACAAAATAAAGGGACTTCAAAATGACCAGCCATTCGGATATCAGGCATAAGAATAAATAAAACTTATTATTATGTATCAGGATAGCCGGTCAAATCCGGGGGCTAATTGTCTAATTTCAAAAATCTATCGCAATCGCTTTCATTTGACAGATGGATGTGACACATTGCTGCATTTCTTTGGTAAGTTTTTATTTGTGCCAAAAAGAAGCATCAATGTATTACGTCCTGAAAGCGATTGCGATAGATTTTGAAATTAGACAATAGAAAGGCCGGTTGTGTAAACTATTCAAATTCTGGGCACTCGTTGTCTACACCATTAACTCTAAAAGTTCATGTTATTATTTACTTGAGTAATTACTACCTGTATGCAGAACAAAGAAAATATGATTTGTGAGTAATTATTTAGTTTCTTCCAGAAAAAATGTCATAGAACTTGTAAAAAATAAGTAGTAACTTACTTAAACTTGCGCTAAGTTGGCAACCTTAGATATTTTTTGACAAAGAGTGAACAAGTTAAAGATGATCGCAACAAAATTGCTAAGAAATTTGAGGTAGAAACAACCTTCTTTATAGGACGTCGTGGTACGAAAAGTCAATGTAAGACCTAAAAGACATTGCTATAAGAGCTCGTTGTAGGCCCCCTGGACTTTGTCAAAAAATTGCGGTCAAAAATAATTGTCGAGTCAAGTTATTTACTTCTGTTATGCTAAGTATCTAGTTTACGAATTGTTGGCAAGTTTTATCTTGTTTTTTTAGTGCATAGTTTTGATTACTTTTGCGAATCTATCTCTATCGTGTATCTTTAGAAATAAAATATGAATTGCATTCAACGTTTTCTTTTTAAATCATACCTATAACATTATTTTTCTACGAATTTCTATTAGTCACTCAAAAACAGCTCCGATATTCTTTACAATTCAATAGGTTTTCTCAGAAAATACCTGACTCTATTTTATTAACACAAAAAAGTGCTTTAGCTACTTACTTTGGAAGTTTGGGGCAATGTATGTGATATTGTGTAAAATTTGAAGGGTACAAGAGAAAAAAAATATAAGTGTCAATTTCACCTTATTTATTATTAATTACACAAGCCTCACATAATCAGCCTTTCATCGTCCACTGCTGAACACAAGCCTCATACTTAGTAAAATTCATATTGATAAGTTTATATTTGGAATAAAAGTCTAAGTTATTTTAAACGTTTTATTAAAATTGTGTACCTATTAGAACTACAATCCTTATTCCTTACTAATTATATAGCTCCTATCCTTCTATATCTAAATAAATAAACAATATCATAAAGCACAACCAAAAGAGAAACAACAAAAATAAAAAAATAAAAACTACTGAACCGATCATCATGAAATTTTCCATTCACATTGCCAGGGGTACAGAGATGGACATAGGGTACCTACCTTTCATTGCGAAAAAAAAGTAATGTTCCCGAAGGGAATCAAAAAACTTTCCACGCAGACGAAGTCGCGGGTGGCCGCTAGTATTAAATAAAATTCACCGCGGCGCCACTTTCGGTCATACAACCGCCTTAATAAAATTCATGTTTCATATGTATTCAGGGTTTATATTTATACTCTTGGGTAGAATAAGTCAAAGTTATTTTAACATAAACATTTTTAAAAATATATTGAGAGAGCTAACCAAATATTCCAATTAAAAATTATGAAAAACATAGACATGATGAAAAACGATAAATTAAATAAAATGCACCAAAAAAGCGATGAATGCACTGAAGGAAAAAAATCAAAGAAAACTTAAATATATAGGTATAAAGCTTTGACACATCATGACAGGCCGCCAACCTATTGGACTTCACAACGACGGGTTCCGGGCTATTTGTATTAACCGATATTTTTGAAACTTTACACCAGAGGAGTTTAAAGTTTCTATTTTTAGAAAAAAAATCATAACTTTAGCAAATCGTATTATTTTTTAAAAAAGAAGGATATTATAGTTTTTGTAACATATTACCCATGATTGAATTAATATTTTTTTCTAATATTCCTATTTTTAACGAAGATAAATGTCGCTTAATATAAAATGACTCATATTTTACTTTTTTTTGTTCCAGGCTAAATGACTTAACCGCCTATGGTTACTGTTTCTTGTTCCAAGCTAAATGACTTAACCGCCTAGGCATGCAAATAATGGCTCTAAGCTAAGTGCTTTTATCAAAGAGTTGGTCATATTTCAAACCTAAGCTTATTGATTTAAATACCATATCTTAAACTCATTCAAAATGATATTGGCGCCTTACAGGAATGGAGTAAAACAAATGAGATGGAGTTCAATACCGATAAATGTTTCGTGATGTCCTTCACTCGTAAGCACAACCCTACAAAATGTAACTATACCTTAGATAACAATGTTATCGCTCGCACAGACTATATTAAAGACCTGGGTGTAACTTTCGATTGTTCTCTAACTTTCAATGTTCATATATCACTCGTTGTCCGGAGCTGTTTCAGTCGTTTAGGATTTATCCTGCGAAACTTACGGGACTTTCAAAATCACGACATCATTAAACTTCTTTTCTATAGTCTTGTAAGAAGTTCACTGGAGTCTAGCTCTTGCATATGGAATCCTCATGAAGCCAAGTACAGGCTAATGTTGGAAAAGGTACAGAAGGCTTTTCTTAGATATTATTACAAAAGAATTTATGGCTATTATCCCTTTCTATACCCTACAAAATTCTTACTAGGGATGTTGGGGATGAACTCGTTGGAGGTCAGAAGGGCGCGATCAGAAGTTATTACAGCTACAATGATTTTGCGTGGATGTATGGATTCACCTGAGTGTGTCGAGCAGTTGTCGCGTTTGTATGTACCAGATAAGTATTTGCGTATTCGCTCTAATCGCAGACACCGGCTTTTTGCAACACCCCAATGTCGCACAGTGGCTCGGGCACAGTCCCCGCTTTGTCGTATGCAAAACGCACTTAACACACTCTTGTCAGCTTATCCTGATTTCGATGTATTTGTTGACGATGCGAAATTATTTCTATCTCAATATGATATTGTTAATTTTGATTAGCAAGCATAATTATGTAATTGGGCATTAGCCCGTTTAATTATGATAAATAAATATAAATATAAAATATAAATGTATGGCTAATTAGTTTTTGTGACAGATTTTTTTGTAATAAATTGTTTGTGAATTTAACAAAGAAGCTAATTGTATTAAGCGACATTTCTATATATTTATAAGGTTAGGCTAAATGCTTTAACGTACGTTGCCTGTCAATTGTTGCTCCAGGAAAAAAGTTTAAACGACTGTCAGGTATTTGGTAGTGAGCTTAAGTACACAGTTCCTAAATTTGTCAATATTTTGTGTCGCTTCATGCATTGCAGTCATAAAATGGGCTCAAAAATGCAGTTGTATTAAGCGACAAAAAAGTGCTCCGATCGTCACCAAGCCCAGCTCAAACGACGCAGAAAAATTCGCTGATTCCAAATATGTATAAAAGTCTATATCGCCCAGAGTGTCGCTTAATACAATTAGCCCGGAACCCGTCGACAAGAATTTTATATTCATAAGTTCTTGGACCTGCAGTTTTTCTCTGGAATTTTAAATAATCCTCATCGTTTTTAGCCTGTATGGTTTTACGTTTATATCCGCGCGCGATGAGAATGGGATGGAACCTTGTCAAACTAAGACGCGCAGGTACCCATTTTCATCGCGTGGGGATTAACCTCAAATTTTAAATGTTAATAATTTGGACACACGTCAGTCCTATTGTTGGTATTTATTTCTTTTTATAATTAATCTTATGTAATTTCCCTCTAATTATGTGTTTCAAATAAGGCCAAGCAAAACATATGATAGATTACAGCGGTTCCCGAATTCTTTTGGCTACGGAACCCTTTTTGGGCGGAACCCTAGCTCAAGTAAAAACTAAATTAATCAGGGTTGTCACTATTAGGAATAGAAAATAGGACAAGCCGCAAGCGGGCGCGAAGCGCGAGCCGCGAAAAATTTTTGGAATTTGAAATAAAAAGAAAAATTTCCATCCACATTTTGTATTGCTACGAGCCTCTCTCATTAATTCCGCATCATTATTATATTTACTTATGAATTCCGAACAAGACATGTCTTGCAATTCTGCTTAGAGCAACATTAGGACATTTAAGCGTCATAAGGGAAAAACCTCGCTTAATAACATAAGCATTTGAAGGCGGTATGCTTTAAGCGCGAGATACAACGCAAAATAAGGCATTTAACTTGTTATCATTTATGCTTTTAAACATTTGGCTCGGTATTCACATCTTCTAAGTATAGTTTGACTTTAAAATAAGCACTTTTATGATATAAAATATTTATTTAGTTAGAACTAAAAGATACGTTATATACCTATCTTGAATTTATACCTAAACTCTTGAATTTTCGCGGAACCCCTGAGAGCCTCTCACGGAACCCTAGGGTTCCGCGGAACCCTATTCGGGAACCGCTGTGATAGAACATCCAAAAGTGCTGGAATCAATAGAAATCAATTTGATCAAGTAATATCAAGTACCTGAAATAAAACACCTTTTAACGGATACTAGCGCTGTTTTATTGTAAGTACTTTGGTAATCAGTTGGTATTTGGTTTTTTTTCCGCGCTAGTAGGGTAAAGTGCCTAGTTTTCGGCCACTTAAGGCAGTTGTTGACTTTGAACACTTGTAACTTTAATTCAACAAATGGTAATGACCCCAAATATTTTTTATGTGGTTGGATATATCCTTAAAGATTACCTCTATTTTTTTCGAAATTTTATACTCAGTTTTGTCATTAGTAATTATTTTCCAAAAAAGTCTGATTTGCCCAGTGTCCGGCGCCCCCGTTCCTATTTCCGGCCTCCCTGTGCCCAGTATACTGGCCGCCTTTCAAAGAACATGACGGCCGGATACTGGGTAAAAGCTAAGCTAGCCCAGTAAGCGGCCTATGACTCTTAATGCAATTGAAATAAGGGCAATCTTTCTTTGATTATTACATGAAATTGAATTTCAGATAATATACTTAACAAGTATTGTCCTATGGCTTTGCTTGTGATGTGAACTATTTTTGTTGAGTAAAAAAATATTAATAGTACTTTTATTTAATATTTGCTATTAATAGGAACCTTTATATTTATTTTGGAATCAGCCTTAGGGCCAACGCAAGCTGCTGGACGCGAATCGAAGCGAAGCGCCAGAATTCGCTTAGACTTAAATCAAGAACAAATAATAGTTATAACTAATAAAATAGTTTCTATATGTCAAGTAACTCTCTAAAAACAATAAAAATAAATATTATCATAATGAACGGAAGTACGTATAATCTGTAAAAAAAATTGTGTTGTTGTAATTAATTGCGATTCATTAGTAGTACCTAGTATTAGTAAGTTTTTGTTAGGAATTTTCGGCTTGTATGGAGGTAGGTAGCCAGCGCCCCAAAAGCCTGTAACATGATTTTCTGATTTTAGGGTTCCGTACCAAAATGGTAAAAAGCAACCCTGATGGTGTGACTCAGTCTGTCTGTCTGTCACAGCTGGATATCTCGAGAACTACTAATGGCATCAACTTGAAATTTGGAATAGTTTAAGATGACGTTTGTCCAACTATTTTGCAAATAAGAAAAAAATTAAAAATAAATATTTTTTAAATAAAGGGATTGAAAAGGGGTCTTAAAAATTTAAAGTGGGGCGCCTAAGGCATGTGGGGTATAATCCACTACTAGTCAACAGATGGCGCTGACCTTACAAAATTACGTTAGATCCACTAATAGGTCAAGAAATGGCGTTGACCTAAAAAAATATTGTTCCACTATCGGTCAAGAGATGGCGCTGACCTAATACTGCAATAATAACTTTTTGTATTCTACTTTGCAGTGTATTTATTAGGATGGTACGGAAACCCTCGGTGCGCGAGTCCGACTCGCTCTTGACCGGTTTATTTATTTATGTATTTTCATGAAATAAAATAATAATATAGGTATAATAATAATTTTTGTATTTATTTTTATTTAATTATAATCATTTAGATTAGTATTAAAGTGTAGTGTAGAAATAAACAAGTCTAGCTATTAGGTATGAGCCTGTTTAAAAACCGCACCGCTCAGTGCAGTAGCGTTCGTTTGAGTAATTCACTAACATACATTTCCTAATTACCAAGAGACAAAAAAATAATTTTATTAGTAGATAAACTTCAAAGCTGGCCGGTTAACTGGTAGTATTTTGCAGGATAGCCAGTATACCGGCCTCCTAGTGTATACTAGGAGGCCGATAAACTGGGCAAGCACCCAGTAGAACCGGCTACCCGTTTCCATACAAAATGGAAGAATCAACTTCTTATACAAGCACATTTAGACGGCCGAGTACTGGACACAAAATACCTTAAAGTTAATGAAAAGGGATAGCATTATACATTCTTCTATGGAATCCTTCTTTTGACAAAAAGAGACAAAACAAAATATTGAACTCAGACCCAGTTAACCGGCCCCCGGCCGGTATACTGGAAACATGTGATTTCGTTGTCTAGTAAGGAGGCGGCCCCTTGATATTTCTAAATATTTGCTTATTAAGCCATATTTAACGTTAAAATAGTAATAAATAACAACATACCTTGAGCATAAACTAAATATTTACCTTTCATCGATGCCCTAAAGGACAATATTGACTATTTGGCAAGAGCTCTCCACAATTTTTTTTTATCTCCACTTGCGAAATCGACCCAGATGCGGTAGGCTTCAACGTGAAACACGAATTATAAAATATTCCGAAACATTTCGCTAGTGATGTCCATACCATTCGATATATCGATAACAATGTTGCCAGGAAAAGATCCTAATTGTTAAGAATTTGCCACGAATTTCTTATTTTATTCGAAAAACGAAATGGAAATGGAAAAGACGAAAATTATGTCAAATGCCCATGTTGTACCCTCTCCAGTTCATGTTGGGAACACTACACTTGAAGTTGTTGACCATTACGTATACCTAGGACAGGCAGTTCAGTTAGGTAGGTCCAACTTCGAGAAAGAGATCTCTCGCCTAATCCAACTCGGGTGGGCAGCATTCGGGAAGCTTCGAAAACCGTCCGACGGGTGTGTAATGTATGACCTAAATTTACATGCACTAACGATCAGAAGATATAATAACATTTCATATAATTTCATTTGACATACCGATCAAATAATATAACATACAGTTAATATAATTTCACTTGACCTAAATACATGTGATATAAAAATTATTTGACACAATAATCATTTGATCTAATAAACAGATGATACAAAGCACATTTCATATAACATTCATTTACTCTATTCAACATTTAACATAATTTTATTTGACCTATGATTTAAATGCTATAAAAACAAGCATAGCCCAAAAATATTATTTCATTACTTATATATTTTTAACTACACCCATGCTTTAAATCCTCCATAAAGGGTTCTGAAATAGTTAGCTTACTGCCAACATTACAGTATCGCTCCGCTGCGAGTGGTCAAAACACTACCCTAACCTAACCTACCTGGTGCATTAAGTTATTCTTTATAGCGGGGGCCTGGGGCCAGCCCCCCAGCAAGTATTTTGCAAGCAAGCACCCAACATGCAAGCATACAAGCAAGCATGCAGCAAGCAAGCAAGCATGCAGCAAGCAAGGCAGCATGCAAGCAAGCATGCAGCATGCAAGCAAGCATGCAGCATGCAAGCAGGCATGCAACATTCAAGCAGGCATGCAACATGCAAGCAAGCATGCAACATGCATGCAAGCATTGTGGAGCTCCGCTCGCTTCGCTCGCTCCGCTGCGAGTGGTCAAAACACTAACCTAACCTAACCTACTGGTAGGTGCATCAAAAGTTTTTCTTTATAGCGGGGGGCCTCAGGCCCCCCGACCCCCCGACCCCCCCGAGCAGGGGGGCCAGCCCCCCTGCATCCCCCGGCAAGCATTTTGCAAGCAAGCAAGCAAACATGCAGCATGCATGCAACATGCATGCAAGCATTGTGGACCCCCCCGAGCAGGGGGGCCAGCCCCCCTGCACCCCCGGCAAGCATTTTGCAAGCAAGCCTACAAGCAAGCATGCAGCATGTAAGCAAGCATGCAGCATCCATGCAAGCAAGGATGCAGCATGCATGCAAGCATGCGAGTGGTCAAAACACTAACCTAACCTAACCTACTGGCAAGCTACATGCATGCTTGTAGGCTTGCTTGCATGTCTAGTCATTGTTGTGTCATAATATATGTATGCTAATAGATGTTAGTACATTCAACATTAGTTATTTAATAATAAAGCAAGCATCATAATAAAAAAAGCTAGTTATTTCTATTTTATAGTAAAAGTTGATTATAACATGTAAAATTAGATCAAATGATATGTATATGAAATATAAGTTAGATAAAAAAGCAATATATCAAATGATACTTATGGGATATAAACGTTAGAGCAAATGTAAATATGGCAAATAATAATGATGACAAATGAATAATAGGTTAAATAAAAATTATGTCATATATTTTTAGGTCAAATAAAAATTAGATGAAGTCAACGTTAGTGACATTGAAATTAGATTTACTGTTTTTATGGCAACCGAATCGCATCCGTGAAACGTGGCCGCTAACTATGGGTCTCATAAGGAGGCTCAAAGTCGCTCAGCGTGCAATGGAGAGAGCCATGCTCGGCGTTTCCCTACGTGATCAAATCAGAAACGAGGAGATCCGCAGGAGAACTAAAGTAACCGACATCGCTCGAAGGATTGCTCAGCTGAAGTGGCAATGGGCAGGACACATAGCGAGAAGAACCGATGGCCGTTGGGGCAGAAAGGTTCTGGAATGGCGACCGCGCACCGGACGACGCTCCGTGGGTAGGCTTATTTTACTCTTTGGGGTAGGCCCCCGACAAGGTGGACCGACGATCTGGTGAAGGTCGCGGAAAGCCAGTGGATGCAGGCAGCGCAGGACCGATCGTCGTGGAGATCCTTAGGGGAGGCCTATGTCGTGTGGCTGATATGATGATTCGAAAAACTGTTGGGGGGCCGGATAACTGGGGACGGCCGGTTAACTAGGCATATTACCCTATCCGTTAAAAAGTGTTTTATTTCATGTCTAGTGAGCGCGTAACTTGAGAAGTGAATTTATCAAGTAGGTACTTACCTACCAATTCATTTGAAAATTATAATTTAGCTCATGTAATCAATTATCATAGAACATCTTATAAAGAGTAACCCAATAGGAGCGCATTTGCACGAAAAAAATACACACAATTTAAAATCATATTTTTATTTTAAATTGTGTGTATTTTTTTCGTGCAAGTGGTAACTCTGAAATACGTCTGTGCTATGCCCTATGATTGTCCCGATCATATAAAAGGTGTAGCACTACACAAAAGAAGAACGCGCTAACATTCTGAAATGAAAACTCGTTCCAAAAGGGGGAAAGTGAATTCTGCTTTTCAATTATATTTCGTCATAATGGGTGCTGAGCTGAGGTGCCGCCCGACACGTTTTCTCTCTAACTTTGAGCCAATAACACAACAATCTACTAACGAAGTTCAAACGTTCTCTGACTCGTGTGAGCACTCTATAACATGACGATTAACTCGTGTTTATCGTGACAATGGCGTAAAACTTTCTTTACGAACTTAGTTCTAGCAGGCAGCAGCGACGCAGCGTGTGTATGGGTTTGTGCTTAGAGTAAAGCGGTGTGTAAATTTTAAGCTTTTGCTCGCTGCATGTATAGCTAAACACAGAGTGCCTAAGTCGGTATTAACAAATCACAGCGGCTTTAAATTGTACCACTAAAAGTATTTTGAAGTAGTGATTTTATTCTTTGTGGTCAATATTCTTCATAGAAAGCAACAAGAATGTATTAAGAACTATAGTTTCCGAAGTACTTACGCGTATTTACGGGTCGTTTGATCTCAGTAAATCTGTTACTTTCATGTTTTTAACACATTTTTATTAGGTGTGTGTTTGTTTCTCCACATAGGTAAGTAGTTTGCGAACGATTTTATACTAGCTTCCCGATGAGCTAGAGACTTTGTAATGATCCCCCCCCCCCCTTAATAAACTAAGATGAGATACCTGGTGATGGTATTTTATTGGATTCTAGTTCTTACTGTTTTACTATATGGATTGGTGATATTCTAACCCTAGCATAGTTAACCTAACGCATACCTAACTACAAATCCCATTCATGTTGATTAGCCGCTAAACGGCTTCCGAACTAACCATCCCTACTTGTGATTCCATTAAATGTTTTATCTATGTTTTGCCTAGTTTATTTTCCCTAACCCTATTTTATTGCATGATAGAATAATCTAATATTAATGCTTTTGTAAGTGTGAAATGGGCGCGTAATGTCTAGTGATATTTCCCAAGTTGTAATCCGTAATTACCCTAAGTTCTCGAATATTGCTGGGTGGATATAAATATTAACTTTACATGACTAACTTTAATTATTTATGCTTCGATAGATAATGAACTAAGAACCTATTACTAAAAGAAGGAAATTACTTTGCCTGATTTTCCTACAGAATAGAAATTAAGATATTAATTGCTCATTCCAAATTGACCCAACTTCATACTAATCTGTTACTTTGTTTAACGCTTAGAAATAACTATGTTTATCAAATAAAATACCGATCTATTTTATTACGGAGGACCCTAATCCATTAGATTTCTACCTTATGATGTCATGGTCATGCTATATCAACTTTATTGATAAATTTATTACTAATTAGTTATAACTTCAACAATGAATTACTAGTGACCCCCTGCTGTGTTAATGAAAAATTGAGAATTTACCTATTTTACTACTATACTATCAGTTATAAAGAATCTATTATCTATGTCAACAATGTTTCAATTCATATCTTTGGATTTACTTGACAAATTTTAATAATCATAGCCGGCCCGACTGCGGCTTTTAGAAAATCTCTAGAATTTGTTAATTTTCTAACTTTAAAAGGGAATAATGTTATTTAAATATCTTGGAAAAGTATCTTAGGGTTGCCTCTCACCTAGTTTTCTATGTTAATGGCAGAACCAATACTGAAATTATATTATGAAAATCTGAATGTTTTGCTTTTATGATTTATTTCTTTATTTCTATTCGTCTAATTTGATGTATAGATGTCCTAGCTCTGAACAAAGGATATGGAACCAACGCTCTGACTACAAGGTGAGTGTAGTAAGTATATTTTGTAACGTTAAGTATGTGCTTAAACAAATGGGGCTTCGCTCATCACTATTGGATTGCATAGTTGGTCGTGGCCTATCTTCAGTTTAATGTGTTTATACCCAAAGAAGAATGTAATCAGACGGTTTCCTAGTTAATGGTATTGATTCCTCATCTTACAACAAAAGTATTCGCTTTTATTACTAGGTCTCAATTATTCCTGTTATTACAATTATTACTTAATAAAATTACTACTAAATGGATATTATTACTCTTTTGATATAACCAGGGAAATAGAATTTAAGTTTGTAATTTTCCTAAATAAGTTTACTTTAATCTCATACTAATTCTTAATATTTGTTACTATACCATGGAGATTTTAATAGTCCTCTAGCGATTAGAAATGGAGATACTATAGGAAAGAGATAAGCGTTTCCTCCTACATTCCGCTGAATGAAGTAAGTACGAACAATGTTGATAGAAATTGGTCAAAGTGGATTTAAGAGTTAATTGGAGTATTGTTATAAATTAGTAGGGTAGAAGAGGGTATATCGGGCCATAATAGACAATAGGGTAAAAGGAGGTAACTCGAGCTATAAAGAAAGTTAAGTTTGGGTAATTCTACTCCGCTACCAAATATTAGTTTATTTGTCATATACAACGTTATTCTAAGTAATGTAAATCATCCAATGTCGACTTAGTTTATCAAGATAAGAGAGGTAATTTGAAGCAAGTTAAGAAGTTATAGTCGCCTAAAATCAAGGTATGGATAAACCCGTCTTCGTCACTGATTTAGAATTTATTTGCTATCTTTAGTGTTACTTAAAAATATACAATGTGGCTTTCCTGGCTAGATAAAGAGCCCCTCCACCGCTCAATATGGTAAGCCTCGTCTCCAGAACTGGGCAACTTTCCCCCAGGACCAGCCAATTACAATCATTCTTTAATTTAAGTAAAGTATATGGTCGATAATCTAAGTTTGTCTGTATATTCCAACAAGAAGAGGACAAGCAAAATGCTCCAAGCGATTTCCCAGTTTTTCACAATTGAGATATTCTTTTCTCAAATGTGATGGCCAGATCAATTTTTTTTTCTTTTTTTTTTTTAAATTCTGATTTATCTTATATCAACATAAATTCAATCTTACAATTTATGAACTTAAAAAAGGGAATAAGTACTGGAAAATCTAGGGATTTCAGAAGGAAAGTTTATTAAATTTAGGGACATATAATAAATAAATATTTGCGTTAAACCTTTCCTACTTTTGAACAATAGCTTTGGATTGCATTGTCAAAATGGCATTGAATAAATCTTCTTATGATTATTGTGTGATAAACTTGATATTGATTTCCTTTAAATTGAGTCGACTGTTAAATTTGATTTAGAATATTTAACTCAGAGAATACTTTGATTCCAGTAATCGTGAACTTAACATATTCACCAATTTATTTGATACTTTCATAGTATATAAATGTTGGTCAAAGTATTGTTTAGTGCTACATACCGAGCATTATTTTGTTAATTTGCGGAAGCTTACTCAATATTGTGTCTTGTGATATTAATGAGTTGGAATTGACATGGCTCAAATAATATCACGGGTCAACATTACACCCAGACTTTTATTTAGCATTCATCCACATTTATTACCAAAATATTTTATTTTATTTATAGTCAACAGATTGAAACATGGTCAAAATTAGTAAAGTCAGCCCAATTCAAAGATATTACTTCTATTATGATTTGATAATCTATTAGTTAATTAGATTGTGCGTCCAGCTAGCTTTAGCACAATGGTAGGTAGATATTTTTCATTCACTGAAATTTATTTACAATGCCACTTCACAACACCCATAGATGCCACTGAGAATTTAAGATAACAAATTCACTAACACATTCCCATTAAACCCTCCAACTTGCTCGCATTTACCTGCCTTGACACAACCTAAAAATTGTCATACATTTTAATTTACTTTGGTCATGATCCGCCATGTTGTTTATCAAAATTAGCTTGGATGAAATGCATCACTTAGAGAACCAATAGCGGCCATTTTGTAATGCACCTAGCAATTTTCCTATCGATAAATAATAATTCGGCCATTTTGTTGAATTATGCCTAACTTATCCTTCAACAATTTCGAGTCTAGAATGCTAATTTTACATTGTGACGACCTACCTAACTAGATTTTCACTCGTTCCACATGCCTGCCTAGCAGATTATGCGCCTATTCCGCTCTATTGACGACGATTCACAACACCAGTATCACAAGCCCCCCAAGTTTTGTGATACTCTACCTAATTTTCGCGCGATTAACCCTACAATTGACCTATGATTTTACCTGCCTAGTTCAGACTACATGAGAATTTCCTATGCCAATTTTTGTGGTTCTTACCAGCGCCACACGTCGCCCCATTCCTGTACAGTTTTGAGCGGCACTCACCTAGCATAACCTATCAACCTTTACGTGCCAGAATCGGAGGGGAAGGAGCCGATTCCGGGGCCCTAGCTCAAGGAATAATGAAAACCTGCCCTCGGGGCTTAAACGGAAAACAGAACTACGTTCTAACGGCAGCACTTGATGAAGCCTTTTTCCATATTAAGTCACGCAGGCTTACATTATGTGACTAACTAGGCAGACCAACGAATTGGCCGCCCGTTTATGACGCCACAATCATAAACTTCAATTTTACCTAGTACCCCCCTCGAAAGTCCATAGCGAATCGCCCCAGTACGACACAATCCTATTTTTAATTATTCAAGATAAAAAACTCCCTTTCCCACATTTCATTTCATATGAAATTAGTTTTAGAAAATCTATTTTCACTAATTCTTGAATTTACTTGATACAGCTACGTTAATTTGATGTAAACTTCACAACCAAACTATATATTTCAGTCAGGCTTTAATTTTACCATTTAAAGCTCATCTGAAACATTTCCCCAAAGGTTAGAAACTTGCCCGTGCAAGACCTATACACATAGACTTTCGTTTCTTTCACTTATTTGCTGACTATTTCGGTCTTGAGTTAAAGAAAAACTTGTTCAGCAGCCATCTTACAGAGGGAAGTGTGCTTGCGTCTTCTTCGGTGAGCGTCAGTAAAGGAAAGAGCCCCGGCTCCCCCGCGCCCGGCCTTATATACATGCGGAAAAGTTACCTCTGCGAAAATCTTGATGACGCTTCATCTTATTGGTTCTTAATTTTTTAGAGTGCCCTGTCACTAATTTTCTAATTTACCCAATAATGGGGTAATTTCTCCCTGAACTAATCTACCTATCACGTGAATATAATAATAGGAACCCGTAATTACTTCGATACTGACGATAGTTATAATTATAAATATAATTAGTTTTGCTTATTCTAGAATTTACAAAACTCCTCACATACGCAAATATTGTTCTAATTTCCTAATGACACAATCGATTTAACCTTCCCTGTACGTTTGAATACATCTTTTGGTCTATCGCTATTCTAACCTCCCAAGAAAATCTTATAATCAATAAATATGTTATCTGACCGCTTTTATTATTTCCAATCGACGCATAGCTTTATTTAATAATAGCAAAGATTTGATATTAACCCAATGATATTGAATGAGAACCCAATGATATTATGCTTAACCAACCAAACTTGGGGTATAATAACGCTAACAACGAATATTACTCACATACGTAACCTACTGTTGTATGTGCCCTATTTTGTCGCCTCATCTTACAATTTGCCTCTTCAGTCACTGAATGAGTTTATCTACATACTATGGTATTTTAAAAATATTTCAAACCCTCTCTGTCTCTAACTTTTCTTTCTTGTGCAAAAGTAATGGCATCATTTTTATTTCTTCATCTATTCGCCGTTTCTATTGTTATTTCTAGCCCAAAGTCACTTTTACTGAAAGGTGACCGTTGAATATCCTTCCACATAACATTTAATCTATTCATATACCTATTATTGTGGGTAAAGGATTTGTAATCTCAAAGTATTATTCAGAAAATATAAAATCAATTAAAGTTTTTATTGTATTTGCAGATTTACTATACTGAATATATGGATATCATATTTCTTACTGTAAGATAATCAACGTCGTTTATAAAATCTAAGCATATATTTTCATCTATTCAAAACAAAGGAACATTTGATCGCTTATTGATGAATCGAAAATACACCAAATCCCACAATTTCGAATATACTAGCCTTAAGATGAATCCAGGCCTTAACACCCCCGACTCATACATACATACATACGCGACCTCTTTTGCCGTTCCCCTGGCACGGAACCTTGCTCTCGAGTCCGACTCGCACTTGGCCAGTTCTTTTCCCATATTATATTACTAAGGGTACTTTATAGACTCTAACTGGTAACATTTAATTTTACACGTCACCATTGCGAATTATGATTGGCTACTTTAAAATCTGGCGCCATGTAGCTTAATCTTAGGAAAATCCACGCCCACACATAATCCGAGCTCACGATTGGCTACCGCAAACATTTTCCCTTCGTCTTTTTGTTTATGAACAAAGGAAAGCCACGATCCATTCTACGGTATGTTGTTTTTATGTCTAGTTCCTTTTACAACTTTTTACTAGTTATTGTTTCTATTTAATGTTTATTTATTACAAATATAATCATTCGTAATCTTCCTTTACTTTTAATATTAAATGATTTTACTTTATTCATAATCCCAAGCTTAATTTACAAATAGTGTTTTTTGAAATTTGCTGAAAACGAAACGCGATATGTGTGTTTACACCAAACCTAAACATTATTTTACACATCTAGTTATTAAATTATTATTTGTTTATTTTAATATTTTATAATCATTCTACTCCTTTTTACCTTTAAAATATTAATTGATATAATTTACCAAAGATTATTTCGTTCTCTTTTTTTCTTCTCTTTAAAATATAGAGTGATTTTTCTCTATGGATTATCACTTTAGTTCCAAAAACGGCCACCAAATGTCAAATGCATTTGTCTATGTAAATGTCAACGAATTGTTTATTATTGTAGAAACATATTTTCAGGTTAAAGAAATCCCGCAAAAGTATCCGTTTTTTATATAGAAATATGATATTTCGTAAATGTTGCATTTGCAAATCGCAGTCATAGCCTACAATTATCTGTGATCAAAGAGTTTGTGCTACGAGAATACTTTTGTAATTGCAGTAAATATCGTAAAGCCAGACAACATTTAAAGACATCCCAAATTGCATAAACAACCCCTTTTTTATTAAAATGAGAATAAACATCCCTTCAGGTAAGTTATTCAACGAGTTTATTTATTGATTCAATCACATAACTTTATTTATTTATTGTTTACAACTATTTTTTCCAACCCTGGACTTCTTTGTACCTCGCAGATTTACAAATTATCACTAAAATAGAAGTTAATTGAAAGAAATGGAGTCTCCAAGGCGATAGAAAAAGGTAATACATTGGAGGCGATGGGATTATTAAGGAGCAACAAAATATCTTTCCCAGTGCCGGTTCATAGGTCAGTAACCCCTCTTATTTTTATTTTTATTAAATATTTGAGACAAAGATAACATGTTCAATTTTGAACTGTTACAGCTCGACCCCAAAATTTATACATAGGTGACAAAACTACGTATTGGATCCGAAGTAAAATTTTCTTCTCAAATCTCAAATATTTATATTACCCCTTCTACTGTTGTTTCTTTAATATATATATATATATTCGAATCTTCCCCCCTCTTTCTATAATCCTAATCATTATTATTTCCCCAAGATCAAAGAATTGTTGGGTGAGCCCTAGTGTAAGTGAAATTTAAGATTGTAGAGTGTATTTAAACCAAGACCATATCAAAAATTATTAAGCGAGTTTTAAGTGTCTGTTGCTTTTGCCAATTCCGTCGTATGCATATTCAACACCAGAGTCGTACAAAATCACGGTAAGGTGTGGGTTGTGAATCCACAGCTCCTAGTAAGCCTACATGGACAAATAAGACCTTTCCTAACCTTATGAAAAAGTACGCGCAATGCGCTTCATATTTGTGCATTGTACCCCTCCGCAATCAAATATTACTCCTTCCAAACCAAAGGCTTAGCGGCGAGCATATACAATGACCATATATTTCCAAAAGCTTACTTAAGACTCTGGAACAACCCTAATACAGCCTTGGAGAGTGTGCAGTTGCCGAATATCAATTTAGCTCTTAGCTTCTTGTGTAGTATGAATTTTGGACAGCTGTTTACACCAGGACAATTACAAACTTCAACTGTGTTTGTTTCTCTCTTTTTTTATTTTTTATTAACCTAACACCAAAAAGTCCTACTGTACCAAATTCAAGTTTGTCAACCCTAGACGCCGGCCTGGCCGCAAGCACAAACCTAGCGCTAAAGCAGTGTGATGGTCCTATCTCTTGGAAAGATAATAAGCCTGCATTCAGGTTTCACATATGTTATAATCCAAAGCCCTCCTATAGAATCTATATTTTAACTAACGTTCCTTTCTCTCAACAACTTTCATTCTTTCATTCTCTTCGCTCATCACTCTATTCATACTTCTATCCTATTTTAGATTCTCATTTTGTTCATCTTTTCTCATCACGCGGCACCCACTATCATCATTCACTAGCCTACATTTACGCCACCCAAGATTATATCATAGCTACAGACTGAATACAAAATTTATACAACTAACGATGAATGATTTTGAATTATATTTTCAATGATAAGATTAAATACGTCGTCTGTCACCATATGGAATTCTACGCAGATTGCATTAAAATATCTGTTAATTAGATTGCAAATAAATTACGCAATAGTAATTACGCAATAATAACGTCTGTACGCTTTAGATTCGCTTATCCCTAAGCATTCCCCCAGTACGCATCTCTACTTTACGCAACTCTCCTATTTCACAACTATACACCGCTCCTTTCGTTAATAAATATCCCTGTTCAAACTAAATGTATTTCCTTTTATTTCAGTAATCCTGCTTTTGTCGATTATTAAATTTTGAATACCATTAGCAGTAATACCTCATAATTCATTTTATCTGTTTAGTCATTTATATTTATATATATTTATACATGTATATATAATTGCATATATTTTAATGATTCATAAATTGAAGAAATCTCGTACATTTTCGATTCCACAAGCGTCTTTCCCTTATTAAGATACCTTTTTTCTTTCCAGTATCCCTTAATAATCTAAGATTATGTTAGTAGTAAATCGTAAAAGTTAATTCTCTTGAATATATCTACTTACTTATGAGAAAAAAAAAATTCCCCCCCGAAGAAAAAAAGCCGCCGACACTCCCCTCTATCTGACATTACAACTTTAAGCAACTCAATAATTAAACCATCCATTGGGTTTATGTAAATGTTTGTTAATTTATACAAAATTTTACTTTCGTATGACACGATAAGTTAGAATGTTAACACCGCTCTTAAAAATTTATAACTTTTCTTTAGACTGTGTTTTTTTTTCTTAAACTTGAGTCCTTAAATTTTGTAAGTTCAGATAGGCTTTTCCCGTTCCCGACAGAGTCTATATAATCATACCCCATAATCATTTATTAATCAACTCAAAATTACATTTTCTTTTAGTTAACATAACATAAACATTTTGTTTCCTTAAAGTTAAACACGACATTAAACTTTACTTATAATACCTAGACAAATGTATAGCGTTAAATCTCCCTCTTTCTTTACCAGTCTCCGGATCAACAAGTAAATATACATTTTTAAACGGGTTAGCTCCAACCACAAACGGACCCTCATATAATGGTTCAAACTTTTTTGTTATTTTTAATTTTGCGTCGGATTTATTTAATTTCCTCAATTTTACTAAATCTCCTATCTGGAATTGGATGATCCTATATTTTTCATTAAATTTGGTTTGACGTAGTTGTCCTGCTTTCTTTAAATTTTCCCGCGCCTTCTCCCTGATTTCATTAATAGGTGGTGGTACTAGATCAGTTGGTATGACATTATCAAATGATAATCTAGTAGGTTCACTGTATAAAATCTCACAAGGCGTAAACCCAGTACTTTCGTGATAAGTGTTATTATAAAGAATTTCTAATTTTGGCAATAAGTCTACCCAACTTTTATGATTGGTCCTACAATAAGTCCGAAATAAACGTCCTAACTCTTTATTTACTCTTTCGGTGGTATTAGGTCTAGGATTCCTAACTGTAGTATAAATTACTCTTACCCCTTCTGCTTTCATAGTTTCTTTCCACATATTACTAGCGAACTGTGACCCATTATCTGACATGATCGCCGCAGGTCGTATTATGCGAAAGAACTTTCTCATTCTTGTTAATACTGATATTGCTGTTGCTCTTCTAAGGTCATAAAATTTCACGAATTTACTAAAGGAATCCTGAATAACTAAAATGTAACTCATACCAAACTTCCCTGATGGTAATGGTCCATATAAATCTACCATAACGAGGTCTCCCACGTTTTCAGTTATAATTGAACGACAAGGTCCTACATACTTAGCTGTATCACTCTTAGTGACCTGACAATCATGACACCCCCTTAATAAACGTTTGACCTGTTTCGTTAATCCCTTCCAAAAGAATCTATCCCTAATATATTTGATTACTTTGTACGACCCTTGATGACCCATTTCTAAATGCACCTGCCAAATAACTTCTTCCCTAAGTGAACTTGGTAAAAATAACACCCTTTTATTTCCTTCCCCAGGTGAATAATATAATAACCCGTCTACTAATGAACTCCTTCTAAAGATTTGAGTTGATCTACTATTTGGTTCGACCCCACTATTCAGATTTTTAATTATTTCGCCTATTTCTGTATCATCCTGTTGTAATTTTGCCAAATTCTTTAATTTATCGCGTAATTCTTTATTATCTCTAATTTCAGTATAAAATATCCTCGGTGAATTAGTTTTATCCTCTTGTAATAAATCTCCTTCAGGCTGATATCTAGATAACACGTCAGCTACCACATTATCCCTACCTTTTACATGTTGAACCTCATATTGAAACTGCTCTAAATAATTTATCCATCTAGTTACCCGTGCATTATATAACTTACAATTCTTTACAAATGTTAACGCTTTATGATCTGTTCGAATTATCACTTTCGCTCCTCTCAAATAAGTTTCAAATTTTTCTAAACAACAAATTATTGAATAAAATTCCTGTTCCGTTACCGTCCAATTTAATTGAGCCCCCCTTAATAATTTACTGTGAAACCCTAAAATTTTTATGTCCCCTTGACTATCCATCTGGTATAAGAACCCAGCTAACCCTATTCCTGAACTGTCGGTCTGTAAGTAATAAGGTTTAGTAAAATCCGGATGATTCAACTCTACGGACCTAATAAAAAGTGATTTTATTTTCTCAAAAGCTTCTTGCTCCGTTTGTCCCCAATTCCATTTCTTGTCCTTTTTCAACAACTCACATAAAGATCTAGTATGAAAACTATAATTTGGTATAAATTTACGATAAAAGTTACAAAGCCCTAAGAATGCCCTAACTTGCTTTAGCTTCTTTGGTACAGGGAATAATTGTATGGACTTAACCTTTTCCGGATCAGTGCTAATTCCATTAGTTGAAATGATATAACCTAACATCTTTACTTCGGTACTTAAAAATTCGCATTTTTCTAAATTACAAGTTAACCCTGCCTCAGATAACTTCCCTAGCACAATGTTTAAATGTTCTAAATGTTGAGATAGCGTTCCTGTCGTTATAATTCCCAAGTCGTCAAGATAATTAACGCAAAATTCCCTAACCTCATGACCTAGGATGATACTAATCAAACGGCTAAACGAACCGACAGAGGTCTTCAAACCCTGTGGGAGTACATTATAAACGTAAGACTTCCCATTAAAAGAAAACCCTGTATATTTTTTACTAGCTTCTGTTAACCCTACTTGATAGTAAGCATTTTTCAAATCTACCTTACTAATGTATTTTGCCCCTTGAAAAGAATTTAAAACATCTAATTGTAATGGCGGTTTTTCGGTTTCTGCTATCATGTACTTATTTATTTCCCTGGCATCCAATAACACACGAATTGACCCGTCTCTTTTTAAAGTGAACGTCAATGGACTACAATATGGCGTGGACGAACGACTAATGATCCCTTGCTCTTCCATTTCCATTAACTTGGCTTCTACTTTGTCTCTATACGCATAAGGTATTGGATATGTTCTTTTTACTACAGGTGAGTGAGGCTCCATAATAATTTCGTGTTCATAACAGTTTGCTCTCCCTAATTTGGATGTAAATAGATTTTTATGTTTCATTAAAACTTCCTCTAAAGCTCCACGTTTATTTTTATCTAGATTTGACTGGTGTATCATATCTCGAATATTTTTTTCTACGTTCTCTTCAACTACTGTTTCAATATTAAAATTCGTTAACGGATTACAATTACTGAAAGCATTCTCGCCTTTATAAAATTTAAATAATTTTTTCTCATTCCCTATGATAATTTCTACCCCTTCTTCCTCTTTATTAAGTTTTATTGACGCTTGATTTTCTTTCATCCAATCAAATCCCAATATCAAATCAGCACTAAGACCCGGTACAATTAAAACTGTTAAATCACATTCAAAAGCCCCTATTCCTAACGTGACCAAAGCAATTTTTTTTTATTTCTACACTTTTCTGACCTACTGCAGTTTTAATAAGAAGTGGTTTAATAGGCATAGTGGGTATCGTTGGCCTTTTCTCTTTTAACCTATTCCAAAACTCTTCTGATACACATGTTATATCACTACCTGTATCCAGCAAAGCTACTAGATTTTCATCAAATATTTGAACTAATAATTCAGACTTGAATGCTGGAGTATCTACCCTATTTGTGACTTCCTCATCAAAAATTGCGTGTACGCTATTGTCAGTATCGACCAAAAGTTGCTCTATTTTTAATTTTAAAATCTCTACTATTTGGCTAGGAATGTTTTGAACTAAACCCTCTGGCTCACTATATCCTAAACCCAATTTTAAATTATTTTCTTTCGGATACGTACAAATAGGTATCTTAATTCCGGTATTATTTCGCCCTAAAGATTCACCCGGACACCAATTCATTTTAACCATCATATTATAATTTAGGTCCCCTGTAGTTGAAGCTGACCTGGGGACTAAAGCATCAGCTTCCGCTAGTTTAACATTTCGCTACCATCTACATTAACATTATTATTATTTAAGCTAACCGCTTGTATTTGATTTTCTCTTGGTTTCTGCCATTGCCTATAGTTTTGCTGAAGGCCCCTCTTCTTCTGTTCCCAATCCTTAGAATTCTTAGCTGCCGAAGTGCTCGGTGCTTCTTGCTTCTGTATGTTGTCCATACTTCTTAAAAATTCCGCCGCTTCTATTATATTTTCTATCTTGTTTGTCACGAACGCTTGTTGAATAAATTTCGGATAATGCCGAATGATATCGCTAATTAATTGTTTTTCAGGAATGTTGTAGCTTAACATCTGCGCCTTGACTGTCAGCTTCAAGAAATGTTCCACCATGGTGGGCGTCTCCGTCCTATTCCATACGCCTTGCACTATCTTCCTTCTCAACTCATTTTGTTCATTCTCTCCCCAATATGCTTTTAAGAAATCTACTTTAAAATCAGCCAATCCTGTCCATCTTCCTTTATATACTCTAAACCAGTCTTTCGAACTCGAAGTTAAGCAGTCTTGTATTAGGCTTAATTCGTTTTCAGCCTTTCCCGCCTTTTTTAAGTAAATTTCTAAATCTTCAATGAAATCGACTGGATGTATCGACGAATCCCCAAATTTAGGTCTATCTAAATTTATATTTTTGACGTTACAAATGACGTACTTCTGAATATCTTCCATTGCATTAGGCTCCTTAGTCTCATTCCTATTTTCTATTTCTACATCGTTCATCGGCGTTACTTCGACTACCGGCGATTTTTCGACTTCGCTAGTATCCTGATTAGAACCTTGAGTCCTTTTGACTTCTTCGCTTAGGTCATCTATCCTCTTAGTTAACACGTCTACCGTGCGATTCAACATTCTTTGTATTGTCATCAATTCGCGCGATCGCGTTACCTTCGGTTTAACTATCGTCTTTACTAGCCGCTGTCGCACCTCTACCGGTTGAGGCCCTCTATTTTCTATAGCCTCGGATTCCGACTGTCGGGAACTATGTGGAACCTCTACTATTTCCGCCGGCTCCTCGGAAGATTCATACCGCTTTGGCGCGCGACGAACTCGGACCGGTTTCCCCATGGCGAGTTTTAATTGTTCGTTGCCTTCAGTGTAATGTCAGATCTATATAAAATATTAGCACACATCCTTATTTAGCTTGGTTTTATAGTATCCAAAGATTGGATACAAAAAAAACCATGCTTTCAAATTTTTATTTGTCCGCTATAAAGTTTTTTTTTTTTTGTTTGGGGTATTTATTTTGGTTTTAACATTGCAGCTAATTCTAATTTTCTACCGAATTATCTATTTGGTTAGTTTTAATTTAATTGTTTGTATTTTTTTTTCCAATTCTTTTTTTTTTCATTCCGTTAATTTTCCTTGCCTACGCCTTCCCCATAAAATAAATTATAATGTAAATAGTTATAGCCGCATACGGATAAGTTATTTTTATTCTTTTTTTTTTTTTTTTTTTAACAAAATAAAACTCTACGCTAACTCTCAAAAACTCCTTCCTCATATACCTCGAGTCAAGAATTAAAAGTTAAATTTGGACCAATGCATACAATAGTTCCCAAATAAATCTAACATTTAGTCCATATCTAGTCGTAGATGGACACATCAAAAGGCGCCATAAATCTAATCGTATTAGTCTATCTACTTATATTTTTTAGTAACAAAACAATACAAGCATACTTGAATGATTTTTAAAACCGTACGCTAAACAAAACCTTAATAGCAGGACTTTTCCTCAGACGTGCCGTTTGCGATGTCATCACCACGGGAAACAAATGTCTAAAGTAATTTTGTAACGTACATCCAACCTGATATTTAAACATGTCTCTATAACTGTCAGCGATAACCTAAACAATTCACTAAGAAATTATTCCTCCGTAACTCTAGTTAAAAAAAAGTCGCAGACTGCTAATAGTCGCTGTTTAAAGTTTACCTGAATCTTCATTGTTACTGCACGATTTTATTGAATTTTTAATTTTGACTTTTATAACTAAACATTACCTACTCAGTATATGCATACTTTGGCAACCTGACTATTTCACTAAGTATCTACTATAGATTTTTTTATTTATTTATATTGAAGAACCAATTTTTAAGCCCTTGGCTCTTAGACTAATTCTTCTATTCCACAATAACAGCTAGGCTACCCCGTTAGCCAGATATCCACATCTACAATAATAATCTCAAGATATGTGTCAACGCTCCGTCCGCTAAAATTATTTTGTAAAGAATTTTTATTTAACTAGCGGCTGTCTTTTAATACTAAGGTTGCGTAGAAGCATCTGTAAGCAATTATCTAAGTTCATTTGTCTGCTTTAAAAATGCTATACAACCTCTTCTTGAATTAACTTTATTCCGTTAGCGCAAATCAAAATGTTTAAAAATTACCCCTTCTAAAAACCACAATTAAACCGTCTCACTTTATATGATAATTGCAATACTCTTTTATCAACATTCTCTTAAGTATTCACTTCTCTTAACTGTACTAGTTGACAATTAACCAGCTGAGTTCTAGTCGACTAGACATGTTCCGCTCACTTAATTTCTGCTTTTAAATTTACATAGTTAATTCGCGACCCCCCGTTGTCAATACATCTGCCTGTTTTATTGTAGTCTCAGTAAATCTCACTTTGATATTTAAGTACAGTTATCTGATATTTTTCTTCAATTGACATTACAGTCAAGTTAAAGATTATGTTTATTGTAAACCATTTTATATTTCCTAGGCAACTTTATCAGAAGTTTCCCTATAGCTCTAGTCAAATCAATAAGTATTTTAGGCATAAGAAATTACTCACAATCAGTTATTTTCTCAATTGCATACCGGCTCCAATCTCATTATTATTGTTTGCACCTTTAAATTTTTATCACATAATCACAATGCAACATTTATTCCACATTGACCCACATAACCTTTATATCATCATCACATTCAAACTTTCACTAAACTTGTTTATTTAACCATTGTTTTTCAATAACTAACTTTATTATAACCTCTTTTTCTGTTTGTTGACATCAGACTAGTGTGGCCAGCTTCTGAACGCAAAACAGACTAAATTGCAGAAAAAAAAATGAAAATTTACCAGTCTCATATGAGAAAAATTACACCGGTGAAAAACTAACTCTCGCAACATGTTTTTTTTTCGCAATTGTCATTTCGACAAACGTTAAAGTCGTACTACAATATTTTAATTGAAACCAACCTAAAGGTAATTGTTAGCTACGCTTAGCAAATGCCGATAATTTTATTACTATGGAAACTCTAATGAAGCTAAAAGAGCAATTTTACTTAATTGTCTTAACATGACATCGACACCGTTAGCAATAATTACTTATATCCGCCAACTTAATTACCAAATCTCTATGTCCGAACGGTCGCGAAATTAGACGGAATTTGTGTTAAGCACACTGAATCTGACCACCCTATAGAGTGACTTTTGCCGTCAGGTTGACGTTGACAATTGAATGAAGTTCTTAGTTGAATGACAATGAAACAAAACCCCGTCCGTCTGCTCATCCGGCATTCGTTCTTCTATCTGACATTCGTTCTTTATTTTCTAATTTCTTTCTTTAAATGAAACCGCCTTAAATGTCTTTTTATCGTAACCCAGACGATCCCTTATCCTTACTAAATTCTTTATATTTATTCAACCCATAAAATCTATTATTTATCAATGTAACAATTTTTTTTATTTCCATGACTACAAGTCTTAGTTTTCACTAACGCCATCTATGATATTTTTCCGTAGGCCTATTTCATACTAAGGCTACGTTCACGCTTGTCGTATCTCAGAAATAAGAACAGACAGTGCAACTGACATCATAACCTGAGCCATTTCGAAGAATATTAGCTTATTATATTTTACCCTATTCATTATTCAGTTTTCTTAATTCAACCGACCCCAATTCCTTTCAAGACATGAGCTCAGTGTTCATCATGCTATCAATATCATAATCGAAATCCGGCGGTAATAAAACGTTCGACAAAACCCGTCTATTCTAATAATTCCCGAAATAGCATAAAGAAAATAACAATAACGTTTACGCTAATAAAATATTTCTAGATAAGTACATTTCCTGTTTCTTTTATCGATTGCTAGTAAAATTTTAATTCTAGATTTTATTTATGAAGTCAACTTTATAAAACTGAATTCTAACCATTTGCAATCAAGAAAACGTTCATTTAAACGGCCCAACAGGACTGCTTAAGCCGTAGTACGAAGGTAAGGCAGTTCAATATAAATCCCGCTATAAAACTCGTCAAGGCCCATAAACAATCACACACCCGTTTCGATACTCAACATTTGATTTTAAAATCGCTATATGGGCCGCCGTGGGCCAACGTGCTAACATGTTTTAACTGTCAGATTTTTTTTCTAGTCTGTTTATTTGACAGAACCCCTCTTTCTATCAGAATCCTAAGTAATCTTTGTCACGACGTGATTTTCTTATGTTTTTAACCTAAAATTCACGATGTTTTTACTCAAGAATAAATTTGTACTTGTTGTATTTGTACACAATAACCAAAGGAGAATGAAAATAGCGCTTTTTAGTGGTGAATTTCATTCCTACTACAAAACTTCTTGTAAGTATAAAATTTTCGGTTGGCATTTTTTTTGATAAAATTTTCTGTTTTCATTGTGAAACCTTTATGGAGTAAAAATGTCCATAAAATCAATGCCCCTCTACCAGCTCAATGTTACTTTACCTCAATCAATAAGAGACCCTTTCTCAAACGCTAAAATATAACTCTATAAACATTAATGTGAACTACATAACCTATTTTGATATTTTTCTTTAATTTCAGCTATAACCAAAAGGATTACATAACAGATCGCACGCAAAAGATCAACCGGATGCTACACTACAAAACAAGGAATTTTCAATCCACAACCAGCGATATCGTTCCTATTTTCTCAGCAGCAAAATGTGACCAAAATCATCTTATCTGTATTTTGATCACTGCATTTCACATTACAAAAGCCTGGAATTCGTTGAAGTGGAATCTATGCTAAAAGTATGTAAAAACTACTAATCCTGGTCACGGCACCAAAATGTAATGATCCCCCCCCCCCTTAATAAACTAAGATGAGATACCTGGTGATGGTATTTTATTGGATTCTAGTTCTTACTGTTTTACTATATGGATTGGTGATATTCTAACCCTAGCATAGTTAACCTAACGCATACCTAACTACAAATCCCATTCATGTTGATTAGCCGCTAAACGGCTTCCGAACTAACCATCCCTACTTGTGATTCCATTAAATGTTTTATCTATGTTTTGCCTAGTTTATTTTCCCTAACCCTATTTTATTGCATGATAGAATAATCTAATATTAATGCTTTTGTAAGTGTGAAATGGGCGCGTAATGTCTAGTGATATTTCCCAAGTTGTAATCCGTAATTACCCTAAGTTCTCGAATATTGCTGGGTGGATATAAATATTAACTTTACATGACTAACTTTAATTATTTATGCTTCGATAGATAATGAACTAAGAACCTATTACTAAAAGAAGGAAATTACTTTGCCTGATTTTCCTACAGAATAGAAATTAAGATATTAATTGCTCATTCCAAATTGACCCAACTTCATACTAATCTGTTACTTTGTTTAACGCTTAGAAATAACTATGTTTATCAAATAAAATACCGATCTATTTTATTACGGAGGACCCTAATCCATTAGATTTCTACCTTATGATGTCATGGTCATGCTATATCAACTTTATTGATAAATTTATTACTAATTAGTTATAACTTCAACAATGAATTACTAGTGACCCCCTGCTGTGTTAATGAAAAATTGAGAATTTACCTATTTTACTACTATACTATCAGTTATAAAGAATCTATTATCTATGTCAACAATGTTTCAATTCATATCTTTGGATTTACTTGACAAATTTTAATAATCATAGCCGGCCCGACTGCGGCTTTTAGAAAATCTCTAGAATTTGTTAATTTTCTAACTTTAAAAGGGAATAATGTTATTTAAATATCTTGGAAAAGTATCTTAGGGTTGCCTCTCACCTAGTTTTCTATGTTAATGGCAGAACCAATACTGAAATTATATTATGAAAATCTGAATGTTTTGCTTTTATGATTTATTTCTTTATTTCTATTCGTCTAATTTGATGTATAGATGTCCTAGCTCTGAACAAAGGATATGGAACCAACGCTCTGACTACAAGGTGAGTGTAGTAAGTATATTTTGTAACGTTAAGTATGTGCTTAAACAAATGGGGCTTCGCTCATCACTATTGGATTGCATAGTTGGTCGTGGCCTATCTTCAGTTTAATGTGTTTATACCCAAAGAAGAATGTAATCAGACGGTTTCCTAGTTAATGGTATTGATTCCTCATCTTACAACAAAAGTATTCGCTTTTATTACTAGGTCTCAATTATTCCTGTTATTACAATTATTACTTAATAAAATTACTACTAAATGGATATTATTACTCTTTTGATATAACCAGGGAAATAGAATTTAAGTTTGTAATTTTCCTAAATAAGTTTACTTTAATCTCATACTAATTCTTAATATTTGTTACTATACCATGGAGATTTTAATAGTCCTCTAGCGATTAGAAATGGAGATACTATAGGAAAGAGATAAGCGTTTCCTCCTACATTCCGCTGAATGAAGTAAGTACGAACAATGTTGATAGAAATTGGTCAAAGTGGATTTAAGAGTTAATTGGAGTATTGTTATAAATTAGTAGGGTAGAAGAGGGTATATCGGGCCATAATAGACAATAGGGTAAAAGGAGGTAACTCGAGCTATAAAGAAAGTTAAGTTTGGGTAATTCTACTCCGCTACCAAATATTAGTTTATTTGTCATATACAACGTTATTCTAAGTAATGTAAATCATCCAATGTCGACTTAGTTTATCAAGATAAGAGAGGTAATTTGAAGCAAGTTAAGAAGTTATAGTCGCCTAAAATCAAGGTATGGATAAACCCGTCTTCGTCACTGATTTAGAATTTATTTGCTATCTTTAGTGTTACTTAAAAATATACAATGTGGCTTTCCTGGCTAGATAAAGAGCCCCTCCACCGCTCAATATGGTAAGCCTCGTCTCCAGAACTGGGCAACTTTCCCCCAGGACCAGCCAATTACAATCATTCTTTAATTTAAGTAAAGTATATGGTCGATAATCTAAGTTTGTCTGTATATTCCAACAAGAAGAGGACAAGCAAAATGCTCCAAGCGATTTCCCAGTTTTTCACAATTGAGATATTCTTTTCTCAAATGTGATGGCCAGATCAATTTTTTTTTCTTTTTTTTTTTTAAATTCTGATTTATCTTATATCAACATAAATTCAATCTTACAATTTATGAACTTAAAAAAGGGAATAAGTACTGGAAAATCTAGGGATTTCAGAAGGAAAGTTTATTAAATTTAGGGACATATAATAAATAAATATTTGCGTTAAACCTTTCCTACTTTTGAACAATAGCTTTGGATTGCATTGTCAAAATGGCATTGAATAAATCTTCTTATGATTATTGTGTGATAAACTTGATATTGATTTCCTTTAAATTGAGTCGACTGTTAAATTTGATTTAGAATATTTAACTCAGAGAATACTTTGATTCCAGTAATCGTGAACTTAACATATTCACCAATTTATTTGATACTTTCATAGTATATAAATGTTGGTCAAAGTATTGTTTAGTGCTACATACCGAGCATTATTTTGTTAATTTGCGGAAGCTTACTCAATATTGTGTCTTGTGATATTAATGAGTTGGAATTGACATGGCTCAAATAATATCACGGGTCAACATTACACCCAGACTTTTATTTAGCATTCATCCACATTTATTACCAAAATATTTTATTTTATTTATAGTCAACAGATTGAAACATGGTCAAAATTAGTAAAGTCAGCCCAATTCAAAGATATTACTTCTATTATGATTTGATAATCTATTAGTTAATTAGATTGTGCGTCCAGCTAGCTTTAGCACAATGGTAGGTAGATATTTTTCATTCACTGAAATTTATTTACAATGCCACTTCACAACACCCATAGATGCCACTGAGAATTTAAGATAACAAATTCACTAACACATTCCCATTAAACCCTCCAACTTGCTCGCATTTACCTGCCTTGACACAACCTAAAAATTGTCATACATTTTAATTTACTTTGGTCATGATCCGCCATGTTGTTTATCAAAATTAGCTTGGATGAAATGCATCACTTAGAGAACCAATAGCGGCCATTTTGTAATGCACCTAGCAATTTTCCTATCGATAAATAATAATTCGGCCATTTTGTTGAATTATGCCTAACTTATCCTTCAACAATTTCGAGTCTAGAATGCTAATTTTACATTGTGACGACCTACCTAACTAGATTTTCACTCGTTCCACATGCCTGCCTAGCAGATTATGCGCCTATTCCGCTCTATTGACGACGATTCACAACACCAGTATCACAAGCCCCCCCAAGTTTTGTGATACTCTACCTAATTTTCGCGCGATTAACCCTACAATTGACCTATGATTTTACCTGCCTAGTTCAGACTACATGAGAATTTCCTATGCCAATTTTTGTGGTTCTTACCAGCGCCACACGTCGCCCCATTCCTGTACAGTTTTGAGCGGCACTCACCTAGCATAACCTATCAACCTTTACGTGCCAGAATCGGAGGGGAAGGAGCCGATTCCGGGGCCCTAGCTCAAGGAATAATGAAAACCTGCCCTCGGGGCTTAAACGGAAAACAGAACTACGTTCTAACGGCAGCACTTGATGAAGCCTTTTTCCATATTAAGTCACGCAGGCTTACATTATGTGACTAACTAGGCAGACCAACGAATTGGCCGCCCGTTTATGACGCCACAATCATAAACTTCAATTTTACCTAGTACCCCCCTCGAAAGTCCATAGCGAATCGCCCCAGTACGACACAATCCTATTTTTAATTATTCAAGATAAAAAACTCCCTTTCCCACATTTCATTTCATATGAAATTAGTTTTAGAAAATCTATTTTCACTAATTCTTGAATTTACTTGATACAGCTACGTTAATTTGATGTAAACTTCACAACCAAACTATATATTTCAGTCAGGCTTTAATTTTACCATTTAAAGCTCATCTGAAACATTTCCCCAAAGGTTAGAAACTTGCCCGTGCAAGACCTATACACATAGACTTTCGTTTCTTTCACTTATTTGCTGACTATTTCGGTCTTGAGTTAAAGAAAAACTTGTTCAGCAGCCATCTTACAGAGGGAAGTGTGCTTGCGTCTTCTTCGGTGAGCGTCAGTAAAGGAAAGAGCCCCGGCTCCCCCGCGCCCGGCCTTATATACATGCGGAAAAGTTACCTCTGCGAAAATCTTGATGACGCTTCATCTTATTGGTTCTTAATTTTTTAGAGTGCCCTGTCACTAATTTTCTAATTTACCCAATAATGGGGTAATTTCTCCCTGAACTAATCTACCTATCACGTGAATATAATAATAGGAACCCGTAATTACTTCGATACTGACGATAGTTATAATTATAAATATAATTAGTTTTGCTTATTCTAGAATTTACAAAACTCCTCACATACGCAAATATTGTTCTAATTTCCTAATGACACAATCGATTTAACCTTCCCTGTACGTTTGAATACATCTTTTGGTCTATCGCTATTCTAACCTCCCAAGAAAATCTTATAATCAATAAATATGTTATCTGACCGCTTTTATTATTTCCAATCGACGCATAGCTTTATTTAATAATAGCAAAGATTTGATATTAACCCAATGATATTGAATGAGAACCCAATGATATTATGCTTAACCAACCAAACTTGGGGTATAATAACGCTAACAACGAATATTACTCACATACGTAACCTACTGTTGTATGTGCCCTATTTTGTCGCCTCATCTTACAATTTGCCTCTTCAGTCACTGAATGAGTTTATCTACATACTATGGTATTTTAAAAATATTTCAAACCCTCTCTGTCTCTAACTTTTCTTTCTTGTGCAAAAGTAATGGCATCATTTTTATTTCTTCATCTATTCGCCGTTTCTATTGTTATTTCTAGCCCAAAGTCACTTTTACTGAAAGGTGACCGTTGAATATCCTTCCACATAACATTTAATCTATTCATATACCTATTATTGTGGGTAAAGGATTTGTAATCTCAAAGTATTATTCAGAAAATATAAAATCAATTAAAGTTTTTATTGTATTTGCAGATTTACTATACTGAATATATGGATATCATATTTCTTACTGTAAGATAATCAACGTCGTTTATAAAATCTAAGCATATATTTTCATCTATTCAAAACAAAGGAACATTTGATCGCTTATTGATGAATCGAAAATACACCAAATCCCACAATTTCGAATATACTAGCCTTAAGATGAATCCAGGCCTTAACACCCCCGACTCATACATACATACATACGCGACCTCTTTTGCCGTTCCCCTGGCACGGAACCTTGCTCTCGAGTCCGACTCGCACTTGGCCAGTTCTTTTCCCATATTATATTACTAAGGGTACTTTATAGACTCTAACTGGTAACATTTAATTTTACACGTCACCATTGCGAATTATGATTGGCTACTTTAAAATCTGGCGCCATGTAGCTTAATCTTAGGAAAATCCACGCCCACACATAATCCGAGCTCACGATTGGCTACCGCAAACATTTTCCCTTCGTCTTTTTGTTTATGAACAAAGGAAAGCCACGATCCATTCTACGGTATGTTGTTTTTATGTCTAGTTCCTTTTACAACTTTTTACTAGTTATTGTTTCTATTTAATGTTTATTTATTACAAATATAATCATTCGTAATCTTCCTTTACTTTTAATATTAAATGATTTTACTTTATTCATAATCCCAAGCTTAATTTACAAATAGTGTTTTTTGAAATTTGCTGAAAACGAAACGCGATATGTGTGTTTACACCAAACCTAAACATTATTTTACACATCTAGTTATTAAATTATTATTTGTTTATTTTAATATTTTATAATCATTCTACTCCTTTTTACCTTTAAAATATTAATTGATATAATTTACCAAAGATTATTTCGTTCTCTTTTTTTCTTCTCTTTAAAATATAGAGTGATTTTTCTCTATGGATTATCACTTTAGTTCCAAAAACGGCCACCAAATGTCAAATGCATTTGTCTATGTAAATGTCAACGAATTGTTTATTATTGTAGAAACATATTTTCAGGTTAAAGAAATCCCGCAAAAGTATCCGTTTTTTATATAGAAATATGATATTTCGTAAATGTTGCATTTGCAAATCGCAGTCATAGCCTACAATTATCTGTGATCAAAGAGTTTGTGCTACGAGAATACTTTTGTAATTGCAGTAAATATCGTAAAGCCAGACAACATTTAAAGACATCCCAAATTGCATAAACAACCCCTTTTTTATTAAAATGAGAATAAACATCCCTTCAGGTAAGTTATTCAACGAGTTTATTTATTGATTCAATCACATAACTTTATTTATTTATTGTTTACAACTATTTTTTCCAACCCTGGACTTCTTTGTACCTCGCAGATTTACAAATTATCACTAAAATAGAAGTTAATTGAAAGAAATGGAGTCTCCAAGGCGATAGAAAAAGGTAATACATTGGAGGCGATGGGATTATTAAGGAGCAACAAAATATCTTTCCCAGTGCCGGTTCATAGGTCAGTAACCCCTCTTATTTTTATTTTTATTAAATATTTGAGACAAAGATAACATGTTCAATTTTGAACTGTTACAACTTGAAACATGTGTGGGTCTCCAGCTTCCTCATAGGCTATAGAGAAATTCTAAGCTTGCCATATTTTAAAGCATAATAGCAGCAATCAAACTTCCAGACAAAATAATAGCAGCCACCATAAGTTCGTTACCATGAGTTGTTTTATGTGTGTGAGCTGGCGACACGTGTCTGCAGCTTACACATCCCGTTAAGGCAAACCAGTGAGGTTACGGTTTTAGACTATAGTCAAAAATTTAGAGCCTAATTGCAGCAATAAGATCCAAAAAAACTAACCATCACACTCAAATACTGTTGTAACTACGAGCATAAAACTGTGTGCGAGCTGGAGACACGTGTCACTGGCTTGCACATCTGTATTTTCGTAATTACTTAAGCTACGATTGTGTTATATACCTCAAAATTCTCAGCCGAATTGGAGCATTAGGCTCCAAATTTATCAAAGCTTTAACTTGAAAAGTTTTTGAGCTACGAGCCGATATCTATGTGTAAGCTGGTGACACGTGTCTCTGGCTGACACATGCTGAATTGCTGTAACTGTATATGTTAGAGTTTCGTTTTAAAGATCAAATAATACGTTATAATTGCAGCACACACGAGGCATAATTTCAAATCTCTGGGCCTCTTAGTTTCAAAATTATAAGCCAAAAACCGTTTTCCCGCCAAAAAATTCAAAATAATGGCTCGGAAGCGCCTAATCGCGCCGTTGCCGTTCCGTGCGCTACACTATTGCAATCGAATTTGAACCTAAGAGCTAGTATTATTTTGGTTCATTTTAATTTACGCTCTCGATCGTTTTAATTTATGTACTGAGAATTTTAGTCTAGGAGGTAGAAGCCGTCTGATATAACTGGTTACCTAATTTTAAAGAAAATCAAAGTCTATTTATTTAGGAATGTTTATATCGCTATTCTTAGTTAGGTATTACACAAATTTTGTCTGTCTGTCTGTCTGTATGTTTGTTACTCTTTCACGCCGAAATTTGGCATACTAAAATAAAAAGTCAAATTTAAAATGGCGGCCATTCCAACAGGAGTGGGGATAGACCCCAACATGTGGGTGTTTTTGTCGATAAAATTAGGTGTATTTCACGTCTTTAAATTATCGTTAAGAAAAACAGGTGCAAGCTATTTTCGACCTTAATGACATTTGAAATTCGGTTAGTTTTTTGGCGTATTCTCATTAACTTACTTTAATCTTTCATTAAAAACAGTGATTTTGATAAATGTCAATAAGGTCGAAAATCGCTTGCACTCATTTTTTAACTTGTGATCACTAGACAATGTTTTCTAGTAAGAAAAAACAGGTGCAAGCGATTTTCAACCTTATTGACGTTTAAAATTTGGTTGATTTTTTGCCGTATTCTCGTTTACTAACTTTGATCTTTCATTAAAAACCGTGATTTTGATAAATGTCAATAAGGTCGAAAATCGCTTGCACTCATTTTTCTAACTTGTGATCACTAGACAAGGTTTTCTAGTTAAAAAAAACAGGTGCTAGAGATTTTGACCTTATTGACGTTTGAAATACGGTTGTTTTACCATATCTCGCGTTCACTAACTTTGCTCAGCTAAATAGCTTTTACATAATACTTACTAATTGACTTCGTTGTGTCATAAAAGTCCTAATCGAACTAACACAATATAAGGTCGCGCGCGATATTATACTCATACCTAGCGTGCTGCGAGAGAAACGCGCGTAACGCGTCCGGTAGCAACAGCGCGCACGCGATGAATGCCTGCGCACCCGTCCGCCCGCGTCCGGCCAACGATGCTACTTGTTGCCACGCGCGATATCCATAGCGTCTACTTACATAGCGCGCTATGTGCGCTATGTAAATATAGCGGGCTATAATATGGCGCTAGATGCTTTAAATTATAGTTATAATTAACCACCTCTAGTGCTAATGATAAAATAGAGCGCGCGCACACTGATATATATACACGGCTATAATAATAATTCCTTGGTGCGCGAACAGATGGCGTGATTTTGTTTATAACTGTTTATAGGATTATTTTTATTTTTTGATTGTGTCAATCCCGATTCCACTCCAGGCCATATTTAGATCTGTCTGTATGCCAAATTTCGGTGTGCAAGAGTAACAAACATAGAGACAGACAAACAAATGTTCGAAGTTTTAATGTAAGTGAGATTAGTGTAAAAAAAATGTATAATAACTAAGCATAGCGATATAAATATTCCTAAATAAATAATCTTTGTTTTTCTTTAAAATTAGGTAACCAGTTATATCAGACGGCTTCTACCTCCTAGACTAAAATTCTCAGTTCATAAATTAAAATCTCATCAGCGTAAATTAAAATGAACCAAAATAATACTAGCTCTTAGGTTCAAATTCGATTGCAATAGTGTAGCGCACGGAACGGCAACGGCGCGATTAGGCGCTTCCGAGCCATTATTTTGAATTTTTTGGCGGGAAAACGGTTTTTGGCTTATAATTTTGAAACTAAGAGGCCCAGAGATTTGAAATTATGCCTCGTGTGTGCTGCAATTATAACGTATTATTTGATCTTTAAAACGAAACTCTAACATATACAGTTACAGCAATTCAGCATGTGTCAGCCAGAGACACGTGTCACCAGCTTACACATAGATATCGGCTCGTAGCTCAAAAACTTTTCGAGTTAAAGCTTTGATAAATTTGGAGCCTAATGCTCCAATTCGGCTGAGAATTTTGAGGTATATAACATAATCGTAGCTTAAGTAATTACGAAAATACAGATGTGCAAGCCAGTGACACGTGTCTCCAGCTCGCACACAGTTTTATGCTCGTAGTTACAACAGTATTTGAGTGTGATGGTTAGTTTTTTTGGATCATATTGCTGCAATTAGGCTCTAAATTTTTGACTATAGTCTAAAACCGTAACCTCACTGGTTTGCCTTAACGGGATGTGTAAGCTGCAGACACGTGTCGCCAGCTCACACACATAAAACAACTCATGGTAACGAACTTATGGTGGCTGCTATTATTTTGTCTGGAAGTTTGATTGCTGCTATTATGCTTTAAAATATGGCAAGCTTAGAATTTCTCTATAGCCTATGAGGAAGCTGGAGACCCACACATACTTGAAACTTTGAACATAGGTCAACATTGGAAGGCAATGCAATATTATGGTGTCATTGAGCTGATCTGATGATGGAGCCGAAAGAAGGCCACAGGAAATCTATGATGAAACCATACAACCCCATCGTGTTTGGGCTCGTTAGAATTGTCTTGACGAGTACTCTAATGGGAGATGAGGTCCAGGGTCTGATGATGAAACTGGAAAGCCATGCCATAGGAACTCAATATTGAAACCGTGCAACCCCATCGAGTTTGGGCTCATTTGGATCACCTTGACGAGTACTTTGTTGGAAAATAGTTTCCAGGGTCTGATGATGGAGTCGGAAGAAGGACACAGGAACTCCTTAATAAAACCACGCTACTCCATCGAGTTTGGGCTCGTTTGAATCATCTTGACGAAAACTTTGTTAGGAAATAGTGTCCAGGGTCTGATGATGGAGCCGGAAGAAGGACACAGGAACTCTGTAGTAAAACCACACTACCCCTTCGAGTTTGGGCTCCTTTGAATCGTCTTGACGAGTACTTTAATGGGAAATACTGTCCAAGGGTCTGATGATGGAGCCGGAAGAAGGACACAGGAATTCTTTAATAAAACCACGATACCCCATCGAGTTTGGGCTCGTTTGAATCATCTTGACGATGAATAATTTTAATTTTCATAAATTAAGTTTTTATAATACCGTGTATTTCAAGTTGGGGAATAAAAGGAGCCCCCCCCCCCCCCCCCACACATAAAGACCTGGAACCAGATGCCATTTATAAAAAAATATACTTAGGTAATTAGGTAAGTACTATAAAAGGTTACTCGTTCCTTGCACTCAGATGGGCATCGAAACCTTTAACCGCTAAGCTACTATTAAATATTACACCTATTTTGAACGACACCTCTAGCAATTTGACGAAAATATTTTATAACTAACAAAATAATGCAAATGTGTCTTTTTTTCCACAGTCATGTGGACCCACTGGCATTACCCACTGGGGGGACGAATGTTAAATTGCGTTTCCCGTTCGACCCACTGCATTGCATTAGAGTTGAGAACGAAATTTAAACGCAAAATTTTAAAATATCGATTTCTTTTTTGTTTAGTACATGCATTTTTCAATGCAATTTTTCTATAAGTAGAAAGAAGAAACATTATCAAAATGTTGTAAGTCGTGTGATGTCAATACTCAAATGGCCACTTTTCTATTCGTTCGCTAATTTAAAGCTTAAAAAGAAGCAATTTTAAACGATCAACTCACACGTCGCAATTTGATGTAAATCACAGACATAGTTGTATTGTATGGAATTGACAAGCCTACGACACATAATTTTGGAGTTTATGGCTTATTTTTAATTTTTAAGTTAGCGAACGAATAGAAAAGTGGCCATTTGAGTATCCCCCCAAAAAATACACCAAGAAATTGTTTAAGGGTTATTTTTATTTGGGTGACTGGAAATAATAAAGGCGAAATGGGATACTTAAATGCTAAACCCGGCAGATGTTTATTTTGTTGGCGACAAAAACCTAAACGGACGACAAATTGTGGATTAGGTTACAAAAAATACGTAAAACGAGCAACTACATGTGGGAGATAAATAATTTAAGTTAACAGTGAAAATTCTAAATGAGTGACAAAAATACTGAGTGGGCAACTATTATGCCAAGTAGGTAATTGTATTTAATCGTCCTCAGTCCGTCGCCAACTTTCATCACCTACCTACGCCGTATTCAGTATTTTTGATACCCAAAATGGGAATTTATTGTTACCCGATTAAATACTACCCAATGTTGAATTGGTATCAGATCAGTGGCAAGGGGTGAAATTATGACGAAGTAAGCCGTTCTACAAAAATTATATGATCTGCATAGTGGATCGGTGGGGTGGGATTTCTAAAAGGTAAGCGGATGGGAATCGACTTGTATGGACCTTTCGCCACTGATTGGTATATTTTACTAGCTTCCGCCCGCGACTTCGTCCGCGTGGACATTCGAGAAAATCCTAAGGGAACCTTTAACCAGGATACGAAGTATTCTATGTTCTACCGTCCTGCTTCGCTAGGCAGTACGCTTGGTGTGGACGTACCTCGCTTGCAGGCAGGGCGTTTGCCACTTGCGCGTGAGGATGCGGCCCGACATCGCACTCGGTCCATATAGTACGCGCTTACCAGCCAGAGGCCTGCTGCGCGCAAGGCACGTTCACACCAAGCGGGCTACCTAGCAAGGCAGGATATTAAACTTTTTATCCAGTTTAAAGGTTCCCTAAGAATTATCTCGAATGTCCACGCGAACGAAGTCGCGGGCGGAAGCTAGTAGTATAAAATAATATAATACTTAGAAAGCGGGCTTAGATTTTACTGCATGCACGTGCATTTTTTTTTTTCAAAAAATTACAAAAGACAGACCCAAAACTCGACACTTTATTGTTTACTTTTAAGCCATTGACCATTTTACCGTGCCAGATGTGGGAACACCAGGTCCAGGTAGTCGTCGTTCTAACAGTATAATTCCCCAAAGATATTGTTACAACGAATTCATCGTAAACTCTTCTTAAAAACTTAAAAGTCGTATATATTTTGATAGAGTGAACCGATTGCGATGAAATAAAGGCTAAATTACTTCGCAAAATACATAGTATATTTCTATGTAAACATCATTACGATTGAGTTAGCGTTTTTTAAGTTATTAGCGCATAAACATACAGATAAACAGACAAACAGATAAACAGACAAACAGACAAAAATTTCAAAAATGATAGAAATGGGTTTTATAGGTTGTTATCAAACACCCCAACCACTTTTTTTCAAAATATTTTCTTTGTACAGACACAACTTTTCTACAGCTTTATTATATGTATAGATTAGAATGTTTTTGTCCGAAGATACTTTTTACTTTTTCCCTCTCACATTTGCAACATCATCAGCCATTTTTCATTATCTATTTAGGATTATCCTTATGGTATTATGTTAAAATAAGTAAACGTAATATAGAAAAATCAACCCGCCAAAACCTGATGAGCAAATTAAGGATTTTGAGTAAATATTCTTTACTCTAGATTCTTGTTAATGAGTTCGATATTCTGAAAAAACTGATGAGTAAATTAAGGATTTTGCTTTTCAGGCGGATGCTTATCATAAATAGTTACGGAGACATTGCTTTCAATAAAGTAGAGAACGGGAAACAAATGCACTTTATACAACTATGCATCCTCTTTGTTAAACATCTGAATTAGACTCTAACTGTTAGAGGATATTGTGCCCTCATTTTCGTGCAAATTTACCCAACTGTGCAGGCACTTTGCAATGAACCGATTCAACACGCGGCCTAGTTCGCAAGGAATGCATTTTAGAGACTGAAGATTAATGACGTTGAGTGTTGCGTTGTTTGTCAGTGGAATTGCGATAGTACCATCAATGCTACTGAATCATCGGACTCTAATGGTACCACGGTAAAGGAAGGAAATGAAAATAGGTCTACGTGAAATTGTATGGGAAAAATAAAAAGTGCAATGAATGACAAAGAAAGAAACCAATAATAGGTACTTACTTAAAAACCGGCCAAGTGCGAGTCGAATTCGCGCACGAAGGGTTCCGTTTCCGTACCAAAAAACGGTAAAATAACCACGGTTATTGCAAGGGAGCTTCACCTAAATAATTATTTTATTCTGTTTGCGGTGAGGCATGTAAAACTACGCCTTAGCCTGAGGGGAAAAATATTTTCTTTGTTCTGTGAGAGGGGGCATGTGGGACTCGCCAGGAGGGGACCGCAACGTTCACCGTTGTGGCTCCCTCCACGACTGCCTCCCGTGATCCCACCCAGCCGAGTGGCTCGATGGGATCCCGGGAGGAGGGAATACCCACTAAAAAACCCCAGCACTTACCCTCTCGCCGCCGATGCCGCCAGCCAATAGGGCTGTGTGAGGGTCCGTGGTGTCACCTCAACGGCAAGCGGCCTGCCCGGCTCCCACGCCCGGGCCTCCTCCGCTGGGGAATGGCCGGGTAAGTCTGGCCATTCCCCCCAACTCGTCAGGGCCGTGCAAGGCGAACAGTAGTTCACCTCCCACTGCCCGCTTGGCCCCAACCGGGGGGACAGATGGTATGCCCCCCCCCCCCCCCCATCAACGGCTCCCGCACTCTTCTCTTACCGAGAAGGGTGGGGAGCGTCTCGGGGCAAAACCCCTCGCAGCCCCGGGTTACCTACGCCATATCGAATACCAAATGATCGAAAATCAAAATATCGAACACTGTACATCGAACGCTCAAAACATCGAACGGTTAAAACATCGAACGTTCCAAATATCGAATTTACAAATAATCGAACGATCAAAATATCGAATGTTTAAAATATCGAACGCTCAATACATCGATATTTTATTGTGTGTAATTTTACTAATTACTGTAAGTGGTACTATCTGCCGTTGTAATTAGAAAATAATAATAAAATAAATAAAATAAATAATAAATCGAATGATCAATTTAGCGAAAAATATTATACTCCAAATTTATTAACTTTTCAGCACAAAAATACTCAATTCACACATAAACTGATAAAACAAGACTGCTGCTATGAAGTTATAAATAAACTGCTTTGTATACAAAATATTCCTCCGTTAGTGGGTAGAACAAAAATTATTTGACGCAATAGCTTCGTTCGGAAATTAAGTTTTATGAAATTTCATTGAAATATCTACTGGTTCGTTCATGATAAAAGAAACTATGTAAAATATAAATTTTCGATAAATTAATCATTCGATGTATTGAGCGTTCGATATTTTAACCATTCGATATTTTGATCGTTCGATTATTTGTAAATTCGATATTTTGAACGTTCGATGTTTTGACCGTTCGATGTTTTAACCATTCGATGTTTTGAGCGTTCGATGTACAGTGTTCGATATTTTGATTTTCGATCATTTGGTATGCGATATGGCGTAGGTAACCCGCCCGCACGCATTGTACGCACACAATGTACCATCAAAAACCGGCCTCACTTCATTGTTCGCAACCACTGCGCAACCCACCATCTTTCTGTGACAGACAGACAGACAGACAGACGGACAGCGGAGTCTTAGGCGAGGCGCGCACTGTGGCTTTTAGCCGCAGCGGCGACAACGCCGCAGCGGCATTTCGCAACTACGCTGCGCGTGTTTTTTTGCCGTGAGTGGCACAAGCAAAATGGATTTAGTAGAAGTAGCCTGTGTTTGTGCACTAATAATCCCGCAGAAAAACCCTTTGGGCTGGGTACGGAACACTATAAACTGTACCTATAGGCAAGTACCTACACAAAAATATTGCAGTATTCTAAAAAAAAAATTTTTTCCGATTACGTATATTAGTACCGTACAGCCGCCATGTTGTTTTTTTTATAACGCCACCTTCTTAAGAACACTTGGGCTGACGAGACAAATCTAACGATATCTTAATTACAGAAATCCATTCAGCCGTTTGAAAGATATGAGGTAATAAAGAATATTACATACAAACACATACAAACATACTTACATAGTTACATACAAGATACGCGCGAAAAACATAACCCTTTCTTTGCAGTCGGGTAAAAATAATCAAATCAGTAATCCAGAAAGTTTGCTGTAATAAAAATAAATAAATTAAAATAAATATTTATTAAAATACTTATTGAGTTTTGAAAGAGTAGAAACTTTAAATGGTCGTGGATACGATCGAGCATCGGTTTGTTTTTAGGGTTTCGTACCCAACGGGTAAAAACGGGACCCTATTACTAAGACTCCGTTGTCCGTCTGTCTGTCTGTCTGTCTGTCACCAGGCTGTATCTCATGAACCGTGATAGCTAGATAGTTGAAATTTTCACAGATGATGTATTACTGTTGCCGCTATAACAACAAATACTAAAAACAGAATAAAATATATATTTAAGGGGGGCTCCCATACAACAAACGTGATTTTTTTGGTGTTTTGTGCTCGCTATTAATAACGACTGCAGGTAGACAGTTGAAATTTTCACTGATGATGTATTTCTATTGCTGCTAAAACAAGAAATACTAAAAACCAGATAAAAATAAATATTTTAGGGGGGCTCCCATACAACAAACGTGATTTTTTTGCTGTTTTTTGGTACGGAACCCTTCGTGCGCGAGTCCGACTCGCACTTGGCCGGTTTTTTTAAGATTGATTTTTTATGCGAATTATAGAAGACGTTTCGTCTGATGGTAAGAAAAAAATCTTCCTCGAATAAAACTGTTTTAAGTATGTACTTATTTTGATTCAAGTGATAAAGTTATAGAAGTAGACTGTATAAAAAAGTACGCAATAATAAAATAATTAGTACGGAATAATATTTATTTATTAATCTTTATTGCACAACAATATATACACAGAGTACGGTACAAAAGGGGACTTAATGCTAAGAGCATTCCTTACTAGCCAACCATCAATATATTTATAATAATATAATAAATAGGTACTCATTCAGTCTCAAGACTCGAAAAAAGAAAATTATTCACTATAGCCTCCATACACTTAAAATCATTTCAGGAAAAACCCATTATGTATTTTTTACTCAACTCTGATTTTGGTCTGTTGATTGAACTTATAATTTTTGCTACTTAAAGTAAGTAATTTATGCGAAAATAATTCATAAAGGAATTTGAAGACAGGTAAGCTTGCAGCTGTCAAATATTACATTTCTCAGAAAAATATACAGGGTTATTTGTAAAACACCATCAACCTTAAAGAGGGCTCCACACTCGCGCCGCGAAAGCCCGCGAAGGCCGCGAACCGCGAGTGTGGAGGGTTTCGTGGCTTCGCGTATGGGCTTCGCGGTTTCGCGTTCGCGCTTCGCGGCGTTCCCCGTCCGGTGGCGGTTTTTTGGTCCACGTCAAAGGACTTGTGTGCAGAGGGCTCCACACTAGCGCCGCGAACCGCAGCCGCGAATCCCGAGCACGGTTCGCGCATGAAAACCGTGCGAAAAATATAGCCCTCCAGACTCGCGCGCGAATCGCGGCCGCGTATCACGTCAACATTAGTTCGGCACACAAGTCCTTTGACGCGGACCAAAAAACCGCCACCGGACGGGGAACGCCGCGAAGCGCGAACGCGAAGCCGCGAAGCCCATACGCGAAGCCGCGAAACCCTCCACACTCGCGGTTCGCGGCCTTCGCGGGCTTTCGCGGCGCGAGTGTGGAGCCCTCATGCCGAATTAATGTTGCCGTGATTCGCAGCCGCGGTTCACGCGCGAGTCTGGAGGGCTATATTTTTCGCACCGTTTTCATGCGCGAACCGCGCCCGTGATTCGCGGCCGCGGTTCGCGGCGCGAGTGTGGAGCCCTCTTTACAGGAGTAGATTACCTATCATCATAAACAACAACATTTGTTCTACGACTTTTCCGAAAACAGACAAAAATAATTTCGACTCTCCATACAATAATGTCTGAACAGCCGATCGAGTTTTATATGAAAAGTCGATATTTTTTTTGTTTTTGGTACAGTCGTAGAACAATTCATGTTGTTGTATATGATGTTCGTAATTAATCTACTCCTGCGAGGATGTTGGTGTTTTACAAATAACCCTGTATAGGGAGTACCTACTAATAATGTTAATAAGTTTACTACTAAATTTGCGTTAGTATTGATAGACTATTCATTATGTGGAATCCATGAGGGAAAAAATATATCTACCATACTAAAAGAATTATAATGCCTTTATTGGGTACCAACCTACTTAGACCATAAATTTTACATTGTTGTCTTTGAAAGAAGCAAAACGATAAAAAATATAGTTTCAGCGTCATTGTACGTAAGTACGTACATACCTACATTGTTGTGCCTTGGCACGTGATTCATCATATTATTAGTGGTTAAAGTATGAAATTGCCAATTTTTCTTTACATGGAGAGACCCTTTATGATGTTAAAGATGATTCAGGCAAGCATGACGGCCACCTATACAGCAATAAAACACTTTTGTTTGGGTTAAGGATTTTTCCTTAACGTTTAAAACCTCCTTCAAAAACCTTAAAAAACTATAAAAAATAAATATATTCAAATGGTAAGGTACCTACACATGTCTGATAAGTACCGAAATAGTAGTTTATGATACAAGGTTGGTAAGGAGGTTTTTAAAACGAGTTGACGTTTTATAAGCCCGAGCCGCAGGCGAGGGTTTATAATCGTCACGAGTTTTAAAAAACCTTAACAACCGTGTGCCATACTACGTTTTTCGATACATTTGCGAGAAAACATTATAGTACTATGTACTGAAATTGTAATTTATACATATAATAAGACTGTAAATTTTAAATATTTGTGCGCGAATAACGCAAAAACCGCTAAACGAATTTTGATAAATTTTACACCATTTTTGTAGATTGAGGTCCAACTTGCCGCACAGTTCCGGTTAAGAATAGGACTGTCCCATCTCATCCCGTGGGTATCGTAGAAGGCGATAGAGGGAAGTTTTAGGGACCCGGTGCAGACCATCGCACAAAGGGTCACTCGAATGGCAGCGAGGAAACTGTCAACAACAGCATTCCCAAGGAGGGTTAGTGTCAGGCAGGCGGCCGACCGTAAAACTTTGCCAAAACCTAATGCAGTATGTATTACATGCTGCGCCGACCCCAATAGTGGTCGTTCTACGAGCGCAAAATTTCATTTTGTGTAGAGCACTACAAATAAATTGGGATAAGGACAGGAGGATGATGATGATGAGGTCCAACTTAAAATCTAAGCTATTTTCATCAAATTCAGGTAGGTGGAACCAAGGAAACAGCTTGATCTTTCCATAGAACTAGCTTTCATACACCAAAGGGGTCATTTTAATCTGGTCTACGCGGATGAAGTCGCGGTCGAAACTGTCGTGCCAAAAAAAGCATTTAAAAAAAAAAGAAAAACCGCCTTCAAAAAACCTGAAAACAAAAACAGCTTAAAAATTAAATACCTCTAAAAAGCAAGAAATAATATTCGAATCATTCGTTACACATATCAATATTAATAAAACGCGTCTATTGAAGTCGGGTGGGGCTGGAGGACAACATTTTTTTCTAAAAGCCCCACCCGACTTCATTAGACGTGTTTTATTAATATTGATATGTGTAACGAATGATTCGAATATTATTTCTTGCTTTTTAGAGGTATTTAATTTTTAAGCTGTTTTTGTTTTCAGGTTTTTTTAAGGCGGTTTTTCTTTTTTTTTTAAATGCTTTTTTATTTTCAACTTTTTAGTGGTAGGTATGTAAGCGCAGCGTGTAAATATTTTTTAACTTTATATTATAACATTTTCAATGGTAAAATGCCCAGAACTCAATTTCCAAATTCACGCTGTTTGTTTTTGAGGAGTTCCGTTGTGTTTTCGTAGTCCAAATCTAGTCCAGAACGTTGCATCGTAAACCATGATTTGGTTTGTTTTGGATTGCCATAAACTTACCAAAACCTAAATCACTTTACATATACTATTTGACTTTGAGGAGTTCCCTTGTGTATCTTCGAAGTTCGAAGTCCAATAACGATGAAATTAAATTGTGACTACTCTTGAAGTATACCCTTTCAAATAAAAAAAGAATCATCTAAATCGGTTCATAAACAAAGATGTTATGTCCGAAATTCCATAAAAACTCGTACGATGGCGAGCTAAATAATTGATATTTTCCAGGATTATGAGAAAACTACTGGCTAGATCTCTGAAAAAAATTTATGGGACCACACACGAACTATGTTCTTTGAGATAAAAAAAGAATTGTACAAATCGGGTAACAACTGACGAAGCTATATTAAAACATACATAAAAAAAAAAAAAATAAAAAAAAAAATACCGTCGACTTGAGAACCTCCTCCTTTTTTTGAAGTCGGTTAAAAATACATTTGAATTACACCTAACCTGTATCGCACCTCTTATAAAGAAAATATACTGTCGGAAAAGGAAATCCATCTTCTCAGTCATTTATAACAATTATGCAATCCATTAACTACCTATTCCATTAGTTTACTTCAGTGGATCAACCGCACATTAGTTTACATCCGGCAGACTCCGTTCTACCACACTATGAATAAGTAACTACCAGTATATTGTCTTTGTCTTCGTTCATACAAAGACGAAAGTGAGCCGAAATCACAGAATTTATAATAGTAGGTACCTACTATCCGCGTCAATTGGTAATGCGCCTGGCGGCCAGGATTTTAACCTCAAAAACGAAAAACAATTGTAATTTTCTCGTATACCTAGACCCTTTCTTATTGAAAATAAGAATTCAATAATTAATAAATTATATTACCTATTAGAATTTTACTGTTTTTTGTAATTTTTAGTTGCGGATGACGATGATGTGTATGTTAATTTGACAAGGTTCCAGCGCATTACCAATTGACGGGGATTATACTAAACGTACCGAAATACACAAATATTGCGGGTGAAAAAGTACTCGTGCTGTAAAACATAAAAAATAGAACGGAAACAAAAAAGTTTACAAATGTTTGTGTTATAAAATATGCTTAAACTAAGTAAATATAATAAAATACCTACTAAGTATTAGTTGGTGTGAAAAGTACTAAACCATTCTATAGCTTCGTCATCCTATAGTTTGAGGGTTTGCAACTTGGCTAGGGTTATATCGCTCTTTATAAGCTTGGCATACATATTATTATTTTCGTTTCTGGGTTTTTGATTCATACACTTTTGACATTCTCCTTTCCAATTGAGACTTTATTTGAAGGACTCGGTAGGTAGCAGGCGTATTGAACATAGCTCTTAGCTGATAAATACAAAACGTTGAATCTTCTCTTACACAGGATGTTTGGTAATAGCCTTATGAAGCCGAATAATAAATGGTCATGGATTTAGCACTTTATTTTGTCTAAATGGTAGGTAGGGACACATGTATACCTACAACTCCGGAAAATTATTTTAAACTCTGAAAACCGTCACATGTTTCATAAGTTTTGTTTTTTATTTATATGGAAACTGCAAAATGACAACCCTAGACGAAAATAGACGTTTGTATTCGATAATCAATCCCATTAATGATCAAAATCAAAACACAATTTCGGTCTAGGGTTGCCACTATCACCGAATATTATAATCCACTATGTAGTTACAATAAAATGAAAAAAGATAAAGTGATGGTTTTCAACGTTTATAATAATTTCCCGGAGTTGTATGAATGGACGACCTCCGTGGTCGAGTGGTTTGCACGCCGGTTTTCAAGGCGTCACCATCTCTTGAGGTCCCGGGTTCGATCCCCGGCTGGGTCAATGTAGAAAATTAACTTTTCACTTTTGTCTCAGGTCTGGGTGTTTATCATACCACCGTTATTCATCTTAATACCACCGTTGTTTCTGATTTCCATTACACAAGTGCTATAGCTTCTTACTTTGGAATTGGAGCAATGTATGTGATGTTGTCAAATATTTATTTATTTATTTAATGGTGTCTATCATATTCGGCTTTATATACGGCTACTAGTGTTTCGCCCTGGTGCGCGGGCTGCTGAAGCAGCCCGCGGGCATTGCCCTGTTGGACTGCAAACAGCGGCCTTTGGACAGTCTGACTGCGAATTGTGGAATGCGGTATTTATTGCCATGCCATCCGATAAAATCACATTCGAATTTGTCTGCAAGTTGCAGTGCGGTGTGGTAACGGTGATGCATGGTGAAAATTAATACTGTTTTTTTTCTAAAACTTTGCTGGCTAATATTAAAATCATCATCATATCGGCCCCCCGACATCCACTGCTGGGTATAGGCCTCCCCCAAAGATCTCCACGACGATCAGTCTTGCGCTGCTTATATAGCATGAGCATCCGCTGAGCTCTGAAACTTCATTGCATATGCTGTTTTCAAGGGCTTCAAAGCGGTTTTGCAGTTTAAGCATTAAAACCATAGAGAAACTAATAAGAAATTCTGTTTTCGTGGCTTTCTATTAATCCATTTCCAAACTATTTGTGAATTTGTCCAGAATAATCGTTTTGCTATTTCGAGTTTCTGTTCTTGCTTTTACCATTCATGGTGTGACCTAAACGGGATCCCATTAAAGCAACCTGCAGCTCTAGCTTAGGGATCGTTGCAGTTTTCAGGTGCAACTTTATATTTCCCAGCTACAAAGGCCACATCGTCATCTCTACTCAGTAAGCGAAAGTGGCATAATGCTTGCTCAGAGGCGTCAATAGAAATGTGTAATCTTAACTTAGTCATCTGTGAGAAACCATAACATCTGGGTACTGAAAATAATTTGCAAGTCTCAAGCTTCTGAACCAATACCAATCTTTGTTCATCTTCTCGACGATTTGATCATCCCATTTGATCGTAGACCGCCAAATTTCCTGCAGCAATATCTTTCAATAAATCAGGAAGGGACATAAACATACCCAGTGACATTAAAATTTTTAGCAACTCGCGATTTGTTGGCGGTCGCAAACCTTCGTTGATCTCTTTGTCCACCTACTTAAAGCTGAGATCAAACCCTAAAGTATCTGTGGCTGGTTTCCAATTGCTGGGTCTATTAGAGGCCCAACTTTAAGTCAAAACCTCCTGCCTTATGAATCACAATCAGTCGCTTCATCCCCTTTTCGTTAATTATCCGTGGAGTCGAGATAGTCATCAACGTAGTGCCTTTCCTTAATGGTTTTCACTGTTGTGGATGATGACATGAAACAAAATCATCAGTATTACGACGAATAATACAAGTAGCTGTGCATGGAGATGATGTGGCACCAAAGGTCATCGAGGTGAACTTATAAGTTTCTGAGAGCTTCTTTCTTTCCAAAACCCTCTAAAGGAAGCACTGGGCATTTTGATCCTGATCATTTACTTAAACTGCAGGAACAATTCCCCGATATCTGTAGTAACGGCTACTTTTCTTTTTCGGAACCTAACCAGGACATCATCTAATGAATTCTAAATATCTGGGCCAGTCAGTAATTCGCTATTCAGAGACACTTCTTGAGTTTCGGCTTTCGCATCAAAAACAAGTCTAAGTTTTCCAAGTTTTTTGATATTTCTAACACCAAAATGTAGGAGATGCCAAACTCGAGCAACTGGTGCCTTAGCAGTTTTCTTGGCATAATCTTTTTCCAACATGTTATGCGTCTGCTTCGTGAAGTCTACTGCGAAGCTCGGATCAAAATCCATTATCTTCTCAATCAAACGTAATCTACTTTCGGCGTTTCTCTTGTTGTTGGGTTGGGAAGCTTGATGTCATCGTTTCTTCACAGCAAAGCAGACTCCCAGAGCCGTCGATTTTCTTCGACTTAGTATCGATAATGTGAACTGCTCGTCATTCTTCTCGAGAATATCTAGGCAGCTTAGAATTCCTGATGCCTATGCTATCAAGTCTAAAGAAATTCTCTAATAAGAAGTGAAGTTCATCCTCTTTTTCGGACTGTAGTGACAAGCAAACTCGGGCATAATCTTCCTCGAAATTGACGACGAAACTTCATGCAAAATCCAACTAAGTTCAGTGAGAGAGGCAACAGGCTCATCCTTCCTGCCTTCTTTTATTTCTCGGCTTATATTCAAATGACAATAACCTTGGCCTATGAGGAATTGAGAATTGTCTGTCGATCGAGATGGTCGTATTAAGAAATCATATTGCCATCAATAGGGAATATGCAGCACTTTTTTTGTATCAAATCAAAAGTATAATGCGTGAGAAAATCAACTGTAATATTAAAACCTTTCCCTTCCTTTTTTTCGTGATATAATTAGGTACTTGAAGTTAGCACGCATCAGCACCCGCCGAAAACACTCTGTACAAAATGGTCATGTTTTGTGACTTCACCAACCATGATTTTAGGCGCGATTTTTATGGAGTTAGCCAAAAAAATGATATCCCTAAATTTTGCGTCTAAGTACCAACATACATGTTGTGGAATGGCACGTAGATGTAGGACTGTAGATGATTGAAACTCACTGGTAGCTTGACTGAAGGCAGGGTTTATTTTTGGAAGCAAAAGACACATACAAACTTGTATATTTTAACTCAAATTACTTATAAAAGTATGGAACACGAACCACACGCAATGGTGCCCGGAAACGAAGAGAGAGTGGGAAGCGAACCTCCAATTGAAGCAGTGATGTACAATAAAAATAGTGTTGGGTAACATGCCAACACATGTGTCATACAAAATATTATTTCTCATTCAATATTCTATCTGACTGTAAAGTGCATTATATCCAAAAATGAAAAAAAATCGTTATGTTCCCCTGATTTCATCGTGTGATAAAACTAAAATAATACATTGTTTTTCTGTTCCATCATGTTTTTAATACGTATCCGCAGCGATCAATCTCAATTTTTTTATCAAAATCGGTGACTTATGCATATTCCCTGTTGAGTGTCTTGGAAACGTGAAGTTCTTCGTACGAACTCATTCAAGGCTGAAGGATACTGTATCTGTCATAATAAGCGTGAAAGAGACGATCTTGCCAGGTTGTTACAGCCGCCCACCGCATCCTGAAACGCCAACTCAACGCTCCACCTTCCGGCTCCTGCCACGTTGGCTACACTGCTCTCCACAAGTGACACGGTGGACTCTTCATCAAGCAGAGCACACGTGTTAAAGTTGCCTTCAGTTCCCTGGACGGTCACGGGAAGCACCTTCAAAAAGACTCATTTTTGAAACTTGCTGATGCCGACCAGATGTTTGCGGTAGTCTTTGGGTCTTTCTTCTATGCGTTTTTCGTCTGCGTTCAGACATTTTATTTTATTTTAACAATCTTCGGGAAGCTTACAGCTAGGTTAAGAATAAAGTGGTTAACTTAAATAAATATCAAGGGCCAATTACAAGCTTCCACATATAGGTGAAAATCATTAATAAGAACAGTGTTAGCCTACATTATGTTAAAAATTTAAGGTAAGTACCTATATTACACCCAGTAATTAAAGTATAAATAAGTAGGAAGTAGTTTTCAAAAATATTTGTTAGAAAAATAACTATTACCTAACATTCGCCTAAATTTACTTGAAGAAGTGTTGAAAATGTCTATTTCAAATTGTTTTGCAACACTATTGAAACACCTGCTTGTTCTGATAAAGAAAGAATTTCGCCGATACTTCGTTTTGCACCAGGGAACGTGAAGTACGTTAGGTTTACGGAAGGAAGCTACTAAACGTAAACTAATGCCACTCAAAAGCTCAGGACAATCAACAGAGCCACCTGCTATGCTGAGAAGGTGCGATAGATCTGCAATGCGTCTTCTTTCTACAAGTGGTAAAAATGAAACTTACGACATCGCTGATCGTAATCACGAGTTTATTTATTCGTTTTAAACTATAAATACCGCAGAAACCGTTTCTGAATCCTTTCAATTCGCGTTTCATATAGTTTGTGACAGGGGCTCCATTCCTGAGAGGCATATTCTAAATGACTACGTACGTAAGCACAGTAAAGTATTTTTAGAGCTTTTATAGAGTTGAATCGTGTAACATCATCATAACGAAGCCGAGAGCTTTAGATGCCTTAGCCACAATGTTGTCTATGTGTTCATCAAAAAGCAAATTAGCTATCAAAGGTTACTCCTAGGTCACGTATGGTAGTAACTCTGGTAACATCAGTGCCTAATAGTTTGTAAGATGATAACATGGGTTTAGATTTTCGGGTATAAATACAGACATAGCATTTGGAGACATTAATGTCAAGTTTGTTAACATGGCAGTAATGCTCAAATCTAGTGAGACCCTCCTTCAGATGCTGAGCGTCTTGAGTTGAGTTGATCGGCATCAATACCTTCATGTCATCAGCGTACATAATGATTTTGGCATGAGTAAAACATGACGAGATATCGTTTATGAAGATGTTGAAGAGCAATGGTCCTAGTAAAGAGCCTTGAGGAACGCCCGATGGTATTAACATGGGAGAAGAAGTGTGGCCATTAAGAACAACAGTCTGGAATTTTTCTTTAACGTAAGAGGAGAACCATTTAAATAAATTACCCTCAATACCTATAGCTTGCAGTTTACGTAAAAGTGTTGTGTGATCAATACGATCAAAACATTTATTATAGTCCGTGTAAACTACATCAACCTGAGACGGTACAGTCAAATGTTTTGTCAGGAAGTCGCTACATAAGATAAGGTTAGACGTCTTCGATCTGCCCTTAACGAAGCCGTGCTGCTCTGGACATAAAGATTGCGTAACGGATGCGTAGACTTGTTTGTAGACAATTTTTTCCAAATATTTTGCAAACAAACTAAGGTTGGAAATCGGTCTATAATTGTCGACTACATTTTTAAGCCCTTTTTTGTGAATTGGCGTAATAAAGGCAGATTTCCAGATATCAGGCATAATGCCTTCACCCAGTGAACGCCTAAACAGGATACTAAGAGGAACTCGGAACAACTCGCAATAATTATAATTGCTGGGATATTGTCGGGGCCGGCAGACTTATTTAAGTCCAGTGATGCTAATAGTTTGGAAACTTCTAATGTGTCAACTTCAATCTTCACAGGAAGAGTCCATGTCCACTACGTCATCCAAAATATTAACGGACTGAGTATTGTGTGAAAAAGTGGAGTGAAATTAATCGCTAAACATTTCACAGATAACTTCCCTGTCTTCAGATGTGCGCTGTCCAAAGTGAAAAACAGAAGGATAGTAGAGTATTATGTTGATTTTTCAGCTTTACATCACGTCACTTCACATCACATCAGGGTGAAGTAACTTATGGTGACTGCCTTTGCAAGTTGAGCACCAGACTTTTAATAAGCTTATTTTGCGCTTGCAGATCCACTTCCAGCGTTGGATAACGTCTTCACTTTTGAACTTGTCACAGGCAGTAGGTAATCTGATGGCCCGTGTCATCACAAAAATGCATTTAGCTTGTAGCTCGGGTTTTTTCTTCGTGTTGTTCGTCAAATCTACCTTATTGGGCGAGATCGGTCGTTTGTATGTAACTGACTAGCTTCTGCCCGCGACTTGGTCCGCGTGGATATTAGACGAAATCCTTTTAAGGAACCTTCAACCAGGATCCGGCCAGCCATTTTTACGTAATTAGGCGAGTCCCCATCAAGCGCGCTGCCTCGCGAGGCAAGACATTTGCCGCGTGTGGCGGGCCTCGCACAAGGCTTCCAGTTCCCGTTCCCGCTCCCACTCCCGCTCCCGCTCCCGCTCCCGTTCCCCGTTCCCGTTCGGTTCCCGTCCCGTTTGCGTTCCCGTCCCGTAAACGTCCCGTAACCGTCCCATACCCCTTCCGTTTTCGTTCCCGTTCCCATCCCGTTCCTGTCCCGTTCCAATCCTGTTCTCGTTCCCGTTCCCGTCTCATTATATTCCCGTTCCGTTCACGTTTCGTTCCCGTTCACATTCCCGTTCCGTTCCCGCTGCGTTCCCGCCCCGTAAACGTCCCCTAACCGTCCCGTACGCCTTACGTTCCCGTTCTTGTTCCCGTTCCGTTCCCGTCCGGTTCTTGTTCCCGTTCCCACCCTGTTCTATTCCCGTTCCGTTCCCGTTTCATTCCAGTTTCGTTCCCGTTCCGTTCCGTTCCGTTCCGCTCCGTTCGGTTCGGTTCCGTTCCGTTCTGTTCCGTTCCGTTCCGTTCCGTTCCGTTCCGGTCCGGTCTGTTCCGTTGCGTTCCGTAATTCCGTTCCGTTCCGTTCCCGTTCCGTTCCCGTTCCCGTTCCCGTTCCCGTTCCCGTTCCCGTTCCCGTTCCCGTTCCCGTTCCCGTTCCCGTTCCCGTTCCCGTTCCCGTTCCCGTTCCCGTTCCCGTTCCCGTTCCCGTTCCCGTTCCCGTTCCCGTTCCCGTTCCCGTTCCCGTTCCCGTTCCCGTTCCCGTTCCCGTTCCCGTTCCCGTTCCCGTTCCCGTTCCCGTTCCCGTTCCCGTTCCCGTTCCCGTTCCCGTTCCCGTTCCCGTTCCCGTTCCCGTTCCCGTTCCCGTTCCCGTTCCCGTTCCCGTGCCCGTTCCGTGTCATGTCCACCGCGTTGGACTTAAAATAAATCTCATTTTCGCAATCACCATCCCATAAAACCTCAAGAACGACATCCATTTCGATTTTTATGTTACTCACCCCACTTATCCTCTAAGAGTTGATTTTCAAAATCCCAAAATATATATTTAGACGTGCTCCTACGAAGTTTAAAGTTGTAATTAAGATTTTGTATTCTTTTTCCATACAAAATTTGAACCCCATTTTTACCCCTTTAGGGGTTAAATCATGTCCACCGTGTTGGACTTCAAAATAAATGTCATTTTTGCAATCGTCATCCCAGAAAACCCCAATAACGACATCTATATCGATATTTATGTTTACTCACCCCATTTACCCCCTAAGGGGTTGATTTTCAAAATAACAAATATATATTTGCCTATTTATTTTTAGATGTGCTCCTACGAAGTTTAAAGTTGTAATGTCTATTTTATATTATTTTTCCATACAAAATTTGGACCCCATTTTCACCCGTTTAGGGGTTAAATCATGTCCACCGTGTTGAACTTCAAAATTAATGTCATTTTTGCAATCGTCATCCCAGAAAACCCCAATAACGACATCTATATCGATTTTTATGTTTACTCACCCCATTTACCCCGTAAGGGGTTGAATTTCAAAATAACAAAATATATATTTGCCTATTTATTTTTGGATGTACTCCTACGAAGTTTAAAGTTGTAATGTCTATTTTATATTATTTTTCCGTACAAAATTTGGACCCCATTTTCACCCCTTTAGGGGTTAAATCATGTCCACCGTGGTTGGACTTCAAAATAAATGTCATTTTTGCAATCGTCATCCCACAAAACCCCGATAACGACATCCATATCTATTTTTAGGTTTTTTTTAACTCTTTTCACCCCCATTTCATCCCCTTGGGAGTTGAAATCCTAACAAAAACAATAAACGTTGCTTAAGATTTCTATCCATAAGCCTAAATTATAAATTTAGCTATTTTTACTTCGAAAATGAAGGATTTTCTTTAATACACAACTTCATCCCCCTTTTGACCCCTTCGGGGGTAGAATTTTGAAAAACGCTGAGACCCGTATTTATTAATTTTCAATCGTGAGCCTAAACACAAAATTTGAAGATTCTAGCTTCAAAACTGAGGGACTTTCATACAAACTTTCATCCCTTATTTCATCCCCTTAGGGATGGAATTTTCAAAAATCCTTCCTTAGTGGATGCCTACACAGTATAAAGTATCTGTGTGCAAAATTTCAAGTCTCTAGGTCCAGCGGTTTGGGCTGTGCGTTGATAGATCAGTCAGTCAGTCAGTCAGTCAGTCATTCAGTTTACGATTTTATATACGAGTATTAAGATTTAGAGCCAAATTCACCATTGATTTTAAACGCGATTAAGATCACGTTTTACGTTATGTAGTTTAAGTGTCGAGTTTGATACCCCGTTCCCCGTTTATTCCAAAAATCAATTTAAAAAAATTGAATCAAGATTTAACAAGGCATTGTTTATAACATAAATGTACATTTTTGTAACAAATTTTACTTTGTTGTTATGACAGTGACAGCCTTAAACTTGTTTTTTGACAAAGCGCGTTTAAAATCAATGGTGAAATTGGCTCTTAGAAGACTTTGGTGGTGGTGGTTCTATGCCGCCCTTCCGAGTCCGCAAGCGGTGCTCATTGATTCATTATTGCAGGCGGGATGAAACGATCCGTTTTATTTTTAGCAAGCAAGAGGGGTTTTGGTAATAACAATGTGGCGGTACTTGGAAAATAACTTTACTTTCAAATTCCAGTGCCATCTTTTCGATATAAAAATAGTCAAATGTCATTAGTATTGGCAATATCTAATGGTTTTTAAGATAATGATTGTTTAATTGAAAATAATAGTCTTTGAAGAAAAAATTTGAGAGTAATTGTGGTGAAACAAAAAGGTTTTTGTCTTAAACTCTACAGCACTTCAGAGTTGTGGCCCCGCGGTTTGGGGTCCAAAAATCGAATTTTCAAAACTCTCCAGCGTGGCCGCCATTTTGTTTTGAGTTTTTTTCTTATTTTTCTAAATTTGAAATGTCAAAATCCACCACTGTTGTAAGTTTGAACAAAATCGGTTGGAAAACAAAAAGTTACAAACCTCGCCACAGCCGCCATCTTGTTTTTCCCAAAAGTAATAATTTTTACCTAGTTCGATAAAGATTTTGCACATTTCCCCCAAACATCATTATACTCTTTTCCATCAGTCAGTGAGTGAGTAGTTATTAAACAATACTAAATAGAGTAGTTATTATCGAGGTATATAAGTAATCAGCCAGCTGCGACCAAATAGGTTTTCTGTAATTTTGTGTGGCGGTCATTTTGTTTTTCACCATTTCGATTTTTTTTTCTAGCTTCAGGATCTGCTTAGAGTCTTCTACAACTTTAGTTTGAGCACCATCTACCTATGTAGTGCCATTTTGGCAGGCAGTACCCCGTCATGAGGATCTTGACCTGGACTTCAACTTTTAATTTTTCTCCAGTTCGACTGGGTTTTGCACATACCTTTTTCCACCTCCTTCTGGGAGAACAATTATGTGAGTAAGTGGTGTTTAATTTGGTTTTCTGTAATTTTGTATGGTGTCCATTTTGTTTTTCCACCATTTTGATTTCTTTTTCTCGCTTCAGGATTTTCTTAGAGTCTTCTACAACTTTAGCTTGAGCACCATCTACCTATGTAGTACCATTTCGGCAGGCAGTACCCCGTCATGAGGATCTTGACTTGGGCTTCCACTTTTAATATTTTTTTCTGATAGTTTTATAAATTTTAAATACTTTTTCCGTACATTGTAAACATCTACAAATGCTCCTTTTTGGTAATAAAAATGTAAGGTTCTTGGAAAATAAACCTTTTTCAATTTCAGTGTTGCCATCTTTTCGTTACGAAAATAGTCAAATGTCATTAGTATTGGTAAAATCTAACGGTTTTTGATAAAAAATATTAAAAAATGCTCCTTTTTCTATTTTTCACTTTTTTGGGGTAAATCTCAAAAAGCACCCTAAAAATAATTTTTTTTTTCAATACTTCTTCATAATATGCATAATTTCTCAGTACATGCCAACTTTCTCAATTGTCGTAAACTGCCTCAAAATAGCCTTAAAATATTTTAAAAAATGTATAAAAATTACAAAATGGCCGCCACCGCGTCCGCCATATTGTTTTTTTTTTTGCACATTTTCTTAAAATATCATTATACCATTTTTCACCTCCTTCTGGGAGAACAATTATTTTAATCAGTGAGTCAGTCAGTAAGTGAGTAATCGAGCTGTATATGCTGGGTTTTCTGTAAATTTGTATGGCTGCCATTTTGTTTTTCGACCATTTTGAATTTTTTTTCTCGCTTCAGGATCTACTTAGAGTCCTCTACAACTTTAGTTTGAGCACCATCTACCTATGTAGTACCATTTTGGCGGGCAGTTCTCCGTCATGAGGATCTTGACCTGGACTTCCACTTTAATTTTTTTTTTCTAATTGTTATCTAAATTCTAAATACTTTTTCCGTACATTGTACCCTACTCTACAAATGCTCCTTTTGGGTAATAAAAATGTAAGGTACTTGGAAATTACCCTTACTTTAAATTCAAGTGTTGCCATCTTTTCGATATAAAAATAGTCAAATTCCATTAGTATTCGCAAAATTTAATGGTTTTTGATACAAAATATTAAAAAATGCCGCTTTTTCTATTTTTCACTTTTTTGGGGTAAATCTGAAAAAGTACCCTAAAAATGGGTATTTTTTTTTCACAAGGCAATACTTCTCTATAATTTGCGTAATTTGTCTGTACATGCCAACTTTCTCAATTGTCGTAAACTGCCTCAAAAAAGACTTGACATATTTAAAAAATGTATAAAATTTACAAAATGGCCGCCACCGCGTCCGCCATGTTGTTTTTTTTATATTTCATATTTTTCCTATACTAAGCAACATAAACTGCGTGCAATGACGTTTTGATTTTTTTTCTCACTTGCACTCAGCCGCCGCAATAGGACTTGAAAAAAGGGTATCTCGAAAATGTCTTTTTCCTTAGCATTTTCTAGGGTTGCCAGACGTTGCCAACCAAAATACCATAAAGTCATTTGTATACAGACTATACACAAGTCCTCATACTCGAAATTGTCAAAAAGTGGTTATTTCACTTTTTTGCATTTTGGGGTAAATCTCAAAAGTTACCCCGAAATGGGGTAAAAATATTTTACTAATGAATACCTTGTACCTATAGCTATAGCCGTTTTATGAACCTCAAAGCGCTCCGGTGTTGCCATCTGGACGAAAATCGACTTTAAAAATGGCGTGTTTTCGTACCCCAAACAAAATGGCCTCTACGACAGGCGCCATCTTGAATTTTTAAAAAGTTTCCCCGATTGGGTAAATTTGAGGGTAGTTGTGATGAAACAGTAAAGTTTTTTTTTCTTAAATCAAATAACACTTTAGAGTTGTGGCCCTGCGGTTTAGGGTCCAAAAATTGAATTTTTCAAAACTCTCCAAAGCGGCCGCCATTTTGTTTTTTTATTTTTTAAATATTTTTCTTAATTTTAAATGTCAAAGTCTACCACTCACGTAAGTTTGAACAAAATCGGTTAGAAAACAAAAAAGTTACAAACTTCGCCACAGCCGCCATCTTGTTTTTCCCAAATGTCATAATTTTTCCCCAGTTCGATTGGGGTATTGCACATTTTCCCCAAACATCATTATACCTTTTTCCACCTCCTTCTGGGAGAACAATCATGTCAATCAGTGAGTGGTAATCGAGCTATATATAGTATAATATTACCAAACACCCTATAGTTGTTTCGTAATTGAGCGTAGTAATTCCACTCCACTGATTTCGATAATAGAAAATAGCGTCCTGTAAATTTGCTAGAAAACCGTTGGCTAATTGAATGAAAGAAAATAAATAGCAAGGTAATATGCCCGATTGATTTGGGTTGTTTTTTTTACTAAATTAATATCATTCCGTCGCGTGTTTCTATTATCATTCTTGTTTTGTTCTAATTTTTTGAGCGGAATGCTTGTTTCGTCACAGAATACATAATGTTTCGTTCATGGACTGGAAGACTATTACGAAAATAACGTACGCAATTGCGTAACGCAGTAACTTTGCCACGATAGTCGTCCGCAGTTCGTTGGTTGTAGTTTTATCAAACATTTTGAATGTTTCTATCGTAGTCCATAGACTACTAAACGAACCATGTCGGATACGCTAGAGAGAAATTGTCAAACTCACGCAATCACTTCACAATATCGCAAACGAAAGTGATTTGTAATAGGAAACAATCAAAACGAAGCACGGACGCAGCTGCGTGTATCGCATTAAACTTTTTGTAATAGACCCCCTGATCTGATCCCCCAAAAAAACTGGCGTCGACTCGACTCCCTCCGAAAAACTGGACTGGCTACGCCTATGACTTTGTCTGTTATTTTTCACGAATAAACAAGAATAGCTGAACCATTTTTGATAAATTAAAATGGGAAGTATTTAATCGGGTAACAATAAATTCCCATTTTGGGGATATAAAAATATGTAACGCGCCCATAACTTAAAATAAGACGTGAACGCGTCTATAACGTTTTATCAGCACCCACGCTCCTCAACGCTGATTGGTCGCCCGCGTCTCGGGCAAGAAGAACGATTTTCGCACAGTAATGGCGGACTACGGTTTCCTATTTTGTTCTGTTTTGAAAACTTATAACATTTGTAATGACATGCTCTACCGAAGAATAAATGATTGTGAAACATCGAACGACTTGTTTTATAAGTGACGCCCAACTCGCGGCGCGAAGTTACGACTAGAAATAGTGTTTCTCGATTGTCGCTAAGCGCGAGTACCAAACTGTTCTACAGTGAGTTTTCAACCTGTTCGTTTTCCGTCGCCGGCCTATGAAATGCCGCGAACGACGCGCAAAAACCAACACGGAGATTCTGATGACAGCGAAAACGATGTAGTGACGGAGCAGAACAACCCGAATACTACTTCAAATAACATCGTGTCGATGACCGACGCGCAGCTGACGGCGATCGTCGCTGCCGTTGCGAGAAGCCAGGCTGAAACAAACCGGCAACTATTTGAAAGTATTTTATCAAACTCAACGTTATCACACGGCGTCGCAGCGACTTCGTCCCCGGCGCCGACACATGATGACACAGCCCGAGTGCCACCCGGAAACTTTGCAAAGTGTACGGCTCGTTTTGACGGAAGCGCAATCAACGACGAGGTGCTCGAGGCGTTCATCGACTCCATCGAAATATACAAAGAATGTTCCAACGTGAGTGACGAACATGCACTCCGAGGCCTCCCGATGTTATTGACCGGCGACGCGTCCATATGGTGGATGGGGGTAAAGTCGTCCGTGACTACTTGGCATGAAGCATTACGAAGACTCCGCGGCCGTTTTGGTACGCCGCGTCCAGCCTACAGGATCCTGCGTGATGTCTTCGCGTGTGAGCAAGGGAACGAGCGCGCCGACGCCTTCGTGAGCCGCCTGCGCGCCATGTTGTGCAAGTTACCATACGACGTTCCGGAAGAAATGAAAGTGGACATTGTATACGGCTTATTAGATCGTAAAACACGTAAATATGTGCCCCGCGATTCCGTTCATAATTTAGACGCTCTAACCGATGCGGCGAGGAGCGTGGAGGAGTCGCGCGCGGAGTTCGCGGTAAGTCAAAACAATTCATTTCCACCTAACTCGAACGATGTGAAACGCGAAAGACCGCGATGTTCTTATTGTAAAATTTTTGGCCATGCCATCGACAATTGTCGTAAGTATGAAAATAAAAATTCGAGCTCCACAAAGGAGAGTAACTTTAAAAATTCAAAAAATCGAGAGTCTGATTTTAGTAAACGCGAGCGCCGTTCTAACGATTTTAAGCCGTCAGAGGCAAACCATAGTAAGTCTGAAAATACAGATTTCGTACCTAACTCCGGTGTTTCTAGCATTAGGTGTTATGGATGTGGCCAATTAGGGGTAGTGCGTTCGAAATGTGAGACTTGTCGCCCTAAGCATAACGCGGTGATACCCGATAAAAATATTAACTTTAACACCATGGTGGCTAATAGTTCCGATTTGCCCATGGTCGGAATCACTATTCTAGATAAAAAAGGTGTTGCCATTTTGGATACCGGAGCGACGCACTGCATAGCGAGCACCGCACTGTACAACATTCTTGTCTATCATAATATAGACTTTGCAGAGTTAGAACGTAACTTTACACTCGCCGATGGTTCTCAACAAGTTCGTAAGGTTCTTTCCGCACATGTTGATGTCGTACTTCAAGGACGAGTAGTACCTACCCAGTTTTTAGTGCTGCCTGGCGCCGACACGAAGACGTTGTTAGGCCGTGATTTTCTAATCAGCGCTAGAGTGAACTTGGATATTCCACAAGGCACATGGTACTTTGCTGACACCCCTCACGAACAGTATGATTTTGTAAGTGAATATAATCTTCTTTCAGATGAGACCGAACTAATGAAATTAGACACTGTAGATGTGAACTTGAGAGGTGACGAAGGCTCCAAACTTATGTCAGAACAAAAGAACGCTCTCAACGCCTTCGTTCGAAGCAGGAGTGAGCAATTTGCACCCGATGGTCCCGCGACTGAATTCGCTACCCACCGCATTAAAGTGAGTGATAACCAAGAACCAATTGCATCCCCGCTTTATAGAATGTCACCAGCTAAGAAAGAGGCCCTCAAGAAGGAACTTCAGAAGTTGCTTGACGCCGATGTTATCGAGGAGTGTGAATCACCCTGGGCGGCTAACGTAGTACTCGTGGCAAAGAAAGATGGAGGAACACGACTGTGCGTGGACTACCGCAAGCTCAACAACGTCACTGAGGCTGACCGCTACCCGCTCCCGCGCATCGAAGACGTTCTGCACGCTGCAAAAACCAGTAATTACATGACGACGTTAGACCTCCGTGCTGGTTATTTTCAAGTTTGTCTCCATCCTGACGATCGTGACAAGACTGCGTTTGTCACTCCCCTCGGCACTTTTCGTTTCAAACGCATGCCTATGGGTTTAAAGAACTCCGGAGCCACTTTTCAACGTCTGATGGACCGTTTTAGGTCAAACCTACCTGAAATGTCAATTTTTTCATACCTCGACGATTTGATTATTTTGAGCAATACCTACGAAAAACATCTGGAAGATCTAAAAGCAGTTTTTGACAGGTTGAAGTTATTTGGCCTTCGTGTGAATCGTGAAAAAAGTCACTTCGCACGCGATTCAGTAAAATTCCTAGGACACGTGATAGTACCTGGAGGCATCCACATGGACCCAGGGAAGGTTTCTGCCATCAAGGATATGACACCACCGCAAAATGTCAAGCAGCTAAAGAGTTTTTTGCAGACCTCCAGCTGGTTTCGGCGGTTCATACCAGCGTACGCTGACGTCGCCAGGCCTCTGACAGACCTATTAAAGAAGGCTAGCGTTTGGCGGTGGGGAACTCATCAACATGATGCATTTGAAATTATTAAAGATCTACTGACTTCGGCTCCGATCCTGAGACAAGCGGACGAGACGAAACCGTTCATCCTACGTACTGACAGTAGCGGTTTCGCCCTCGGCGCAGTTCTGATGCAGGGGGAGGGGACTGACGAACGACCGATAGAATACGCCAGTCGCCTATTGAGTGGCACTGAGAGAAATTACAATACGACCGAGCGTGAAGCTCTGGCAGTAGTATGGGCCGTGACCAAGTTTAGAGGCTACATCGACGGAGGTGAAGTCATCGTCAGGTCTGACCACCAGCCACTGAGATGGTTGATGAACTTGAAGTCACCAAGTGGCCGTCTGGCAAGATGGGCACTGACGCTACAGGAGTATAACCTGCAAATAGAATATACACCAGGTAAAGCAAATGTCATCGCCGACACGTTGTCTCGTCCGAACGACAGCGATGAAACAAAACTAAACTTAACCACCGTCGACATACCGACGAGGACCCCTGGTGAAATAAGAGAAAACCAACTAAAGGACCCTGAATTGTCGAAGATAATCCAAGATATGGAATCCGACGAACCCTTTAGGGGGAGGCCGTGGGCCGACCGCGGTTACGTTTTATCAGACGGAATCCTTCATAGATACGGGCCTGAAGAATTAGACGACGAAGAAAGCGCCTGCCTCGTAGTTCCCGAACACGAACGTGCAAAGGTTCTGTCAAACTTCCACGACGAGCCGACCGCCGGACACTTTGGCGTAGATCGCACACTCGCACGCATCCGCTCACGTTTTTATTGGCCTGGAATGCGTTCTTACGTTTCCAAATATATCAAAGAATGCTCGGCCTGTCAACGATACAAAGTTGATAACAGAAAACCACCAGGATTACTGCAAACACCGGCATCAGCCAGGAGATTCGAAGTGGTATCGGTCGATTTGTTCGGCCCACTTCCCGAGACCGTGAACAAAAATAAATGGATTTTGATCATTGAAGACGTCAGTACGCGTTGGGTGGAACTATTCGCACTAAATAACGCGACCAGCCCTGAATGCGCGAAAACTATAATCGACGAAGTGTTTATGAGATTTGGTGTCCCACGGCGCGTTCTGAGTGACAACGGCGTGCAGTTTATCAGCGCCGTTATGCAGCAAGCATGTCATGCCATGGGAATCAACCAATCACTTACGCCGTTTTACCACCCGGAAGCCAACCCTATAGAGAGGAAAAACCGCGATCTCAAGCCCCAACTGGCCATTTTGGTTGGCCGTGATCATGACACTTGGGATCAGTACTTACCAGCGATAAGGTTCGCAATGAATTCTGCTATGACTACGAGCACCGGCTTCTCTCCAGCCTACCTTACTTTCGGCAGAGAATTACGCGCACCCGCTGATGCTGCTACAGACATGCGTAGCATACTCGAAAACGACAATTTCATACCAGCTATAACGCCTTACCTAAAGAAGCTTTCCGCCACTCTTGTAGAAGCTAGGGACGCACACGAAAAGGCTCAAGCCATACAAAAAAGATATGCTGATGAAGGTCGTCGAGCAGCACCTGATTACGAGAATGGTGACCTAGTTCTTTTGAAGACACAAGGAGCAAATGATACCAACCAAGGTCAGACTCCTAAATTCATACCTAGACGCGATGGACCATACCGTATCAAGGAAGCTGTTAGCCCCACCACTTACATATTAGAAAGAACGACCGACGGTGAAACGTTAGGTAAATACCACGTCTCCCAACTCACACCCTTCGTTGGCCGAGTCCAAGCACCTATACACGAGAAACGTAAACGTGGTAGGCCGCGTAAATTTGGCGATTTTGTGATGTGCTAACCCAAACGCGAGGTCGCATCGTTCGGATTAGAGGGGGAGTTTGTAACGCGCCCATAACTTAAAATAAGACGTGAACGCGTCTATAACGTTTTATCAGCACCCACGCTCCTCAACGCTGATTGGTCGCCCGCGTCTCGGGCAAGAAGAACGATTTTCGCACAGTAATGGCGGACTACGGTTTCCTATTTTGTTCTGTTTTGAAAACTTATAACATTTGTAATGACATGCTCTACCGAAGAATAAATGATTGTGAAACATCGAACGACTTGTTTTATAAATATTAAATATTGAAAATAGGTGACTTTAAAATACAAATGAGTACCAAATTAGTTATTCAGAACGTGCGACAAAAAATATTAAGTATTTGGGCGACAACCTTAGGGCACACAAAACATAAAAAATTGGCATATATTTTATTTAAAAAAGGTGACTATTGTCCTAATCGAGATGACAAAAATACCAAGTTGGGCAGCTTAAATCAGTCATATAGTTACCTACACTCAGTATTTTTGTCACACATTTAGAGTTTTCACTGCTATTTTAATTTATTAATCTCCCACATGTAGTGATGTCGCCTGTTTTACTTATTTATGCAGTCCACAGTTTGTCGCCCGTTTAGTTATTTTGTAGCCCAAAAAAGAAACCGCTGCTAGTTTTAGTGTAGTACTTATACAGGGTAATTTTTGGACCCCTTTTCAAATTTTGTCATGTCATACTTATAACAGCAGTACAATCGATTTGAGAAGTAAAAAAAAATTTTTTTTTCACATTTTTGTTCCAAACTTTTCCCTACACAAATTGAAATTGATGTCACTGCACTGTTTGCACATCGCACGGTCGTCGACCCGCGCGAGCCCCCCTCCCGTCTCCCGCCTTCCCCCGCTCGCGTCGCTTGCGCGAGGGTGAGCGTGCGCACCTAAATTTTTTGGACATAATAAGTGGCTGAAAACTGTGAATTAAAAAGGAAATAATTCATAATTATCTCACCAATTCTTTGTTATTACTTCCTTGAACTAATATTTGATTTTATAAAGAGGTCGCAAAATTATACACTGTATCTATTCTGTGTTTTAGTATTTAAGTCTCCCATTAACAGTCGCCTTTAATTATTTTCAGTTACCCAATTAATTAATTTCCAATTCCAGACCAGACGGTACTTGTTTTTGTTGCGAAAATTGAATTTCCATAAATTTTTCGAGCATCTATTCTTGCTTTTGCTAAGAAGATTCCTCAAAATAAAGTTTTAAATAACCCGTACACTCCCCTCTGAGATTAATCTTTTATTAAAATTCCGTTAACTCAAATATTGAAGTTTGCGACTCATTACTTATCTAACATTCTTCAAATAATACTTTGGATCCAAAGTTCAACAGCTAATATTTAATGATCTTTGTTATTCGAATCTAAACCTTGATTGGTTTTTATTTGTCTACAAAGATAGTTTTCTCGTATTATTCTGAGTTTATTCTAAAATCTAAAATCTTCCTTAGGTTACTACCTAGTAAAATTGTAGATGCCAATTGAGTTTTAGTCAAAACTAATTAGTTTATAATAGAACACAGAAACCCAAATATGGTTCCTATTAGCATATAAGTCGAAGTTGAGATAGGCCAGTTATATCTAACACTATTAGAATTCGCTAAATCGCAAACTAACGGCTAGCTCTGTTTTTTTAATATTCAGTCAGGAAGTCAGGGCTATATATTTATGTGTAAATTGAGATCGTTGCAATAAATATTTTTTCATTTTCATTCATTCATTTTCAATATATTGTCAGGACCACTACCAGATGTGAAATTCTGAAATCACTTGTTTGAACATTGGTTTAAGAAACAAATACGTATTATTTATTTGGAATCTGCGTATTGATCAACGCGAGGTAAAGTAATTAACTTGAATAACCAATATATTTTATAATAATTACTAGTAAAAATGATTTCCAGCCGAGCATAAAACTACGAGAAAATAGGTTCTTTTAAAAACTTGACTATTCCACTTCGACAGAACGGACATTTTTTTTTGTTAGGTGACACCGAAATTAATACTCAGCGAAAATAAAATTGGACCAAATCTCGGTACGGAACAGAAAAAAAAGAATAAAATGCATAATTTTATTTCGTAATAAGCTTATTCTAAGTCTAGAAATAACTATGTTTGATGTTTTGTTGACTGAATAATGGGTGTTTTGTTGCAAATTAGACTAAAAAAAATATTTACTGCCGGAATAGTCACAATTTGTTCCAAATGTTGTTGTTAATGTATATATTTGATGTAATGTCAGTTTGAAAAGGAATAATCTGCTTATGACCTTAGAATACAATGATTATTTCTAGATGAATCTAGGGAGCACATAACAAAATTTGATTACTTCCAATCAGCTGTCAAGACTTAATTATTCCATTTCTTAGGATTTTTTCAAAGTCTATTAATGCAAATTTTTTGAATCCAATTGTACAAAGCAATGACTAATCTTTTCGTCTTTAATAATGCAAGAAAATTTCGGGTTCAATAAATATTAGGTACCTACCTACATAGGTACCTAAAAATATTTTTTTCTCAAATTGAGCAAAAACACAAAAAGTGGAATAGTAAATTTTATAAATTTATTAACTTTCTCAGTCAACTTAAAATATGAACTGCTTATGACAATTAAAAAATACAATTGTTTTGATTACTGTTGTTTTAATGTAAAAACCTCTTTTGACATTCCTATCAGTAGTTGAGATTTATCAGCAGGGATACCTAATATGGAATAGGAGAGTTATTCCAGTTATAACAAAAAATATGAGCCACGTTTTCAGCAAAATACTTCGTAATTATACACTGCAAACTAGACTCGCAAAAATAAAATGGACAACTGTAAAAATGAAAGGATTCCATTGCAGTTTCATTTCCAGCTGCAAAATAACGCATTTTTTTTACCTATTTATTTGAAAAATCCTCATCTAGTTATCGTGATGAATGTAGTCGCTCACATATTATGAATTATGATCCCTTTTTTCATTTCGATCAACTGGTTGTGCCGATTGCGACCCTGTATGAGTTTCGAATACGACCCGAAATGTTTATTTTTACCATCGCCACTCTAAAAAGTGCGTTTAATTCAACGAAAAGAGTGAATAATAAGCGATTTTATTCACCGAGTGAATAAAAATGATTTGAATTTGGAACAAGCGCTCATCGTATGAATTATGTACAAAAAAAATAAAACGTGCTGAAAGTATGGAGCTATTCCATAGATAAAGCCATAGTTATACAATTAAATAAAAAAAAATATCCCGCCAATTTTATTTAGGTTCTTTTAAGTGTCTTATCTTTGGGTTCTTTTCTAAAAAAATATATCGCCAAATTAATTAGGTTCTTTTTAGTGTCTTATCTTTGGGTTCTTTTCTTTATATTAGAGGGAGATTAGATGTTCAGTCTTGCATCAGTCCATTCCATAAGTCTGGTACGATCTTCAGTCTGTAAAAATTCAAAGTCTATACAAACTGATGAAATGGACTGATGTCAGACTGATCATGTAATTTCCCTCATAGCATGGTTGTTTTATGTCATTGGAAAACTTATAGTTTCACTATTTTCTAACGGTTAAATTACCGATTACCTATCTAAATAATAAAATTTGATAACTATAAATAAGTACTATAGGTGTAAGTACTGCTATTATGTTTTCTCGCAGTCAATGGTAAAAAGTAGAGTACACAACACGTGAAAAAAAATTTCATCTCGGTCCTTTGTATCCCTCGTTTCGCTCAGGATTCTACTTTTGAATCCCTCGCTACGCTCGGGATTCAACTCTAGAATCCTTCGCTGTTCTCGGGATCCAACATAGTACCTCGAACTAAATTCCTTCTTTTTTCACTTGTTGTATAATCTACTATTATTTACGGGAAATTAGTGTTTTAATTTCAAAGGTGACACACTTTTCACTAGTGCTTCCTTAAAGGTCAAATAATCCTTATGGATACGAAAATATAGAAAAGCATCATGCATCAATGCTCGTTTAGGTATCGCAATCCTTTTTTAACACGTTTTTATTAGGTTGCTTTCTCGTTTGTTTGTTTGTTTGTCCGCAAAGTTTGCGAACGATTTTAAACTAGCTTCCCGATGAGCTAGAGACTTGAAACTTTGAACATAGGTCAGAACTGGAATACAATGCAATATTATAGTGTCATTGAGCTGATCTGATGATGGAACTGGAAGAAGGCTACAGGAACTCTATGAAGAAACCATACAATCCCATCGTGTTTGGGCTCGTGAGAATCGTCTTGACGAGTTCTTTGTTGGAAAACAGTTTCCAGGGTCTGATGATGGAGCCGGAGGAAGGACACAGGAACTCTTTAATAAAACTACGCTACCCCATCGAGATTGGGCTCGTTTGAATCGCCTTGACGAGTACTTTGTTGGGAAATACCCATACAGCCATTCTGGTAGCGGTTACGACTTAGAGTGCACACATTTGTGTCGAAACATATTTTTTCAGTAACTTTGTTCCGTCACAATGAGTAGCCGTGTCGACCGTTGTTCCGTCGCCGTTTCGAAAAGTGGGGACGATTTGTAACATTTAGTAACAGTAACTTTTAGTCGCACTGCGTTGTCGCCGCGTAGTCACATCGCGACGTATTTGTGCTCACTTCTATCAGGAATTCATTCATTCATTCGTTCAGCAGTTCCTTTGACTCGTGAAGTGACAAATATGGTGACATGAACTATTAATTAAAATAAAAGGTATTTCCAGGCAAGTAATATTTATAAACAGATTTTGTTCAATATTGTTTTTATTAATGCTCAAATCGTAATGGGAAAAAAATTTGACTGTGTAATTTCATCAAATAGAATGAAATTTACTAACGCGCCACAATATTATCACAATTTTAGTATTGTGGTGGTAAGTAAACATTATTTATTTGTACACACCGAGTGCTCAAATGCTTTTAATTATTCATAATAGTTAATGTCAAAACAAAAAATAATATATTTTAGCAATATTAAACAGTAAAATTGATAAATATTAAAGAAAAGCATTTTTTTAGGTGAAAATATTCTCGTCACAACTAGTCACAAAGTAACTATAATGTGTCGACATGGTTACGTAAAGTCTTCACAAAGTAACGGGAATTCAAAAATGGTTTTTCAATTTTTTTGCTTCCAGCGTTTCTCAAAGTTTCGATATTTGTTGCAGGGTCAAAAAAAATCCAACATTTTTGGAACAAGCGGTCGCAGTCAGTACAAAGAAAAATAAATTATGCCACTTATAAAAGTGGAATATTGGCTATTTCAACTCGTGAGATGTACTCGTACCTATTAAACTGAGCAGATTGCATAACCTATTTTATTAGTAAAGGGGCTGTTTATTTATACTGAAATAAATATTATACCTTTTTCTTATAGCTTCTCATTTTACAACTAACCCCAATATTGTTATGCTAATAAGTCAATACCTAGTTGGTTTGATCGGCATGATCAAACCTTAGCCTCGCCCCCGTAGCATGTCCATCGAAATATGATAAAATCGCGTCTTGGCGCATAATGTCCTTTTCTCAAAATGTCCTTTTCTCGAAATGTCCTTTCTCAGAATGTCCTTTCTCAAGAAGTCTTTTCCTCAAAATGGCTTTTTCTCGAAATGTCCTTTTACTCGAATTGTCCTTTTCTCAAAATGTCCTTTTAATATGCAATTTTTTTTAACAAATATTTTTATACATGTTTTTAAGAAAACTATGATTACTACAAAAGGAAGATACTTGTTTGGATAATTAATACAAAGTTTAATGTTAATAATGATAAATAAATAATATTTTTGACTACAAAAAAGGAGACTGGTTCATAATTATTATTACTTTTTTATTTCTGATCCTTTCCATCATATTTCTACAATTTTATAACTACATTACTCATTACTTTATAACATTCTTAGACTTAATAAATACACAGGTTGGTCAAAAGTTCTGTTACTGAGTTTCTTTATCGATTACTGGCCATTAAAACAAATGAAAAGAAAAAATAAAAATGACATATTATTGACAGTTTTATAAGCTATAATTCCATACCACACGTATATCATATTTTGTTTATTTCACCATGGAATGGGGGTTGAAGGAGAATCGTGTCGCTGTAATTGCTCTGCACAAATGTGGGCAGCCACCGAATATGATTTTCAAGTTGCTACAAAAGTTGAAAATCAACAAGCAATTTATTTATCGCACTATCCATAGGTACAGTAATACCTTGACCGTCGATGACCGAAAAAGATCAGGAAGACCACGCACCGTTCGGACACCAGCTGTGATCAAGGCAGTGAAGGCGAGAATCACGAGAAATCCCGTCCGGAAGCAAAAGTTATTGGCAATACAGATGACTGTGAAGAGAAGTTCCCTTAAAAAAATTATCAATGATGACCTTGGGCTTCACGCTTACCGTAGACGAAAGGGCCATCTGCTAAACGCACGATTGAAGGCTATGAGGTTAGCACGAAGTCGCGCTCTACTAAAGCAGTACGCACAAAACGGCCATCGAAAAATCTTGTTTACTGATGAAAAAATCTTCACAGTCGAAGAAAATTTTAACCGTCAAAATGATAGAGTATACGCTAAGAATAGTAAAGAAGCCAGCATGATTGCTCCGAGGGTCCAACGAGGTCACCACCCCTCATTAGTGATGATTTGGCTGGGGGTGTCCTATTCAGGGCTAAGTAAGGTTCATTTCTGTGAAAAAGGTGTGAAAACTGGCGCTAGAGTCTATCAAGATACCGTTTTGGAACCTGTTGTCCAACCCTTAAGCCACACTTTATTTCAAAACCAGCCATGGGTCTTCCAGCAGGACTCTGCCCCTGCGCACAAAGCAAAATCTACACAAGCATGGTTTCGGGCTAACAAAATTGATTTTATCGCGCAGGAAGAATGGCCATCCTCCAGCCCAGACTTAAATCCTCTGGATTATGCCATATGGCAACTTATTGAGGAGAAAGCATGTGCTAAGCCCCACATGAATCTCGACTCTCTTAAGCGCGCTATTCTCAAGGCAGTCGCAGAATTGGATATGGTGGTAGTTCGTGCTGCCATCGATGACTGGCCTCGTCGTCTAAAGGCGTGTATTCATGCCAGAGGCAGTCATTTCGAATAATTTTAATACATGATAATCTTAAATATTTGTGCTTTCATTTGGTATATAATTCATTGCAGCATTATTTGTAAATTTAGTATTATTCATGTTTTCCATAGTTACAGAACTTAGTAACCAACTAGGTATTTGCATGCATTGCATGTCTGTGTTTTTGATGATAATTTAGATAAGTGACTAACTAAAAATGCTTTAATATGTATTTGTTAAAAAAATATTGCATATTAAAAGGACATTTTGAGAAAAGGACGTTTCGAGAAAAAGACATTTTGAGAAAACGACTTTTTGAGAAAGGACATTCTGAGAAAGGACGTTTCGAGAAAAGGACATTATGAGAAAGGACATTATGCGCCAAGACGTAAAATCGCGTGATATAGCGTTTTATCAACATTCAACTGTCGAAATACATTGTCTTTTGACAGTTACACGTGATAAATCTCTATATTATATCGTGTTTGGGTAGGCATGCTAGGGGGCAGAAAACAAAGGCAATATTTGAGAGTGACTGGATTTGGTGACGCTCATTTGTATAAGTTAGGTTATCTGGTATTCCGGAACATTGTCGTAACGTTACAACACATTGTGTTGTAATGTTACCATCCCGTTACCACACATTGTTACAACTTTGGACTCTAGTTGCAAACTGAGCACAAAGTGTATAGAATGTATGGACACAGATCATTGTGAATTATGTCGACACAGCGACAACACAAAGTTACTGAAACTAGTTTCCGTAACTTTGTTACTGAACTGTTACAACACCTTTAAACAAAACCCCACACAGTCGCAAATAGTCGCAATGTGTCGTATCAGTTACGAAACTGTAGCGACTTGTTACATCTGTTGAAAATCTGTGACCAAAAATGGTTGTATGGGTAGTGTCCAGGGTCTGATGATGGAGCCGGAAGAAGGCAACTGGAACTCGGTAATAAAACAATGCAATCCTATCGAGTTTAGGCTCGTTTGAATCATCTTGAAGAGTACTTTAATGGGAAATAGTGTCCGAGGATCTGATGATGGAGCCGGAGGTAGGCCATAGAAACTCTATAATAAAACCATGCAACCCCATCGAGATTGGGCTCGTTTGAATCGCCTTGACGAGTACTTTGTTGGGAAATAGTGTCCAGGGTCTGATGATGGAGCCGGAGGAAGGCCATAGAAACTCTATAATAAAACCATGCAACCCCATCGAGTTTGGGCTCGTTTGAATTGTCTTGACGAGTACTTTGTTGGGAAGTTTCCAGGGTCTGATGATAGAGCCGGAAGAAGGCCACTGGGACTCTGTATTAAAACAATGCAACCCCATCGAGTTTGGGCTCGTTTGAATTGTCTTGACAAGTGCTCCGATAGGAGATGGTATATTTTTTAGTCTTAACTCGTTAACTAAAAAGCAGAAAATAAAAATTTACCGAAAAAAAACTTTTTTAAAAACACGTTTTTATTTAAAAAAAGTCGGTATAAAAACATTAAAACGGACCAGTAAAAACAGACTAAAAAGTATGAAATAAATTTTTCTTTAAATATTTATTACCCTACAGAAATTTTAAACCTAAAAACGTGGGGCGCATGCTAAAAGACAATATGGATGATATATTTTACAAAATGCGCCCCACGTTTTTAGGTTTAATTTTTTTGTAGGGGAGTAAATATTTAAAAAAAAATTCATTTTATACTTTATAGTCTGTTTTTACTAGTCCGTTTTTCATAGTAGACTCTCAGAAGAAGCTTTTTGCTGGTTTCTGAATCATAAATCCTTCCGAGTATAATCGCCCAAGTCGTTTAGAATATTAATGGCAGCCATAAATAAAGCTCGCAATTTTATTAGAAACTTGAAATGTTGATTTGGTACATGTGAAATGATACAGTTTCGTAGTAGAGTGTTTTTCTATGATGATTGTGTCCGTATGACAATTTTTTCTCTATTATGTGTGAACACTATGAAAATTACAACATCTCTCTAAAACAATAAACTAGACAAACCAGAAGCGAAATGTGAAGGAAAAAATGTGATGGAAGTAGGTAGGTAAGTATTTAATTATAATTGGTAGATTTATAAATATTAATCATATTCAATTCTTTTTACATCACTTTGCAATCGATTTATACTAATTATTCTTAGCTCGTACCACAATAGTACATTATGAGACAAGTTAGCTTAGGTTATTCATTGCACACGAGGCTGTGGGTTGCAGCCAAGTGTGCAATAAGCAAGAGCACACGAGTTTCATAATATTATGAGGATTTTCAACACATTTGCGAGGAAAAAACAAAGTAATTTACAACACAGCAGCAAATACGACAAAAACTAAATAAGTATGAAAATTATGGGAAAAGGCGTGCAGATTTTTTTTTCACACGCTCAATGCAAGAATATTTTGCGAACAAAGGGGTGAGCGAGCATACAGCCTACTTCAAAATTATAATTTTAAGTGATAAAATGCAAATATTTTAATATTTTATTACAAAATATTGTGAATTATCAATAAATTTATAATAATAAATATTTATTTGACTTGATTAAGGACTTACACAATTATTTATTCCAAAAATGCATATGAATTTTCAGCGACATAACAGCTCTTTGTTGTTACAAAAAAAAATGTATGACCTGGTTAAATTAGGAATGCTCTGTTTACTCGCATAGAACTTGCAGTAAGGTACTAATTTAACTTTGTAGGGATAATTCTATAACGTACTAATGTTATAATAAGTATATATTATTGCACTGTGTTTGCACAGTGTTTGTTATAGCTCGGTTTATGGCCCCAAAAGCGATGTATTAAGGCTCACTTTACGAGCAAGTGTGTTGAAAAGTAAGTAATGGCGGCGTTTTGTGGTAATGCAGCCGTAACGTAATAAGTTTCAATCAAATCCCACAAAAACGGTTTCGCATCCCTTAGCATAATTTGCGAAGCCATCAACCCACCCACCATCCATTATTCAAGGCTAATGCCTTGTTTTACGCCGCCACTAAATCGGCCCTTAGCGAGACGTTATTTTTGGAGTTTATGTGCTATCACCAATCACTTAAGTTAAGAACCAGTTGTTAAATGTTTGCGCTGTTTTACTAAAAACTCTTGTAGCAATAATTCCTTTGATTACAGAATATTAAAAACGAGATGATTGTCTTACATACACTGAGAAAAAAAACAACAAGTTTTCATGTTGCCAGCAACATTATTTCAGGTTAAAATACCGCCAATCTGCTCTTTGGTTAAAGCTACAAGTTTAAACTTGTTAAATCAAACACGTTGAATCAACAAGCAACTTATCATGTTATTTTGACATTTACGTAAGGTACTAATTTAACTTTGTAGGGATAATTCTATAACGTACTAATGTTATAATAAGTATATATTATTGCACTGTGTTTGTTATAGCTCGGTTTATGGCCCCAAAAGCGATGTATTAAGGCTCACTTTACGAGCAAGTGTGTTGAAAAGTAAGTAATGGCGGCGGCGTTTTGTGGTAATGCAGCCGTAATGTAATAAGTTTCAATCAAATCCCACAAAAACCGTTTCGCCATCCCTTAGCATAATTCGCAAAGCCATCAACTCCCACCATCCATTATCCAAGACTAATGCCTTGTTTTACGCCGCCACTAAACCGCCCCTTAACGAGACGTTATTTTTGGAGTTTATGTGCTATCACCAATCACTTAAATTAAGAACCAGTTGTTAAATTTTCGCGCTGTTTTGCTAAAATCACTTGTAGCAATAATTACTTTGATCACAGAATATTAAGAACTAGATGATTGGTCAAATGGTCATACATACCAGACACTAATTAGAACGAAGTCCGTTTGGCTATGAATGTTGTTAGGCATAGACAAATAGACATAGTGCACATGCACATTGTTTTAGGCCCGTCTTTATAAACCGCTCTCATCTCACTGTTGAGAGTGGTTTATAAATACAGCATTTCAAGTAATCAAAATAGAACATCTCAAGTATGATCTCAAGCAAGCTCTCAACGTTGAGATCGGTTTATAAACACGGGCCTTTGTAAAATTACGTCTGCACGCTCTCGTATTACGCACTAAAATAATGTGATGTGCACGCCTAGAGAGGCACTACTTTTCCATCAGTCAAAATTCCTGGCAATGTTATATTCAATTTAGATGAGGCTAACTGCCTCGTGAGACTGAGACTGCGGCCAAAAAACTAGGCATCTTGAACAAGGTTAAGCGATATTTCACGCCGCTTATTTCACAGCTTTTAACTCTTTACAAAGCGCAAGTCCGGCCGTGCATGGAATATTGCTGCCACCTGTGGGATGGGTCCGCAAAGTACCAACTAGCCGCACTTGACTCAGTTGAACGCAGAGCCAGAAAACTCATAGGGGATAGTAAGCTATTACCATCGAAATGTACGTAGTAGTACATTTCGATGGCTATTACAAACTAAGTTTCACAGTATTTCCCACCGCCGTGAAGTAGCTTGTCTGGCGGTGTTCTACAGGTTAAACTTCGGAGAGTGTGCTCTTGAGCTGCATGAGCTCATTCCGCCATCCCCGTTCTACCATCGGTCGTCCAGACGCACGGCGGGGTTTCACCCCTATTTGGTTGACATTCCATGCATGCGCACGAAGCGTTTTTCATCTTCCTTTTTAATGCGCACAGCCAAGGAGTGGAATTCCCTGCCTGCGTCTGTATTCCCGCAAGCATATAACCCGGCGATATTTAAAGCCCGAGTGAATAGCCCAAGTAACAAAATTTGGTACTATAAAAGTCCTGAGAACGTTTTAGGACGTGCTATGATAAGCACTATAATGGTGAATAAATAATGAAAAATATTAGAAAAAATCGGCTCACCCGTAGCAACTTAGACGGGATCCCGTCGGATGGCTACGGGTGAGCCGATTTTTTCTAATATTTTTCATTATTTATTCATCTTAATATAAAATAAATAGCATTGTGAATGCAAAAATCTAAAAGTTTAACACTATAATGGTATTGTAACCTTTACATAACCCCTAAATAGGCCCTAGTTTTATCACTGATTTGTTCTATAAACGTTACATAAAGGCTCTCACAGTAATTAATCAGCTCTATAGTTGAAAACCAAAAGATGTTTATGGTGCTATTCTGCACCGTAAACGATTTTAGTGATCTTTATTTTGTTCTTGTTGTGGCCACGACATCGTGAGTGTTCCCTAAGAAAACAAAATGTCATTAGCTTATTGTAATACAAAGGACATTCTACAAAACATCACCTTTGATCGTCCATTGACCGTAACTCCACCGTGACTTGCACTTGCGAAAATAATAGTATCGCTAAAATCACTATGCTGATTTTAAATTTGAGAATGCGCCTTCATATTTTTTGGGATTTATTTAAATTTAAATTAATAAAATAAGGACTAGTCCTGTCTATGGCTGCTATAGTACATATTGGCTCCAGCCGAGCTACTAATGTGTTATCATGGCATAAACGGCAGCCATATTTTCACCGAAAACAGATTAGTCCATTAATTATTAATTTTAGTATTTTTATGTTACGCTTTAGTCTGGTAGCAATAACACAAACTCACTTACAGAGCTATTTAGAATTTTAAGTTATTTAGCGACTGCACCAGGAGTAGCTATGGTACTATTTAGTACCATAGAAGTGTTTTCATGACTTTTATAGAACTAGCCCCATAGCAATGTTGAGGGAGCATTTAAGAAACTAAACCGTGACGTAATGGGTGTGCAAAGTACTTTTAGAGTGCAGATTGATTCTGTAATAGTGTTTCCAATACTGCTACAATACTAGTACTGTAAGAGTTATTTTGACGCATTATTAGTCCAAAATAGATACATAAAAGTGGCAATAAGGTCGTTTTTAGTACTAAATAGCACTATAATCGATTTTTTCATATCTAATACAGTGCAACACTTTAAAGACTCTTTTGTATGTTCCTGTAAGTGTTCTAAGAGCTACATTTTAGAACTTAAATGCACTTTAATATTATAGAACCAAAACGCTCTATTGAAAACCTTTATAACACAAGCTGTCACAACGGTTACCATTAAAGGATTACTATATCACTGTTTGGTGATAAAACGCCTTGGTTATAGAAATTTTTGTTACTTGGGTTGGGAGGCTTCTTCTGGGCAAGCTCGCTTCATCTTCGGCCTCTTCTTAGCCTTATGGTTCTCGAATGTGGTCAAGAATAAGCCCATTTAATGTAAAAAAAAAGATACATGATTAGCTTGCCATTATACACCAAATCCAGAGCTCTGTAAATTGTGTACCTTCACTTTTCAGCCCCGTTGTTGCTTAACCACTCCTACCCCCACCACTGAAAATCTGCGAGGTGCCCGGATCTGTTAAAAATGATAGAATGGCAATCTAACAAGAGGGATTTCGTCGCTCTGTAAATTGTCCACCTATTTCCTGGGCTAGCTCTTAGTCCATAACAACATTCATTCATAGCCGAACCGCCTTCGTCAGATAGACCAACAGGACAAACCGTTCTGTCTACCTATTAGTATTTTTTTTCTTGGTTGTTCGTAAATACATTTTTTCTCGGTATGAAAAAAAGTAAATAAAGTACCTCGATTGATATTGGTTGGCTTTCCTAACCAGTCAAAGAACAAAGTCATGTTTTACGTTGCGCGCCAGCCAAATTAGCCAGTTAGCCTTTAGACTTGGTTATACGATAGAAAACCCAGTTGACCGGATTGTTTTTTATTTAGGATTTATTTCCATTATTACCGGACGGTGCCGCCGGACGAGGCCACGAGGCCCTCAAAATGGCGACAACGAACTGCTATTACGGTGATTTACGAGGAAACGTCAGCAACGTATATTTAATAGTATAAGGAATAAAAAAAATACTATCCTGTTTTTAGGGAACGAGTGTTGGCGTTGATTGTACCCCTATTTTATGGTTTATATTAGTCTCTAATAATAATATTAGGTCTTTACCTATGAAATTGCCGTTTTGTTTGAAAAAAGTTAAAGTATTTTTTTTTCGAACTTATTTATTTCTTTTATTCAAAGTAATCACCCCTGCAATCAATGCATCTTTGCCAACGCTGTGGCAGTTTATGGATGCCCTTCTTGAAAAAATCAGCTGGACGGGAGACAACAAACTCTTCAAAGGCGTTTTGTACTGCCTCTCGGGAATTGAATTTTTTTCCCGCTAAAAAGTTGTCCAAATTTTGGAAAAAGTAATAGTCGGTAGGCGCAAGATCTGGTGAGTATGGCGGATGAGGGAGAGCTTCCAAACCCAACTCATGCAGCTTAGAGACGGTCTGTTGTGCAGTATGGGGTCGCGCGTTGTCGTGAAGTAGCAGTGGGGCACCCATCTATCAAGCTTTTTTATCTTGCCAATCTGTCGCAAATGGACCAATATTGTTTTGATGCTAACATCAAAAGCTGCTGCCAGCTCAGCTGTAGATTGCGATTCATCTGCTTCCACAATCGCCTTTAATTCATCATTGTTGACCAAAGTTTCCGGACGACCACGAGGTTAATTTTTCAAGTCAAAATTCCCAGAACGGAACCGAGCAAACCAATAACGGGTTGTACGTTCGTTTGTACAGTTCTCTCCGTAAACGTCGTTGATGTTACGTGTCGTTTGTGCCGCGTTGGTGCCACGACGGAACTCATATTCCATAATTACACGAAATTTCGAAGTATCCATTATAAGGAAAAATGTTGAAATGTAGTGAAAATACAACGCTAATCAATAAACAAAAGACTGATTTTGTAAATAGAATGTCATATTTTTAAAACAAAATTAATTCGAATTCATAGCCAATCAAAACTTTTTTTTTGTTTGAAAAAGTCTGTACTGCAATACGGCAATTTCATAGGTAAAGACCTATTATAATAATAATAAAATAAAATTGGAAAACATCCATATGCATCCAATACATTTTGTTTTAATCATGCAGGAAAGTATCGCACAAAATCCATAATTATACAAACTTAGATTATAAGATGGTATCTTTCCCTAAAGCTAGGGTTTCCTAAGATGACGGTGCCGTCATATTACGGCCGTAATTTAGCGGCATAGAACTTTGTCTATGAAATCAATATGGCGCGCCGTATTGTTTACATAGAAAATGTTCTACGCTGCTAAATTACGGCCGTAATATGACGGTACCGTCATCCTAGGAAACCCTAGCTTAAGTGGCGAAATTCTACGATAGAGAAAAAAGAATTGAAAAGCTTCTTGCAACTATCAGAGGACATTGAAAATTAACATCAAAGATAAAAAAAAAACCATTGTTATACTTAAAAATTTATTATTTTATATAATTAGCACAATATTTTAGTTAGTGTTAGTGAAATATCATCAGCAAACCCATGAACATAATAATTATTTTGGACTTTTCGTATCTATTCGTATGTGTGTCTGAGAAAATATTTCATTGTTATAAACATTACTGTTTTATTAAACCTGAAATATAGAAAAATATTCTAAGATTTGGCTTTGAAACTGTACATCCTCTCTCTTCTTCAACTTGCGCTCAAGATTCTCGTCACAGGGTTACATATTATAAAAACCGGCCAAGTGCGAGTCGGACTCACACACGAAGGGTTCCGTACCAAAAAACGGCAAAAAAAACACGCTTGTTGTATGGGAGCCCCCTTAAATATTAATTTTATATTAAGATGATTAATAAATGAAAAATATTAGAAAAAATCGACTCACCCGTAGCAACTCAGACGGGACGTTGCTACGGGTGCTACGGGTGAGTCAATTTTTTCTAATATTTTTCATTTATTAATCATCTTAATATAAAAAATAGCATTGTGAATGCAAAAATCTAAAAAGTTTAAAAATATTTATTTTATTGTTTTTAGTATTTGTTGTTATAGCGGCTACAGAAATACATCATCTGTGAAAATTTCAGTTCTCTAGCTATCACGTTTCATGAGTGACAGACAGACAGACAGATAGACGGACAGCGGAGTCTTAGTAATAGGGCCCGTTTTTACCCTTTGGGTACGGAACCCTAATAACTAAACCTATTCCAACTATTCTCGATATAACTACGGCCAAAAAACCTAATGTTTAGAATAACTAAAGATCGTTTCACATATTTTTGTTATAACTAATGAACGAAATGCATAAAGCACGACTCACCTACGGTTAATTCAACTACATTCACCTAAAAGTTGACTGAACCAACGAAAGATTTACTTAATGTTAGGGTTACACGCCAGCAGGTCGTCGGTTGTTCATTTTATATTTTTTACAGAAAAGATTTTTAATTTCTTACGCCCCCTAGCACGACCACCGAAACGCGATATTATTATGGTACTTAAGTATATGACGATTTATCACGTTAAACTGAGAGTTGAATGTCGATAAAACGCTATATCACGCGATATAATATACAGGGTGTCCCAAAACTTTGCCACACGGAGGGAAAGTACCTTAAATGTTGACGATAGGAGATTTTACTGAAAGAAGACTTCGTTTTGTTTTATAAGATAATGCAAACTGCATTCAAAGATTTTTTAAAATCGCATTCATTCCTATACAAATTGATACAATACGTAATAGGTAATTAAAATTTAAATGTTAATTTTCATGGTTTTCTTTTTGTTTAAGATGCTGTGTTACTTAACAAAAAAAATCCATTTCGAGTTTCGAACGGTATCGTAAAAATAAAATATTGTTTTTTTTTCTAATTTGGTGAGTTCGATTCCTGGTTAAGGCAGGCGATTTTTCAAAAATCTTTGAATGCAGTTCCAATTATTTTTAAAAACAAAATGAAGTCTTCTTTCAGTAAAATTTCCTAATTTCAATATTAAAGGTACTTTCCCTCCATGTGGCAAAGTTTTGGGACATCCTGTATATAGTGTTTCGGTGGTCACTAATTTCTGTTTTGGCTCTAACTCTCAATCAATCAATTAAATTTGCTAATTAGGGACAGGGTTTCAACCGTCTCTGTGGTATAGTGGTTCGCCCACCCGTGTAAGACGCAGAGGTCCCGGGTTCGATTTCGAGGGGGGGTACAATAAGTACTCGGTTTGGTTGGTGGTAGGACTTATTTCAAATCCGACTGGCTAGCTACCACCATCTTACCTAAGTCTGACGCCATAACAACAATTTAAAAATTGTTGTGTTCCGGCAGTTACAGGTAAGATAGCCAGTATTCCGGGTGTAGTGCGATTCCACCTTCGGCCTTATCGTCATCTAACATTAGGTGAAATGAAGCCCAAGCACTTTCCCGTTGTGTATAAAAAAGGGATTATGTAGGATAGATGAGAAATATCAAAGGGACATTAAACAACAGAACTTCGTACCAACATTATTTCCAATGATCGTGGTGAAATTACAAGGTATTATTTAGATAGTTCCCAATACAGCTTGAACCTGAAGTTGAGAGTTGAAACGGAATTAGTGGAATGTATGAATGAAGTAATGCGATACAACGTTCGCAAAGTAATAACCAATTCAAAGTAATAACCAATTATTTTGTACAAGTTATTGAAATTATTATAGTCATGACGTCATGCTATTCAGTACCTATTCACTGAGCTTTTCAATAGAATTTTCATTTCCTTCAATATTTTCCATTAGAGCTTATTCCTCGTACTGGAAAGAGATTGAATTAATTAAATATAAAACATAGTTTCCATTACTAACTAGTGGCTCAGAGAAAAAATTTTTTTTTTCGGTTTAGTGCTCCGTGACGTGAGCTGTAGACCTCGCGTTAAAAAGTAGCGCAAAGCGCAAATTGTATGTTGTTTAAAAAATAATCTAAAAGATGTCGCTACCCCTTTTTCCCACACTGCTCACGAGGTTTTCAAAGCACATAGTAGGTACGAGCTGTTAGGTAGCTGGGTGAATTTCAACATAAGCTGTTTTCTTCTCATTTTGGTGGCATTTTTTGTTTTTAGTTAATTTTGATAACTGATGCATGTAAACGGTAGGTTGATTATAGCTTATGAAATATATGCAGTGGCCTTTCTAGTACTCCATATAGTTTTAGAGAAAAACTAAATTTAAATATCTCGAGGCCACCAAAATGAGCAGATGACACCAAAATGATATTTCATTGCACCAAAATGAAATTGCCTAACACCAAAATTTAATTAAACTACCAAATGAGGTATATAAACAATAAATAAAAAAATTATCTTAGAAATAAGTATTATTTATCAAGACTTTAAATACTCTCCTATGTTTTATTTTTATGAGTATTAGTACTTAATACTCATATTCACTCGAATTTCGAGAGCTTTCAACTCGAACTCCAAAACCGCTTCGAAGCCCTTGCGAACAGCATAGATGTGCATGATCTTAACAACATGGTGTTGGATACTAGCCGTACGGTAGGGTCCAAGTTCTTCAAGACCGGCCGTCCCAAATTAAAGAAATTCTCCGACCACAAACTCCTACTCATGGATCAGGGACGTGAAATGAGGCTCCAGAACTTAGCGGATGCTCATCATTATCGGCAGCTAAATAGACAGATATCTAAGTTTTTGACGAGCGACCTTCGCCAATTTAATACGAACCGTATTAAAGAGGCTATCGAGCGGAATAAAGGCTCCAAAGTGTTTGCAAAATATCTGTCTATTGAGCAAAGCCAGATGACGAAGCTGAAAACTGACGACGGTCGCATCATTTCATCGAAGCCTGATGTTCAGAGGGAGATCAAGAGTTTCTATGAGCAGTTATATTCCACGCATACACCTGTTGAAAGCAAAGCTCCTAGAGCCAAGCTTACCCGACACTATACCGAAGATATTCCGGATGTCAGCCTGTACGAAATTAGTATGGCTCTCAAACAGCTGAAAAACAACAAGGCGACGAGTGATGACGGGATCACTACAGAACTTCTGAGAGCGGGCGGTAAGTCGATAATTAAAGTCATCCAGAAGCTTTTCAATTCCGTTATCGTCAAGGGCAGAACGCCGAAGAAATGGAACATAAGTGGAGAGGACTATTTTCTTTAAAAAGGGTGATAAGACCCTCTTAAAGAACTACAGACTCATCTCACTTCTGAGTCATGTCTAAAAGTAGTTTTCGAGAGTCCTTTCAAATCGTCTCGCTGGCAGGTTCGAGGACTGCCAACCTCCCGAAAAAGCCGGGTTCCGAAAAGACTTGCATACCATAGACCACATCCATACGCTGCGGCAGGCGATACAGAAGACTGAGGAGTATAATCTGCTACTCTGTTTGGCGTTTGTGGACTATGAGAAAGCCTTTGATTTAATAGAGACCTGGGCGGTGATGCAGTCTCTCCAGAGGTTTCAAGTAGACTATACATCATGTATCAAAAAACCCTGTCAGTTCCTAAGGGTGGTAGAGTTTAGAGGTGGCAGAGAGTAGACTACTGCTGAAGCTGAACAACATTCTCCATAGAACATATTATGACGAAAAACGAAAAAAAATATTCATACTCCCATACGAAATGTATTGATCAGCTGACTGATTACTATGGAAAGCGAAAAAAAAATTCGGTACACAACTAGAGCACAAATCCTATCCACTGCAGCTAGGTTGAGACAGAGAGACGCTATTTCCCCGAAACTATTCACAACTGCGTTAGAGGACATCTTTGAGCTCTTGGACTGGAAAGGATTTCATATGAGAAAATTTCTTCAACATCTTTCATCGTTATCATTTAATGACGTACTAAAAGAGTCTGACGCTGAAAAGGCGTTTAATATTTTTCACGATTTCTTCTCGCTACTTTTCAACTTGTGCTTTCCATTAATTAAAGTTAAAATAGTAAAAAAACAACCTAAAAATCGTTGGCTGAGTAAAGGAATCAAGAGATGCTGCATTAAGAAAAGACAAATGTACATTCAATGTAGGCTTACGACTGCAAATAAAAAAGCCAATCAAAAAAACTACATGAACTATTCTAAACTATTAAAGAAATGTCACAATGTCAATGACACCGTGTATGTGCCGGCCTAGAATAGCACTACCCCCTATCATCCCGTGGGTGTCGTAAAAGGCGACTAAGGGAGCATAGCCTTCAAGAGACGGGCAGCAGCGTCTCCAAAAAACCTTGGCCTACTGCGATCGCCAACCCGCCTGCCAAGCGTGGCGATTATGGCAAACCCCCCCCTCATGCACAATGGATCAAAAAAATTGGCCCCCAGTCCCCGGCAGCCCCGCTATTCCTAGCTACGGTAGCGGCTACGGTAACGGCGGAGCAGGGGGTGCTAAGAATCCCCGGGTGCGGCTCGGCTACCAAAAACGACGACAACTGCACCTGGCAACCTATAACACGCGCACACTAAGGACCGACGCGAAGTTAACCGAGTTGGAAGAAGTTATCAGCAAGGTACACTGGGACATTATCGGCTTATCTGAAGTCCGAAGAGCGGGAGAGGACTCGATAATCCTCAACTCCGGTAACTTGCTTTACTACCGGGAGGGCGACCAACAGTCCCAAGGTGGTATCGGGTTCATCGTCCACAAGTCCCTTGTCAACAACGTGACTACCATCGGAAGTGTGTCGACCAGGGTGGCGTACCTTATACTCAGAATATCCAAACGGTGTTCGCTGAATGTTATACAGGTTTACGCACCGACCTCGACACACCAAGATGACGAAGTGGAGGCTATGTATGAGGAGATCTCTAAAGCCATGCATAGCTTCAAAACCCACTACACTGTTGTGATGGGGGACTTCAATGCAAAGTTGGGGAAACGATGCGGTGATGAGCTGAGAGTGGGGCAATTTGGAGTTGGGCAACGGAATGACAGAGGCCAGATGCTGGCTGACTTTATGGAGAAGGAGAACCTCTTTATGATGAACTCCTTCTTCAGAAAGCCGGAATGCCGGAAGTGGACCTGGGTCAGTCCGGACGGTAAAGTCAGAAATGAGATAGATTTTATCATGTCGACGAAAAAGCAAATATTCAATGATGTCACTGTGATCAACGCTGTTAAGACGGGGAGCGATCACCGATTGGTACGTGGCACATTGAATATCAACCCAAAGCTGGAAAGATCTCGACTGATAAAATCAACAATTCGACCATTGCCGGCCCATATTCAAAACCCCGAGAACTCCAAAACCGCTTCGAAGCCCTTGAGAACAGCATAGATGTGGACGATCTAAACAACATGGTGGTGGATGCTGTCCGTACGGTAGGGTCCAAGCTCTTTAAGACACGCCGTCCCAAGATAAAGAAACTCTCCGACCACACACTCCTACTCATGGATCAGAGACGTGAAATGAGGCTCCAGAGTTCAGTAGATGCTAATCGTTATCGGCAGCTTAATAGACAGATATCTAAGTCTTTGACGAGCGACCTTCGCCAATTTAATACGAATCGTATTAAAGAGGCCATCGAGCGGAATAAAGGCTCCAAAGTGTTCGCGAGAGATCTGTCTATTGGGCAAAGCCAGATGACGAAGCTGAAAACTGACGACGGACGCATCATTTCATCAAAGCCTGAAATCCTGAGGGAGATCGAGAGCTTCTATGGGCAGTTATATTCCACGCAGACACCTGTTGAAAGCAAGGCTAAAGACCCCAGAGCCAAGCTTACCCGACACTATACCGAAGATATCCCGGACGTCAGCCTGTGCGAGATTAGTATGGCTCTCAAACAGCTAAAAAACAACAAGGCGGCGGGTGACGATGGAATCACTACAGAGCTTCTGAGAGCGGGCGGTGAGCCGATACTCAAAGTCCTCCAGAAGCTCTTTAATTCCGTCATCGTCCAGGGCAGAACGCCAAAGACATGGAACATAAGTGAGGTGATCTTGTTCTTTAAAAAGGGTGACAAGTCCCTCTTAAAGAACTATAGACCCATCTCGCTTCTGAGTCATGTCTATAAGTTGTTTTCGAGAATCCTTACGAATCGTCTCGCTCGCAAGTTCGACGACTTCCAACCTCCCGAACAAGCCGGGTTCCGAAAAGGCTTTAGTACCATAGACCACATCCATACGCTGCGGCAGGTTATACAGAAGACTGAGGAGTATAATGAGCCACTTTGCTTGGCGTTCGTGGACTATGAGAAAGCCTTTGATTCGATTGAAACCTGGGCGGTGCTGCAGTCTCTCCAAAGGTGCCAAGTGGACTATAGGTATATCGAGGTGTTGAGGTACTTATACCAAAATGCCACCATGACGATCCGAGTACAGAACCAGAGCACAAATCCTATTCAACTGCAGCGTGGTGTGAGACAGGGAGACGTTATTTCTCCGAAACTGTTCACAGCTGCGTTGGAGGACATCTTTAAGCTCTTGGACTGGAAAGGACTCGGCATCAACATTAATGGCCAGTACCTAACACACCTTCGTTTTGCCGATGATATAGTCCTTATGGCTGAGACCATGGAAGACCTGAACACAATGCTCGAAGATCTCCGTAGTGCTTCCCAAAGAGTGGGTCTTAGGATGAACATGGATAAGACGAAAATTATGTCAAATGCCCATGTTGTACCCTCTCCAGTTCATGTTGGGAACACTACACTTGAAGTTGTTGACCATTACGTATACCTAGGACAGGCAGTCCAGTTAGGTAGGTCCAATTTCGAGAAAGAGATCTCTCGTCGAATCCAACTCGGGTGGGCAGCATTCGGGAAGCTTCGAAAAATCTTCGCGTCCGACTTACCTCAGTGTCTCAAGACGAAAGTCTATGAACAGTGTGTGTTGCCAGTGATGACTTACGGCAGTGAAACGTGGCCGCTAACTATGGGTCTCATAAGGAGGCTCAAGGTCACTCAGCGAGCAATGGAGAGAGCCATGCTCGGCGTTTCCCTACGTGATCAAATCAGAAACGAGGAGATCCGCAGGAGAACTAAAGTAACCGACATCGCTCGAAGGATTGCTCAGCTGAAGTGGCAATGGGCGGGACACATAGCGAGAAGAACCGATGGCCGTTGGGGCAGAAAGGTTCTGGAATGGCGACCGCGCACCGGACGACGCTCCGTGGGTAGGCCCCCGACAAGGTGGACCGACGATCTGGTGGAGGTCGCGGAAAGCCAGTGGATGCAGACAGCGCAGGACCGATCGTTGTGGAGATCCTTAGGGGAGGCCTATACCCAGCAGTGGGTGTCGTGTGGCTGATATGATGATGATGATGATGAAAGAAATGTATTTACCAAGCGCAAAAGAATATTAATACTCGTTGTATAATGAAATCTAAAAGCAAATGCAAAACAGCTTGGGATTTAATAAAAAATGACATTCAAAAATCAGAAAACATTAAAGACATAGAAAATATAAAATTGGGACGAAATAGTAGGTATATTTGATAAAAATGACATTTGTAATGAATTCAATAATTACTTCATTAATCTGACAAATAAAATTGACTCTAATAAAAATAATGAATTACCCTATGTTTATAATAATAATATTCCTCATAATCCTAAATCAATTTTTTTGACTCCGGTGATAGAAAATGAAGTATATAAAATTATGAAGGGATTAAAAAATACTCCTTCGGCTGGTTATGATGGTCTCACTACTGACGACGCTGGAAAGCAAACGCGTAGTAACCGACACCCCATGAATATTTTTTTTATTACATCGTTGGAATCAGTAAAAAAAAAACACGTCGAATGGTGTATGTCAAGTTACCATCCGTATAATATTATCAAAAATAGGATTTTTAAAATTGGCATATTTTTTTCTTTTCTGTTCTTTAAAATGCTGTAAATAAGAAAAAATCCTGCTTTATATTTTACTATGTTATTTACGACAATTCATATTCTATAAAAATGTTTATCCTGTAACTTACATCATTTGTGATCCCAGCTCTACTGCGGGTTACTACATTTTTTGCTGCTCGTAAATAATAATGATTTGCATAGTCTTATTTTTTTCATTGACTCTTACAGCAATATTTTGTACATACTCAGTTAAAAAAAAATCCATTTATTGCGATCACGTTTTCAGAGTAATGACAAAAAATGCAATTTTGATACCTATTTATTGTTATAACGTTGGTTCAGATAAAGTGATATTATGTTACTACATTTTCGCTTTCCGTAAAAAAAATGCGTTTAGCTTACCAATTTCACTTACTACATATTTATGGCTTCTAAAAATACTTTTCAAATGTAGTAAGGCGCAAAATATTGTTTTAAAATAATTTAAATATAATGCCGCTGAATGGAGTTAATTAAGCTTAAAATTATAACTTTGGTGTCTAAAAGTGACAACTCTATGTCTATAAATTTGCAAGTTATGATTTTTTTTATATATTGTGAAAAAGTATTTTTGCTCTGGTGAACAATTTCGGTTTGGCGGGTTACTACGTGTTTGCTTTCTAGCGTCGATATAATAAAAAGAAGTGCTTTTTATATTACTGTGCCTTTAACCCATGTTATAAACCTATCTATCTCGCAAGGTCAATTTCCGTCTCGACTGAAACTATCAGTAATAAAACCGATTCATAAAAAAGGACCTAAAAACGATTTAAGTAACTACAGACCCATAACGCTAATTACAATAGTTGCGAAGATCTATGAAAGGGTTATTTTAGAAAAGTTAACTGCATTTATAGAATCATCTGCTTTGCTTAAAACAGAGCAATATGGGTTTAGAAAAGGAAGCTCAACCACTCTTGCTTGTTTTCAATTAATTTAATTTTATTTTATTTTATTTTATTTTATTCATTAGGAAAACTTACTGCTAATACATATTACACAGAAACATACACGAATAATCACGAGCTAATAACAAGTTTCCACAGATAGTTAAAAATGTAACTTAATCATAATTCGAGAAGAATAAACGTGACGCTATTTTCAGTATTTTTAAACAAGTTATACAACACACAGATAAAATATAAAAGAAAAAACAACACAGCAATATACCCCAGTACTACCCATCATCTCAATAATGTGTGAGGAATTTAGAAGCGAGTGCTCGCTTCAGTGAAACAATGCCGTCAAAGAATAAGTCAATATCCGTATCATCGCTAATAGAATTGAACAAGCGACACGAGCGAATCAGGTAACTGTTACGTCGGTAGTTGGTTCGCACCCATGGAACATGCAGTCTCAACTTCCTACGGGTATTAGAGCTACAAGGCACAGTAAGCTTTATACGATCAAGTAATTCAGTCGAGTCTATTTTGCCTTTTAACAGTTTAGATAGATAAACCAGATCTGTAATATCTCTGCGGACTTTTAGAGGGAGCAAGTGATGTCTTACACATCTTTCCTTGTAGCTCGTGTCGTAAGACCGTGTTTTAAATTCTAAATATTTCAAGAACTTCTTCTGTACTGATTCCAACCGATTTATGTATATGGAATAACGCGGATTCCATACTTGCGAGTTATATTCGAGAATACTCCGCACAAGAGAACAATATAAAACTTTTATTGTTTTAGCTTTTTTAAACTGCGAGCAGGTTCTCATTAGAAACCCTAGTGCTTTTGAGGCTTTTTTTGCAATATTTTCTATTTGTTCATCAAAGATTAACTGTGAGTCTTGGATAATTCCAAGAACTCGCGTTTGGTTGACACTAGATAGAATATTATTTTTCAGTTTGTAGTTAAAATTAATTTGGTTACGTTTTCTTGAGAAAACCATCGAATAACATTTACTTATGTTTAGATCGAGTCTGTTCGAGTCACAGTAGTTTTCAAATCTTATTAGATCATCCTGCAGTAAAAGGCAATCAGTTTCACTTTTAATTTCTTTAAAAATTTTCATATCGTCTGCGAATAATAGAATTTTGGAATGTTTAAAGGAATTAGACACGTCATTAATAAAAATTACAAATAGAAGTGGTCCCAATATGGAACCCTGAGGGACTCCTGAGGGCACCACATTCCACGACGAGGAAAAACCATTTATGGCCACTGATTGGGAACGGTTTTCTATGTAGGAAGTGAACCATCTGAATAAGTCACCGTGCACTCCTGCAAAAAGAAGCTTTTGCAGCAGGAGTGCATGGTCTATTCGATCAAAGCACTTGGAGTAATCTGTTAAGATTGTATGAACTTCCTCACCTGCATCCATCTTAGAGGTTACAAAGTCATTAAATAGAAGCAGGTTGGAAGTGGTGGAGCGATTCGACACAAACCCGTGCTGAGAATGGGTTAGTAATGATTTAAAGGCCGAATATAGTTGCTGGTGGACTATTCTCTCAAGTATCTTTGAGAATATACACAATTTTGAAATTGGGCGGTAGTTGCACACATCACTTTTGTCGCCTTTCTTATGAATTGGGGTTACGAATGCACACTTCCACACATTAGGCATTACTCCTTCATGTAATGATTTGTTAAAAAGCATACATAATGGCTCAGTCAAGCTAGAAGCACAATTCACTATAAAAATTGGGTGAACATGATCGGGGCCGGCCCCCTTATTCACATCGAGGCTTTCCAATAAACTCTTTACTTGATCTGGGTCAATGCATATTCTATTTATGAGCGTCGTGTGATTCATTGATACTGCGTGATTACCTGTATTGGAAGCAGGTGATTGCTGAAAAGTAGTTTGGAAATATGCAGCAAACAACTCGCATATATCCACACCGGTATCGGCCCTAGTATCGCCATAGTGCATGGTGGCAGGATACGAACCCTTATCATTTTTTGAGGAATTTACATAGTTCCAGAACATTTTCGGGTTATTCGTTATGGAGTCTTCCATATGGGATATGTACTCATTATAACATTTTTCTTCGAGTTCATTAGCTAAATTCCTATTATATGCGAAGGACTCATAGTCGGTGCTTCTGCCATAAATCTTGTATTTACAGTGATACTTGTGTTTTGCTTTAAGTACCTTTTTTAATGTAATACTGTACCAAGGCGGGTATGACTGCTGTGCTATATATTTGCTAGGTATATATTTGTCCCTCAACTTATTAATAATATCATAAAAAGCATTAAGACTATGGTCAATATTTTTACCATTGAACAAATCACTCCAGTTAGTTTCATCCAATTCTTTGGATATCGCCAGATAATTACCATGCTTATAAAAGTACTTCTGCCTACCACTACTTTCCAATGTTTGTTCACTCATAAATCGCAAATTAACTTCCAAAGCCCTATGGTGAGGGTCTTCAGGGACCAACGGGTTATCACAGGCTTCCACGAATACGGTATTATTAGAAAAAATTAGGTCTAGCAGACGACTGTGAGTATTTAAAACATGATTATATTGGTTAAAGTCGCATTGGCTAATGGTATCCAAAAAATCTGTTTGTGCGCTACCTTGCACATTTGTAGGGTTAAGATAGTTACTATTAGGCTCAGCTGACCAAAGTAAGTTACTGAGGTTAAAATCACCTAATAATAAATAATTATCATTAGGGCAAAGTGCATAAATTTCAGATAGACGCTCAGTAAAATACGTTAGTTGCGAGTTAAAGCTGTGTCCGCCGTGTTGTGAACGGTAAATAATACCTATATGTAGATTTAAAGTTTCACTAGTACAGCGTGACTTCCAGTTAACTGTAAGCCAGAGGTCCTCAGCGGATGACCTCCATTCAAAACGCTCATTAGCAACAAAATTACGATTTATTCCTATCAGGACACCGCCGCCCAACTCTTGGCCACGATTCTCATAGTCCCTATCCCTTCTCCATACAATATAGTTGGCACTGAATAGTTCCTGATCGCAAATACTATCTAATAACCATGTTTCGGTTAAACAAATAATGTCGTAAGTGGCTAGCATAACATTTCTTTTAAACATTGTTGTTTTTGTACGTAATCCGCGGGTATTCTGATAATAGATATTGAGATTATGCATTATTGTAATCAAAGAGAATATCGAAACTAAAAACTAAATAACTAATGGGTGATACATAAATCGGCGAATAGAATTTCAATATTTGAATAATTAAATTTAAAGTTCTGGGAATACGACTATCAATGAGTATTCTCAAGAAGTTCTTCAAATCATTATTTATACGACATTTTATGACGAGTATGAATTGCAATTGTATTGAATGAATTATTAAAAACGAGATACTATAATAATTATAACCTAAGTACTTACGATTCCGTATGCTAAACACGCTAAACATTATTTCATTGGCAATCAAAGCAACATTCACTGAGTGCACCAACACCACGCGCAAGCTACGTATTGAGTCCCGTACAATAAGAAGAACGCCAGGTGTGACCAACGCGCGGCAGAAAAAGGGCTGCTTATATTTTATTACTGGAGATGAGTAATACAGGGATAACAGAAATTTATTAAATAACAATTTCACTTGATTTTGATGAGATCGCTTTCGGAATTTATGGTAAAAATTGGTGATGACGGTGATTTTCGAGCGTAGATTTTGCTGTTTTTCACCCATATAAATTGAAAATCTTTAGTTTTCTTCAACTCCTTTGCCTTAAGTAGCAAGTTCTTGAAATACACCGTTAAGTGATCATTTATGTAGACCCTGCTATTACCACCTAGGCCGAATGTGCCAGCGACAAGTTCTTTCCGCTTACGGGCGGCCACCATAAGATCTTCCTTGAGGTATTTTCTCATAAACGATACAACAATTGGTTTTCCCATTTCCTTTTGCCGAGTTGGAACGCGTGTTATAAAATTTATATCATTTTTCTCAATTGGGCATTCTAGCACTCGCCCAATATCCTCCACTATTTTATATAAATTCTCATTCGTTTTGTGTGGAATACCCTTAATTTCGATATTGCTAGTACGATGCCACTGTTCTTGTTGATGTATGTCCTGCTGTAGTTTATTAATTTCTGTACGTAAAACAGGTATCTCAGCAGTAAGAGATTCCATCTTTTTAGCCTTGGCCTCTAACTCATTTAATTTATCCGTGAAATTCTTGATGGATTCGTGTGCCATCTCGAGTGAATTCTTCAAATGCTGCACTTCCGATTTGATTAGTTTGATGTCTTCAGAGAGGGTATCCAGTACCAGCAGCCTTGAGGTTATCTTACTCAGTTCTTCAAGGACGGAACCTTGAGTGACATCAGGAGTGCTCGTTTTAGCTTTTGCTGGACATGGCGACGGCAGACCACTTTTGCACTCTGGGCAACGCCATGCAGACTTGTTCTTGCCTAGTTTCCGGTAGTTCGTTTCGGAAATACCAGCGCACGCAAAGTCAAAATGACTTTTACAGCTGCAGCACGTAGCTCCTTCAGTCATCGCTGAATCACATCTTTTACATTGCAACATCTTGGTGAGAAAATTTTCGTGCGGGCCACAGACTTGAGTAACCCTGGTTAGTTGTTATGAAAATACGACGGTGGTAGTGGAAGCGTACGTCTCGCTTCGATCTCGAGACCGAACTGATGAAGCATATAACAGAAACACTTGATAAGGGTAATAATGTACTAGCCATCTTTTTAGACATGAGCAGGGCCTTCGACTTTGTCTCACACTCATTATTAATACACAAATTAGAACGATATGGGATCAGAGGAACTGCCTTAAATCTGATGAAAAGTTATCTCGAAAATCGTCTCCAGAGAGTAGAAATCACTGGATTTTCAAATACGTCCAATAATCTGAGGAAAAATTTTGCTTCAGATTACATTAATAATGGTTGTGGCGTACCTCAAGGCAGCATACTTGGCCCATTATTATTCCTACTTTACATTAATGACTTGCCAAATGTCGTCGATCAGCAGTGTATACTATTTGCTGACGACACTTCTCTTATAATTAAATCTGACAATAAAGATGACATTCAAAATATTGCACAGCGTAATTTCAAAAAAGTAATAAAATGGCTTGAAATAAATAATCTAAATATTAATATAAATAAAACCAAATTCATTAATTTTAGGACTCGGAACTCTATACGTAAGCATTTAGACATAACTTATAATAATAATAACATTGAAGAGGTGACAGAATAAAAATTTCTAGGTATAAATATTGACAACAAATGTGACTGGAAATCGCATATAAATTTAATGATATGTAAATTGGATCGCTTTGTGTACGTATTATACAGAGTGAAGCATGTTGCATCAAAGGAAGCAGCGCTTATGGCCTACCATGGCTATGTGTCCTCGGTCCTGCGATATGGCATTATATTATGGGGAAACTCGGTGGATATGAATCGGGCTTTCAAATTACAAAAAAAATGTGTTCGTACAATTTGTGGTGCTGGCTATTTAGACAGTTGCAAACCCTTGTTCAAGGCCTTAAATATTCTGCCCTTGCCATGCCTTTACATTTATGAGATAAGTTTATTCGTAAAAAAAAATTGTCATTTATTCAAACAGAATCAAGACTTTAACTATAGAGGTAGAAAAGGAACCAACTTACGAATTCCCGGTCAAAATTTGGTATTACATTCGAAAAACTCATTTTGTATGGCAATACGGATTTACAATAAATTACCAAATAATATTAGAGAATTACCTACAACTAAATTTAAAAGCAAATTGTTTAATATTTTATTAGAAAAGACATATTACTGTATTAATGACTTCCTAAACGATAAAACTATTGACATTGCACACTAATTATAACTTTTGACATTTTCTATTGTTGACATTCCAATAATTTAATTTCATTCTTAATTTAGTGATTTAATGTTGTTTTAAATATGATTGTTGATATCATCTAATAAAATTGTATTATCTTAATTAAGTATTTGCACGTCGAAACATTCGACAGAATATGCTGGAAGAATTATTATAACAACTTGTATGTACCATATTTAGCAAATAAATGAATTATGAATTATGAATTATGAATCAATATTAATAGCTAGTTAGTGCCTAACGCACCTTCGTTTTGCCGATGATATTGTTCTTATGGCTGAGACCATGGAAGACCTGAACACAATGCTCGAAGATCTCCGTAGTGCCTTCCAAAGAGTGGGTATTAGAATGAACATGGATGAGACGGAAAATCATGTCGAATACCCATGTTGTATCCAGTCCAGCTCATGTTGGGAACACTACACTCGAAGTTGTTCACCATTGTGTAGACCTAGGTATGACAGGCAATCCAGTTAGGTAAGTCCAAATTCGAGAAAGAGATCTCTCGTCGAATCCAAGTCGGATAAACAGCATTCGGGAAACTTCTAAAAATTTACCTCAGTGTCTCAAGATGAAAGTGTGTTTCCTGCCAGTGATGACTTACGGCAGTGAAACGTGGTAGCTAACTATGGGTGTCATAAGAAGGCTCAAAGTCACGCAGCTGCAACGGAGATAACCATGCTCGGCGTTTCCCTACGTGATCGAATCAGAAATAAGGAGATCCGTAGGAGAACTAAAGTAACCGACATCGCTCGAAGGATTGCTCAGCTGAAGTGGTAGTGGGCGGGACACATAGCGAGAAGAACTGATGGCCGTTGGGGTGGAAAGTTTCTTAAATGGCAACCGCGCACCAGACAACGCTCAATGGGTAGGCTGCCGACAAGGTGGACCGACGATCTGGTGAAGGTCGCGGGAAACCGCTGGATGCGGGCAGCGCAGGACCGATCGTTGTGGAGATCTTTGGAGGAGGCCTATACTCAGCAGCGTTGCGGCTGATATGATTATACAGTCCACAGAGGATATAATCACGACGTTTCTATCCGGGTATACAGTCTGTAATGCCACTAGAGCCACCAAAACACAACCACCAAAATGAGAACCCAGTATAAAAAGCAAAATAAAAACTTTGTTTTTTGTATACAACCAAAATATAGTTTTTCAACTTAACCTTCGGCCGACCGGGCCCCACGCACAAAAACGCTCCGCGACCTTGGTGATTGAAATTTGACACCCTTTTTTGCCTCTCTAAGCACTTGACGCTTTGTTATCGTTCGCACGACCAGATGTTTATACTTACGGCGACTCCAGTTACATTTCTGAGAAGCTAATGAAACAGACTATAAACTTATGGCTGTTTGACATTTTTACGATGTTATTTGTTTTTATTATCGTCGTTTGAAGCCGACTTTTTTTATTTTTAGAACAAAGACCTACAAATGCGCCCTCTTGAATTAAAATATTGTTTGTAGTCACTAAAAACACTTTTTAATATGATAATAATAACACTTTATCACTATTTCCAATAAAAATTACAATATAATCAATAAAACACGGTAACAATAACTTTTTTCCTAAGCGACCGCGGAAAATGGCGGAAAATGGCGGAAACAGATTTTCCTACTTGTTGACAGCTTGTTACTCTAATTCATTCTATTAAATGGTACCGGACTGTTACCTCTAACGACCGCAGCATTTATTCCTCTATTTAGAAAGATACGAAAATAGCCAATAGGTGTTTAGTAATAAAGCTGAAAACCCGTTGAAACACATGACATTTATAAATGCCATTTGAGAGCACCGGTCGTTAGGGGTGAAAACTCATTTGACATGCAGAAATGCCATCCGGTCGGGGAAGGGTAAAGTTAAATCAGAAACACATATTTTACAATGAAAATGCAATACATATTCTATTCGGAAACCCGTTAAAAGACTACCACCAAAATGTAAAAAATACGTGACGTCTGCCACCAAAATGTTATACTTACGTGTTTGGCGGGAAAACGCTGCGAGGGGTCACACGTCTATTTCCATCATCTGAAAGTCTGCAACTAAAGCGTCCGGGGAGTGCTGACATAAATGTCCTGTTTAGTAAGTTGCCTGTAGAAATTGTGCTATAATATTTGCCACCAAAATGCCTACGTTTGCCCGGACATTCATTTGGTCAAGTATTGTCAATTGTAGTGACTACATAGAAATAAATACAATACATTTTATATATAGTCAATAATTAGTAACTATATAAATGTAAGTAATTATTGCACAGATCTAGCGATATGCATATAATTCAAGAATTTGTAGTTAGAGACAGATTGGGGACATACCACCAAAATGAGAAACTCATTACTTAAAATCAATTTTAATTTTAATTAAAGTAAATAACAATTAACTAAATATTTGTAGCACTAAATAATTGTCTAACTTCATAAAAAAAATATTTATAAAGTGTACAATCTCATATCAGTACCGTTTATCAACGACGCCGCATCAAAAACACGGTTGGGAAATTTAGCCAGCTATATTATTTGGTAGGTTTCTTAGAGCATTCAACCATGCTCAGAGTAAGTTTATTCGCAGCTTAATGGCGCTTCTAATTTTGTTTTTTTTCGAAATGGGTGATTTTTTGATAAATAAAAAAAAACTGGCTTGACTAATAAATCATATATAATTATCGAATCTGCTCACAAAATTTCATGAGAATCGGTTGAGAAATGCTATCTTTAGAGGAAAACAGACAGCTGGAAAGTCGTGCTAAAATATGTTGTTTTACATATCTCCGCCATTTTGAAAAAAATAAAAAACTGGCGTGAAAAAAAAATTGAATATTATTTTCGAACCTGCTCACAAAATTTCACGAGAATCGGTTGAGCAATGCGGCCTGTAGAGGAGAACACCCAACGCCAGAAAGCCGGACTGAAATACATTTTTCATACATATCTCCGCCAATTCGAAAAATTTTGAAAAACTGGTTCAACCTAAAAAAACTATATTATTTTCAAATCTGCTCACTAAATTTCATAAGAATCGGTTGAGAAATGTGACCTGTAGATGATAACAGACAGCGCTGGTAAGCCGGACTGAAATACCTATGTCTTATTAACATATCTCCGCCATTTTGAAAAATATCAAAAAACTGACGCTACAAAAAAAAAACTACATATAAATAATTTTCAAACCTGCTCTCAAATTTTGTCGAGAATATGTTGAGAAATGTGATCTGTAGAGGAGAACATCCAGCCGGACTAAAATGCATTTTTTTTACATATCTCCGCCAATTCGATTTTTTTTTTAATTGGCTCTACTTGATAAATTCTATATACTAATTTACAAACCTGTGTACAAAACTTCACGAGAATCAGTTGAGAAATGTGACCTATAGGTGAGAATAGAGAGCGCCGGAAAACTGTACTGAAATATGTTTTTTTTTACATATCTCCGCCATTGTAGAAAATTTCGAAAAACTGGCTCGAAAAAAAATCTATATAATTTTCAAATCTGCTCATAAAATTTCACGAGAATCTGAAAGAGACCTGTATTTTTTTTATTCAGACATCAAGCAATATAGTAAAAAAAGAAGTTTAAAAACTAAAACCCGACTACGGAAAATCGTGCTCTAAAAAGTAAGAAACAAGAAAATATTCATAAAAAGGATAACCGTAGTCGCATGCCACTTTGTCCTAGACACGCACGGCACGGGCTGGAGGTGGCATGCGACTACGGTTATCCTTTTTTATGAATATTTTCTTGTTTCTTACTTTTTAGAGCACGATTTTCCGTAGTCGGGTTTTAGTTTTTAAACTTCTTTTTTATTTTAAATATTTTGGAGTTGTCAATAGGGTGAAAGCAAGCAAAGCCACGGGCAAAAGCTAACAATTTACATATTTTTGAAAAGTGCTCATTAAGCCCTTTCATTTGGTACCCAACACGGCATTATTAAAAATATGTTTTTTTTTTGTCATGTCTTAAACTCCTCTAGAGGGCGCCACAGTCAATTTAATATAACGTCATATAGCCTATGTTCATTGGACAATTAAGACGCTTCTAACGATACCTCATTTGTCAAATTATAATAAGTAGTTTAGAAGTTATGAGGGAACAGATGAATTTACAAACATACATACATACAGGTCAAAATCATATACCCTCCGTTTTGGCTTCGCCGTAGTCGGGTAAATAAGGATTTTAGACCTATTGGTGATTGGTTTACAAACAAACACGACTTGATACAATTTATGAGAACATAACTGAAATTTCTTCCTGTTTTTCCTAAATTATTTTCCCCGCATCATAACAATGTTTACCTACCAATAGAATTTTCTTACGTTTCCTGTCTGAGATTAGAGGTTAAAGTCACATAAATGCCAAGTTAGAGTTCGAGCAACTTAGGAATTAGATCACTGGCGGGAAATAAGCATAACATTTGGTTTGCGGCTAGGAAAATTGCTTTTATCTATGTTGCCGATTTTCGTAATGGACCTACTAATTTAGTTTATAAAATGGAAAGTTACTGCTGTTCGTAACCTTCGTGTGACTTTATAAAGGATATGAATAAATATAATAAAATGTATGATTCGAATTTAATTGAATTTGGCTCAAAGGGAATGGATTTTGCTGTATCAAAGAAAATTGTATCTGAATTTATGTCCCAAATTCGTTTTTTGTATCTTCCTTTCCTTGAATAAATGAACAGTAAACCTGAACTTAAAGGTTCTTACTATAGAGACAGGGTTATTAGCAAACAACAAAGAAATGTAGGGAATGGCACAGAATACATAATAGTAGAACAAAGGTCAATAAATTAATTTCCTAGATCTAAAATGGTACTGTTATAATAACAGTACCTTTTTTTCGGAAAAAATTCCAAGAAATCTAGTGATACTTAGGTGGAAGCTCCTAGTGATACTTTTTATTTATTTATTTAGGTCTACTTCCAGTTTATGCACTAATTACATCATTTCATACTTAAATTTTACTAATTTAAATTTAAATACTTAAATCTTATTTTAGTTAAGTACATAAACTACTTACGAGTAGACACCTCCTGCTTCTTAAATGCTAGAGTATAGAGTTACTACTACTACAGACTACTACTATACTACTAGAGCTAGAGTACAGACTTAATTACTACTTAATAACTAAAGTTTTTTTATATATTTTATGTAGATAGGTATAGTATAAATTTAAGTTAAGTTTACAGACTCGTTCACTTCTCAAGCTTACGCGCTCACTAGACATGAAATAAAAGACTTTTTAACGGATACTAGCGCGGTTTTATTGAAAGTACTTTGGTAATTAGTTGGTATTTGGTTTGATTTTTGATTTTCCCGACGTTTCGGCACCTTTGCAGCTGCCGTGGTCACGGAGGTTCTAACTTAAACGTCTTAAATATCGGTAAAATCAAACCAAATACCAACTAATTACCAAACTAGTTTCAATAAAACCGCGCTAGTATCCGTTAAAAGGTGTTTTATATACTTAATACAGGGGGTTTTAATCATAAACAACAACATTTTGTCCTTACGGCTTTTTCGAAAACAGTAAAAAACTACTTTCCATACTAATGTCGGAACAGCTCATCAAGTTTTGTGTAAAAAGTGAAATTTTTGTCAGTTTTCGGAAAAGTCGTAGAACAAAATGTTGATTTTTATGAGTTAAGGCTCCGTACCGACTTTGCCGCTGACTGCCGCTCTCTCGCTCGCACATTTCAGGTTTTCTCAAGATTTTGCAAATCTGAGTGCGTAAATGAAAAATGTGTCTCGGCCACTTTTCGCAATATAAGATTACGGACATTCCAACATATATTTCAGTTTCGAGTTGCTGAAGTACAAAAAGTTATCGAATTTGTCAGTTCAAATAACTATTAGAAGCGATAACTTTTTGTACTTTAGCAACAAAAAACTGGAATATATTTTAAAATGTCTGTAATCTTATATTGCGAAAAGTGGCCGAGACACATTTTTCAATTGCGCACTCAGATTTAAGAAATCTTGAGAAAACATGAAATGTGCGAGCGAGAGAGCAGCAGTCAACGGCAAAATCGTAACGGGCTCTTAAGTAATCTACTTCTGCGATTAGTGTTTTGGTTGATGTTTTACAAATAACCATGTTAACTGTGGTCTCGGATTTTAGAAAATAAAAGGCATCGATTAATAATATACCTAATAATTCATTATTGAATATCAATTGGTACCCAGGGTACGGTACGAACTGTGGCTTTGCAGCAACTGCTCATTTCAACTCTGTTAATCAAAATATTTTTTATTAGATTTTCCAGGATAAGCAGTGTATTGCAATAATCGGATTACTTATATAATTGCGAATTTCTAAAAAGATGTTTCAATTAAGTGAATTCGTGCGTGTAATCAATACCTAACTAGATATAATAGGTAATCGTCGTAACCAAATTGCAAATGTACCGCCTAGGCGCCTGCGTATTGAGCATTTAATCTGTTTAGCGTGTGTCGATAGATGCCGAAAACCAGATTGACTTTGATGGGTATAATGAAGTTATATGGTGTACAAATGAACCAGAGCTGAATTGATTGATACGAATACGACGCTACTTATTTAATCGAAACCATTCAAAGACCTTAAAGAGATGCTATAAATCATGAAACTTATTTCAAGAATGCCACTAAATCATAGTTTAGTAAGAGAAATAATATAATTGAAAAATTTACTGAAAAAAAACTTTTTTAAAAACACGTTTTTAAAACGGACTAAATTATTACAAAAAAATCGGACTAAAAACATTAAAACGAACTAGTAAAAGCAGACTAAAAAGTAAAAAATATTTTTTTCTGTAAATATTTATAACCAGAAATTTTAAATCTAAAAATGTGGGGCGCATTTTGTAAAATTTATTATCCATATTGTCTTTAGCATGCGCCCCACGTTTTTAGATTTAAAATTTCTGGTTATAAATATTTACAGAAAAAAATATTTTTTACTTTTTAGTCTGTTTTTACTAGTCCGTTCTAATGTTTTTAGTCCGATTTTTTTTGTAATTATTTAGTCCGTTTTAAAAACCTGATTTTAAAAAAGTTTTTTTTTTCAGTAAATTTTTATTTTCTGCTTTTTAGTTAACGAGCTAAGACTAAAAATATACCATCTCCTATCGGAGCACTCGTCAAGACGATTCAAACGAGCCCAAACTCGATGGAGTTGCATGGTTTTATTACAGAGTCCCAGTGGCCTTCTTCCGGCTCCATCATCAGACCCTGAAAACTATTTCCTAACAAAGTACTCGTCAATACGATTCAAACGAGCCCAAACTCGATGGGGTTGCATGGTTTCAATATTGAGTTCCTATGGCATGGACTTTCAGCTTCATCATCAGACCCTGGACCTCATCTCCCATTAGAGTACTCGTCAAGACGATGCTAACAAGCCCAAACACGATGGGGTTGTATGGTTTCATCATAGAGTTTCTATGGCCTTCCTCCGGCTCCATCATCAGATCCTCGGACACTATTTCCCAACAAAGTACTCGTCAAGATGATTCAAACGAGCCCAATCTCGATGGGGTAGCGTGGTTTTATTAAATAGTTCCTTTGTCCTTCCTCCGGCTCCATCATCAGACCCTGGAAAATATTTCCCAACAAAGAACTCGTCAAGACGATTCAAACGAGCCCAAATTTGATGGGGTTGCACGGTTTCAATATTGAGTTCCTATGGCATGGCCTTTCGGCTTCATCATCAGACCCTGGACCTCGTCTCCCATTAGAGTACTCTTTAAGACGATGCTAACGAGCCCAATCACGATGGGGTTGTATGGTTTCATCATAGAGTTCCTGTGGCCTTCTTCCGGCTTCATCATCAGATCAGCTCAATGACACCATAATATTGCATTGCCTTCCAGTTCTGACCTATGTTCAAAGTTTCAAGTCTCTTGCTCATCGGGAAGCTAGGATAAAATCGTTCGCAAACTTTGTGAAGAAACACACAAACAAACAAACAAACGCGAAAGCAACCTGATAAAAACGTGTTAAAATACTAGAAAAGATCGACTCACCCGTAGCAGCTCAGACAGGATTCGAACCCGCACCCTTGGGATTCCGGCCCAAAATGCGCTAACCAATTATGCTACCGAGTCGCTAGTGAGAGCGGCGAAATTTTCTAGTACTTTTTACGTTTCCGCTGTAAGCCAGCGTTACCTCATCAATGTGAAGAATTAACTTCGACATTCGAATGCAACACCTTTACAGATGCTAGACAATCGATTAGGATGAAATTGCTATACAGTGTGTGGCCTAGAACCGGGGATAATACAGAAAATAGAGACTCTCTAGAGTATTAATGTTTATTCTGAAAAGTTTCCAGTTGATTTAAACCCATACGTTACACACAATAAAAATTTAAAGTTACAATTCATAATCAGTGTATTATTCCAAAACGACATTATCGCTAACGTTTCGAACTTATCGTGGTACAGGGAATAATAAAAAACCAACCGCAAAACGTCATGATATTATCACTATCCACTAGAGAATTTACTTTTAACTCCTTGAATAGAACCGGTCCCCACTACTTTCACTTCTCACAGCATAAAATTTGTTTCAAATTAATTAAAATCTGTAGTAATTAATTATTAAATATCGCAATGACAGTAATCTGTTTACTTAATTCAATTTTATCATAGCCTTCTATAATATATTCCAAGCCATTTCCAAGCCCTGAAGTTGAGCAGAACGGCAACATCGCATGTGGTCAAGCACATAGTATAAAATTATTTTAAAAGTTATTTATTATTTGTTTTTCCTATATTATCTATGTTTAAACTAGTTGTAAATTGTGATGTAAGGTTATTTCAATAAAGTTTTATATTTATTATTATTATTTATTTATTAGAACATAAGGTTTGAGTCAAATTATTTGAACTTTTCGGGGGTTCTTTAGTACGATGAGCATTTTGATCTAAGCCTTCTCTAGCAATAAATCTTACATCATTGGAAAGGTATTTAAATTTGAAACACTTTATTGTATTACTATAAACGTCAACTATTAGTACTTTGAGAGTTATAACGCTCTAAACTTGACCAATTTTTTTAACATTAATGACCTAAAACTCCGAAAATACTAACAATTAATAGAAAGTATGTTTGCAGCAAATATTTGTCATATAAAAACATTTTTTATGATATATCATTCATTTCTATAGGTGTGGTAGATCAACTCCCATAGACAATAAACCACTTTTATACTTTAATAACCTTTAACTCCAAAAGTATTAACAATTGGTATAAAGTATAGCAACAGCAAATATTTGTCTTTAAAAGACCTTTCTAATGATATATCATTTATTGCTAGAGGGCGTGTTAATCAACTCCCTGCTGAAGAAAATCAACAAAAAAGATGACATCTTTGACAGCAATTTTTTCCTGGTTAACATTGAAATTTTTCTTATTCTTTAATATACAAAGCATTTCAATAAAAGAACTAAATTATTTTCATATTTTAAACCTCACACAATTACTACGAAAAAAAATATCGACCTTTTAAAATTGAAATATTCCCATACATTTAGTATGGAGACTGGCCGACGACATGAGTCATGACCACGAACTGACAGTAACAGACGTTGCCAAACTTATGTTCATGCATCGAAAATGTGTTCATGATCATGACAATGACATGACATGTCAATGTTCTCCTCTTATTTTTGGTTTGGCAATCTATCTACTCTCTTCTTCAGGGAGTAAAGATTCAATGTTAAAGGAGTAGGTAATTAACTTTTTGTTACTCTTTTTACATTATGATCTTCTTTTTAAAAACTTTGTAAAAAATAATTTTGATAAATAAAGTCAATGCTGTCACGAGAATTTCTTTGGTTTCAGTTTTCAGTTGAAATTAATTTTAATTTAATATTGGAATTAGATTAATTTACACAATTTGTAATGTGAGAATGGCTATGATATAAATTTGTGTGTATTATTGTGCGGAGAAGCTCGTGGTATAATGCATCACGTGCCCTGGCGTTGTTTCCAAAGCAAACAGAAGGCACCCGAGGAAAGTTCGCGTGATTGCAACGCTTATGTGATAACCGTGCTCTTGTCCCTGGACATCAATACGAGGGCAACAGACCCTAAATTTTTACATGATGCTTTTCAACGTGGATTTAGGAACCGTTCACAATAACATTATCAGTCGGTACCTACACTACTTGCATACATCAGAGCGGCAGACATGAAAATCGACCTATGTAGCGAAGCGACGTGCTTTCCGCTTTGTGTCTGTTTTGTTATTTGTACAATAAATAATTTACTACTGACGAGAAAGTGGTTCATTTCTATCAGCCGATACAAGTTGTGTCAGACAACCCATAAATTGTCAAAAAGACGTTCCGAGTAGCTCCGAATAAGTACGATGAGTAGTACGCGTGTTGTCGATTGAGTTGAGCGGAACTGTTGTTTGCATTACATTGAATTTACGATTAAGTTTTTTAGAAAAAAACAAAAAGTTAAGATTTTATTTTAATTAGTTGAGACCTTAATGATTCAATTACTAGTGACCTATAGAGGCTCCGTTTTTAATATTATCCCCGATTCTAGGCCACACACTGTATAATTATTTAAAATTTTGATTTTAGGCATTCAGAATGCTATTTTTATACCGGGTGTAACAAGACCTTCAACGAAGCCGAGGTCTACGTATTCGGCCCATCATCAGGACCATTTCTGTTCAAAATTATTGCTGGGAAACGATTTTGATTTTTGGTGTTATAAAATCATTGCATACTTTACCACGCAATGTAACGCGTACAACAGGCCGCGCCTGCGACTGTATGCTACACAGCTGCGTGCGGCCGAGTTGAAAGGCAGCGTTTATGTGCGTGCTCATGAGATACATCGAGTGACGACGTTTTGAAGCCATTGTTTGTTATGAAATACTTAAAATTTTGATAACGTTTCATTGGACAAAAAGTAGGCATTAACGAATAAAATAAGATTTCATAAAAAATTTGAAAATATTTTTTTGACTTTGACCTTCAATAACTTCGTAGCTATTGGTTTCCCAGGTATAGTCTAAAAGACAAAAATGATCCTGATGATGGGCGGAATACGTGGACTTCGGCTTCGTTGAAGGTCTATTGAAAAAATATAGATATTATACTTTTTTTCAATTTTATAATTTTTAGGGTTCCATACCCAAAGGGTAAAAACAGGACCCTATTATTAAGACTCCGCTGTCCGTCTGTCTGTCTATCTGTCTGTCTGTCACCAGGCTGTATCTCATGAACCGTGATAGCTAGACAGTTGAAATTTTCACAGATGATGTATTTCTGTTGCTGCTATAACAACAAATACTAAAAACAGAATAAAATAAATATTTGAGTGGGGCTCCCATACAACAAACGTGATTTTTTTGCCGTTTTTTGCTTGATATTGATAACGACTAAAGGTAGACAGTTGAAATTTTCACAGATGATGTATTTCTGTTGCTGCTATACCAACAATTACTAAAAGCACAATAAAATAAATATTTAAGGGGGGCTCCCATACAATAAATGTGATTTTTTTGCCGTTTCTCGGTACGGAACCCTTCGTGCGCGAATCCGACTCGCACTTGGCCGGTTTTTCTTAATATAAAAATAGCATTGTGAATGCCTAAAATCAAAATTTTTAATAATCATAGTTTAGTTTTAAGTATTGCACCATGGTTAAATAAGATGATGATTGATGATGATGATTATCGAAGTGGCAGGTACATAGATGTAGCAAATCCCTTCGGTTTGGGCAGGTATTTCATCTACCGAGCGAGCGCGATGCGTTTCCGTTTCAGCTTGGGAAAAAATGATTTTGTATGTTTGTCCGGCAGACTGTCTGTTCTTCTCATTTCTCAACCGATTTTCTCGTGAAATATTGTGAGCAGGATCGATAAATTATATAATTTTTGTCGATTAAATTTATCGAAATTTTTCGAAAAAAGTATCATATTTCAGCCATTTCCAAAATGTCACAAATGCGAGGTCTAGGCTTATAGAGCCACTAGTTTCTAATTTTAATACATGAAATACCTCTAAACCTACTAAGTATATACAGCTACTTATTTTATTTAGTGCCGTAAACCAACAAAAAAGTTAAACTGTGCGTATTGACTCAGCGAACGCGAAGCTTCAGCTTGGGCAAAAAATGCTTGCGTATGTCTATTCTGCTGTCCCTCTGTGCGGATGTCTGCTGTCCGTCTGTTCTCCTCTAAAGGTCGCATATCTCAACAGATTCTCTTGAAATCAAACTTGCAGGTTCTATAATTATTCAAAATGGTGAAAATATGGGGTAAATCTTATTTCAGCCATTTTGAAATATGTCACAAACCCGAGATTTACATCTCTACAAAGACACTATTACTAGAATATTTTTATAGTTTCGTGAATTAAGCTGCTTATATAAGTACCTGTTTGATCCTCAGATCGGGTGGAAGTATACGAACGCGTGGCTGGTGGGCAACCTGCTGTGCAAGCTGCTGCTGGTGGTACGAGCCTTCGGGCTCTACCTCTCCTCCAACATACTCGTCTGCATATCCATCGACAGGTAAAGCTAGGGTTCCCTATGATGACGGTGCCATCATGCGTCATGTTACGGCCGTCATTTAGCGGCGTAGAACGTTACGTTGTCTATGTAAACAATACGGTGCGGTTTCTGATGTTACGGTATCACAGTATTGTTTCCATAGACAATATTCAACGCCGCTTTAATACGGCCGTAATATGACGGCACCGTCATCCTAGGAAACCCTAGCTTAAGACTTCGTCAGTTATGGAGGTAGTGGGTGCAAAATTCCTATATAATATAATATTCGAATCATATTATAATATCAAAGCCGGAAATATTTTCAACGACATTTTGAGTAAACCGATAAAACATTTAATTTTTATTTTTGTTTGTTTTGTATAGCACAATGCCGGGTTTGTTACGAACTCTGACCCGTGGACCCACCCGCACTAGCCACTGGTGGGTCTGCGGGTAAATTGCGTTTACCGTTCGATCCACTGCACTAGAGTTGGACTGGAAGGAGGTTGGGAGTGCATCTATAGATTAATAAAACACCATTTGTGCGAACTTGCTCAAAATAAGCCTATTCACTCGAGCTTTATAAATATACCTAGCTAGCTGTCTGTATGCTTAAGGTTATACAGACTCAACTCTATTCCTTGGCTGTGCGCATTATAAAAGAGGATGAATGTTCGCAGGTTTTTCGCTGTGCTGTACCCGCTGCGTGTGCCGGTGGCGCGGCGGCGCAGCAAGCAGATGCTGTACTGCGCGTGGGCCGCCGCCCTCGCCTGCAGCTTGCCGCAGGTATCACATACGCATCTGGGCGATTTCAAATTTCTGTACACCTTAGATTTTTTTTATTTAATTTTTTTATGTAAAGTTTAGAACTATTTTACAATCGCACTATGAATAGCACATTCTAAATTTTAATATAATTAGAAATTAATCACATAATACCGTGTATTTTTGCTTTTATTGTACAAAATAGTAAGAGGTGTCGAGATTTGACGTCAGTTTTGTTACTATATAAAAAGGTAATAAATAAATTAAAACTGCGAGCATTGAACAATATTTATTAAATTTTATGAAAAAACAGCAAAATATCAAAGGAATGGCAGCATGAAGTTGTGTGCAATTTAAAAACGACTACCACTTTTTCAAAATATTAACTAAGTTTTGTTACCATGGAGCCAAAAAAACATTCATTTTTGAGTTTTTTAATTATTGAGAGATCACAAGAGCTCTAAACAACCAAAATATTGAAGAATCATAAATTCTTTAGGTATTTTTGTATTAATAATACCTGATATTTTTTTTTAAATAGATAAAATATTAAAATAATCGTCCAAGTTTTATGGGACAGTAACAAAAGTGACTCTTGAAATATTATTAGGCTGAGTTATAACAGCGCGGAAACTATTTTATGTTATTAATATTTACATTACCATTTTGTTGATTTCATAATTATGGTATAATTTTTCGGGAATCAAATAGATACTAATTAATATGTTCCATAAATGGCGTTACAAATATTAATATAAAATATTCGCAATATTATTATACATAAAAATTTCATAACTATTCCATATGAACTCGGCTTAAGATGTCAGTTTTGTTACTTTTTTTGGTCAGGCCTATATGTTACCGCATTTCAAGTAACAAAATTGACGTAACATTTTACAGTTATAATTATTGAAAAAATAAACTATAAAATACTCGCTTTATTTAGCGACCTATGAAACTGTTGTTTTGTTTCAAATAATTATGCTCTACGTTTCTTGTAAAAAATATGTATTATATAGATAAATAGAATTAAATAATGGTAACTTACCTTGACTAAATAATATGGATCTCCTGCGCCCAGCACAGAACAACCGTCCGCTTTCACAGTTTTTTTGACACTGTCTACTTTTTTTATGGCGGCTTCACAATGGTTGCCTTGTGTATTGCCATATTAAAATTTAGAAGTCCCCACGCGTTATTTAAGGACTTGAAAAATGGGTAACAAACCTTGACATGTCAGGGTGACTCAAATATCGACTTTTGTTATAATATTTGTTTTTTAATAAAAAATATTAATTTATGAGGGCAATAGCATCGGTTTTTCAATCGTTTAAAAAGATATTTTAAAATTCTTAAAATACCACTGTACCCTGTTATGTTACGAAACATGAGTTTTATTAAATTTCGTTACCGTTGAATGAGATGGGACATGTGAAATTAAGTGGTACTTTATGTTTTTAAATTTATTTTAAAAATAAGTGTTAATTATTTAGTCATACAAATTACATATTTTAAAAGTTTACAAATATATTTATTTACAGGAAAACGTTTTTTAGTCAAACTTTTTGAAATATTTACGTAAAAAAGAAAAATATTTATGGGACACGCTAAATTGGGGGGGGTGTTAAGAATTTTGAAATCGCCCATCTGCAATGCGATTCTACAATGTCGAGTGTCGGTTCCACACGTTGCGTTGGCCCAAATCTCTGCAAATTCATAATTTTTCATCGAAGATTTCACTTCAAGGCCCGGAAAATGAAACAATAGATTTTCTATTGTTGTCCGGCTGCTTGCGGCCACGCGAGCATTGATGAATTAATCGTCTTTTTTTAAATGATTAGAAGAGGATCAATTTATTTTCTTTCATATTAAATTAATTAAGAAAATTTAAACAAACTCTAAAACAAGTCAATAATGTCAGAATAAATTACCTCGGCGAAAGCTTATCTGTGATATCGTTACAGCCCACACGCAAGTAATTTCAACTACCCACTGATCTATTATACCTACTGTTACGGACGCGGGGTACGGGATTGGAAGGAAAACGCTGTGGTTGCAGAGACGACGCTTTATTACCAAAAACACAACCATAAACTCTGAATGTCGCGGTCCGCTCTTCTGTGTGGCGTAGTCTTTCTGCGAATGACGTAACTACCCAGCAGCGCTGTTACTCGATGACATTCTTGACCTCCGATGTCGCAGTCCGCCCCTCCAAGTAGCGTCACGTCCGAACAACGTAGCCTCTCGGCGCTGAACTCGACGACATCCTCTTCTCAGATACTATCGCTAGTACTAGTACCTCCCTCGAAACTTCTCTTCTTCACTACTTCTTCATCTTCCTCCTCTTCTGACCACTATACTTCTTCACTACTACTTTACAACAGCTCCCTCGTATAATCGACATGAAAAATACACGAGCGGCAGCTTTTCTAGCGGCAATATATTTTGTAGAATACCTATCATCTTCAATTCGCCTATTAGACTCTAGGCGAAAATAGAGAATGCACGAAATCTGTTTTTAAATATGGGTTTTTCGATTAGATTTAAAATCCACCCACAATATCCACATCTTTTCTTCAAAGCACTTGGAAAATTACGATTTTCTTTTTTTTATCCAGTACTTTGGAAAATCTTAGCCTCGATAAAAGTTTCTATGACGTCTATTGAGGCGAGGAATCATGAATCGAAGCAGAGATCTTTTGAATGTGGGCTTTCCGATAAAGGTACCTAGGTTAAAAAAAGATTTTTCCATTTCGTTTTTATCCGAGCACCTAGTGAGACGTCATAAACGAACGAATCCTGATAAAACTCGAAATCGTCTGAACGAAGCCGTACGGCACTCTTTGGAAGGACTCAAAGAGTCCGAGGAACTCACGCTTTTTTATTTCGTCCGTGTTTAATCCACTTTACGTAAGATTTGCGGTAATTTTCTTAGCCATACCTACGCAAAGAAAACCTATCTTTATTAATATTAAAAAGCATTGGCTATTCTTATCATGTGGTTGCTGTAAACTAATTATGTGTGTTATTGTAATGTTCAGATCGTTTCTGTTTTAGGAAGTTATTCAAATTACTTAATTACTATAACAGAATTGAGAAGTGGACTCCAAATTTAGTTCCAACTATCTGTACCCTTGGCACGAACAGCTATAAAACGCGTGTAAAAATACTCAAAATTCAAAATTCAAAAATAATTTATTCAGTCTAGGCTGTTACAAGAACTTGTGAATGTCATAGAAGCTACGCCATCGGTTCGCAAACCCTAAGCGGGAGACCTTGTAACGAGAAGAACCGGCAAGAAACTCGTCAAGGGCTGCTTTTTTCTCCCTGTATATTTCATACAGAGTCGTCAACATTGAAAAATGAGCTCCACATTTAAAGTGAGGTCATTTTCCATCACAATAATTAACAAAAGTTTGCACACAATGGGTAGGTAGGTTGAAATTAAATACCTACTACATATCGGATACGTAATGAGAGTAAATAACTTTCAACTAGTTGAGAAATCACTCTGTTTGCTACTCAAAAGTGCACCTAAGGCCCGGCGCCCATTATCGGCATCGGCAAGGAAAAGGATCCTTCGGCATCCTACATGCAAGCGCACACTATCGGCAATTATGCTTTGGCATGCTGCAACGATCTTTAGGGATGACGAAGCGTCCTTAAGGATGCCGCACCGTCCTGTAGCTTGCCGAAGAAGTTGTCTGAATTGTATATAATATGGTGGACTGGGATCTAGTGTTCATAGCAACTCTTGCTTAAGAAGAAGAGAAATCTAATCAACCGGTACACACAGCGATTACCTCGATTGTGTTGTGTGAGTCAAATGATGCAAATGGCGGACGCCGGCGGCGTACCGAAGGATGCCGAAGGATGCCGAAGCATCCCGAAGCATTCTCAAGGCTGCCGATACAGCAGCCTCAAGCATACCGAAGCGGTATTTTTGTTATTACGACCACATATCACGGAAGTTTATACTTTATTGCCATTATGTTATAGTATATTGCTATTTGCCACCTAAAATCCTTTTCCTTGCCGATGCCCATAATGGGCGCCGGGCCTAAGTAGGCAAAATTTACCAAAAAATCACACATGTTATAAGACATAAAAAACTCGATAGATAAAATGTCAAATGTCAAATGTGGCCTATTAAAGTGGCCCTACTTTTAATTATTATTCACTATGGGAAATATAATTTCACTTTTCGGCGGTAGATGGCGCTGTACAAATTTCCCATACAAAATTACTCTATCGAATGTTTTTACCATAGCGAAAATTTTTCTAAGTCTATGGTTTTTACGCACGTAATTTTTTTTCGATAGCTGTTTGTGATATGGGTACTATTTTTAAACTTTTAGATTTTATGCATTCACAATGCTATTTTTATATTAGGATAATTAATATAATTGAAAAAATATTAGAATAAAGCTAGCAGCTCAGACGGGACAATCTAAATAAGAAATTTTTCAAATAAGAAACACATTTCAGCCATTTCGAAAAATGATTAAAAATTACGCAAACACGATGTCTAGCTCACGGAGGCAGTAGTTTAACATTAATATTCATAGGAGTATATTTTATCAAGGATTAATATTATTTAGATTACACTGCGGCGGACGTGTGACGCATCCGTAAATAAACGATGGTAATATCTGTGATAATATTTATGGGGTATTTAGGTCAGAGCGCATTTATTGCGATGAAAGTCTACACGTGCTTTATGGTATGACGCGTCCGGTTCCTACACATACGAGATGTTAATAGTTGGTTTCAAAAATTCAAAAAGAAAAGTGTTCTAGGGAGTTTCTTTTAATTAATTTAGGCTTTCTTTTCGTTTTCTATATAGAAATTTAAGTAAAACATACAATATATGTATAAAATTTTAGTTTTTTAGTTTAGTAGTTAATTAAGACTAAAAATCAATATCTCAGCAGATTTTCTAAAATAACTTTGCTGATTGTTATTCATAATTAAACATTTTAAATACATCAAACTTTAGCAATCAAAATGCTAATATAAGCCTACGGAGCTTTTGAATCTGTTCATACAAAAGGAGGTTTTTGGAAGATTAAGGTCTGTTCGTTTCTTTGCTGTTCTAAGGTTAATTGAGAGTTAAAAAATACTTCGGAATAGAATTTTGGAAAAAAAAGTTGACTTTGGCGGCTTTTCTTGCATTTGTTTTACGGATTATGTGAAAAATTATTTATCCAAACGTGTGGGGTAGGTATATCGTTGTTTAGAACTTGTTATGTAGACCAAGACTTAATTCAAAAAAATCTGAAAACAAAGACATGAGAAGTCGCTAGTCAGCTTATTACAACATAGAAGTCTTTGTTGTTGTAAGGTGCGGGTTCGAGTCCCGTCTGAGCTGCTACGGGTGAGTCGATTTTTTCTAATATTTTTCAACTATATTTAATATCCTTAATATAAAAAAATAGCATTGTGAATGCATAAAAATCTAAAAGTTCAAAATTATATGGCTATTTCATATTAATCGATTTGTATAGCATCTGTAATGATGATGCTTTCGAATGTCGAAGTTAATTCACTTCACATTGATGAGATGGCGCTGGCCTACAGCGGAAACGTGAAAAGTATTAGAACATTTCGCCAATCTCGTTAGTGACTCGGTAGCATAATTGGTTAGTGCATTGGGCCGGAATCCTAAGGGTGCGGGTTCGAGTCCCGTCTGAGCTGCTACGGGTGAGTCGATTTTTTCTAATATTTTTCAATTATTTTTAATATCCTTAAATAGGATTGTGAATGCATAAACATCTAAAAGTTTAAAATAGAAGTCTTTGCTTATTTCCGATTTTTTTGTGACAGAAGCGACTAAGAAAAGAATCCTAGCTTTGAAGCATGATTAAATAAGTAAGTAAATTGGAAAATATCCATAATATTTGAAATGTTTTAAAGCAAATGTTGCCTTTTCATACAGAATAAAAATCGTTTGAAGTAGCGTTATTTAATATTGAAGGAGAAAAGATCAAAAGAGTGAAAACATCCAACCAAGAAAATTAAAAACGGTTGTTTGTTTTATACTAGCTGATTACCGCGACTTCGTTCATCTGGATATGCGAGGCTTTGATACTCTTATAATGTTATTTTTTAATATTTATTCTATGACTGTTCTGTATTGCCTTAAAACATTTCTTGTGATTTTGAAGTTAGTATTTTGAGAAATCGCTCTTATAAGAAAGTAAGAAAGAAAATTTATTTTGAAAACAACGATACACAACATTACAAGGACCGAAAAACACAGATTTTTATACATTAAAAAGTTTTACAAAAAACAAAAGAAATAGCACAGTCACATTAATAGCTATTATAAAAGATACTGAAACAGGTGATAGATAGTGTTGGTAAAATATAAGAAGGAAGGAACATAGGTATTTTTTTTTTCTGATCAAGCTGATCTTATTCATTTTGTATGAAAAAATGATGTTCCATGGAGAAATTTGTATGGTTCAAACAACACTTTCACATGTTTCAGTATCACCACAATTCATTTGGGACCACCTTATACATATACACCGTCATTTTGTAGTCGTTTTAATTAACTTAAGGGAGTGTTCTACTAATGAAACAAAACATTTTTGCCAAAGAAACATGGGTCGAAAAACGTCAAAAATTTTTGACTTTCCCATACTAATACAATGTTTTAGCTGTCTAGTTAGTATGGGAGACACAAAATTTTTTGTCGTTTTTCGACCCATGTTTCTTGGGCAAAAATGTTTAGTTTCATTGGTACAACACATCCTTAAGTTAATTAAAACGACTACAAAATGACGGTGTATAACAAAAGTATTTGATAACTGACTACCAATAACAGTCACTATCCGTAAACAACGAATAAGCCAGCTCGCCAATACGTATCTTTAGCTCAACGGAAATCACACTCAAACCCTATAATCCTCTATTCCATATTGAAGCCTAATATACAGGGCCATGCTTTAACTAATGTTAAAGTAATAATCCTGTCTATCAATGGTTGTGTGAGGTGTGATCGTAGCGCAACACACACTACAAAAGTTACGTAACACACTGCGCACTAAAGTTTGCGTAACACAGCACAAACTACGAAAGTTACGTAGGACAGCGCTTACTACGAAAGCTACGTAGCACAGCGCTTACTACGAAAGCTACGTAGCACAGCACTTACTACGAGCGCTATGTAGCACAGCGCTTAATACGAAAGCTACGTAGCACAGCACTTACTACGAGCACTACGTAGCATATTGTGTACTACGAAAGTCATGTAGCACAGCGCGTACTACGAAAGTTACGTAGGACAGCGATTACTACGAGCGCTATGTAGCACAGCGCTTAATACGAAAGCTACGTAGCACAGCACTTACTACGAGCACTACGTAGCATATTGTGTACTACGAAAGTCATGTAGCACAGCGCGTACTACGAAAGTTACGTAGGACAGCGCTTACTACGAAAGCTACGTAGCACAGCGCTTACTATGAAAGCTACGTAGCACAGCACTTACTACGAGCACTACGTAGCATATTGTGTACTACGAAAGTCATGTAGCACAGCGCGTACTACGAAAGTTACGTAGGACAGCACTTACTACGAGCGCTATGTAGCACAGCGCTTAATACGAAAGCTACGTAGCACAGCACTTACTACGAGCACTACGTAGCATATTGTGTACTACGAAAGTCATGTAGCACAGCGCGTACTACGAAAGTTACGTAGGACAGCGATTACTACGAGCGCTATGTAGCACAGCGCTTAATACGAAAGCTACGTAGCACAGCACTTACTACGAGCACTACGTAGCATATTGTGTACTACGAAAGTCATGTAGCACAGCGCGTACTACGAAAGTTACGTAGGACAGCGCTTACTACGAAAGCTACGTAGCACAGCACTTACTACGAGCACTACGTAGCATATTGTGTACTACGAAAGTCATGTAGCACAGCGCGTACTACGAAAGTTACGTAGGACAGCGCTTACTACGAAAGCTACGTAGCACAGCGCTTACTACGAAAGCTACGTAGCACAGCACTTACTACGAGCACTACGTAGCATATTGTGTACTACGAAAGTCATGTAGCACAGCGCGTACTACGAAAGTTACGTAGGACAGCGATTACTACAAAAGCTACGTAGCACAGCGCTTACTACGAAAGTCATGTAGCAAAGCGCTTACTACGAAAGCTACGTAGCACAGCGCTTACTACGAAAGTTACGTAGCGCGCTCCATCCACGTTAAACATATTATTGTAAGAGTAAAATGTAAAGAATTTAAACAAAGTGAAATTAATTTAAATAAAATATTTTTATAAATTAAATTTTGGCCTTTTTTCGGCCGTTTTTTCTTTACCCGACTGCAAGAGGGTTATGTTTTTCGCGCGTATCTTGTATGTATGTAGGTATGTTTGTTTGTTTGTATGTAATATTCTTTATTACCTCATATCTTTCAAACGGATATCATGATTAACATATCGTTAGATTTGTCTCGTCAGCTCAAGTATTCTTAAGAAGGTGGCGTTATAAAAAAAAACCAACATGGCGCCTGTACGGTGCTATTATGTACGGTGCATAAAAAGACAAGTCAACTGAAAAGAAAAGTCGGATAATATAACATATATAACTCAAAGCATTCATAATGTCACTTTCTTTATACATGCCTCCGACTGCATGTAATAATGTTGCCTTTAATATTTAATCTTGTTTCCATCTTTTCAGTTGACTTGTCTTTTTATGCAGGCGGGTTTTTAATTTGTTTTTTATTTTTTCAACACAAAAAAATCATCTCATTTGGTTCATAAATAACGAAGTCGTTAAGGTAGTTGACGCAAAACCACAGTATTTTGAGGATTACTTAAAAATTACTGAACCGATTTGAAAAATAATAATAATGGGACTCGCAAGAATACTCAATCAAACATAAAAAGAATCATCAAAATCGGTCCATAAATATCGAAGATACGCGCGAACAAAGTAAAAAAAAATACAATCGAATTGAGAACCTCCTCCTTTTGTTGAAGTCGGTTAAAAATGCTCTGCAAGCGCAAGAAATATTTATCCCGCCATTTTAATACCCCCCGTTAACCAATGTAGAGAGAAACAAGTCTGCCACAATAGCGCCAAGTGATCAAATTATTACTTTTACCCAAATAACTATTTATGTAAATAACCTGTGACAATTACCTATACAATGTTATATTAATAACATTATTTATCATTGAGTTAATTATAAAAATATATATTTATCCTTGTATTTTAATATTATCATCAAATAACAGGAAACAGTAGCAGAAATCACAATCAAATCATTTCATTTTAATAACCTTATAGCATCACATTTAAATAATGATTTACCTATTACACGCTCGACAAAAGAGCTCCGAACTGTATAGCGAATCACCTTTTTCCGATGGTACGGTTCGCCGAAATCACTCTTGGTTGACGGTTGGTTCCACAAATAAATCCATCGCCGATAGAACTATTCTCCGAAAACACCGATCATCGATGGTCGGTTCAGCTACAACACCTTTTACAGATCGCCGAAATACTTATGTAATTCTTTCCTTACTTTAAAGTCTGTTTGTTACAATCATCATTAAATTTTTTACACACACGTTGGAGGTCTCAAGTGGAACAAAAGTACCAGGACAGCATAACATCGCAGGAGATAGTTGTTCTCACCCCTGAATCCAACGGCTCCTCCGTTAGAAAACATAAGTATTTCGGCGATCGGTAAAAGGTGTTACAGCTGAACCGACCATCGATGAACGGTGTTTTCGGCGAATAGTTTTATCGGCGATGGATTTATTCGTGGAACCAACCGTCGACTATTAAGAGTGATTTCGGCGAACCGTACCATCGGCAAAGGGTGATTCGCTATACAGTTCGGAGCTCTCATTTAACAATAAAAATACATAATTATTTTTTATGTTTTAATACATACACAATAATACCTTTCTATGCGTGCTACACAGGTGCTGTTTATGATGTAAGCAAAAGGTCGAAATTCGGATTTTGATTCCAGTTGTTCGACCGTAGAACTAATGACTTTTTCTCTTTAATAATATAATAATAATAATAAGAAGAAGAAAATTTCTAGACACCCCAGTAAATACAATAGATTCTTAATTATAGCCTTTATATGTTGACCCGCGGTCAGTTAACAATAACTGACCTAAACGCGTTAGTTTAAAATAATGATAATAATAAAAACATTTATTGACATAAAATACAAAGTTTTTTAAACATCTAACACCTTGGACGAAGATTCGTCAAGTCTAACACCATAAACTTAATATCCACTGGAATAGACGAACAGAGTTCACTTGGCTGCGAAACCAAAAGTGAGATGAGCCAGTGTTTGTAAATATGTAAACGTGTGCGTGAATTTAGAGATGCACTGAAGTCCATTTTAGGTTGTCGATAACCATAATGTATTATTGCTCTAATAAATAAAACACAAACAAGATTTTGAAGAATTTTATTTAAATAATTTCTTAAGGTCTCCTTTGAGGCTCCCTGCTTATTTACTTATGACATTTATCCAGTTTAATTTAATCACTGTGGAGGTGCTTACTCCACAATTTGGGCGGAAAATATATAAACAAAAAATTAGCGGATTTCCCTAAGCACAAGGGGCTGGTTTTTGATATATAACAAGTGGACTGTAATGAGGATGTAAGAATATATTGCGGAGTGTTCGCAATCTATAATTTTTGTATATATAGGTAAAGTTGCAAAGCGCTTGTAAATATTAGGCTAAATAAAAACGGGCATGGAAATCAAGGAAAAGTATAGGAACACGCACCTGTTTCTGGAGAAAGCCTTTCTCTTGTTATGTCCTGCAGGTTTCTTGTTCCATCGGCCAGCCGAGGTGGGCTTCCAACATTTAGCACAACACACAAACACTTCACAATGTCTATCAAATATAGCGGTTTCTTCAATTATAAAATTCGTTCTTCTGTATCAGCTCACGTCGCGAAATCACAAAGGTAACTAGACAACTGGGGCCATACCGGCTAACGAATCGATTTTCATAAAAGTCTGCTGGGTTTCAACTTAAACCAGAGAAATCAAAGTAAGCAATTTCGTTTTGTACTTTTTGTTGACGTGATTCGGAAGATATCGATGTTCGTGTGACATCATGAATTTGGGTTCGTCATTTTGGCCCAATTGGGGCTCGATTTATCTGTTTTAATTTGAAACCCAGCAGACTTTTATGAAAATCGATTCGTTAGCCGGTACGGCCCCTGGTCCTTTCTCGAACGTTCGATTACTTATAAAAAATTCACACACTTGCGACGGCGAAAACGGGACGACAATAGTTCGACGTGCGTGTATGAAAGGGATTGGAGATGATAGGATAAAACGCTTTGCAAATAATGCATTTTCAATTTAAATTCATACTACAATTAATACGAAATCCAACACACTGGATTTACAGAAAACCTGGAAATAATTGTTAAATTAGTACTTAAGTTGGTATAATTTACCATTTGAAAACTGTCGGTTACAAGCAGCTTTAAATAAAACAATCAGTTTTTACAAATACAAACAAAGTTATATTGGAAATCATCGACATGAGTATCGATATCGATAATTTTTTATCAATATCTACGCCTTATTTTCTCAAGTTCACGGACATAATATCTTTTTATCTAACACATAATGTTTAGAAATCAGCCTTTATTTAGGAAATAGGCGTTTAATAGCATCATATTAGGATATAACTTAGTGTGTTTGGGAATATATTATACTAAAATATGAATTATGAAAATGGTAATAGTACAATCATATTTACCTGTGAAATTAGTGTTTATTTGGGTTATTGTCGTAAGTAACATTACAATCCAGTATAGAACACGACACCATTATTGATTTATATAGCTTTGAGAGCCAAACCGACCCGATCGCGATCAAAATTACAAAATAATCTGGTTGACGCTTTTCACCAAGGTGATAAACGATGATAAATGAAGTCAAACCAGGTGCAGCTGTCAGTTTCTTTTTACTCTTTCTCGCACATCGCATAAGCCGTAAGAATCGGTTTCTCACTTGCACCTTTGTCCGTCTACTTGAGCATAGCGAAAAATTTTCTAAGTCTATGTCTAACACGTACTTAGATGAACTAAACATCTTTGAAACAAACAAATGACATCTGCACCCGAACTCTCGGGCACAACGCTCTTATTAGGACTCAAATTCCCTAGATGAAAATAATTCAACGCAAGAATGTGTTAACATTGCAAAAATTGCTTTAATTCTACCGTAGACTGTCCAGTGAAACAAAGTTGAAACAATCTGTTTTGTTGGCCCTTTTTCCTTTTTCCCATGCTCAACTGTGAGTGCCCAACTGCGAATTGTTGAGCAGTGGGCAATCTCCAATTCTCAGCATAACTGAGTAGGTAATTGAGAATTTGGGCATTATTTATTTATTTATTTATTTATATACTCTTTATTGTATACACACAGAACAAACGAGTAACAATACAAACATAAAGGAGACATACAAATGGCGGCCTTATCACTAAAAGCGATTTCTTCCAGGCAACCTTGGGATGGACAGGAATATAGATAAATGTGATGGGGTAGTTGGACGTGTGCAAATTCAATAAAGTAATAATAATAATCCTATTAAACTCGAATACCTACATAAATATATGATAAAATATAACTTAATACTATACTATATAATACCAATATATAATAAACCTACATAAACTACTTAATACCTACAATGCGAAGAGGAAATTGTTAAAGTTTAATCCAGTTGTAAGGGTGTGTCCCCACTTAGGCCGCGCTCCGCGCTCCGCGCTCCGCGAACCTCGGAGCATATGTGGACGCGCGAACTCCGTCTGCTCCGCGCTCCGCGCTCCACGCTCCACGCTCCGTTCCCGTAATCAAATAAGCTTTATTCATATAAACTTTTAGTACTTTTGTCTCCACAGTATTATTATTGTGTAATTAATAATGAGTGGAAAAGAAGGGGTAAAACTTTGAATTAACAATCATGCCTATGTACAGTCAGCAGCACATAAGGTTATACAAAGTGTCAAAAATTTTCAATTTATTTTGGACCTTGTCTTGACAATAGGCTTTTCGTAATGAAAAAAAAACTGTAGGCTCGATAGATGGCGTTGATAAAAATTTGTGTCAACCAAACTACTTAGGTACTTCTCTTCTCTAAGTTGTGTAGGCTAGTGGAATCATGGATCACAGTATTTTCTTGATATCTGAATTCCGGAATGCAAATTCCACGATTTCTAGTGTTGCCAGTAGTCGTTTCTAAAAAAGTACTTACATTTTACGTTACTATGGAGTATGGTTATGTCTTTTTGTTTATGGGCCGATTCGACCGTTTTCGGTGAAACTCGGTTTTTGGCGTTATTTTGACAATAAAATAGCAACGCAATGTTAAAAATATAAAAAATCCAGGATAGCGGGCAACTTTTTTGCTTGGTAGCCAATTTCTATGAAACTCGGTTTTTGTTACTGCTTTAACAAGAAAACAGCAACGCAATGTTAAAAATACTAAAAAACCAAGATGGCGGCCAACTTTTCCGTTTGTGGGCCGATTACAATGAAACTCGATTTTTGGTACTATTTTGACAAGAAAACAGCAACGCAAACGCAATGTTAAAAATAGCAAAAATCCAAGATGGCGGTCAACTTTTTTATATGTGGGTCGATTTCAATGAAACTCAGTTTTTCTTTTTATTTTGACAAGGAAACAGCAACGCAATATTCAAAAATATAAAAAATCCAATTTTTTTGTTTTTGGGCCGATTTCGATGAAACTCGGTTTTGGGTACTATTTCGAAAATAAAACAGCAACGCAATAATAAAAATTGAAAAAAATTCAAGATGGTGGCCAACTTTTTTGTTTAGGGCCGATTTCGATGAAACTCGGATTTTAGTACTATTTCGACAAGAAAACAGCAACGCAATAATAAAAATATAAAATATCCAAGATGGCGGCCAACTTTTTTGTTTTTGGGCCGGTTTCGATGAAAATTGTTTTTTGGAACTATTTCGACAATAAAACAGCAACGCAATAATAAAAATATAAAAAATCCAAGATGGATGGCGGCCAACTTTTTGTTTTTGAGCCGATTTCGATGAAACTCGGTTTTGGGTGCTATTTCGAAAATAAATTTCATTTTTTTTCATTTATTCATTTATTCCAGTACAAATAACAAAATAGCACAGTACAAACAGTTCAAGTAGGTATATCCAAATGTAATGTTACATATTCTGATCATCTGCGTCTGAACTAGGTCGAAAAACCTGTATCTCAGACTACAGCGCTCATCCCTAAGGATCAATCGAACATTTTACAATAAAATTGCTTGTGCTCACACATTATCGATCAGTATTCATAAAGAAAAAAAAATAAAAACAATACATGAATAGGAATCCGGACTAAATACTAATTTAATCAAAGGGGATTTGTATAAGTTGTAAGTTGTTCCTCCTTTTGTTTATAGTGAAAGTGAGTGAGTGTGTGTAGGAGGGTGTGTACGTGTAGTAAGTATGATAGTAATATATATATATGTATATATTATTAATTTTAAATTAATTTAATTAAGTGAAAAAAATATAGTTTAGTTAATAAGTTAAGTATACTAAAACTGTCTTACTAGTAGGTTTTCAGTTTCTTCATAGTTTAACTGCTTAATAAATTTTTGCTTTTTTAATAAAAATTGAAAAAAATCCAAGATGGCGGCCAATTTTTTTGTTTTTGGGCCGATTTTGACGAAACTCGGTTTTAGGTACTATTTCGAAAATAAAACACCAACGCAATAATAAAAATATAAAATATCCAAGATGGCGGCCAAGTTTTTTGTTTTTGGGCTAATTTCGATGAAACTCGGTTTTTAGTACTATTTCGACAAGAAAACAGCAACGCAATAATAAAAATATTAAAAATTCCAGGATGCGGCCAAATTCTTTAATTGTTTTACTTTTTTTTACAACCGAGTTACATCAAAATCGAACCAAAATCAAAGTCAAGTAAGTTCGCAGTCATCTTGACCTTTTGTCATTGTTTACATTACGTTATTCTTGTCCTTTATGGGAGAAATTAAGTTTGGGTATTATTTAATCGGGTTAAAGTACAGTCAGCGTTAAATTGATATGAGCGTCTAGAGTAGCCAAAATGATCTGAAAACAAAAATTAACAGATCTCGTGCCTCTCACGACCTTCTGGTACATTGAAACTTAATTTAATGAATTTAACAAAATATTTATTTTTATTCCATTCTTATAGATTTTAATATTTTATTGAAAGGTGACTTATTTATATTAAATTTTTCTAAAAATTTTAAAACTTTTTTCTGAAATAACCTAATAAAAAAATAATCAAAATTAAATTCAGCATGCGAGACTCGCGCCGACTTCATCATCACTCGAATGTGCTATAACAACCCTCATTTTATTGCAATTGTAAACTATGTTTCCCTTTTTTTTATTTATTTATCCTTACACATAATAAAACAGTAAAAAAAGTGTGTCTGTACATTACATATATTTAAAAAAAAATGTGGGACGATGGAGACATAGTAATAGAGTAAGAATTTAGAAAAAAAGGTGTGTCTGTTTGTTTGTCTGTTTGGCTTCATATTTTTTTTGGCTTCAGTGCAGTTGTAACTTTTTTTCACCAGGCTAGATATTTTGGTGCGCTAGTAAAAGTCAGCCCTAATGATAATATCGATATTTCGAAACAAGTTTCATTCCTGTACCATACTTTTCAAGATCTGTCTATTGGGCAAAGCCAGATGAAGCTAAAAACTGACGACGGACGCATCATCTCAGCGAAGCCTGAAATCCTGAGGGAGATCGATAGTTTCTATGGGCAGTTATATTCCACGCAGACACCTGTTGAAAGCAAGGCTAAAGACCCCAGAGCCAAGCTTACCCGACACTATACCCAAGATACTTCGGACGTCAGCATGCACGAGATTAGTACGGCTCTCAAACAGCTGAAAAACAACAAGGCGGCGGGTGACGACGGAATCACTACAGAACTTCTGAGAGCGGGCCGGTAAGCCGATACTTAAAGTCCTCCAGAAGCTTTTAAATTTTCATCAAAATTAGCCCAAAAACAAAAAAGTTGGCCGCCATCTTGGATATTTAATATTTTTATCATTGCGTTGCTGTTTTATTGTCGAAATAGTTCCAAAAAACAAGTTTCATCGAAACCGGCCCAAAAACAAAAAATTTGGCCGCCATCTTGGATATTTTATATTTTTATTATTGCGCTACTGTTTTCTTGTCGAAATAGTACTAAAAACTGAGTTTCATCGAAATCGGCCCAAAAACAAAAAAGTTGGTCGCCACTATTGTTTTTTTTTCAATTTTTATTATTGCGTTGCTGTTTTTTTGTCGAAATAGTACTAAAAACCGAGTTTCATCGAAATTAGCCCAAAAACAAAAAAGTTGGCCACCATCTTCGATATTTTATATTTTTACTAGCTTCTGCCCGCGACTTCGTCCGCATGGATGTTGGAGAAAATCCTAAGAGAACCTTCAACCAGGATCTGACCAGTAATTTTTACGTTTCCCGTTCCGGTTCCCGTTCTGTTCCCGTCCCTTTCCTGTCCCGTTCCCGTAAGCCTTTCCGTTGAAAATCCTGTTCCCATCCCGTTACCATCCCGTTCTCGTTCCCGTTCTCGTACCGTTCTCGTCCCGTTCCGTTCCCGTTTCATTCCCGTTCCGTTCCCGTTCCCATTCCGTTCCCATTCCGTCCCGTACCCCTTCAGTTCCTATTCCTGTTCCCGTCCCTTTCTCGTTCCCGTGCCGTTCCCATTGTGTTCCGTTCCATTCCCGTCCCGTACCCCTTCCGTTCCCATTCCCGTCCCGTTCTCGTTCCCGTTCTTGTTCCCGTTCCCATCCCGTTCTCGTCCTGTTCCGTTCCCGTATCGTTCCCGTATCGTTCCCGTATCGTTCCCGTATCGTTCCCGTTCCGTTCCGTTCCAGTTCCTTTCCCCTCCGTTCCCCTCCCGTTCCTTTTCCATTCCCGTCCCGTTCTCGTTCCCGTTCTGTTCCTGTTTCGTTCCCATTTCGTTCCGTTTACGTCCCGTTCCCGTCCCGTACTCCTTCCGTTCCTTTTCTCGGTACCGTTCCCGTCCTGTTCCTGTCCCTTTCTCTTTTCCGTTCCATTCCCGTTTCGTTCCCGTTCCCATTCCGTTCCCGTTTCATTCCCGTTCCCTTACCATTCCGTTTCCGTTCCATCCCGTTCCGTTCTCGTCCCGTTCTCGTCCTGTTCCCGTGCCCGTGGCCGTGCCCGTGCCCGTTCTCGTTCCCTGGATGAGCATGTCCAGGTCCAGGTCCATGATGTGTCATGTCCACCGTGTTGGACTTAAAAGTAAAAGTCATTTTCGCAATCACCGTCCCATGAAACCTCAAGAACGACATCCACATCGATTTTCATGTTTACTTACCCCATTTACACCCTAAGGGATGATTTTCAAAATAACAAAATATGTGTTTGCCCATTTATTTTTAGACATGCTCCTACGAATTTTAAAATTGTAATGTCTATTTTATATTCTTATCCATACATTTGAACCTCATTTTCACCCCTATAGGGGTTAAATCATGTCCACCGTGTTGGACTTCAAAATAAATCTCATTCTCGCAATCACCATCCCATAAAACCTTAAGAACGACATCCATATCGATTTTTATGTTTACTCACCCCATTTACCCCCTAAGGGGTTGATTTTCAAAATCACAAAATATATGTTTGCCTATTTATTTGTAGATGTGCTCCTACGAAGTTCAAAGTTGTAATGTCTATTTTATATTATTTTTCCATACAAAATTGGAACCCCATTTTCACCCCTTTAGGGGTTAAATCATGTCGACCGTGTCAGACTTCAAAAAAAATCTCAGTTTTGCAATCACCATCCCATAAAACCTCAAGAACGACATCCACATCGATTTTATGTTTACTCAACCCATTTACCCCCTAAGGGGTTGATTTTCAAAATCACAAAATATATGTTTGCCTACTTATTTTTAGATGTGCTCCTACAAGTTCAAAATTGTAATGTCTATTTTATATTATTTTTCCATACAAAATTGGAACCCCATTTTCACCCCGTTAGGGGTAAATCATGTCGACCATGTCAGACTTCAAAATAAATCTCATTTTCGCAATCACCATCCCATAACACCTCAAGAACGACATCCACATCGATTTTTATGTTTACTCACCCCATTTACCCCCTAAGGGGTTGATATTCAAAATCACAAAATTTATATTTGCTTTTTTATTTTTAGACGTGCTCCTACGAAGTTTAAAGTTGTTATGTCCATTTAATAATTTATTCCATACAAAATTTGAACCCCATTTTCACCCCTTGAGGGGTTAAATCATGTCCACTGTGTTGGACTTCAAAATAAATGTCATTTTTGCAATCGTCATCCCAGAAAACCCCAATAACGACATCCATATCTATTTTTAGGTTTATTACCCCTTTTCACCCCCATTTCATCCCCGTAGTGGTTGAAATACTAACAATAACAATATTCGTTGCGTTAGATTTCCATCCATAAGCCTAAATTATATATTTAGCAATGTTTACTTCGAAAATAAAGGATTTTCTTCAATACACAACTTCATCCCCCTTTTGACCCCTTCGGGGGTAGAATTTTGAAAAACGCTGAGACCCGTATTTATTCATTTTCAATTGACAGCCTAAACACAAAATTTGAAGATCCTAGCTTCAAAACTGAGGGACTTTCATACAAACTTTCATCCCTTATTTCATCCCCTTAGGGATAGAATTTTCAAAAATCCTTCCTTAGTGAATGCCTACACTGTATAAGGTATCTGTGTGCAAAATTTCAAGTCTCTAGGTCCAGCGGTTTGGGCTGTGCGTTGATAGATCAGTCAGTCAGTCATTCAGTTTACGATTTTATATATTAAGATTATTGCATTGCTGTTTTCTTGTCGAAATAGTACTAAAAACCGAGTTCTATCAAAATCGGCCCAAAAACAAAAAAGTTGGCCGCCATCTTGGATTTTTTCAATTTTTATTATTGCGTTGCTGTTTTCTTATCAAAATAGTAACAAAAACCGAGTTTTATTTAAATCGGACCACAAACAAAAAAGCTGGCCGCAATCTTGGATATTTTATATTTTTATTATTGCGTTGCTCTTTTATTGTTGAAATAGTACCAAAAATCGAGTTTCATCGAAATCGGCCCAAAAACAAAAAAGTTGGCCACCATTTTTTTATATTTTATTATTGCGTTGGTGTTTTATTGTCGAAATAGTACCAAAAATCGAGTTTCATCGAAATCGGCCCAAAAACAAAAAAGTTGGCCGCCATTTTGGATTTTTTATTTAATTTTTATTATTGCGTTGCTGTTTTTTTGTCGAAATAGTACTAAAAACCGAGTTTCATCGAAATTAGCCCAAAAACAAAAAAGTTGGCCGCCATCTTGGATATTTTATATTTTTATTATTGCGTTGCTGTTTTATTTTCGAAATAGTACCTAAAACCGAGTTTCGTCGAAATCGGCCCAAAAACAAAAAAGTTGGCCGCCATCTTGGATTTTTTTCAATTTTTATTATTGCGTTGCTGTTTTATTTTTGAAATAGTACCCAAAACCGAGTTTCGTCGAAATCGGCCCAAAAACAAAAAAGTTGGCCGCCATCTTGGATTTTTTTCAATTTTTATTATTGCGTTGCTCTTTTATTTTCGAAATAGTACCCAAACCCGAGTTTCATCGAAATCGGTCCAAAAACAAAAAGTTGGCCGCCATCTTGGATTTTTTTCAATTTTTATTATTTGCGTTGCTGTTTTATTTTTGAAATAGTACCCAAAACCGAGTTTCATCGAAATCGGCCCAAAAATAAAAAAGTTGGCCGCCATCTTGGATTTTTTTCAATTTTTATTATTGTGTTGCTGTTTTATTTTCGAAATAGTACCCAAAACCAAGTTTCATCGAAATCGGCCCAAAAACAAAAAAGTTGGCCGCCATCTTGGATTTTTTGCTATTTTTAACATTGCGTTGCTGTTTTCTTGTCAAAATAGTACCAAAAATCGAGTTTCATCGAAATCGGCCCACAAACAGAAAAGTTGGCCGCCATCTTGGATTTTTGTATTTTTAATATTGCTTTGCTGTTTTCTTGTTAAAGCAGTAACAAAAACCGAGTTTCATAGAAATTGGCTACCAAGCAAAAAAGTTGGCCGTTATCCTGGATTTTTTATATTTTTAACATTGCGTTGCTATTTTTTTGTCAAAATAACACCAAAAACCGAGTTTCACCGAAAACGGTCAAATTGGCCCATAAACAAAAAGACAACCATACTCCATAGTAACGTAAAATGTAAGCCTTCATCGTCAAGACAAGGTCCAAAATAAATTGAAAATTACAACAAACATTTTGAATTTGGCTATCGTAGCCCATATACTACTAATCGAACGATGTCGGATACGCTAGAGAGAAACTGTCAAACTCACGCAATCACTTCGCGATATCGCATACGAAAGTGATTTGTAATAGGAAACAATCAAAACGAAGAACGGACGCAGCTGCGTGTGTCGCATTAAACTTTTCGTAATAGACCCTGCGCTCCGCGCTCCGCGAACCGCGCTCCGAGCTCCGTGTCGGATCGCAAATTCGGAGCGCGCTCCGAGGTTCGCGGAGCGCGGAGCGCGGAGCGCGGCCTAAGTGGGGACACACCTTAAGACCAGGAAAAAAATAAACTTAAAAAGTAAGATAGTGCTCTTTGACTAGTTTTTTAAATGTGTGCTGAGATTGAGCAGTCCTTATCGTTACCGGCAAAGCATTCCATAGACGGACAGCCTGCACCGAAAAGGATCGATCGTAGAACATAGTAGAATGTATTGGCATTTCCAGCAACAAGTTTTCTGATGACCTTAAGGAACGGGAGTGGGAGTCTTTAGCAAATTTGAAACGATCTTTAAGATAAGAAGGGGTAGTGGGATTAAAGAGAATATTAAACAATAGGGAAAGAATATGCATATTCCGGCGAAGGCGAATAGGCAACCACTTGAGCTTTTTACGAAATTCGGAGATATGGTCATATTTGCGAAGTCCAAACACAAATCTGATGCAAAAGTTTTGAAGCCGCTCAAGTTTATTTAGTTGCTCTTCTGTGATCGAGATAGCTGACATCTGCATAGTCAAGTATGGGCAATAGCAAGGACTGCGCAAGCGAAATCCTGGTGGCAGTTGGCAAGAAGTTTCTGAGCCTACGCAAAGAACCGGCGGTAGCAAAAAGTTTTCGGCTCACTTCCTGTAGTTGTACGGACCAATTCAAGTTGCGGTCGAAGTACACGCCCAGATTCCTAACTTGATCACTGAGCTGAAGATTTGTTCCGTTGAAAGTGACAGGTGGCAATAGAGAAAAGTCGACTTTAGATCTTAGCCTAGTGCTACCAATTATAATAATTTGAGTTTTGGCAGGATTGACCTTCAACCCATGTGTTTCACTCCACTCACATATTTTAGCCAGGTCAGTATTCATTTTATCAATGGCTATGGAGATATCGTCTACGGTGGTCTGGGTGTAAATTTGTAAATCATCTGCATATAGGTGGTAGGAAGAAGTTAATTGATTGGAAATAGAATTAATAAATATAGCGAAAAGAAGAGGAGATAGAACGCCACCCTGTGGCACCCCGGCAGTGGTAATGCACCAGGAAGAGAAGGAATTTTCCGTGCGAATCCGCTGCCGACGATTGAGCAGGTAACTTCGAAACCAATCAACGACTGATGGAGATATGTTAATAGAGCGAAGAGTCTCAAGCAGAACATCAAAGTCAACAGTATTGAAGGCATTGCTGAAATCAAGCAGCGATAGGATTGTAAGTTTTCCAGCCTCCATTCCGGACCTTATGTCGTCTGTGATGTTGATAAGTGCAGTGGTAGTGCTATGACCAGGACGGAAACCGGATTGATAGGAGTTCATCAGTTGGTTCTTACACAGAAATAGGCTAAGTTGATTATGGACAAGGCGTTCTAAGACTTTGGATAGGAAAGGAAGTATGGAAATTGGGCGATAATTGGAGAAGGATGAGGGTTTTGATATTTTAGGAAGTGGGATAATCTGAGCATTTTTCCACATCGGCGGAAAGACACCATTGGACAAGGAATAATTCAGGATGTGAGTGAGGACAGGAAGGATTTCATCAAGGATAAGCACTATCATTTTCCTGCTAACACAGTCACTACCAACTGCATTAGATGTGACAGACAAAACACTCTTTTTAACATCACATTCAGTTAGTTGATTAAAAGAGAAAGATTCATGATTAGGGCGGGGAAGTGATGAAAGAGTTTGTAAAGTATTATCTTTTGCAATCACATCAAACTGTGGCGAAGAAGAGAAATGTTGATTTAGTGAATTGATGTTAATATTCCTTGAAATAGAAGCTTGTTGCTGTCTCCCAATCCCTATTGAGTTCAAGAATTTCCAGACTTTAGCTGGGTCTCCATTTTCGACGGAACTATGAAAGAATTGGCGTTGTGCTTTCCTACACACCCTATGACAGCGATTACGGATTTTAACAAATTTTTCCCAGTTAGAATCGGTAGGCTTACATTTATGTTTTGTTTTGGCAACTGCTTTACGATGTAATAGTAGTTTCATATCATCAGTAAGCCACGGGGACGGTTGATGTTTAATTTTAACGTTACGTACCGGGGCGTGCAGAAAGATCGTATAGTTCAATGAGTTTGGTGACAAAAAATTGAAGCTTATCGTCGACATTCTGCAGCTCCACAAGTGAGCTCCAATCTATTGCCTTGGCATCACTGCGAAGACTATCGATGTTAATACCACCAAAATTACGCTGCGCCAGTACTCGAGGCTTTTCCTTGGGAGGGCGAACTTTATAAGAGATAAAAATGAGATCGTGGTGGGAAAAAGCATCCGCCGAGCATTGCCCATACTTGGCAACACGGTCCAGAGAGGAAACAAATACGAGATCAAGAAGGGAAGGAGTACAATTTGGAAGATGATGCGTAGCGTTTAAAGCTACATTAAATAAATTGTTTGACTGTATAAGAGATAGAAGAGACGAGGAACGGGAATCTTTCTTAAGGAGGCATGTGTTAAAGTCACCCATTAAGATTGTATGACTATAAGAGGGGACAAAGTTTTGCAGGATGTTATCGAAAGAGGAGAAAAAGTCGATTCGTAACGATGGACTATAGTAGACACCAAGCAAGACCTTTGTATGATGCAGAGTCACTTCTACGAAAAGATGCTCACCTGCGTTATGAAGTGGTGGTTGAGGCGATAAGTCAAGGACATTGAAAGGGATATGCGTCCGTAAGTAAATGGCAACACCACCCCCACCACCAACCGCGCGATCGTTTCTGATCAAGTGAAATCCCGGCAAAGAATATGAAATAGAGGGAAGACATGGTTTGAGCCAGGATTCAGAAACAAGAATGGCATGTATATCTTTACAGTCAAAACTAGCCAGCATATCTGTGAAATGAGCCGGAATACTTTGGGCGTTGATATGAATAACATTAAAGTTATTAGGGACATCAGAAAACTGCGTGGTGAATTATCCCTTTTCTCTAATGCTCAAAGGAGCAATACGTACGCAAGTGTTTACGAATACGCAAAGAGCTAATACGAAAAGAGCAGAGCTTCTGTCTAGTATTGTAATTTTGTGCTTGAAATCTACTACCTTGTAAATCTCGCTGCGACTGCAATAAAGTCTTATATTGTTCCGCTTTAACCCTTAAGCAATGTCAGTGATAGTACCTACAAAGTAAAAGAATCCTGAAAGTTATAAAAGAAGAAGGGACCCTGGATTTTCAACATGACTTTTACTCGCTGCAAAAGTTGTTTGAGGAATAATCTAGGAGGTTAATGGTACCTTATTTGTTTTTGTCGTTTCTTTACTTCGAATATTCATATTACAATGTATGTTTTACCATTTCACAACCAAGGCAAGTGTAAATATATTATTATTTGTTGTGGTGTGGTCGTAGTTATAGACTAGTATAACTGCAGGCTGTGATGGCATGGAATGCCATTAAGTACACAAAGAAAAAAAAACCTTTAGTTTTAAAAATATCGCCAAATACTTCCACATATGGCTTTTATCAAAACTCCTTAGAATTTTGTTGACCAATAATTCTTTCGAAAGCCATTATTTTACCACTTCAAATAATCATAAATTACTACAAGCATGACATTTCAGTTGAGAATATTAAGAAAAAATAAAACACATCTTGCAAACATCAGACGAAAGGAAGGTTTTTTTGTTAACTATGAATTTTGCCACACTTGTTTGCGACGCAGCTCGGTGACCTAAATATATATAAAAAAAATATGTACTAACCTCAGAATTGCAATGTGATAACTTGAGCATCGCCTGCTGTACAAATTTGGACCTTATTTGATGGATAAAGATTAGGGAGACATATTATCACGTCCCCTTGATTATTTCAAAATCTAAAAATGCAGATTTTACGCAGGTGTAATCTTTTCTTTTTCCAGAATTCAATTGTACCTGAATCATTGTTGCATACAATGATTTGATTTCAATTCAAATGCGGAGGTTCCAACCACCACGCGTTAGACCAATACTACAACGCGTCATAGCACTGAGGGCGGAGTTTACGGAAAAGTGCGCAGGAGTACTGATAAAGGAAATTAGACCCAATTTCCTATACATTAAGAGTGCATTAGAATAAACTAGGTTTAGTTCTTTTGTTGTAAACATTGTATAGAGAAATTTGTAAAAGATAGGGGATTAAGGAAGGGACGATCGTGGAGAGCAGACGTGATGTAAACTGTGATATTTTTTTTGACTGTAATATTGTTGTCTTATCTAAATGTAGCGTCCCTCCGATTTATAAATTACAAATAGTTTTGGATCCATAACTGTATAACTTTGTAATGAAATAACTTAACTGATTCTTTAAATTGACGAGGAGCTCCTGCAGGAAATATAAGTTAAGTAAATAGAAATAAGGACACTGTTTATAGATAAATATTTTAGACCATTTGACTTAGAAATTACACTCTAGTTGCCTAACTAATAAATTGATGAGCATACGGACTCACAAAATTAATGGTCTAAAATAGATACATTATATTATATTTCATTTTTGTGTGTTCATGTTCGTTTAGAATAAGTAGTCTTAAAGATGGAACTGGTTTTTTTGTTTCCCGTTTTGCTTTTTCCAGTTCATAATCATCTAGGAGTCGAAACGGGTGATCAAACGTTTACTAACGTGAAAGTTTGATCAAAATTAATCAACAGTTTCTATTTGAGTCATTTTATAAACTGATTGAAATAATTATACAATTTCTTTTAAATTGATCAAATAATCAAAGCAATTTCAAAATAAAGACATATTTATGATAATTTCATAATAATCGGATAATGTCAAAAATAATCAAACCCTCTAAATTAAACCCATTTTATTAAATGATCAAACAACTTAACAATCAAATTAACTAAATCAAAACCAATTAAAATCATTTTCTAAAACATAACAAATAATCAAACTTCAAAACAAACATTTCTAATAATAAATGACTTTAGCAATCACTTCTGTATTCATATTTTATCCCCATTTATATTCCTTTTCACTGATAGATTTATTTGCAATAACTATTTTTCAGAGATGAAGTTTAATATTTGCGATAAATATCATTAAATTAATACTTGTGTCATCTTCGATGATGATGCCTTTTGTCTATTGGAAAATAGACAAAATTTGATTATCTTACTTTGAATTTGAATTACAGTGTCTTCGATAACACTTGAATAATTGAGCTGGTGCAATATGGTTATAGATGAAGTTCAAAGCTATCACGGTTCTTTCGAATAGAACTTAGAATTTCATTGGTTTTAAATTGATAGCCTCAGATTAATTACAAGCTCAGTTTAGATAAATTCTTAACTCTTATCACATTTGTTTACATAACTGAAATACTGATGCATTCAGTATGAATGATTTGTGACGCTGTCATAAAATCTTTGACTCTATAATTGAATTTAGCTAGAGGTAGTGATTGATTAAATAATAATTAAATTTTCCTTATATTGAACTGAAGTTTGAAGACACTGTTTGGATTTAACTTATGTCTGTGAGATGGCATTCCTTCTTGTAGTCCAACGTAGAATTAGCTTAGGACATATATATATATTGAAAGCGCTGAAGCTGATCTATTACCCTCTTGGTGGCCACCCATAATAAAGGGAGAAAAGATTATCTCCTATAAAATTAATAATAATAAAGGGAATAAGACAGCGAAATTGACATCCGTCTGACGAGATTGTCAAAATTAGAAATAGGGAATCTAGGGAAGACATAGAAGGGCTGTCTCTTATTAAGTTTGAATCCAAACGTGTATTAAAATCATTATAATCATTTATTAATCGAATAATTACTATCACACCTCAAGCTCATTATCTAAAAGGTATACAATATCAAAGTTCTCAGACAAGTTTGTTAAAAGGTACATTTGCTTAAGCTGAGCTATATTTTGGGATAATATAATCACATAAAATCACTAGACGATCAAAACAGATACAATAAGTATCTCAGGTAACTGGGTCTTTCTCAGCCGACAAGCAGCTAAGAGACCACGACGGGCCACCACAAGGCCTATTACATAAAAACTATAGCGACAAGCGGACGATGTTTGAGGTTCAATATAAAGATAAGATTCTTGTTCAATGAATATGAACATAAGATTCTTGTTCAATATAAAGTAAATTGGCGACGAATTGCGTCCGATTGTCGCGATTCTTTTTATGTAATAGGCCTGCTGGTTAGTCGTAGCCATCGACATAGAAAAATTTTCGCTGCGCTCAAGAAGACCAACAAAGCGTGGAAAAGAGAAGTTAACATTATAGGTACGGACACGGTCTGTGAAAAAAAGAGACAAAGAATCAAGTTAATGTGCCAACATTTTTTACAGTAAGAGCCGCTAGCAAATGAGCAATCAGTTTGTTTAAAATATTTGTTAATCCTTATTAGAATTTCAAATAAAGGTATCGTGGAGCTATGGTGTCTTGTGCTCTAAGTAATTGTGATGATGTGATAAAAAGAAACAATGCAAGTAATCACACTTTGTAAATAAGATTTTGCCACACATTTCTCTAAAACCAAATTTCGCTACATTTATTCGTTTATCGACGAAGAAAACAGTATGGAACATAGTTTATTAATTTCCTTTGCCATAATATAGTCATATTTTATGTGTGTAAGTCATATTTTACGTATCTCATATATAATGTATTTGTCGCAGGCGTATTGTACATTTAGCCGTATTACATAGCAACTAGCTGTTTTAGAAACTCGCCGTATTGTAATACGGCGAGTCAACGATACGCCAGATTGACAATGTGATACGTTGTTTAATACGGCGGACGGAGCACGTTTAGACGTTTCGTTACTTTGTACTATTAGTTATTCTGTGGTTTCGTATCAAAGTTCTATTGTAGAGTGACCACACTAACAAAATGAAATAGTGCTTAATTGAAAATAATTTAATTTTAATAATTATAAAAAAAGGGAGGTTTAAGTAACTTCTAAATCGCCTCGTACTTAAGTAGTAGGAAACGTGTTCTTTTTATTAGTTTTAAGGAATGTATTAGTACTACTTTGTCAAATAAGTAGGTACGGTACAAAAACGGTTTGGTTCTTGTTTGTAAAATTGTAATATTAGTTAGACTTACTAAAACATTTAGCAAATTTATTTGGTGTAAATAATTTTAAATCTTTTTAAAAGTTAACTTTTTTGTATATGTAATGTATAAAAATATTGTTCTTTGGCCACTGCCCAAAAAGTAGGGTCTTCCGAAATATGTTTCTTTAATCTTCACTGGCTACACTCATTATATTGTATTTTAAAAAGTCTGGAACGGGTGGTTGGAAAATATAGACGATTCAAAAGTAGGTAGGTACTTAATTATTAAGTTTATTTGAATAAAGCTTATTTGACTTTGATTTTTTTACACCAATAATATTGCGTAGGATTCCGCACAGCACCAGAAACCATTGCCACCTTAGCAATTATAATCTTGTTCTTTGATCCACGGTTTTTTCACACATCCGCATTGAGCTGCGTACCTGCGTAGAAACTATTGAACTGCACATTAAAAATTGTCCTTAAAGCAATTATCTGTACACATTTGGCACGTTTTCTTCATTTAATTCATCCATATTCTTACTTATTTTCGACACAATATACGCACTTGTGTGCACTTGACGCCATTTTTATTTTTATGGTAGCGAGTATTGATAATTTGTACTAAAAACTGACGGAAAAGCGGCTTATGAACCGCCCAATTACATTACGGCTAGCCGTATTGAAAATAGCAAAGCGTTCTATTCAATGCGGCGTACTTTTGATCAGCCGTTTTGAATACGGCGTATCTTTAATCCGCCGCATTACAATACGGCGCCGTTTTCTAAAACAGCTAGGTGCTATGTAATACGGCGAAATATACAATACGCCTGCGACATATACATTCGTTTTTCGGATCACCTGTTTATTGACATTGTTGTTCTTTGGCATTCTATGTATATGGTCGTACCGTAATTTCGTTATTGCCTGAGCTGATTTAGCAGCAATTAATATAGTTACATTATGTCTAATTAGATATCTCGACATTATATCGAACAATACTCATCTTATGATCATGATTATTATAAGCCAATATATTATGTGACCCACAACACAAGGTCTGTGTTGTGACCGTTTCAAGAAATGGTCGGCACTAGTAAAACCAACATACACGCTGAAATTTTAATCATTTGGTTGCCCCAATTGGGTGGTTCCACTCAAGATAACAAGCAAGTTCTACGATGGGGCGAACACCGACATTGCTAAAAAAAATCAGCTGTTCCATACATTAAGGTGCGCAAAGCGCCATACCTGCTCAAGGTGTTTCGTTTTTGCATGGAACAGCCGATTTTTTTTATCAGAGTGGGGTCAGATGAGGTCACCCATAGTAAAAGTTTGCTTATAGTCATCATATCATTATCATATAAGCTGCATGAACTTGAAATGAATTGAGGATTGGTGATTGTATTATTTGTTTAAGGTGGCACCCTGAGCGAAAGTGGCACCGCGGTAACATTTTTTTAATATTATAATTGTAATACACAATTTTAATAATGTTTTACGTGGAGTTTTACGGCCTGTAGTCTAGTATTTTTAGACGGTAACGTTACATTCCCTTCTAGTCACTGCTAGAAGTAGATAGCAAAACTGCTAAAAGTGGCCGTTTTCGACACATTTGCTTTCTACTTCTACGAATGCCTACGTGGGCATGTAGTGATACCTTCTGAAAATACTAGGCCATGGGCCCTAAAAACTCGAATTATTCCCTGAACGTCTCTTCCCATAATGTCGCTTTCCCTGAACATCGCTTCCCATAATGTCGCTTTGCGTTATTCTCAAATTCCCAGTACCTCGCTCCTCGCTTCACAGTGGTTACCGGCACGCCGCGCCGCATTTAAATTAAAATTTAATTTAAAATTCTGCTCTGAACTGTACCAATTCTAATCGAATTGGTACAGTTCAGAGCAGAATTTTCCGTTTATTTTCTGGTCTTAGAGAAAAAAAACACTGCAATAAATTTTATTTATAAAAAACTGCAATAAATTATATTTATTGCAGTTTTACAACGAATCTTCGAAGAATGGCCTAGACGTCCAGTTAAAAAAGGCACCTCGAAATAACGCCCTACTTACAAATTTTGTACAAAGTATTCTCTTGTTTGTTTCTGACTTTTTAAAGTAGGTACTTGAAAGGACTAGGGTAGCAGCAGTTAGTAGGAAGTTGTATAATACTGCGCGGTATTAAGCAATTTCATGCACTATGCCGCATGTTCTTCATGAGTTTTATTTTAGAAGTAATCTCCTAAGTAATACTTCTGCTACCCTAACACTTTTCAAATAAAATTGCGAGTCCATATCCGAGAGAAATTCAAACTAATACTTACCTTTTCCGTTCCAAATTTTTTTTTTCTTCTAAAATTAAAAAATAATAATTAGAAACAATTTTAAAATAAAGTTTGAAAAGAGACTAACCATGACTGTACCATAAGTAGGCGCGACGTTGTGGGACTCACAGTAAGGCGAAGAGCGACGTAATGGGAATGCAGGCAAGACGTCAGTTGAGAGCGACGTTATGGGAAGCGACATTCGGGGAGAGCGACGTCCAGGGAATAATTCAAAAACTCCACGTAAAACATTAATAAAATCTTTTTCTATTAATAACTTATAAAATAAAAACCTCTGAGGGCGCCACTTTCGGTCATAAAACCGCCTTAAATATTTTCTGTCTTACGATTGTTTTATTCTTGGCGTAAATAAATGTGAAAGCTAAACTAAATTCGTATTTTCTCGAGAATAGCTATGAAAATTCCGCGCTTTAGTGATTTAACTACATATTTTCCCAAGTGGAAATGGGAAGCCATTAAGTTGCCTTTTGTCAAGTTATAGTTAGTTATGTAGTCATTATTATTGTTCGTACCTAGTTTTAACAGAGCAAGGCGGCGCGGCGCTTCCTGACAATAAACTTAATTATCCTTTCACGTGCACAGTCGTACAGTATGAAAGCTCTTTATCACCTGAAAATCGTATTCCAGAAAAGCTAAATATCGAAGAAAAATTCCTCTGAGCACATTGTTTTAGCTATAAACTTTTGAATGTGGGTAAGCACTGCACATGATTACATGAGCCACAGAATAAATATAAGTACTAAGTACATCAAGAGCTTAGCTACTTAGGCTTAGTACTTGTCACTCATACTTGACTAAACCAGTGCTTAGTATTTTGTCATTAAGTAGATACGTAAGAGAAAGTTACTAAGTAAACAGCTAAGTACCAACAGCAAGTATTTAGTGACAAATTGTAATGACAAGTGAATCTACGCCAAAATGAGAGATGTTAAAACGTCGACATGACGAGAGATGTCGAAACGGCGATCATTCAAGGCTTGATTCAAGGAAATGTCACGATCACGAATATCTTTCTGTTAATATCAATCGGTTATCGGTTACTTCTGTACTAAACTATTACAAACTATTATGACGGTTTTACTTAATCAACCAGGGGCCGTACCGGCTAACGAATCGATTATCGAAAAGTCTGCTGGGTTTCAAATTAAAACAGATAATTCGAGTCCCAATTGGGCCAAAATGGCGAACCCCAATTCATGATGTCACACGAACATCGTTATCTTCCAAATAGGGAATATGCATAAGTCACCGATTTTCCTAAAATTGAGCTTGATCGCTGCGGACACTTGTAAAAACATGATGGAACAGAAACAAAAATATAAAAAAATGATTATTTTCGTTTTATCACACGATGAAATCAGGGGAAAATAACGATATATTTTTTTCGTTTTCGGATATAATGCACTTTACAGTCAGATAGAATATCGAAAAAGAAATAATATTTTGTATGACACATATGTACTTAAACGCAAAATTTAGGGAGATAATTGAAGATTATTGGCTAACTCCATATTAAACGCGCCCGAAACACACCGAAACGTGATGTGTGACGTCACCGTTTTGTATAGAGCGTTTTCGGCGGGAGCTGATGCGTGCTAACTTCAAGTAACTATATTACGAGAAAAAAACGCAAGAGACAAGTTTCAATATTACAGTTGATTTTCTCACGCATTATACTATTGATTTTGATAAGAAAAAAAATTGATGCATATTCCCTATTACGTCAATAGAAAGTACAACACGAAATTCCTTACTTTGATTTTTCTGTTTTAAGTTGAAACCCAGCAGACTTTTCGATAATCGATTCATTAGCCGGTACGGCCCCAGTAGGGATTGGATTTACTTAACGTCGCTTTCCAAAATCCACAAGTGCTTGTAAGCCATTGTAATTGTATTGAAAGCTGCTTAGACTGAATAACTAACTCATTTTACATTTTGGATATCCTAAGCAAATAATAAAATAGGCTAAAACTATCTGACCTGACGAACCAAAGCTCGTGTACGCAAACTGAATCAAGGGATTCTACAGATTTACGAATTTTCGGTGGCTCCATTAGTCAAAATAGTGTATATTTTCATTGACCACCTTTCAATTATTTTTTTTCGTTGTCCCGTCAATGGAGCTACGAAAAATAAGGGGAACAATACTAACATTCACAAAATTATTAATTATGTTTATTTTTGTCATACACATAGACCTTGTTGCTACAAGACCACCGAACCACGATATACAGGGTGGAATTTTTTAATGTCACTCGGAGGGAAAGTACTCTAAACAATGGAGACAGCAAACAATCAAATGAAACGTTCCTTCATTTTTGAAAAGAAACAAAACTGCAAACAAAGCTTTAAAATAAAACGCTTCCCACACCCAGGAAAAAGTTTAAACTTAAAATTCGAAAGACAACACCCTGGACTTCTATGATATCAATCGATAGGGTCAAAAATAAAAATCAAATCTCTGTAACAAACATGGTAAATTAAATGAAAGAAAACCATGAAATCTTAACTTAATTTAATGGGAAATGTCCGAAAATAATCAAATTGACTGATATCTTTTTATACGTAAGTATCTATTCTTTTTATTTTGACACATTGTTTTCGGTTTTGAAGATAACTAGCTAACCATTTTAGAACGTTTCCTCAAATAAGTACCATAACGGTCACATTCAAAAAGTAATATTTGATGATTAACTAGGTCAAATGCCTTTGTCATGTCGAAGAAGATACCTGAAACACGGTTCTTCTTATTTATGTTTTCAACAATATTTTTAATTAAAGAAAAGACGGCAAGCGTAGGTCCCTAGTAGATTTCTTTTTTTAGAAACCGTTTTGTTCTTCAATAATGACATTAAATTTATTATAATAAAAAAATATATAAATTGCCGTGGTCACGGCCCGGGGCACTGTCCCCCGTGACCACGGCAGCTGTAAAGGTGCCAAAACGTCGGAAAAAATCAAACCAAATACCAACTAATTACCAATGAAGTACTTTCAATAAAACCGCGCTAGCATCCGTTAAAAAGTGTTTTGTTTCATGTCTAGTGAGCGCGTAAGCTTGAGAAGTGAATAAGTCGAGGAGACTTTAATTTTTTTATATCCATTCTACTAAAATTAACGCTAGTAGAATAGAATAACATAACAATGTATGGGCATGGCATAAGCTTAGCTTAGCTTCTGTCAATCCCATACATTGTCATTTTATAATTTTGCGTTAATTACTGCGTTAATTTTAGTGGAATTGCCATTTGAGTAGGGTGGCTGTTAGGTAGTGCTTGTAAGAATAGTACATTATGAAACAAGTTAGCTTAGGTTATATTTTCATACGACGTTTTTCAACACATTTGCGAGGAAAAAACAAAGTAATTTACCACAAAGCAACAAATGCAACAAAAAAATATGATAATTATGATAAAAGGCGCGGATGCGGACGCGCGGCAGGATTTTTTTTGTTTCTTTTCTACACACCCATTGCAAGAATATTTTGCGAACAAAGGGGTGAGTGAACATACAGCCTACTTCAAAATTATAATTTTAAGTGATTAAATGCAAATATTTTAATATTTTATAACAAAATATTGTGATTTATGAATAATTTGATAATAATAAATATTTGTTTGACTTAATTAAGGACTTACACATTTATTTATTCCAAAAATGTATATGAACTTTCAGCGTCATGAAAACCTCTTTGTTGTTACTAAAAAAAATAACTGTATTACCTGGTTAAATTGGGAATGCTCTGTTTACCTGCATAGAACTTGTAGTAAGGTACTTATTTAACTTTGTAGGGATAATTCTACAACCTACTAGTGTTTTATTATATTATTGCACGCGTTTGTTATAGCTCGGTTTATGGCCCTAAAAGCGATGTATAAGGGCACACTTTACGAGCAAGTGTATTGAGAAGAACATTATGTACTTACCTATTGCCATGCAAGTATGTCCCTTCTTAACCTAATAATAATGCATAATGGCTTTTCTTTACATAATGAAAATGGATAAACAATGTTTTATCACTTCTCATGCTCGTAAGTTCGTCATTATGTTGAGTAAAGGCTGCATAAAATCGCTTTTCATGGTCTAGACTAGAGCATAAAACAAAATCTTCGTCTTAGTTCAGACAAGGTCGTCAGCTAAACAGCCACACACCCAATTAAACTTCGTTAAATGAATTTGTTATTTCTTAATTTTTATACATAATCCATGTTATAATACTTTTTTTATTTTTTTTCATAAATAATTTTTTATTTTAATATTTTGAATATGGGTATCAAAATGAAAGGCCTTGATAAGCACATCCCAAACTTATATAATTTGTCACTAAAACTTAAGATTTTATTTTTTTTATTTTCGAATATGGGTATCAAATGAAAGGCCTTGATGAGCAGAGCCATAGCCTTCTATATCTTCCAAGCCATGAAGTTGAGCAGAACGGCAACATCGCATGTGGTCAAGCACATAGTATAAAATTATTTTAATAATTATTTATTATTTGTTTTTCCTATATTATCTATGTTTAAACTAGTTGTAAATTGTGATGTAAGATTATTTCAATAAAGTTTTATATTTATTATTATTATTTATTTATTAGAACATAAGATTTGAGTCAAATTATTTGAACTTTTCGGGGGTCCTTTAGTACGATGAGGATTTTGATCCAAGCCTCCTCTAGCAATAAATCTTACATCATTAGAAAGGTATTTAAATTTGAAACACTTTTTTGTAGTACTATAAACGTCAACTATTAGTACTTTGAGAGTTATAACGCTCTGAACTTGACCAATTTTTTTAACATTAATGACCTAAAACTCCGAAAATACTAACAATTAATAGAAAGTATGTTTGCAGCTAATATTTGTCATATAAAAACCTATCTTATGATATATCATTCATTTCTATAGGTGTGGCAGATCAACTCCCATAGACAATAAACCACTTATATACTTTAATAACCTTTAACTCCAAAAGTATTAACAATTGATATAAAGTATATTACGAGTAGCAGCAAATATTTGTCTTTAAAAGACCTTTCTAATGATATATCATTTATTGCTAGAGGGCGTGTTAATCAACTCCCTGCTGAAGAAAATCAACAAAAAAGATGACATCTTTGACAGCCATTTTTTCCTAGTTAACATTGATATTTTTCTTATTGTTTAATATACAAAGCATTTCAATAAAAGAACTAAATTATTTTCATATTTTAAACCTCACATGATTACTACCAAAAAAAATATCGACCTCTTAAAATTGAAATATTCCCATACATTTAGTATGGAGACTGGCCGACGACATGACCACGAACTGACAGTAACAGGCGTTGCCAAACTTATGTTCACGGCTTGCAATTATAGAAGGCTATGGCAGAGCACATTCCAAAATTATATAACTTGTCACTAAAATTTTAGAAAAAGAATTTCTTTTTATTTTTTTTAATATGGGTATCAAATGAAAGGTCTTGATGAGCATATTCCGAAATTATATAATTTGTCACTAAAATTTAAGAAAAAAATAGTTTTTTCTATTTTTATATATTTTTCAATTTTCAATATTGTCGTTTAATTTCCTCACAATCGAAGTGAAAAGCAGAGTGTATAACTCGTACATAAAACCCATTTTACCCTCGACTTGATTATCCACCGTCTCGGGTTAAATGATGCGTTTTATGCACTTGTTGTACAATCTACTATTGTTGTCCGCAGAGCATAGTGTTCCGCGTGAAGCGGCACCCGCGAGTGGTCGGCTTCGAGCAGTGCGTGTCCTTTGACGCGTTCAGTAGCGAGCAGCAGGAGGTGGCGTACACGGTCTTCTGTTTGTGCGCAATGTACTTCGTGCCGCTGGTCGTCATCACCGTGTGCTATGTGTGCATATTCTGCGAGATACGGAGGAGCAGCAAAGAGCTTGTCGGTAAAATAATTTGATTTAAATTTACATAACTGAGCTGAGCACAGTCTTGGCATCGACGTTGCACAAGAGCGAGGCCCCGTTAGTGCGTTGCGCTGCGTTGCGTCGCGTCGTCGCAACGGAACAACGCATTGTATGCCACACCTGCGTTGCGTTGACGCTGCGACAACGCAACGCAATAGGGTATGCACGCCGTCGCAGCTGCGTCTCACTTCACCCTTCGCAATGGATAGATACAAACGTGTTCTTTTGTTGCGTCGTCGCAGCGGATCTGCGACGACGCAGCGCATCACCCTCCCTCCCGCTTCGTCTCTTGTCCGTCGATCCGTTGAAACGTCGCGCGCGACGACGCAACGGTCTAATGGGGCATGTCATAAAAAATATATGGAAAACGACGCAGCGACGACGCTGCGACGACGCAACGCACTAATGGGGCCTTGCCCTTATTGTTACTGTCACAGATCACAGATATACAGCGTTACTGTCTTTGTGATTTGTTTCTTGTGTTTCGTCTGTCATGTTTTTATTTCCAAAATAAATGTATTTTCTTTTTTTCGTTTTAGAGCTGATGTCAGCACCGTTTCAGCACTAACTGAAACACTTTAAGGTGGTACCCTGAGGGAAAGTGGCGCTGCGGTGAATTATATTTAATATTATAATTCTAATACACAATTTTAAAAATGTTTATCGTAGAGATTTTCGGGCCCGCAGTCTAGTATTTTTAGACGGTATCGTTACATTCCCTCGTAGTCACTGCTAGAAGTAGATAGCAAAACTGCTAAAAGTGGCTTTTTGACACATTTGCTATCTAGGTACTTCTACGAATGACTACGAAGGCATGTAGTGATACCTTTTAAAAATACTAGACCATGGACCCTAAAATCTCCACGATAAACATTATTAAAATCTTTTTCTATCAATAACTTAATAAATAAAAACCTCCGAGGGCGCCACTTTCGCTCATACAACCGCCTTAAGGACGATATCGAACTCTATAAGTAGACGTTTTTATTTTTTTATAAATCATATCAGATCGGATCGAAAGGTGTGGGTTCGGTCTTCGGTATAAAATATCGCATAATATCTATTTTAGTTCGTCCGCATGGATTCAACTTATAAATTTTGAATTTTCAAAAATCCTTCCTTTAGGCATGCATCAAATAGTTTGTGCGCTAATGATGTCGGTCAGTCAGTCGGTCAGTCAATTTGGCCTTACGGCTAAAATTTCCCAATGGCTTGTGGTTTAACACGGCACACGGCCTCTCTCACACATCACTCACCGTTGCATCGTTATGGAACACAATCCCCATTAATTTCCGGGCGCAGATAACAAATAGCCCTCAGGACATTGCCCACGCAGATATTTGCAAGGTAGCATATTCTTGTACAAAGCATGAAATTAGGCATAGCTCTCATTCATTAAATGTGTATTCACTTTACTGCATAAAGTAATAGTCCGTGAGCCCGCGACAGTATTGCCTACGTCATATGACATCACGATGAAATGCTTGGCACACGGTCGGAAAAGTTGTACTGAGCGAGGATCAGAAGATTATCGCAAATAAAATTGGCCGGAAGCTTGAGAAAATCTTCCACTTCCGGTCAAAATTTTAAGATTATATTTACGTCATGTGACATCAGTAAGAGACCCGTGTCATCATTTAGTTTTCAATCGTAGATAGAGTAAACATAAGTCTGTCAGTTCTGAAATGGCCGGAGTACCAGAAACTTATTTTTTTTGTTTTTTAGTCATTTCAGAACTGACAGACTTATGTTTACTCTCTCTACGATTAAAAACTAAATGATGACACGGGTCTCTTACTGCTGTCACATGACGTAAATATAATCTTAAAATTTTGACCGGAAGTGGAAGATTTTCTCAAGCTTCCGGCCAACTTTATTTGCGATAATCTTCTGATCCTCGCTCAGTACAACTTTTCCGACCGTGTGCCAAGCATTTCATCGTGATCTCATATGACGTAGGCAATACTGTCGCGGGCTCACGGACTATAAGTGCTAATTTAAATTGTAGTCTAGTGTCTTACTATGACTATATTAATTAACTAACCCACTCAATTGCAAGAATGGAAAACGTTTTTTATTATATAACATACAAAGCACAAAGTGCAATCGGACGCTAGAATTTTATAAATCACTAAGTCCATTCTGGCACTTTCGTGTTAACCGTAAAAAAACCCTTTCAAAACACTCTTTTAATGGTAGCTTTGCATTAAAGTGTTTGATATCGATATGATACAATAGATAGTACAAAGACATCTTTTTTTAAACGTTTAATTAATAAAATTGTTAAAAACAACAAAAGTTTAAATACCACAAAATTGGACTTAGTGATTTTTAGAATTCATGCATCCAATTACATCTTTTCTCTTTTTTTTCAAGCAGACTCAGTAGGTAACAAAAAAGGAAAATATAAAAGTCGGTCTTGTACTATTATGTATTCTGTGGTATTACTTACAGAGAAATGCACACACCACGGTATAGCGCATGTGCGCTTGCGTCGGTCGGGCCGTCGCGTGCTGCAGCGCGCGCGGCGACGAACGCTGCGCATGACCGTCACCATCGTGTCCGTGTTCGCGCTCTGCTGGCTGCCCTACGCGACTATGACTATGTGGTAACTATGGCAGCGGCAGTCATATGACCACGGGGCGGACGCTGCGCATGACCGTCACCATCGTGTCCGTGTTCGCGCTCTGCTGGCTGCCCTACGCGACCATGACTATGTGGTAACTATGACAACGGCGGTCACTTTGACCTACGTGACTACGACCATGTGGTAACTATGGCAGTGGCAGGTTATATAACCACGGGGCGGACGCTGCGCATGACCGTCACCATCGTGTTTGTGTTCGCGCTCTGCTTGCTGCCCTGCGCCACCATGACCCTATGGTAACTATAACAGCGGTGGTCACTATGACCTACGCGACCACGACCATATGGTAAATATGGCAGCGGCAGATAATGTGACCTACGCGACCTAGGCCACGTTGTAAACTTGTAACTATAACAGCGGTGGTCACTATTGACCATCACCATAGATACCACATAGTTTTATCGATTTAATTAAATTAAAATATCCAATCACAAATTTTCACTTGTTAATTAAGTTTTATTTGTTAAAAAAGTATTTTCATACAATGCAATCAGTGGCGTGCACTCCATACATGCAAATAAGCACTGCATACCCTGTAGTCCCATAAATATATGACCCTAATTCCCTACCCTATTATTTGTAAACTACTTGTGAGTTTATGACCCATCATCGTGCACAGCACAGCACTTCGGCTTTCCGTGTTTATTAGTTTAAGCGCCATCTATTTGTGGTATTTGAAACTAACATCACTTCACTTTAACCAAAAATCACAAGAAAAGAACCACGATCGGCCGGGCGACAGAGGCGCCAATTATTTACCGCGTGTCCATAAGCAGTACTACGGGCTGCTTCTTTTTCATAGAACGAATCTCGTGTAGTACACATCAAAAGTGTGACTGTGTGCGTGAAAATGTATGCGCGTGTTTACGTTTTGGAGGCACTGCTTATTTGCAAACCGACCGCGTCATGATTGCATTGCAGAGAGTAGCGTTTTTTAGTTTGCCCTTGCAGTTGCAGTTAGTTTTGCTTTGTTTTAATTGTTTTTCTTGGCGCAAGTAATTGACTATTTTAAATAAGTCATTATTTAAAAATTTAATAACTACATGCGAGACCTATGCTGATAAAGTTTGTTTAAATAAATTAAAAATTGCTGCTTTAACAAGGTTATCTTTTGAGGATAAAGTTTAATTAAATTGATTGCAAAGGGAAGATGCGTTGGGTGGGGTTTAAAAAAAATGTTAGGTAGGTTATGGATGCCCCTCGTTATTTTCATAAAAAGTTTTATTATAATTAATTATAACTGGCTAACAGCTTGTGTACGTACACAGAAACCAATTGTATTGTTTTCTATGCATTTTGTTTTCCAATCAAGATGATAAAAATGTTTGGATTTCGTTCACTATAGGTTGGTAGATACCGAAACAGTGATAAAATTGGTATGTTTCTTATCCGTGCCTACCCTGTCTAAAATCTCTGTGCACGCCACTGAATGCAATAAAATGCAAAATCGTTTTCTATCAAGCAGTTCATTTCTAAAAAAGGCGCAAGAAACAATTATTTCAATCACTCTATTGAAAATTAAATAAGAACTGATATTTTTCCAATTCCAAGTTAATACCTTGTTCTGAAATTAAATTATTCTGAATCTGCTACAATAACAAAGGAAATCCAGATTACGCAATTTAATTTATTCTCAGACACGCTTAAGCTGAGATAAAAACATTTTTATATAATTTTTATAAATTTTCGGTCGTTTTAGAGTTTACCTATTTACTTTATTCAGTTTTAAATAGATTTGTTAACCGACTTCAAAAAAAAGGAGGAGGTTCTCAGTTCGTCGGGATCTTTTCAAAATCCCTTATTGTTTCTCCGTCACATTTTATCTATAACGAACTAACGATAAGTGCAATAAACCGACTTACTACATAAACTTTTCAACCATCGGTTTACGCTTCAGAAACGTCACAAGTTCACAACACGATAAAAGTGAGCAATGAGTCTTCCCACTTAGGAAATAAAGTAGAAAATTGTAGTACCCTTCACAAGCCTTTTAATGTAACCTCATATGACGTGTTATCTTGTTGAAGTTATGACAAGCTATTCCACGGCCAGCCACTGGAAACGAAGTTTGAAAAATTATGCGACGTCCAAAGGATCCATTAAAACTAAGAGCTCGAACGTAAAGTGAATGTAATTTTTATAAAAAATATCGGACGCAATAATTTACTTTCAGGTAGGTACCTACCTACTTAATTCTACATAATTCATTTTGGAGTTAGAGTATTGTGGCATCCATTTGATTAATGTTTTCAGTAATCTGCGTGTTTCGCTATTTCGTGTGAATAAAACATGTTTGGTGTTTTCTCAGTCATTTTAAAACATACAAAATAGAATTGCGAAGTTCATAATTATCCACAAAATTACTTAGGTAACTTAGGTACGAAATAACAAAATATAGGTACGTCATTCGGTACCTACCTAAAGGTGCGTCCAGATATGTTCTTTTGCCCGTACCGTATCTCCGTTCCGATCGGCGTCGCGATCAAAGAACGCTAGTCTGGACGCATGTTCGGAACGGTACGGAGGTACGCCGGCGCCGTTCCGTTCGCCGAACAGGTACGCTCCGATCCACCTCGAATCTCTCGCTCTTTTGCCCGTACCGTATCTCTCGCTCTTGAGCGTCGCGAACAAAGAACGCTAGTCTGGACGCATGTTCGGAACGGTGCGGAGGTACGCCGTCTCGATCGCCGACAGGTACGCTCCGATCCATCGCGTGTCGGTTTTTTCGCCCCGTTCAAAGGAAAAACGGAACGGAGGTACGGTACGGTGCTAGTCTGGACGTGATCGCGGCGTGCGCAGGTCGTGACTAGTGAATAGTGAATAGTATAGGCAAATTAGACAGAATTTGCAAAGATTGAATTAAATTCGTGTATTTTTTTTTATGAAATAATTAAGACATAAATACACATATCATAGGGGATTTTCAGAAATCGTGAAAAAATCTTTAGGGACAATTATTATTCAAGCTGGGAGAGCGCAGCGAATTTTCGTACTTCGAATTTTTTTTTTGGATGAAACTCGGTTTTTGGTACTATTTTGACAAGAAAACAGCTACGCAATTTTCAAAATATAAAAAATCCAAGATGGCGGCCAACTTTTTTGTTTGAGGACCGATTTGGATGAAACTCGGTTTTTAGTACTATTTTGACAAGAAAACAGCAACGCTATGTAAAAAATATAAAAAATCCAAGATGGCGGCCAACTTTTTTGTTTGTGGGCCGATTTCGATAAAACTCTGTTTTTGGTACTATTTTGTGTTCGAAATCAAACAACTCTTTACTGATATGACACTTTTATTTTAACTTCTGCACAAAATCACAATCACTTTTGCTAACTTTTCAATGTTTGGTAGGACAACCGCCTAAGTCGATGGCTAGCATCGAACTGCCGCTCCCGCGACGCTGCAAACTACAAGTGCCCTCCCCAGTCCCCACTCTAACCATTTTAATTCACTCATTGGTAGAGGGCGCTAGGAGCAGCGTCGCGCGTAGCGACGAATCAAGCGACTTACTTTTAATGCGAAAACTAATCAAAATAACAACTTACAATCGATATTTTTAAGTATAAAATAATATAATGGCTATAGAACATATTATGCACTTTAACAGCTCGGCCATCCTCAATAAGCAAGTCCTCGTGCTTAACATAACCAATGAAGCTAAGTTTTTCTTAAAATAATTAAATAAAACACAGTTTGATACTTACTATTAATATGCAATATTGATTTAATGATGGTAATTTTTTATTTATTAAAATAAAACAAATTAAAAACTAAATCATACCTACATAATATATATTAATTATATTTCGATTTCAACATTATCGATTCTTTTTACTTATTTATTTCTTATTATATTTAATCTGATTACATATATATATATATCTTTAATCTTCATTATTTTCATTATCACTACCCAATTCATCAACCAAGGCTGAAGCTTATCAATCGCAACAATAGTTTCGTAACGCCTATTATTTTTTCGTGTCAAAGGAGTATCCTCGATAACAAACCTTTCATTTGGTAGTACTTTTAGAATGCGATATGGTCCCTGATATTTACCTACTAATTTCTTTGATTTTCCGTCATTATTGGTAACTATACGTTCAACTCTTACTAATTCACCCTCTTTATATACCCTACCCCCTTTTCTTGATTTATTAAACCTTTGTTTATCTTTCTCTTGCTGACCCCTAATTCTATCTCCTGTTTCCTTCCTTAAGTCTGATAGCTCATCCGTGGATCTAACATTAAGTGTGTCGTTAATTACTTCATTTAAGATTGTTTCAGATGTGCTCGTTACTTTGTACCCAAATAAGAGTTCAGATGGACTTTTCTTAGTAGTACTGTGCACAGTAGTATTAATGCCTAACTGTATGTCTGAAACGTGTTCATCCCAGGTTCTATCGTCTTTGCCGTGTGTTTTTGTTGAGAGAGCATCCAGAATAGTCCTATTGAAACGTTCCACCTGGCCATTTGCCCGAGGTGAAGCGACCGCATTTAAAATATGTTTTATTCCTGTGCTCTTAATAAAGTTTTGGAAAACGTGTGAAGTGAAGCATGAACCTTGGTCAGAAATGAGGCGGGTTGGAGCGCCAAAGTAACTGATGTGTTCTTTAAGTACCCTAATGGTAGTTGAAGCTTTGGTATCCCTCACTGGCGTAATGTTAACAAATTTGGTGAAACCATCAACGATAACCAGCAAATAAGAGTTACCTCTCTTGCTACGTATAAATGGCCCTAAGTGGTCCGCGTGAATAGTGTGAAACGGTATTTCTGTCTTTGGGATAGGGTGTAATTCGCCAGCGCGAGGGCCACCCTTGGCTTTGTGATGAGCACACTCCAAACAGGCAGCAACATACTTTTTTACAAATCTACGTAGTTTTGGAAACCAGTAACATTGCCTGATGCGAGACAGTGTCTTCTCAAAGCCAAAGTGGCCCACGTCGTCGTGGTTCATTTTCAGGACTTGCCACCTGACAGCTTTAGGAACGACCCACCGTAACTCATTATTTACTTTACGAAATACACGATCATTCTTTAAACAATAATTATTACATATATCGACTACCTTTTCAGACTGTGAATCTTTAAGAATATTTTTAATTTTATTTATCTCATCATCAGCCATTTGTACAGTACTAATCCAATCGTTTTTTTCGATCGACAGTACGTCTAAAACGTGAGATTCCGGGATGGCGGGTGCAACTGGGTTCCGGCTAAGAGCATCCACGTGTGACATACGGGCTCCTGATCGATATTCGAAGTTACAGTCGTACTCCTGAAGTTGCACCCACCACCGCGCGATTCTCGGTACCATATCACGCTTTGTCATAGCTGTTCGTAAAGCATTACAGTCAGTTAAAATTTTGAAAGGTACACCAAGTAGGTACACACGAAACCTAGCAAGGGAAGCTATGACCGCCAACGTCTCGAGTTCAAAAGAGTGCATCTTTTGTTCATCGACTGTGGTTTTTCTACTATAAAAAGAGATTGGGCTTAGGAGACCTTCTGAATTCTTTTGAAACAAGACGCCAGCTACCCCGACTTTACAGGCGTCTGTGTGCAACTCTATTGGGAGGGACGGATCATAAAGCGCCAAAACAGGCCTCCCAACAAGAGCTTTTTTCAGAGATTCGAAGGCATCATCATGTTTATCGGACCAAACCCATGGACTATTTTTTTTTAATAAATCGGTTAATGGACTGGCAATGATTGCGAAGTTCCTAACAAATCTCCTGAAGAAGCTGGCTAAGCCAATGAACTGACGGACCTCATGCTGATTTCTAGGTCGTGGAAATTTGCTGACGGCCTCCGTCTTACGAGAACCGGGACGTATCCCATCAGATCCTACTTGGAATCCAAGATAGTCTATTTGGTCATACAAAAAGAAACATTTTGACAACTTAAGCGTGAGGCCACCTAATCTCAATAAGTTTAAAACCTCTCTCAGGCGACTCATGCCTTCGGTGAAATTATGCGCGGGTATTAAAACATCATCCATGTAAACCACGGCGTACTTAATTTTAGCTTCGGCTAATATTTTGTTAATCGTTCGCTGAAAAACGGATGGTGCGTTAACAAGACCGAAAGGCATTCGTAAGTATTCATACTGTCCATCCGGCGTAACGAAGGCAGTCTTGTATGTAGAATCTTCTTTGAAAGGTATTTGATAGTAGCCGGACGCGAGGTCTAAAGTAATAAATAAAGAGTGGCCAGCCAGTAGGTCTAATTGATCTTCGACGCGAGGTAATGGAAAATGATCTTTAATGGTTTTGCGGTTAAGCGCCCTATAATCGACACATAATCGTTTCTCACCCGTTTTCTTTTTGACGAGGACGATCGGACTCGCGTACGGCGAAGAAGATTCGCGAACTATGTTTGCATCCAACATTTCCTGAACCATTTCCCTAACTTCTGATCTTTCGCTTAAAGACATTCTATAAGGTCTATACACAATGGGATCGGAATCCGTCAATTTTATTTCCATTTCATTGACGGTAGTAAAACCAAGATCACTTAAACCTTCTGAAAAACAGTCGCTATATTCACTTATCAAGGCTTTGAGTTCCTGCTTTTGTTTGTTAGTGAGGAGACTGCCAAAATTTACCGTTTCAGACACATTAGTATCGATTGATATTTTGCAAACGTCTCTAATAAGAGGGAGTGGAGAAGCGCGAGTAATTAGCGAGTTGTTCGCGAACTGTATAGGATTTATGGATATATTTTGGACTAGCAGTCTGCCTTTGCCACAAACAATAGCATACTCACCCGGCAAGAGAAAATATTCACTACCTACTTTGCCTCTAACGCAACCATCAACGTATATTTTACCAGAATAGGATTTATTTGCTACTACGGGGATTGTTTTATTTTCGAATTTAGGGATGGTTACCGTTTCAGCCGCCGTAAGGTACAATTTATCATTATTAGTGATGTCTTCAAATATTAACTCTGATGGTGTTTTCGTAATTATTATACTAGGGTGTTCTGTAAAGTTATGGCCTAACAAGACTGGTTGTTTAATGGCATCGTCGTCTACAACATACATTTCTATTGGTAACTTAATGCCTTGTACATTAACATTTACTTTTAACCGCGCTTTACATTGCACTTGATTTTCACCTATCCCTCTTAGCACCGGAAGATTACTTGTCTCGAGTTGGACGCCCAAATTATTAGCATTAGAATAGCGGATGAGCGAACATTCGCTGCCCAGGTCTACGTAAGATTGCAAGGTTTTACCATTTACTTCGATTAATATTAAGTATTTTTCTTTGGCTTTTGCAAGTAAATCAGTGTTACTATCTGGTATCCCTACGGTACTACAGTTGCTTTTGTCACCAATGCAAACCCTAAGAACCTCTTTCCCCTTCTCATCCGATTTTCCATTATTTCGATTTTTGTCAGGTTGTATGTACGGACAAGATGTGATTTTATGACCGATTCTATGACAGTTACTACACTTTTCGATTGGTTTTGGACAGAGAAAACTAGGATGCCCTTCTATCCCACAGTTAAAACATTTTACCGGAGGTTTGCTAGTGCCCGGTAACCCTTTGTTAGTACTTGGGGGATTATTTTGTATTTGCCTTTTGTCTAGCCTAGTTTTGTTTGTGTTAGAAATACTGTCTCTACGATTTCCAATTTTTACTGTCTTCAAGTATTTAAGAACTTGTTCGGGGGAGTCGAATTGGACTGCTTGTGCACCTAGTCTTATGCTTCTATCTTCAATTCCGTGCAAAATGCAATCTACCGCCTGCTTACCGACTATTTTACAACGATTTAATAAATTTAATTTAGAATAGAAGTACTGTTCTAACGACTCCCCAAACCTAACCCTCAGTGCAAGCATTTCGGTTAATAACTCTGCAAAGTTTTCACTATACGGAAACGATTCTGTTAATTTAGTCTTCCATTCTGCCCAAGTATAACGTACACTAGGTAAACTCTGGTACCATGATTTAGCGAGACCAGAAAGTTTGGGTAGAGCGTAATGAATTACCTCCCTTTCGTCCCAGTTATAAATTATCGCGCATTCTTCAACCTTGGTCAACCAATTAACAATACTTTGATTTTTTGCAAGAGGATCGAACTCTGGAATCACATTGTTTGTAGCAGTAAGTTTATTTTGACTTGACTTAGCAATATCTTTAAGAGCATTTACAAATTTTGATAAAATGTCACTACCACCTGAGCTTTCGGGAAGAACATTATCGCTTTCATACCTGGCACGTCTTCGAGGAGGAGAAGAATCCGTCCGTCGATGTGAGAATTCATGGAATTCTCGTGTTGCTGATGGACGTGGGGTCCGACTCCTCGGTCGTCTTCTTGCTCCGCTTTGTTCGCTGATTTCGTAACCCGTGTTCAAAGCGTATGGCTCCTCAGGTTCATTGTATGCTCGTCGTTTCAATTCTTCATTTAATTCGGCAGCAGAAAAAGATCTAAGTGGGGTTATTGAATGGCACCTCGACCGAGAGCGTCGCTCTAGCTCACCGTTCTCGGCCCTGTGTCTAGATTGTGAGCGTTGCTCTAGCTCACCGCTCCTATGTCTGAGTTGGGATCGTGAGCGTCGCTCTAGCTCACCGCTCTCCATAATGACGTGTCTTGATCTTGAGTGTCGCTCTAGCTCACCACTCTCCTTTTCGCGCCTGGATCGCGAGCGTCGCTCTAGCTCACCACTCTCGAACCTGCGTCTAGGTCGTGAGCGACGTTCAAGCACATCACTCGCGTTCTTTTGTTCTAATAACGAACGTTTTTCTAACTCTTTGTTTGAAGAAATTTGACGAAACTGCGACGTCCGCTCTATTTCGTCTGTCAACAGCTTATGTCGGAGGATGAGCTCTTCATCCTCGTCATCTCGGTTTTGCACAGTATGTTGGATCAAGAAAATCGGTGAGTCACCTGCAGTTTCCGAACGTTCTCTGCTCCGACTACTTTCTCGTCGATTAGTCTCATCCATTCTAGAACTCGAAAATAAAAAGTTGTATTAATTGCTAGCTCACTTAAGCGATAGGATATTATTATGTATGTGTATTTGTTTTTCATTAAGTTTACATTAAGTTTCTACAAAATTACTTTGTTTGTCTAGTTTTAAGGCCTTAAAATAAAGTTACGTGTAAAATATAATAAAATGTTTAAAGAGTTATGAGTTTTATTTGCCTTAGCAAGCAATGCACAGAAGTACTCAGTTAGTTAGAAGAGCCCAAAATATTTGAGGGGTAACCTCCGCAAATGTACAGGGAGTTCTTATCTCATCGATTACTGTCAGTCAGGAAACAATTCAAGTAGTCATGAGAATTAGTCTTTAAGAAAAACCACCTGGTGCATCCAGAGAGTAGCCCTGGCAATGCATAGGAGGCTTTCATCGATCACTGTCTGTTATATCCAGGTAGTAGCACCGGCATATATAAAAGACAGGAACCAATCAAATCAGTTATGAAAATGTATAGTCTTTAAAGAAACGACCTGCCGCATCCAGAGAGTAGCCCTGGCAATGCACAGGAAGCTTTCATCGATCGCTGTCTGTCATATCCAGGGAGTAGCCCCGGCAAATATGAAAGACAGGAACCAATTAAATCAGTCAGTAATGTCAGTATCTAAATTCGTATTATACAAAAAAAACACCTGACACATCCGGAGAGTAGCCCCGGCAATGCGCAGGAAGCTTTTAAGCTTTCATCGATCGCTGTCTGTCATATCCAGAGAGTAGCCCCGGCAAATATGAAGGACAGAAACCAATTCAGTCATTTATCTAGATTCGTAATATTATCTTTAAAAAAACCACCTGACGCATCCGGAGAGTAGCCCCAGCAATGCGCAGGAAGCTTTTATCGGTTATTGTCCATCATATCCGGAGAGTAGCCCCGGCAAATATGAAGGACAGAAACCAATTCAGCCATTTATCTATATTCGTAATATTATCTTTAAAAAAAAAACAAGCACCTGACGCATCCGGAGAGTAGCCCCGGCAATGCGCAGGATGCTTTTATCGGTTATTGTCCATCATATCCGGAGAGTAGCCCCGGCAAATATGAAAGACAGCAACCGTCTTTAGTCGTTATGAAATCTAATTATATTCAGTTTGCAAAGAATTTTAAGCAAGTATTCTAGCATTTCAAGTAGTTATTTTATTTATTGACTTGTAAAAAGAAAGCAAAAAAGGGATTCAATATTAGGAAAAAAAGAAATAAGAAAATTGTGTTACTTACGTGGACGTGAAATGAGAGTTATTTCAGACTCTCGTATACCCCGCTTCTGAGTTGTTCGAAATCAAACAACTCTTTACTGATATGACACTTTTATTTTAACTTCTGCACAAAATCACAATCACTTTTGCTAACTTTTCAATGTTTGGTAGGGATGTTCGATCCGATCCGATACTTGCGTGGATCGATACAATGCGTTACGATCCACTCGATTTTTGTATCGATACAATAGCAATCGATCCTTTGGCGGATCGATACACATACATAGAGGATCGGATCGAAAAAATCGTATCATGTACTTATCGTATTATATTTATATACAGGGTGTCCCAAAACTTTGCAACACGAAGGGAAAGTACCTTAAATATAGGAAGTTTTAGAGAAAGAAGATTAATTTTGAGTTTTAAAAATAATTGGAACTGGGTTTGTCCACTGCCACTGCCAATCCACTGCCTTAACCAGGAATCAAACCCACCAAAAAAACAAAAAAAAAATTTTTTATTTTACAATACCAATCAAAAGAGTTACATTTATATTACAACTATTACGGATTGCATCAATTTGTATCGAATCGTATGCAATTTTTTTTTAAATCTTTGAATGTAGTTCCATTTAATTTTAAAAACAAAATGAAGCCTTATTTGAGTAAAATTTTCTATGTTAAATATTTAAGGTACTTTCCCTCCGTGTGGCAAAGTTTTGGGACACCTGCATAGTAATTACTTAGAGGATATTTGGGCACAGAATAGATATTAGTAAGTACTATGGTTTTGGGCTTAGAACTTGAACTTTTCCTTTGTTTAAAATACTTTAGTATAATGGGCGAACAGATCCATATTTTTATATAAAAAATCTCTTATCAATGAGGTGTATCACGCAAAGCTAATCACAGATGGCGCAAGCGGCGACCGGGCCGCTATCAATGGTTTTGATTGGTTAAAATATGTCAGAAATGACATTAGTTAGACATTTGAAACAACCAATCAAATTATTTTGGGACTCTCGCTTGTGCGCCATTAGTTCCTCAGTATCACACCACACCCCATTGTTGCTATTGCCATATCATAATTTCAATGTACCATACAAATTCGTCATAACTATTATATTGCTTTTTGTTTAGTTTGAGAACAATTTTACTTCGTTAAATCGTTTTGTTCACTTAGACAACCAGCAACTTTTAATTTTGTTTTTGCGTACTTTAAGGGTGCACCGAGCGTCCACTAGCGCCGCCAATCAAGAAAAAATTATTACAACGAAATAACTATGTTTAACAAAATTCTGAAACATATAAAAACTAGTAATAGTTATAAACTATTTTTGTATGCGTTTTTTTCCTGGTTTAAATGTGTTTGTGTAGTTAAAACCTGGATTAACGCCTAAAGTGGCCACTTTAGGCGTTAATCCAGATTTTAACCACACGAACGCATTTAAACTTAGAATTTTACGCATACAAAAATAGTTTATAACGAATACTAGTTTTTATATGTTTCAGAATTTTGTTAAACATAGTTATTTCGTTGTAATGATTTTTTTCTTGATTGGCGGCGCTAGTGGACGCTCGGTACACCCTTAAAATTTAAATATCGGCAAAATTAAAAATATTTTATTAATTTACTAAACAGCAACTAGCGGGTGAAACTGCCGCCCGCAGTTTCACCCGCGTGGTTCCCGTTCCCGTTGAAATATCGAGATAAAAAGTATTTTATATTTTAATCTAGGTTATCTTCTATCAGTTTGCCAAATTTCAACGAAATCTGTTCAGTAGTTATTGCGTGATTGAGGAACAAACATCCAAACCCACAAACTTTCACATTTATAAAATTAGTAGGATTAATAAGTACATTAGGTACTTAATTTCACGTTTATAATAAAGTGTGATTAAAAATTCGACTTTTCTAAAATATTTGATTCGATACTGGATCGATCCAAAAAATCGTATCAATTTTAATGGATCGATCCGTGGATCGATACAATGGATTACGATCCATTGCGATCCAGAATATCGATACAAGGTACCCGGATCGAACATCCCTAATGTTTGGTAGGACAACCGCCTAAGTCGATGGCTAGCATCGAACTGCCGCTCCCGCGACGCTGCAAACTACAAGTGCCCTCCCCAGTCCCCACTCTAACCATTTTAATTCACTCATTGGTAGAGGGCGCTAGGAGCAGCGTCGCGCGTAGCGACGAATCAAGCGACTTACTTTTAATGCGAAAACTAATCAAAATAACAACTTACAATCGATATTTTTAAGTATAAAATAATATAATGGCTATAGAACATATTATGCACTTTAACATTTGACAAGAAAACAGCAACACTTTGTGAAAAATATAAAAAATCCAAGATGGCGGCCAACTTTTTTGTTTGTGGCCGATTTCGATGTAACTCGGTTTTCAGTACTATTTTGACAAGAAAACAGCAACGCAATTTTAAAAATATAAAAATTCAAAATGGCAGCCAACTTTTTTGTTTGTGGCCGATTTCGATGAAACTCGGTTTTTGGTACTATTTTGACAAGAAAACAGCAACGTTATTTTAAAAATATAAAAATTCAAAATGGCAGCCATCTTTTTTGTTTGTGGGCCGATTTCGATGAAACTCGGTTTTTTGGTACTATTTTGACAAGAAAACAGCTAATATGCAATTTTCAAAATAGATTGCCGCTATCTTGAATTTTTCATACTTTTACAAAGTGTTGCTGTTTTCTTGTCAAAATAATACCAAAAACCGAGTTTCATCGAAATCGACCTACAAACAAAAACTTGGCCACCATCTTGGGTGTTTTTATATTTTTCACATAGTGTTGCTGTTTTCTTGGCCAAATAGTACTAAAAACCGAGTTTCATCGAAATCGGCCCACAAACAAGAAAGTTGGCCGCCATCTTGGTTTTTTTATTTTGAAAATTGCGTAGCTGTTGTCTTGGCAAAATAGTACCGAAAACCGAGTTTCATCCAAATCGGACCTCAAACAAAAAAGTTGGCCGCCATCTTGGATTTTTTAATATTTTTTACAAAGTGTTGCTGTTTTCTTGTCAAAATAGTACAAAAAACCGAGTTTCATCAAAATCGGCCCACAAACAAAGCAAATTGCCGCCATCTTGGATTTTTTATATTTTTAACATTGCGTTGCTGTTTTCTTGCCAAAATAATACAAAAAATCGAGTTTCATCTAAATCGGTCCTTGAACAAAAAGTTGGCCGCCATCTTGGATTTTATATTTTTTTTACATTGCGTTGCTGTTTTCTTGTCAAATAGCACCAAAACCCGAATTTCATCGAAATTGGCCCTCAAATAAAAATGTTGGGACCTAACAGGAATGGTGCAAACTCGGAGGAAACTTATATTCATGTCTTCTAATGATTCCATAAACAATTACAATTACACGAAATACTTCCAATCTTTTTGCTAATTTGACTGGTCTACAAGCGATGATCGCCGCGACGTTCGGAGGTATGTTCGGCGGTTTGATCGGAACGGTGGTACGGAACGGAGGTACGGAACGGGCAAAATAGCGTCCAGGCTTATTTGATCGGAACGCTGGTACGGAACGGAGGTACGGTACGATCAAAAGAACATAATATCTGGACGCACCTTAAAGCAATTTTCTGGGTAGGTATTGATCTCCGTAATTCTATTTTAAATAGATACCAAACTTTATTTTTAAACTATTTGCCCAATTTTGTCAACTAGCCTATCGCGAAAAAAAAATTTGCTGTTCCATACAAACGTACAATCCCTACTCCATCGAAATGAATGAAACAACAGATTTTTTCTTTCGTGATTTCAAGGTTGGTCCCATAATGAAAGTTGTTCAGTTTGATATTCTGATCAACCCCACGTGAGGTTTTTAATCAACTAAAAATAAGTACCTATACAGGGTTATATTTTGAAACACCAACAACCTCGCAGGAGTAGACATCATAAACAACTTTTGTTCGACGACTTTCATAAAAAGACAAAAAATAAATATCGACATGATGAGGGGCCAAGCACCACCCCGAAGTGCATAAGAACTCAACCATATTTGGCAGGTACATGATAGACCGGGCGTCCGCCGCGCGCGTGTCGGTGCGCGTGCAAGATCTGCTGTTCGCGATGGCGGTGTCCAACTCGTGCATGAACCCGCTGGTGTACGGCTCGTACACACTGCACGTGAGGGCACCGCTGCGCCGTCTCTGGCGCCGCCTTTGTTGCCGTTCCAGTTCCGCCTCCGATACTATAGGTCAGACAATCCTACCAGCCAGGCAGGTACATGATAGACGGGCGTCCGCTGCGCGCGTGTCGGTGCGCGTGCAAGATCTGCTGTTTGCGATGGCGGTGTCCAACTCGTGCATGAACCCGCTGGTGTACGGCTCGTACACGCTGCACGTGAGGGCGCCCCTGCGCCGTCTCTGGCGCCGCCTTTGTTGCCGTTCCAGTTCCGCCTCCGAGACTATAGGTCAGACAATCCTACCAGCCAAGCAGGTACATGATAGACCGGGCGTCCGCCGCACGCGTGTCGGTGCGCGTGCAAGTTCTGCTGTTCGCGATGGCGGTGTCCAACTCGTGCATGAACCCGCTGGTGTACGGCTCGTACACGCTGCACGTAAGGGCACCGCTGCGCCGTCTCTGGTGCCGCCTTTGTTGCCGTTCCAGTTCCGCCTCCGATACTATAGGTCAGACAATCCTACCAGCCAGGCAGGTACATGATAGACGGGCGTCCGCCGCGCGCGTGTCGGTGCGCGTGCAAGATCTGCTGTTCGCGATGGCGGTGTCCAACTCGTGCATGAACCCGCTGGTGTACGGCTCGTACACGCTGCACGTGAGGGCGCCGCTGCGCCGTCTCTGGCGCCGCCTCTGCTGCCGTTCCAGTTCTGCTTCCGACACTATAGGTCAGACAATCCTACCGGCCAGGCAGGTACATGATAGACCGGGCGTCTGCCACACGCGTGTTTGTGCGCGTGTAAGAGCTGCTGTTCGCTATGACGGTGTCCAACTCATGCATGAACCCACTGGTGTACGGCTCGTACACACTGCACGTGTGGGCGCTACTGCACCGTCTGGCGCCACCGCCTCTGCCGCCTCCGACACCATAGGTCAGGCAATCCTACCAGCCAGGCAGGTACATGATAGACCGGGCCTTCCAGGGCGCGTGTCGGTGCGCGTGCAATTCCTGCTGTTTGCAATGGCGGTGTCCAACTCTTGCATGAACCCGTTGGTGTACGGTTCGTACACGCTGCACGTGAGGGTGCCGCTGCGCCGTCTCTGCTGCCAGTCCAGTTCCGCCTCTGACACCATAGGTCAGGCAATCCTACCAGCCAGGCAGGTACTGATAGACCGGGCGTCCGCCGCGTGCGTGTCGGTGCGCGTGCAAGATGAGCTGTTCGCGATGGCGGTGTCCAACAGGTGCATGAAACCGCTGGTGTAGGTACGGCTCGTACACGCTGCACGTGAGGGCGCCGCTGCGCCCTCACTGGCGCCACCTCTGCTGCCGTTCCAGTGCCGCCTCTGACACTATAGGTCAGGCAATCCTACCAGCAAGGTAGGTACATGATAGACCGGGCGTCCGCCACGCGCGTGATTGTGCGCGTGCAAGAGCTGCTGTTCGCGATGACGGTGTCCAACTCCTGCATGAACCCGCTGGTGTACGGCTCGTACACGCTACACGTGTGGGCGCTACTGCACCGTCTGGCGTCACCGCCTCTGCCGCCTCCGACACCATAGGTCAGGCAATCCTACCAGCCAGGCAGGTACATGATAGACCAGGCCTTCCAGGGCGCGTGTCGGTGCGCGTGCAATACCTGCTGTTTGTAATGGCGGCGTCCAACTCTTGCATGAACCCGTTGGTGTACGGTTCGTACACGCTGCACGTTCGGTCGCCGCTGCGCCGTCTCTGGCGCCGCCTCTGCTGCTATTCCAGTTCCGCCTCCGACACCATAGGTCAGGCAACTCTACCGGTACCGATAGACCGGGCGTCTGCCGCGCACGTGTCGGTGCGCGAGCAAGACCTGCTGTTCGCGATGGCGGTGTCCAACTCGTGCATGAACCCGCTGGTGTACGGCTCGTACACGCTGTACGTGAGGGCGCCGCTGCGCCGTCTTTGGCGCCGCCTCTGCTGCCGTTCCAGTTCCGCCCCGACACCATAGGTCAGGCAATCCTAACAAGCCAGGCAGGTACATGATAGACCGGGCGTCCGCCGCGCGCGTGTTAGTGCGTGTGCACGACCTGCTGCTCGCGATGGTGGTGTCCAACTCGACCGTCTTTGTTTCCACCCTATATAGGTCAGATAATCTTTTATGACAAGCTGCACTTAGCTTCTAGAAGATCGCGAGAGTCCTTATAGAAAGACCTGCTGCTTGCGATGGCGGTGTCCAACTCGTGTATGAACTCGCTGGAGTACTGTTCGCAAACTCTCCACTTTCGTGCTCTGTGTGCACACCGCTTTGGTACCTGCCTATCTATTATCTAATTTCAAATTCTATCGCAATCGCTTTAAGTATATAACACATTGATGCTCCTTTTTGGCACAAATAAAAACTTTCCGAAGAAATGCTGCATTGTATCACATCCATCTGTCAAATGAAAGCGATTGCAAATTGCGATAGATTTTGAAATTACACAATTAGCCCCGGTGTGACCACGGGTTGATCATGAACATAAGTACTTTAGCCACTAAGTAGGTAATTACGTAATGACAAATATTTGTGATGAAATATTACGTAGTAGGTACAAATATTACGTAACAGTATATTTCATTACGAGTGCGGAAAGCCTGTCATTGCAAAGAGTTTTGACAAATGTCTACCCGAGCCGAGGCGCAGCCCAAGGTGAGGGTTGACCAGACCATAGACATAGAAAAATTTTCGCTGCGCTCAAGAAGACCAACAAAGCGTGGAAAAGAGAAGTTAACATCATACGGATACGGTCTATGTAAAAAAGAGACAAAGGATCAAGTGACATGTGCCGACATTTTTTACAGTAAGAGCCCCTAGCGTCCCGCCTAGCAAATGAGCAATCATAGTTTGTTTAAAATATTTGTTAATCTAAATTAGAATTTAAAATAAAGGTATCGTGGAGCCATGGTGTCTAGTGCTCTAAGTAATTGTGATGTGACAAAAAGAAATAATCCAAGTAATCACACTTTTCACAGGTAAATAAGATAGATATTGACACACATTTCTCTAAAACCAAATTTCGCTACATTTATTCGTTTATCAACGAAGAAAACAGTATGGAACATTGTCGTATCTCATATAAAATGTATGCATTCGTTTTCGGATCACCTGTTGATTGACATTGTTGATCTTTGACATTCTATTTCTATGGGGTTGACAGTCGGAACAAGTTGCAATGACGGTTCCGCACGTGTACTGAACAACTATTTTTAATACAGTTGCGAAAAAATGAAGCAATTCAATAAAATAATAAAAACACAGTAAACTCAACTAACTAATCATTTTGTGTAGCAAACAACTAAACTCGCAAAGATTTTTTTTTGGAAAATGGCGCCAACCGTAAAAGAATATAAGCAGAGATTTTTTTTGTTTTCTTCACCCATTCTGGGTAGGCAAAGGGAACTTTGCTAATACAGCCAAGTCTTCAGTAGATTTTTTAATAGAAAATTAAGAAATAAAGTCCGTCTTTTTCTTTTCACTTACCCGCGCAAACTCCTATAAGCAGAGACTATGGCAGAGCACGTCTTACAGCCAACTTTTTTATATTTATAAATTTAATTTGGCCGATACTAATATTAATTTAATGTTTAAATTTTAAACTTTTAGATTTTTGCATTCACAATGCTATTTTTATATTAAGATGAATAAATAATGAAAAATATTAGAAAAAATCGGCTCACCCGTAGCAACTTAGACGGGATTCGAACCCGCACCCTTAGGATTCCGGCCCAATGCACTACCAATTATGCTACCAAGCCGCTGAGGGATGTGGCGAAATTTTCTAATACTTTCCACGCTTCCGCTGAAGATCAGCGCTATCTCACCAATGTGAAGAGAACTACTTCGACATTCGGTTGTAGCACCTTTGCAGATGCCAGACAATCAATTAAGGTGAAACAGTACAATTTTAAACTTTTAGATTTTTGCATTCACAATGCTATTTTTATATTAAGATGAATAAATAATGAAAAATATTAGAAAAAATCGGCTCACCCGTAGCAACTTAGACGGGATTCGAACCCGCACCCTTAGGATTCCGGCCCAATGCACTACCAATTATGCTACCAAGCCGCTGAGGGATGTGGCGAAATTTTCTAATACTTTCCACGCTTCCGCTGAAGATCAGCGCCATCTCACCAATGTGAAGAGAACTACTTCGACATTCGGTTGTAGCACCTTTGCAGATGCCAGACAATCAATTAAGGTGAAACAGTACAATTTTAAACTTTTAGATTTTTGCATTCACAATGCTATTTTAAATTTTAATTAAAATTACTTTTAAATCTGATGTTGAAAAAAATTAGTAGCTTCTTTTTAGAAATATTTGCATGAATCATAAGTTCTATGATTTTTTTAGTAAAAACTTCGTGGTTGGTTTTTCCTTTTTAATAGACATTATTTTGACAGTTGGGAAAGAAAACGCACTAGTTCGGAAAAGGTAAAGAAAAAGCTCGAGTGTGTAATAGCCCATATCCCGAACGCTATACGTCCCTGCAATACGCAATAATACGCCACTTTTTACCCGACTGCAAAGAAAGGGTTATGTTTTTCGCGCGTATCTTGTATGTAAGTTTGTATGTTTGTTTGTATGTGTCTTTGTATGTAATATTCTTTATTAGCTCATATCTTTCAAACGGCTGAATGGATTTCTGTTATTAAGATATCGTTTGTCTAGTCAGCCCAAGTGTTCTTAAGAAGGTGGCGTTCTAAAAAAAAACAACATGGCGGCTGGCGATGGAGTGGAAAAAAAATTTTTTTAGATTACTACAATATGGGTGTCAAATTAAAGGGCTTATTATGAGGATTTCAAAAAGGTATATCATTACCGTAATATATAATAACTAAAAAGATATAAATAAAAAAATTAATAAAAAAATTAAAAAACCCGCCTGCATAAAAAGATTAGTCAACTGAAAAGATGGAAACAAGATTAAATATTAAAGGCAACATAATAACATGCAGTCGGAGGCATATAGTTCAAATCATTCATAACGTCACTTTCTTTATGCATGCCTCCGACTGCATGTTATTATGTTGCCTTTAATATTTAATCTTGTTTCCATCTTTTCAGTTGACTTGTCTTTTTATGCAGGCGGGTTTTTTTTGAGCAACTGTTTTAAAAAATACGTATGGGTTGGGTGACGTTTCAGCACAAAAGGTACTTAAATTATTTTAACGAATGAATTTCATGTACCGTTTATTGAAAATGGATTATGAATTTATGAGGACGGTTTTATAATTGCATTTTAAAATTTTAAAATCGTTCACTTTTATTTGCGAACATGGACGTACGCGATATTTAATTTTCCTGAATAGCGCTACATTAAGAATTCATAACATTTTAAATTATGTAATTTTATTTGTAAGTATGGAAAGTAAAGGGAAAAAATATATAGGTTCCGGTTCAATGTAATTTTCTGCACGCCTAAAATTATCACATTCTGCAATCCTAAAATTATCACAGATGCTTGATAAATTATCTTTGTAACTAGGTAATGTGGAAAAATCTTTCATGAAAATAGACTCTTTATTTTTTTTTTATCAAAAATGAATTCCTTACCTTCTGTATTTCTGGCAGGAACAAAAATAAAATCAGTACAGTAGGTACTTACGTCAAGATGGGTCTCGTGTTTTTGATTTTCTTAGAAATGACGTTAACATTTAGTAAAGTTGAAATTGTAAATGAATTTTAGGGCCAACTATTTTTGTAATTTTTTGTAATATAAGTAAACGATTGTTCCCGATGTTTCTCGATGCCCGTTCTTTATCTTGAAATCAATGATATTAGAATTTTAAAAATTCTACGAGTAATATCTTTGCTTGAAGTGTACCTACTCTAAACCAGGGTATGATAACGTTATTTTTTACTTTTTTTTGCGTTAATTTTAAAATTAACGTTATGTCAATAAATAACGTTAATTTAGATAACGTTACATTTAAATTAACGTTATTTCAGTAAATAATGTTAATTTTAACGTTATTTCTGACTATTTTTCCGTTAAACTTTAAATTTAACGTTATTCCAATTAATAACGTTATTTTTTTTAGCGACAATTTTACCGCTATATTGTTCCGGTAAAGTTTAACGCTATATTTAACGCTAATTTTACCGGTAAAATATTTTTAACGTTATTTTTACCGGTAAATTTAACGATAAAATGTTTCAACGGTATTTTTAACCGTTAAATTTTTTATCGTTATTTTTTAACGGTATTTCAATCCCTGCTGTAAACAGACCAACTTAATGGCAGGGGCTCTCAAACAGATGTCCGTAAAGAATTTCTAATATTGAAAACCGTGTTTTTTTACAGGAAACTCCGGGTCAAGTTCCACAAAAAAGAACATCAACTTTGAGACACCACTCGTGACGCCATTAAAGGTATTGTTACGTCAAAGATAAAATGCCGACATAGGCTATGTGAAATACTACGTTTATGGGCCAATTTACTTCATTTTTCTTCTTATTCACTTAAAAAATAGGAGGAGATTCTCGTCGACGACGGTATTTTTTTTGTTTTAACCGCTTTTAATAATTATTTTATCTGAAAGAACATTATAGTTGGTGTAGTCCCAATAAATCTCATAAAAAAAATACAGAGATCTTGCTAGAGTCGTTTTTTCATAATCCTGAAAAATATCAATAATTTAGCTTACCATCGCACGAGTTATCACGGATTTTCAGACATAACTAACTACATGCCTCTAAAAAGCATTACAAATAATATTCAAATCATTAGATACCCAACACGTCTAATGAAGTCAGGTGGGGCTTTTGAAAGAAAAAATTGTCCTTCAACCCCACCCGACTTCAATAGGGGCTTCCATTAAAATTGATATGCGTATTAATGATTTGAACATAAATGACATGTCTTGCTTTTTAGAGGTACCTATTAATATTTTTTTCAGGTTTTTTTATTTAACCGTTAGACAGGGTACTATCTGAAACCAAGAGTTTCCTAGACAGAAGCACAAAATACTTACCGAGTGGTTATAAAAGTTATTCAGATCAATAAATTTCAGTGCCCGCACACAGACTGGCGATTATTTTATCCGTAGAATTTACATGGCAACCCTACACGGGATTAATTAAAGCTTCCATTTAAAATTCGTCGAACTCATTCGCATTTTATTATTCACTGTATGTAGATTTATTCTGATATTGCATAATGATCGAGTCAAACGCGTGAGGGAAATGGTTTAGAGAAAAAATAGAATCACGGCACAATCAAAAGGATTCAGTTTTATAGAGTTTCTGTCAAATCTGACAACTTCTTTTTTATCCATAGCCTTCTATCATAGCCTTCTTTAATTGCAAGCCGTGAACATAAGTTTGGCAACGTTTGTTACTGTCAGTTCGTGGTCATGTCGTCGGCCAGTCTCCATACTAAATGTATGGGAATATTTCAATTTTAAGAGGTTGATATTTTTTTTCCTAGTAATCGTGTGAGGTTTAAAATATGAAAATAATTTAGTTCTTTTATTGAAATGCTTTGTATATTAAACAATAAGAAAAATATCAATGTTAACCAGGAAAAAATGGCTGTCAAATATGTCATCTTTTTTGTTGATTTTCTTCAGCAGGGAGTTGATTAACACGCCCTCTAGCAATAAATGATATATCATTAGAAAGGTCTTTTAATGACAAATATTTGCTGTTAATATACTTTATATCAATTGTTAATACTTTTGGAGTTAAAGGTTATTAAAGTATAAAAGTGGTTTATTGTCTATGGGAGTTGATCTACCACACCTATAGAAATGAGTGATATATCAAAATAAAGGTTTTTATATGACAAATATTTACTGCACACATACTTTCTATTAATTGTTAGTATTTTCGGAGTTTTAGGTCATTAATGTTAAAAAAATGGTCAAGTTTAGAGCGTTATAACTCTCAAAGTACTAATAGTTGACGTTTATAGTAATACAATAAAGTGTTTCAAATTTAAATACCTTTCCAATGATGTAAGATTTATTGCTAGAGGAGGCTTAGATCAAAATGCTCATCGTACTAAAGGACCCCCGAAAAGTTCAAATAATTTGACTCAAACCTTATGTTCTAATAAATAAATAATAATAATAAATTTAAAACTTTATTGAAATAATCTTACATCACAATTTACAACTAGTTTAAACATAGATAATATAGAAAAAACAAATAATAATTAATTTTTAAAATAATTTTATACTATGTGCTTGACCACATGCGATGTTGCCGTTCTGCTCAACTTCAGGGCTTGGAAGATATAGAAGCATAGCCTTCGTCAAGCACATAGTAAAAAAATATTTAAAAAATTACTTATTATTTGTTTTTCCTATATTATCTATGTTTAAACTAGTTGTAAATTGTGATGTAAGATTATTTCAATAAAGTTTTATATTTATTATTATTATTTATTTATTAGAACATAAGGTTTGAGTTAAATTATTTGAACTTTTCGGGGGTCCTTTAGTAGTACGATGAGCATTTTGATCTAAGCCTCCTCTAGCAATAAATCTTACATCATTGGAAAGGTATTTAAATTTGAGAAACTTTATTGTATTACTATAATCATGAACTATTAGTACTTTGAGAGTTATAACGCTCTAAACTTGACCAATTTTTTTAACATTAATGACCTAAAACTCCAAATTACTAACAATTAATAGAAAGTATGTTTGCAGCAAATATTTGTCATATAAAAACCTTTCTTATGATATACCATTCATTTCTATAGGTGTGGTAGATCAACTCCCATAGACAATAAACCACTTTTATACTTTAATAACCTTTAACTCCAAAAGTATTAACAATTGATATAAAGTAAATTAACAACAAATATTTGTCTTTAAAAGACATTTCTAATGATATATATATTATATATTATATATAAAACTTACTAAGAGTAACTATGTAAGGTAATCACAATTTTCAAGTAGGTGACACCTAGCGCTCACACACAATACTCACACACTCACACACTTTTACTCACACTATCACACACACATTCACTTACACACAAAACGTCCATTTTATTTTTATTTTTACTTCTATTAAAAAATTAAATTAAATTTAAGCAAACTCAACTTGATTTTAGTTTTTAAATTATATTTTTGATTCATTTAACATGGTAATAAAAGTCGCATTTATAATGTTTATTCTGATAACCAATGTGTAAAAGATTATCTACAATACAGGCCTAGCCTAGTGTAGAAATCATTTAATTTTTAGCTACGATGCGTTTCACGATACAATGTTAACATTTTATGAAACTTTTGTAACTAATTCTTTGCTTTATTTATGTTATGTTAATGTTGTTAATAATAAAGATTATTATTATAGATTATTATTATATCATTTATTGCTAGAGGGCGTGTTAATCAACTCCCTGCTGAAGAGAATCAACAAAAAAGATGACATCTTTGACAGCCATTTTTTCCTGGTTAACATTGATATTTTTCTTATTGTTTAATATACAAAGCATTTCAATAAAAGAACTAAATTATTTTCATATTTTAAACCTCACACGATTACTATGAAAAAAAATATCGACCTCTTAAAATTGAAATATTCCCATACATTTAGTATGGAGACTGCGGCCGACGACATGACCACGAACTGACGTAACAGACGTTGTCAAACTTATGTTCACGGCTTGGAAATAAAGAAGGCTATGCCTTAACTTTAAGAATCGTTTGAGTAATTTTTCATAATTTTCATAATTTTCTTTATTGCACAGTCACATGGTATAAAGTTGTTAATATTTAAGTTAATTAGTACATGTGACACCCTGCAAGGGTGTTGGCAGAATGAGTGACTTAAATTATATAATATTATATTATTAATATTAGTATTTCATACATTTATTTACTTAATTACCTATTTAAAATTATCATTATTTTACTTGTAAAAAGATTTATACAGTTAGTAGTTTATATTATATGGATTATATTAATTCATCATTATTGTTAGATATTTCATTTCATAATAATAACATACGATGGATTCTAATTAAATTTATCATTAAAAAAATCTGACATACAATAATAACATTTACTAACTAAAAAGGTCTTAAGTTGCATTTCAAATTTTTTTGTTTCTTTTATACATTTCAGTTCATTGGGTAAGTGGTTATATATTTTTATTAACATTGAATGGGGAGCGGACGAGTGCAATCTTAAATTTGAGAATGGTAGTTTTAGTATGTTCTGATATCTGTTATAGTACTTCCTTCACTATAAGAAATCACAGATCACAGAATCACAGAATCAGAAACAGTGCATCGATTAAAAACTAAAATAACTATTTCTTAATTTTTCTGCTATCTGTTTAATACAGTCTATCGCAACTCGTAAAGAAAAAAATATATGAAACGGGGTAGAAATATTATAGCCGCTACAAGCCGCTATACAAGGTGCATTTGTAACCACTCTCCAAATTTTGAGGATGTGTTCAGTCCATGAAACTGAACAACTTTCTCTATGAAACTTGTGTCGAAAAATTTTGGTCATCCCATACTAAACTGATCACGTGATCTCTTTGATTTGTATGAAAAGTATTTTTTTAATCGTTTTTGACCCTATGTTTCTTAGATACAAATGTTCAGTTTCATGGACTGAACACATCCTTATGGAGATTGGTTACAAATGCACCTTGTATTTATTTCCCTTTTTCGTCTTATGCTTGACTGTGTTGGCAGCGATCGAAGGACCCTGTTTTGACATTTGGCGTGCCAAAAATTTTGTATGAAGTCCCGCCTCTTAAAACGTAGTGATTTTTTTACATTTTTTGATTTAACAGAACTGCCACGTTCGAACGCGCCTCGGAGTGCGGTTCGCAGAGACGTCGCTGTCGATCGTGCCCGACCGGCACGACGCGCAGCGGCCGGTCCGCCCGCCCGCCTGACGCCCGCCCCCGAGGCTCATCTGCGCGCAGCACGAGCGGTGCCGAGTGCTGCACGAGTATTACCGAGACAAGCTAACGCCGGCCTCTATATAGTACGATTCTCTTCCACACCGCGTTATAAGGAACTTTGAAGTGATACAGGCTGCTAGGGTGACGTCCGTTTAGAGTTTTAAAGACCCTCTTCACAGTGGGCCACTAGCCGCGGCCACTAGTCGCGGCCACTAGTCGCGGCCACTAAACGCTACCACTAGTGGCTCAGTCACCAATCGCAGCCGCTAGTGGCACAATATAGAGAGAGTACAGTAGTTAAGCTTAGCACTCGCGCACTCGAGCAACGCACACACTGTATAACCGGAATCTCAAACCAGCCTTTCTATTGTCTAATTTAAAAATCTATCACAATCGCTTTCAAGATGTAACACATTGAAGCTTCTTTTTAGCACAAATATAAACTTACCAAAGAAATGCAGCAATGTGTCACTATCATCTGTCAAGCGAAAGCGATTGCGATAGATTTTTTAATTAGACAATTAGCCCCCTGGGGCCCTATTTTTGAATCCTTCGGCTGGCGTCGGGCGCTCTTTTCTACTAATTTTCGTTCAACATTTGAATGAGATTGAGTCAAATGTCGAATGAAAATCAGTAGAAAAGAGAACTCTCAAAGCAAGCCGAAGAAGGATTCAAAAATAAGGCCCCAGTTCAAATACGTGACGCAGCGGCGAGCGCCCGTAGAACTGAGCTTAACTTCTGTTATACTCTCTATATGTGCTTAGTGCTAGTGGCTTAGTGGCCGCAGACTATTATTTATTCTGTGCCGCAGAGAAGAAGCCGGCTACTGTTGCCGAGTGTGCGCGCGATGCGAGCGACATAACGCGGCCACAAGTAGCGAGCGCGGCTTGTGGCTGAAACGCGGCCACTCAAACATTCGGTTTGCGCCGATACAATACAAAATGTATGAAAAAACTCGTCCTCAGCTTGCGGTCACGTTTAGTGGCCGCGACTAGGGTCAATGTGCGGGCTCTCTTAATACTACGTCAACAAGTGCACTACACTCAAGGTATGGTGTAGTGCACTTGTTGACGTAGGTACACTTGTTTACTCAATATGGTTGCACTTTTGCAGCCCAAAATGTCAATTTCAACCGCCTCTGTGGTATAATGGATCGCCCACACACATGTTAGCCGCAGGGGTTCCGGGTTCGCTACCCAGGAGCGGGGTACATTTGTACTCGGTTTGGTTGGTGGTAGGGCTTATTTCAAGTCCGCCTAGCTAGCTACCACCATCTTACCTAAGTCTGACGCCGTAACAACGATTTCAAAATTGTGGTGATCCGGCAGAGAGGTAAGATAGCCAGTTCCTCAGTGGTGAGGATTCCGGGTGTAGTGCGCTTACACTTGCGGCTTTATCGTCACTAACACCAGGTGAGGTGAAGGTGAGGTGAAGCACTAGGTATCCCATTGTAAATATAAAAAAAACTGTGTTCAATTAGTAAAAAACGCGGTGTAGAAGATTTACCCTGACGTGTAACTGCAGTTGACTGTGTGAAATAAAGTTCAATCTGTGATGCTGATAATGAAAAGGTTAAAGGTTCGACGTAGGTTACTGATTATAAGATGTGAACTGTGGCTTGCTCAAGAACTTTGTAGATGGCCTTAAGAAGAAACTTATAATAAAACGATGAGACTGTTTTAATGTAGTTTGCTTATACAGGGTAATTTTGCGACCTCTTTACAAAATCAAACTTTTGGTGAGATAATTTTGAATTATTTCTTTTTAAATTCACAGTTTTCAGTCACTTTTTATGTCCAAAAAATTTAGGCTCGCACGCTCACCCTCGCGCGCGGGACGCGAGCGGGGGAAGGCGGGTGGTGAGAGGGGGGCTTGCGCGGGTCGACCGTGCGATGCGCAAACAGTGACAACAGTTTCAATTTGTGTAGGGAAAAGTTTGGGCCAAAAATGTAAAAAAAAAATCTTTTTTTTTACTTCACAAATTGATTGTACTGCTGTTATAGAATGAGCTGACAAAATTTAAGAAGGGGTCCAAAAATGACCCTGTATTTAGAAATTATATCTTTTAAGTATGTATAAGGATTATGTACTTATTAATAAATTGGTGACCTTATTTTATTTGCACAATACAATTAGACTTAGTTAATTCCTGTGTTTGTTACGTTCAGTTAGTTAAAACTATTGAAAATACTGCACTGGTGAAAATATCAAAATGTAGAGATTTTTTCCTATGTATACTGTTTAATTTCAAAGAAGATACCCTGATTTACGATATTTATATAGAAGAAAGCACCTTCAAATGAGTTTTAAACATCAAAGTGCAAACTATACTTATAAAAAAAATTGCAGCCCGTATGATTTGTAATTTACAACATTTGTCAATACCTATTTTGTATAATATTTATTATAATAAATATGATTGTATTAATATACGTACTTAATCAGATATAAATTATTTAATATACCCAATATACTTCTCCGTAGGGCTAATACCAAAACGTACCCCCTTATTCCATTCCGATCAACTAAACCGATCAACTAGTTGTGCCATTTCTTTTTCCCGCAAACTACTAAAATGCAGGCAAGCGAGCTCCGATGTTATTATCTTGTCATCTAGATATTATTTACCTAAGACACGTCCCAAAACGTTCTTAAAAAGAATATTTTGCAAATTTTTAATTAAGTAATTTGTTTAATTAACGCAGTTAATAATGTTTAATGTTTTTTACCGAATAATATAAAACTAAAAATGTTAATAGCTAAGCAATTACTTCATACAGATATTTGGGGATAACGGTATTGACTATACAAATTAAAAAAACCGATCGATGTACTGTGTGCGTATGTAGTCTAGTTTGTTGTGCTAAATAAATAAACTCTCTTCTCTCTCTTGATAATTTCATAAATAATTAACTAATAAACGTATTTTTCGATGTTTATAATGTTTTAAACTAATGCCAAAGATTGTAAACAATCCCTCCCTGGTATTAATTGTAAATAAACATATTTGTGTATTTTTGTTGTATTATTTTACAAATATAATAATATCGATTCAGAATCTTACTCTTCCATGCTGTTATCAAAATCGTAACATAATCAGAAATTGCTGTTTTTTTTTATAACTACATAAGCTTCACCAACTTTTAAACCACATATTTTACTTTTTGACATTTTTGAGTAAATCACTATACGAGACTTGGTCCAAAATGACAAAAAAATAAAAAGGCAAGAAAGTCAAAAATATCAAAAAGGAAAAATAGTAAAAAAGTAAAAAAAAAAGTACAAAACCAGCATCTACAACAATACAACACCCGCGCAAATAAAGAATGGGATTGAAAATGGCGGCTCACGGCGCTTACCACAACGAGTGTAATCCCATTCATTATCTGCGCGGGTTGTACAATGTACTTTTTTCACCAACTATGTTTGAAACAAAACTCGACAATAATGGATTCTCAAAGGAAATTGCTGGTGGCTAAAACTCGACAATAATGAAATCCCATACAACTTTGTTGCGTCACCATCGGAGGAGCACGGCAGCCTCAACTTTGTTCAAAGAAGGTTGTCAAAATAATGGCCATATTACAAGCATTTTGACTAAAATGTTTACATAGTATGTAATGTAGGGACAATAATTATTCAAGGAAAACTTAAGACAAATTTCTAACCAAAATATTTTTATAAAGAATCACAAAAAGCGTCTTTTCGCACACAAAGTTACGTGACTTGCACTAAGGAAACGTGTAACGCATTCAATAGAACTGTGGAAATTTGTTGAGAAATTGAAAAAAAAAACATCTCAAGGTCAGTTTGTGGCTTAGATACGGAATTATCACCATGCCTACGTATTTTAAAAAATATACCTAGTTACCTATTAAAGATTAAAATAAGATTAGATAATTTTAGTAATTATCGCTTAAAACTTCCGCGCGATCTATCTACTCACGACCTGACTATAAGAATCACAGAACAAAATTTACTGATAAGATTGACCGTGAACTCAGAACTCAGAACTATTAATGTAAACTCAGAATGCACGTTAATCTGTGACGTTAATCAATGTCACTATGACACAGTTCTATGCACTTTTCACTTTCAAGAGTTAGAGAGAGTCAGTACGCACATCGCGCACATGAGGTAAACGTTCAAACGTGTTTAATATAAAATTTTACGTGTTTGTCAAATAATTTGAATATCTGCGAGCATAAACTTCGTGTTTGTAAAACAAACAATAAACGTGTTTTTGTCTATGGTTTGTTTGTCAAACACGTTTGCCTGTGCGCTGAGAAAACGTACAATCAAAAAACCGGCCAAGTGCGAGTCGGACTCGCGCACGAAGGGTTCCTTACCAAAAAATAGCAAAAAATCACGTTTGTTGTATGGCAGCCCCCCTTAAATATTTATTTTATTCTGTTTTTAGTATTTGTTGTTATAGCGGCAACAGAAATACATCATCTGTGAAAATTTCAACTGTCTAGCTATCACGGTTCATGAGATACAGCCTGGTGAAAGACAGACAGACAGACAGACGGACAGCGGAGGCTTAGTAATAGGGTCCCGTTTTTACCCTTGGGTACGGAACCCTAAAAACCACAGAGAATTGATCACGACCACTGACGTCCATTCTACAAAGTTGTATAATGGACGTAAGTGATCACGTCTGTCAAAAAATAAATTTAAAAAATTAAAAAACCCGCCTGCATAAAAAGAAAAGATGAAAACAAGATTAAATATTAAAGGCAACATAATAGGCATGCATACAGAAAGTGACATTATGAATGATTTGAATGGGGAGGCGAAGGCAAAGTGAATTACAGATGGCGCTCAGTCTTTGGAACAATTGTCAGTTTGAGCTTATATTGTCTTGACTGTGTATTACGTGATTTTACTTTCTTAGATTGTATTTTTTTCGGTTTTGCGGACAAACAATGTATTCTATGCTAACTTTAGCTCATATAAAAGAAGAATTACGGAAAAGAAAAGCCAAAACAACAGGCAAGAAAGTTTATAGCAACTTACAAAAAATTGCTAACAAGCATTACATTTCTTTAAATTTCGTGTAAGATTTACAAGTAATCTTTTTATTTCAGATTAGAAGCATATGATTTAAATTTTAACAAAGCAACTGAGTGTGAATTTCCGTGTTTATACAAGGTGTTTGGTAAAAGCCTTATAAAGCCGAATAGGGTAGATAGGGACCATCAAACTGAACAACTTTTACTATGGGACCAACTCTGAAATCGCGAAAAAAATATCAGCTGTTTCATACATTTTGAAATTTTCGTTATAAATTTTTGTATGAAACAGCTGATTTTTTTTTCGCGATTTCAGAGTTGGTTCCATAGTAAAAGTTGTTCAGTTGGATGGTCCCTATCTACCCTATTCGGCTTTATAAGGCTTTTACCAAACACCTTGTAGTTGCCTGATGATGCCGTCTGTGCAATAGTAATTTCAGGTTTCTGTACTGGAATTTCTGTACCATCCAAAATTACACGAACCGTTTTATCATATTTATTTTATTATTCTAAGTTTCTTGAATGACTCTGGCATATAAAATTCTATTAATTCTCTGTTTGGCCCCAATATTGGGCTTATTCCATATTTGATATACCTATCAAATTCATCCAAGTTATAAATATGTTAGAAACTGCTGAGGTTGAAATATTAAAGAACAAAGCTGTTATAATTCAAATGTTGTTTTATTTTGGCGAAGCTTCATCAAATTCATGAAACATTCCTTTTGATTTATAATGTTTCTCAGGCTCAGCAAAGGAGAAAATCGAGGAAAAAGCATATTTTTTTTGATATTTTTTTGCTCACTATTTTTTTTGTTACTGGGAAATCGATGAACTCCAATATTTTACAAGTTACATCCATAACAATGCGGCATTTTCTCAGTATAAAATTAAAAAGTGCAATACTCCAAGAGATTCCCATATGTTTTGACAGTTTCTTTGAGGCGGCTCGGTACCAATGACAAGACGCCACCTGTCGGGATAAAATTGCGCTTTTCCTCCCCATTATATGCCTCCGACTGCATGTTATTATGTTGCCTTTAATATTTAATCTTGTTTCCATCTTTTCTTTTTATGCAGGCGGGTTTTTTATTTTAACACGTTTTTATTAGGTTGCTTTCTCGTTTGTTTGTTTGTTTGTCCGCAAAGTTTGCGAACGATTTTAAACTAGCTTCCAGATGAGCTAGAGACTTGAAACTTTGAACATAGGTCAGAACTGGAATACAATGCAATATTATGGTGTCATTGAGCTGATCTAATGATGGAACTGGAAGAAGGCCACAGGAACTTAATGATGCAACCATACAATCCCATTGTGATTAGGCTTGTTAGAATCGTCTTGACGAGAAGTTTAATTGGAGATAAAGTCCAGGGTCTGCTGATGAAGCTGGAAGGCCATGCCAAAGGAACTCAATATTGAAACCGTGCAATCCCATCGAGTTTGGGCTCATTTGAATCGTCTTGATGAGTACTTTGTTGGGAAAAAGTGTCCGAGGATCTGATGATTGAGCCGGAAGAAGGCCATAGGAACTCTATAATAAAACCACGCTACCCCATCGAGTTTGGGCTCGTTTGAATCGTCTTGACGAGTGCTTTGTGGGGAAAAAGTGTCCGAGGATCTGATGATGGAGCCGGAAGAAGGCCATAGGAACTCTATAATAAAACCACGCTACCATCGAGTTTGGGCCCGTTTGAATCGTCTTGACGAGCACTTTGTTGGGAAATAGTGTCCGAGGATCTGATGATGGAGCCGGAAGAAGGCCATAGGAACTATATGATAAAACCACGCTACCCCATCGAGTTTGGGCTTGTTTGAATCGTTTTGACGAGTACTTTGTTGGGAAATAGTGTCTAGGGTCTGATGATGGAGCTGGAAGAAGACCACTGAAACTCGGTAATAAAACCACGCAACCCCGTCGAGTTTGGGCTCGTTTGAATCGCTTTGACGAGGACTTTGTTGGGAAATAGTGTCCAGAGTCTGATGATGGAGCCCGAGGAAGGCCAATGGAACTCTATAATAAAACCATGCAACCTCATCGAGTTTGGGCTAGTTTGAATCATGGGCATTTTAGTTTGTTTTTACTTGTCAGTTTTTTTTTATTTATATCTTTTTAGTTATTACATATTACGGTAATGATATACCTTTTTGAAATCCTTATAATAAGCCCTTTAATTTGACACCCATATTGTAGTATTCTAAAAAAATTTTTTTTTCCACTACGTATAATACCACCGTACATCCGCCATGTTGTTTTTTTTATAACGCCACCTTCTTAAAAACACTTGGGCTGACGAGACAAATCTAACGATATCTTAATAACAGAAATCCATTCAGCCGTTTGAAAGATATGAGGTAATAAAGAATATTACATACAAACATACTTACATACAAGATACGCGCGAAAAACATAACCCTTTCTTTGCAGTCGGGTAAAAACGTAAAACTTGACTTACACGTTTGAGCGTTTACCATTTCACTACAACGACTAATGCAAGAAAGAACGTCCTCTTAATTGCCAATCGCCGCCAGTCCGACAACACCCGCCGATTCACAATCACTAGCAATCATGCTGCGCGTAAAAGTCTACTATTTCGCCGCGGGATTCGCAGTCGTCTGGCTTGTGTACATATCCATGTCGGGCATTATGATGCGAGCCAAGGAGCCCGTCGCACGCCCCTACATCAAGTACATCCTGCAATGGACGCCGAGGCACTCGCCTTTTAACCTCATACAGAAAGGTTTCGAGGGCTTCCTCTCTCACAACTGCGAGTTTTACAACTGCTTCGTGACAGCCGATAGGAACTTCATGCCGCACCTCACGGATTTTGACGCGATAGCTTTCAGCGGGAAGGATTTGACGAATCCCATCCGGAAGCCTCACAAAAGAGCACCGTACCAAAAGTATATCTTCGCCGCAACGGAGTCGGCTCAGTACTACCCTGTCTGTGACAGTATGTACGACAACTACTTCAATTGGACTTGGACTTACAAAATAGATTCGGACTTCCGATGGGGCTACATAAAGATATACGATTTGGACGGAAACTTCGTTGGACCAAAAGTGGACATGGAATGGCCAGAATTGTCTCATATAGGGGACGAATTGAAGGAAAAGTTAGATGGTAAAACTAAAGGTGCCGCGTGGTTCGTGTCGCATTGTGAGACTCCTGGGAAAAGGGAGGTGTTTTATCGCCAAATGATGCGAGAACGTAGTGTTTTAAATTATAATTGGTATGTGGACTTGTATGGTACGTGTGGTGGTAATCTCGAATGCAATCGCACCATCGAGAATGAATGTTACAAACTGGTGGAAGAAGATTACCATTTTTACTTCTCGTTCGAGAACTCTTTGGCGGAGGATTATGTGACAGAAAAGTTGCTCATCGCCCTGAACAATTACGCCATACCTGTAGTGTACGGAGGTGCTAATTACTCGAGGTATGTTTTTATCGCTTCATGCCATTAGTATCTGTCAATATTGAGTTGAAGAAATGAACTGTATATAAAAACCTCAGCTTCATAGCAATTGCTATGAAACTAAGGTTTCATTTGTTGCGGTTAGCAGAAAAAGTGAAGCAACTGGCGGTATCTGGGGCAAATGTGTAATTATTTACTATTGATAAGTTTTCATATCCTATCTAATACCCAGAAAGTAAAGTACTTAATATTAATCAATAAATCATTCATTCGCAGTAGATACAAAATCAAACTGATAAAAAGTGCCCGGAAGGTTGATAAAATTCCATAGATCATTGAGTTTATTTACATTTATCACATTTCAAGAATAATTATACAATTCTTGATAATGTACCTAATTTGAAAAAAACAAAATATTCGTTCTGGTAAATTAATCACGTTAATTGAACATTACGATTAAATAAGTATCGTAATCAGAATCAGAAATTGAAAATGCATGTAGGAATGAATTGAGGCTTACTAAACTTTTATATTTCGTCCGTATTTCACTCAGAAAAAATATTTCGTGAGCAGGTTAGTTACGAGTACATTCCTGATTATGTTGAATAAACTGGCTGTTTAAACATCCTGATGTTTGTTTGGCATTAACTTTATAATAATGTCAACGATAAAGAATAAGAATATAAACAATAAGACTTCAAGTTCAATGTTGGATTATTATGAGTATTCAAACAGACTGACTATAATAATCAATCTATGTCAATTACTTCACCGTCTGTGGCTGATGTTAGCTACAAACATCAAGACTAATAGGTACCTAAGATCACAGTACATATATAAGTTAATGTACTGTGCTAAGATATAACTAGACTAGATAAGATAGGACTGAAATGAAATTTAATCAAAATTAATATTAGAAATGAGCTCTGTGGCAAACATTCTATTCGTTTGAGTTAAAAAAGAAAACAATACTGAAAGCGCTTGACTTCTTGAAAAGATGTTCTGCATGGGTGGTATACTAAGATTTAAGTATCTACCTAGGTAGTTGGGTAAAATTATATCCCACCAAAAACATTTTCATGTAAATGTTTCCAAAACTACCATATGGCTCGCACTGTCAAAAAGTTATCAGACCTCATTTAGAGCCAAGCTTCTAACTCTACGCACCCTAACTCTACAAGCCTTAACTTCAAAAACTCTACACCTATTCAAAATATGTGACTTGGCCGTTTTGTTACTACAAGAACAGCTAATGTTTATCAGAACACTAATAATACTGAACGGAACCGAATGAAACTTTTTTTGTTATATAGCTGTTAAGCCTGGGCATAACTTAGGGTATAATTGATTTTGGAAAATGGAACACCTGATGCAGAACCATAATGGTCCAACTAAACTATATAAGGAATATAAAAATGACACCTTAGCAAAAGTTGTTCAACCTGATGAGCATTTTTTGTTGAGGTATAAAAATCGGACACCTGATGCAGAACCATAATGGTCCAGCTAAACCATAAGAAATATAAAAATAACACCTTAGCAAGAGTTGTTCAGCCTGATGAGTATTTTCTGTTGATGTTTACAAATCAAAGATCTGGAACACCTGATGCAGAATCATAATGGTCCAGCTAAAGTGTACAATATATAAAAATTACACCTTAGCAAAAGTTTTTCAGCCTGATGAGAATTTTTTTGAGGTATAAAAATCAAAGATCTGGAACATCTGATGCAGAACCATAATGGCCTAGCTAAACTATACAAAATATAAAAATTACTACTTTGCAAAATTTGTTCAGGAATACCTGATGCAGAACCAAGTTATTTATTTGCATAAACATGTGTTTACAAAAATTCGAAGATCATCTTATGTGGAAATCTAAGAGATCAGGTTAAAGTTGTTTAGCGTAATGTAATAACAGAAGCTGGGCGTACCTCCACGTGGTGAAGGCGGTAACAGTTTGGACCTAATTTTTTATATCTGTTACGGCTAATACCCGAAGTGCGGCTAAACCTAGTTTTAGCCGGCTAAAACTAGGTGTAGCCGATAGCTGTTGGCTAAAACTAGGTGTGACCGATCTGCTTTACTCCTGTAGGTCCCGGGTTTGGTTAGTTTTTTTAACAGACAACAGAAAAAGCTTTTTTTATCCCATGCTGGACCTAGTTTTAGCCAGCTACACCTAGTATTAGCCGCGAGCAAATCGGCTACACCTAATTTTAGCCAACTGCTAGCGGCTACACCTAGTTTTAGCCGACCAAAACTAGGTTTAGCCGCACTTCGGGTATTAGCCGTAACATATCGACTTGCCTAAACTGGCTAACACTCCCATGTATGTATTTATAGAATATGCCTTCGCTCAGATTTACAATTAATACGAGAGCCCAGCTTGGCGGTAGTTTACATGCCCAAGAGTTTCAAGAATATTATTTAAAGTTGGGGAAGGTCTCCTTCCTGAAGAGAAGGTGAGTCTTCCTGAAATACTTGGCAAATTTGTTTCCTCCGAAAAAGAACTTATACGTTCAGTATATGCGGACTTTCAGAGCATAACTAACCAGAAAAAATCTTTGTTTGTGAACGCGCCATATTGACACCAAGAATGAACAACGCGTAGCGATTAATGAAAAAATCATAGCGCAAATTATTGGGGATGAATTGTTATGGTAGTGTAGTTGATCAGGATGACGCCACCAATTATCCATTTATGTTTCTAAATTCACTCGCAGCGAGTGGTCTCCCTGCTCAAAAAATAATACTTAAAATCGGAGTTCCGATAATGCTGATGCAAAATTTTACTCCGCCGAAATTATTATTTAGCAATGGAACCCGACTTAAAATCAATGCTTAGCAGCAAAATATTGTTGAATCTGAGATTCTTACTTAGAGTGGTGCCGGTGAAACTGTATTTCTTCCGCATATAGGTTACTCATCCCCAACAATTTTCCTTTTCAATTTAAACATGCTTTGTTATGACAGTAAATAAGTCGTAGGGTCCGACGCTTAAAGCCGCTGGTGTAGATCCAAGTACTGGTTGGCTTTTTCCAGGGTTAGTAACGCTTCAGGTCCTTTCATATTGGCTCCCGAAAGAAAGACTCCGAACATATCGACTGTGGAAAGGTAAAAATGCTAAAACGCCAAAATGCTAGTTGTGGGAAATGAGGATTTAAGTTTCATTTTTTCGAAAAAAATTCATAACTTTTTTGTTATTAACGTGAGCAAATTCATGTATATGAAAGACCATATTATTTATTTTTTCCCCAAATTTAGAAAATACTCATTGGTTTCAATTCTATTATATCGCGAAATACTTGTCGCTTAAGCAAAAATACTAAATTTTTTGATAAAATCACTGTCAGGAAAATATACTTATGTCCACAATATTGTAAGAACTCAGTCAGTGAAAACTGCTTATAAGTCGCAATGATCTTTTTTAGGGCAATGACAAAATGCTTAGTGACCTTAAGGCGAAATACACTCCAAAATCAATCGCGCGAAGGTGGGATAGTGTTCGGAATTTTGAACTTTATTGTTCGAAATCCACAAAAAACGAGATGGATTTTTTTTAACTAATACTTCAAGGTATTTGCTATAAATCCTTGGGACCGAAAACACGATTTGATTAACTTTCCTCGATAGAAAAAAATCGCAAAGTAAGCTCTAATTTCACATTTTTAGACACGTTTCTTAGACTAAAAAGCTGTACCATTCAATAGTTATCCAAAATTTCATTTTTTCTTTTGTGTCCTCTTATTGTTCATTAAATATGTGATGGATGCTTGGGCTCATTTTTTGAAATAATAACATACATAATTTAATAAAAATATCTAAACACAAAATTACGTTCGGTTTGCGCACTTGCATGTCTGTCACACGGCGCCCGCGTCCCCTCAGTCGGCCGCCGAGCCTCGTCGCGAGCAGACACGTACTACTTTTTGCCTGGCAGCGTTGCGATTTATTTGTGAGGAAGAAAAATGCCAAATAAGCGAATAAAATAATAATTTCGAAGCGTAGCTTTAAAAAAACAAAAATATAGTAAATTCAAAGGGTAATTATTATAATTATTTTATTTATTTTAAAGTAGGATCTAATTAGTAAATTCGACACTTGTAGCAACGTCTGAGTAGCGTAGCGGTTATCTATACAAGCAACGTATGCAAGACACTGTCATCGTTCGACAAAATCCGAGTTCGATCCTAGCAAAGATCACATTTTTCTTTTTGTGTTTTTTGTTTCGATTAACTCTTTTTTTATTAATATTTTTGTTTTATATAAAGAATATTACAAAAATGACAAAATATATACGAAAAAACACATTTTCAACAATTATAATTTCACGCATTTCTTTTCATTAGTTCCGCTCAAACCTCCAGAGGCGAAGATGGCCTTTCAAATCAGTGTTTCAAAAAATTGCCACGAGTGGGCGCTCTTTTCCCAATATATTATTTTACTCTTTGCGAGAACTGATTGCAGATTGGATCACAAAAAAAATGTAGATAACATTGTATAAGCATGTAAACATTCTAGAAATATGGTAAAAACCATCAAAATCTTTGGTACGACAGAGTATCGAACTGCGAAACTCTCGCATATAAGCCGACCAGTCTCACCACTACACTTGTACTATTATTTATTCTGTGCCACTACGCCGCCACGGGTACTAAGTGTTTTTTATTTACGAGTATTATAGACGCAACAATGACCCAGGACCATCTGGCGTGGTGCTAGAGGAGCTTCAACCAGCTGCACCTTGTATTTTTAAATTTGAGATTTTTGCATTCACCATGCTGTTTTTTTTATAAAATACTAAATAATATAGGTAGTAGAAAAAAATTGAATCGCATCAGATCAATTCTCGGACGGGAATCGAACCATCATCTGACTCGGTAGCTCAGCGGTCAAAGCATTGTCCCGGATATCCAAAGGTCGCGGGTTCGATTCGCGTCCGAGAATTGATCTGGTGCGAGTCGAACTTTTTCTACTATATTATTTAGTATTGCACCTTGTATAATTCAGTCTCCCAATCACGGATGTTCAGACGAGTTAACAAATTTGACTTTGACTTTGTAGGGTGAATACGCCAAATACTATCCCCCCAAGGGTTTTCAACTTTGAATCTCTGATGCTACTTTAATTAATTCAACATTAAATTAGTAATTTTTTTTTCTTAAACCTATGTTAGTAAGCAATACCGTAACTACTTTTTAGCCCTGTCGCTATTTCAGCCCTCTGCCTTTGAATGGGACAGTTGGTCTGGAATCTGGATGCAAACACCTTCAGGATGCCTATGCCACTGTTGACGCCGCAGTAGGGAAGCAAGTTTTTTGCGCATAATCGCATGGAATGGAACCCTGTGTTTGTCAGCAAACATTTTTGATGGACTACAGTGAAATAATAATAATAATATAATGCTCGCTTTCACCTCGTGGCTTTTTTCTTCATAATATATCGACCCTGTTTCTTGGTCAAATATATTGTAATCATGAGCAAATGCTAGACCTTATTTTAGCAGCTGCCTTTATTCGAAAAATAACAAAATGACTGACGATTAGATTTGGAATTGACACTGACTTATTTGTTCCTGTTGTGGTACCAGACATAGATTTTACTAAACGTAAAGATTTTTTTTAAAACAACATTAGTAATTAATACCGATAGAAATCTTATTTCCAAGCAAAAGTAAAAAGTTTTCTATTTTCAGCCACGTAATAATAATGTATATTTTATTGTAGCCAAGCTTATCTTTGTAAACATGTTGATAATAATAATGACGTAAATTTTTGCACTCTAAAATGTATGTAATATCATCAAAAGTTTCTGACTTCATTTTCCTTTATTCTATGTCGAATTTAGGGACATCAATTTTCGAATTTAGGGCAAAAGCGGCCGAATTAAAGAAAATTGCGTCATTCGTCAAACTTTCATTTTTTATTACTATTATTATTTTGTTGTTTTTCTTGCAATTATTATAGATGATAATCATAATTTTATCTAATTTCGATGAAACTCAGTCTGGGTCACTAATTTGACAAGAAAACAGCAATGCAATGTTAAAAATATAAAAATCCTAGATGGTGGCCAACTGTGTTGTTTGTAGGCCAGTGTCAATGAAACTCGGTTTGGAGCACTATTTTGACAAGAAAACGACAACGCAATGTTAAAATTATGAAAAAATCAAAGATGGCGACCAATTTTGCTGTTTGTGGGCCTATTTCGATAAAACCCGGTTTAACTTGTAATTTTGAATGACATTAATGTTGACATAATATTTTATTTATCACTATTATATTTTGCATGCCAGCTCCTGGTGAATGTGATGTGACCATATGAAATATTTTAAGACCCTTATGTACCGCAGTCTAGCAAATAAATTTTTGAGTCGGGTTCTATTTTGACAAGAAAACAGCAACGCAATGGTAAAAAACACAAAAGGTTGAGACTCTCTCTGAAAGGCAGCAAACTCTGCTTTTAGGTTGATTTCGATGTAACTCGGTTGAAAAAAGAAGAACAAATAAAAAGTTGGCCGCTATCTTGGATTTTTTTTATATTTTTAACATTGCATTAAAATTTTCGAATTTAGGGCAAAAGCGGCCGAATTAAAGAAAATTGCGTCACTCGTCAAACTTTCATTTATTATTATTATTATTATTTTCTTGTTTTTCTTGCAATTACTATAGATTATAATTATAATTTTATCTAATTTCGATGAAACTCAGTCTGGGTCACTATTTTGACAAGAAAACAGCAACGCAATGTTAAAAATATAAAAATCCTAGTTGGCGGCCAACTTTGTTGATTGTAGGCCGATTTAGATGAAACTCGGTTTTTGGTACTATTTTGATAAGAAAACAGCAACGCAATGTTACAAATAAAAAAATCCAGGATGGCGGCCAACATTCTTGCGATAAAACTCGGTTTGGAGCACTCCTTTGACAAGAAAATAAGAATAAAAAAATTAAAGATGACGGCCAACTTTGTTGATTGTGGACCGATTTCGATAGAATTCTGTTTGGGGCACTATTTTGATAAGAAAACAGCAACGCAATGCTAAAAAAATACAAGTACAATTCATAGATTACGGCCAACTTTTTTGTTTGTCGGCTAATTTCGATGAAACTCAGTCTGGGTCACTATTTTGACAAGAAAACAGCAACGCAATGTTAAAAATATAAAAATCCTAGATGGTGGCCAGCTGTGTTGTTTGTAGGCCAGTGTCGATAAAACTCGGTTAAGAGCACTATTTTGACAAGAAAACGACAACGCAATGTTAAAATTATAAAAAAATTAAGATGGCGGCCAATTTTGCTGTTTGTGGGCCTATTTCGATGAAACCCGGTTTTGGGTTCTATTTTTTATTCGACGACCTCCGTGGTCGAGTGGTTCGCACGCCGGTTTTCAAGGCGTCACCATCTCTTGAGGTCCCGGGTTCGATCCCCGGCTGGATCAATATAGAAAATGAACTTTTCAATATTGTCTCAAGGTCTGGGTGTGTGTCATAACACCGTTGTTTATGATTTCCATAACACAAGTGTTGTAGCTACTTACTTTGGGATTGGAGCAATGTATGTGGTGTTGTCAAATATTTATTATTATTTATTTTATATTACAAGAAAACAGTAACGCAATGGTAAAAAACACAAAAGGGGCAGTCAACTCTGTTTTCAGGTTGATTTCGATGTTACTCGGTTGAAAAAAAAGAAGAACAAATAAGAAGTTGGCCGTTATCTTGAATTTTTTATATTTTTAACATTGTATACCTGTTTTCTTGTCAAAATAGTGCCCCAAACTGAGTTTCATCTAAATTGGACCACAAACAATAAAGTTGGCGGCCATCTTGGATTTTTTATATTTTTTACACTGCGTTGCTGTTACAGTACAGTTGCTGTACAGAATAGTGCCCCAAACCGAGTTACATTGAAATTAGCCCACAAACAATGAAGATGGCCGCCATCTTTGACTTTTTTTTATTTCTAACATTGCGTTGCTGTTTTCTTGTCAAAATAGTGCCCAAACCGAGTCAGATTAAAAATTAGCCCACAAACAAACAAAAACAAAAAAAAGCACCAGGGTTCAGTCCTGGGACCAACCTTATTTTTAATATATATCAATGACCTTTGCAAGATGAACCTAAGCAACACCAGGATCTTTTCCTATGCTGACGACACTGCCCTGGTAATTACCGGTAATTCATGGGACTCAGTAAAAAAAGATGCGGAATCTGCACTTGCTACAACTGCACTCTGGCTCAGACACAACCTACTTACATTAAACACTGCCAAAACTAATTTCATGTGCTTCACAATAAATAGCAGAACTCAACCACATCCTGATTATAGACTTAAAATACATAGCTGCGACCAATTAAGCAACACTGCCTGCAACTGCCCTGGTATAAATAAGGTAGCCACTACAAAATACCTGGGAATCATGATCGACGAAAGGCTCTCCTGGCATGCTCAAATTGATCTTATTGCAAGCAGAATTAGGAAGCTGATTTGGATATTCAAAATTCTGAGGTATTCTGCTAGTAAAGAACTACTTAAAAAATATATGTTGCCTTGGCACAATCGATTATAATCTATTGCATTCCAGTCTGGGGAGGGGCGTCTAAAGTAAAATTTCTAGAGGCAGAACGTGCACAAAGGATACTTTTGAAAGTAATGTACTTTAAAAAACACAACTTCTCAACACATACTCTTTATTCAATAACAGACGTAATGACTATTCGACAAATGTATATCTTGCACACTATTTCATTAAAACACAAATCACTACCAATTGACTCCAGTATTTTAGCAAAAAGACGTAATGACATTGTAGCTAAAACAAGTACATGTAATACTTACTTTGCCAAACACCAGTACATTTACCAATCATCTCATATATATAACCATGCTAATAAAATTCTTAAAATATACACAAAAACCAACCACGTGTGCAAGCAGCTAGTAACAGAATGGGTTAAAAAACTGAACTATGAGGAAACAGAAGAAGTGATAGTTCATATCAGTACTTAACTGAGTTACTTCTTAAGATCTATACTTTGCATTTTATATTTGTATTTTATTTTATTTTTTTACTTTTCAATTTTATTATTTTTTATACAATATAATTTTACATACAAATACATACGAGGTCACACACGCATACGCACATACATACTCACACCACACACCCACACACACACACACACGCACACACACACACACACACACACACACACACACACACACACACATATATACAAAAGCACATTTTAGAGTTCTAGAGTTAATATTTTTGTTATAATTTTATTTTTTACTTAATTTTTTAATTTTTATTTCTTAAAAAAACACGAATAACTGATGTTGTTATGAGAGAGCGATTTTCTCCTGGTACAGGTGTTTTTACACTTAAAAGGGGGAATCAACCATACCCTGTATTACCCACTTGTTTTTTTATGAAATAAATATTTTTTCATTTTTTTCATTTTCATTTTCAAATAAATAAAAAAATTCAAAATATAAAATCACTATAACAATCTTTGAAATATACAATAATTTACAAACTTCAATCGTACTACGTCTACGTACCATTATCCCATGTTGCGCGCGTCGCCCGCAGTATCCCGACATTTCGCTACATAAAGGATACGCTACAGCCCAGACCGTAAGAGTGAGGGACATTTAATATTTTCAAAACGTAGTCCAACTCCATATCTCTAGGGGTTTTTTTAATTTTTTCAATATCACTATATTTTTGAGAAATTTTAGATTTAGTGAAAAAAGACCCCAAAAAAGTGTGTAATTTTTCTACATTTATGCGATTTTCGAAAAAGTTCTGGACAAAAGGAGGACAAAAATTTTTCACCATATTGTAGCCCTTGCCAAGACGCATCTTTTGACGCTTATCACATTCACGTAGACCCAAAACTCACGGGACCAGGGGCCCTATTTTTGAATCATTAGAATTCCAAATCGTGTATGAAATTGCGAGATTCGTATGCGTTTCCCTAAAATCGCTATTTTTGAATATTCATACTCGTGAATTTTGCAACGAGTGGTCCGACCCACTCGTTTTCGATATTCTACCAGTAGAAATGAAGTGAGCGAGAGAGAAATGCCAAACTCAAATGACTGACAGACAATGACATTATAACTTTTTAATTTACGTTCCATTCCCCCGTAACTCAATACCGGTTTTTAAAATCAACGAGTTATGGCTTTCCGGTTGTTATTTTTTCTGTGTGAAATGAAAAATATTATAAGATTCGAGTTTTAGGGCAACACTCATTTCTATTGTTTCAAAAATACGTAAAATTGGGAGCAATCGAAATTGATTTCGTATACGTTTTGCTTTCGTGCATGAATTTAAGATTCATTTCGAATGATTCAAAAATGCGTCCCCAAGGCGATGTCTCACTCTGGCTGAAATTGGGTACCTTACTGAAACGATCGAAAAAACATTTTCAATGTTAAAATTGGCCGCTATCTTGGATTTTTTATATTTTTAACATTGCGTTGCTGTTATAATGTCAAAATAGTGCCCCAAACCGAGTTTCATAGAACTCAGCCCGCAAACAACAAAGATGGCCGCCATCTTTGATTTTTTTATTTCTAATATTGCGTTGCTGTTTTCTTGTCAAAATAGTGCCCCAAACCGAGTTTCGTCAAAATCAGCCCACTAACAAAAAAAGTTGGTCGCTATCCGCTATCTTGGAATTGTACCTACCTACTTGCATTTTTCAATAAAACGCTATATTATATTACACGATTTACGCTATATATGTTGTGTTTCTCTGTTAGCACAGAGAAACACAACATGGGGCTGACCAAAGAATTTAAAAACAAAATTCAGGTCTTGGTGAGATCTTAACTTTACATATCTAACAGCTGGCAAATTCAAATTTATCAAACTTAAATTTGACAGCTGTCATCTAAAATGAAGATCTCACCAAGACCTTTAATTTTATCATAAACACCATCAGTCTAGGATGAGTACTTTTCGAGAAATTTTCCATGCAGTTATTGATCGAGCTTTGTATGGAAAGTAGTTTTTTTTGTGTGTAGTGTTTTTTAATTGTACATCAATGTGATATTTATTAGACTATTACAGTAAATACCTTTGTAATAAAACTAGCGAATTAATATTAGTATTGGAGAACATTTTATTATTAACTAAAACATTTTTTTGCAATTACTTTTTGGGAATCATTATTGGCACATTTACCCTACGACATCTCGCCTACAACAGCCTACAGTGCAGCGGGAGTAGCAGCCGCGCTGCGCGGGCCGCATATTCGTAAATAGGTACCCGACGCGTTAGCCACCCGAAGATGCTTTGTAAATAGCAGACGTGTCAGACTAATGCGTCTGCTATTTACAAGACCCCGAAGTGCTTTCTAAACAGCAAACGTACCGCGTCAGTATAATAAAAGAAAATACAAAAGATGTAAATGTTTATTGTTTATTAGAGTTTATTATAGATTTTATAAACTAACTGTCTTTTTCATAAAAACAAGCAAAGTTATAGGTTTATAAAGTGTTAATTTACTCTTTTGACAAATGATAAATATAAAACTATATTTTAAAGGTGCAACAGCTAAAATAAAAATTATGGACTACCTATGTAAATAAACCTTATATAAATATTGTATAAGCAATGTAAACATTCTAGAATATCGTAAAAACCATCAAAAAACTTTTGGTCCGACAAAGGATCGAACCGAGATCTCTCGCGTATCAGGCGAGCAGCCTCACCGCAACGCCACAGTGACTTGATATTTTGCGGCAAAATTGATCATCGCTCGATACTTTGATGCTCATCTACGTAAATACGAGCGCTCGCATGTTTACGAATATGCGCGCGGCCCCCCGCGCCTGCTCCGCCCGCCCGCTGCTTCGCCCCCTCAAAAGCTCGGTAGCCCCGAGCCGACTTCACCTTAAGTTTAACAGATGCAGTGAAGAAAAATTTACTAAATTACCCATGTTATAATAAAAAAATACTTTGAGGCGATGACTTACCCAAACCCTTTAAGAAAAATTGCTTAAATGCACCAATGCTGTAGAATAAATGCAAACAAGTATTTATTTAAATAAATAATATTTATAATTTATTATAAAAATTGCTTAAGCGCCAACCGTTCTTACTTCATAAACCAATGATGTTTTGCTAAAGCGCCAAACCATTGCAGTCTATCATCATTATCATCATCAGCCTATCATCGTCCACTGCTGAACATTGGCCTCTCCGAGTGCACGCCACTGAGCACGATCCGCGGCTATACTCATCCAGTTTATGCCAGCCACCTTGCGAAGATCGTCGCTCTACCTTGTCTGAGGGCGTCCCACACTAAGTTTGCCCATTCGGGGTCTCCACTCAAGAACTCGTCTGCCCCAGCGGCCATCGGTTCTACGGCTAATATGGCCGGCCCACTGCCACTTCAGCTTGCTAATCCGGTGGGCTATGTCGATGACTTTAGTTCTCTGTCGGATCACCTCGTTTCGGATCCTATCTCTCAGAGAAACTCCGAGCCTAGCCGTCAGCATTGCAGTCTATAAAATGCTTAAATTACTAAATCACCATTACTTTTCAAATTTGAAAAAACGAAAATTGCTTAAGTGGTACAAATGAAATAAAGGTGGACCGGATAAAAAATCTTATGCTACATTTGTTACAAAAATAATAAAAATACGTCGCTTTAGTCATATTGACAGCGTAGTTTTGAGAAAAACATCGAATTTTAGAAATGCTAAAGCGCCAAAAAAAGTGCTCCGATTGCTTTGAAACCTAGACAGATCGACGCAGAAAAACAAGCCCTATCCAATGATATATATAACTCATAATGGCCAAAGTGGCGCTTTAGCATTTTTTCCTTTCCACAGTCGATATGTAGTTTGTAAAGATTTTTTTTAAACTGTGTACGTGTTTACAGTAATAAATATAAAAAATAAAATAAAAATAATTAATTAACATTATAACACTACTACAGGTGTTTTCTTATGTAACTACATTATTTCGTATTTATATGAATACGCCGGAGTCATAAAGTCCACGCGTACGAAGTCGCGGGCATCAGCTAGTGCTGTAATATTACTTTACTCTTTGACGCAGAATGTGACAGTGCAAAGAGCAAAATAGAGTCTGCGTGAAGTTTGCGCCACGAAAGAAGTTTTGAAATTAACACAATAATATATTTTTACTACTACATTTTTGCGTTGCTTTAACAGTGATTTACTAACTCTTAAAAATATTTACTACAAAATGTTTAAAGATATTTCAGAAGCATATCTATCATTTTTCTAGACAGTTTTTTTATTGTTTGTGTAGGTAATAATACTAGCTTACATACCAAATTTCAGTTTTCTAGGACTTCAGGAAGTACCCTATGAGTTTTGATGATCATGAGTGAATCAGTGACGAAATCGGGGTTTTAAAGATATCAATAAAATCTATATTATAAGAGTTTTGCAAATGAAACTTTATATGTTTAATAAGTCTACTACTCACATCATATCCCGAGAATTTTGTTTATCTGGTATACTCCAAACCCAAGATATAAGGGTTCAAAAAAACAACGAAGGGCTTCGAGAAAAGGTAGGTATTGCCCTTGCGCTTCGCTTGCTAGTCTTGGTGGGGGCACTGCCGTGCCCCCAGTTTTGACTCCGTAAGCCCGCGACAATTTTGCCTACGTCATATGACATCACGAACACGATGAAATGCATGGCACACGGTCGGAAAAGTTGTGCTGAGCAAGGATCAGAAGATTATCGCAAATAAAATTGGCCGGAAGCTTGAGAAAATCCTTCATTATCGGTTAAAATCACTTTTGAAGGACTTCCGGCCAGATATGGTATGGCAGACTTATTTATTCTCAAACACACTATTGTTTCAAAACGTTTATAATAATTTTCGTCAAGATGTCATATGACGTAGGAAAAGGTATCCGGTGAACATCTTTGGCACCCGTCTTTCAAGTACTTTCGGCCATTTCAGAACTGACAGACTTATGTAAACTCTCTCTAATAATAGTGGTGTTTGAGAATAAAAAAGTCTGCCAAGCCATATCTGGCCGGAAGCCCTTCAAAAGTGAATTTTAACCGGAAGTGACGGAATTCCTCCAGCTTCCGGCCAATTTTATTTGCGATAATCTTCTGATCCTCGCTCTCCGACCGTGTGCCATGCATTTCATCGTGATGTCATAATTATGACGTTGGGAATATTGTCGCGGGCTTACGGACTATAAGAAATCCATACATGCGAAAGTAAGCTCTGTGTGTCTGTCTGTTACGGAGATAGAGTAGAGCTTGATAAAGGATATAGGGTACTTTTTATCGTGAAATAACGGTTGAAGGGGCTGAAATAGGGGATGAATTTTTTTATGAAAGTCCCTCGGTTTCGAAGCTACGATCTTCAAATGTTTTGAGGCTGACGATTAAAAATTCATATTGTGTGTCTCAGTGTTTTTGGTAATTCCACCCCCAAAGGGGTGAAATGGGGGAGGAAGTGGTGAACAGAATATCCTTAATTTTTTAACACGTTTTTATTAGGTTGCTTTCGCGTTTGTTTGTTTGTGTGTTTCTCCACAAAGTTTGCGAACGATTTTATCCTAGCTTTCCGATAAGCTAGAGACTTGAAACTTTGAACATAGGTCAGAACTAGAAGGCAATGCAATATTATGGTGTAATTGAGCTGGTCTGATGATGAAGCCGGAAGAAGGCCACAGGAACTCTATGATGAAATCATACAACCCCATCGTGTTTGGTCTTGTTAGCATCGTCTTGACGAGTACTCTAATGGGAGATGAGGTCCTGGGTCTGATGATGAAGCCGAAAGATCATGCCATAGGAACTCAATATTGAAACCGTGCAACCCCATCAAATTTGGGCTCGTTTGAAGGCTCGTTTGAATCGTCTTGACAAGTTCTTTGTTGGGAAATAGTTTCCAGGGTCTGATGATGGAGCAGAAAGAAGGACATAGGAACTCTTTAATAAAACCACGCTACCCCATCGAGATTGGGCTCGTTTGAATCGTCTTGATGAGTACTTTGTTGGGAAATAGTGTCCAGGGTCTGATGATGGAGCCGGAAGAAGGCCTCTGGAACTCAGTAATTAAACCATGCAACCCCATCGAGTTTGGGCTCGTTTGAATCATCTTGACGAGTACTTTAATGGGAAATAGTGTCCGAGGATCTGATGATGGAGCCAAAGGAAGGCCATAGACACTAGGGTGGTCCTTATTCTTAAGAAACAATTTTTTTTTCTTTAATTTCACGTGGCACCACATATTTTAAATATATACCCTGTGAAACTATTTCAGTGTTTTTTTCAAGATTTTTGAGTAATATTTAAGGGTCGCTACCAAGGTTTGAATTTTAAATAAAAACTCAAAATCACTTCATGAGTTTATTTTTTTATTCGTAAATCAAGACAAAAAAAAAATACAAATTGTTGTTATTGTTCAAAACTAAGAGACATTATTGAAATATTAAACTGTTTTATTCTTTAGATACAGAGGTACGAGTATGTTTTACAAGATTCTTTCACCAACATAAGCAAATATAGCTTTTGTTTTTCATTGGTTTTAAACAGTTTTTTAATTCCTCCATCAAACAAACACCACCCTCAGCTTAGTATTATTATTCATTCACAACTCGCAAAGAAAGGCGTCATCATCGAGATGGCGTCATCGTTCCCAGTTACCACGTCTTTTCAAAAACTTTGATGAGACCCACGATCTGGAAGAATAATAGAGATTTGCTAATCATGAAGTCTTCGATGGTATTTGTGGATGTGTTTGACAATCGTTTTTCCTTTTGGGCAATCTTATGTGTCTTCGGTTTCAGCATATCTACCATTTTCTTCCTATCTTGAACTGATTTTCATGGTGTTGTGCCGACTATCTGGTAGAGTCTTGCAAACAATATTTTATATATAAATCATGTCAACCACTACTGTGATCATATTTCTTCCACAACTTCCTCTTCATTTTTGACAGTTTAAACTGGTGTAAATTGGAAAATTTTCAAGCAGTATAAGGCCCTTGCCTTTCATCTAGCTCAATATACGCCAGTAAGACTCTTAAATGAAAGACATTTTTCGGGAACAGCTCCTATAAAAATGACTGTGAGATTCAACAATTCCCTGTAGTCACCTCGGGGTAAATGTGCTTTTTTTGGTTTTCCAGCAAAGGATATCTTGTCCGTGGCCACCACTACTAGAATCTAGCATCCTAGGCATCTCGACATCATTAATTAATATTGTTTAGTAGTCGCTGTGGTCAATCGCGTACCCATTTGTCCTTAAACCTTTTGAATAACTGTATATCAAGATCTCTAGACGCACTAGTAATTAATCCACTACTGCTAGTAACGTAATTTCCATTATTCTATGTTGACAAACAAGTTAAAGCATATCTTTCTTCAGTTTTTGTTCCAAAAAGACACAAACTTCATTTCTGAAAGCGATGTTATTAAAACACATACAATTTACTTCATCGCTCAAATTTTATGAATTTATTTCATAAATTTTAGGTGCAGGAGAGGGGTAGTGGAGGAGGAGGACGTTTTCTATCAGTCAGTATCTGTCAGTATCTGCATATAACACTTTAAAAATGCTAAATAAACACTTGTCCAAATCTATTTTGAAACTCATAGTTGAAGTGGCCATACAAAGTTTTGTTAAAAGTTTGACAGCTGGTAGCGACCTTTAAATCTCGTCTAAAATTTTTGAAATAAATATCCTGTCCATATTTCATAGTAGAGAATCATTTAAAAAGGTGCCGCGGTGACATTTCAAAAGTTGAAAAATAAGGACCATAGACACTCTATAATAAAACCATGCAGCCCCATCGAGTTTGGGCTCGTTTGAATCGTCTTGACGAGTACTTTGTTGGGAAATAGTTTCCAGGGTCTGATGATGGAGCCGGAAGAAGGCCACTGCGACTCTGTAATAAAACCATGCAACCCCATCGAGTTTGGGCTCGTTTGAATCGTCTTGACGAGTGCTCCGATAGGAGAAGGTATATTTTTAGTCTTAGCTCGTTAACTAAAAAGCAGAAAATAAAAATTTACTGAAAAAAAACTTTTTTAAAAACACGTTTTTAAAACGGACTAAATTATTACAAAAAAATCGGACTAAAACATTAAAACGGACTAGTAAAAACAGACTAAAAAGTATCAAATAAAATTTTCTGTAAATATTTATACCTACAGAAATTTTTAACCTAAAAACGTGGGGCGCATGCTAAAGACAATATGGATGATAAATTTTACAAAATGCGCCCCACATTTTTACGTTTAAAATTTCTGTAGGTATAGGGTTATAAATATTTACAGAAAATTTTATTTGATACTTTTTAGTCTGTTTTTACTTGTCCGTTTTTGAAGTAATGCCTAACTTGGAAACTAACGCAACGTATTTCGGTATCTAATGTATTTAATTTGATAAGGATTTATACTGTATCCTTCTAAATAGCTTTCCAAATTACCGCGTTGTACTTGACCATTGTTTTAGAAGATATATAACCTATTATATATCTTCTAAATATATACTATACCCATTTAGTATGTTATTCTTAAAAGATAGATATATCGTCGCCCATTCGACATAAAGACGTAACTAACATCAATCAAAATGTTCACATCAACGTATTTTCGGTTTTGGTGTCAATATTTCACGATGTAACTTTTTAATTATAAATCCTATCAGGAAATCAATAATATACTTTAGTTAAGTATATTTTTCTCTTTATTTGTGCATATATAATTATCAATATGTATTTATATTATTTGTGTAATACAGTTTTAAAACAGATAGGACACTTTGTGATAACTTTGTTTTTTGTAGGCTGGACAAAAATTTAGTTACGACACTACATTCGCAAAGTAATAAAAAGTAATTTTATATAAATGAATGAGTTTTTAATCACCTTATTCAAAAGCAAATAAACATATTTGTATTTCCTACTATTTCTATCATAATATCGACAACTTTTTTTAATCATAAATCAATAGTTAGTGTACGCGCCTAGCTCTGCACGCACGGGTGGAGGGGCGCGGGGCGATTCTACGCCGACGTCGCGAACGCAGCCACAATCAGAGCGCGGCGGGCGGCGACCGACCCTCATTCCTTTTTTCAATCTTCGAAAAGACACACGCTCTCGCCACAACCGCCATTTTATATTTTCTGTAACCAATTTCTAATTTTGCAATATACTAGTATACTACATTTTTGTATTTTAATTGTCTCCATCGTAGACAGTTAGCATTTTAAAAATGACCAAACTAAAATAAGGCTCATAATCTTGTAACTAGTTCGTAAGTTTTACAGCGCAATATTATAATTACATTATTCAGTCAGTAGACAGACTTACACAAGTTAACAACCTTATATAGTTAAAAAACAACACTTTTACCTTATAAATAATCAACTCGAATAAGACTACTCTTAATTATGTTTTTTGGCATATTTGAAATCTTCTAGTTCCATGGAAATACAAGTTATCGAAAAAATACAAAGAAGCATAGAACAAGTAACATTTTTTGTGTTAAAAATCAAGGAAGAATCAAAAAATCAATCAATCATCGAGAAAGTTTGTGTAGAAAAAATATTTCCCGCCTCCCCTCTTGACGTGTCGGCCAAGAATAGCATCACCCCCTCATCCCGAGCAGGGATCAATTACCAGAGAATATGAAACAGCGTTTCCTTGTGTAGTTAGTTTACCAACATACTGCGATCGCCAACCCGCCTGCCAAGCGTGGCGATTACGACATTTACCTGATCCGCATCTGACAGACCGAAGTAAGAAAAGCATTTCGTGATCGACACGTGAATAAAGCCAGTGGTCCGGATGGTATACCAGACATATACGTTCTTAGGATTTGTGCGCCTGAGTTAGCTCCGGTATTAACACGCCTGTACCGCTTGTATGGCAATGGGACAAGTACAAAAGTCATGGAAGCTGCCCAACGTGCAACCTATATGCCTAAAAAGGGCAGTCGAGCCGGCCCTGCCAATTACAGGCCCATCTCGGTCACGTCCATTCTCTGTGAGATAATGGAACGTTTACTGAACCATTGGCTTCTGTCATGTCTATCTGCAAACGACCTGCTCATTGACCGCCAATACGGGTTTTGGCAAAACCGGTCTACTGGAGATCTTCTAGCATACGCCACTTACAAATGGAGCGAAGCTATCGAGAGGTATGAAGAGGTACTCACAATTTCTCTTGATATTTCGAAGGCTTTTCACAGAGTGTGCCATAATAGCCTTATTAGCAAGTTTTCATGATACGGACTTCCCACCGGTTTGCGTGTCTGATATCGGACTTCCTGAGGGATCGGTCGATTCGGGTTGTCATTGATGGCTGCTCGACCGACTAGTTGGCTATCAATGCCGGAGTCCCTCAGGTATCGGTACTCTCTGCAACGCTGATCCTGTTATTATATTTATTTATTTAATTCTTCATGCACAATGTACATCGGCGGACTTAATGCCTTAGGCATTTTCTACCAGTCAACCTTAGGGTGATGTGGAGATAGTGATGTGGTAGGGTGCACAACCAGTGTAAAACAATAAAAGCAAAGAAATATTAAAATATCTTATGATAAAAGTAAATAATGATATACTAGATTAGTTATAAATAACAGATATGATATACTACTTATACTTACATACATAAATATATAATATAAATTATAATATATATGATATATACAACTATAGACGATAATAGACGATTTACGATTGAGCTGCTTGTTCAGTAAGAAATCTGCGCAACTTAGTTTTAAACGAATAACGATTGGTGGACATTCTGATATCTAAAGTTAGCGCGTTCCAAAGAAGAATTGGGTAAATGAAGAAGGAAGAATGAATAATATCAGATTGATGAGAGGGACAGCTAAGTAAACGGTTAGAAGAAGAACGTAGGTTTCTATCATGAGAAGTACACAAGTACTGGAAATGTGAAGTAAGGTAAGGAGGAGCATTAGGAGAGCTTAACAAAGTAAAAAGGGTGGTCAAGGCCCGCATACTTCTACGTTGCCTAATGGGCAACCATTTAAGCAGTGATCTGTGTGCGGACACATGATCGTACTTACGTAGATTATAAACGAATCGAATGCAGTTATTTAGAAGACGGTCGAGCTTATTGAGTAGATCTGCATTCAGGTCGAGGTAGCACACATCACCATAGTCGATAATAGGAAATATTAAGGTCTGCACAAGCATTGCTTTGATCGAGGTTGGCAAGAAATTCTTGAGGCGGTACAGGTAACGCAATACTCCAGTAACCTTCTGACAGACGTTTGATACTTGAACTTGCCAGTTCAACCTACAGTCGATATGTAATCCCAAATCTTTTACACTAGGGCTGAGAGGAATTAAAGAACCGTCAAAAACAATGGGATGCAGATTAGTCAAGTCCACTCTTGAAATCATACGGGGACTACCCACCAACAAAGCTTGGCATTTAGCAGGATTGACGGCAACACCAAAACTCTCAGACCAGCACTTTATATGATGCAGATCTGTATTAAGCGCATTGATGGCATCATTAAGGTCATCAACACGTGTCTGGGCATATATCTGTAAGTCATCAGCATAAAGATGATACGAACACTGAAGTTCGTGTGTGATAAAGTTAATAAAAATTGAAAAGAGAAGTGGAGAAAGTATGCCGCCCTGGGGTACGCCAGTATCTAAATGAAGCCACGATGAGGTGTTCTCGTCGAACTGCACCGCTTGCTGGCGTTCCCGAAGATAAGTGGAGAACCATTCCAGTGCCTTATCAGAGACCATAAGATGGGACAAAATTGAAAGGAGGATGTCGTGACTGACAGTATTAAAGGCGTTGGAGAAGTCAATAAGAACCAAACCGGTTACTTTACCGTCCTCAACCGCTGCCCTAATATCACCAGTCACCTTGAGGAGAGCAGAAGAGGTGCTGTGTCCGAGTCTGAAACCTGACTGCAGGGGACTTAGGAGGGAATTTTGGTATACAAAGTGGGAGAATTGCTTGTGGACGCAGGCCTCAAGCACTTTGGACATAAAGGGAAGGATGGAGATTGGACGAAATTGGTTGGGATGAGATGGATTAGAGACTTTAGGGAGAGGACGAACAAAGGCTTTACGCCAAAGGTTAGGGAAAATACCAGAATCGAGGGAAAAGTTAATGATGTGGGTGATAGCAGGTAAAAGGTGGTCCAATAATGTAACTATCATACGGCGACTTATGCCATCGCACCCCACAGCATTGGATTTTATGGAGAGGATAATCTTTTTGATCTCTTCCTCGGTCACTGGAGAAAAACGGAACGGGGTTATATTGGGACGCGTTAGACTACCTATAGAAGCAACAGTACGGGATGAAGCCGAATGGTCGAGTTTTGATGAATTAGTGGTGAAGTGGAGATTAAGATCTTCAAGACCAATAGTGTTAGGTAAGTCTGAATGTCGCGATTTGCCGATACCAAGAGTTCCAAGGAATTTCCAGATATCGGTAGAAGAGGAGGACGAGATGTTGTTGTGAATATGGCGGCGTTTAGCGTTGCGTATCATCTGATTACACCGGTTTCTGGCGGCTTTGAAAAGATTCCAATTTTCTTCGTCACGATTTCTCCTAAATTTACGAAAAGCACTGTCCCGACGCCTCATCGCCATTTGAATACCTCTGGTCATCCAAGGCGCTGGTGGCCGCTTCAGTCGAATCTTTCTGATGGGCGCATGGATATTATAAATGGCTAATACAGTGTCATTGAACAGCTGGACTTTATCATCGACAGAAGTTGCATTAACCAAAGGGTCCCAATCAATCTTCGAGGCATCATTCTGCAATTTGACAAGATCGATTCGCGCAAAACATCGCCTGTGCATGACCTTAGGGATAGGTTTGGGGGGTTTCTGGACATAGGATAGGAAAATTAGGTCGTGATGGGAAAAACCAGGAGCTATGTGTTGACCATGTGATGGGACGAGGGAAGGGTTGGATGTGAGAATTAAGTCGAGCAGTGTATCATCACCATTAAGGTTATGGTGAGTGGCTTGTAGAGGCAGGGCATGAAGGCTGGCCGACTTAATTATATCCAGGAGTTTTTGGGACCGAGTGGAGTTGGGAACTAGGAGATCGGTATTGAAATCACCCATGATGATGTGATGTGCATACTCAGAACCCAAAGATTCTAAAACCGATTCAAGATCAGTGAAATAGTCAAGAGAAGGGGGACAGTATACCACACCAACTATAACCTTGCTGCGACCTGTTCCAACCTCAAGAAACAGATATTCGGCTGGTGAGCCGGGGCTGGAGGAAGCTACTATTTTGTAGGTAAACGTGTTAAGGAGATAAATAGCAACGCCACCCCCGCGCCCAGCAATGCGGTCATTTCTAATAAGATTGAAACCTGGAAGGGTATATGCTGAAGATGGCAGATTAGGCTTGAACCAAGTTTCCGAAATCAGAATAGCATGTATTTTCCTACCAGGGAACACGTCGAGCAATTCATTGAAGTGACTAGGTACACTTTGAGCGTTGATGTGGCACACAATTATATGCCTATTAATTCCTGCTATTATATGACTTGCTAAAACCCGGTATTTTGGGGTACGCAAACGACATCGCCCTTGTGAGAGCTACATATCTGATGCTCGAGCCAGCGCAGAACAAGTCCAATGTCTTAGGGAGGCGATGGTCATACGCATGAACCAGTCACTGCAGGCAGTCTCCGAATGTGGCAAAAACCCAGGCGTGTCTGTTTTCTTATAAAAGGAGTAGTTTCTATCTGACTCTCTTTTCGAGGTGTATCCGGGCCGATTACTGAACAACTAGATCATTGACTCCGATTTTGGCTCTTTCATTGAGAATAAAGCACAATTGGCATCTAAAAAGGTTGGCGTTCTGGCAAAGGCGAGAAAATACTTTACGCTGGAACAGCTGCTAAATCTTTACCAAGCGCAAGTTCGATCGTGTATGTATGGAGTACGTCTCTCATCTTTGGGATGGCTCTGCCAAATACCAGCTCCAGATGCTTGAATCCATTGAGCGGAGGGCCAGGAAGCTCATCGGCAACGATAATCTTTTCTGTAATAAGTTCAAAATTCTCGAGCTCAGACGCAAGGACGCAAAGTTTATCAGTTTTTTATCGGATACATTTTGGGGAGTGTGAAGTGGAATTACACAACCTAATTCCGCCATCTCCCTTCTTCTATCGGACAACCAGACGTACGAATCAGCGCCACCGTTTTTAGTGGATATAACAAAGACTCGCACTAAGCGATTTGCTTCAAATTTTATCATCCGTACCGCGAGAGAGTGGAACTCCTTACCCGAATCTGTTTCTCGATAGATACAATCTGGGGGCCTTCAAGTCGCGAGTGAATAGGTATCTCCTAGACAAGCGCGTTCCATTGTAGACCGCATCATCTACCATCAGGCGTGATAGCGGGCAAGCGCTTGCCTATCTATCAAATAAACAATAAGGAACTTACCAATTTTGTGTAGGTATCCAGCAAACATCACTAACTATGTACGTTCACAGTGAACTGTAAATAACGACTGCCACTCTTGTTGCATTGCAATGTGTAGTAGCCATCGGCGCTGGGGGTGCACAGGTGTCGTCGGAGTAGAAATGCCCATTCCCTACTTATATTCCATTATGATCCCTAAATTGTACTAGATACAACACTCTTTTGTTTGCACTTTTTATAAATCGAACAGTCATAAATGGTAATAATTTCATTAATTTTACACCACTAACCGTCGTAAGTTACTTACGTTTTTCAGATAAAAACAGAAGCTTTATTTTTTAATTTTACAAAATGTCTTAAGTTACATATTATGTCATATAGTAAAACGAAAAAATCTATTTCATTGAAGATAAGTCGTTCCTAAACTTGTATATCTCTGAAACTATGTTACCTACAGATGCCACACTTTGTGACAATGAAAAGCAATAGAAATTATGTATGTTACTGCATTCAGTTCAGTTATGACAAAAATGTAAGATACGTCAGTATGTCGTGTGGGCGACGATATGTCATCGCGGACTTTTTTGTAGATCTATAAAAGAGGAAAAATTTACAGTTCCATTTTACATTATTTTGTTATGGCTCCCAATGCAAGCTCCCAGTCGGCTTAATTTTTGCTGACCTCATAAAACCTTAACTTATTATACACTTAAACCTTCCTCGGGAATTATTCTATCTGTTTCTAAGTGAAAACCGCATGCATTAGTTTTTGAGTCTATCGCGAAAAGACAGACAGACGCGGCAAGGGGACTTTGTTTTATAATATATGTAGTGATAATATGTACAGATAATATTAATACAAGACAAAGAGACTCAACACAAACTTCCTGACAATCCCAATTCGGACTAGTTTTTTTTTAATAAACGTAAAAAATACTGATCTAAAAATTTTGAAAAACATATATGAGCTTAGAACACTAAAATCTCGAAATGGTTCTTGAAATTTTTGTACTTTCTCAAAATGAAATGTTGTCCATTCTTACACCTACCTGGCAAGTTTTAAGATGTTGTAATATATCCCCCCCAGGCCCGAAGTAGAGAGGCCGCTATTAGAACTGTTTTTTTTTGTCTAAAATAGGTCTTTGTTGATTTTCAGGTTTCTTCCTCCGGGGAGTTACCTCAATGCCCGAGAGCTAGGCCCCACGGCCCTCCTAGAGAAAATGAACGAAATCTACAAAGACAAGGAGAAATTCTACGAATTCTTCAAATGGAGAAACCACTACAAATACGAATATTCGTTGGATAAAGACGTTTGTGACCTGTGCAGAGCGCTCCATGATGAGAAAAAGATGAAACCTAGTGTTTACGGCGATTTGAGAAGATGGTGGAATGGTAAACAGTGGCACGGTAATGACAGTACGTGCAGGCCCGCCACAAGCGGGCGTAAAAGGCGTGCACCGCACGCGGGCGGCACGTCTCAGGGGGAGGAAAATCGAGCGATTAAAACATCGAAGCTAGGGTCATGAGCGCTCCTGGCTAGCTTTGAATTTGGCGCCCCAAGGCTTATTTTTATTGGAGCTGTCCGAGCGCCCATATCTACTATATTCAGCTTTATAAGACTTACCAAACACCTTGTAGTAGTAAACCAAATACCTTGTGTAAGGCTGTAATTTAGTAATTAAATTAATTAATTTGTAATTAAAATAAATTAATTCACTAACATCGAAATCACTCCTATCAAATAACTTATTTACGTAAGTACCAACCTAATTAAAATAGGTATGAGTTTAAAAATATTTTAAAATTATGTTTAATTTTTTTTTTATTGTGATAGTATTTGGATTTAAGTTAACTCCATTATCTGATAATATTATAAGTGTTCAAATTATCAGTAGCGAGATGTGTGTACTTAGGAGAACTTACCAAACCAATTGGGTTGGTAAACTTTTTCAAAACTGTTGTGAATTAAAGATTTTCTGGTAGCTTTTGGCTTTGGAGTCATTCCTGACTAATTACGGAATTTTTATAATACGTCATTTTAATTTAAATAATAATTTAAAATTTAAATTTACAGCATAGTACAATAAATCACTATTACGGCTGTATGCGTAGGTAGTGCTTTTGCTCAAACAAAAAAATGAAAAGTTTGGCATTGGCAATGTCAACTAGTTGTCATGTCAGTCACAGTCCGCTAAAATAAATAAAGTAACTCTTTTGTGAGTAAATTTGTAGATATACATATATTTACGTGATCATCACAAACGTATAAAGCTCTCTGAAGACAATTCCTGTTTAATCCTCTGCACCACGTCTCTTTCAAAGGTATGGGAATTGTACAAAATTTGTTCTGCGGATGGTCACATCTATATTTCAAACAAAACGGAACAAAGCACTGTAGGTACTTAATCGGCGTTATAAGCTGGATAATGGGTTTCTTCAAGCTGATCCATTTCCCATAACTGAACAAGAAAACCACTAGAAAATCACAATAAATAAGCTGAAAAACAAACAACAACTCTAGGTCGTGATTAATGATTACCAAAGAGTAAAATAATTGGATTACTCTTTGTCACTTTCTGTCAAATCTGTCCTGTCAATCAGTTTTTATCAGTAAATGCAAGGGAACTTCGTGTTCAACCGTTCGTTTGATATTTTATCGCGATAATAATATAAAAAAAAATATTTGATTAACAAGGTGAAATAAAAAAATCATAATATTATTTTCTTTATTCTTCAAACATGTGTTATAAAAAAAAATATAAAACAATTCTCTTCGAAAAAGTTTACCAACCCAATTATGATTTTGTTTTTAATGGTAACAATAACTTGTTGTTAATTAAAATGTGAGTTTAAAAATATTTTAAAATTATTTTTAACTTTAGTTTTATTATCGTTATTGTATTCGGATTTAAGGCTGTATATTCCGATCACGTTCCATTTTTTAATTTTCAATACAAATGATCGAAACAACTCCTGCGCGAGCCGTTATGAAGGCGCACTTTTTTTATGAAATAAATATTTTTTCATTTTTCATTTTTACTTCGAAAATTCCTATTAAATTATTAAATAGATATATGGATCATTATTCCTGTAAAAATAAAAGAATACTTAAGAATCTTCAAATACCAGTCAATACAGTAATTAAAAAATATCTCAAGGTCAGTTTGTGGCTTTGATACTGAATTTAGTTATCATCATACGTATTTCAAAAAATATAGTTATTAAAGATTAAAACAATAAGATAAGATAATTTTAGTAATTATCGCTTAAGACTTCCGCGCGATCTATCTACTCATGAAGAAATGACCGTGAACTCAGGACTAAGTGTGAACTCAGAATACACCTTAAATCGGTCACTATGACACAGTTCTTACACCTTGCGCATTCAAGAGTGCGACGGTGCGTACACGCATCGCACACGTGGTGTACTTCACTATTCACTATCAACAACAAATGCGAAAATAATGTCCTCTTAATCCCCAATCAGCGCGTTCAACGCGCACGAGTAGCACATTAACACAATGGTGACATCAACGTACAAGTCATTCATATTTCATAGACACGATACCTGTTCAAGTATATTTAAAATTGAAATAAAAATAGCATTAAAAATGTCATCCATGTTAACGTATAAGGTCAACTTGGAAAAATGCGTCAGTGAGGCAATTGCGTCTTTTCTAAAATACAGGGAAATTCGGCACTTTTAAACAACTATTGCCCTCTAGTGGAGATCATTGCCATTAAAGTTACAACCACAAAAGCATAGATGTCGCTACTCAACATGAGGTTTGAGTAAATCGCCATTTTGAAAAAAGTAATTTTCCGTCCAGTGATGCAGAAGCACGTGTTCGAGTCAAATCTGTTTGCATCTTCGAAAGTATTGGGTTTTTGTGCCATTTTATGGGGTGAGTACACAGAATATTGTTATTCAAGCACGTAGAATGATTAATTTTCGGTTGGAATCAACTTGTTTTTATTTAAAACGTATGTCTTGATTTGAGGTATGTTCTTGTGTATTGGGGCTATTGCGCCTGCTTACATGAGGCAATTGCGTCAATGCCACGCATTTGCCCCACGTTCAGGAATCGTAAACATTTTTTGAATAAGTATTTTTATTAATATGTTAGCCCTCTTCGAGGTAAGAAGACTGATTAGATATGTTTGCTAATTGTATGTGTATTTTTTGTTATTAAATTCGTAAAGTACATAAAGAAATTTGTTTCTGTTTCACTTCAGCATGATATTTATTCGGCTAAAACCAGAACCGCCTTACTTAATTGTAATTACCTAATTTGTTTTTAATTAAAAAAAAATCACTCCTCATGTCACTCATTACTCTTGACGGGATCGCGTATTGAGATGAAATCAACGGCAAAGCACGTCAAAATGAATAATCATTATTACTGATTCTCGACGTCGATTTCATTTGGTGCTACAATCGATGTTCAGGTAAAAAAAATACTCTATTTACTAATTTCAAGTATTTAAGTAATAATTACTGACTTTTGACGTTGATTTAATCTCGATCTCTTCAAAAGTCAGGATCAGAGTTCACATATTATAATTATAATATTAAAATGCATAAAAAGGTTTACAACCACTAGAACTGATTTGAGGTAAATGCGTCTAAAAATTATATAAAACATTATATAAAAATATCCCCGTTTGTATGCAATTTTCTACAATAAATTTCAAAAATATATGAAGTAACTTATTATAAACAACATTTACTTTGAGACAATATTCCTAAATTCAAAACAAAATTTAAATTTAATATTATAGTAAATGGACGCTTTTCCCCAAGGGTGGGTAAATGCATCTAAAATGAACCGCCATAACAAAATATCGTCTGCTTACTGGTAAAAAATGGTAAATGCATTTTTGATCAAAAATGAGATATTAATGCAGTATTTGTAATTTTCGACGCTCTTTCTACTGGTAAAATGTGATAAGTGAAAGGACTTTTTAGTGCCAAGTTACGTAACTAAAAATATTATAAATAGCAAAGTATTTCTATAATTCTACTACGAAAACGACGTAAATCTACTTATTAATAGGTTATAATTAAATAGACACAAGTAAAAGATGATGTATAACTTTATTATTTTTTCTTTGTAGATTTAGTATTTTAATTCACGACGTGTACAGTGTGGAAAAATAGATTAAATGCATTTATTTACTTTTTTTTCAACAAAAACTTCAGGCAAATAGATTTAAATACATTTATTGTTTTTTTCTTGACATTCCATTATATACCAAGTTCGTCTTTATAAACTGGTAAAGTATGATAACATACATGTGCTGTTTTTTACCAGTAGGGTAATCACGTAGCCTCTATAAATTGAGGTCTAGCAAATGATAATAAATGCATTTAACACGTTTTACCTGTAAGATCTCTAGTGAAATTCTGGCATTATACGAGTGACACGTGCGTAACTACTGCATTTACCTGATTTTATTTGTAAGTTTCTAAAAAAAATTTGTACTTACCATAATGATTTTCCATAGTAATAAGTTCCACCAGCTTAAAAATCTGTTACAAATGAAATATACAATTTTAAAGACATAATTTTAATGTCACATCAATCAAAATATTGTACGAAACATAATATAACAGCCAACGCTAAAACCAATAAAGAATACCTCAGAAATAATCAAGTATCAGTGGTCTCAGTCTTCCGAAGAAACTTCGTCAACTGCAGGTTATGGTTAACGGCAGGCTCATCGGTGGCAGGCAAAGACGAAGACCATCCATGGAATTCGACAGGGATAACCCCTTTATAACACATCGCCAAGAGATTTTTTTCTTGGCTTTTGTTATAGGCAAAGGCTTTAGATAGGCTTGCTTCATGCGGTTGTTCCTTGTCCCTGCGTCTTTTGGTCTGTGACTTGCAGTCTGGTTTGTTCCCGAGACATCGGTGGAAACAAATTCTTCGGACATGTTATAGTTAAAAACATTTTAATTGGTTCTGACACAGTATTATAAAGAACCTACCAGTAATCCGACTCTTTTGTTGATAAACGCATGCCGCCACTGTGTAGGTATACACACAGAAACTCCGTCAAAGGTCAGGGTTGTCACAACAAAAACTACTCAAATATATCACATAAAAGTTTGAATTTGTAATAACCAAAGAATAAAAATATAATATAATAAAAAAGTTATTCAATTTGAGGGTCCCTATCAAACCTTGACGTGGATTTACAATTAAACACAGAACAAATCAGTAAGCCATTATGAGACGTTCTGGAATTTCGTTACGCTTCTTAAAACGTACACCCCTTCAAGTAAGAGAGCGCAAACTAGAGGAGATTGCGCTCGCCGACTCTGCCGCTCACTTCCCCGCGTACCCCCCATCGTTGCCCCGCACAAGTACATTAGTCGGACAACTGTTAGTAGTATTAATAAAACTGTGGTTCTGACTTGAGGTATTTAATTCTCTTTATTTTCAAACACTTGGCTGGTTGTCCATTGCAGTCTTTTGACTTAATAAAGATCGTTTCCTCGGCAAATTTCTTGAAATCATAGAAAAAAATTGTGTTCAATTTGTTTTGTTCAACAGAACAAATTGAATACATTTTTTTGAGTCTAGACATAGCTACACGGAAGTTGAAAGTATGCACAGTAGCATTGAGTCTGCAAAAACCAGACCAAACCAGAGAGTTTAAGTACAATGATTTCTATGATCTCAAGAAATTAGCCGAGGAAACGATCTTTAATAAGCCAAAAGACTGCAATGGACAACCAGTCAAGTGGTTGAAAATAAAGAGAATGAAATAGGTAAGTACCTCAAGTCAGAACCAACTAAAATATTTTTTAACTTTGATAGAAGAAGAAGAATTTGTTTCCATCGATGTCTCGGGAAGAAACCAGACTGCAAGTAACATACCAAAAGGCGCAGGGACAAGGAACAACCGCATGAAACAAGCCTATCTAAAGCCTTTGCCTATAACAAATGCCAAGAAAAAAATCTCTTGGCGATGTGTTATAAAGGGGTTATCCCTGTCGAATTCCATGGATGGTTTTCGTCTTTGCCTGCCACCGATGAGCCTGCCGTTAACCATAACCTGCTGCTAAACTGATACCTGGATACTTGATTGATTATTTCTGAGGTATTCATTATTGGTTTTAGCGTTTTATGGTTTTATTATGTTTCTTACAATATTTAGATTAATGTGACATTAAAATGATGTTTTTAAAATTGTTTATTTCATTTGTAACAGATTTTTAAGCTGAAAGAACTTATTACTATGGAAAATCATTATGGTAAGTACAACATTTCTTTAGAAACTTTCAGATAAAATCAGGTAAATGCAGTAGTTTTTTCGATAATTCCATGAATTTATTCCCCATGCAATTTTTTTTTTATTTCATGGCTAACTTTTAATATTAGTATGTACTTTTCATTAAAACTATAAAAAAATAGTGTGAAATATAGGTTTTATTTCATATATTTCAATTACAGGTAAAACCAGTTAAGCGCACTGCCTAGATCAACATAATTATATTTTTTTGTTAAATCTCATCAAATAAGTTCTGCTACAAATATACAGAACGAAAGGTTAATATATTACCAATAATATTTCATATTACATTCTACAACAATTGAATTGAAAGATAGTCAAAAATCTATTTAAACTTTCAAATCTTATTATCTCGTTTCCACAAAATGTGCACTTAACATAGTTTACGAGTAAGCAGACGATATGAATTAACGTCTCCAAATGTTACGCAATCGCGGAATAATGTAAATCTTAATAATAACGAGGAAGTTTTTGTAACTCGGACATTATTCTTGAGTAAAAAGTATAAACTAACTGCGATGTAGCAATCCTTGAAAATGAGCGATCTTAAAATATAACGCAATTACCCCGGTTGACCTTAGATTAGATAGTGCTATCAACACCGAGTGGGCAATCGCACTTCGCCGCCAGTCCGACAACGCTCGCCGATTCACACTCACCCGCAATGTCAGCGCGCGTAAAATTCTACTATCGCGCCGCGGGACTCGCTGTCGTCTGGTTTGTGTACATATCTATGTCAGGCATTACTCTGCGAGCGCAGGAGCCCGTCGCACGCCCCTACCTCAAGTACATCCTACAATGGACGCCGAGGCACTCGCCTTTCAACCTCATACAGGAAGGTTTCGAGGGCTTCCTCTCTAACAACTGCGAGTTTTACAACTGCTTCGTGACAGCCGATAAGAACTTCATGCCGCACCTCACGGATTTCGACGCGATAGCCTTTAGCGGGAAGGATTTGACGAAGCCCATCCGGAAGCCTTACGAAAGAGCACCGTACCAAAAGTATATCTTCGCCGCAACGGAGTCAGCGCAGTACTTCCCTGTCTGTGACAGTATGTACGACAACTACTTCAATTGGACTTGGACTTACAAAATAGATTCGGACTTCCGATGGGGCTACATAAAGATTTACGATTTGGACGGAAACTTCGTTGGACCAAAGGTTGACATGGAATGGCCAGAACTGTCTCCTTTAAGGGTCGACTTGAAGGAAAAGTTAGACGGTAAAACTAAAGCTGCCGCGTGGTTCGTGTCGAATTGTGAGACTCCTGGGAAAAGGGAGGTGTTTTATCACCAAATGGAACTTGAACTAAGTAGTTTAAATTATAATTGGAGTGTGGACGTGTACGGTGCGTGTGGTCCTCTCGAGTGCACGCGCAGCATCGACAAAAAGTGTCACAGACTAGTGGAGAAGGATTACCATTTTTACTTCTCTTTCGAGAATACTTTGGCGGAGGATTATGTGACGGAAAAGTTGCTCACCGCCCTGAACAATTACGCCATACCTGTAGTGTACGGAGGTGCTAATTACTCGAGGTAAGTTTTTATCGTTTTGCAATTATTATCTGTCAATATTGAGTTGAAGAAATGGACTGTATTGCTATGATGCTAAGGTTTTTATTTGTCGCGGTTAGCAGAAAAAGTGAATGCTAGGAAACAGCTGGCGGTATCTGGGGCAAATGTGTAATTATTATTGATAAATTTATTCATATAAGTAAAGTAATAATAATCAATTAATGATTCATCCGCAGTATAGGTAGATACAAACCCAAACTGATAAAAAGTGTCAGGAAGGTTAATGAGAGATTTTCCAGGCAACGTTCCTTAAAAATATACTAGATGGCGCTGTCCAATTTCCATGGTATCAGTATAAAGGTCTGATCAAAGAGAATAACTACCATCCGTACCAAGAAGCTTATATCCACAATGGAGGTTGCACGCCTAGTAAGTAAGTGAAGATTGAAAAAGACTCTTTAGTGACGTTACGGCGTATTACTATCTCTTTCTTTTCGTTTTACAATACGTTTTCGTTTCTCACGAACAAACGAACGACGAACAACGAACACCTATTGTAACACTAAAGAAAGAGGTTGCAATAAGCCGTAAGGACCTTTTTTCAATCTTCACTATGACATATGGCCCTGCAATCTCCATTTGAGGGAGGTAGGGTAGACTGGGGGCCAACGTAACACTTTTTGTTTGACGGGCTCTAGTGTAAAATCTATTTGTTTTTAAGTTACTTTATCTGTGGAATTAGGACCTGAGGTTATTCATCTACAATAATCTCTGCCAATATTGAACTTAATACATAAGGGAAACGTAAAAAATCAATTTAATCCGAACGGAGACGAGTGTAACAATTGTACCCATTGTGTGGTCAATTGTAACAAAAAAATTATATAAAATAAAACACCAGTAAGTTGATTAGAAATACTTTTACTATTTTATATGTGCAGTCTCATAGGTAAAGAATCAGTCTTAAATCAAAATAACAAGATACTTCCTAAAATTTTAAAACTGAACATAATAATATTTATACAGTTATTGAAAATTTATTTATTTTTATTGAAAAGCTGATCACATCAAAAATTAAAATTGCCGCGAAACATAAAAAAAGCAAACTGTCAAAATCATAGAGGAAATGATCACTTGTCAACATTATAAGTATTTTATTTTTTTCGATGGTCGGTACCATAGCCTTCTATATCTTCCAAGCCCTGAAGTTGAGCAGAACGGCAACATCGCATGTGGTCAAGCACATAGTATAAAATTATTTTAATAATTATTTATTATTTGTTTTTCCTATATTATCTATGTTTAAACTAGTTGTAAATTGTGATGTAAGATTATTTCAATAAAGTTTTATATTTATTATTATTATTTATTTATTAGAACATAAGGTTTGAGTCAAATTATTTGAACTTTTCGGGGGTCCTTTAGTACGATGAGCATTTTGATCTAAGCCTCCTCTAGCAATAAATCTTACATCATTGGAAAGGTATTTAAATTTGAAACACTTTATTGTATCACTATAATCGTCAACTATTAGTACTTTGAGAGTTATAACGCTCTAAACTTGACCAATTTTTTTAACATTAATGACCTAAAACTCCGAAAATACTAGCAATTAATAGAAAGTATGTTTGAAACAAATATTTGTCATATAAAAACCTTTGTTATGATATATCATTCATTTCTATAGGTGTGGTAGATCAACTCCCATAGACAATAAACCACTTTTATACTTTAATAACCTTTAACTCCAAAAGTATTAACAATTAATATAAAGTATATTAACAGCAAATATTTTTCTTTAAAAGACATTTCTAATGATATATCATTTATTGCTAGAGGGCGTGTGAATCAACTCCCTGCTGAAGAAAATCAACAAAAAAGATGACATCTTTGACAGGCATTTTTTCCTGGTTAACATTGATATTTTTCTTATTGTTTAATATACAAAGCATTTCAATAAAAGAACTAAATTATTTTTATATTTTGAACCTCACACGATTACTACGAAAAAAAATATCGACCTCTTAAAATTGAAATATTCCCATACATTTAGTATGGAGACTGGCGGACGACATGACCACGAACTGACAGTAACAGACGTTGCCAAACTTATGTTCACGGCTTGGAAATGAAGAAGGCTATGTCGGTACCATAGCCTTCTATATCTTCCAAGCCCTGAAGTTGAGCAGAACGGCAACATCGCATGTGGTCAAGCACATAGTATAAAGTTATTTTAAAAATTGTTTATTATTTGTTTTTCCTATAATATCTATGTTTAAACTAGTTGTAAATTGTGATGTAAGATTATTTCAATAAAGTTTTATATTTAATATTATTATTTATTTATTAGAACATAAGGTTTGAGTCAAATTATTTGAACTTTTTGGGGGTCCTTTAGTACGATGAGCATTTTGATCTAAGTCTCCTGTAGCAATAAATCTTACATCATTGGAAAGGTATTTAAATTTGAAACACTTTATTGTATTACTATAAACATCAACTATTAGTACTTTGAGAGTTATAACGCTCTAAACTTGACCAATTTTTTTAACATTAATGACCTAAAACTCCGAAAATACTAACAATTAATAGAAAGTATGTTTGCAGCAAATATTTGTCATACAAAAACCTTTCTTATGAAATATCATTAATTTCTATAGGTGTGGTAGATCAACTCCCATAGACAATAAACCACTTTTATACTTTAATAACCTTTAACTCCAAAAGTATTAACAATTGATATAAAGTATATGAAGAGCAAATATTTGTCTTTAAAAGACCTTTCTAATGATATATCACTTATTGCTAGAGGGCGTGTTAATCAACTCTCTGCTGAAGAAAATCAACAAAAAAGATGATATCTTTGACAGCCATTTTTTCCTGGTTAAAATTGAATTTTTTCTTATTGTTTAATATACAAAGCATTTCAATAAAAGAACTAAATTATTTTCATATTTTAAACCTCTCACGATTACTGGGAATAAAAATATCGACCTCTTAAAATTGAAATATTCCCATACATTTAGTATGGAGACTGGCCGACTACATGACCACGAACTGACAGTAACAGACGTTGCCAAACTTATGTTCACGGCTTGCAATTAAAGAAGGCTATGTCGGTACGCTTTTGCCAGACTTTCATACTAATGCCATGGAAATTGGACAGCGCCATCTAGGTGATTTTAAAGGAACGTTGCCTGGAAAATCCCTCATTAAAATACCAGAGATAATCGAGTTTTGTTTACATTTATCACATTACGAGAATAATAAAACAATGCAACTCATCTTGATAATATTGAATAAACTGGCTGTTCAAACATCTTAATGCATCAACTTTATAATAATTTCAACATCAACTTTATAAAATAGACTTTAAATTCAATGTCGGATTATTATAATTATTCAATCAGACTGACTATAATAATTAATTTATGTCAGTTAGGTACCTACAGACCTACACTGTCTGTGTCTGATGTTAGGCCACAAACATTGAGAATTCGAGACTAATTAGGTGCCTATACAATTACAACGTCTTACAAAATAACCCCTATTTCTGAATATGGTAGATAGGGACCATCAAACTGAACAACTTTTACCATGGGACCAACCCTGAAATCACGAAAAAAAATCAGCTCTTTCATATATTTTGATATTTTGGTTTTTTTTTTTATACACAACGGGATAGTGCTTGGCTCTCACCTCACCTGATGTTAAGTGACGATAAGGCCGAAGGTGGAACCGCACTACACCCGGAATACTGGCTATCTTACCTCTAACTGCCGGAAGTAGTGAGGATTCGAGAGTTCGAGCTCACTTCTGAGCCTGAACTCCATGTGTTCCAACTCTCGACTTAGGGGTCAACCAATCCTAAAAAAAATAAATTAAAAAAAATGAAAACCCCCCCATTTGAATCGATTGCAGTGGGTCACGGAGCGCTATCTCTAGCCATTTCCGAGATACGTTTTTGCTCAAATCAGTCCTACTTGATTAACTAATGAGCCCCTGTTAATGACACCTCGACGCTAATGACACACTCGAGTTCATGTTTTGCTGTTTCTCCTTAATTACATAATCCTTAATCACCTTCCACGATGCTCCTAATTTCCTAATCGCCTACAGTCATGTTACTTTTTGATTCTTAACATTCATAATATTGTTTTTCAATTTAGAAACAGTAACCCTAACACGATCAGCTATACAATTCATAAAAATAACACGTGTAAAAACATTCAATTGAGTAATTTGTATGGGAATTTTTCACAGTGCCTTCTACAGTTTTTCTCGATTAGATGTGGTACTGCTCTTCATCACCCATTCTCGCGATACATCCACTATTATTTACTGCACCTTAACTTATCGACTACTTTTGGTTTTCTCTTAGCTGTATTTCAACCAAGTCAAACCACATGCCTTTTTTAACTTATGTTTTATCATACAAAGTACTCGTTATCTTGCGAGCACCATATTTCTTTATCTTAAAGGTTTACTCATTCAATATCGAAATGTTTGAAATTAATTTATTAAATATCTGTCATACCATTACAGCATTACAACTTTATCAACTACTTTCACTAATTTTGTTTCAAGAATCTTAATAACTTTGTTCGTTATTTTATCACTTATTTGGTTCCAGTATCATAACAAGTTTTAATTACTTGTATAACTACATTTTATCAATGATTGACAAACACATCTAATGATCTGAACTTAGTATAAGAACGATCGCATTGTATCATTTCCTAACAAAGTGCTATTCACTGCCATCGAAAAAGTAGACTACTGCTCAAGTAAACTCAAGACAACCAATATGGATGTGAGTATTATATTTTACATAGGTACTTTTTTTATACTTGTTTCTGATTTTGTGACTTGTTTGTAACTGATGGGTTAGGGCGAAAAATAATAAGTAATTGTTTAGATTCACAACGATTTTAATTTCAGTAAAGCAGGGAACGGGCGAACAGCGAGAGGCGAACCACAGAGTAGGCAACAGTGTTGCCAGATGAGTGACATTGACATTTCGTTTACAAACCTAACACTACCCCTTAAACGAATGACGTCCCCTTAAGAAACAATCTTAAGTCTACCCCTTAAACATATTTCTACATGTTTAAACATTACTGAAATGTTTTTTAGGAAACAAACATTTATACTGTAACATAACATTCTGTGTGAAGAAAAACACAAAACTAAAATAATACCTACTTAGTTATAAATAGTTACTTACTAAACAACATAACAAGTATAGGTACCTAGTTGCTATTTACAAATGAAATTAAGCTGGGTCATTGATACAACATTATAACTTAGTTAACAAACGAGAACAGTTATTTCCTTTTAGAACAAATTATGCACTTACTAAGTTAATTGACCCAATTACATACTTTATCAATTTGTACACATTACAATAGTACCTTATTAAACAGACAAAAGTGATGATACAAATTTAACATGTTTTTCTTTTGTAAGTGGTTTTGTGAGAACATCAGCAAACATTTCATTTGTACACAAATAATTAATGTCTAAACAATCATCTTTAATTAAATCTCTAATGAAATGATGTCTCACGTCTATATGTTTTGTACGTGCATGAAACATTGCATTTGAACACAATTTTATTGCAGATTGGTTATCATTAAACAGTTTTATCTTACAATCAATACCTAAACTTTCAGTAAGGAAGGATTTCAAAAACATAGCCTCTTTGCAAGCATCGGAGAGCGCCATGTACTCAGCCTCAGTGCTGGACAATGCCACCGTCCTTTGCTTACGACTTTCCCAGGATATGAGTGAATGACCAAGTAAGAATACATACCCTGTGTATGAGCGCCTGTCAACTTCATTGGCAGCCCAATCTGCATCTGCGTAGCCAGCTACATCCAGATCACCTGGTTTGAAAGCTAAAGAATAATGAATTGTACCTTTCAGATATCTAAGTACTCTTTTTGCCGCTTTCCAGTGTTCTTCCGAGTAGCATTCGTTTAACTGGCTCAGTACGCTAACTGCATGCGTTATATCAGGCCTGGAACAGACTGCAACATACATTAAGCATCCTATTAAGTTTCTGTAGTCATATTTAGAGTCTTTTACAATCCCTTTTTTCAACTTGGATCCCGCTTCCATCGGAGTGGCAACTGCTTTACAATCAGACATATTAAATTTCTTAAGAATTTTTTCTATGTAACAAGATTGATCCAAATAAATATTTCCGTTATTTCTCGAGATTCTCATACCCAGAATTTGATGGGCAGGACCTAGGTCTTTCATTTCAAATTCTTTCATGAGATTTTTCTTAATGGATTCTTTCTCACGTGACTCATCTGAATAAAGTAAAATTATATCATCAACATAAAGGGCAATAATAATCAAATCCTCCCCTTGTCCTTTATAATACACACATGGTTCAGATGACATTCTTTTAAATTGAAGTTTATTAATCAAAACTGCATTTATCTTTTCATACCACGACTTCGCAGCCTGTTTCAGACCATAAATGGCTTTATGCAATTTATATACTTTGTTTTCCTGACCTATTATCTTAAAACCTTCTGGTTGCTCCATTAATACATTTTCATGCAAATCACCATTTAAAAAGGCAGTTTTCACATCCATATGGTCTATATTCATGTTATATTTTGCTGCTATTGCAAGTAATAATCGTATAGTCGAATACCTTACAACTGGCGAAAAGGTCTCATGGTAGTCGATTCCATGACATTGTGTGTACCCTTTTGCTACCAACCGAGCTTTATATTTTATTATTTGACCATCTAAGCCCATTTTCTTTTTACATACCCATTTACATTTCACTGGTTTTTGCCCTTCTTGCGGGTCAACAAGAGTCCAGCACTTATTAGAAATAAAGGATGAATACTCATCTTGCATAGCCTCCATCCATTGAGAAGCCTCACTGCCATTCAGGGCTTGCTGCACCGTCTCCGGCTCATCGTCCTCCTTGCATTCCGCCTCAGCCAGCCAAACTGCCATTGCCGTTTCGTCGGCATCCTCGAAGACCGTTGTGCTCGAATCTTCAGACTCAATTGGCGAGGACCCTGGAATGTAAGTTTCATCCGCCGGATCATACGCATCATATGATTCACTAAAATTAAAAATCGTTTCCCTACGTATTCGTCTTTGTTTGTCATCAGACTGTGGTGAAGCCTCACTACTCGTATCAGTTATGTTCTCATTTATGCCAACAGGTACATAATCACTCATATTATAGATAGATAGATATATTCTTTATTGTTCACCATAATACAAAACATAACAAGGAAAAAAAATACAGACAGAGAACAATTTGGCGGCCTTATCGCTAAAAAGCGATTTCTTCCAGGCAACCATTTGTAAGATTGGAAGAAGAGAAATAAGAAGTGGGCAGTTTATGGTGCTTTTACTTTAAGATTCTACATACCTATTACAATATAATATATACCTACACAAATAATATACAATACATACACTACATACAAAATATTATATAAGTAGGAATAAAGTGAGGCTATTATGACAACGATAGATAGTGTTCCTTTACAAGTCGCTTGAAGATCTCTAGGGATTGTGCACGCTGAATCTTATCCGGCAATGCATTCCAGAGACGGGCAGCTTGGATTGCAAAGGACTTGTCTAGAAATTTAGTTGAGTGCCTTGGTATTTCCAACGTTAAGTTCTCCGATGATCTCAAAACTCGAGAGTGCGTGTCACGCAGAAAATTGAAACGCTCCTTTAAATAGGACGGTGAAAGAGGATGAAACAACACATTATAGAGAAGGGAAAGAATATGTAAGTTCCGGCGAAGGCGAATTGGCAACCACTTGAGCTTGGCACGAAATTCGGAGACATGATCATATTTGCGTAATTATTATCCGAGCTTTCTATTGGTAAATAAACAATGTGAGGGTAAGAATATGTAAGTTCCGGCGAAGGCGAATTGGCAACCACTTGAGCTTGGCACGAAATTCGGAGACATGATCATATTTGCGTAATTATTATCCGAGCTTTCTATTGGTAAATAAACAATGTGAGGGTTATCATCATTTGACAAACTATTTCTCCAAAAACGATTTTCAATGAATGTTACATTCCTTGCTTTTATACAATGCTCAGGATTGGATGGATCTATTAGCCGATACCCTTTTCTATTATCACAATATCCCACAAAGATGTATGCCTTTGATTTTGGATCAAACTTCTTTGTATTTGTTTGTAAAGCATAGGCTACACATCCAAATATACGTAAATACGAAACATTTACCTTTTTGTTGCTCCATTTCCCCTCCGGTATCATTCCCATGACAGCCTTGGTCGGTGATATGTTCTTGAGGTATACTGCTGTGTTCACAGCCTCAGCCCAGAACTCCATGCCTAAGCCCGAGTCCCTCAGCATGCAGCGAGCTTTCTCAACAATTGTTCGGTTGGCTCGCTCCGCTACACCATTCTGCTGACTACTGTACGGGATGGTAGTCTGATGCCGGATCCCATGAGTTTGCAGAAAGTCCTGTAAAGCACGATTCATATATTCACCGCCATTGTCACTTCTAATACATTTTATTTTCTTGTTTGTCTCATTCTCAACAAGTAATTTAAAATGTTTAAATTTTTCAAACACCTCCTGTTTTGATTTTAAGAAATAAATGAATGTTTTTCTTGAAAAATCATCTATAAACGTTAGGAAATAACGAGCTCCACTCAAAGATTTCACAGGCATCGCTCCACATAAATCAGTATGAACTAAACCTAACACCTCTTTGGACCTATTTATAGAATTTTTAGGAAAAGGCAACTTCGTCTGTTTGCCTTCTATACAAGCAACACATGACTTATAATTGTCATTATTAAAATGAATACCAGAAACCATACCTTTCATGGCTGTCATACTCCTCGAGTTCAGATGTCCCAGCCTCCTATGCCAAACCTCTTGTGAAGCCATGCAGCTGTCAGCAGGTCCGCTGGCCTCCTCGCAAGCATCACTCTCCACACCATGTGTAGTCGTGCAGCCGTCAGCTGATCCGCTGGTCACTCCGCTGTCACCGCTCTCCACACCCTGGGGTTCCATGGCACTCTCCAAAGCTGTACAACTCAAGGCAAAACCTAATGTGTCTAGTTGATAGACACCATTTACATATGTAGCTGTGGCTACGACCTCATTTTTATCAAAAAATTTACATCGTTTATTATTAAAAACAATTTGATAACCTTTTCTAGAAAGTTCGCTAACTGACAACAGATTTACAGATAATTTAGGAACATAATGAACATTACTAATAGTTTTTACACAATCTTTCAAATGTACCCGAACATTTCCGCAACCTACGGACGATAGTCTTTCTCCGTTGGCAACATTCACTTCCAGCGAGTCTATTGTTCTAAAGTCAAACATCACGCTCCTGTCGTTACACATGTGATTGGTAGCCCCGGAGTCCACATACCACACATCATTCCGAAGCCCGACCGATAGTGCCAACACCAGCGCCTTCTCTTTGGCCGAAGAGCTATCCTTCTTGAAAGGTTTCTTGTCACTGTAGTTATTCGAGGGACAATCCGGTTCTACTTTCCATTAACGGACCACGATTTTGGGGGGAGGGGGTGAGGGGGGAGGAGTAGGGGGAGGGTGGCAACCCCTCCCTAAAGTTTGAAAGTTAGGAGATGGATACTTTTTTTTTAATGGTTAAAAAAAAACTAAAAATATGTAAATTAAGCAGGGGAGGCTAAAAAAAGGTGGGGAGAGGGGAGGGGACGTACGTACAAAATTTCGCACGTAAAAAAAGTCGTTTCTGGCGCTTCGCCGGCCGCTGCCGCGGCACGCTCGCTTCGCTCGCTCGGCTTGCGCGCTGGGTTCATGTACACCTAACATGCTCGTCGCTACGCTCCTCGCACCTATCGTGTGACCTGAGGTCCTTTAGTAGTGCTACCAACCTAGTGCGCCGCCATTAAACGTAAAAAATTGCGACACAGGTCTAAAATTATTTTTTTTACCTAGAAAATCTTAATTTTTAGTTTTTTTTTCTCGCGTATTATTTGGTTCCTAAACATAAAATTTCGTATACGTGTACCAAATCATGAGTTCTTTACATAAAAAAAATATGAATTCGGAACTCGTGGTCCGCTAATGGAAAGGTGAGCCGACAATCCTTCTTGAGATGGCCGTGTTTCTTGCACTTGAAGCATTTAGGTCCACTTTGATGTTTCCTGGCAACAAGCGCTGACTCTCCGTGCATGCATACCTTCATGTCTGTCATCACGTCGCTGAGATTCCTGGAGAAACTTGGTCTTGACTATTTCGCTGATCAGCTTTGCATTGGAGTTCTCTAAGGCCATGATCAGGGGGTCGTAGTCAGGTGTCAACCCGCTGAGCATCAGAACTGCAACAAACTCGTCATCCAACGGGAACCCGACGTCACTTAATTGTTGTGAGAGATCTGTTACCTTCGTTATGTAACTTTCCATGGTGCCGCATTCGCTCAGCTTGGTCGCAAACAGCATCCGCATCAAACCAAGCCGCCTGCTTAAACCCTTATCCTCGAAAGCTTTATGCAAATTTTGCCATGCATCATATGGTGTCGCTGCATTTCTTACGTAGGTACTGGAAAACGCTGCTGTGGACAGATAAGCATATTTTAGCTAAAGATTTTGATTCTTCTTTGCGTCCTGGCTACCAGCCGCCGACTCGATGCACTCATGGAGGTCTTCATGCATTAATACCATTCTAAGCTCGAACTTCCAATTGTTCCAGTTATCGATGCCGCGTAGTTTACTGATTGGTATCGACGACGATGAAATAGTTGCACCGGACATCTTGTTGCATTGACCACACCACGTTCACAATCGAGGTTAAGTTGCCGAAATCTAATTTTACGTATTTTTCGCCGAAATAATAATTTGTATTGTAAAACAAGCCTACTGGGCCCATAACCTGATGGGTTAAAGCGAAAAATAATAAGTAATTGTTTAGATTCACAACGATTTTAATTTCAGTAAAGCAGGGAACGGGCGAACAGCGAGAGGCGAACCACAGAGTAGGCAACAGTGTTGCCAGATGAGTGACATTGACATTTCGTTTACAAACCTAACAGTAACTATCAACCTCCAATGCTGATTTATATTGATTGTTGTACTTACTATTCTTTCATTCATTGTTACAGCTCACATCTTGCTTTGGCGACAACACCACCATTGACTACGAGGAAAACACATACAAACATTATTACTATCCAACATCTGACGATGACGAGGGTGCATCTTCGACTCCACACCCCGTCCAGAAGAGAAACAGACCAGACAGTGAATCTCTGAATGAGTTTTTCGAAGAGCCTTCAAAGAAGAAAAAAGCTAAACTACTATCGTCTTCCGTGGGGCGAGCAACAAATGATGGGATGTCATACATATCTACTAATAAAGATGATGGATCAACAGCAACTCATAAATCGACATCTATGACTTGAAAAAATTGGCAAACGTCCCACCAACAGATCATTGGAAACATGCAGAAGTAAGAGTGAAGTACTACAACAAAGCAAAGACTAACCACCACCAACGAACTCGACAGTTAATTTATAATATAACAAAAGAAATTTCATCATCATCTGACTGCAAGAAATATACATTTAAACATAAAGATTGAATCAAAATAATAATCCATATTGGTTGGTACTTGGTCGTCTTGAGCAGTAGTCTTCAATTATATTTTACTAGAAGTTCTACAACAAAGAGACAGACATCTAACCAACATCAATGAGTTTCCTCGGAAACTACTGGTTTGATTTCAATGCGGTTTTTTACATTCAAAAGTTTCATTTCAGAACAGGTTCTTAGGCATATTCCATGGTGATAGACCACCAGGGGGCGCGGCAGAAACCAGATAAGTCACACTTGAAAAGTTCTAAATACTACTAAACTTAAAGTTTATCAGCGATAGTTCTTAGATATGTGTTACGGTTTATGGTGTTTAGCCGCTAGAGGGCGCTGCAGTAATAATTTTTCCAATGGGTTTGTAGTTTTAATATTTGGAATCTGCTCTTCATCGGCCATTCTCGTAATACTTTCGCCATTATTAAATGCACTGAAACTTAACAAGTACATGTTATGATTTTATTTTTCTCTTAGCTGTATTTCAACCAAGTTAAAACACATGAACCTTTTTTAACTAGGTACTCGTTATCATGTGAACACCATATTTCTTTGTCGAGTAAACATTAAACGTTCAATATCGAAATGCTTTTCAACTACTCCAACTATTTGATTCCGCAATCATAATTACTTTGTCCATTAATTTAATTTATCATACCATTACTTAGAGCTTTATCAAATACTTTCACAAATTTTGTTCCGAGAGTCTTAATACCTTTTTTCATTATTTTATCATTTATTTGCTTCCAGTATCATAACAAAGTTTTGTTTACTTGTATTACTCGTATAACTACATTTTATCTATGATTGACAAACACATCTAATGATCTAAACTAGTATAAGAACGATCGCACCGTAGCATTACCTAACAAAGTGCTATTCACTGCCATCGAAAAAATATGTGAGTATTATATTTTACATACTTTACACTTGTTTCTGATTTTGTGACTTGTTTGTAACTATCAACCTCCAGTGTATTCCATAATGCTGATTTGTATTTATTGTCGTACTTACTATTCTTTGTGTTCATTGTTATAGCTTACATCTTGCTTTGGTGACAACACCACCGTTGACTACGAAGAAAACACATACATACATTATTTCTTTCCGACATCTGATGATGATGAGGGTACATCTTTGACTCCATATACTATCCAGATTAGAAGAGAAACGGACCGAACAACGAATCCCTGAACGAATTTTTTGAAGAGCTTTCCAAGAAGAAAAAAGGCTAAACTACAATCGTCTACTGTGGGGCGAGCAACAAATGATGGGATGTCTTACATAATCTACTAATACAGATGATGGATCAACAGCAACTCATCTGATAAAAATCGACATCTATTACCTGAAAAATTGCAAAAAACTAATCCAATTGACATGTGACTTGGTAGAAATTGATTGCTCAGAAGAATTATCGACTTATACAACTGCTCCTGCCTGATTACAAAGGATCTTCATTGATCTGAAAACAATCATGTATGCTATAGTAGATGTTCAAGGATTCAAAAGCGAACTAAATGAGTTTATTCTTAAATAAGTAGCAGTTTTGTCGAATAGAAGAGTGTTTGTAATGCTTATAAAACCACCATTCCCATTTTATAACTTAACAAAGAAAGAAAGAATACACGTATCTTGGGTAGAAAAAAATAGAGGGATATATTGGAATCAAGGATATATACCTTTTATGAATTATAAGAATATTTTAAACGAAATTTTAGAGCATAAATTATGTATATTTACTAAAGGATGTGAAAAGGTGGTGTGGTTAAAAAGTATGTTACAAAATAATAATATTCAAAATTTAGAACACAGAAATTGTCCAAGTTTGATGTCATTTTATGAGAAGTATCTGTATTCACCCGATATTGTTAGTTGTATGCATCATGATAATGTATGTGCTTTGAAAAATGTTTGTTCCCTAAACAAATGGTGTAAAGAAAATAATGTTTAGAAAAAATAATAAACTGTGAAATATAGATAAAAAAATGTTTTATTATGAACGTTACACACATAAATACAACAGGAACTTTTCTATACTAAAATATGAGTAAACGTTTTAAGACAATGGATATGGTGTTCACATGATAATTGATTGTAAGTGTGACAAAAAGTTAATAAAATAATGAACAAAGTCATTGTGATTGTGGAATCAAACAGTTAAAATACAAGTTAATAAAGCAGTTCGATATTGTATGAGTAAGCGTTGATCGATTAAATACTCAAACGATTATTAAAGTTAAGATCTTAGTAGGTATATATAAACCATGAAAAGAATGCGTCTACGCATGCGTCTTTCTATTTTTGTAAGTTTGCCAATTAATCAAGATTTTTTCCAATATTTTCAAATTTTTATTTTTTTATTTTAACTACATATTCAGTAAGGTGGTTTGATATCCCCATTTTATTTTTAGATATACGTATTAAAAATGAAGCTGTAATGAAAAGTCTTTAATAAATCTAATATACTAGAACCTAAAGAGATGGGTTTATTGAACAAAAGTATAATCTTTTGTAATTGAACTGCTACTAAGCTATCAGAGAAAACTAAAAGATTATGAAATTCAGGTTTGGAAATCAGATCAGATGCACCTTTCGGTTAACCTCAATTTTCTCAATGAGTTAATAGTTCAACGTTTACTCTTTTTCAATATTTTCCATAATCTTACCAAAAATTTAGTTATTTATTAATTTATCTAATTTTACCAAGTCTGATATTTCTAATGTATGGAATGATATATTTAAATCTTTGTATTTTTATTTTAATCAAAGACTTTCTATGCACTTAAATAACATTTAAACCCATATCTAAAGTAAAAAAAATATATTATTTTGCATAATGTAACAACAAAAGCATATCAAATGTTTGGTTTTATATTTAACTAAGTGGTTCATTTCAGGAATCATCATTCGAATTCGCATCTGTTGTACAGCATAATACTCACATTAATGCACTTCAACGGAAACAGATTTTTTTATTGTTTAACAATATAATTACATGAAAAAACTGTTTGAAGTCTTTGGACTACCATAAAACAATACGTGATCTTAATAATACATTTTTCTTAATAAAGTAATAAATCCCCATTTTGTTTCTTCAACTTACTAAGTCGTATTTGACTAGGAATATTGTGAAAAATAAAACTTACACTCACCTAAACTTTTAGAAATTACATTCTATGTAAAACAAATTACCTACTTAAAAAAATAGAATCGCTGCATGGTCTGCTAATACAAAATATGAATTTGAAAATGAGAAATTTTATTTCCATATCAACAAATGTTGATTTTTTTAAACTATTTGAAATTATTCAGTTAATTCGCGAATCTTTTTTTAAATAAGTTTTACATAAAGGTACACTTCAAGATTATTTAGATTATTTTATTTTTAAATCAAATGGAATGTAATTAAAAAAATCAAGAACTATATTGAATTTTACTTGGTAAATCTTTTAAAAAGAAAGATGTTGACTTTTCAACTTACTAATTCGTATTTCACTAAATTGTTTTCCATTTTGTAAAAAGAATTACTTAAAACAAATCTTTGCATGATCTCAATACGAAACATAAATTTGAAAATGTTTTTTTTTATTTCTATATCATTTTTAAACGATTTGAAATCATTTAATAAATTCGTGAATCTTTTTTTTAATACTTCTAACATAAAAGTGCACTTCAAAATTATTTAGATTATTTTATTTTTAAATCAAATGGAATGTAATTTAAAAAATCAAGAACTATATTGAATTTTACTTGGTAAATCTTTTAAAAAGAAAGATGTTGACTTTTCAACTTACTAATTCGTATTTCACTAAATTGTACAAAACAAAAGCTACACTTTTTGGAATTCCATTTTGAAAAACGAAGTACTTAAAACAAATCTATGCATGATCTTAATACGAAACATGAATTTGAAAATGAAAATTTTTATTTCTATATCATTAACCATTTATTTTAAAACGATTTGAAATTATTTAATAACATCGCGATTCTCTTTTAAAATTACTTCTAAGATAAAGACACACATCAAGATTTTTAAAATCAATATTTTGTTTACAAATGGAATAATATAAACAAAAATCAGAAACAATGTATTTTTACTAGGTAACTTTTTTCGATGAAATATTGGTAAGATATTAAACATCATAAAAATGCTTATAATAAAATATCAAAGATTTAAATATATCATTCCATACATTAGAAATATCAGACTTGGTAAAATTAGATAAATTAATAAATAACTAAATTTTTGGTAAGATTATGGAAAATATTGAAAAAGAGTAAACGTTGAACTATTAACTCATTGAGAAAATTGAGGTTAACCGAAAGGTGCATCTGATCTGATTTCCAAACCTGAATTTCATAATCTTTTAGTTTTCTCTGATAGCTTAGTAGCAGTTCAATTACAAAAGATTATACTTTTGTTCAATAAACCCATCTCTTTAGGTTCTAGTATATTAGATTTATTAAAGACTTTTCATTACAGCTTCATTTTTAATACGTATATCTAAAAATAAAATGGGGATATCAAACCACCTTACTGAATATGTAGTTAAAATAAAAAAATAAAAATTTGAAAATATTGGAAAAAATCTTGATTAATTGGCAAACTTACAAAAATAGAAAGACGCATGCGTAGACGCATTCTTTTCATGGTTTATATATACCTACTAAGATCTTAACTTTAATAATCGTTTGAGTATTTAATCGATCAACGCTTACTCATACAATATCGAACTGCTTTATTAACTTGTATTTTAACTGTTTGATTCCACAATCACAATGACTTTGTTCATTATTTTATTAACTTTTTGTCACACTTACAATCAATTATCATGTGAACACCATATCCATTGTCTTAAAACGTTTACTCATATTTTAGTATAGAAAAGTTCCTGTTGTATTTATGTGTGTAACGTTCATAATAAAACATTTTTTTATCTATAGTTCACAGTTTATTATTTTTTCTAAACATTATTTTCTTTACACCATTTGTTTAGGGAACAAACATTTTTCAAAGCACATACATTATCATGATACATACAACTAACAATATCGGGTGAATACAGAGACTTCTCATACAATGACATCAAACTTGGACAATTTCTGTGTTCTAAATTTTGAATATTATTATTTTGTAACATACTTTTTAACCACACCACCTTTTCACATCCTTTAGTAAATATACATAATTTATGCTCTAAAATTTCGTTTAAAATATTCTTATAATTCATAATTTTAAGTTTTAAAATGGGAATGGTGGTTTTATAACCATTACAAACACTCTTCTATTCGACAAAACTGCTACTTCTTTGGGAATAAACTCATTTAGTTCGCTTTTGAATCCTTGAACATCTACTAAAGCATTCATGATTGTTTTCAGATCAATGAAGATCTTTTGTAATCAGGCAGTATAAGTCGATAATTCTTCTGAGCAATCAATTTCTACCCAGTCACATGTCAATTGGATTAGTTTTTTGCAATTTTTCAGGTCATAGATGTCGATTTTTATCAGATGAGTTACTGTTGATCCATCATCTGTATTAGTAGATTATGTAAGACATCCCATCATTTGTTGCTCGCCCCACAGTAGACGATTGTAGTTTAGCCTCTTTTCTTCTTGGAAAGCTCTTCAAAAATTCGTTCAGGGATTTGTTGTCCGGTCCGTTTCTCTTCTAATCTGGATAGTATATGGAGTCAAAGATGTACCCTCATCATCATCAGATGTCGGAAAGAAATAATGTATGTATGTGTTTTCTTCGTAGTCAACGGTGGTGTTGTCACCAAAGCAAGATGTAAGCTATAACAATGAACACAAAGAATAGTAAGTACGACAATAAATACAAATCAGCATTATGGAATACACTGGAGGTTGATAGTTACAAACAAGTCACAAAATCAGAAACAAGTGTAAAGTATGTAAAATATAATACTCACATACTTTTTCGATGGCAGTGAATAGCACTTTGTTAGGTAATGCTACGGTGCGATCGTTCTTATACTAGTTCAGATCATTAGATGTGTTTGTCAATCATAGATAAAATGTAGTTATACGAGTAATACAAGTAAACAAAACTTTGTTATGATACTGGAAGCAAATAAATGATAAAATAATGAAAAAAGGTATATGGGACCTTTGGAATGAAAGATACGGATCTCGGATACAATATTTAATACTTTAAACACAGACTTGTAATTAATTTCAATCGGATAAAGCAAATCGCGGCGTCTATGAGTCGGTATTTAAACGGCACGGCGAGATGGTGGCGAGCAGGCAAGGGACTCCGCTGACGTCGCTCGCAGCTTTTATAGGCTGCCCCCCACGCCGCTCCCGCGATCCGCGGGCGTCTGGCGCGCGGTAGCATAGTGATGTGTGTTGCATGTAGGGATGTGCACCACACCACCCCCCTGGGAATGTCAGTGTTCGACCTGGAAACGAGAAGGAAAATTAACACGACGACCCGATCGAGTAATCTTTGGCTTTGGGTTGTCTGTCTGTATGCGAATAGGTGTCGCCTCCTGCTCAGCCAGCTTGTGTGCTGGCTTAACTCTGTCGATTGATACTGTGACAGGTCCTCTGGGTAAGTCAATTGTCATAGTTTTGTCAGTTCGAGATAGAACTTTGTAAGGCCCGGTGTAAGGAGGCTCCAACGCTCCCCGTAGCGCGTCCTTGCGCAAGAATATGTGTGTGGCTGTCTCGAGCTTTTCATTTACAAAAATAGGCTTATTACCATGCCTGGTGACTGGCTCACTCCTTAACTGGGACATCTGCTTGCGGAGCGTGGCTATGAACTCTGGTACTAGGGGGCCATTTGAGTTATAAGCGTGAAAGAACTCACCGGGGATCCTGAGTGCCTCACCATAGACCATTTCAGCTGCTGATGCTCCAATGTCTGGTTTCCATGCTGTTCGCAGTCCCAGTAAGGCGGCCGGCAGGGTGTCTGTCCATTTGGTGTCTTCGTGGGCCATAATAGCTGCTTTCAAGGTGCGGTGCAGCCTCTCTACCATCCCGTTCGCTGCTGGATGGTAGGCCGTTGTGTGCCGGATCTGTGTACCACAAAGATTTGTAAGACATTTGAATAAATGTGAGTTAAATTGTCTTCCCTGGTCAGTTGTGATTACGGCAGGACAACCGAAGCGTGATATCCAGGTATCAAGTAGGGCCTTGGCCACTGTCTCTGCGGTGATGTCTCGCAAGGGCTTTAACTCTGGCCAGCGCGTGAACCTGTCGATGATGGTTAAACAATATCTGAAGTCATCGGATGGAGCTAGCGGGCCGATCAAATCGCAGTGTATGTGGCTGAATCGTCCTTTCGGTAGTTGAAACGTAACCGTTGGCGACGACGTATGCCTCTGTACCTTACTTCTTTGGCACGATTCACAAGCGCTAGTCCACTCTTTGCAGTCCTTTTTAATAGAGGGCCAGACGTACCTGTCCGTCATCAGTTTTACTGTGGTTCTCACTCCTGGGTGGCTTAAACTGTGTGCTGCGTTGAACCACTGTCGCCGAAGTCTGGCTGGGATGTACAGCCGAGTTCTCTCCTTTGACACGTCGCAGTACACTTGTACGTCTGCTCCGTGCACCGGAATCAACTGTAAATTCAAAGAAGTATTTTTATTTTGTAAAAGCTCTCGCAGTTCGACATCCTGCTTTTGTTCACTTGCTAATGCTTTATAATCGGGTGTAGCAGATATTACTTCCACCCGTGACAGTGCGTCAGCCGTTGTATTATCTTTGCCAGCGATGTGTTGAATTTCAGTAGTAAACTGTGATATGAAATCTAGTTGATTGTATTGACGAGGTGAACATTGTCTGTTTCTTTGCTGAAACGCGTACATGAGAGGCCTGTGATCTGTGTATATTACAAAGTGCCTGCCTTCTATGATGAATCGAAAGTGTTTAACGCTTTCGTATATCGCCAGTAGTTCTCTGTCATAGGCGCTGTACATCTGCTGTGTCTTGTTAAGCTTCTTAGAGAAAAATGCTAAGGGTTGCCACTTACTGTCAACTTGTTGCTGTAAGACAGCGCCCACTGCCGAGCTGGAAGCGTCGGTCACAAGGGCAAGCTGCGCATCGATTACTGGATGTGCCAGTAGGGTAGCTCGTTGAATGCTGGACTTACATTTGTCAAATGCTCGTAGTGCTTCTGGAGTCCATGTTAGTGGCTGCGTCCCTTTTACTTTAGGGCCCGCTATCATTGCATGAAGTGGAGCCTGGTCCTCTGCTGCTTGTGGTATGAAACGGCGGTAAAAATTGATCATCCCCAGAAATCTTCGCAGGCCATTAATGGTTTTTGGTGGGGGGTACTCCTGTATTGCTGCCACTCTATCTTGCAAGGGTTGGGTGCCTTCAGCAGAGACGTTGTAGCCGAGAAATGTGACCTCCCGTTGACCAAAACAACATTTAGATTCATTCAAAATGAGTCCATACCTTTCTAGTCTCTCGAATATTTGCTGCAGATGTTCCATGTGTTCCTGCGGGTTTTTCGAAAATATCAAAATGTCATCTATATACGCGTAACAAAACTCCAGGCCTCTGAGTACCTCATCGACAAATCTTTGAAATGTCTGAGCAGCGTTGCGTAGACCGAAGCACATGAAGGGAAATTCAAACATCCCGAAGGGCGTGGTGATCGCTGTCTTCGGAATATCGTCCTTGAAGATTGGTATGTGATTGTATGCTTTTACCAGGTCTATTTTGCTGAACACCTGTGATCCGGCTAGCCGTTGAGAAAAATCTTCAATATGTCTTACTGGATAACGGTCGGGCACCGTCCGTGCATTCAAGGCTCTGTAGTCCCCGCATGGTCTCCAGCTGTCCCCGGCCTTCGGCGCCAGGTGTAGTGCAGAAGCCCACGGAGAGTCTGATCTGCGTGCTGTTCCATTCTGTAGCATCTCGTCAAACAGCATCCTTGCACATTTAAGGCGGTCTGGTGCTAACTGGCGTGGTCTGCAGTACACCGGTGGCCCAGGTGTTGTTTTGATATAATGAACGGTATTGTGCCTTACCTCTCTTGGTGTTCCAGATGGTTTAGTAATGCTTGGGTACCTCGCTAGTAGTTGGTGGTACTCGCTGCTGCCGCTTATGACTTTCACGCTTGACACCTGGCACTCCGTCAGACTCCCCGCTGTAGACAACGTTGTTATTCCGTCCAACAGTCGTCCGTTCTTGCAGTCTACAAGAAGGCCAAAATGAGAAATAAAATCCACACCAATTATAGGTTTATCGACTTCCGCTACCACGAAGTCCCAGGTAAAATCCCTGCGTAGGCCGAGATCCAAGTGCATGGTCAGCGTCCCATACGTCCGTATGGTGGTCCCATTTGCCGCTGACAAATTGTAATCGGTGGGTTTCTTAGCTAGTCGACTAAATCTGCGAGGTAGTACACAAAGGTCTGATCCTGTATCTACTAGGTACTTTATTCTACTTTTCTTGTCTGTGATAAAGAGGCGGCTGGTAGAACGACAGTCAGCAGAGGCCGCGTCTATTGACTGCCGCGCTCGTTTTCCGATTTCGGTTTAGTATAATTACATGGAAATGTGCACCTGTTTGCTCGGTCCCCAAACCTGGTGTGGTACCAACACACGCCCGGTGAAGACTTCTGGTCCCGGCTTCTCGCCCTCGATCTTGATGCATTGCGGGAGCGAGAAGTAGCACGTTGGCGTGGCCGGCCGAAGCTGATCTTGGATATTTGTTGGCTGAGCTCGGCTTGGAGTCGTGCTGTAATCAATTTGTCAATTTTATTCATTAAATAATCAAAGCTGGAACTCATTGAAGGGTTGGCAGCTGGTGAGCACGTGCTCGGCCCAGGGTTCTCAAAATGGCGGCCGCCGGTTTGATTCGGCGTGGCACAATTCGGCGTTGCCGCCGATGCTACTTGTGGGTTCTCGGGGCCTGTTATTTCACAAATTTTATCTGCTAGTTCAGCCATTTGTTCAAGCGTTAATGAGGTTTGAGTTACTATTATAGCCTGTACATAAGTAGGTAACCTGTCCATCCACATGCCACGCAATATTTCGTCAGAAATTCCGCCATCAGCCATGCTTTTCATATGCCTTAAAAACTGAGAGGGTTTTCTATCACCAAGCTCTTCCCGGCACAACAAATGCTTTATTTGTTGTTCGCGTGAAATTGACAGTCGTTTAAATAGCTCGTTTTTAAGCTTTTCGTATCGGCCTGTAGCAGGGGGGTTTTTAATTAAATCTTTAATTTCTTTTGCGTACCTGTGATCTAGCTGCGAAACCACAATACCGAATTTTGTTGCGTCATCCCGGATTCCCGACACAACGAATTGGGCATCCGCCTGGGCGAACCACACCTCGGGGTCTTCGGACCAAAATGGCGGCAAGCGTACGGCCACGCGCTCCACCGCCGCTGGCCCCGTTGTTGCTGCTGGTGCTGTCGTTGCGTTGGCCTTCCCGGCCGACCCGCCGGCTTCGTCGCTGTTGTCCCCTGCTGTCATTTTACTTGCCGATCGCGAGATTCCCGGGAGCTCGTTTGCGGGTGCCGCGTGGCGTGGGTGCTCCGATCTATCTATCAACAACCGTACGAAGGTCGATGCGCGTTCTTTTCGCGTGGGTCACCACTATGGGACCTTTGGAATGAAAGATACGGATCTCGGATACAATATTTAATACTTTAAACACAGACTTGTAATTAATTTCAATCGGATAAAGCAAATCGCGGCGTCTATGAGTCGGTATTTAAACGGCACGGCGAGATGGTGGCGAGCAGGCAAGGGACTCTGCTGACGTCGCTCGCAGCTTTTATAGGCTGCCCCCCACGCCGCTCCCGCGATCCGCGGGCGTCTGGCGCGCGGTAGCATAGTGATGTGTGTTGCATGTAGGGATGTGCACCACAGGTATTAAGACTCTGGGAACAAAATTAGTGAAAGTATTTGATAAAGTTCTAAGTAACTGTATGATAAATTAAATTAATGGACAAAGTAATTATGATTGCGGAATCAAATAGTTGGAGTAGTTGAAAAGCATTTCGATATTGAACGTTTAATGTTTACTCGACAAAGAAATATGGTGTTCACATGATAACGAGTACCTAGTTAAAAAAGGTTCATGTGTTTTAACTTGGTTGAAATACAGCTAAGAGAAAAATAAAATCATAACATGTAAAGTCCGTTCGCTCAGATAGTGTCGCCCTTTTATCTCGCCGCCTTTGCACGTGCCGCTTCTTGTCAATGGATGCCGCCGCATAAACAAAGGATACCGCGTGCGGCGTACACCCACAAGTCAATTTGGCTTTAGGCAGTTTTCATAGAAGTGCCTAGTGAAAGGTTGTGTTTGTTACCGGTATTCCTGTCTCTGAACACAAATGCTTGCGGGTGTACCGACACTATCTAAACGAACAGACTTTACTTGTTAAGTTTCAGTGCATTTAATAATGGCGAAAGTATTGCGAGAATGACCGATGAAGAGCAGATTCCAAATATTAAAACTACAAACCCATTGGAAAAATTATTACTGCAGCGCCCCCTAGCTGTTAAACACCATAAACCATAACACATATCTAAGAACTATCGCTGATAAACTTTAAGTTTAGTAGTATTTAGAACTTTTCAAATGTGACTTATCTGGAATATGCCTAAGAACCTGTTCTGAAATGAAACTTTTGAATGTAAAAAACCGCATTGAAATCAAACTAGTAGTTTCCGAGGAAAATGGTGAGAGACAAACATACAAACACATATTTGTAAAGTATTTTAAGTTCTGTGTGGAATAAATGAGTTAAAATTTATTTTAATCTTTATTTTAAAAACCTTTGAAATATATAAAAACAAGTAAATGTTACAAAATAAATCGTTTGTTCATTTTCAAATCATAACCTATATTTTACATTTCAAAATAACATAAATTATAAATCAATTATAGAAACTCATTGATGTTGGTTAGTTGTCTGTCTCTTTGTTGTAGAACTTCTAGTAAAATATAATTGAAGACTACTGCTCAAGACGACCAAGTACCAACCAATATGGATTATTATTTTGATTCAATCTTTATGTTTAAATGTATATTTCTTGCAGTCAGATGATGATGAAATTTCTTTTGTTATATTATAAATTAACTGTCGAGTTCGTTGGTGGTGGTTAGTCTTTGCTTTGTTGTAGTACTTCACTCTTACTTCTGCATGTTTCCAATGATCTGTTGGTGGGACGTTTGCCAATTTTTTCAAGTCATAGATGTCGATTTATGAGTTGCTGTTGATCCATCATCTTTATTAGTAGATATGTATGACATCCCATCATTTGTTGCTCGCCCCACGGAAGACGATAGTAGTTTAGCTTTTTTCTTCTTTGAAGGCTCTTCAAAAAACTCATTCAGAGATTCACTGTCTGGTCTGTTTCTCTTCTGGACGGGGTGTGGAGTCGAAGATGCACCCTCGTCATCGTCAGATGTTGGATAGTAATAATGTTTTTTATTGTTTTCCTCGTAGTCAATGGTGGTGTTGTCGCCAAAGCAAGATGTGAGCTGTAACAATTAATAAAAGAATAGTAAGTACAACAATCAATATAAATCAGCATTGGAGGTTGATAGTTACAAACAAGTCACAAAATCAGAAACAAGTATAAAGAAAGTATGTAAAATATTATAATACTCGCATCCATATTGGTTGTCTTGAGTTTACTTGAGCAGTAGTCTACTTTTTCGATGGCAGTGAATAGCACTTTGTTAGGAAATGATACGATGCGATCGTTCTTATACTAAGTTCAGATCATTAGATGTGTTTGTCAATCATTGATAAAATGTAGTTATACAAGTAATTAAAACTTGTTATGATACTGGAACCAAATAAGTGATAAAATAATGAACAAAGTTATTAAGATTCTTGAAACAAAATTTGTGAAAGTAGTTGATAAAGTTGTAATGCTGTAATGGTATGACAGATATTTAATAAATTAATTTCAAACATTTCGATATTGAATGAGTAAACCTTTAAGATATATGACATGTGGTTTGACTTGGTTGAAATACAGCTAAGAGAAAACCATACGTAGTCGATAAGTTAAGGTGCAGTAAATAATAGTGGATGTATCGCGAGCATGGGTGATGAAAAGCAGTACCACATCTATCAAGAAAAACTGTAGAAGGCACTGAGAAAAATTCCCATACAAATTACTGTAGCGAATGTTTTTACACGTGTTATTTTTATGAATTGTATAACTGATCGCGTTAGGGTTACTGTTTCTAAATATAAAAATCAAAAAGTAACATGAGTGTGGGCGATTAGTAAATAAGGAGCATCGGGGAAGGTGATTAAGGATTATGTAATTAAGGAGAAACATTAAAACATGAACTCGAGTATGTCATTAGCGTCGAGGTGTCATTAACAAGGATTCATTAGTTAATCAACTAGGATTGAATTCAGCAAAAACGTATCTCGGAAACGGTTATAAATATCGCTTCGGGACCCACTGCAATCGATTCAAATGGGGGGGTTTTAATTTTTTTTTTTTTTTAGGATTGGTTGACCCCGAAGTCGAGAGTTGGAACACATGGAGTTCAGGCTCAGAAGTGAGCTTGAACTCTCGAATCCTCACTACTATTATGACGTTGGGAATATTGTCGCGGGCTTACGGACTATAAGAAATCCATACATGCGAAAGTAAGCTCTGTGTGTCTGTCTGTTACGGAGATAGAGTAGAGCTTGATAAAGGATATAGGTTACTTTTTATCGTGAAATAACAGTTGAAGAGGCTGAAATAGGGCATGAATTTTTTTATGAAAGTTCCTCGGTTTCAAAGCTACGATCTTCAAATGTATTGAGGCTGACAATTAAAAATTTATATTGTGTGTCTCAGTGTTTTTGGTAATTCCACCCCCAAAGGGGTGAAATGGGGGATGAAGTGGTGAACAGAATATGCTTCATTTTTTAACACGTTTTTATTAGGTTGCTTTCGCGTTTGTTTGTTTGTGTGTTTCTCCACAAAGTTTGCGAACGATTTTATCCTAGCTTTCCGATAAGCTAGAGACTTGAAACTTTGAACATAGGTCAGAACTGGAAGGCAATGCAATATTATGGTGTAATTGAGCTGGTCTGATGATGAAGCCGGAAGAAGACCACAGGAACTCTATGATGAAATCATACAAACCCATCGTGTTTGGTCTTGTTAGCATCGTCTTGACGAGTACTCTAATGGGAGACGAGGTCCAGGGTCTGATGATGAAGCCGAAAGACCATGCCATAGGAACTCAATATTGAAACCGTGCAACCCCATCAAATTTGGGCTCGTTTGAATCGTCTTGACAAGTTCTTTGTTGGGAAATAGTTTCCAGGGTCTGATGATGGAGCCTTAAAAAGGCCTCTGGAACTCGGTAATAAAACCATGCAACCCCATCGAGATTGGGCTCGTTTGAATCGTCTTGACGAGTACTTTGTTGGGAAATAGTGTCCAGGGTCTGATGATGGACCCTTAAAAAGGCCTCTGGAACTCGGTAATAAAACCATGCAACCCCATCGAGTTTGGGCTCGTTTGAATCATCTTGACGAGTACTTTAATGGAAAATAGTGTCCGAGGATCTGATGATGGAGCCGGAGGAAGGCCATAGACACTCTATAAGAAAACCATGCTTACCCATCGAGTTTGGGCTCGTTTGAATCGTCTTGTCGAGTACTTTGTTGGGTAATAGTTTCCAGGGTCTGATGATGGAGCCGGAAGAAGGCCACTGGGACTCTGTAATAAAACCATGCAACCCCATCGAGTTTGGGCTCGTTTGAATCGTCTTGACGAATGCTCCGATAGGAGATGGTATATTTTTAGTCTTAGCTCTTTAACTTAAAAGCAGAAAATAAAAAATTACTGAAAAAAAATTTGTTTTAAAAACACGTTTTTAAAACGGATTAAATTATTACAAAAAATCGGACTAAAACATTAAAACGGACTAGTAAAAACAGACTAAAAAGTATCATTTAAAATTTTCTGTAAATGTTTATAACCTTATACCTACAGAAATTATAAACCTAAAAAACGTGGGGCGCATGCTAAAGACAATATGGATGATAAATTTTACAAAATGCGCCCCACGTTTTTACGTTTAAAATTTCTGTAGGTATAGGGTTATAAATATTTACAGAAAATTTTATTTGATACGTCTTTTAGTCTGTTTTTACTTGTCCGTTTTTGAAGTAAAAATCACTCAAATTATTATTAATGCCTAACTTGGAAACTAACGCAACGTATTTCGGTATCTAATGTATTTAATTTGATAAGGATTTATACTGTATCCTTCTAAATAAATTTCCAAATTACCGCGTTGTACTTGACCATTTATTTAGAAGATATATAACCTATTATATATCTTCTAAAAAAACTATAAGTTATTCTTAAAAGACAGATATATGCCATCGCGGACTTTTTGTAGATCTATAAAAGAGGAAAAATTTACAGTTCCATTTTACATTATTTTGTTATGGCTCCCAATGCAAGCTCCCAGTCGGCTTAATTTTTGCTGACCTCATAAGTCCTTAACTTATTATTTATTTATTTATTTATTTATTTATTCAAACATGTCTTAAAAGCTAACAGACGTCTCCATCCAAAGCGCTTATAAGATTAGATTACAAGGTACATAACCAGGCGCGGTCGCAGCCTGAAATTTTGGGGGGGGTCACTAATAAATTTTGTAAATTTATAGAAGCAGTGCCGGTTTTAGCACTACCAGCGCCTTGGGTAATATTTCTACGGGCGCCCCCTATATGCGATTCCAAGATTTTCAATTTTGCCTGTTAGTTAAAAAACGGCCGCGCAGCGCGTTTTTTTAGTCAGTTTCACATATTAATCTTGTAATCTTGCTTGTTTATAGTAAAAGTAACGGCCGCGCAGCGCGATTTTTTGTCAGTTTCAACTACTAATCTTGTAACCTTGCTTGTTAGTGGAAAAAAAATGGCCGCGTAGCGCAGTTTTTAGTCAGTTTCATCTGCTAATCTTCTAATTTTGCTTATTTCAGTAAAAAAAAACGCCACGCAGCGCGATTTTTAGTCAGTTTTATCTACTAATCTTGCTTGTGTATAGTAAAGAAAAACGGCCACGCAGCGCGATTTTTAGTCAGTTTTAACTACTAATCTTGTAACCTTGCTTGTTTATAGTAAATACCATTTTGGTGCGGAACCTTAAAAATGGCCGCGCAGCGCAGTTTTAGGTCAGTTTCGTCTGCTAAATTTCTAATTTTGCTTATTACAGAAAAAAAAATCGCGCTGCGCGGTAGTTTTTCCCATATTATATTACTATTAGTAATATAATATGGGAAAGAACTGGCCAAGTGCGAGTCGGACTCGAGAGCAAGGTTCCGTGCCAGGGGAACGGCAAAAGAGGTCGTGTATGTATGTATGGATCGGGGGTGTTAAGGCCTGGATTCATCTTAAGGCTAGTATATTCGAAATTGTGAGATTTGGTGTATTTTCGATTCATCAATAAGCAATCAAATGTTCCTTTATTTGGAATAGATGAAAATATATGCTTAGATTTTATAAACGACGTTGATTATCTTACAGTAAGAAATATGATATCCATATATTCAGTATAGTAAACCTGCAAATACAATAAAAACTTTAATTGATTTTATATTTTCTGAATAATACTTGGAGATTACAAATCCTTTACCCACAAATAATAGATATATGAATAGATTAAATGTTATGTGGAAGGATATTCAACGGTTACCTTTCAGTAAAAGTGACTCTTTCAGTAAAATAACGATAGAAACGGCGAATAGATGAAGAAATAAAAATGATGCCATTACTTTGCACAAGAAAGAAAAGTTAGAGACAGAGAGGGTTTGAAATATTTTTAAAATACCATAGTATGTAGTTAAACTCGTTCAGTTGACTGAAGAGACAATTGTAAGATGAGGCGACAAAATAGGGCATATACAACAGTACGTTACGTATGTGAGTAATATTCGTTGTTAGCGATATTATACCCCAAGTTGGTTGGTTAAACATAATATCATTGGGTTCTTGTTATCAAATCTTTGCTATTATTAAATAAAGCTATGCGTCGATTGCAAATAATAAAAGTGGTCTGATAACATATTTATTGATTATAACATTTTTCTTGGGAGGTTAGAATAGTGATAGACCAAAAGATGTATTCAAACGTACAGGGAAGGCTAAATCGATTGTGTCATTAGGAAGTTAGAACAATATTTGCGTATGTGAGGAGTTTTGTAAATTCTAGAATAAGCAAAACTAATTATATTTATAATTATAACTATCGTCAGTATCGAAGTAATTACGGGTTCCTATTATTATATTCACGTGATAGGTAGATTAGTTCAGGGAGAAATTACCCCATTATTGGGTAAATTAGAAAATTAGTGACAGGGCACTCTAAAAAATTAAGAACCAATAAGATTAAGCGTCATCAAGATTTTCGCAGAGGTAACTTTTCCGCATGTATATAAGGCCATGAGCGGGTGACGGGGCTCTTTTTCCTTTACTGACGCTCACCGAAGAAGACGCAAGCACACTTCCCGCTGTAAGATGGCTGCTGAACAAGTTTTTCTTTAACTCAAGACCGAAATAGTCAGCAAATAAGTGAAAGAAACGAAAGTCTATGTGTATAGGTCTTGCACGGGCAAGTTTCTAACCTTTGGGGTAATGTTTCAGACAAGCTTTAAATGGTAAAATTAAGGCCTGACTGAAATATATATAGTTTGGTTGCAAAGTTTACATCAAATTAACGTAGCTGTATCAAGTAAATTCAAGAATTATTGAAAATAGATTTTCTAAAACTAATTTCATATGAAATGAAATGTGGGAAAGGGAGTTTTTTTTTATCTTGAATAATTAAAAATAGGATTGTGTCGTATTGGGGCGATTCGCAATGGACTTTCGGGGTGGGTACTAGGTAAATTGAAGTTTATGATTGTGACGTCATAAACGGGCGGCCAATTCGTTGGTCTGCCTAGTTAGTCACATGATGTAAGCCTGCGTGACTTAATATGGAAAAAGGCTTCATCAAGTGCTGCCGCTAGAACGTAGTTCTGTTTTCCGTTTAAGCCCCGAGGGCAGGTTTTCATTATTCCTTGAGCTAGGGCCCCGGAATCGGCTCCTTCCCCTCCGATTCTGGCACGTAAAGGTTGATAGGTTATGCTAGGTGAGTGCCGCTCAAAACTGTACAGGAACGGGGCGACGTGTGGCGCTGGTAAGAACCACAAAAATTGGCATAGGAAATTCTCATGTAGTCTGAATTAGGCAGGTAAAATCATAGGTCAATTGTAGGGTTAATCGCGCGAAAATTAGGTAGAGTATCGCAAAAACCTGGGGGGTTTGTGATACTGGTGTTTTGAATCGTCGTCAATAGAGCGGAATAGGCGTATAATCTGCTAGGCAGGCATGTGGAACGAGTGAAAATCTAGTTAGGTAGGTCGTCACAATGTAAAATTAGCATTCTAGACTCGAAATTGTTGTAGGATAAGTTAGGCATAATTCAACAAAATGGCCGAATTATTATTTTTCGATAGGAAAATTGCAAGGTGCATTACAAAATGGCCGCTATTGGTTCACTAAGTGATGCATTTCATCCAAGCTAATTATGATAAACAACATGGCGGATCATGACAAAAGTAAATTAAAATTTATGATTTTTTAGGTTGTCATAGGCAGGTAAATGCGAGCAAGTTGGAGGGTTAAATGGGAACGTATTAGTGAATTTATTATCTTAAATTCTCAGTGGCATCTAAGGGTGTTGTGAAGTGGCATTGTAAATAAATTTCAGTGAATGAAAAATATCTACCTACTATTGTGCTAAAGCTAGCTGGACGCACAATCTAATTAACTAATAGACTATCAAATCATAATAGAAGTAATATCTTTGAATTGGGCTGATTTTACTAAATTTGACCATGGTTCAATCTGTTGACTATAAATAAAATAAAATATTTTGGTAATAAATGTGGATGAATGCTAAATAAAAGTCTGGGTGTAATGTTGACCCGTGATATTATTTGAGCCATGTCAATTCCAACTCATTAATATCACAAGACACAATTTTTGAGTAAGCTTCCACAAATTAACAAAATAATGCTCGGTATGTAGCACTAAACAATACTTTGACCAACATTTATATACTATGAAAGTATCAAATAAATTGGTGAATATGTTAAGTTCACGATTACTGGAATCAAAGTATTCTCTGAGTTAAATATTCTAAATCAAATTTAACAGTCGACTCAATTTAAGGGAAATCAATATCAAGTTTATCACACAATAATCATAAGAAGATTTATTCAATGCCATTTTGACAATGCAATCCAAAGCTATTGTTCAAAAGTAGGAAAGGTTTAACGCAAATATTTATTTATTATATGTCCCTAAATTTAATAAACTTTCCTTCTGAAATCCCTAGATTTTCCAGTACTTATTCCCTTTTTTTAAGTTCATAAATTGTAAGATTGAATTTATGTTGATATAAGATAAATCAGAATTTAGAAAAAAAAAGAAAAAAAATACATTTAATTTTGAATTCAGCCATCAAACTGAAATAAGAATATTTCAGTTGTGAAAAACTGGGAAATCGCTTGGAGCATTTTGCTTGTCCTCTTGTTGTTGGAAAGACTACAGACAAACATAGACTATTGATCATATATTTTATAGTACTTAATTTAAAGAATGATTGTAATTGGCTGATTCCTGGGGGAGAACTGTCCAGTCTGGTAAGTCGAGGTTCACCGTGACAGCGGGGAATTTGGGGCTGTCACCATTAGCCAGGCAACCACCCGGTTACAATCTATCATGAATATATAACACTAAAGATAGCAAATAAATTCTAAATCAGTGACGAAGACGGGTTTTCCCATACCTTGATTCAGGCGACTATAACTCCTTAACTTGCCTCGAATTATCTCTTATCTTGATAAACTAAGTCAACATTGGATGATTTACATTACTTAGAATAACGTTGTATATGACAAATAAACTAATATTTGGTAGCGGAGTAGAATTACCCAAACTCAACTTCTTTATAGCTCGAGTTACCTCCTTTTACCCTATTGTCTATTATGGCTCGATATACCCTCTTCTACCCTACTAATTTATAACAATACTCCAATTAACTCATAAATTCACTTTGACCAATTTCTATCAACATTGTTCATACTTACTTCATTCAGCGGTATGTAGTTGGAAACACTTATCTCTTTCCTATAGTATCTCCATTTCTAATCGCTAGAGGGCTATTAAAATCTCCATGGTATAGTAACAAATATTAAGAATTAGTATGAGATTAAAGTAAGCTTATTTAGGAAAATTGCAAACTTAAATTCTATTTCCCTGGTTATATCAAAAGAGTGATAATATCCATTTGGTAGTAATTTTATTAAGTAATAGTTGTAATAACAGGAATTGAGATCTAGTAATAAAAGCGAATACTTTTGTTGTAAGATGAGGAATCAATACCATTAACTAGGAAACCATCTGATTACATTCTTCCTTGGGTATAAACACATTAAACTAAAGATAGGCAACGACCAACTATGCAATCCAATAGCGATGAGCGAAGCCCCATTTGTTTAAGCACATACTTAACGTTACAAAATATACTTACTAAACTCACCTTGTAGTCAGAGCGTTGGTTTCATATCCTTTGTTCAGAGCTAGGACATCTATACATCAAATTAGACGAATAGTAATAAAGAAATAAATCATAAAAGCAAAACATTCAGATTTTCATAATATAATTTCAGTATTCGTTCTGGCATTAACATAGATAACTAGGTGAGAGACAACCCTAAGATACTTTTCCAAGATATTTATATAACATTATTCCTTTTAAAGTTAGAAAGTTAACAAATTCTAGAGATTTTCTAAAACTGCGGTCGGGCCGGTTATGATTATTAAAATTTGTCAAGTAAATTCAAGATATGAATTAAAACATTGTTGACATAGATAATAGATTCTTTATAACTGATAGTATAGTAGTAAAATAGGTAAATTCTCAATTTTTTATTAACACAGCAGGCGGTCACTAGTAATTCTTCGTTGAAGTTATAACTAATTAGTAATAAATTTATCAATAAAGTTGATATAGCATGACCATGACTTCATAAGGTAGAAATCTAATGGATTAGGGTCCTCCGTAATAAAATAGATCGGTATTTTATTTGATAAACATAGTTATTTCTAAGCATTAAACAAAGTAACAGATTAGTATGAAGTTGGGTCAATTTGGAATGAGCAAATAATATCTTAATTTCTATTCTGTAGGAAAATCAGGCAAAGTAATTTCCTTCTTTTAGTAATAGGTTCTTAGTTCATTATCTATCGAAGCATAAATAATTAAAGTTAGTCATGTAAAGTTAATATTTATATCCACCCAGCAATATTCGAGAACTTAGGGTAATTACGGATTACAACCTGGGAAATATCACTAGACATCATGCGCCCATTTCACACTTACAAAAGCATTAACATTAGTTTATTCTATCATGCAAATAAAATAGGGTTAGGGAAAATAAACTAGGCAAAACATAGATAAAAACGTTTAATGGAATCACAAGTAGGGATAGTTAGTTCGGAAGCCGTTTAGCGGCTAATCAACATGAATGGGATTTGTAGTTAGGTATGCGTTAGGTTAACTATGCTATGGTTAGAATATCACCAATCCATATAGTAAAACAGTAAGATCTAGAATCCAATTAAAATCCCATCACCAGGTATCATTAGGTAATTAAGTTAGGTATCAAACGACATCAATAGGTCTCATCATAGTACTCATCATCATCATAGTAGTTAGGGGGGGGGGTCATTACATTATGAGATGCCGTGACCAGAATTAGTAGTTTTACATACTTTTAGCATAGATTCCACTTCAACGAATTCCAGTCTTTTGTAATGTGAAATGCAGTGATCAAAATACAGATAAGATGATTTTGGTCACAAGTTCCGTTGAAAACTTATCAAATATATCTGGATTGACATTAGCACAAAAAATATCGTATATCTGCTTACATTTGGTGCACCGCATATAAGGTGTATTATACACTTAAACCTTCCTCGGGAATTATTCTATCTGTTTCTAAGTGAAAACCGCATGCATTAGTTTTTGAGTCTATCGCGAAAAGACAGACAGACAGACGCGGCAAGGGGACTTTGTTTTATAATATGTAGTGATAATATGTACAGATAATATTAATACAAGACAAAGAGACTCAACACAAACTTCCTGACAATCCCAATTCAACGTAAAAAATACTGATCTAAAAATTTTGAAAAACATATATGAGCTTAGAACACTAAAATCTCGAAATGGTTCTTGAAATTTTTGTACTTTCTCAAAATGAAATGTTGTCCATTCTTACACCTACCTGGCAAGTTTTAAGATGTTGTAATATATCCCCCCCAGGCCCGAAGTAGAGAGGCCGCTATTAGAACTGTTTTTTTTTGTCTAAAATAGGTCTTTGTTGATTTTCAGGTTTCTTCCTCCGGGGAGTTACCTCAATGCCCGAGAGCTAGGCCCCACGGCCCTCCTAGAGAAAATGAACGAAATCTACAAAGACAAGGAGAAATTCTACGAATTCTTCAAATGGAGAAACCACTACAAATACGAATATTCGTTGGATAAAGACGTTTGTGACCTGTGCAGAGCGCTCCATGATGAGAAAAAGATGAAACCTAGTGTTTACGGCGATTTGAGAAGATGGTGGAATGGTAAACAGTGGGACGGTAATGACAGTACGTGCATGCCCGCCACAAGCGGGCGTAAAAGGCGTGCACCGCACGCGGGCGGCACGTCTCAGGGGGAGGAAAATCGAGCGATTAAAACATCGAAGCTAGGGTCATGAGCGCTCCTGGCTAGCTTTGAATTTGGCGCCCCAAGGCTTATTTTTATTGGAGCTGTCCGAGCGCCCATATCTACCATATTCAGCTTTATAAGACTTTTACCAAATACCTTGTAGTAGTAAACCAAATACCTTGTGTAAGGCTGTAATTTAGTAATTAAATTAATTAATTTGTAATTAAAATAAATTAATTCGCTAACATCGAAATCACTCCTATCAAATAACTTATTTACGTAAGTACCAACCTAATTAAAATAGGTATGAGTTTAAAAATATTTTAAAATTATGTTTAATTTTTTTTTATTGTGATAGTATTTGGATTTAAGTTAACTTCATTATCTGATAATATTATAAGTGTTCAAATCATCAGTAGCGAGGTGTGTGTGCTTAGGAGAACTTACCAAACCAATTATGATTTTGTTTTTAATGGTAACAATAACTTGTTGTTAATTAAAATGTGAGTTTAAAAATATTTTAAAATTATTTTTAACTTTAGTTTTATTATCCTTATTGTATTCGGATTTAAGGCTGTATATTCCGATCACGTTCCATTTTTAAATTTTCAAAACAAATGATCGAAACAACTGCGCGAGCCGTTATAAAGGCGCACTTTTTTATGAAATAAATATTTTTTCATTTGCATTTTCACTTCGAAAATTCCTATTAAATTATTAAATAGATATATGGATATACAAAACATGCAATACATTAGACAGAATGCGTCATTATTCCTGTAAAAAATAATAGAATACTTAAGAATCTTCAAATACCAGTCAATACAGTAATTAAAAATATCTCAAGGTCAGTTTGTGACTATACTATACTCCGTTGCATACAAGTAGATACGTTACCGGCACTCCACAATGGCAAGACGAAAGTCAGGTAATTGCCCGACTTTCAATTAGTCAGGCACAGGCTCGTGACACGTAAACACACACCACTCTCGTCAGTGAGACACTAAAAAACCGTGACATTCTTATCAAAAATGCCTTCCTGCGTCTTTAAACGATGTGCAAATTATACAGCAACAGTCAGAGATCGGAAAAATGTTTCATTTCATACGTAAGTACTGTATTTAACCGTAAAATGTATTTTCGTATTTTGTATTACTCCTAATCGGCCATATTTTTACAAAGAGCGAGATGTACTCTGTTTTGCGTAAGAGTGAAGGAGAGCGCGTTTCGCGCATGCATAAGGACATGCTAGGGGAGATAGGGTGATTTTGTACCAGGGATTATAGTCGCAAATAAACTGGTTTTAAACCAGAATATGTTTTAAAATCCCGACCACCTATTTTTATGTCAGTAATGTTCTGAAAACATAGTCGTGGTTTTAAACCATAATCTCATTCAAAACCGGTTTATTTGCAATTATTTTACACTCTTATAGTTTACTGACCTAGGGTTAGAATTGAAATCAGATTTAATTCCTACAAAAGGTTTTATTGTTTTAATAGCTTCATTTGTTCCCAAATATGACCATCCTAGGTTTCCGTCCCTTCCCCCGGCGGAGTTGTGATTAAGTGGTGGAGAGTAAAAATGTACCCAAAAGAGTATTTTTCGGTTTTCCGGTTATATCTCGTAAATTACTTAAATATTGAAAACCGTCCTTAATAAAAGTTGTAGGGCATTTAATCTTGCATAGAATAAGACTAGAGACCAGAAGCCAAAACGATTTTTTTCATAAAAATGTAAAACACTCCTAAAATTAAGTCAGATTTGAATTATTTTTTGGTTTTATTCTACTGGCCTATTAGTAGCCTTGCTGTTTTTATTTTAAGGTAGATAGCCCACCGAAAGTGGCGCCCTTAGAGGTTTTTTATTTAACAAGTTGTTAATAGAAAAGGATTGTAATAATTGTAATAATCAGTCGCGATGACATATTTTCGTCTTTAAATTGTCATTCTTTGGAGCAACATCCAACTTTTAATCATAGGCTACACCTTATACGCGCTGTTATTGAGAAATTTATTAACGTTCGCATGCATTTTACACACAAAAGTAATCCTAAAACTAATTATAAGAGACAACATAGGAATAAATTAAGTTTATTTGAAGGTATTTAAATAATAGTAGATTATACACCAAGGGGATAAAGCACTGTTTTATGTCACGGGCGCTACATTGAATCCTGAACGTAACGAAGGACTCCAAATTTAACTCCCGAGCGCAGCGAGGTTGTTTTAAGTTAATTCCCGAGCAAAGCGAGGGAATTAAGATTGAGTCCTGAGTCCAGTGAGGGATTCAAGGGCCCAAGAAAAAAACAGTTTTATCCCGGTGGTGTATACTCTACTTTTCTCACTTTATGCGAGACAATAAAAAACCAGGCTTAGTAGATAGTGTTTATTACAGCATCTTAAAAGTGAAAATTGATTAGCAACTTCTTTCAGCTGGCGTGGCCTACTCGATTTGACAAACAAATGAAGTTCGACTCAGTGCGAATCTAGTGGGCCACGGCCTCGGTCTTCGAAAATCGAGTTGGCCGCGCCCGCTGAGGACACATTCTGTTTAGTGAAATTAGACTTTATGGACATAGCAATAAGAATTATGAAAGTGAAAATCACATTATTGACCAGCGGGTTATAATAGAACATTATAACCCGGCTAAAGCCAAGAGATATAATGCCTTGCTTTCGGTAAGGTTTACATGACATATAATTCGGCAATGTCGAGCATGTGGTGTGAAAAGTAATATAAGTAAATAAGTATAAGTAAATCATATCATTTTGATTTTTTTATGTTGCTAAAATAAATATTTTATTCACAAATAAAAGTGTATAATTTTTAAATCTATTTTTTATTTCTAGTTTGGTATATCTATTTACCTATATATACAACGTGTTACAAAAAACCCCTAATGCCGAATATGGTAAATTTATGGACCATCAAACTGAACAACTTTTACTATAAGACCAACTCTGAAATCGCGAAAAAATCTGCTTTTTCATACATTTTGATATTTTCGTTATTATTTTTTGTAAGAAACAGCTGATTTTGTTTCGCGATTTCAGAGTTGGTCCCATAGTAAAAGTTGTTCAATTTGATGGTCCCTATCTACCATATTCGGCAATAGGGGTATTTTATAACACGTTGTATAATAATCCTTTCCTTGCATTCAGGTAAAAATACTTTCGTTTTTCATTTTTCTTTCGCTCCCAGTCCAGCATGGGATATCTTTAGTTTAATTATTATTTTATTAACAATTTGTAAATAAAACTTGCTGCGTTTACAGAACTTTTGTTTTATTATTTTAATTCGAAACGAAAAACCAAAAACCTAGTATCATATATATACCACTTTTGCCCATCTCCCCTGTACTGTCATTGCGACTGTCACTCCCATGATCGCGCCAATGAGCATGCAGCGTATCAGACGAAACTTATGATGTCTGTTTATCTCTTTCTAACGACAAGTATTCCGTATGGTGGCGTTCATTTTTGTCCCTCTCTCGACATAATATGTCAATGTGTGTATCAGCAGTACCAAGCCATGCTATTAGGTTTGGCAACGTTGCGCGTGAACCTATAGGCTGTCTGTCCTGTCGCTGTTTTAAATTGTATGATGTTGGCGCATGACGTATCTACTTGTATGTAATATCGTTGACTATACTGAATTTAGTTATCATCATACGTATTTCAAAAAATATAGTTATTAAAGATTAAAACAATAAGATAAGATAATTTTAGTATTTATCGCTTAAGACTTCCGCGCGATCAACTCATGAAGAAATGACCGTGAACTCAGGACTAAGTGTGAACTCAGAATGCACCTTAAATCGGTCACTATGACACAGTTCTTACACCTTTCGCTTTCAAGAGTGCGTCGGTGCGTACACGCATTGCACACGCGTGGTGTACTTACTTCACTATTCACTATCAACAACAAATGCGAAAATAATGTCCTCTTAATCCCCAATCAGCGCGTTCAACGCGCACGAGTAGCACATTAACACAATGGTGACATCAACGTACAAGTCATTCATATTTCATAGACACGATACCTGTTCAAGTATATTTAAAATTGAAATAAAAATAGCATAAAATTGACATCGATGTTAACGTATAGATTAGATAGTGCTATCAACACCGAGTGGGCAATCGCACTTCGCCGCCAGTCCGACAACGCTCGCCGATTCACAATCACCCGCAATGACGGCGCGCCTAAAAATCTACTATTGCGCCGCGGGACTCGCTGTCGTCTGGTTTGTGTACATATCTATGTCAGGCATTACTCTGCGAACGCAGGAGCCCGTCGCACGCCCCTACCTCAAGTACATCCTGCAATGGACGCCGAGGCACTCGCCTTTCAACCTCATACAGGAAGGTTTCGAGGGCTTCCTCTCCCACAACTGCGAGTTTTACAACTGCTTCGTGACAGCCGATAAGAACTTCATGCCGCACCTCATGGATTTCGACGCGATAGCTTTTAGCGGGAGAGATTTGACAAAGCCCATCCGGATGCCTCGCGAAAGAGCACCGTACCAAAAGTATATCTTCGCCGCAACGGAGTCGGCGCAGTACTACCCTGTCTGTGACAGTATGTACGACAACTACTTCAATTGGACTTGGACTTACAAAATAGATTCGGACTTCCGATGGGGCTACATAAAGATATACGATTTGGACGGAAACTTCGTTGGACCAAAAGTGGACATGGAATGGCCAGAACTGTCTCCTATAGGGAACGACTTGAAGGAAAAGTTGGACGGTAAAACTAAAGGTGCCGCGTGGTTCGTGTCGAATTGTAAGACTCCTGGGAAAAGGGAGGTGTTTTATCACCGAATGGAACTTGAACTTAGTAATTTAAATTATAATTGGAGTGTGGACGTGTACGGTGCGTGTGGTCCTCTCGAGTGCACGCGCAGCATCGAGAAAGAGTGTCACAGACTAGTGGAGAAGGATTACCATTTTTACTTCTCTTTCGAGAATACTTTGGCGGAGGATTATGTGACGGAAAAGTTGCTCACTGCCCTGAACAATTACGCAATACCTGTAGTGTACGGAGGTGCTAATTACTCGAGGTAAGTTTTTATCGCTTTGCCATTATTATCTGTCAATATTGAGTTGAAGAAATGAACTGTATTGCTATGACGCTAAGGTTTTTATTTGTCGCGGTTAGCAGAAAAAGTGAATGCTAGGAAACAGCTGGCGGTATCTGGGGCAAATGTGTAATAATTATTGATAAATTTATTCATATAAGTAAAGTAATAATAATCAATAAATGATTCATCCGCAGACTCCGCAGTATAGGTAGATACAAACCCAAACTGATAAAAAGTGTCAGGAAGGTTAATTAAAAAAATCATTGACTATTCAAAAGTAAGAAATCTAAATATACTTACATACAAGGTTATTTTTAGTTAATACAAAACCTCTCGTGGGGTTGATCAGACCATCAAACTGAACAACTTTCATTATGGGACCAACCTCGAAATCGCGAAAAAAAAATCAGCTGTTTCATACATTTCGATGGAGTAAGATTGTACTTGTATGGAACAGCTGATTTTTTTTCGTGATTTCGAGGTTGGTCCTTGGTACGTGTTGGGACGAAGAGACAACTTAAACGACCGGCGGTAAGTAGCACACTGCTTTATTACAATATGACGAGGTGGCGTGGTGGTCGCAGCCACACACGTATAGATACATACATAACAGTCCTATAATGAAAGTTGTTCAGTTTGATGGTCTAATCAACCCCACGAGAGGTTTTGTATAAACTAAAAATAACCATGCATGCATACATAAAAGACTGTGACTGACTGATCTATCAAACGCACAGCTCAAACTATTGGACGGATCCAGCTGTGGCACGCTGATGATAGTCATTAGGACGTAGACATTCGCTAAGAAAGGATTTCGAAAAATTCAACCCCTTATACAAACTTTCATCCCCTAAAATAGAGGATGAAAGTTTTTATGCAAATCCGTCAGTTTCGAAGTCAGGATCTTCAAATTTCGTGTTTAAGCCATGAATATGAATATAAGATTCTTGGTTTAAGCTGACTGACGATTGAAAATTAATATTTATCTGCCTCAGTATTATGTATTCTGTGGTTTGGGGTAAAAAGGAGGATGAAATTTTAAATGAATAGTCATTCAAGTAAAACTCACTAAATTTTATTTAGGCTTATGATTGAAAACTAAAAAGAAATCAGCAAACACATTTTTTGTAATTTCCTGAAAATCAACCTCATAAGGGGTTATCAGATTTTAATGAAATTAAAACATATAAGTAATAGTTTTTTTATCCTGGCTAAAGATCCCTAAGGATTTTCTCTAATATCCACGCGGACGAAGTCGCGGGCGGAAACTAGTAAAATATAATTTCATTTAATTTATTTAAAAAAAATGGGCAAACCCATCACATCACACATGACGACATAAAGATTATACCTAGTCAGGGCCCCTATTTTTGAATCGCTCGACTGGCGTCGAGCGCTCGATTCTACTGATTTTCGTTCGACAAATGTATGAGCTGTCGAACGAAAATCAATAGTAAAGTAAAGTAAAGTAAGCATTTATTCGGCGTTTGCAATACATACAGTTCTTAATTAAAGTATAGAATTAGACAACCGAAAGGGCTGACCAGACTCAGCTTGTGTTGTGGAGTCTATTCCACAACGCTGGTTTTCAGCTGGACCCATAAATATATTAAAAATATAAAATATAAAATAGAAACGAGCACTCGACGCCAGCCGAGCGATTCAAAAATAGGGGCCCAGATTAGTACACCTTCTTACCTACCGCAAGACGTAGTAGGTACTTATATCTATTCTGAGGGCCTAGCCAAAGTAACATTCGCAAATCTTCGCTATCGCTTCGCTTTCGAAACATATATGGGATTGACATAAGGTTTCGTTAACAATCGAATTTTAAAACGTCAAATCCATACATGTTTCGAAGCTAAGCGATAGCGAAAATTTGCAAATGTTACTTTGGCTAGTAAGCTTACGTCAGTGACAATTATACTGATGTAAGTACTTATTGTATGGAAATGACAAGTTTATGGGCCAAATTCTGGACTGACTGACATTTTTAAATTTAACTTGTCTAAAGGCCAAATTTTGAGCAACTGGCCAATTACGAAAAAACAAACACGTCGGTCGTAAACTTCTGCCAATGATCTCAAACCATTTTCATATAAAAATACCACATGAATATTATACAAAACAATGGTGCACGCTACGCGTTATATTACTATAATATAGGTACCTGTGATAATTCAAATAGGTAGCTTTTAAACAATAGCTGATCTTATGACACGCTCCATTCCCTCGATACTTTAATGCGATGACTAAGTACTTATTTTTCATTTTTAGGGTTCCGTACCCAAAGGGTAAAAACAGGACCCTATTACTAAGACTCCGCTGTCCGTCTGTCTGTCTGTCTGCCTGTCTGTCTGTCACCAGGCTGTATCTCATGAACCGTGATAACTAGATAGTTGAAATTTTCACCGATGATGTATTTCTGTTGCCGCTATAACAAAAAATACTAGAAACAAAATAAAATAAATATTTAAGGGGGGCTCCCATACAACAAACGTGTTTTTTTGCCATTTTTTGCTCGATATTAATAACGACTGCAGGTAGACAGTTAAAATTTTCACAGAATGATGTATTTCTATTGCTGTTATAACAACAAATACTAATAACAGAGTAAAATAAATATTTAAGGGGGGCCTCCCATACAACAAACGTGATTTTTTGCCGCTTTTTGGTACGGAACCCTTCGTGCGCGAGTCCGACTCGCACTTGGCCGGTTTTTTAATTATTTTGACGCAAAGTCATTCAGCGCAGTTTCACGGGTTTCGGGTAAGATACCTACAGTTTAGTTACGTATCTACTAGATAATTATTTCATACTTCGTTCCATTATTAAACTAAACCAAAACCAAATTAAACTAGAAGATAGGAACTTGTGAAACATGAACTTAATTATAGAACTTATTTCAGTTGCTTGAAAAGGCTTAAAATACTGAAACTCATTAAATTTCCATTTTCCAACTGTCCAAGACAAAGACAAATACGAGTACCTAGTACTCGTCTAAAATTCAAGACTCGAGCCGATCTTCCAATTTAAAAAATCCTTTTTTTACATTTTCGCTAAAATATAACGTTACCTTATTAAATTTAGATTTGCACATTCACAGTTTTACCTGACTGCAAGAGGATTATGTTTTTTATGTTACGGTATGATGCTACTTTTTATAAATTGTCAATAGTACAGTGGTCCGCTGCAACTGTACTCGAGAATATATAAAAAAAATTGCTCATATTTGTCTTTTTATTAGTACGGCGCTTGCAACCTAACGCCATGAGTGTGTGCCATAAAAAAATGTATCAAGAAAAAAAAAACTCACTACGCGCCATATTTGTTAATACAGCGCGAAAAAAAACAGATTTCCATAGAGGATATTGACTACGTGACAAAACGGAGACCCCCGCCCGTCGTATTTTAAAGACCCCCTTCCCCCCCTTAACGGGTCACGCAGTATGGGTACGTTCCCTATTAGGATGAGTTGATTATTTTTTAAATATGTTGATAACTACAAAATCAACAAAACTTATCGCCCCGACGACGACAAAACTTACGGAAGCACAATTTGATTAAATTGACAATGCACAACTGAAGTGACCCACTTCAGAGCGCTTGCGCTTACGGTACAAAACGACGTAAGTATTTTAATCTGTAAAAAAATATCTTATTCTCGAGTGTAGTTCCAGCGGGTCACTGTCTATTGTGTCGTGCTAATTATTTTAATAACGTAAATATTAAAAACGCAAATGGGCAAGGTCGTAAAAAATTGTAAAATAACGCACTGGAATATTGTAAAGGTTAAATATTCATCGGTCAGGTTAGGTGGTTGAAAAAGTGTCAGGTGGTGTTTAGGTCCTCAATTTATTTATTTATACTCGTCTCAAATCTACTAATGAACTACAAACTACAAAATTCTAGTGTGTTATGTAACATACCACCATAACACACATAACGAACTAGAACAAACATACTAGGAAATTCTAATTTCAACAATCAATACCGGCCACAAATTTAGTTTGATTTCAATGTTAAAAAACAGACTAAATTATTACAAAAAAATCGGACTAAAAATAATAAAACGGACAAGTAAAAACAAACTAAAAAGTAAAAAAAATAAATTCTTCTGTAAATATTTATAACCCTAATAACCTATACCTACAGAAATTTCAAACCAAAAAACGTGGGGCGCATGCTATAGACAATATGGATGATATACAAAACGCACCCCACGTTTTTAGGTTTAAAATTTCTGTAGGTATAGGTTATTAGGGTTATAAATATTTACAGAAGAATTTATTTTTTACTTTTTAGTTTGTTTTTACTTGTCCGTTTTAATATTTTTAGTCCGATTTTTTTGTAATAATTTAGTCCGATTTAAAAACGTGTTTTAAAAAAAATTTTTTTTTCAGTAAATTATTATTTTATGCTTTTTAGTTAACGAGCTAAGACTAAAAATATACCATCTCCTATCGGAGCACTCGTCAAAACGATTCAAACGAGCCCAAACTCGATGGGGTTGCATGGTTTTATTACAGAGTCCCAGTGCCCTTCTTCCGGCTCCATCATCAGACCCTGGAAACTATTTCCCAATAAAGAACTCGTCAATACGATTCAAACGAGCCCAAACTCGATGGGGTTGCATGGTTTTATTACAGAGTCCCAGTGCCCTTCTTCCTGCTCCATCATCAGATCTTCGGACACTATTTCCCAACAAAGTACTCATCAAGACGATTCAAACGAGCCCAAACTCGATGGGGTAGCGTGGTTTTATTATAGAGTTCCCATGGCCTTCTTCCGGCTCCATCATCAGATCCTCGGACACTATTTCCCAACAAAGTACTCGTCAAGACGATTCAAACGAGCTCAAACTCGACGGGGTAGCGTGGTTTTATTATAGAGTTCCTATGGCCTTCTTCCGGCTCCATCATCAGATCCTCGGACACTATTTCCCAACAAAGTACTCGTCAAGACGATTCAAATGAGCCCAAACTCGATGGGATTGCACGGTTCCAATATTGAGTTCCTTTGGCATGGCCTTCCAGCTTCATCATCAGACCCTGGACCTTATCTCCCATCAGAGTACTCGTCAAGACGATTCTAACAAGCCTAATCACATTGGGGTTGTATGGTTTCATCATTAAGTTCCTGTGGCCTTCTTCCAGTTCCATCATCAGATCAGCTCAATGACACCATAATATTGCATTGTATTCCAGTTCTGACCTATGTTCAAAGTTTCAAGTCTCTAGCTCATCGGGAAGCTAGTTTAAAATCGTTCGCAAACTTTGCGGACAAACAAACAAACAAACAAACAAACGAGAAAGCAACCTAATAAAAACGTGTTAAAATACGGTTTACTCACTGTATTTTCATTAAATAAAAGACTTTTTAACGGATACTAGCACGGTTTTATTGAAAGTTCTTTGGTAATTAGTTGGTATTTGGTTTGATTTTTGATTTTCCCGACGTTTCGGCAACTTTGCAGCTGCTTTTGCAGCTGTATTTTCATGATTAGTAGCCCAATTACCAATATTTTCGTACTTATCGTGTAAAAATCACAAAATAAATGCTCGAAATATGCGCATCAAAAAAGAGATTCACAACCAACGATTGTCGCGACCACAGATGACATGAAAATTCCAAGTGACACTTGACAGTGTTATCGTAAGGTGTTGCCACATCAAAATTTGTTAAATTTTGTTGCCTACTATTACAAACAAAAAAGCTAGATTAATAACAAGTTAGAATAACACACTAGAAAACTATTGGAGACAAATACTAGTGTTTTATGGTTACTTGGATTGTTCAATTTGAATAATTTATTTATTACGTATGGTATCACAGAACAAAGATTTTTCTTCCCTATGGTATTTTTATCGCTTTAACAGGTAAACTACGTATTGAGAGCCATAACACAAAATTTTTTTTCTAATGCAAATCTTTCTACCTCCGTGTAGTGAGGAGACAAATAATTGTAGTAAGTACTAGTTTTTATTTTATTGTTTCAGAAATGTATTGGTATTTTTTTAAATTGCAGTCGCAAGTAATTCTGGTTGTTTCTTCGGTATTCAGAGCATTACTTCATTCTAATAAATGAAAAAATATTAAGAGTACGTAGTCAATTCACAAAGAAACATTTAAAAAAATTTGGAACTATCAGATAGTACAATTTTTGACGACCTTACCAAAATAAGTATTTAAAATATAAATTTCATAAAAACTGCAAATAATTTGTGATTTATTTATGAAAAACCGGCCAAGTGCGTGTCGGGACATGCGTAGTAGGGTTCCGTAGTTACCATATACCATGCCTTATTTAATACCTTTGTTTATTTAATAAAATATCTTTGTTTTTCATACAGTTTGTATAAATGACAAAGTAATATTTGCGGTTTTGGAATTATGCTATATCTCTAAAACTTCTAAATATATTTCATTCAAACCAATTTTCGTTAAAAGTGTTTATAAAGATATAGAGAATATTACAGTACGAGGCATTTAACTTGAAATCGGGTGGGGATTGCGCGAAACGCGTATTTTGGGTATGCGTAGCGGTGAGGGGCGCGGGCGGCGGGAGATGGCGCGCGCTATTGGTCGCTCACAAGAGCACATGCGCGAACTTATCCCCACTCCGTCGAAAAAATTTCAAGATACGTGCCTCGTACTGTATTTTTAGATTTTTCACCCTCTTATTTTAAAAGTTAGAGGGCGATTCGGCCAATGGGCGCCACTTTTTACCACTTTGGCAGAGTATATCTTTCAATCGGTTGACTATGAGAAAAAAATGTCTAAGATACCTCAATGTCCCCACGTATTGGTACGACGAAAAAAAAATTGTTCAGTTTCAGTTCCATGTATGGGGAGCCCCCCACTTAATATTTTTATTTTTGTGTAAAAATCGTAAAGCGGTTCACAGGATACATCGACCTAAGTACTAAGTTTCAATTGTGTAATCCTATAACAGTTTCGGAATAAAGTGGCTGTACCTAACATACGGACGGACGGACAGACAGACAGACATGTCGAATCTATAAGGGTTCCGTTTTTTGCCTGTAGGCTAAGGAACCCTAAAAACGAAAGAAAAAAAAACACTATTAAATTGAACATTTTGATTAAATTTTCTCATTGCCATTCATTTTCGAATGCATCCCTTTAGACGACGCCTCGTGAAAAAAATTTTTTACAGGCTCCGCCCACTCACCCCTCGTATCCCATAGTGACATTCTGCCTTCAATCGTAAAGTTTGATTTTCGCGCCAAATGCCTGTGAGGTTTCATCGAAAGTTTAAGAAGAAGAATAGAGAAACTATGGAGTCGCAATACATTGTATTTAGAACATTTTCTTTGATAAATTTATGTATCTTCAAATTGAAAAATGAAAATAAACGTAAAAACGTAAACGTCGGGAAAATAAAAATCAAGCCAAATACCAACTACCCGTAGCAACTTAGACGGGATTCGAACCCGCACCCTTAGGATTCCGGCCCAATGCACTACCAATTATGCTACCAAGCCGCTGAGGGATGTGGCGAAATTTTCCAATACTTTCCACGCTTCCGCTGAAGATCAGCGCCATCTCACCAATGTGAAGAGAACTACTTCGACATTCGGTTGTAGCACCTTTGCAGATGCCAGACAATCAATTAAGGTGAAACAGTACAATTTTAAACTTTTAGATTTTTGCATTCACAATGCTATTTTTATATTAAGATGAATAATTTTTATTATTTTATTAATTAAAATTAATAAAATTAAATTAAAATTTATTAATTATACAAAAATACAATCTCTTATATATAAAAGTGAAGGGGTGACTGACAGACTATTGCCCAGCCCAAACCACTGTACTATGGGCAACAGCGTCGCTTAACCAGTTAGCAACAAACAAAATTCGCGTGCGCGCGTATCGCCCTTGCACGAACTAAACGTATGTAGTGACGGCGCGGCGTGCAAGCGATTTTAACCTTAGCAGTGGTTAAGCGACACTGTTGCCTATGGTACCTAGAGATTTGAAATTTTGTACACAGTTACTTTATACAATGTAAACACCCACTAAGAAGGGTTTTTTGGAAATTCCACTTCTATAGGGTATGGGTATATTTGAAGCTAAAATAAAACGTAGCAATGGGGTCTAGAATATTGTTTTACGGCCATCCAAGTCTGGATTAAGTGAAATTTTCTAACGCCACGCGTACTGTTGGGCGTAATAACTGCTAATTTATAGCTACTATGGAAAATCGGGTATCATTTTCGGATAAATTAAGGATGGCCAATCATTTTCAGAAATAAAAAAACACCTTTACATACATAAAAATGAATTGCCGTAATTGAAACGCCGAACATCTAAAATTTTACAAGAAAAATAAAGTTCCAGTGACGATAAATTTCTAACCAATACTGATATCGGCTTGAAAAAAACATGATAAGAAAGCCATATTCATACAAATTTCAAAAATATATGTTTCATTGGAATAATTTCATAAACAATGTCTTAAAAATATTATATAAAGCGTGGCAGTGGCATAAATAAATCTACAAAAACTCCCCATTTCTTATTCTAATTTAAAAAAGTTACCGTAAACGGTAAAAGCTACAGCAAAACTCGCGAAAAACAATATATTCTTCATTAAATTTCCTACAATAATTTTCTTGGAAGTATATAGGACTTATAGTTCTCGGAGCGTGAGCGCCGTGCTGCCTGTCTGGGGGGGCCCAGGGGGGGAAAAATCACTTTACGACTTGCTGCTACTTCGATACTTTATTATATACGTAAAAGCTACACGCATGCCAAGTTTCATGCTTTCTGCCGGATGGGACCGTGTTTGGTTGAAATGAGCCGTACTAGAAGTGAATTTGGCGTTAATAAAATTTGCAACACCATCATTTCCTCACCCAACCAGCCCAGCCAAGATCACGGGCCTGCGGTGCTGCATGACTCGATATACCAGTAATCGACAGCCAGTTCTTGCATCCTCCAACATTAAAATAATACAATTTCGCAGATTTCTAGCGATTTTTGTAAAACAGCTTGTCACTTTGTTAGATACCTACTTATTATAGCGTGCGCATGATGCGTGCCTAAATAAATAACGTAATAATGCGAGACGTAAGTATTCATTTTGAGATTATTTATTATTATTGCTCTTCTTTTTGCTTTGCCGTTGTCGCGTAAAGAGACTAATGATTTTGCAAAATAATAATATTTGTTCACGATCGAAACTTGTAAAAGTTAAAAGTTGTACCACGGGTCGGGAAAGAAATTTTATTTTACAATATTTATTAGTTTATTGTTTTGTTACGCAATGGCGACTCTTGGAAGTTTTGTTCTGTTGATAATTTTCATTTCCTAAAAATAGGTTGGATAAGTATTAGAGACTCTTTGTCTTTGAAATGTGGGAGAAATTAAAACTGTCATTGTCAGTATACTGTCATTTTACGTGTTTTGGCTGGTAAATTTTTGGAGCGCTCAAGCACAGGTCTGTCCTCAAGGAAGGCTCGCGGCCGTCTGAAATTTCGGTGCAAAGAGGTAAAGTAATATAGCTTCCCAGCGCAAAGAAAGGGACAACAATAGCGCACGCATTCCGAAATAAAATAACGTAAGCGACATTATGAAAATAGTTGATTTATTAAAAAACTAAATTATTTTTGAAAAAATTGGTTTTGTCAAAAGTTGGAACTATTTATTACTTATCTTATAAACCTAATTTCAGTTCAAACTATGAGTCCGTTTGCTTACAGTACTGCAAAAATGATATGAGAGGCATCAACTTTGGATTTTTTTTCTATCGAGAAAATTGTTTCCATTCATGTTTTGAGCTTGATCAAAAGATTTATTTATTAGTCTATTTTAACATATTCCAAAATTAGAACAATAGTAGTAGGATCAATAGGACTAAATCTAAATTGAAAACCATGAAAATCCACGAGGTATCCATTGTTAGGGAAGCGAAATGTTAGGGATTCCCTTTCGATAGGGTTAGTCGACGATATGCTTACCATATTGATAGGGTTTTTGAAAACAATTCTATGAAATACCTAATCAATAAAAATCCCTGTTAGGAGACGTATTTTTGAATCATTAGAATTCCAAATCGTGTATGAGGGTGAATATCTCAAGCATAATTTTAACGCGTCCGGGCTGAGAATCGTGTTGTTTTTAAAAGAAACAACTTTGTATAAGTATTTTTTTTTAAATAAACGTTGGTATCCATACGAGGCCATCAATATAATTGGAATAAAATATTTGAGTAGGGTGGTTTGTCAGGAATCTGTTTTGCTGGTCTAAAGAAAATTTAAAAAAATTACTGAAAGTCATTTATTTCATTTATATTAGGATTAATTTTCCCATCCGCTGTTAGTGATATTTTCATATTTAGTGCCTTACCTAATCCTAGAGCATGCCAGGATGGTCTGTCCGCGCGAAATGATTAAATTAGGCGTAATTAATGAAAAAGACAACCTAGCCTGCAGAAACAAACACAAACAAAATATCGTTTTCATCCCTTCTATTCGAAAATTGATGCTTTGTTCCTATATAAGTGGGACCAAAATAGCTCTTTTCTGGTAAGAACTTTTTAGTGGGAGGAAAAGAGATTTGAATTTAGAACATGTATCTTTCAAAGAATTCGAACGCCGCCGCCGGCTGGTATGTATTGACTGGCTGCATAGACGGCGCGGCGAGGTCACCGTGGTGCGATAACCCGCGCAAACTGAAAAAAAAAACATAAGCGCGCGAATTAAGGCGCTAAGAAGGGTCAAATCCCAATATTCAATTCAAATTATTGAAAGATTACGCGCGTGAAGCTATCATGGAAAAAATATATAATGTACTTGGAATAATACACAATAGATTTAATTGAAAGCATTTGTAAAAATGTTACCGCCTTTGATGTAAAAAAATATTCCGTGGACCCTGTTTCTTGTCCTATTTGCAAAATTTCTCGGAAACAGAACATTCGTTAATGTTAAAACCAACACATGAAAATCGGCGATGTTAATACCTTCAATCTTAATTGAACAGATTTTTTTTAACTAACTTGAAAGCGAAGAAATTTAATAAAAACATGTAAAAATTGAGAATTCGGTGCTAGTTCTCAACGCAACCGCCGCGTTGGAACGCGCACTGATTTGAACCCAAAGTGAGTAGAGTTACGTTCGATTTCACACCATCAAGGATCGACCCGCTCGGATTGAGGCATGTTAAAGCCTTAAGTCTGTGTTCTTGTAATTAGTACATACTTACGTACTTAGTACAATAACTTTTGAAAATTGCGCTAGTGTATCAAACGTAACTATAAATTTGAAATTATTTTTACTTTTCACGTGTCTTTTTTAAATAAAGAACATTTTCATTAATAACATAAACACAGTCTCCTATTTATTTTCTCATAGAAAGGGGATGAAAAGTAGAGTATATGACTCGGGCGCAAAATATTTTTGGCGAGGGCGACATACTTTGAATCCCTCGCTACGTTCAGGATTCTACTGAAGAATCCCTCGCTACGCTCGGGATTCTACTCTAGCCGCCGTAAAAATATTATTTTGCTCCCTTGTAATACAATCTACTATTCCGTACCTCACTACAGTCAATCAGGCGCTCACCAGCAATGGTGACAGTAGTGCACAATTCACTTGCGTTTTCCCGCCAAAAATAGAAGTATTCCGTTTTTAACCCTGGGACAAAAAAATCCGCAATTTTGGTGTTCCTATTTAAATTACCTTTTAGTTAATTTGTTCTTACAAAACAGTGTCTTATGAACGCATGGTGTGCTTTAAATGTGATAGAAAGTTAGGTAGAATATTCCCAACAGTTTTTATTTTACGTAATTTTTTTACATAATTTCAATTTTGGTGGTGCAATTTTGGTAATTTTGGTGGTATTTGATTGAATCAGGCGTCCCTTGGCGGAAGTTCCAAACTATTTTGAAAAAAGAAAAATATGTAGCTTACTTCCGCAAACAAGCGGATGTGCTTAACTTAATACTGAAATTAGAACTCTCTACAGTTGATTCGACGAGAGAACTCTTTCTCTATGTTGGAATTACCTAACTGGACTGCCTGTACGTAATAGTCAACAACTTCGAATGTAGCCAACCAACACCCAACATGACTAAGACCGCCGTAACCATAGCCGCTACCGTACTCCCTTAGTCGCCTTTTACGACACCCACGCCACGGGACGACAAGGAGTAGTGCTATTCTAGGCCGGTACATAGGTGCCACTCACTGACACTCTACTACCACTCACTGGTACTTATTATTTACATTAACAACCAAACAGACGAATAGTTACTAATAAGTAATAACGCATCCTAATTCCTAAATATTCGTTTAGTATGAATATTAGTACGGATTTCCAATTTTGGTGGAGATGATCAATTTTAGTGTCAGATTTTCAAATTTTGGTGGCGTATGACAATTTTGGTGAGTGTCCAATTTCGGTGTTTTAAATATTTCAAAAATTATTATTATCATTTTAATTTCACTGACATTTTATGTAACTGTTAATAACTCTTGCTTACGATTAAACAAATTCTCCCGCCGCCCGCGCCCCTCACCGCTACCTACATATATTATGCCCAAAATACGCATACCGCGCAATCCCCACCCGATTTCAAGATATATGCCTCGTACTGTACATAGAGGAAAAGACTCATCGCTAATACAAATCTTTGCAACAATACAGTAAAACCATTTCATGTAGGTATTAGACCGCACTGGTATTTACATTACTATTCGTCGGTACTGCGTTTTCAATTCGGCTTTGCTGTGAAGCTCGAATAAACACGACCACACCAACACACATCGTCATGCATTCTCAATCAATACGGGTGTTCGTGCATTTGCGTAAGTATTCGTCGTATTCATGAAAACAGGCGAATAATAAACGAATAGAGCCACTTATCATAGTCGTATTTGGACGAATAAATCGAATATGCAAAAACGAATAGAAAAAAAAACACGTGACCTTATTTATTTGACCACAAGAACATATTCTTAATATTCAACTGACATTGTAGGAGTTTGTTACATTTACCATTTCAAAATTTGGAAAGTCCTGAAAAAACCCAGACATTTCAGAAAAAAGTCCGTACATTTTTACAGACAGATCCAAACTCCATACATTTTGGGTACTTCTCTTTCGAACACTACTGCTATATGTATGTTTTTAACTAGTAAGTATTACACCGCCCAATGTTGTAAAGCCGGACAAAGCCCGAACAATAGGCTTAAAGTCCGGACATGTCCGGACTAATCCGGACGGATGGTAACCCTATTTACATTGTAATGTTCATTGCTAATACAAACATGTAAAATTTTATTGAGGCAGGGTATCGATTGGTGTTAAGGCTCGGTTATGCGGAAACATTTGTCTCTGTCTTTTTCTTTACGTGTAAAGAGTATGGAAAATAACCTCACTTCTGCCCTTTTTCGATGTTCTTCGTTGTTTTTTCATCATTATCTTAAGCACATTTATCTTTCTTGAAAAAAGTTGTTGGAGCTACTGCACAGTACGTTAAAGTGTATTTTGATGTAGAATTCAATACGTTCTCACTATTATTTACGCAAAAATATGACCCGACGCAAGCGCTTTTGATAATATTCTGTTTTTTTTTACAATCATCTGTGAGGTTTATACGCAATTTAATACTTGTAGCTAGTAGAAAATCTCTTTATCTTGTCGTGTGTTTTTTTTGTGGCTACTACTTTACGTCTTCTATATGAAAAAATGACCCCCGCAAGCCATGTTTTCCTATCATGAACCCTTAACGTCAAACACCACTTCGTGGCATAGATAAGTCTTATCTGGGTGATATCATTGCAATAGATAGCGGAACCTCTATTCCGCTCGGCTAGAATACACTTGCAATAATTGCACAACAATACGCCAATGTCTATTTACGAGTTAACTCAAAAATAGGATGGTTCACTTTGGCTTCATTTTCATTACATTTTTACCATTGAAAATGGTTATCAGACGCAAATCGCCTTCTGAGAGGTTTTTTTCGCCATTAGCTCCGAGGATTTTGGGAGGATCGAGATAGGAATAGTACCAAAAGTTGAGGAATTTATTGAGACACGTGTGACCGTTTAAATTTTGAAATTCGGCTATTTAGAATTTTGAAAAAAGTAAAAAGTCGGGTTTTCGGTTTGTTTACCAAATTGTAAATATTTCGGGTTTTGGGGGATGTTTGTTTACCAAATTGTAAATGTTTCGAAAAAATGAATAAAAAAAGACCTAGGGTAGGTAGTTTATCTACAAAATGGCGAAAAATGAATGGTAGAAAAATGAGTATTTCCGTATATTATAAAAAGTGATGTAGCTTCTATGATTATTGACCGATCGTCATGGTATAATGGTGTTGAAAGGTGCGGAAGCAGACGAAAAGTGCAATCGTTGGAATTTTTCGGCCGTGTCGATGTCTCGACGCGGCCGAAAAATTCCGATACGATACGATTGTGACGATACGATACGATATTGTGACAACGCTTTTGTCACAATCGAGATAAATGTAGGTGCTATTAGAAAAATAATAAGATTTTGCATTTGATTTGATTTTGTTTTTTCGTTATACAAAGTGGAGAGGACACTCCACTTTGTATAACGAAAAACAAAGCGACAATAAATTAAATTTCGTATATCTAGTAACGCTCCCAGTCTGCCTGTAAAATATTAATTGAAAATACCCAGTAGTTTAGTCACAAGAATTTTTTTTTTCGTTTTTAACATTTTCTACATGCTGTATCTATTACTAAGCTATTGCCGACAAGTCAAAAACCCCTACATCAGTATAAATTAACACAACGTTGCCAAATTGTACCTTAGGCTTAAGCCGTAAGAATCATTTTGCGAATGAGACAAAATATACTTCGAACAAACAATAAAGTTGACAACGTTTCAAAATCTTTTACCTGTGTAAAAATGTGTATTTATTATTATTAAATTACTTACGAAAACAGGAAATATGTATTTTTTCCTTTTGCAAAATTTTATTTTGTTGAAATGTCCAAACAAACACCTTTTTACGTGCCAAAGTCCTACACCTTATCTACACGTTTATCTACAGTGGGGTCTCTTTAGCTTTACGGACGTACCGAGAGAGATATTATGGTAACACTTGTGTTTGTCCTACCAAGCAATAGTCGCTCTATTGTGCAAGCTGTCCAAAGGATACAAGAAATATTTAATTTGTGACTAGGTATTCAGTGTACAGAATAACTTTATATCAGTGATCAGTGGTCAGCTCGGGTCGCTGCCGTAGATATCAAGAAAAATACTGGTTTAATTCAGCATTAAATGGCGCCAAAAGGTATTTCGCGGCTTGTCACCTATCAATAATATTCTGTGACCTAACACCGCACTGTTGCCGCTCTTACCATATGTAAGTAACCAATATTTACAAAGGGTGTTTCATTTCGTACTTGTTTTTGTGGTATTTAGTTTGTTGGAAAAAAAAAATTTATTTTGCTCCTAGGAAGTATTTGATAGTTTCAAAATACTTCTATGAACTAGTGTCTAGTCTACAGTGTTATCATTAATTGTCGCATTGTCATATCCACGTTGTATATTAATTTTTAATGCTCCGATTCTTGCGGGGACTTCAAAAACTGTGATTTTTTTTTGCAACTTTCGCAAGAGTGTGTCTTGAGATTTGTTGACCAAAAATTAATTTCCTACAAAACTGCTCCGTCGCCCACAAATCCGCATAATATGCCTGCGTGGTGGGTTATGATTACCTATATAGTGTAGGTATTTCTTATCCACCTATGGAAGTAGGGTTGCCAGATGGTCGGGATTCGCCTGGATTCTCCCGAAATTCCAAGTGATCTCCCGACTCCCGAAAAATCGAAAAATCTCCCGGAAAATCAGCTCTTCCGAAAGTTCTCTAGGAAGCAATAATTTTCGCGGATGAAACCACAGATTACAAGATTACCTAGTGGATAAAACTGACTAAAATCCCGCTGCGCGGCCATTTTATTTTACTATAGACAGGCAAGAGTACAAGATTAGTGGATGAAACTAAATAAAAATCGCGCTGCGCAGCCGTTTTTTTAGAATTGACAGGCAAGATTAAAACTTACAAGATTAGTGGATAAAACTGACTAAAAATCGCGCTGCACGGCCGTTTTCTTACTGTAAATGTACCTACAGACATTTAATTTACATTTTTATTTTAAATATTTATTTCTCCCGACAACAACCGTAAAATCCCGACATTTTCAAATTTTCTCCAGAGATTTTGGACTTCCGCACCCTGATTATCTAAAAAGAAACTATTTAGCGACCGGTTGCATTTGACATACATTGCCACTTTTCTTTGGTATGTTTTTTTTTAACCCAAAAAGAAGTAGCAATGGATCACGATCATCTGTGAACTGCAACCAGTCGCTAGGTGGTTTTTAATTAGATAATCAGCCCGCGGATCTGGCAACCCTATAATGGAAGGCAGGTATAATGAAGGAAAGAAGTCTCATTAAAAATGCTGAAGTGCTTAATCAAAAATAACGGTCGTTATGAAATTAACATGGTAGGTATAGCCTAATAATTAAATTAATAAGAGTAACACGTGTTACTCTTATCAATTTAATTCATTATTAGGCTATCTATATTTAGCTTAGGGTAAATAGTGATTATTTCCTCTCTGGCTTAGGGTATCAGAAATGTGGGTATGTGAAGCTTATCAGCTCTTTATTCGATATAATTAGGTACCATAGTAAATAGTAATTTTAAACTGTACCTAATTCGGGCCTTAGTAATAAACTAAGAATATAAGATTACACCAGGTTTAACCAAAAATATTGCTTAGCAATATAACTTAACGTTTAAGGTCTCAAAGAATTATGTTTTACTCACTTATGCTCTGAAATGTTATCATTCCATTTGAAAAAAGAATGCGGGGCGTTCAACATTTCCGTGGGGGTCTGGTTCATCACATTCTAAATTTGAAATTCAGTGCGGAAATGAAATTCAATACTTATTTCCCGCACTGAGTGCGGGAAGTAAGTGTTCCAAATTCAAATCGGTAGAACTTATCAGCTAGCATTCTTTTTATGAAACTTTATGGTTGCATGACCGGTCAGTAAACATGGCCACGCGAACCAATTTAAATATCACATTTTTACAAAGAAAATTGTATTTCCTCGCATTTCGTGAGTAAAGTATTATACAAACCTTGTACTGGAAGCTACTTGCATTGCCTCGAATGATTAAAGCCCTCGCCTGCGGCTCGGGCTTCAAACCATCCTCGACAATGCAATCGCTAGCTTCCCGTTCTCGGATGTAATGTACTATTGATTAAACTAGGTGTAAACTTACCTACCTTTCGATTAGGGCTGCCAGACGCCCGGGATTTCCGGGATTGTCCCGGAATTACGTGCCTTGTCCCGTGTCCAGGAATTACACCCTACTTACGTTACGATTCATAATTTTATAGGTCTTTACCTATGTAATTAGTGTTTTGTATGGAGAATTTTAAAAAAGTTGCATTTTCCTTACTACCATTTTCTTAATTTATTAAACAACCATGAACGCTAGTCGCTAATGTTTTAAAACTTTTATGCTCAAATGTTTAAAAAGTAAAATAACTTTTAATATTATGCCACAAAGATTAAGCGATAAAAATAAGTTTAGGCCAAGTTAAAAGAAATAAAGTGGTAATTTCTGACAACAAAAAGAGTATTTTGTTACTATTGGTAGTTGTCTTGTCTATAACGGTTATTAATTATTCGATATAATATCAATAATTGATGAATATTTCATAGAAATGACGAAGCGAATAAATAAAAGTAAATTTGTATTCCAAAAATATAAATTAATATGCATTTCCTTCTTAACATTGCCCCACGACAACCCCCCCCCCCCCCCCCCCCCCGCTATTCTATTCCCCGAATTGACGCCAGCTAATCTGGCAACCCTAATTTCGATACAGTCAGAGGACAGTTGATATTGCGATACAGTCAAAGGATTTTTAAAGTAAGTAAAGTCGTTATTTCGCACCTGTTAAAGTTTAGGAAAAGGCACTTGCGGGATCTAAAAAAGCAAGATTGTAGATAAAACATTTGTACCCAAATAGGTAAGTACTTATAAGACATAATTAACTGATTTATACTAAGAATCAGGGGCGTAGCTACCGCCGTATCAGCCGTATCAATTATACGGGGCCCCCGGGTCATGGGGGCCCCAAACGTGCGTAATCAAAAATAAATAAAAACTTTTTTGAAATGGAAAAAGTAAAAAATATTCGATCATATTATCCCGAGACGTCCCGACGATCCATCAGTTTTGTCCCGATTGTTGATGTTACGCCCAATCAAAATCAAAGTATTGATAAAAATGGGGCCAAATGTCTAAAAGATTAAAGGACAACAAGTTAAATGCCTTATTTTGCATTGTACCCCTTAAAATTATTATGTTGAGCGAGTATTTTCCCATATGACGCTTAAATGATCTAATGTTAGAAATCGTTGCTCTGCTGATTAAATGAAAGCGGAATTGCAAAAGACATGTCTTGTTCGGAATTCGTAAGTAAATACAACAATGACGCGAAATTAATGAGAGGCCCGTAGTAATACAAAATATGCATGGAAACATAGTCAAAATAAAAATAAAACATTAAATCAAATGTCTCTTCTTTCCCTACAGCAAGGTAAGTTCTCTTTTTTTATTTAACTCTCACTTTGCTGAGCCTCCCGTTTGCTTCCATTGATTTTGAGTATTTTAATTACAAACAGCCACATACATTCAATATGACCTTCATTTATCAGTTACCAGGCTCTACAGTAGTTTTACTGCTAGAAAACATTTAGAAAATAGACCAAAAATTTTTCCGCCGGCCGCCCTTTTAGTTCCTAAAGGTGGCAACTTTGTAAAGAGGTTAATGTACTCGTGAAACTGAACACCTACCAACAGAAAAAAAGATTAAAAAAAATGACTTTCAATACAAAATGTTGGCGGCAAATTCAAATTTTCTATTGAGAGTCCAAATTTTTTTTTCGATTTGAATTTTTAGTTAGAACGTAGATGTTCAGATTCACCAGTACATTGACCTCCTTTCAGGTTGATACCCCCTTTCTGTTACATTACACTTTGTATATTTAATTTGGATTGTTTGTAAAAAAATTGGAAAAAGTGACAGATAGATAATTATAATGAAAAAATATTTCTATTAATTTTATGCAATTTTTTTTTCTTTTGTGAGAAATCTTTACCCTTCCTAAGGGCCCCCATACAATATTTTATACGGGGCCCCGCCAAGGCACGCTACGCCCCTGCTAAGAATCCTTTAAAACCCTAAATGATTAAGTATTATGTAACATCTTCAAATCATATTTGAGACCGATAACGTTTTTATACTTACAAGGTGTTTGGTAAAAGCCTTATAAATCGAATATGGTAGATAGGGACCATCAAACTGAACAACTTTTACTACGGGACCATCTGAAATCGCGAAAAAAAATCAGCTGTTTCATACATTTTGATATTTTTGTTATAATTTTTTATATGAAACAGCTGTTTTTTTTTCGCGATTTCATAGTTGGTCCCGTAGTAAAAGTTGTTGAGTTTGATGGTCCCTATCTACCATATTCGGCTTTATAAGGCTTTTACCAAACACCTTGTAATAATTTCGTGATTCAAAAACCATAACAAGCTCTGGAAAAATAACTTATTATCTAATCACTCACTCACGCACTGATTTAACACGAAGTCTCGGAAATTAAGTAGGTACCTACTAGAAACTTGACCGATGGTGGAGCCAAAAGCATAAGAATAATATTCTTAAGCTAGGGTTTCCTAGGATAACGGTGCCATCATATTACGGCCGTAATTTAGCGGTGTAGAACGTTGTCAATGTAAACAATACGGCGCGGTTTCTGACGTTACGGTGTCGCCATATTGTTTACATCAGAGGTGCCCAAACGGTCGATCGCGATCGACCGGTCGATCGCGAGAGGTTTCAAAGTCGATCGCCAAGGATTACAGATTTGACACTTTGCACCCAATGTAGTTTTACTTATGCATTTTTTTTTTCAAAAACTGTCAAAATGTCGATCTCTTATTCATAAATTGTTGTTAGGTCGATCTCCTTAAGAAAAAGTATGGGCACCCCTGGTTTACATAGACAACATTAATTTATTAACGCCGCTATATTACAGCCGTACTATGACGACACCGATATCCTTGGAAACCCTAGCTTTATGCCAAAAGGCCGATGGAGTCGACTTTGCCACAGGGACGAAAGGCCTTTTTGTATAAAAGGCCTGAGTCAGGACTTTTATACAAATGAAGGCCTGACCTACTACTGGATCTATGAAGCTGAAATTTTCAGGAAGATATTTTACAAGTAAAAGACGTCACTCAATGTACCTATTGACTGATTGATTGATGTCACTAGTGACTCGGTAGCTCAGCGGTCAGAGCATTGGATCGGATATCCAAAGGTCGCGGGTTCGATTCCCGTCTTAGTATTGATCTGGTGCGAGTCGTATTTTTTCTAGTAGGTATATTATTTAGTATTGTTTAAAAATAGCATTGTGAATGCAAAAATCTCAAATTAAAAAATTGACAACATATCAAATTTTTTATCCTGTTTTTTTATTTGTTATTTAGAAATTACTGGTGAAAACATGACACACGTATTTTTTTATTTTCCAAAATTTTTATTTTAAGTCAACGTAATATTAATTTGAAAACTTATCTATTCTAAAAGAGCGTAAGTGCCGTTTAAAGGATTTTTGGCGGACAATATCCTTTGCCCATATGGATAAAAAAAAACATTATGACGTATCCTGCCAATCTAATTTATGGTCGGTAATGACGTTTGTTTGTTTATCTTTTGCTCGAGGTTGTTTTCTTTTATTGTCGCTATTTTTACCTTATTTTCAACAATAATAAATAAAGATATTCGTAAATTAGATTCCATAATCTCATGTGTAGTTCCTGCCTGCAAAATACTGTGATTGAATGCCCAAACAAACACTGTTTTACGTGCCAAACCAAAGTCTACACGTTTACAAGTGGTGTGTTGCTTTAAAGTTTTATGGAAATTGAAACTAATGCACTTCAAAACAAACTGTATTTATTAAACAAATTCAAACGTACACAATATCTTTTTATTTCTAAAAATAAAATGTTTCGCAGAAGAATTCAGCTTTTGCAGCATGATGAAGTCCATTTTGGTAAGGTTGCGACTGTCTGCTATTAAAAGTCCTTCAGAAAACTTGATATTATATTTCGATGTTAAATTTAACCAAAATACGAATTCAAGTTAAAAATATCATGAATACATTCAAAACAAAACTAATCAAAGTGAAAAATATTTTGATTCTTGACACCGACTTTGACATAAATTGTAACCTTGACAGCGACAGTTTTTTTGATTATTATTTTTTTAAGATAAAATCACACAACTTTTTCACGCAAAGGAGTTAAATATTTAATATTCCTTTATCTCGATGATACAGTGTTTTTTCTACATATTTCGTTAAATTATTGATCAAAAGCCCCGAAAAATTATGTACGGTGTCAGAAATTGAAAAACCTCGAAATGGTTTTCGATTTAAGGTACCTTGTAAAAAATGAAAACATGTCAATTATATAGCTATTTCATCTTAATCAATTGTCTAAATATCTGGAAAGATATTTCAATTGAATGTCGAGGTAATTCCTCACATTGGTGAAATAACTCTGGCTTGCAGCGTAAGAGTAGGATATACTAGAAGAAATTCGACGATGTCACTAGTGACTCGGTAGCTCAGCGGTCAGAGCATTGGACCGGATATCCTAAGGTCGCGGGTTCGATTCCCGTCTGAGTATTGATCTGGTGCGAGTCGTATTTTTTCTAGTATATTATTTAGTATTGTTTAAAAATAGCATTGTGAATGCAAAAATCTCAAATTTAAAAAAAAAAGCCATTACAACAATTTAAAAGTTGTGTTCCGGCAGTTAGACGTAAGATAGCCAGTTCCTCAGTGATGAAGATTCCGGGAATAGTGCGCTTACCTTCGGCCCAGGGTTGGCAATGTTTAAAACATTTGTTTAAAACAAGTGTTTAAAACACTGGAAAAAACACATCTGTTTAAAACACGTTTTAAAACATTTTGTTTTAAACACGTTTAAAACATATATAAAAAACATTAAAGTTTACTTCACTAAAATCAAGCGTAATTAATATTTTTCGTACTTTTTAAAACTTTTTATTTGCAATATTATAAATTTGTGTTAAATAATTATTGTGATGGTAACTCTGAACTTTGAATTCCTGGAATTTCCTAGACTCCGACCGATTGCTCTGGTTGGCAGACTACACTAAGTGAACGAACGAATAACGTGTATTCTACTGTGGGTAAATGGGAAAGGGACGAAAATAGTTCACTCTGCTTCTACTGCGGTGTTTTTTTGCTATTTCCAATCACAAAACAATCACAAAATTTATTATTCCTTCCTCTTAATATTTCAGGGTTATTTTCACATATTTTGTTAAAAAAAACCCCAAAAAATATGTATGGTGTCAGAAATTGAAAAACCTCGAAATGGTTTACGATTTAAAGTACCTACCTTGTAAAAAATTAAAACATATCAATTATATACATATTTGAAACATGTTTAAAATATGTTTAAAACATGTTTTTTTTGTTTACTAAATAAAACATGATGTTTTGTTCTTTAAAAAAACTGTTTTTAGCCAACCCTGCTTCGGCCTTAACGTTACTTAGCATCATTATTGGTGGAGGCCAAGTAGGATTTTTGCTCGAGCTTTCTCGAACTCGAGAAAACTCGAGAAATTTGGCTTCAGTCGAGACGAGAAAAAATTACCGGAGCTCGAGAATTCTCGAGCTTCGAATTAGAATCCTTGCAGACGCGATGCGCGTTTATTTTTCCCCGTTTAGGCGCTTATAGTCGTTCACTAGCAACACCAATTAACTCTTCAACAGTTTTCATTCTTTCTGTAAGTTTTATAATCAATTTAAAGCAAAAGTCACCACTGTCGTTTCAATTGCGTTTTAAAACTAGCACAAATAATAAAAAGTATTAGGGGTTGAAGTATGAAATTGATTTTTTGTATGGAGAATTTACAGAATTTGCATTTTCCATACTAACATTGTCTTAATTTATTTAACAACTATGAACGCCATTTTTTTAAACTTTTATGCGTAACTATGTTATGAGTGTTTAAACACTCAGCTAACTGATGCCACATGCTATTGAAACGAGCTATACTTTTTTAAACGTTCAGGAAAGAAAATAAAAAATATTGTTTGATAGTGTTCCGTCATGATCATAATTCGAAATAATATCAAGTAGCTGAAGCATTATGAGAGCCTCGGTGTGTGAGAATAAATCGGCAATTTCATACTTTAACCCCTATTATTAAAGAGTTATTAAAAAAATATAAGAGATTTTTAAGAGGGCATAGTTGTTTTTTTTAATTGGTATTGACTTGGTTTACAAGTAATAAAAATAAGTGTATTGGCGGCGCTATTGGACGGCTATAAGAGCCTCAACCATAAGAATAAAACTTTTATTTATTCTTATGCCTCAACATCGTCCGCTCTCCGTGCTCTTTCATTTTTTTGTTCTCTCTTCTATTCTTGAAAGCCTCTTTTTTTAAACGAAAGTAAGTTTTCTAATTATTTAATAAGTTAACGTTGCTTCTAGGCTGGTATAGTTTAGGATTAGTCAACTTTAGTATTTATGACTATTGTGCCTAGATAATAATAATATGTAAGAGTTTTATTTTTGCTTCTTTCATTATCCCTAAATAAGAGGTACCAAATTCTAAATATTGATTGTGGTGTAATAAAAGTATCTTAGATTAAAAGAAATCCTGTATTTTTATTAAATTTCAATAGATTTCAACAGTTTCAATTAAAAGACTCGAGACCCGAGAAAACTCGAGAATTTAGCCTCGAGAATTCCCGAAACTCGAGAAAAAAATAAGGTCGAGAAATCAGAAACCCTATGGCCAAGCATGATCCTTTTGAGAATCTGTCTTTTTGAGAATCTGTCCTTATGAGAATAAAGGATCCCGTTGTGCATAATAGTAGTTTATGATACTGGCGCATAATGAGGGGTATTAAAACATGAGTGTGTTTTTAAAAACCGAGCCGTTAGGCGAGGTATTTTATTGGTATCACACGAATGTTTTAATACCTAGTTATGTGCAGTTTCATACACTACTTTATCTACTCTCATACAATTTAGGATTGAAACTAATAAATAAAATACCAAGGTTAAACATTATACCGTATTACCTTCCTCAATTTCCTTTCCGTCGTTGCATCTAAAATATCGGGCAGAGTCCTGCTATCAGACATTTTTAAGCAAGATTTGAAAAAACCCTACATAGTCGTAATTCGTACATTACGTACAGTACAACAAAAAGTTAAAATTGAAATCAAAACTTGTTTTGTAATGTTGAAAAAATGGCGCACATTTCATTAGAAAAAAAATGTATGAGTGCATTTCAGCAGACTAATCGTTACGCTAAGTCATCGATCACCATAGAGTCGTTTGTTTTTAATATCACGGCACTGCCTTCTTCTTGGATTTGCCCTGTATCGTAATGAGAAAAATAGTTATTTTATAACATCGCTTGGTATAGTGAAGGTATGTTATAAAATAACTTTTACTCAAAAATGCTTGTAATATGGCCATTATTTTGACAACCTTCTTTGAACAAAGTCGAGGTTGCCGTGCTCCTCCGATGGTGACGCAACAAAGTTGTATGGGATTTCATTATTGTCGAGTTTTAGCCACCAGCAATTTCCTTTGAGAATCCATTATTGTCGAGTTTTGTTTCAAACATAGTTCGTGAAAAAAGTACATTGTACAACCCGCGCAGTTAATGAATGGGATTACACTCGTTGTGGTAAGCGCCGTGAGCCGCCATTTTCAATCCCATTCTTTATTTGCGCGGGTGTTGTTGTAGATGATGTTTTTGTATTTTTTTTTTTACTTTTTTACTATTTTTCCTTTTTGATATTTTTGACTTTCTTGCATTTTTTATTTTTTTGTCATTTTGGACCAAGTCTTGTATAGTTCTTTACTCAAAAATGACAAAAAAGTAAAAAATGACATAATGTCAATAATGTCAAAAATGTAAAAAATGACAAAAATGTCAAAAATTTTTTAAATATCAAAAATGTCAAAAATATCAAAAATGTCAAAAAAAAAATTCAAAAATGATCATTTTGGTAATTTTGGACATTTTTGACATTTTTACTTTTTTGACATTTTTGAGTAAAGCACTATACAGGACTTGGTCCACAATGACTGCACTGCTGGCCAGGCTATGATGGTCTCAGCTGAGCTTAACTACGCTCTCGGCCTTCAAGCTTGGTCATCATTGCAGCCCTTGCTGTCCGCGCTATAAAGGCCTCGACCTCCGGTCTCGGCCTTTATTCCAGCTTGGCCATCAAGGGCTGCAATGCTGACCGCGCTGTGACGGCCTGGACCTGCGCTAAGCTGCGCTATCGGCCATCATCATCGCGCTGCCAGCAATGCAGTCATTATTGACCGCGTCAGTAATGTACTATTAATTTTTTTTCGGTATTGCGTGTATAAAGTATACCAATTGCCAATACAAATTTGTTTTGAAATTCATAATTCGAATTTTACGATATGAGAGTAGATAAAAAAATATTAAGTAGCATCATACAGCATTGGGCCAGCGTGGCAGGTTAGGCCCATTCTCCTTATTATTTATTTCTTAAACACAATTACACTGACATTATTTAGACACATGTCTCGCAAAACCAAATATATGGTTTTGTTTTGCTTATCCACCCAAAGGAAGGCATATGCCCCAGAAGTGTAATAAGAATCGCCAAACATACAGTTTTGTCTTCTTAGAACCCCTTGTCAAAAAGTGCAGAAGTTAGCCTGGCTCTGGCGCCTTAAGCAACTTGCTTAGAGATTGCTACCGAAGTTTAAACTTTCGTATTATATGAATAGAAAGCGTTCAAAATGCATAACATTTTCTTGGGGAAACTTACGAAGTAAAGGTAGTAACGCCAGGGTTAAAGGCTGTTTTATAGCCGCGAACTAAAATTTATGGAATAAGCATTCTGTTCAAAAAATGGCACCACACGAAAAGTACAACTAAATGGATAGAGCTAAAAATGCTGGCATTTAATTATGCAACACAAAGCGTCTGCACACTGGTTGCTTATTAGCGACCATAATTTCTATACTTAAACGAAAAAATAAGATTCGTTTTCTGCATCTTTTTACTGCCTTATTTGCATCTTTTTTACACGACTGCCCAAAGCAAAAAGAGTGTATATGTGTTCATGGTTCATGTATGTTTGTGGGGATGTGAGTTTCTTTATTCCACCATAACTTCTAAATGCCTGAACTGATTTGGATAAATGGGGTATCATTAAAATCCTTACAACATCCCGAGTGACACTGGCTATATTTTTTTTAGAAAAAATCAATATGGTGACTGTACGACGCCATTTTTAAATGTGAAAAAAAAATTTTTGTCTTCTATTATTACAATATGGGCATCAAATGAAAGGCCTTGATGAGCACATTCCAAAACTATATAGGGGAAGGGCGTATACTATCGGAGAGCGTATAGTATCGGACAATGTTGATAACACCTCTATCTTATTACATAAGCTCCCTATAAGAAATTACTATCAAAGAGTAGCATCCTAGACACGCCTTGAACCAGTTTGCAACTAGCTGACAACGTCACTAAGAGCACAAAATCGATTTATGCGATTAATCCATTTCAAATTAGTGAATGTCTTTTTTTGATTAGTCTACTATCTCCATAATTCACATATTTTAAAAGACTCACGATACTAGGTGTGTCATAAATTTATTACAGATTGAATAAATGACCCCAAAACAAATGAAAAATGGCTTGTTTATTTTTAATTAAATTTTTTATAATGTCATTCACGTCGTATTGTATCGGACAGTGATGTTTCGTATAGTATGGGACACGTCCGCGTGTCCATTACTACACGAAAGTTAATAATAACTAATAATAGAAAACTAAAATTAATAATAATACTTTTTATTATTTTCAAAAATTTTGTTTAGCCCACAGTGTTAGTATGTATTGTATGTATAGCCGGTGGGATTTGGGCGTTTTTCTATGAAGGTTGCTTTGTTTTTTTTTACTACGGCCACGAGATAATAAATTTATTACCGTTTAATGGTGTTATTTGTGAATTATTGCTGGCGAAATAGTTTTGTTGGTGTAGTTTTAAAAATATACTTGATGATAAAAGTCATACAAGAGACGTATTTTATGATATTAAATAAAATAAAATTCTTATATTTACTACAATAATATGGTATCTAAATGCAATATACATAATTATTAACAAGTGTATTTGATATTTTATTAATAATTTAAGAATACTTTCTATCCTGGTTAAAGGTTCTCTAAGGATTTTCTCTAATGTCCACGCACGCAGGACGAAGTCGCGTGCGGAAGCTAGTAGCAAAATAATAACGTGTCCGATACTAAACGAAACTGTCCGATACTTAATGAAACAGTCCCTGCATTATGTATTTTAAGTTCTTTTGAAATGTTAATAGCTTATCTAATTAACACATTTGCAAGGTACTTAGTGCAAGTATAAAATTATTCTAATTCTTATTAATTTATTTTTTATTGGCCTTTAAAGTATGCTGTCCGATACTAACGTACGATGTCCGATATTATACGAACTTTTTATAAAATAATAATTGATTTAAATCAGTTATTCGTAAAGATAACTTACTTTTTATCTTAAGCACATAACAAATGTTGTTCAAACTACACAATTATTGAATAAAATGGTTTTCATGTCTTAAATTTTGAGACTTATTTGTTAAAAACAAAATGTGTCCGATACTATACGACCTTCCCCTAATATGTCACTAAAATGTATGAAATAAAAACAAATAAATTAAAAAAATATTAAAAACACGACTGCCCTGCCAAAAACGAACTAAAAAGTTAAACAACAAGTGTCATTGCAGTCGGGGGACCTCTTTGATTAAAAATTGTTCCATAATAAGGTCCCCCGACTGCAATGACACGTTGTTTAACTTTTTAGTTCGTTTTTGGCAGGGCAGTCGTGTTTTTAATATTTTTTTAATTTATTTATTTTACACCATTTGACTATAAAGGACGTTATTTCTAATAATCTCTCTCTTTCTATCTTTTCTCTACAATACAAACTACAATTACCTATTGAAAATAACACTAACGTCGGTCTCTGTCACCGGGTGCGTGGCTGGTCCGACTAAAGCTGAGCGGGTTGTAGTTTTTCGTCCGCGTGGTGCCCTTTTTTAAGCAATATTTGTTTGCAATTACACTTCCATAGATTTTAGTTCGCTGTTTTATAGAAAAATTCGTACCTGCGGCCCATGCGGCCCAATCACGCTAAATTTTTAACGATAAAACCGAAACGTAACGATTTTCGTTACCTGCCGTTTCAGTTTCGTTTACAGAAAAATACTTGGTACCTTACTCTAGTTTTATTAAAATTGTTGAAAGCTATACCTAGGGAACCTAATAGCCAATTTTGGGCAGTTCAAATAAGAATTCTTAAGCTTAAACCAAATATTTTTAGAAATAGAAATAGAAATAGAAATGGTTTATTGCCTCAAAATTACAATTATTTACAATCTTAGTTTAGAAGTAGCCACAGAGGCAAAAGGTAGTGGCTCAGCTTATGCTGAACAGGCAAGATTAAGCACTGCTCCGCGCTGATTTTCAGCCACCCCTCTTTCCCGAAAGGTCAAGAGTGGGAAATGAAGTGTAAAAGGAGTGGCATCCAATTCAAGGAGAACAAATCTAAGATTTAAATAACTAGTTCAAAATTATATAATATAAAAAAAAAACAGTCCAGGCAACAAAATAAAAAAGATATCATGATTACTTATGCATAATTGACATTATCTCTGCAAAGATACAAGATGTGTGTGTGTGTGTGTGTGTGTGTGTGTGTGTGTGTGTGTGTGTGTGCGTGTGTGTGCTAAATATGTATGTGTGTGAATGTGTGAGTGAATGGGAAGAGTGATACCGTATTATATAGGTACTGTTGGACTACTACAATAAGAAGTAATTGTTCAGTGGTAGATCTTTCCAGTAGGCATGTTTCAGATTCTCTGCAGCTAGTTGTCTTTTGGTCAGAGCCATTTTATATCGCTTTTTAAAACAAATTGTATTGACTTTTTTCTTAATGGAGGAGGTAGATTATTCCATATTTTTGCTGCTGCATATCTGAAACAACCTCTGTATAGTGCAGTTTTGTGGACTGGGATCCTCATTAGATTAAGCTGGCTAGATCTAGTGCTGCGAGATGAATTGGACCAAGTCAGTTTCTCAAAAAGATATTCTGGTTTTTTATTCCAAATCACTCTATGGACGATACTTGCATAAAGGAGTTCCCTCCTGCTCTTCATATTAAGGATTCCATTTTCATTGAGGTATGGTGTAATGTACTGTCTCTTAGGTACGTTGAAACAAAACCTTACACAGGCGTTCTGTACTCTTTGGATTGCCCTCTCGATTTAGGTAAATACACGCTGAAATGTTCACTTCCATCCGTGGTTCAGCTCATGATTACAAGCAAATTTTACTATGGGGTCAATTCTGATGTATTCATGTGCTGATATTGCGCAGAAAAAATCAGCTGTTCCATACACTAAGTGTTTGAGAATAAATAAGTCTGCCAAACCATATCTGGCCGGAAGTCCTTCAAAAGTGATTCTAAATCGGAAGTAAAAGATTTTCTCAAGCTTCCAGCCAATTTTATTTGCGATAATCTTCTGATTCTCGTTCAGCACAACTTTTCCGACCGTGTGCCATGAATTTCATCGTGATGTCATATGACGTAGGCAAAATTGTCGCGGGCTTACGGACTATATTGCCCTTTTGTATGGAACAGCTGTTTTTTTTTCGCGGTATTAGAGTTGGCCCGTAAAAGTTGCTTGTAATCATGAGTGGAACCACCCCACTGCGGGAACCAAGTGATTGGGGCCCCTGGAACAAAGTCCAGGCCCGCCAGCGAAGTAGAGGCCGTTATTAGTACTGTTTTTTTTAAAAAAGGTCTTTGTTGTTTTTCAGGTTTCTTCCTCCAGGGAGTTACCTCAACGCCCGAGAGCTGGGCCCGAAGGCTCTCGTAGAAAAAATGAACGAAATCTACACAGACAAGGAGAAATTCTACGATTTCTTCAAATGGAGAAACCACTACAAGTACGAATATTCGTTGGAGAAAGACGTCTGTGACCTGTGCAGAGCGCTCCATGATGAGGAAAAGATGAAACCTAGTGTTTACGGCGATTTGAGGAGATGGTGGAATGGTAAACAGTGGGACGGTAAAGATAGTACATGTAGGTAGTGCAATGAAGTACAGTAAGAGTACAGTATATGGACTATTTATTTCGATCTGTGATCGAAGTAACACGAGAGCTTAGCAAATAGCAAAATATTACTTTTTTTGTTGATTGATGAAAACCCATCAATGATGGGTATGCTTTATAAGACTTACTTTCTTACCTAAATCAATGCTTTAAGTAATAGTGTAGGTATATTATGACACCTTATTATGACAATAACCCGAATTTGAGTGCATTTATTTATACGTCTAGAATTTGGGCTGCAGGTGGTTCTATCTCACGAAGGCGGTTCGGCATGGTTTGGCTATGAAATACTCTCTCGTATTAGTCCGTAAGCCCGCGACAGTTTTGCCTACGTCATACCTATGACATCACGATGAAATGCATGGCACACGGTCGGAAAAGTTGTGCTGAGCGAAGATCAGAAGATTATTGCAAACAGAATTGGCCGGAAGCTTGAGAAAATCCTTCACTTCCGGTTAAAAATAACTTTTGAATAACTTCCGGCCAGATATGGCTTGACAGACTTATTTATTTTCAAACACTATTTCCAAACGTTTAAGTATAATAATTTTCGTCAAGATGTCACATGGAAAAGGTATCCGGTGACCATCTTTGGCACCGTCTTTCAAGTACTTGCGGCCATTTCAGAACTGACAGACTTATGTAAACTCTCTCTAATAATAGTGTGTTTGAGCATAAATAAGTCTGCCAAGCCTTATCTGGCCGGAAGTCCTTCAAAAGTGATTTTTAACCGGAAGTGAAGGATTTTCTCAAGCTTCCTGCCATTTTTATTAGCAATAATCTTCTGACCCTCGCTTAGCATAACTTTTCCGATTGTGTGCCATGCATTTCATCGTGATGTCATATGACGTAGGCAAAACTGTCTCAGGCTCACGGACTATATTAGGCACACCACACTAAAACAATGTGCATTTGCACACCTAATAACATTCAAAGACAAACCGCCTTTGTGAGAAAGACCAACTGTAACATCTCACGTTCATTATAATTTTGTGTTACCAAACGGTCAAGTCAGACGTCGCAAGTTTATGTAAATCACAGACATTGTTGTATTAGTTAGGTGGCGACGAAGCATTTTGAGATTTTTCGTCGGACTCTCTTCTATATACCTAAAACTGGTGTGTATGTGTTCCTTGTGCTCTACGAAACACGAAACTGACGGTTTTAAGAGGAGGAAGTGGGGACACGCATAGCTGTGACGTCACAAAGATGGCAGCCGACCGTAACAAGTTTTTCTTCATTTCTCGAGTTCTATTGCATCAATTTCGTTGTTTGATATGTCATTTGAAAGCTTATATAACTGTCTATGATTGTTCTTTTAAAACCTACTAACTTAGTCTTGTTGTTTTTGAAATATTAACAAAAGTATGATTTTTTTTTCATAATTTTTTTCTTAGTTACAGGTATAAGCTAAATTAAAAAAGTCGTTTGTGTACTTCAGTTTGTAAGTTTATAATAAAAATAAAGTCGGTTTTAATATCTTCTCAGAAAAATATAAACATCATTGTAGTGCAATAATAAACAAACAAGTTGTTACCAATTCTGTAAGGAAAGTACTCATCTAGTTTTTTCAATTTCTTCTTTATTTCATCAAGTTTTTCTACATTTATCTAGTTTTACTGCATCAATTTTAATGTTTGATATGTCATTTGAAAGGTTATATAATGTTCTATGATTATTTTATTGAAAACTACTAATTTAGTATTGCTGTTTTTAAAATATTAACCAAAATATGCTTTTTTTCATACACTCTTTCTTATTTACCGGCATAACTAAATAAAGAGAAACATAAGTGTGTCTTAGTTTCTATGTTTATGTATTACAAAAATAATGACTATTTTATTACCTTTCCAGAAATATAAACATGATTGTAGTGCAATAATAAACAAACAAGTTGTGACCAATTCTGTAAAGAAAGTACGAATCTGATTTTTACCGCTGTTTTCAATATTGATTTGAAAATGATAAGTATTTAAGAGAAAAAGCTGTGCTTTTTACAAATTAAAGTATAAATCTAATATGTGTTTACTTTTTTATTATAATATCAGATGTAATATAATTTCATACTAGCGGCCGCCCGCGGTCTCACCCGCGTGGTTCCCGTTCCCGTGGGAATATCGGAATAAAAAGTATTATATGTTTTAATCTAAGCTATCTTATATCTGTGTGCCAAATTTCAACCAAATCCGTTCAGTAGTTTTTGCGTGATTGAGGAACAAACATCCAAACATCTAATCATCCAAACCCACAAACTTTCACATTTATAATATTAGTAGGATATTCATATTATAATATCACACATCCAGTAAATTAGAAGTAATATAAGCTAAGCTATTATAGAAACAATGTACAAAACAAAGTATTATTGTAATCTTGATAATAGTGCAAATAAAAACTATTCCCAAGGTGTAATGAAAATTACTTATTTTTACGTAAATCACATTGTACAAAATAGAAAATAACAATGAAATAATGAACGAGATAATGTTGACATAATTGAATTATCGAGTTTAGTGAACAGAGCATAGCAAGCAACATACTAGTCATCAACATCCATAATGTTATGCTGATTAAAATATTTTTTTTCTAATATGGCATACTCCTTTCAATATACGTTTTTGCTTTGAGCGTGCACAGTCGCATTTCATTGTCAGGCAGTCTGTCTTACACTGGCACGATATGAGCTCGATATCTTGGTAATTTCAGTTTGTCTAGGTTTTTAACATTTGAGAAAACCGGTGGTAATTTAATTACCACCTTCTGGAGAAGTCAGAAGCACCATCTACACAGAGCTAATTACCAGACTTATTTGGAATCATTCCATCATTCCATCAATTTACATCGAATATCCCGATCCAAACCCTACTCTTACCAGAAAACTGTGGCTGGAGGTTATATAACAATTCCCTAATTCCCATCACAAGCTTGAAACCTCTATCCAATATGTCTGCAAGATATCGAGCTCATATCGTGCCAGTGTAAGACAGACTGCCGGACGACGAAATGCGACTGTGCACGCTCAAAGCAAAAACGTATGATAGGATTGGAAAATAATTAATTATGTTTTAATCAGCATAACTTTCTTGATGTTGATGAGTAGTACTTATATGTTACTTGCTATGCTCTGTTCACTAAACACATTATCTCATTCATCATTTCCCTACTTAATAAGTGATTTTCACTACTCATTGGGAATAGTTTTTATTTGCACTGTTATTATATGTAATTACAATAAATAATACTTTGGTTTTGTACATTGTTTTTTATAATAGCTTGGCAAGTACATCTAAATTGCTTGATGTGTGATATTATAATACATATAAAAGTAAACGTATATTATATGTATACTGTAATTTGTAAAAAGCACAGCTTCTTTTTCACAGCTCTTAAATACTTATCATTTCAAAATCAATAGTGAAAACGGCGGTAAAATCAGATGAGTAGGTACTTTCTTCACAGAATTGGTCACAACTTGTTTGTTTATTATTGCACTTCAACCATGTTTATTTTTCTGAGAAGACAATAAAACAGACTTTATTTTTTGTTAAAAACATACAAAATTAGGTACACTTATGTTTCTCTTTATTTAGTTATACCGGTAAATAAGAAAAAGTGTATGAAAAAGAATCATATTTTTGTTAATATTTTAAAAACAACAAAACCTAATTAGCAGTTTTCAAAAGAACAATCATAGGCAATTACATACACTTTCAAATGGCATATTAAACAACAAAATTGATGCAGTAGAACTCTAGAAATGAAGAATAACTTGATGAAATAAAGAAGAACTTTAAAAAATCAGATGAGAATCGGTCACAACTTGTTTGTTTATTATTGCACTTCAATCATGTTTATATTTCTGAGAAAGTAATAAAACGGACTTTATTTTTTGTTATGAACTTACAAACTTAGGCACATTTATGTTTCTCTTTATTTATAGTTATACCGGAAAATAAGAAAAAGTGTATAAAAAAACATATTTTTGTTAATATTTCAAAAAAGACAAACTTAAATTAGTAGCTGTCAATAAAGCAATCATAGACTATTATATAACCTTTCAAATGACATATCAAACATTGAAATTGATGAAGTATAACTCGAGAAATGAAGAAAAATTTCATTAAATAAAAACAAAATGAAAAAAAATTATGAGTACTCTCCTTACAGAATTGACATGTTTTCATTTTTTACAAGGTACCTTAAATCGTAAACCATTTCGAGGTTTTTCAGTTTCTGACACCGTACATAATTTTTCGGGGCTATTGATCAATTATTTAACGAAATATGTGGAAAAAACACTATCATCAAGATAAAGGAATAATCAAAATTTAACTCCTTTGCATAAAAAAGTTGTGTGATTTTATCTTAAAAAAATACTAATCATAAACACTGTCGCTGTCAAGTTTACAATGTATGTCAAAGTCTGTGTCAAGAATCAAAATATTTTTCACTTTTATTCGTTTTGTTTTGAATGTATTCATGATATTTTTAACTTAAATCAGTATTTTGATTAAATTTAACATCTATCAAAATATAATATCAAGTTTTCTGAAGGATTTTTGATAGCAGACAGTCGCAACCTTACCAAAGTGGACTTCATCATGCTGCTGAAGCTGAATTCTTTTGCGAAACATATTATTTTTTAGAAATAAAAAGATATTGTGTACGTTTGAACTTGTTTAATAAATATAGTTTGTTTTGAAGTGCATTAATTTCAATTTCCATAAAACTTTAAAGCAACACACCACCTGTAAACGTGTAGACTTTGGTTTGGCACGTAAAACAGTGTTTGTTTGGGCATTCATCACAGTATTTTTGCAGGCAGGAACTACACATGAGATTATGGAATCTATTTTACGTATATATTTATTTATTATTGTTGAAAATAAGGTAAAAATAGCGACAATAAAGGAAAACAACCTCAAGCAAAAGATAAACAAACAAACGTCATTAGCGTCAATAGATTAGGTTGGCAGGTTGACGTCAAAATGATTTTTTTATTCATATGGGCAAAGGATAATGTCCGCCAGAAATCCTTTAAACGGCACTTACGCTCTTTTAGAATTAATAAGTTTTCAAATGAATATTATGTTGATTTAAAATAAAAATTTTGGAAAAGAAAAAAATACGTGTCTCTTGTTTTCATCAGTAATTTCTAAATAACAAATAAAAAAACAGGATAAAAATTTTGAAATGTTGTCAATTGGTCACAACTTGTTTGTTTATTATTGCACTACAATGATGTTTATATTTTTGAGAAGATATGAAAACGCACTTTATTTTTTATTAAAAAATAACAAACTTAGGTACACAAATCTTTTTCTATATTTAGTTTAAATCTGTAAATAATAAAAAGTTTATGAAAAAAAAACATATTATTGTTAATATTTCAAAAACGACAAAACTAAATTAGTAGGTTTCAAAAGAGCAATCATAGACAATTATAAAACCTTTCAAATGACATATCAAACAACGAAATTGACACAATAAAACTCGAGAAATGAAGAAAAACTTGTTACGGTCGGCGCCATCTTTGTGACGTCATAGCTATGCGTGTCCCCACTTTCTCCTCTTAAAACCGCCAGTTTCGTGTTTTGTAGAGCACAAGGAACATATACATACCAATTTTAGGTATATAGAAGAGAGTCCGACGAAAATCGTGAAGGAGACGACTTATTAAATATTTGCCTCCTGACTATATTGTATGGAATTGATAAGCCTACGACACGTAATTTTGGAGTTTATGACTTATTTTGAATTTTTGAGTTAGCGAACGAATAGAAAAGTGGCCATTTGAGTAGCCCCGCTGGTTGTTTTTTCACACGCCCAATAAATATTTGACACACATATTATTCCAAAAATGTATCTGAATTCTCAGCGGCATAAAACCTCTTTGTTGTTACTAAAATAATAATGGGAATGCTCTGTTTAATCGCATAGAACTTGCATTTAACTTTGTAGGGATAATTCTATAACAAACTAGTGTTGTGTAAAAGCGATATATTGGGGCTCACTTTACGAGCAAGTGTGTTGAAATAGTACATTATGAGACAAGTTAGCTTAGGTTGCTCATTGCACACAAGGCTGTGGGTTGCAGCCCGAGCCGTAGGCGAGGGCGTAACTCAGCCGAGTGTGCAATAAGCAAGAGCTCACGAGTTTCATACGACGTTTTTCAACACATTTGCGAGGAAATAACAAAGTAATTTACCACACAGCAACAAATACGACAAAAACAAAATATGATAATTATGATGCGAAAGGCGCGCAGGTTTTTTTTTGTTTTTTTTTCACACGCCCAATGCAAGAATATTTTTCGAACAAAGGGGTGAGTGAGCATACTGCCTACATACAGCCTACTTCAAAATTATAATTTTAAGTGATAAAATGCAAATATTTTAATATTTTATAACAAAATATTGTGAATAATGAATAATTTGATAATAATAAATATTTGTTTGACTTAATTAAGGACTTACACATTTATTTACTCCAAAAATGTATATGAATTTTTAGCGGCATAAAACCTCTTTGTTGTTACTAAAAAAAATAACTATCACCCGGTCAATTTGGGAATGCTCTGTTTACTCGCATAGAACTTGCAATAAGGTACTTATTTAACTTTGTAGGGTTAATTCTATAACCAACTAGTGTTTTATATATTATTGCACGCGTTTGTTATAGCTCGGTATATGGCCCTAAAAGCGATGTATTGGGGCTCACTTTACGAGCAAGTGTGTTGAAAAAGTATATAATAGGACTTTTCCTTTATACAACTAAAGTTAGTACTATTATATTCTATGACTTAGGGGAGGTCAGCTCAATGCGGCCATAGGAGGCAAAGCGGCCATGCCTCATTTCTCGGCAACTAATAACGATAGAACAAAGTTTTATGTTCTGATATGCAGCAAATCTACAGCCCCGCCCCGAGCAGCCATTTGGTAGTGGTCGGAACCAGCATGTGGCCGCGGCAACATGCGAAAGATTTTTGTTCATTTTGTTAAGAAAATCCAGGGTAAACTCAATCTGTTTTGATCAAAACTCTATAAAAGTCAATGTTTTTATTTTACGTCTATTATTGCTTATCTATTTGGCTTTGTTTGTGTAATATTGGTTACGACATGAGACAAATTTTATGAGCACAGTTAATTTTTAAAACAAAACGGTGGAAAAAGGCAAAGCGGTCCGGGCAAAGTGGCCAAGTGCTTTGTCTAGCTATTGAATATTTTAATTTAAGTATAAGAACTGTTGGTAGATAAGTATGAGAAAATTGTTGCGTACCTATAACATTACTAAAATAATTATTAATATAATAATTAAAAATAAATTAAGGAAGTATTCGAAGATTCTAAGACTGTAATAATAAATGTCTCATTTGAAACTTAAGAACATTTTTTTTTTCATTAGTAGAGTTTTATTTAATTTATTTTTGGTCTTCTGGTTTTTTTAAGCACTATGTTTTTCAACTTTAAATGAATTTCTTGTAATCTTTTGGAATGACCAGTTTGCCCTTACCCCCATGGCCGCTTTAGGCGCTCGCTTGGGCAAAGCGGTTTTTTGACAAGTTTTCGTAATTTACAAATTAAAAGAAACTATTAAAGTTTTCACTGAATGCGATTACACGTTATAAAAGTTTAATAAATTCCCTATCTACTGGTACAAAATACTTTTCCAAATTCTGTTTTTTAATAGCATTTTTTTAAAGTCAAAGTTAAGGTGGCCGCGCTGAGCTGACCTCCCCTAAGTCACCAAAACAGGTTAACTGTACTGTTTTTTACTAGAATTTCATAGAAAAAAAAGTACAGTTGACAGCCTTGTATCACACTGGTATCGGTCTGAAATTCTGAATGCGTGTGTAATTTCCCTCAATGATTTCAATCGGTGCATGCAGATTTTTGGTAAATAATGGTAGACTGAAATCTTACTGAAGTTCATAAATGTCTTTGCTGACGTTAAAATGTATCGAAATCATTCCTATCAAATAACTTATTTAGTTAATTAAAATGTGAGTTTAAAAATATTTTAAAATTATGTTTAATTTTAGTTTTTTCTATCGTTATTGTATTTGGATTTAAGTACATTTCATTATCATATAATATTATAGTGTTAAAATGTAATTATCACTAGCGAGGATGTAATTAGGTAAACAGTAACTTAGGTAGGTCCCTATAAATAAATTATGATTTTACTATTTTACTTACATGTACAGTCAGCCCATTAAATTGAACGCTTTAGTACCTACTGTAACTATTAAGGCTCGGTTATGCGGAAACATTTGCCTGGCTTTTTTTTGCGTGTAAAGTATGGAAAATAACCTCACTTCTGCACTTTTTCGTTGATTTTTCATCAATATAGATAATATTCTATTATATATATGACGGAGTGCCGAGCTGACCATATAATTCAACCATATCCATAGGCGTTGGAGAAAGCGCTATTTATTTTAAGAGGTATGCAGAATTGCGAGCGAACGTACAGCGCCACGGCTCACGATCGAATGTGTCCCAATACGAGCGCCGCCCGCTTATAAAGCCCGGTCGCGCCCCACTACTACCCCACTCACGCCACAGTGCAACAACAAGCAAAACAAGTTCGGGCGCTGACGTCACTCGCAAGCTCGCACGGACGTTAATCCCCTCTTTGATTATTTAACTTGATTTTATAACTTAACAATGTTTTATTGTTTTAAATTGCAATTATTATTGATTAGCAATTAAAAACAACATGAAATTACATAAAATGCGTAAAATAACATAAACGCGCCGTCATATATATAAATATATTTCTTAAAAAAAGTTATTGGAGCTACTTCACAGTACCTACGTTAAAGTGTATTTTGATGTAAAGTTTAAGGTTCTACTTTCCATTAACGGACCACGATTTTGGGGGGAGGGGGTGGGGGGGGAGGAGTAGGGGGAGGGTGGCAACCCCTCCCTAAAGTTTGAAAGTTAGGAGATGGATACTTTTTTTTTAATGGTTAAAAAAAAAACTAAAAATATGTAAATTAAGCAGGGGAGGCTAAAAAAAGGTAGGGAGAGGGGAGGGGACGTATGTACAAAATTTCGCACGTAAAAAAAGTCGTTTCTGGCGCTTCGCCGGCCGCTGCCGCGGCACGCTCGCTTCGCTCGCTCGGCTTGCGCGCTGGGTTCATGTACACCTAACATGCTCGTCGCTACGCTCCTCGCACCTATCGTGTGACCTGAGGTCCTTTAGTAGTGCTACCAACCTAGTGCGCCGCCATTAAACGTAAAAAATTGCGACACAGGTCTAAAATTATTTTTTTTTACCTAGAAAATCTTAATTTTTAGATTTTTTTTCTCGCGTATTATTTGGTTCCTAAACATAAAATTTCGTATACGTGTTCCAAATCATGAGTTCTTTACATAAAAAAAATATGAATTCGGAACTCGTGGTCCGCTAATGGAAAGGTGAGCCAAGTTTAATACTTTCCGCTATTATTTACGCCAAAAATAAGAAACTTCGTACAAACTGACGCGAGCGAATCACGCGATTGGGGCATTTTGACAGATTTTGATCACATAACTCAAAGCAATAGCCATAGCCGTACCAATTCTCTAGCAATTTCTTTAACAATGGCTATGGCTATGGTTATCGCTTTGAGTTACGTGATCAAAATCACGAATTTCGCTCGGAATTCGCCTCAGTTTGTACGGAGCTTGAACCTACGCACGCAGGCGCTTTTGATGATATTCTGTTTTTTTTAGAATCATCTGTGAGGTATATACGCAATTTAACACTTGTTAACAGCACAGCTATTAGAGAATCTCTTTTGCTTGTCGTATGTTTTTTTTGTGGCTACAACTTTACGTTTTCTATACTTATAAAAATATGACACCGCAAACCATGTTTTCCTATAATGAACCCTTAAATAACAGATGGATGTGACACGTTGCTGCATTTCTTTGGTAGGTAAGGTAGGTACGTTTTTATTTGTGCCAAAACGAAGTAGCAATGTTCTATCAAATCTAATGAAAGCGATTGCGATAGGTAAGGCTTAAGAGTGACAGTAACATGTGAGCTCAGACCATACAACAAGTTAGTGTCAAAGTATGCTCCCATTTTTATGGGCTAATCACAGAACAAAGAAAAATATTTCCCCCTAGGGGCTGACTGACTGTACAGAACGATTATTTTTCTAATTAAATAAATTACCAACATCACGTATTTCAGAGGAAGGAAAATGGCTATTAAATATTAATATAATGCGACCATGTTATAATGACCATAAATGCTAAAATCAATTTTTAGCATAGGTAGGTATGTAATGAGAGTATGAGCAGTATGAGCATGGTTGTAATCAAGGGCGTCGCCAGCCCATGGCCCAGGGGGGGGGGGGGGCAAGTTAATATTAACACCACCCCTGGCGACGCCCTTGGTTGTAATTATACATTTATCTGGATTTTCTTAATCTCTTTTTCATTGAATTTCTTCTACTTTAATGTACAGATTAATCGTCTATTTCAAGGACTTTTACATTTATCTTCAGAATTTGTAAAAAAACAGTTTGAAATTTAATCACTTTTAGTTTGCTCGGGGGCAATTACGAAGTCTGTGGGGTAATTCCGAAAGACACTGAAAAGTTGGTTTTATTTATTTTTAACATACTTAAGGTGTATATTTCTTTTTCGTTCAGATTTACCTTCCTAAAACAGATTTCTCGGTAATGGCTAGTGAAGAGCCTAAACATGGATAAGTGATATTTATATTTTGGAATTACCCGACAACTAGTCTACTGATCTCAAACTTTCAGTAGATACATAAAATGGCATAGGTACCTACCATTTGTATGAATAATAACAAGATCTGAAATGAAAGGATAAACTGCAAATAATAAAGTTTTGTCATAAATAAAAGAAACAATATTCCACTTATAAAAATATTAAAACTTAAACAAATCTTTTACCTTGTACTTACTTAGCCTAATAGTATCAAATAAGTTGTGTCACTTTTCGTTCAATGGTGTTTCTACCTAATTAGTACCAAAACTAACTATACAAGTATCAAAACATTAAAAAACAATTTAAAAAAAACAGTGCAGAGATTTCTTTGTGAACATTAATAAAAATGACCTTTCAGTGATATCAAAATGGACTGAAGTAAAAATTACTATTTAAAACAAATGAACATATAATTCCATTAAAAAAAAACATAAATATTGAAAACCACTGATAGTTCCTATAGGAAATCAACATCATGTAAATCGGAACTATGATTTAGCTCGGATTTGCCCTAGTCGGCTAAATCCGATAAATAATAAAACCTTTAGCTACAGTATTCTAAATCAACAAAGTATAGTGCAATAAAACGAAAATCTATCAAGTTAAAAACAATTAGTTAAATAAAAAAATTTAAAAATACGACTGCCCTGCCAAAATCTAACTAAAAATTTAAACAACAAGTGTCATTGCAGCCGGGGGACCTTAATATGGAACAATTTTTGATAAAAGAGGTCCCCCGACTGCAATAACACTTGTTGTTTATTTAACTTTTTATTTCGTTTTTGGCAGGGCAGTTGTATTTTAATTTTTATTTTTTTATTTCACACATTTTAGTGACATATTATATAGTTTTGGAATGTGCTCATCAAGGCCTTTCTTATGATGCCCATATTGTAATAATAGAAGAAAAACATTTTTTTTTTCAAATTTGAAAATGGCGTCGTACAGTCGCAATATTGATGTTTTCTGAAAGAAATATAGCCAGTGTCGCTCGGGATACTGTAAGAATTCTAACGATACCCCATTTATCCAAATCAGTTCAGGCATTTAGAAGTTATGGTCAAATAAAGAAACTCACATACCCACAAACATACATGAACCCTGAACACAAATACACTCTTTTTGATTTGGGCAGTCGTGTAAGTAACTTACCAGGCTACTTAATTACAGATGTTCGGGTAATTCTGAAAATCCAAAAACGCGGGATATAGCACTTTTTAACCGACTTCAAAAATTTGAAAAGGTTTATCTATTCGTCGCGTATATATTTTTTTTATATGTATGTACACCGATTACTCGAAGACGGCTGAACCGATTGAAATGATTCAAACGTTATAACATGAGGTTTGTTTCCAATTTGGTCCCATTTTTTGAAATTTTGAAATCGGTTCTGTAGTTTTCAAGTAATCTTGAAAATACTGTCGTTTTCGTTACCGTTTTATATGAATTGAGACGGATTTTCAACCATTACTTTTTTGTTTGTGAACCGATTTAGATGATTCTTTTTTTGTTTGAAAGAAGACACTTTAAGGATGATACCATATTAAGGCCAGTATAGTCGAGCGTCGTAGGCATTTAGCGCTACCTCCCTCCCCGCGGAGCGAGCCGCGCGAACGCATTTTCAAATGAACTCTCTGTGTTCTCTGACCCCGCAGACCAAGCCACAGAATATAGATATTTACTACGTGCAGAAAGGACACTCCCCGCCCGCGATTTCATGTGCCGAATCTAGTGCTCTGTCAACTCTCATGCACTGCGTGAACGCGCAATATTTATTTTGATAATTCGAACTAAATAATTATGTTTTTTATGTTTATGTATTGTTATCAATAATGTTGTAAATCAATAAATAAGTATGATGGGTATGGGTACTTACTAGGTAAAAAATACATTTAACACACACAATAAAATTATAGGTAGCTAGGTAGTTAATTCGAAGTAAATAATTTTTTTTTTTTATTCGAATATTATAGTTCGAATAGGTACTTGTTGTATGGTCTCTGAGTTTGAATTAACTACTTGAATGTGAATAAACAATGAATTCATTGAGTAAATTCGTTAGTGGAGTGTCAACTCAACTGCCAATATAATTATCTACAAATAAGTACCTAAACATATTTGAGCACTCACAACAAGCTTTTTTTGTGTAACCGATATTTTATTTTAACTTTTTTTTTAATAATTTGCCGATGAAAAGGGACCTCCAAAAACGAGTAATCAAATATTAGGGTCAATTCATGCTGCAACCGAATCGAAGCGCATCGAATTGTTTGATGCAAAGCAAATTCACTCTTATTGTGTTATACTTCCCAGCAACACCACCATGGCGTAGAGATTTTTAGATAACCTCAAATGAAAGACCATAAAATGTACCTAATTGTACCCTAACTCAAAAAATTGTACCTCTGATAGTTTCAGAGAAAAAATCACTTGATTGTGGCGTTTCCAGGAAGTATACTTCCTGGCAACGTGACACTGTACCAGATTCCAATTGATCTTATAGTAATGGCCAGAAATTGTACTTAATTTGTACCCCATTCAATAAATGAAACATGCAGAGTTTCGATAAAAAACATTTTTAAATCTACTCTTATTTGACCTGCAATACATGCAACGGACGTTGGGAAGTATACTTCTTGGCGACGCCACGCTGTACCAGATTCCAATTGATCTCATAGTAATGGCCAGAAATTGTACTTAATTTGTACCTCATTCAATTATTAAAACAGGCAGAGTTTCGAAAAAAAATAATAAAAAAAATACTCTTACATGATTTGATCTGCAATACATGCAATGCACGTTGTTATTGATATAAATTGATGTTTGGCTAAGGAATTATTATGCATTATGCAGTAGTAAGACCATAGAGGCAACCGCCTCTGTAGTCTAGTGGTTTGCCCACCCGTGTAAGACGCAGGGGTCTCGGGTTCGATTCTCAGGGAGGTACAATTTGTACTCGGTTTGGTTGGTGGTAGGGCTTAAGTCAAGGCCGCCTGAATAGCTACCACCATCTTACCTACAATTACTTACAATTAATTTGGTACAAATTAGTGACATTCATTTGGTACTATTAAGTACAATTTATTCGGTACCATATAGTACAATTTTATAGGTACAATTTGTACAATTTATTTGGAAATTAGTAGTACATTTTAGGTACTATTTGGTGCCATTCATTTGATACTAATAAGTACAATTTATTTTGTACAATATCGTACAATTAGTAGGTACTATTTAGTACAATAAATTTTTTATTAGGTACTATTTATTACTATTAATTTGGTATTGATAAGTACAATTTATTTGGTACCATATAGTACAATTTATTAGGTACTATTTATCTATTCATAATTTTTTTTGTACAAATACATAAAGTAAGGTAGAAATGGCGGACTTAATGCTAAGAGCATTATCTATAAGTCAACTAACAGCAAACCAATAAACACGAATGTGGAACAAACAAAGAAAAATGATATTCACATGCATACAAAATACATTAATACATACCATTAAATACATCTAAATATTATAAAAGAAGATACTGATTGGTGACTGACATATCAACGCACAGCCCAAACCGCTGGGTTTAGAGACTCCAAATTTGGCACATTGATTCCTTATGAGGTCTAAGGGTGCACTAAGAAAGAGTTTTTCAAAACTCACCCTCTAAGGGTGTGAAACGGGGGTCCAAAGTTTGTATGAAAGTCCCTCAGTTTCGAAGCTAGGGTCTTCAAATTTTGTGGTTAGACTGACGATTGAAAATTAATATACACGTGTTTAAGCGTTTTTGAAAATTCTACCCCCGAAGAAGTGAAAAGGGAATTAATTTATGAATAGAAAATTCTTCATTTTCTATGTAAAAATCGCTAAATTTATAATTTAAGCTTATGGATGGAAATCTAACGCAACGTATATCGTTACTGTTAGTATTTCAATACTTATGGGGATGAAATGGGTGTGAAATGGGGCAAATAAACCTAAAAATCGATATGGATGTCGTTATTGGGGTTTCCTAGGATGACGATTGCGAAAATAACATTTATTTTGAAGTTCAACACGGTGGACATGATGTAACCTCTAAAGGGGTGAAAATGGGGTTCAAATTTTGTATGGAAAATAGAATATAAAATTAAAACTTTAACTCTAAACTTCGCAGAAGCACGTCTAAAAATAAATAGGCACACACATGTTTTGTGATTTTGATAATCAACCCCTTAGAGGACAAATAGGGTAAGTAAACCTAAAAATCGATATGGATGTCGTTCTTGAGGTTTTATGGGATGGTGATTGCGAAAATGACATTTATTTTGAAGTCCAACACGGTGGACATGATGAAAAAGAAAATAAAATCGAAATAACAACAGCATAAAAAATTCGTCGGAGCACGTCTAAAAATAAAATCAAACACATAATTTGTTATTTTGAAAATCATCCCATAGGGGGTAAATGGGGTAAGTAAACATAAGAATCGTTATGGATGTCGTTCTTGGGCTTTTATGGGATGGTGATTGCGAAAATGACATTTATTTTGAAGACCAACACACACGGTGGACTTGCTTCAGCCCCTAAAGAGGTGAAATAGGGGATCAAACTTTTGTTAAGGGGTCGGGGACGGAAAGGAGTATGGGAGAGGGAGAGGAAGAGGGAGAGGGGCAGAGAGAGGGAGAGGGTAAAGAAACGGGAACGGGATAATAATATTCTAGACCCAATTCTGATTATTGAAATAAACTAGCTTCCGCCCGCGACTTCGTCGCGTGCATATTAGAGAAAATCCTTAGGGAACTTTTAACCAGGATCCAACCAGCCGTTTTTCCTCACCAAGCGAGCAGCCTCGTGCGAGGCCCGCCACACGCGGCAAACGTCTTGCCTCGCGAGGCAGTGCGCTTGGTAGGGACCCGCCTAATCACCTCAACATGTGGGTGTTTTTGTCAATAAAATTAGATGTATTTCACGCCTTTAAATTATCGCTAGTTTAAGACCAAAGGCACTGTATAGAGTAAAATTTACTGAGAAAAGTATTTTTTTAAAACACGTTTTTAAAACGGACTAAATTATTCCAAAAATCGGACTAATAATATTAAAACGGACAAGTAAAAACAAACTAAAAAGTAAAAAATAAATTCTTCTGTAAATATTTATAACCCTAATAACTTATACCTACAGAAATTTTAAACCAAAAAACGTGGGGCGCATGCTATAGACAATATAGATGAGAAACTTTACAAAACGCGCCCCACGTTTTTTGGTTTAAAATTTCTGTAGGTATAAGTTATTAGGGTTATAAATATTTACAGAAGAATTTATTTTTTACTTTTTAGTTTGTTTTTACTTGTCCGTTTTAATATTTTTAGTCCGATTTTTTGGAATTATTTAGTCCGTATAAAAAAGGTGTTTTTAAAAAATACTTTTTTTCAGTAAATTATTATTTTATGCTTTTTAGTTAACGAGCTAAGACTAAAAATATACCATCTCCTATCGGAGCACTCGTCAAAACGATTCAAACGAGCCCAAACTCGATGGGATTGCATGGTTTTATTATTCATGGTCATTTGACCAGCAGCGGCGTCTGGCGTCTAAATTGTCGGCGGCGGCGGCGTCATCGGCGTAATCGGTGTGGATGGTCAAAATAAGTAGAATAAAATACCTTTAGAAGCTTTTCAATTCCGTCATCGTTGAGGGCAGAACGCCGAAGACATGGAACATAAGTGAGGTCATTCTGTTCTTTAAAAAGGGTGACAAGGCCCTCTTGAAGAATACGAATCTTACGAATCGTTGCGCTCGCAAGTTCGACGACTTCCAATCTCCCGAACTAGCCGCGTTCTGAAAAGGCTTTGGCACCATATACCACATCCATACGCTGCGGCAGGTTATACAGAAGACCGAGGTGTATAAACTGCCACTTTGCTTGGCGTTCGTGGACTATGAGAAAGTTTTTGATTTGATTGAGACCTGGGCAGTGCTGCAGTCTGGTGCACCAATAGGACCAAGAGGAGGAAGGAAAGGAAGGAAGAGGTGTTGAGGCACTTATAGGAAAATGTCACCATTTCGGCTCGAGTACAGAATCAGAGCACAGATCCCATCCAACTACAGCGAGGTGTGAGACAGAGACAGAAGTTATTTTTCCGAAACTGTTCACAGCTGTGATGGAGGATGTCTTGAAGCTCTTGGACTGGAAAAGACTCGGTATCAACATTAATGTCCAGTACCTAACTAACACACCTTCGTTTTGCCGATGATATAGTTTTTATTCATGGAAGACTTGAACACAATCCTCGAAGTTATCCGTAGTGCCTCCCAGAAAGTGGCTCTTAGAATGAAGATGGATAAGACGAAAATCATGTCGAGTGCTCATGTTGTACCCACTCTAGCTCATGTTGGGAACACTACACACGAAGTTGTTGACCATTACGTATCCCTAGGACAGACAGTCCAGTTAGGTAAGTTCAACTTCGAAAAGAGATCTCTCGTCGAATCCAGCTCGGTTGGCCAGTATTCGACAAATCTTCGAGTCCAACTTACCTCGGTGTCTTATCTAGTCTCTTATAAAGTCTAAGTTGTGTGTGTGTGTGTTGCCATTGTTGACTTATCGCAGTAAAACGTGGTCGCTAACTACAGGTCTCATAAGAAGGCTCTCACCCAGTGTGCAATGGAGAGCCATGGTCGGCATTTCCCTGCGTGATCGAACCAGAAATGAGTATATGCGTAGGAGAACTAAAGTAACCGATATCGCTCGAAAGATTGTTTAGCTGAAGTGGCAGTGGGCGGGACAAATTAGCGAGACGAACCAAAGGCAGTTGGGGCGGAAAGATTGGAATAGCGACCGCGTACCGGACGACGCTCCGAGGGTAGGCCCCCGACAAGGTGGACCGACGATCTGGTGAAGGTCGCGGTGCGCCGCTGGATGCGGGCCAAGCAGGACCGATTGTTATGAAGACCCATGAGGGAGGCCTATACCCAGCAGTGGGTGTGGTGCAACTGATATGATAATGATGACTAAATACTATTATAAAATCATAATAAGAAAAACCTCTATAGCAACAATCAAACTAATACAAAAAGAGAGGAAAAGAATAAAATTTTATGAGATTTCAACGGGGAAGTACCAATCGCTCCTGAGACTTTTTTGAGAAATTAACTTCCTTTAGGTGTTGAATTCAAAGGCATTGTTAGGACTAGGAGATATTGGCACTTCGCCGTCGATATGTAGATGCAAGTTAGTTTAGCTTTTGTACTTGTTTCTTACAATTGTACTCTATGGTACAAAATTAATAGTACTAAATAGTATCTAATTAATTGTACTAAATGGTATCTACTAATTGTACTATATGGTACCAAATAAATTGTAATAAATAGTACCTAATAAACTGTACTGTATAGTACCAAATGAATGGCACTAAGTAGTACTAAATTAATTGTATTATTATGGTACCAAATAAATTGTACTGTATAGTACATAATTAATTTTATTAAATAGTACCTAATAAATTGTACTAAATAATACTAAATTGATTGTACTAATTAGTTTGTAATTAGTACTTTATTAATTGTACTATAATATGTTACCAGATAATATGTACCAAATGAATGCTTTTATATAGTCCCTAAAAATTGTACTACCAAATAAAATGTGCCTAATAGTACCTAATAAATTGTACTATATGGTGCCAAATTTATTGTACAAAGTAGTACCTAATACATTTTACTCTATGGTACAAAATTTATTGTACTAAATAGTACCTAAATTACCTTCTAATTGTACTATATGATACCAAATAAATTGTACTACATAGTACCTAATAAATTGTACTATATGGTACATAATTAATTGTACTTAATAGTACCAAATGAATGGCACCAAATTAAGCCCTACCATCAACCAAACCGAGTACAAATTGTACCCTCCTGAGAATTGAACCCGGGACGTCTGCATCTTACACGGGTGGGCGAACCACTAGAGCACAGAAGCGGTTGCCTCTGTGGTCCTACTACTGCATAATGCATAATAAACATCAGTTTATATCAATAACAACGTGCATTGCATGTATTGCAAATCAAGTAAGAGTTTTTTTATATCGAAACTGCATATTTTAATTATTGAATGAGGTACAAATGAAGTACAATTTTTGGCCATTACTATGAGACCAATTGGAATCTGGTACAGCGTCGCGTTGCCAGGAAGTATACTTCCTGGCAATGCCACAATCAAGTGCGTTTTTCTCTGAAACTATCAGAGGTAAAATTTTTTGAGTTAAGGTACAATTAGGTACATTTTATGGTCTTTCATTTGAGGGTATTTAGAAATCTCTACTCCATGGTGGCGTTGCTGGGAAGTATCACACCGTCGACTCGTAGGTAAAGTCGTGATTGGTTGACACTTGATTTTGAGCCGTGCATCCTCACCGGCCAACGTACATAATTATTTTTCTCCCTTCAGCAGACAGATTCACCCAGGTGATTTATGTGTACCCTTAAGTAGATTAATGCACCCAGGCTAAAAGCAACCTCATTATCACCAGCCTATTCATGTTTCAACTGCTGGGGCATATTAGGCAATAGCCAGAAGAACAAATAATGTCGGGGAAAAAGTGAAGTTCGCTAAAATTTGTAGTGATTACTAGTAAAAAAAAAAACAGGTGCAAGTGATTTTCGACCATATTGACATTTATCAAAATAACTGTTTTTAATGAAACAACAAAGTTTGTGAACAAAAATATGGGAAAAAAACAACTGAATTTCAAAGTAAATAAGACGACTAACGCTTGCGCCGATCTCGGCAGCAAGCAGCAGTGCGCTCCAAGTTGAACCGTAATGTTATGACCAAAAGGCTCAATTTGAAGTGAACGGAAAATTGTCGCGACCGCATAGCTGTGCGGAAGCATACTTTTAGGCTGCGTTCAAACGATAACACACGACCCGACCTCAACCCGAACTCAACTCAAACTCAACTCAAACTCACCTCAACCACAGCCCACCATGAAATACATCGCTTACAATTTTGAGTCTTATGACACTTTAATAAGGTCCTGTGTAATGTCCTGGTGAGTTTGAAGTGAGTTCTGTTTGAGTTCGGTTTGAGTTTGATTTGAGTTTGGGTTGTGTACGGGTTGAGTTTGAGTTGAGTTCGGGTTGAGCGCGGGGAGGGTGCAGTTGCATCGACAAAATAAAAAAAGAGCTTATTAATGTGTCATAAGATTCAAAATTGTAAGTGATGTATTTCAAGGAGTAGGCTGCGGGTGAGTTGAGTTTGAGCTGAGTTTGGGTTGAGGTTGGGTCGTGCGTTATCGTCTGAACGCAGCCTTACGGTACAGTCAACGGCATGCTGGGCTTCCACAATGTGTCAAATTACTTCAATCATTTTTAAACTTTAAGTCGAACAGTTTAAGGTTCAAAATTCATTATAGATTTTTGACAGTTTTGTACTTATAGCTTGATATGCTGCTGACTGTACTTAGTTTTCTTCTTCATCTTCCGATATAAGTAAAATCATTGCAAAGTCAACCATTTTATAAATTATACGATAGGTATATTTTTTATTTTATATTTTATTTATAGATAAGTATTTATTTCTTAAAAGTCATCAAAATTAATTACGCGTTAGCTTGTACTTGGTTGCTGTATCCAAATACCTACTCTATGCATTTACAAATTAAACTAAATTGGTAATTTACACTAAATAAAATTTTACGCTTAGATTACCTACTGCGTTTCCAAGTCTTATACTACTCTTCGAGTATCTAAAAGATTCTCAATCGACTAGACGCGAGAGGGGGAACACAGCGCGGCAGCAAAAACGACACAGGTCCTACGCCGACGACGCCTCGCAGGCTACTAAACCAAGATTCGTCGTGCGTTTTATTATATATTAATTTTTAAATAAACATAAAGTCACTTTTTGAAAAAGTAACCGTAAAATATTCTGCTATATGTCATTACCTTTTTTTCTATATATTATTTGTGCGTAAGAGATTTATAATCTTTAAGTATTATTCAAAAAACAATGAAAATATTCATTGTCTTTGCACATTTTTATAGTCGAGTGAAAATACGAAAATCGTGTTTTTAACCGTAAAATAATCAAGTTCGATTATGAAACTACAACATATATTTTTATCTGCTCAAAATAAATAATGCTTGATTGTTTAAAACTGAATCAAAAATAAGTTAATTTGCAATATACTGAATTTCATTGGTATTGGACTATGGATTTTAAAGATATACGAGGGAACTCCTCAAAATCAAATAGGAACTGTACAGTAATTGAAATATTGGTAGGTTTATGACAATCCAAAACAAGTTAAGTACCTATCTATTGTAAAGGACGTTCTGGACTAGAGTTGAACTACGAAGGCTCAACGGAACTCGTGGAAATTGAGTTACTCGGGGTCTACCATTGAAAAATTTTAAACATTATAACGTTTTATTTTATAAAATCATCTCTTACATAGGTACCATGGGCAACAGCGTCGCTTAACCACTGCTAAGGTTAAAATCGCTTGCACGCCGCGCCCGCTGTCACATACGATTGGTTCGTGCAGGGGCGAAACGCGCGCACACGAATTTTGTTGCAAACTGGTTAAGCGACGCTGTTGCCCATAGTACCTACCACAAAAAGTTTAAAATAAAAAAGCTTTTTAAAAAAGCACAACCTTCTTCAAAAATCTTAAACACAGCTCTATAAAAGCAAGAAAAAAAGCAAGAAATAATGTTCAAATCGATTACCTATTTACGTCGTACAGTCGCAATATTGACGTTTTCTGAAAAAAATATAGCCAGTGTCACTCAGGATGCTGTAAGGATTCTAACGATACCCCATTTATCCAAATCAGTTCAGGCATTTAGAAGTTATGGTTGAATAAAGAAACTCACATACCCACAAACATACATGAACCCTGAACACATATACACTCTTTTTGATTTGGGCAGTCGTGTAAGTAACTTACCAGGCTACTTAATTACAGATGTTCGGGTAATTCTGAAAATCCAAAAACGCGGGAAATAGCACTTTTTAACCGAATTCAAAAAAATTTAACCGACTTCAAAAATTTGAAAAGGTTTATCTATTCGTCGCGTATATTTATTTTTTATATGTATGTACACCGATTACTCGAAGACGGCTGAACCGATTGAAATGATTCAAACGTTATAACATGAGGTTTGTTTCCAGTTTGGTCCCATTTTTTGAAATTTTGAAATCGATTCTGTAGTTTTCAAGTAATCTTGAAAATACTGTCGTTTTCGTTACCGTTTTATATGAATTGAGACGGATTTTCAACCATTACTTTTTTGTTTGTGAACCGATTTAGATGATTCTTTTTTTGTTTGAAAGAAGACACTTTAAGAATGATACCATATTAATTTCATTGGTTTTGGACTATGGATTTTGAAGATATACGAGGGAACTCCTCAAAATCAAATAGGAACTGTACAGTGACTGAAATATTAGTAGGTTTATGACAATCAAAAACAAGTTAAGTACCTATCTATTGTAAAGGACGTTCTGGACTAGAGTTGAACTACGAAGGCTCAACGGAACTCGTGGAAATTGAGTTACTCGGGGTCTACCATTGAAAAATTTTAAACATTATAACGTTTTATTTTATAAAATCATCTCTTACATAGGTACCATGGGCAACAGCGTCGCTTAACCACTGCTAAGGTTAAAATCGCTTGCACGCCGCGCCCGCTGTCACATACGATTGGTTCGTGCAGGGGCGAAACGCGCGCACACGAATTTTGTTGCAAACTGGTTAAGCGACGCTGTTGCCCATAGTACCTACCACAAAAAGTTTAAAATAAAAAAGCTTTTTAAAAAAGCACAACCTTCTTCAAAAATCTTAAACACAGCTCTATAAAAGCAAGAAAAAAAGCAAGAAATAATGTTCAAATCGATTACCTATTTACGTCGTACAGTCGCAATATTGACGTTTTCTGAAAAAAATATAGCCAGTGTCACTCAGGATGCTGTAAGGATTCTAACGATACCCCATTTATCCAAATCAGTTCAGGCATTTAGAAGTTATGGTTGAATAAAGAAACTCACATACCCACAAACATACATGAACCCTGAACACATATACACTCTTTTTGATTTGGGCAGTCGTGTAAGTAACTTACCAGGCTACTTAATTACAGATGTTCGGGTAATTCTGAAAATCCAAAAACGCGGGAAATAGCACTTTTTAACCGAATTCAAAAAAAATTAACCGACTTCAAAAATTTGAAAAGGATTATCTATTCGTCGCGTATATATTTTTTTTATATGTATGTACACCGATTACTCGAAGACGGCTGAACCGATTGAAATGATTCAAACGTTATAACATGAGGTTTGTTTCCAATTTGGTCCCATTTTTTGAAATTTTGAAATCGGTTCTGTAGTTTTCGAGTGGAGCTGGAAGTATTTTTTTTACTTATTGTATTGTTTCTATTCTAAAAGCCCCCCATCCGACTTCAATAGACGTGTTTTAATTAGGTAATCGATTTGAACATTATTTCTTGCTTTTTATAGAGCTGTGTTTAAGATTTTTGAAGGAGGTTGTGCTTTTTTAAAAAGCTTTTTTATTTTAAACTTTTTTGTGGTAGGTACCTATGTAAGAGATGATTTTATAAAATAAAACGTTATAATGTTTAAAATTTTTCAATGGTATACCCCGAGTAACTCAATTTCCACGAGTTCCGTTGAGCCTTCGTAGTTCAACTCTAGTCCAGAACGTCCTTTACAATAGATAGGTACTTAACTTGTTTTGGATTGTCATAAACCTACCAATATTTCAATCACTGTACAGTTCCTATTTGATTTTGAGGAGTTCCCTCGTATACCTTCAAAATCCATAGTCCAATACCAATGAAATTAATATGGTATCATCCTTAAAATGTCTTCTTTCAAACAAAAAAAGAATCATCTCAATCGGTTCACAAAAAAAAAGTAATGGCTGAAAATCCGTCTCAATTCATATAAAACGGTAACGAAAACGACAGTATTTTTAAGATTACTTGAAAACTACTGAACCGATTTCAAAATTTCACAAAATGGAAACAAATTGGAAACAAACCTCATGTTACTAAAAATCGGTTCAGCCGTCTTCGAGTAATCGGTGTACATACATAAAAAAAAATATACGCGATGAATAGATAATCCTTTTCAAATTTTTTAAGTCGGTTAAAAAGTGCTATTTCCCGCGTTTTTGGATTTTCAGAATTACCCGAACATCTGTAATTAAGTAGCCTGGTAAGTTACTTACAAGACTGCCCAAACCAAAAAGAGTGTATATGTGTTCAGGGTTCATGTATGTTTGTGGGTATGTGAGTTTCTTTATTACACCATAACTTCTAAATGCCTGAACTGATTTGGATAAATGGGGTATCGTTAGAATCCTTACAGCATCCTGAGTGACACTGGCTATATTTTTTTCAGAAAACATTAATATTGCGACTGTACGACGCCATTTTTTTATTTTTATTTCACACATTTTAGTGCCAGTGTTTAAAATTTTTCAATAGAAATGACATGTATACATTTTACAATTTAGGATGTTCAATATTTTTTGTGTTGTTTTCTCGCAAAACCGTTGAATATAAAAGCAGAGGAACTGTTTAAATATTTTTTAACATTGAAAATGTTTTTTCGATCGCTTCGGTAAGGTACCCAATTTCAGCAAAAGTTAGACATTGCCCTGGTCCCATGAGTTTTGGGTCTACGTGAATGTATTAAATGTCAAAAGATGCGTCTCAGCAAGGGCTACAATATGGTGAAAAATTTTTTTGAAAAAGTCAAAAACTTTTTTCGAAAATTGCATAAATGTAGAAAAATTACACACTTTTTCGGGGTTTTTTCTCACAAAATCGTCAATTTCTCAAAAACGAAAAGCGATATCGAAAAAATGAAAAAAGCCCCTAGAGATATTGAGTTAGGCTACCTACTGAAATTAGTAGTCTGGGCTGTAGCTTATCCTTTATGAAGCGAAATGTTGGGATACCGCGGGCGACGTACGCGGCGTGGGATAATGGTAATACGTAGTAGGTACGATTGAAGTTTTTAAATAATTGTATATTTCAAAGCTTGTAATAGTGTTTTATATTTTGTATTTTTTTTTTATTTCCTCATTTTTTTTAAATAAAAAAGTATTTAGATATACAGGGTGGAATTTTTTAATGCCACCTGGAGGGAAAGTACTCTAAACAATGGAGATAGCAAATTCCACTCAAAGAAAACATTCCTTTATTTTTGAAAAGAAACAAAACTGCATTCAAATTTTTTTTAAATACCCTTCCCACGCCCAGGAATCGAACCGGCTACAATTCGAAAAACAACACCATAATACTTTTATCATATCCATCTATCTATAGGGTCAAACATAAGGATGAAATCTTTTTTACAAACATGGTAAATTAAATGAAAGGAAAACCATAAAAGACAAGATAAAACACTTTTACTAAATGATGCAATATGTTATATCAGTACCATAAAGTTAATATTACCTAGCTTTATGATTAGTACCTACCTAGTTCGCAATAAATTATCTTTGATGTAGAACTATTTCGATAAGATGTTCGTAATGCAGACTCCTTATAAGATAGATGAGACATAAAAACTGCGTGTAGCAGTAATCTAAATTATGGAATTTTACATTTGGAAAAGGAACCAGAGAAATACCAGCATAGTCCGATCAACGGGGCTTATGCAACCCGAATAATTCTCCCGTCCATGAAATTTGGTATGTGATGAAGTAAGGTAATACAGATTACAGATGAACAATAAGCCAATAAATTTTATTACGAGAAGTTAGGTATTTTTACCTAAACATGAAAATTGCTTATATCTATCTGTGAATATTTCCTCGGGCTGAAACACTTTCTGTATACGTACTTATGTACTTGTTAGAATAAGTATGTGAAGGAATCTAATCTTTTTTCAATTTCAGAGATACCCCAAATTTAACTTTTAACATTTTCAATATATCTTCTATTGAAAAAAATATCTGTTGATAATTATTTTTTAATGTTTTTATATCCTTAAATACATAGCTTTGTTCAGTAAGCCAATAAATTTTCTTCGTTAATCATTTATTTTTATTTTTTGACTTTAAGAGGTTATTTACGTAATGTGAAAAAATATTCGGTCCATTTTTATACAATAATTAGATAAATTATTTTATATTAAAACAGATTTATCAATAATCCAATCATTTTTTGAATGCGCATATATTTTTTAGTATAGTCGCCAATTTATGATAGAGCGTAAGGGTTGACCTTCACTTGACTACTCACCGCTGCTTTGTCACGCACTTTTGGAGTAGTGTAGGCGAGTTTGGTGGCCACCGTTATCAAAAATAATTAAGAGATTCAAGAGTTTAAGGATAGTGGTAGGTATTTTTAATAAAACAATTAATAAGTGTGTTTATAAGTAGATGTCAGATTTTATGCATTTGCATATGACTCTCTCTAATTACGGCGTTAATGCATATTTTAGCCTTTTTTCCCAATCGTGTATATTTCTTTTAGTAGCGGGAGCTACATATAGGCAGCTATTTAAGCTTGCCTCTATTTAAATCAATAAAAATACTGTAAACAATGATTGAACTTGCCAACGCCATTCCTCATTCCTTAGCCGAAAAGTTGCGTATAAAGTTAGAGTTAGACGCTATTTCGCGCAAAAAACCAGAGCTTTGAAGAAAACGAAGAACATTTATGCCTTCATCAATGGCACAAGTCAGACGTCGTATCCTGCGTAAAAGGTTCCAGATTATCCAGAAATGGCGCCAAATTTGTCCAATGACATCAGTTGATATAGAGAGGTCGTTTTCGGCGTTCAAATTGATATTGGGTGAAAAATGTTTTTTTTTATCTTCATTGTACATATTTTGGACATATTAAAGGTTTTTAGTGTATATTTTGGACTTTTTAGTGCATATTTGATTTCCATTTATTAGTAATGACTAGAGATGTGCCGGGCGGGAAGTTCCCAACTGCCGGGAATATTCCCAATCTTGCCGTTCCCAGTAACTTTCCAATATTGCCGGCAACATTGGATATGTTGCCGATTCGTTTAGTATTTAGAAATATAGAGAATTCGGAAAGAAAATTGGAATTTAGTACAAAATACCTACAGAACAAAAATATTATGACGGTAATTGACGGTATTTGACATACGACACATATTTTGTGACATATATTTGCGATGAAGGCCACAGGAACACTGATAAAACTATACAAAAACAACCCCTTCGAGTTTATGCTCGTTAGAATCGTGTTCACAAGTACTCTGACGGGAGAAGAGGTCCAGGGTGTGATGATGAAGCTGGAAGAAGACTACAGGAACTATTGACACCATGCAACAGAGTATTCGTCAAGATGATTCAAATTCAAACCAGCCGAAACTCGATGTGGTTGCATTGTTTCAATACTGAGTTTCTGTGGCCTTCTTCCGGTTTCATCATCAGACCCTGGAAACTATTTCTCAACAGAGCGCTCGTCAAGACAATTCAAACGAGTCCAAACTCGATGGGATTGAATTGTTTTATCACAGCCTAGAGAGTAGTCTTCATACAGTCGGTCATCGCCTTTGTTGTTGGCGCAAAAGCCGCCGTCCGTTTAGACATTTGACGCGAGAAAAATGTAAAAAATTCAAGATGGCGGCCAATTTTTTGTTTGCTGGCCGATTTCGATGAAACTTGGTTTTTGGTACTATTTGAGAAGAAAACAGCAACGCAATGTTAAAAAAGTAAAAAATTCAAGATAGCGACCAACTTTTTAGTTTGCTGGCCAATTCCGATGAAACTTGGTTTTTGGTATTGTTTTGACAAAAAAACAGCAACGGAATGTTAAAAATGTGAAAAATTCAAGAAGTTGGCGGCAACTTTTTGTTTTTAGGCCAATTTTGATCCAATACATCAACAACAAATCGGCCCACAAACAAAAAAGTTGGCCACCATCTTAGTTTTTTTATTGCATTGTTATTTACTTGTAAAAAAAAATAGTATCAAAAACCGAGTTTCAACGAAATCGGCCCACAAACAAAAAAGTTGGCTTCCATCTTGGATTTTTTTATTTTTTACATAGTGTTAATGTTTTCTTGTCAAAATAGTACCAAAAACCGAATTTCTTTGAAATCGGCCCAACAAACAAAAAAGATGGCCGTCATCTTGAATTTTTTATTTTATTAACATTGCATTGTTATTTTCTTGTCAAAAATAGTCAAAATAGTACCAAAAACTGAGTTTCATCGAAATCGGCCCACAAACAAAAAGATGGCCGCAATCTTGAATTTTTACATTTTTAGCATTGCGTTGCTGTTTTCTTGTCAAAATAGTAGATGGCCGCCATCTTGAATTTTTACATTTTTAACATTGCGTTGCTTTGTTCCTGTCAAAATAGTACCAAAAACCGAGTTTTATCGAAATCAGCCCGCAAACAAAAAAGATGGCCACCATCTTGGATTTTTACATTTTTAACATTGCGTTGCTGTTTTCTTGTCTTACAGTACCAAAAACCTAGTTTTATCAAACGCCCGCACACAAAAATTTACAACTAAATTTAAAAAATACACCAGTGTGCAGCCGCCATTTTGAATTCCAAATCTAACATCAAAATCGTGCCAAAAACACTTTTTTGCAACATCAAAAAGTTTCAAACACTTCTTTCAATTTATTATAATTTATAACCCAATCGAAATACTATCCAATGGATCAAAGGTCACAGTGGATCACGGGGAAACGATGCAGCCGACGAACTGGCTAGACGCGCATCTGGTTCGGCGCCTATTGGCCCAGAGCCGATCGCGCCTATCCCGACCAGCTGGTTTGCAAGTAAGATCCGTGAACATGCCATAGAACTACACCAACAGAACTGGAGCTCGCTGGACTCGTGCAGACAGGCGAAACTCGCTCTACCGCGCGTGGACGCTCGTCTATCCAGGTCCCTGATACAACTGTGCAGACCGCAACTTCGCCTAGTAACAGGTGCTATTACTGGTCATGGACAATTTAAAAGACATCTTTTTAACTTAGGTGTCACGGACAGTCCCCTATGCAGAGGATGCATGGAGGAAGAAGAAACAGCCGCCCACGTTCTCCTGGAATGCAGAGGGGTGGCCCCTTACCGGGCGAGGTACCTCGGTTCGCCGGGCAGCGTCCAGGAAGCGATCACGAACGTGAAAGCCCTTGGAGCGTTCCTGGCTGAGCTGGGCTGGCTGGAGTGATCCGGCCGCACATCCTCCGACGCAAAATAGGCGCTATAGACGTCGAGTTACGGAAACCGCCTGCACTGACAAGAAGAAGAAGAAGAAGAAGAACCCAATCGAAAGCGTAAACCCGGTCGGGATAGCTTCCTAGCTGTATACATTGTCTCAGTATGACAGCTCGGGAGGCCCCACCACACTCTCATACTGCACCACCCCGCACGATTGCTTTGTCTAGACGCCTGTATGAAGACTACTCTCTAGGCTGTGGTTTTTTTTATAGAGTTCCTGTTGCCACAGCTGGAAGTGTGAAGCACGACCAGTGCGCAGAAGGTGGTAAATGAAACGTCAATGTTACAATTTACCAAGATATATTGAAAAAAAAAGGTCTCAAGGGGGGTACACCGATCTTCGTTTCGTGGTAGTCGCCTTGTAGTATAAAAAGCACTTAGCTTGCGTTTTGCCTAACGGAAGCAGAAGCGCATGTGCAGCACGAGGGCTACGCGCTCAAGGTGAGGCGAGTGCGCAGGCTCGGCGTGGTGTTGCTCCGGGGGTAGGCCGGAAGCAGCAGGTGGTGACTCGGGCAGGTAGGTGCCCGGAGGTGTAGTGGTAGGCGGCGCAGGAGAGGGTCCGGTAGGGGAACTCCTGCCCGTAGGTACGACCCTGGAATGTTACACAAAAGGTATGAACAGGTGTTCACTAATTCTGACCGCTGCTAAATAGGTGCTAGGGCAGATGGCTACAATTGAAAAGTCTCAAAAAAAGTTATTGACCATAATAATCAAAATGATTATTTTGGTCAATTTGATCAAACTAACTAATTTGACTATAATATTACTTATGGTGAGCATTCGAGCACTTCACCCTATAAACATGTTTGAAAAGAATAATTTTATTAGTTTCTACTATTTATTATTTTATTATACCCTTCTGGGTATATTTAATTAAAAGGGAATAATAATTTAATGCTTAATTTTGAAAGGCAATTTAGAATATTATAAAATAAACATTAAGATCGGGATTCACCCATTGGCAGCGTCGTAGGTTATAAAACGAAATCATTTCATTGCAAGATAGAAATTAAATTAATGTTGGTTATAGTATTTATTCACAAGCTATTTAGTAGCTCATACAAAATACTATTACCTGCCTTCTGAGTTTACTGTAAACAAGGATTTCGTTCTGCATATCACTTTCCACAAAATATTGATGCACATTGATATGAATCGTTTACACTCGATAAGAATTTAGCACAAAAATCACACTGATCAAACCATTACATATTAATATGAGAAAAACTATTAGATATTTAATTAAGGTATTTAATATGAGAATTCACTATGAAATTTATAAGGAATTGAAATGCAAAACGAACGTATTATAGCTACACTCACCCTAGAAACGGGGTTGCACAACACAAAGAAATGAAATGAAATTAATGTAACTTGTTAAGGTTACGAATGTTTTGAAAAGAAGAAAAGGATTTTTGCGAATCGTTCGTATTTATAGCAAGATAAATATCGAGAAGCACCTCAAAACAGCGAGAATCATCTAGAAGTCCCGGTCTTATCCTATTGGTCGAGCTTGACATAACGAAGGTGGATGTCATTATTAACAATGACATCATCTGTCACCGTGTGACACTACGGCCGCGTTCCGAGTCGCGATTTGGAATAAGGCACAGGTCAGAACTTCCCACATTCCACAGGTGAAGTGATGTAATGAATTTTTAAGAATAGTTCGACAGTAATTATTAATTATAAGTAGTAGGTTTTTAGCAACCGTTACACTGTGACCTTCTTCCGGCTCCATCATCACACTCCCAACAAAGCACTCGTCACAACGATTCAAACGACCCCATAATCGATGGGTTATATGGCTTCAGTACTGAGTTCCTGTGGCCTTCTTCCTGCCTCATCATCAGACCCTGAACCTCGTCTTCCGTCAGAGAACTTGTCAAGACGATTCTAACGAGCTAAAACTCGATGGGGTTGTATAGAATAGAATAGAATAGAATAGAAAAGCATTTATTAACATCACACAGAAGGATTAAGAAAAGAAAACAATATTTTACAATGAATATTAAAACATTAACACAGAACAGAAGAGAGATAAAAAGGGTGGAAAAGTGTTCTGCTAAAAGGCCCTGTCTCAGTAAAAAACTTCTGAGTCATTCGTAGTTGGTCAGAATGACCCAGAAGCACTGTTATTCTGCCAGGGCCTGTGAACAGTAAGTAGTCGGTTGGACACAACACATACCAAAATAAACATATAGTGACATACAAGGAGTGAAACAGACATAAACCAAAACAAGCGTACAAGTAAATTCACACAAAGAAATAATATAACACAAGCAAACTATAATACACACTCTTACTTTATACTTTATGCATTATACTTTTGCCAAAGAACAAGACAAAACGTCTCCCCTCCATGTCCCGATTCGACACCATAACATTGACGTTGACGTTAGACGTCAGATATTTTCAAGATAGGCAAAACGAAAAAGTAAAATAAAAATAAGATAAAAGGTGGGTGTGGGTGAGTTGATGATTGTGTAGGTAGTGTAAAAAAGTTGTTAAGTTGCCATGCTAGCGAAGACGTGGCGTGGACGTGGCAAGCAAGCCACAGCTCGGTGGACACGGTGTGGTGGCTGGTCTGGTCAAATTGGCCAAGAATACGTGAAAGGTGCTATCACTTTGCTGTCAGACCGGGATGGTAAGGAAAAAGAAGAAAGGACACGGAAAAATGATACTTCCCCAAGCGGCGGCGGCGGCGTGCCGGCGGCTGGACCCTCAAGTTGTGATAACAAGCGCATCGTGATAAGCCCGAAGGTATGTGCATTAAGAAATCGTCACAGTTACGCAGTATACTTTTGATGCTCAATTAAATAGTATTTGACGTGTTTTTTAAAGGTGTTTTTTGCTTTAAGGTCACGCATTGGTGGTGGGAGGTCGTTCCAGCACCGAGACGCCGCGAATTTAAATGATCCGCGAAAAGCCATAGTGCGATGTTTGGGAGTAGAAAAAATGTGAGTACATGCTCTTTTTGGATATCTGCTGCATTCCCATGCCCATACCAGCTTGTCGCGGAGATATTGAGGCTTCCCTGATTTAACAATGTCAAATAACATGGATGCTAGGTGAAGTTTTCTGCGAGCCTCCATCTTGAGCAGATTTGCAGCATTGAGGAAAGGAGTGACATGAGTACGAGGCGGAACATGGAAGCAAAACCTGGCGCAAGCATTTTGCACTCGTTGAATGAGTTTTTTGGTCCGGGTCAGTAGACATGGACCATACACAGTGTCACAATAATTTAATTTGGACAAAATAAGCGATTCACACAGCCGAATCTTTAGCTCTTCGCTTAGGTAGGGTCGTATTTTGTACAGTAACTTAAGGCGGTAGAAGCAGTTGCGAGCGCATTCCGCAATATGTGTTTCAAAATTTAGGTGGCCATCCAGGACCAGCCCCAGATTCCTGACCCTTTCAACCTGCTCAATACTTTCCCCATTAAGAGTAATATTGAATGGTGTGTTGGCGACAAAGCGATGTAAGTTGTATTTTGAACCAAATAAAATGAGCTTTGTCTTTTTGGGGTTCAAGGTCAAGCAATTTTGCTGGCACCACACACTCACCCGAGACAGGTCATCATTTATATTTACAGCAGCTGCAGTGTGATCTGAAGGTGGGAACGAAATGTATAATTGTAAGTCATCTGCATATAAATGATATTTACAGTGAGTTATGCTTTTTATGATGTCTGCACTGTACAAAATATAGAGAATAGGGCCTAGAATTGACCCTTGAGGCACACCGCGTGTTACTGGTAGAGGGGAAGATTGGACTTTGACCCCATCAGCCTTGGTTATCTCCACGTACTGCTTCCTGTGTGAGAGATAGCTGTTCATCCACCTAAGCGCTTTTGCATCAACTCCGTAGTATGACAACTTTGACAGCAAAAGAGTTGTATTAATTGCATCAAATGCTCGTGAGAAATCAAGCAAAATCATGGCGCTAATCAACCCCTGGTCCTGAGCTGCCAAAAGGTTATCCACCACATCGGCCAAGGCAGTGGCGGTACTATGCCCTCTGCGAAAGCCAGATTGTAATTGAGGGAGTATATTGTGGTCTTCCAGAAATTTAGTGAGTTGTTCACAGACCACTCTTTCTAAAATCTTAGAGGCACAGGACAGTAGACTGATGGGTCGGAGGTCCTGCAGCGAATCGGGCTGGTTGTTTTTTGGAAGCGGTTTGACGACTGCAACCTTCCAACTCTTTGGAAATGTGCATTCCTCTATAGACCTGTTTATTATGTGAGTGATGGTTTGCAGAGATTGAGGGAGTGTCAGTTCCAACATTTCTAAGGAAATGCCATCGTCACCCTGTGCATTTGATTTGAAACTTCTAATGATCTTCAGTACCAAATCCTCGCTGACTGGGTGCAATGAGAAAGATGCAGTGCTGTATCTGTGGTGCTCTAATAATGTCAGTTGGGATATTGACACTCCATTGTCCCCGGGTGCATTCAAAAAGTGTGCATTAATTTGATCTGGATTGTCCATGTGAGTAGGGAGGTCCAATTCTGATTTCCTATTTATTGACAGTGTATTTTTTAAATTTTGCCAAAGTTTTTTAGAATTTTTTAAGTTATTATTTATGTGACTGTTAAAAAAACTCTTCTTTTCACTTTCTATAGCATTTATTACTTCCTGTTTCATTGATTTGTAACTGTCTTTTAGTGCTGGTGTTTTAGATTTTTTGTAATTAATGTGACAGTTATCTCTAAGGCCCATCATAGATTTTACTGTGTCAGTTATCCACGGATGAGGGGGGTGCCTGAATTTTCTTTTTTTTATGGGAGCATGGAGGTCAAATAGCATCCTCACACTGAAGGTAAAGGCCTCCACTAGGGTGTCGACATCCTCCAACTCATTCAAACTGCTCCATTTTATGGAGTTAAGATCTGAATTGAATTGGTCTACAAGTATATCTTTCATTGGTCTGTAGGTTAGCCAGCGTGGACTTGGTCTGTCTTTTTTAATTTTGAAATCTGCTGCCACCATCGCATGGCCACCCAAGTCTGGGGAGTATTTGACTTTGACTTTCAGTACCTGTGCATTTGTACAGATCAGGTCTATAAGGCTTTCACTATGGTCTGTAAAATGGGTGGGTTCTTCTACCAGTTGACACAAGTTGACGGAATGTAGGAATTGATTAAACAACCTAGTCATGCTGCTACTTGGATCGAGAAGGTTGATATTGAAATCTCCAAGCAAAATTATGTGATCAAATTTCGCTAAGGAGATGATGGAGCAGGTGATGGCGTCTAGAAAGATGTTAACGTTCTGCCTCGGGGGTCTATATGCGGTTCCAATAGCTATGTCCTGGTTATTTACGCGCACACTCAACCACATTTGTTCCACGGCATCCGCGCTGGGGTGATCACAGGTGCGAGCGTTAATGCCTCTACGTATGTAGAAACCGACCCCTCCCCCACCACGGCCATCAGATCTTGGAATGTGCTGCAAGCGGTAGCCTGTCAACCTAGGTGCCTTGTCGGCCTGTCCCGAACTTAGCCAAGTCTCATTTATCGCCATAAGGTCCGGCGCTGTTTCCTGCATGGCCACTATGAATTCCTCATGCTTAGTACCCAGCGACCCAGCATTAAAAATACCAACTCTAAGGTTTTTAGAACACATCACATAAAAAAGGAAACAACTTCCACATGCTACAAATAAAAAACGATATAGTACTAAAGCCACAAATCAAGTCATAAATGATTACATTTTTATTATATAGATATGTGTAATCGCTGGGCGCTAAGCAGAGCTTATAGAAAAAAACATTTTTATGGTAAGAGCTCCTAAAATGAGAATTAAAATTACTGTGTGAGATTCTCCATATTAATTTATTATTGTTGACTGTAATTTTTTGGTTTAGTTGAGAATTAATAAGATTATAAGTTTCAATGAAAACTATAAATAGTATGAGTATAGATATAAAATAGTGAATTGTGTGTATATTTATTGTGCGTACTGTAATATAAATTTTTAAAATCAAGCAATGTATGGTTTCATCATAGAGTTCCTGTGGCCTTCTTCTGGCTTCATCATCAGATCAGCTCAATCACACCATGATATTGCATTGCCTTCTAGTTTTGACCTATGTTCAAAGTTTCAAGTCTCTAGCTCAACGGGAAGCTAGTATAAAATCGTTTGCAAAATTAGTGGTCAAACAAAGAAACAAACGAGAAAGCAAACGTGTTAACTGACTTTGGAAAGTCACAAAGTCAAAGGACAATGTGAGTCAATAATGAGATTTCATTTCATCATTCTAGATTCTAGAAAATATCTCAAATATTTGAAAGAAAGACCACACAAAAAAAATACTACTGGGATTATTGCCGGCAATATTCCCATGAAGTTTCCGGCAATATTGGCAGTTTTTGTCAAGGAACACTTTTTTTTCAATGTCTCATGTTTACAACGATTAGGTGCAATAATTTAATAAGTTCTTGAGACACTTCTATTTAATATTGCCCTTACTTAACCAATGTTCCCTTATATTTCCACTTTTGGCAATATTGCCGGCAGCACTGCCGGCAATATTCCTACCCTAAGGCAATATTCCCGGGAACGACCCATCTCTAGTAATGACTAGTCGCTAATTTTTATGAAATTCTAGCCAATGAAAGTGAAAGTGAAAGTGAAGTGAAAGTGAAAGTGAAAGTGAAATATATTTTATTTAAATAAGCTCACATAATAAGCATTTTTAAATCGTCAATTCTTTTACCCTACCACCCATTATGACGTCTTTTAACTGACAAGAAAAATGGGCGCAAAAAACTTGTCAGCTTTATCAATCAGATGGAACGATATTTACAAATATGTATATCGTTTCCAGACTTTATATTAACAAAGATTAACAAATAAATAACATTATTGAATTAGCTCATTTCTTAATGAGTTTCAAATTTCTTAATCAATTTACAGATTTTAAGCTAAATTCAAAGTTTGAACTTGTTATTCAGTCTAGGCTGTTACAATAAATAAAAATAAAAGAAAAACATACAATTCAATATGCATTAAGATAGGTAGTCAGAAGCAGACCCATTCCCACTGGCAGCACCAGTTCCCGAACATGACGCATGAACCAGCCATCTCTTCGCTCAACCATATTTGAGCCTCATACGACACCACCGCAGAAATGATTAAAGAGAGCATGACATACTAAGACTACCTATGTTAAGGCATCGAATTGAAAATTTATATCCAGAAGCTTTTCATAGGTCTTTCACTAAACTACTGTACTGACTATAGAAAGTAAAAATATTGCAATTAAATAAATCAAAACAAGGTAAGCTATTAAGAATTATATTTTTTGAGTAAGAAGTGCCATACATACAGACAATATAAAACAGATCTTTTATATACGAGTTATACGACGCCCTTAATACAAAGCAGACAGAAGCAGACCCATTCCCACTGGCAGCACCCATTCACGAGCATGACGCATGAACCAGCCATCGCTTCGCTCAACCATATTTGAGGGAACGTAACGACCCGCCTCACACGACACCACCGCAGAAATGTTTGAAGTGAGCATGACATACTAAAGCTACCCATATTAAGTCGTCGAGTCAAGAAGCCAGAAGTACGTTTTTAAGTAGGTAGGATACTTCTCACAATTTTATACTTAGAAAAGAAAATCACGATTCGAGTTTAATTAAAGGACTTTTATCTAGATGGAAATTGGTTTTCACATGACTGCCCAAAAAGTACGCATAAGAAATGTATTGGCAAAGCGCTTGGTACGGACCCTTGAAGTATCTACTATGTAAGGGTGATTTTATATCACACCCTTTCTCGGAAAAAAAAAACCGGCCAAGTGCGTGTCGGGCCACGCGCCGTAGGGTTCCGTAGTTACCTTATACCATACCATATTTAATACCACTATAATTTTTTGTCTACAAAAATAACTTTGTTTTTCACAGTGTTGATATGAATGACAAAGTTATATTTGCGGTTTTGGAAAATATGATATATCTCAAAAAGTAATTACTTTATTTCGTTCAAACTAATTTTCATTGAGAGTTTTTATTAAGATCTATAGCATATATTTTTTATAGATTTTTCACTCTCTTATTTCAAAAGTTAGAGGGGGGGGGGGACACACATTACCACTTTGGCAGTGTTTATCTTTTAAACGGTTGAGTTTAAAAAAAAAATGTCTTAGGAATCTCAATGTCATTTTTAAAGACCTATCTATAAACACCCTGCATGTGGTTGTATGAAGAAAAATTTTATTTTCGGTTTCAGTTCAATGTATGGGGAGCCTACCCTTAATCTTATTTTTTTTTGTTTTTGTGTTAAAATCGTTAAGCGGTTAACAGAATACATCTACTACCTACTAAGTTTCAACTGTGTTATCTTAATACTTTCGGAATAAAATGGCTGTGACATACGGACGGACAGACAGACCGACAGACATGACGAATCTATAAGGGTTCCGTTTTTTGCCATTTTGGCTACGGAACCCTAAAAACAACTATAAAGTTTCTACTCACCAGTGTATCCATGCTCAACAAATTTGCAGACAATCCAGGGACATACTTTACCTCTCTCACTCTAAATTGCATACTCTCATCTTTAATGACATCACCTGCGCCACATGCATACAACTTTTGGCCGTTTGCTACATTAATATCAACATCACTGTTAAAGTCTCTATAGGTAGCTTGCGGTAGGTCATGTGAGAGAACGCTCCTGAGTCCACTACCCATTCATTGTCACTACTCTTGATGGTGCTATAAGCAGCTAGGAAAGTGTGACCCTTTTTCTCTTTGTTTGCATTAGGATTCTTTGGACATATAAATGCTTTATGCGGTCCATTGCATATAAAGCATCTTATCTCTTTCTTCTGCTTCTGACGCTTCTGCTGCGTTTGTTTTTGCTGATTGCCTTTACTGTTCGTGGAACTACTCTTGTACCTTGAACGGTTATCTCTTGCAACCAATGCATTCTCAGTGGATATCGAAGGTATTGGACTATCCTGTTGAAGCAATTTTGTTTTGACGTAGTTTAATGTCAGTGTGATGTTTGCATTCTCTATTAGGGGTGTATGTATACTCTGAAGAGTACTCTAACTGAAATAAGTCCTTGTAACATAAGCGCTGCTAGCAATCCATCGTCTACTTTCTTACCAATATCTTGTAATTGTTGAGCTACTCTCAGTATTTGCGTAACATAGTCCTTCATACAGCTGAATTGCTCTAACTTAAAGCTTACAAGTTGTCCCAGTAACCCTCATCTGTTTACTACTCCTTGGTCTTGGCAATTATTCTCTAATGCTTGCCATACTTCCTAAGTAGTTGTAGCTTCTCTAACATGTACTAGTAAATCAGTATTTATCATGCGCCAGATCTTAGCGCGAGCTCTCTGATCTTTCTTCGTTGCCTCTTCATCTATAGCAGCTGGTGTAGTTGTTACATAGCTCCATAGATCGTCGTGTACTAGTGACATCTGCATTAAAAATTTCCATGTCGAGTGATTCGAAGATCCTTGTGATTTCTTAAATGCAAGTAGGCTACTAGTGCTCGTACTGCTAGTACTTGTGCTGTTACTACTAACACTCATGGTATTGTATTTGTGTGTAACTTTCTCTATCCGAAAAAACTTACAGTTTTGCGGAGTGCTGACCATAACCTTTTGATATTTGTAGATGTTTTGTTTTGAATGATTTTATTATGTTTTAACTTGAATTAGTATTTTAGTTAATTTTAACATCTCACGAAATATAATATCAAGTTTTCTGAAGGATTTTTAATGGCAGACAGTCGCAACCTTACCAAAATGGACATCATCATGCTGCTGAAGCTGAAGTCGAAACAATTATTTTTAGGAAAAAAAATGTTGTTTACGTTTCAATTGGTTTAATAAATACAGTTTGTTTTGAAGTGCATTAATTTCAACTTCCATAAAACTTTAAAGTAATCGCCACTGTAAACGTGTAGACTTTGGTTTGGCACGTAAATCAGTGTTTGTTTGGGCATTTCATCTCAGTATTTTTGCAGGCAGAAACTACAAATGAGATTATGGAATCTAACTTACGAATATCTTTTATTGTTGAAAATAAGGTTAAAAAAGCAACTATAAAAGAAAACAACCTCGAGCAAAATATTAACAAACAAACGTCATTAGCGTCCATAGATTAGGTTGACAGGTTGACGTCAAAGTGTATTTTTTTTATCCATATGGGCAAAGGAAAGTCCGCCAGAAATCCTTTAAACTGCACTTACGTTCTTTTAGAATGAATTAATATTATGATGACAAAAAAAAATTACGATGACAAAAAAAAAATTTTGGGAAAGAAAAAAAATACGTGTCTCTTGTTTTCATCAGTAATTTCTAAATAACAAATAAAAACATAGGACAACAATTTTTAAATGTTGCCAATTCCGTTTTTAATTAGATTTTTAAAAAATGTCTTGCTATTTCAGCTTCGTTCAAGAAGATCTTTAGCTTTGAAGCTGCTTCAAACTTAAGTATTTGCTCAACTTTTCCATTAACGATGGCTTCAGCTCTAATGTTGCCTATACCAATGGAATCAATGGGTTCTCCATTCGCCGCAGTCACAAGTGCTCAAATCTCTCGAAGAAGTCACCTCTGTTAGTAACATGGCTTGTCGCTCCATTGCCAACGTACCAGTTAACATTATCCATTGGCAATCCATGTTCTATAGCTGACACAGTCAAGTTTACATTTAGGTTTTGACTAGCGTTTGGCGGCTATAGCGGTCTTCCGTTGTTCATCCATTTTTGGCATTTCCGCACATCATGTCCAGTTTTTCCGCAATAATTACATTGCAAAACTGTATTCTTCTTCTTCTTCTATATCTTGAGTAATCTTGACCGTTAATACATTTTCAGTCTTATCCGTTTCTACTTTAGCAGTCAAATCTTTTTCATAAGCGCTTAGTTGCGATGTCAGATTCTCTGCTAACAGATCCTTTTTTGTGATTAAAAGCCAATTCGACTTGAAAGCAAAATAATCTTCGTGGTAAGATTCTGAGTATTTTGTAAATCAGTAGTATCTCAGGTAGATTTGCTTCGATTTGGCTATTTAGCTCGTGCCAAATATTCTTCAACGCAGATATAAGCTTCTTAATGTCATGTTCTTTCCTACTTTTTCCTTTTTAATTTTATTTCTTTGTAGACTATGTTTGAAGTCTTGCCTTCCGGTGCCAAAATAAAAAGATTGTCAGGATCGCTGACGCGAGAACACGCAACATACAACTGGCCGTGTGAGAAACAGCCAGTCCCAAGGTCAACTCCTGCGGCTTTGAACGTCTGCCCCTGCAATCGAGTTCCATTGCACAATCTTGGGAGGCTTAAATTGCGTAAAAGCATAATCGGAACGCCAACCTTTAGTTTTATTTGATGGGCAGGGAGACCATTAGCACTTAGGGAGTTTAGGAACTCTACCGGATAATTCGTGGCATCATCTTGATCTACGACAGTGTTTATCGACGTGTATACTACTTCATTCTCAACTATTTCAGAAAGAATGGTGTTGTTGATGGCCGTTGATTGGTAATTTTTTGGCGTTAAAATGGCCCATTCACACAGCCATGAATTGACTTTTTGTGTAATTTGCGTAATTTCACCGTATACCAAACGAATAAGTTCCTGTACAGTTGGCACTATAGTCCCCAAAGTCCCCAACGTTTCTGGCAAATTCACTTGACCACTGTCCTCTGGTAGATTTCCTTCACCAACTTTTAGCAACGAAAATTCTTGGGCACGCGAATTTCCACCTAGCCGGGCTCTCATATTGATTGTTAAATGCAATCTTTGAATTTGAGGCCATATAGTAGACCGTTTAAGAGAGGAATCCACCTCATCAGCTCTAGTTCCTCGGGTCACTCACTACCGGTAGCGTCTGTCGAAAATCACCAGAAAAGAGGACAGTAATATGACCCATTGTGCGATTATCTCTACGAATATCTTTCAGAGTTATGTCCACAGCTTCTACAGCTTTTTTATTAGCCATCGTACATTCATCCCATACAATAAGACAGCAATCCTTGAACATTTTAGCGTTGTCACTGTTACGTGATACTGCACATACAGGAGTTTCATTGCTGTTTAAATCTATGGGGATTTTAAATGTGGTGTGAGCAGTTTTTCCGCCAGGAAGCAATGTAGCCGCAATACTGGAAGATGCTACAGCTAGAGCAATCTTTCCCTGCCTCCTGGTTTCCGCAAGAATTGCTGACGTGAGAAATGTTTTTCCTGTTTTACCGGGAGCATCAAGAAAGAATATGTTACCTTCATTGAGGTTAACACTTTGGATGACAGTGTGAAAAATCTGCCTTTGTTCAGAAGTGAATCTCTCGATGGTGTCTTTCACAATTGTAGCCATCGCGGTTGGATTATAGTTGGTCTCGGCGTCATACTCACGGTTCATGTGAGGTTGATTGGGTAGTGGTTGAGGAGTTGGCAACCCGTAATCATTTAATGGCTTTCCACCGATTGAAATGACAATGTCTTGTAGAGTACAAAAGCAACGATCAATAACACGTTCGTCTAATTGATCTACTTCATCTCCTGTTATATGCCTGAAATCTCGTAAAAATCTTCAGATAAATGACGGCGATACTTTTTTCCATAACTCAACAGGATTTGAAAGCCCACAAAACACTAACATAACGGCAAACAAATGACGTAAGCGACTATCACTAACGCAAGCTTTTTCAAAAGTTTCATCCCAGTGTTGATCGCCATCAAGCAAACGAAGAGCTTTACAGGCTGCCAGAAATGTTGGGTGTTGGATACCGTCAACTGTCCGCAAAAATGCGAACGATGTTGGGCCATGGACCATGTGCAGCAACAGTCGCAAATAATAGCACTCTCCATTATTAGGATGTATGGTATATATATACCCTACCCAATGCATCACCTCTTAAAACTTCTGGGAAACCTTCCACGGGGCACCCACGTCGTCGTCGATTAAATACACCCCTTTGTTTATCATACGTGTAGTACGATGGTACCTCGTCGTATGTTAGAGTCTTACCAAAGTGGTCAAAGTGGTCCGTCTCACATCACTTAAAAAAGGCCAAGAGTGTAGTTTGTCTTGGATTTTCTATTCTTTCTCTCACGTTATTTGAATCAAAATAAATTCGTTGGCCGTTTTCCAAATGAACATCCAGATGCATGACTGTTGGATGACGATCATGTATAGAGAAGACCAGGATTCGCCAAACAGCTTCTGATGAACTTATGTAGCGTCCAGATTGATATTTGGCTACCTCATCTCGGTCAGTGCTCTACAGAGCAAAAGTAGCTTGATCGTTACCTTTGTTCACATATTTGCAGATGTATTTAATCGACTCGACGCTGCTGATTGATTCCACCTTGATATGGGTTGCAAATGTCCTAGAAAGTACAGGTGAATATGGAACTATCCACCTGTTATCCACTTCTACTGTTTGGCCACGGATATTCAGTTGAGTTGTGATTTCTCCTTCGGAAGGTGATCGGCGACGGTATGTCGGATATCCGTCTTCACCAGTTACAGTTTCATTTGTAAACCGCTTTGGGAATCTTTTTGAACATCGTCCATCTTTCATGCAGGGTGAGTTTCTGTTCAATAAGCCACATGGACCATGCATCATGTGACTTTTAACGATCTGGTGAAGAACGGGGTCAATTTTGGGATCAGGCAATTTAGCGCTAATAATTAGATCCACTTTCTCTTTTAACCATAAGAGAATATGCGCGTGAGGCAAACCACGTTTCTGCCATTCAACAGAATACATGTTGCAGAGTGCTGAACCAAAAACTTTGTCTTTTATGAGAAGATTCATCAAACATTTTAATTTAAGATGAAACACGCGAGACACTAAGTCGTGTCTATCGTATGACACTTCAAGAAGTTTATTGGTAATTTCAGACCATTTGGGATTTGTTGTAATGGTGATGAATAAATCCGGCCTTCCATATTTTCGCACATAGCAAAACGCATCTTGTGTGCGTTCGTGCATATACCGAGGACCTCCCGTGAACGTAGAAGGAAGAAATAACTCAGGTTACTGCCAACATAATACAAAAAGTTTTGTTCAAATCGTTCCAGTAGTTTAAAAGTTAACAGAATTGGCCTCGTTGCGATACTGTTTTTAAATATCTCCTTTATGACATAGCGTAATGAATTGTACCTAAGATTATAACTCAGGTTACTGCCAATATAATACAAAAAGTTTTGTTCGAATCGGTCCAGTAGTTTAAAAGTTATGCGCGTACATACAAACAAACAAACAAACATACAAAAATTCCAAAAACTTTTGTTTTGGGTTCAGTATCATGTACTTAACATGGAGAAATTACTTTTTGAAAAAATATTGAATGAACAGAATTGGCCTCGTTACGATTTTATTATATGTATAGATACCCGCCCTCGCTTTGCTTCGGTGTAGTTTGGAATTTGACACCATGTATTATACATATAAACCTACCTCTTGAATCACTCTATCACTAAAACCGCATCAAAAGCCGTTGCGTAGTTTTAAACATCTAAGTATACATAGTGAAAGACAGCGGGAAGCGACTTTGTTTTAGACTATGTAGTGAGAACAGTGGCCACCAAACTCGTCTACACTACTCCAAAAGTGCGTGGCAAAGCAGCGCCGATTAGTCAAGTGGAGGTAAGGTAACCCTTAATACGCTCTATCATAAATCGGCGACTATACTTAAAAATATATGGACGTTCAAAAAATGATTGGATTATTGTTAAATCTGTTTTGATATAAAATTATTTATCTCATAAACGTATAAAAATGGACCGACTATTTTTTCACATTACGTAGATAACCTCTTAAAGTTAAAAAATAAAAAAAATATGATAAAAGAAGAAAATTTATTGGCTTACTGAACAAATCTATTTATTTAAAGATATTAAAACATATTAAAAAATAATTATCAATAGAGAATTTTTTCAATAGAAGATATATTGAAAAATGTTAAAAGTTGAATTTGAAGTACCTCTGAAATCGAAAAAAGATTGGATTCCTTTACATGCTTATTCTAACTAGTACATAAGTACGTATACAAAAAGTGTTTCAGCCCGAGGAAATATTCACAGATAGATATAAGCAATTTTCATGTTTAGGTAAAAATACCTAACTTCTCGTTACAAAATTTATTGGCTTATTGTGCATCTGTAATCTTTATTACCTAACTTCATCATATGCCAAATTTCATAGACGGGAGAATTATACGGAAGTCTCCATACAACAAATATGCTCATTAATTGGACTAAGCAACATGGGGCCCATTTCGAACAACCAATAAAATAAGTTTTTTCTCGTTTAATTAAAATAAGTTAAGATTTAATGGTTTTCCTTTGATTTAATTTACCATGTTTGTTAGAGAAATTTGATTCTTATGTTCGACCCTAACGATTGATATCATAAAAGTACAGGGTGTTGTTTTTTCGAATTTTAGCCAGTTCGATTCCTGGGTGTGGGAAGCGTATATTTTAAAAATATTTGAATGCAGTTATGTTTCTTTTCAAAAATAAAGGAATGTTTCCTTTGAGCGAAATTTGCTATCTCCATTGTTTAGAGTACTTTCCCTCCAGGTGGCATTAAAAATTTCCACCCTGTATATTAAAACCATAATATTGATATTGATTAGCTCTAGCAGGTCAACAGATGGTATGACGTGAATAGAGCGTGAAGCGAGAGCTGATCCTAGATCTAGTCAAAGATTTAAAAATCGTTAGATACGGCGGCGCGGGGCGGTACCATAGTGTGACTGCACTGAAATGTCTCCATAAGTCCATATTCAAGTAAGTGACGTCGCTAACTATGTGAAAACGAAAGAGAAAGTAGTGTTAGCAATAACTGTAGGAGCAAAAGAGATGACGCTATTATCTCCAGTACACGTGCTAGGCGTCGTAGCGAGTTTTTGTGTGTAGAGAAACGGATAAACGAATCTTGAGCGAAAGTTGAACAGAAGAGAGATTTTAGTTTGAGACCCGAGGCGAAGCCGAGGGCCTCTACTAGATCCAAAATATTATATATCGTGGGTTGCTGTTATTTAAATTTTTTCGAGATTTGAAATTACTCGATCAGTCACGTCTTTCTTAGTGACTCTGCGATTCCAAAATATTTTACAACGATCTCTGAGAATGAGAGTGTGATGATGATGCCTAGGTCAACATGAGGGTTGTTATCGCACATTCGAGTGATGATGAAGTCGGCGCAAGAGTCTCGCATGCTGCATTTGATTTTGATTTATTTTTTTATTAGGGTTAATTTATTTAGAAATTCAGATGTTTTAGTTATACATAGTACTTAGGTTACCTTTCAATAAAATAATAATGTCTATAAGAAAAGAATAATTAAATATTTTGTTAAATTCATTAAATTCATTTTCAATGTACCAGAAGGTCGTGAAAGGCACGAGATCAGTGATTTTTTTTTTATATGTATGTACACCGATTACTCGAAGACGGCTGAACCGATTGAAATGATTCAAACGCACAGTGTTCCCAGAGACCTCGGGATCGGACATTTTTACTGACCCCGCAGATTGACGTAGTTAGTTATGCTGATCAATTTACTAGAAGTAACCCCAGGTCAAAAATGGACAGTTGTCGAGAAATTTCTTAAAGTTGGCTGTTTGGAAAGGGTCAAAAAACAGAAAAACTGAAATATATCTTTTGTCATTTGTTCTTTTAAAATTATTTATTTATTGTATTTTGTATTACTAAATTGTGGTTATTTTGGACTATTTATAAAATGACAATTATTAATAACTTTAAAGATTTTTGGAAAAAAGCTGTTTTTGAATTATATTTAATTAAAAAAAAATGAATAAATAATGAAAAATATTAGAAAAAATCGGCTCACCCGTAGCAACTTAGACGGGATGAGCCGATTTTTTCTAATATTTTTCATTATTTATTCATCTTAATATAAAAATAGCATTGTGAATGCAAAAATCTAAAAAAGTTTAAAAAAAAATGTTCAGTTTGCGCACGAAAATTTTACTGCAAGTAATACTTAAGCTTTATATCTACCTACTTAAAACAAAATCATCTCGGGATCTTACGTCTAATTTGAGATATTCGCGATTTTAATTTTGTTAGCGCTTGCATCATTTTTCATGGCAAATGTTGCATGGAAGTTATTTTCTTTGCACAAAGTGAAATTAATTTACTTAATAATAAGGTTATTCTTCTTACTGAACTGCTGTAAACTGTGAAAAAAAATACCATTTTGTAATATACCAAATTATTAGTTTAAAAACATTTTTATCCTCTATCACAAAATTGAGAAAATTTTCACAGATTACGGCAGTTCCGTAAGAAGAATAAATTTATTATTAAGTGAATTAATGTCACTTTGTACAAAGCAAATAACTTCCATGCAACATTTGCCATGAAAAATGATGCAAGCGCTAACACAAAATTAAAATAGCGAATATCTCAAATTAGACGTAAGATCCCGAGATGTTTTTTTTTTCAGTAGGTAGATATAAAGCTTAAGTATTACTTGCAGTAAATGCCATATGATGCCATATTAATTTCATTGGTATTGGACTATGGATTTTGAAGATATACGAGGGAACTCCTCAAAATCAAATAGGAACTGTACAGTGATTGAAATATTGGTAGGTTTATGACAATCAAAAACAAGTTAAGTACCTATCTATTGTAAAGGACGTTCTGGACTAGAGTTGAACTACGAAGGTGGTACAGATCGAATGTACCTGTATGTTTTTTCCTAGCAGGGTCTGGGTTTTAAATGATTGCGACTTTTATGGAATACAGTTTGTTATATTGTCTCAATATTACAATTTTATCGAATGCAAATTTATATGAAAAATTGGGGAAAAATCGGTTGAGAGAGAGACGCGAAAGTGAAAAAGAGTGGTCTTCGTCTTCAGCGGCAGCTCCTTATATGACTTGAATCAGCGCCCTCTGGTGTTGATTTGCTCTAGTTTGTAGTTCATGTAAAATAATAATTTGATGATGCTTTGTCGCGCTGTCGCTTGGTCTTCTCGTACGGCGCGCGGCGGCGCCTCTCGCTTCATCCACCAGATGGCGTGAACATCCCGGCGGACCTTGAGAGATCCACTCTCAATCAGGGTGTGTCATGTCGGGCATCGAACCTGGTTCCTCAGCGACCGGCAGTGGACATATTTTGGAAAATGCCCTGTGGATGACGCCTGTTGCTGTACGAATGATCGCAACCCTGGAGACTCCGTCTTTGCCTGGAATCAGAGATAAAATGCGTCCCAAGCGCCACTTGAGCGGGGGGAGGTTATCTTCCTTTATGACAACCAAAGTTCCTTCCTCTAAGTTGTCATTCTTCGTTTGCCATTTGTTGCGCCTTTGTAGTTCCGAAATGTACTCTGTGGACCATCGCTTCCAGAATGCTTGTCGTAGCTGTTCGACTCGTTGATAGCGGGATAATGAGTGCGTAGGCGTAGTGGTCACGTCGTCCTCTGCTGGAGCGGTCAGCGGCCGGCCAATCATAAAGTGGGCAGGAGTAAGAGGAGTGAAGTCACTGGGATCTGAAGATAAAGGATACATAGGGCGGGAATTCAGGACAGCTTCAATCTGTGCTAAAACTGTGCTGAGCTCCTCATAAGTCATATGTGCATTTTCTACTACACGAGTAATATGGTGTTTGCAGGATTTGACCCCAGCTTCCCATAACCCGCCAAAATGAGGTGCGTATGGAGGTATAAACGTGAATTTAATGTGATGGTCTGACGCATAATCTATGATAGACTCTGAATTGTTTTTAAAAAAATCCGAAAATTCACGAGCTGTTCCCACAAAGTTTCTACCATTATCGGAAAATATTTGTGAGGGTTTTCCTCTCCGAGAAATGAATCGTTTCAAAGCTGAAATATAACTTTCCGATGACAAACTAGTAACAAGTTCTAAGTGTATGGCACGCGTGGAAAAACATACAAATAGACATATATAACATTTTTCAAGTTTGGCACCCCTACCTTTTTTATTTAAAATATATAAAGGTCCCGCGTAATCCGCCCCACAAATTCCAAATAAGAAGCTTGCAGTTACGCGCTCGATAGGTAAGTTACCCATTATAGGTTTCAAAATTTTACCTTTCATACGACTACATTTTACGCATTGTTTAACAATTTTTCTTGCTAAATTTCTACCACCTAATGGCCACCATCTATCTCTGATATGAGATAAAAGTAGTTGTGGACCAGCATGTAATAAATTTAAATGTTCACTTTGAAAAAGAATACAGGTAAAAACATGTTTACTACATAATAAAATGGGATGCTTTTTATCATATGCAAAATTTGAATTTACTAGTCTGCCGCCAACTCTTATAATATTATTCTTATCTAAAAATATATTCAAGCTAGAAACATTACGATTCGATTTTAAATTATGATTATTAACTAACGCATTGTATTCATAAGAAAATGATTGCCTTTGAGCTTGTTTTATTATAAAAGTTAAAGACTTATCTAATTCGTCTACACTTAACGACCCCCGCAGTCTTTGTTCATTGTTTTTAACTCGTGTGTTATGTATAAAACGCAACATATATGCACACGCTCGCTGTAATCTAGAAAATTTAGAAAATCTATTAAAATTAATAATCTCAATTTTTTCAAAATTATTTTTACACACCATATTTACAGTAGATTGTTTTAATTCAGGTAAATTATTATTTTCTAAAGTAACAAACTGGTTTTGTGACCAATCTGCCCTATTCTCACGCAAAAAGGCGGGTCCGTTCCACCATAACTCAGATGAATTTAATTCGTTTAAAAATAAACCGCGCGAAACTAGATCAGCTGGATTTTGTGATGAGCTAACATGAAGCCAGGTCGAATCACTTGTTAACTCATTTATCTCAACAACACGATTCTGTACGAAAGTCTTTAAATTATGTGGAGACATTCGTAACCAGCCGAGAACAATGGTTGAATCCGTCCAAAAGACAATCCTATCAAAAGTTAAACGCAATGTTTTTAATATTTTATCGCCTAACCTCGCAGCCAACAACGAGCTACATAATTCTAGCCGTGGAGTGGAAACCGGTTTCACGGGCGCGACGCGGCTCTTCGAACATAACAATCTAACTGCGACGTCACCATTGCTATTGCACGTCCGTATGTAAGCACACGCGCCGTACGCAGTCTCGCTTGCATCTGCAAATACGTGAAGTTCTATTCTAATATAATCACATCCTATAACATGACGCGGTACACGAATATTTTGTAAACATTCTAACGATTTTAAAAACTTTTCCCAAATAATTAATAATTTATTAGGTATTATTTCATCCCAATCTAGTTTACATAACCATAACTTTTGTAATAACGATTTTCCTATAATAATAAACGGACTTAATAAACCGAGTGGGTCGTACACTTGTGAAACGATTGATAATATTTGACGTTTAGTGATTTTATCATTATTTTCCAATTTTATTTTAGTTGTAAAATGCAATTCATCACTTGTATTATTCCAACCCAAACCAAGGGTTTTATTAGAACAGTTTTCATCAAATAATAAACTTTTAGTCGGGTTATTATCTACATCGGAATTAAAAGACGTGATGTCAGGTGTGTTAAAAATCCATTTTCTTAATGAAAAACAACCCGATAAACAAGTGTCCGATACTCCCTTACTTAACTGTGATAGCTTAAGAACTGAGTCCGCTCCTATACATACATCGTCGATATACATATCTTCTAAAATAGTGCGTGATACGTCTTTGTCCGAACATTCTAATCCTAATTGCTTAATGCATCGATTGCTAAGATAAGGGGACGACACGTTGCCATAAGTAATCGTGTTAAGAGCGCTTATTCTGCACACTAGCGCCGCCACTGGAAAAAAAATCATAATACTCAAATAAAGACGAAATTGTGAATTATCTCTCTGGAGTGCACTCCGAACTTACTTTGTGGTACTTTTTATTACTCAAACAATATTTTTGGGCTTGTAGTTTAGTTGAAAGGACTTTTATTGCTAAAAGTGGCCACTTTTCGCAATAAAAGTCCATTAAACTAAACGGCAGGCTAGAAAATATTGATTAAGTGATAAAAAATACCACAAAGCTTGTTCGGAGTGCACTCCAGAGAGATAATTCACAATTTCGTCTTTATTTGAGCATTATGTTTTTTTTTCTAGTGGCGGCGCTAGTGTGCAGACTGCGGCCTCTTAAGGCGAAACACACTGATGGGATCGGATGAATTTTGTCGCCATAAAATTAAATGTAAATTTCTTTGATCTTCGTGAATTAATATTTGTCTAAACATTTTTTCTATATCGGCACATGCTACAAACTTGTACTGACGGAAACGTAAAATAATAGAAAATAATTCATTTTGTAGTGCCGGACCTGTCATCTGAACGTCATTTAACGACTTACCGGTTGTCGTTTTTTGACTCGCGTTAAAAACTACTCGTAATTTAGTAGTAGTGCTCTGTTCCCTCATTACACCATGATGAGGTAAAAAATAATGAGGTGACGTATAATTTTCAATTCGCGTCATGTGACCTAGGCTTAAATATTCTTGCATGAAATCGCAATACATTCTTTTATAATCTGGTGATTTTTCTAATCTACGCTCTAATGACAAGAATCTATTCTCAGCTATCTTGTAGCTATCGCCTAGCTCATCAAGCGAATCTTTCACTGGAATCCTAACCGAAAAACGACCGCCGTCTACCCGCTTTGTCGTTTCGGAAAATAATTGTTCACAATAGCGTTCTTCGTCTGTCTGGTATTGTTTAGGAGAAGTAATTTCTTCTAATTCCCAAAATTTACTTAACTGTTTATGTAATTGAACTGTTTGCATAAAATGACATTGTACTTGATTATTATGTGATTGTAAATGATTATCATAAACGATACCAGATATGACCCAACCTAACGTAGTATTCTGTAGGTATGGACCTGAATTCAAGCGAATTTTACCGTCTATCAATAAACCCCAAAACACATCGGCACCGATCAATAAATCGATTTGTGACGATTTATAAAATAAAGAATCGGCAAGTTGAATATTATTTGGAATTTCTAACGAATTAAAATTTAAACTGACTGACGGTATTGCAGTAGTAATATTCTTCAAAACTATGCAATTAATGCGAGTTTGAAATTCACTGTTTAATGATTTTAGTTTAATTTCACACGACTCCGTTGAGTGAGTGTGCACCTGCCCTATACCCGTGATATGAAAAGCGGACTGTATCGATTTAACGTTTAACTTTTTACGTAAGTTATCTGTAATTATACAATTTTGGCTACCGCTGTCGAGAATGGCACGAGCCTTAACGTAGACATTATCGCTACCTGCTACCTCCACTAAAGCTGTGGATAATAAAACTGTTTCCGATGCGCTTACGATATTACTCACGGTTTCCTTACAACCAATATTAATGCGTGGCTGATGGGATTCCGTACAACCAATATTTATGCGTGGCTGCTGTATCGTATGTAAAACGGATGAATCGTGGGGTTCGGAATTCGATTCCGATCGACCTTCCACGACTGACAATAATGCGTTATCGACGATATTATTTTGGTGTAATAAGCTGTTGTGTTTCTTATTACACTGTTTACATGCACCATAAACACAATCTAATGGCGAATGTCCAGCACGTAAACAATTAATACACAATTTCTTATTATTAACGAATTCCATTCTTTTCTGAATTGAAAAGTCCAAGAATAAAGTGCACGTATAAAGCGCGTGATTACCGCTGCATAGCGGACATGTGCGGGTAGTAATTTTTAAATTATTTTTTGTTGATGTAAAACTATGTAACTTTTGTTGAATAGGTCGTTTAGTAATTTCTGGTATTATTTTATTATTTGAAAATGAAGAAGGATTGTGCGCCTTGATCATTTCCAAAGTGTCTGCCTTATTTCTTAAGAAAGACAGGAGGTCGTCTAACTTAATGTTTTTATTCGCCTGGGAAATTAAATTATTTTTGAATTGTTCCCATTCTTTCTCAACTACTGAATCTAATTTTGATGTAATTATGTAAATAATGAGAGTGTCCCAATATTCAGTGGGTTCACCAAGAGTTTTTAATGCGCGTATATTTTTTAAAATAATATCAATTAATTTTCTAATGTGAAAAGAAGACTCTTTATTCAAACTTTGCATAGAAAATATTGCTTTCACGTGATTGTGTATTAAAAGTTTCGTGTTATTATATCTCTCATAAAGCAAATCCCAAGCTATTACGTAGTTTTCTGACGTAAATTCAATTGACTTGATTACTTGAGCAGCGTTACCTATCAGTGAGGAACGTAAATAATGAAATTTCTGTATCTGTTCAAGTTGAGTAGAATTGTGAATCATAGAAAGGTAGGTGTCCCTGAACTCTAACCAATTGTCGTACGATCCGTCAAAAAAAGGAAGCGATATCGTAGGAAGCTTGACTAACGATTTCGCGCCACACTTAGACTCGCAACTAGATTGACCAGAAGTACTAAAGCGTTTTATCAAAATATCTACTTCCGCCATGGTATCATAAAAAACATTTTCAAACGATTCTCGAATTTCTAACTGATGTGCAATGTCGTCTTCGGACGCCATTAACATTTCAATTGAACTTTGAATATTGTTAAATTCACTGAATAACGATTTCGATAATTCACTACGTAACTTTAATTCCGTTACTTGCTTTTCGTTTAAATGAACATTACGGAACGAGCTCACAAATTTTACGAATATAGTTAGTCTTCCTTTGATGGTACCGCGTTTTTTATTCAATTCTTTAATCGCGCTTTCATCTGATTCTACACTTAAATTAGCACTTGCACTAGGAATAGGCGATTTACTGCGATTAGTCTTAGTCTGGTCTTCCACATTCATTTTGGCGAATTATAAAAAGTAGGGTACTCACCAAATTTCTGCCCGTTGATGAGGCGTACACCGAAATCTATAGATAAAAGCACAGTTTTAGTACAAATTGAAATTGGATTAGACGGTATAGGGAGGACTTTTATTGCGAAAAGTGGCCACTTTTCGCAATAAAAGTCCGTTAAACTAAACGACAGGCTAGAAAATATTAATAAAGTGATAAAAAATACCACAAAGCTTGTCCGGAGTGCACTCCAGAGAGATAATTCACAATTTTGTCTTTATTTAAGCACTATGAATTTTTTTTCAGTGGCGGCGCTAGTGTGCAGAATGCGCCCTCTTAACTCATGTGTTTAATTCAGTTAAATTATGATTACATCATTTTAAATTTATATGAATATCACATTAGGTTAGATGTCAATGACTTAATGCATTCATTTCTGCTGCCCATGCAAGCCTGCAATTTATTTTGTGTTAAAATTTCATTAGTGTGACTCGACTGAAATGATGAGTCACGATTCTTTATTATCCTGCATTTTGTTATAGCATTTCACAGAAGTACAATTTTATTTATTTCAATACACAGTTTAGAAAGAAATGAATAATTATAAAATGCATTCTGTCAAACACAACACAATAAATATGTGGTTAGTGCTATCATTTTATAAATTCCAAAAAAAAAAATTGTTGATAGTATTTTTTTAATAGTAAATAGACTAAATAGGCTTGCTCTTAGTTAGATTTTAAACTCTCTAGTATAATAAGGGGCCGATGCTGGAGCTCGCTTTACCAAGAGAAACCCATTTACACGGGTTTGTAATATAACTGGGTTGTAATTGTAATGTATGGCCGTTTTGGGGCGAGGCGGTTCTGGAATGGCGACCGTGCACCGAACGACGCTCCACAAGGTGGACCGAAGTGACGATCTGGGACGCATTTTTGAATCATTCGAAATGAATCTTAAATTCATGCACGAAAGCAAAACGTATACGAAATCAATTTCGATTTCTCCCAATTTTACGTATTTTTGAAACAATAGAAATGAGTGTTGCCCTAAAACTCGAATCTTATAACATTTTTCATTTCACGCAGAAAAAATAAAAACAGGAAAGCCATAACTCGTCGATTTTAAAAACCGGTAATGAGTTACGAGGGAACGGAACGTAAATTTAAAAGTCATTGTCTGTCAGTCATTTGATTTTGATATTTCTCTCTCTCTCACGTCATTTCTACTGGTAGAACATCGAAAACGAGTGGGTCGGACCACTCGTTGCAAAATTCACGAGTATGAATATTCAAAAATAGCGATTTTAGGGATTCGCATACGAATCTTGTAATTTCATACACGATTTGGAATTCTAATGATTCAAAAATAGGGGCCCGGTCGCGGTGCGCCGCTGGATGCGGGCAGCGCAAGACCGATCGTCGTGGAGATCCTTGGGGGAGGCCTATACCCAGCAGTGGGTGTCGTGTGGCTGATACGATGATGATAATGATGTAATGTACAGATGTATTGCAATGCAGGCAGGGAATTCTCATCTCTATCAAATAATTTTTATCGCAGCTATGACGATAACATATTGACGTCTTAAAAACACGCGTACACAATGTACTAATACAGCCATTTGAGTAGGGGGGCATGTCAGACTGACCACCAGTTAAAACAAGATGGCGAGATGATAACAACTTGTGGCATAATGCATACACAACACACCATCAGGTCGGTTCTGGCGTTGGTGGCAATGCAACCTAAAGCTAGGGTTTCCTAGGATGACGGTGCCGTTATATTACGGCCGTAATTTAGCGGCGTAGAACGTTGTCTATGTAAACAAAACGGCGCGGTTTCCTAGAGAGCGGTGCTGGACACCGTAAAGTCAAATAGTATTTTTACGTCCGTAAAATTACGGTCGCTATGTGACGGCACCGCTTTCTTAAGTCGGGTCTCCTGCGCTTAATTTTTAACAAAACATTGTTGGCAAAACATTATTTTCACAACATTATTTTCAAACCGCACGTCCGCTGCGCCTAGGTTTTGTTTTGAAAACATGTTTTGTTGAGAAAATTTGCGTCCAATCACGGCTCAGATTCGAAAATGAGTTCTGACGAAGAAGACGTGGTAGCTGTAATGGCAATAGTGGATTAAGTTCTCCAAAGAAGAAACATATTCCGGGTAGTAAAGTAAAGTAGCGGTCTTTCTCTGACCAACCCAATTAAAAATAAAGTAGGTATTCTCCTTATTCCACTCCATCACTAAGACAATACACAAATCACACAATGGCACACGAACGCAGGCGAGGCGTCTGCATCTAGTGAGCGCCAACACAAAATGAATTACTTCCCCTCCCCGCAGGCGAGAGCGGGGGATGTTTTCCGTTCGTCTCGGCAAACAATGTTTGTGTTTTTGCTCAACAAAACTCATAGGCCACGCCCCCAACATGTTGAGAAAACATTGTTGTGATGTTTGAAAACACAAAAACACGGCGCAGGAGACGCGGCTTTAGGAAACCCTAGCTTAACCTCCTGCTCCTCAGCTCCTCTCTCGCTGCGCCCGCTCCTCGTCGCACCTAGTCGTTTGTTTACCAGTACTAAAGTTATACAATTAATTTGTATGGTGCAAAGTATTAATTTTAAAGCTAAGCAATTAAAATGTATAGTGCAAAGTATTATTTTAAAGCTTAGCATATTTATAGTGGAAACCATTATTTTTATAGTTCATTCAATAAATTTTGAAGCTAAACGTTTTACAGTGTTTAACATTATTTTTAAAGTGCATTTATATCGGCGTAGCCCTAAAAGGATTAGATTTAATAAACAAGATTACGCCCTTCGACTGCCCTTCGCTGGTTGGTATATAATGGGAGTTCTCCAAAACGAATCCTCAGAGCACGTTTGTAGAAGTTAAGCAACTATCGCAAAGGCCGGCTATAGGATGGGCGCCCAAATTATTTATACTTCTTCTTCTTGTCTCGATTCATAGTGGGTAATGAAGCCCGTTCTCCTTGTTAAATATTTTAACAAGGAGAACGGGCTTCATTAATAATAGGCGTGAAGACTATTTTAACACGTTTTTATTAGGTTGCTTTCGCGTTTGTTTCTCCGCAAAGTTTGCGAACGATTTTATCCTAGCTTCCCGATAAGCTAGAGACTTGAAACTTTGAACATAGGTCAGAATTGGAAGGCAATGCAATATTATGGTGTCATTGAACTGATCTGATGATGAAATCGGAAGAAGGCCACAGGAACTCTATGATGAAACCATACAGCCCCATCGTGTTTGGGCTCGTTAGCATCGTCTTGACGAGTACTCTAATGGGAGACGAGGTCCGGGGTCTGATGATGAAGCCGAAAGGTCATGCCATAGGAACTCAATATTGAAACCGTGCAACCCCATCAAATTTGGGCTCGTTTGAATCGTCTTGACGAGTTCTTTGTTGGGAAATAGTTTCCAGGGTCTAATGATGGAGCTGGAGGAAGGCCATAGAAACTCTATGATAAAACCATACAACCCCATCGAGATTGGGCTCGTTTGAATCGTCTTGACGAGTACTTTGTTGGGAAATAGTTTCCGAGGATCTGATGATGGAGCCGGAGGAAGGCTATAGAAACTCTATGATGAAACCATACAACCCCATCGTGTTTGGGCTCGTTAGCATCGTCTTGACGAGTACTCTAATGGGAGACGAGGTCCAGGGTCTGATGATGAAGCCGAAAGGTCATGCCATAGGAACTCAATATTGAAACCGTGCAACCTCATCAAATTTGGGCTCGTTTGAATCGTCTTGACGAGTTCTTTGTTAGGAAATAGTTTCCAGGGTCTGATGATGGAGCCGGAGGAAGGCCATAGAAACTCTATGATGAAACCATACAACCCCATCGAGATTGGGCTCGTTTGAATCATCTTGACGAGTACTTTGTTGGGAAATAGTTTCCGAGGATCTGATGATGGAGCCGGAGGAAGGCTATAGAAACTCTATGATGAAACCATACAACCCCATCGTGTTTGGGCTCGTTAGCATCGTCTTGACGAGAACTCTAATGGGAGACGAGGTCCAGGGTCTGATGATGAAGCTGAAAGTCCATGCCATAGGAACTCAATATTGAAACCATGCAACCCCATCGAGTTTGGGCTCGTTTGAATCGTATTGACGAGTACTTTGTTAGGAAATAGTTTCCAGGGTCTGATGATGGAGCCGGAAGAAGGCCACTGGGACTCTGTAATAAAACCATGCAACCCCATCGAGTTTGGGCTCGTTTGAATCATCTTGACGAGTGCTCCGATAGGAGATGGTATATTTTTAGTCTTAGCTCGTTAACTAAAAAGCAGAAAATAAAAATTTACTGAAAAAAAAACTTTTTTAAAAACACGTTTTTAAAACGGATCAAATTATTACAAAAAAAATCGGACTAAAAACATTAAAACGGACTAGTAAAAACAGACTAAAAAGTAAAAAATAAATTTTTCTGTAAATATTTATGAAAGAAAGAAAGAGAGAAAGATTTATCACCCATAATATTGTCTCTAGCATGCGCCCCACGTTTTTAGATTTAAAATTTCTGTAGGTATAGGGTTATAAATATTTACAGAAAAATTTATTTTTTACTTTTTAGTCTGTTTTTACTAGTCCGTTTTAATGTTTTTAGTCCGATTTTTTTATTATTTTATGTTACATAAATTACCTCTCAAAAAAAGAAACATTGATAAAAGAATTATTTCGCTAGCATGAAAACTGCTCGAGATATCACAGTTTGAAATGCACAAAATTGGACTCACCCGAAAACGCTCCATACTAACGGCTACTCAATTATGACGTCACGCTTGAGTAGTTTGTATGCAACGCGTAGGAAATTTGTTCAGCAGCTATATTAAATATTGCGTTTATCAAAATGGTTTCTTAGACAAATTTGCTATAAATTTTATGGACTACTTATAGGTATTATTTATTTTAATAAATTGTATACTTTTTAAATGGACTTGTCCGCCCAACTTTGAAGGGTCATAAAACAAATAATACGCAATATATAAAACCAAGAGGTATACAAGCTACTCTAAAAGTCTAATATGTTTACGATTTTTATTAGTATTTCGTTATTTTATTCATGAGTCATCATTATCCCTATTCATTAATAATTCTGATTACACAAGGTCATAAGTTTCAGACAACTCCGTGCACCTTGATTTAATCATAGCGATTACATTGAGAATAATATTAATTTCATAACAAAAGTAACTGTTGCATAGAAAACGTCCGTCGATATCTGCTCGACCAAAAGTATGGAACGACCAAAGACTTCTATGTGGAACGACTGATAATTTTTTTGCTCAGTACCCTTAGCACGAACAGCTATCGAAAAAAATAACGCGCGTAAAATCATTCGATAGTGCAATTTTGTATGAAAAATTAATGCAGCGCCATCTATCGCCGAATAGGGAAGTTAAATTTTCCATAGAGAATTCTCTATCGAGTAATTTTACGCGCGTCATTTTTCTCGATAGCTGTTCGTGCTAAGGGTACTGATCAAGTTGGTCCAATAGACAAAGTTGTTCTGTTTGACGCTCTAAACCACACCACCAAATTTGTCGAATCAACAAATCGCCTAGTAACATCATGACTTTTTAAAAATGAGTTGAAAAAAAGAAATAAATTAAAAATTTATAAAAACACGACTGCCCAACCAAAAACAAACTAAAAAGTTAAATAACAAGTGACATTGTAGTCGGGGGACCTCTTTGATCAAAATTGTTCTATAAAACGGTCCCCCGAATGCAATGTCACTATTAACTTTTTAGTTCGTTTTGGCAGGGCAGTCGTGTTTTTAATATTTTTTTTAATTTATTAATTTTTATTTCACGCATTTTAGTGACAAATTATATAGTTTTAGAATGTGCTCATCAAGGCCTTTCATTTGATGCCCATATTGTAATAATAGAAGAAAAAAAATGTTTTCACATTTGTAAGTGGCGTCGTACAGTCGCCATATTGATGTTTTTTTTTTCAAAAAAAAATATAGCCAGTGTAACTCGGAATGATGTACAGATTCTAACGATACCCCATACATCTAAATTCGTTTAGTCATTTAGAAGTTATGGTGGAATAAAGAAACTCACGTATACCCAAAAAATACATGAACCCTGAACACATATACACTCCTTTTTGGGCAGTCGTGTAAAAAAAAAGCCTTGTTTGACAGCACACAATTTTATTTATCCTTTAAGATGGCATTCAAGTATCCTCTGGCGATCCGTTCCTTGGTTTCGGTGTGCGTCAACGTAATTTCGATACGGAACTTGTAGAAAGGCACCTTGAAGTTTATACTCTCCATCGGCACCGACATGTTGAGGAGGTGGTAGTCACCCTGCAACAACGATGAGGGTCTTGTTATACCAGGTTATTTTTAGTTAATACAAAACCTCTCGTAGGGTTGATCAGACCATCAAACTGAACAACTTTCATTGTGTGACCAACCTCGATATCACGAAAAAAATCACCTGCTTCATATATGTTTATATTTTTATTAATTTTTGTATGATACAGCTGATTTTTTTTCGCGATTTCAGAGTTGGTCCCATAGTAAAAGTTGTTCGGTTTGATGGTCAGAAGAAACGGTTTTCTCATTTTGCGTTATTTCATTTACACATTGTATATTCTGTGTCACCGCTTTGGTAGCTCTTCATAAATCTATTAAAAGTAAAGTGAAGTTGAAATGTTTACCGCTGGAACCGGGCAGCTGCAAATTCCCACCCTCTGCAGCATTGTCCCTATGATTCGGCCCTTGTAAAAGATGTCACACAATCGCTCGTGTATCTCGATGAAAGACCGCCGGTACTCGTTGTGCAGGTACTCGTAGAAGATCAATGCCGCCTGGATTGATAAAATAACATTTCATGTACATAACAATAACATTAACCCATTCTTTAATGGATTTTACAGACACACGTTAGTTCTAAAAAATCCACTTTGCAAAAATCCTGAATCAAGGATTAAAGTGGACATAAAAGTGCAAAAACATCCATCGATGGATCAGTACAATGGATTTTAGTGGATCTAGGGGAAATTGTTATTATCGATGATAATTTGTTGGCATGGAAATTGTTGTTGTGATTTGTGGATGATATATTGTTGGCAAAATTTGGCAAAAAGATATGCATAATTTTGACGGATTATTATACCAATACAGTGAAACGTGGACGCTAACGATGGGTCTCATAAGGAGGCTCAAGGTCAGCCAGCGTGCAATGGAGAGAGCCATGCTCGGCGTTTCCCTGCGTGATCGAATCAGAAACGAGGAGATCCGCAGGAGAACTAAAGTAACCGACATCGAAGGATTGCTCAGCTGAAGTGGCAATGGGCGGGACACATAGCGAGAAGAACCGATGACCGTTGGGGCGGAAAGGTTCTGGAAATGGCGACCGCGCACCGGACGACGCTCGGTGATGGGTAGGCCCCCGACAAGGTGGGCCGACGATCTGGTGAAGGTCGCGGGAAGCCAGTGGATGCAGGCAGCGCAGAACCGATTGTCGTGGAGATCCTTAGGGGAGGTCTATACCCAGCAGTGGGTGTCGTGCGGCTGATATGATGATGATGATTATACCAATGAAACTTATTACTTACTAGCGGTCGCCCGCGACTTCATCTGCGTGGAAAGTTTTTTTGCTATCCCTCGGGAACAATGCTTTTTTCGGGATGAAAGGTACCATATGTCCTTCTCTGTACCCCTGACAACGTGTATGCAAATTTTCATGATGATCGGTTCAGTAGTTAAGACGTGAAGGCGTAACAAACAAAGAAACGAACTTTCGCATTTATAATATTAGTAAGGACAAGGATAAGGATGTAAAATACACACTACATGTGTAGTCTAGCTCTCGAGTTAGTATGGGAGACCGCGTTATCAACGTAATGCTGTTTTTTATCCCAAAATGTCAACACACACAGTAAACTTTTGTCTCCGCAACTATTTTGTCTCTCACATGGTTTATATGAAAGTCGGCGGGCTTTCGCCTCGCTACGTGTGCGCACTTTCATACAAACCCGTAGAATTGATGTGAGAGACAAAATAGTTGCGGAGACAAAAATTGCTCGAGGATATTGCAATATCGGGTCGGGATCCCATTTTTGACATTTCGAAATAGGGAATTGATACTGAACTAGGTCATACCGTGTTGGGGAGAATGCCAACCACGGCCCCCCACACAGCCCCCTGGCTGGCGGCACTAGCGGTAGGTACCGGGGTTTTTTAGTGGGTATTCCCTCCTCCCGAGATCCCACCGAACCACCTGGTTGGGAGGGATCATGGGAGGCAGTCGTGGAGGGAGACGCAAAGTTGAATGTTGCGGTCCCCTCCTGGCGAGTCCCACATGCCCCCTTCCCGATCACCTGCGGGAAGGGAAGCGCGTTGAGTTTTTCCTCGGCATACAAAAAAAGGGTATAGTTACCGTAATATTGTTGCCCCACGCATGCTTGGTTTCACCCTCGATGTTGATGAAGTAGGGGCTCTTGCGGCTGACTCTCGAGATGTACGCCCGCCCGTATATAGCATACTTCATAGAGAGCTCGGTAACGTTGGCACGCTGCGGCACCAGAACCACACACTGGAGCAAAAGCGTGTTTATTTAATCTACAACTTCGTGTAGATTGTCTGGAGGCCTTTGAGTTTGACTATTCCTTTCTTTCTTATCGTATGAGGATTGGTGGCCACCTCTGATGTTAGAGCCTATCAAGCCGCCTGTAAGGCCTCTAACTTGGCTTACGACTGTTATCAGGTGACAACAATCAGGACCGACGGTTTAACTCCGCCATGAGCACTTCGAGTTTGACTATTAGCAAGACATTTAACGATTGAGTCTTAGAACTTGCATATTTTGCTGTTAAAGGCAGTTGTCGCTATTCGCTATAATACAACTTCGTTTAAATTGTCCGGGGTCTTTGAGTCTGACTGTTAGCAAGACACTAACGAGTTAGTATTAGTAAGTACTTAGAGCTTGCACATTTTGCAATTAAAGATAGTTGTCGCTAAGTCTATTCTAACAAAGCAGCTACTTGTTATTGGAAATAAACTCATAAAATAATCACTGTACGTTCAACACATTACAATTCGATGTCTTCTTCTTTAAAACCCACCGGCTTAATAAACGTATTAGTTAATACTGTGCTAATACTATCGATACGTTTAATAAGTAGAAGTGGCTAGCACATCACTCTGCAAAATAATAAAACAAAATCTTATAATTGACAACATATCAAAATTTTTATCCTGTTTTTTTATTTGTTATTTAGAAATTACTGGTGAAAACATGAGACACGTATTTTTTTATTTTCCAAAATTTTTATTTTAAGTCAACGTAATATTAATTTGAAAACTTATCTATTCTAAAAGAGCGTAAGTGCCGTTTAAAGGATTTTTGGCGGACAATATCCTTTGCCCATATGGATAAAAAAAATCATTATGACGTCAACCTGCCAATCTAATCTATGGACGGTAATGACGTTTGTTTGTTTATCTTTTGCTCGAGGTTGTTTTCTTTTATTGTCCCTATTTTTACCTTATTTTCAACAATAATAAATAAAGATATTCGTAAATTAGATTCCATAATCTCATGTGTAGTTCCTGCCTGCAAAAATACTGTGATTGAATGCCCAAACAAACACTGTTTTACGTGCCAAACCAAAGTCTACACGTTTACAAGTGGTGTGTTGCTTTAAAGTTTTATAGAAATTGAAACTAATGCACTTCAAAACAAACTGTATTTATTAAACAAATTCAAACGTACACAATATCTTTTTATTTCTAAAAATAAAATGTTTCGCAGAAGAATTCAGCTTTTGCAGCATGATGAAGTCCATTTTGGTAAGGTTGCGACTGTCTGCTATTAAAAATCCTTCAGAAAACTTGATATTATATTTCGATAGATGTTAAATTTAACCAAAATACTAATTCAAGTTAAAAATATCATGAATACATTCAAAACAAAACTAATCAAAGTGAAAAATATTTTGATTCTTGACACAGACCTTGACATGAATTGTAACCTTGACAGCGACAGTTTTTATGATTATTATTTTTTTAAGATAAAATCACACAACTTTTTCACGCAAAGGAGTTAAATATTTAATATTCCTTTATCTCGATGATACAGTGTTTTTTCTACATATTTCGTTAAATTATTGATCAAAAGCCCCGAAAAATTATGGACGGTGTCAGAAATTGAAAAACCTCGAAATGGTTTTCGATTTAAGGTACCTTGTAAAAAATGAAAACATGTCAATTGGTTTAAAATACCCAGTTGGGTTCTAGGTTCATTAGTTTTGCCTCGCACAATAATTTTCATCCTAGTACCTTGTTCTGGTCATTATGTGGGTGGTCGGCGAGAATGTTTTCTATCGCATCGCCACGTAACCTTATCGCCACCATAATTATCTTTAGAAATCATTAACTATTAATACCATTCGCCGCCGGTTCACGTTGTAAACTTAGGGTAGGTACCTAGGGTATGGTAGGGTTGGTATATCAGCTCAATGTATTCCATTTCATGATGAGAACATTATCCATCCATTGTTATCAAAGGCTTGTGTGTACCCGGGTATTTACCCGGGTTAAGGAAAAAAAGATTTAATCAAAATACTGTTCATCAGAGGATGAACGTTATTTTTTTAGCACGTTTTTATTAGGTTGCTTTCGCGTTTGTTTGATTGTTTGTGTGTTTCTCCACAAAGTTTGCGAACGATTTTATCCTAACTTCCCGATGAGCTAGAGACTTGAAACTTTGAACATAGGCTAGAACTGAAAGGCAATGCAATATTATGGTGTCATTAAGCTGATCTGATGATGAAGCTGGAAGAAGACCACAGGAACTCAATGAAGAAACCATACAACCCAATCAAATTTGGGCTTGTTTGAATCGTCTTGACGAGTTCTTTGTTGGGAAATAGTTTCCAGGGTCTGATGATGGAGCCGGAGGAAGGACACAGGAACTCTTTAATAAAACCACGCTACCCCATCGAGATTGGGCTCGTTTGAATCGTCTTGACGAGTACTTTGTTGGGAAATAGTATCCAGGGTCTGATGATGGAGCCGAAAGAAGGCCACTGGAACTCGGTAATAAAACCATGCAATCCTATCGAGTTTGGGCTCGTTTGAATCATCTTGACGAGTACTTTAATGGGAAATAGTGTCCGAGGATCTGATGATGGAGCCAGAGGAAGGCCATAGAAACTCTACAATAAAACCATGCAAACCCATTGAGTTTGGGCTCGTTTGAATTGTCTTGACCATTGAAATTACATACATTTCAATGGTCTTGACGAGTACTTTGTTGGGAACTTTCCAGGGTCTGATGATAGAGCCGGAAGAAGGCCACTGGGACTCTGTATTAAAACCATGCAACCCCATCGAGTTTGGGCTCGTTTGAATCGTCTTGACGTGTGCTCCGATAGGAGATGGTATTTTTTTTAGTCTTAGCTCGTTAACTAAAAAGCAGAAAATAAAAAATTTCTGAAAAAAAACTTTTTTAAGAACACGTTTTTATTACAAAAAAGTCGGACTAAAAACATTAAAACGGACTAGTAAAAACAGACTAAAAATATAAAATAAATTTGTCTTTAAATATTTATTACCCTACAGAAATTTTAAACCTGAAAACGTGGGACGCATGCTAAAGACGATGGATGATAAATTTTACAAAATGCGTCCCACGTTTTCAGGTTTAAAATTTCTGTAGGGTAATAAATATTAAAAAAAAAACTTTTTAGTCTGTTTTTACTAGTCCGTTTTAATGTTTTTAGTCCGACTTTTTTGTAATAAAAACGTGTTATTAAAAAAGGTTATTTCAGTATTTTTTTTATTTTTTCTCTATGATTTCCTACAAGCCTAAAATATTCTGAACAATATTTTTTCATAGTGAATAAGCAACCGCTTGCCCGTTATCACGCCTGATGGTAAGCGATGATGCGATCTACGGTGAAACGCGCTTGCCTAGATATCTAGATAAAATAACAATATAATGTACGGTTATTGTGTTTCAATTAGCTAACTAAAACCACAGATTAAATGATATAATCCTCCATACTTACGTAAATCGTAGCGACACTGATGGACGCGATAGTAACCACGCCTAGTTTAGCCATATCAAATTATATATCTCGTAATTGTTTTGGACCATCTACGTGTGATCTGTATGATACTGGAATTATTTTTAGCTTCGCTGGTTTTTGCGAACTGTTAAAATGCACCGGATATGAGCACTGTGGTCTCAATGGATTATTTAAAGCGTGCATTATGTGTCATTTGTTTAATATTAAAGTTGATTGACTTTAATCTACGCTTATGTATAAATTTCAATTTCGTTCAAAATAAAATAAAAGTTCTCAACCTCAAATCATAAGATCATTCAATGGGTAGAATGGCTGCTCTAGAGCCCTTCGCCCCATTTAGTGGCGTCAGTAGGGTGAAAAATACGGCATTTTGTGAACCAGAGATTTCCTTTGGTAGGATTGGTCCTTAGGACCCTAGGATGGATATAAGAAGTTGAGCCACCATGATTTTTGTAGTAAATTTTTTGAAGTTTTGACTTTCAGCCCAATCTCGATAGATGTATTAGTTAAGCTGCTATGCCCAGTTTGATATCATATTCGTATGAATTTAGGGTGTCAAATTCATTTTTGGATTCATATTTGTACGATTCAATCATAGACTTAGAAAATTTTTCGCTATGCTCAAGTAGACGGACAAAGGTGCGAGTGAGAAACCGATTCTTACGGCTTATGCGATGTGCGAGAAAGAGTAAAAAGAAAACGGACAGCTGAACCTGATTTGACTTCATTCATCATCGTTTATCACCTTGGTGAAAAGCGTCAACAAGATTGTTTTGTAATTTTGATCGCGATCGGGTCGGTTTGGCTCTCAAAGCTATCGTGTTCTGTAGGTACTGGATTGTAATGTTACTTACGACAATAACCCAAAAAATAAATTTAAAAAATATTAAAAACACGACTGCCCTGCCAAAAACGAACAACAAGTGTCATTGCAGTCGGGGGACCTTATTATGGAACAATTTTTGATCAAAGAGGTCCCCCGACTGCAATGACACTTGTTGTTTAACTTTTTAGTTCGTTTTTGGCAGGGCAGTCGTGTTTTTAATATTTTTTAAATTTATTTAATTTTATTTCACACATTTTAGTGACATATTATATAGTTTTGGAATGTGCTCATCAAGGCCTTTCATTTGATGCCCAAAGAAAAAAATTTTTTTTTCACATTTGAAAATGGCGTCGTACAGTCGCCATATTGATTTTTTCTAAAAAAAATATAGCCAGTGTCACTCGGAATGCTGTAAGGATTCTAACGATACCCCATTTATCAATAAAGAAACTCACATACCCACAAACATACATGAACCCTGAACACATAACACACTCTTTTTGCTTTGGGCAGTCGTGTAATAAACACTCATTGCACAGGTAAATATGATTGTACTATTACCATTTTCATAATTCATATTTTAGTTGAATATATTCCCAAACACACTAAGTTATATACTAATACTAGCGACCGCCCGCGGTTTCACCCGCGTGGTTTCCGTTTCCGTGGGAATATCGGGATAAAAAATATTCTATGTTTTAATCTAGACTACCTACTATCTGTGTGCCAAATTTCAAGCAAATCCGTTCAGTAGTTTTTGCGTGATTGAGGAACAAACATCCAAACATCTAATCATCCAAACCCACAAACTTTCACATTTATAATATTAGTAGGATGATGCTATTAAACGCCTATTTCCTAAATAAAGGCTGATTTCTAAACATTATGTGTTAGATAAAAAGATATTATGTCCGTGAACTTGAGAAAATAAGCCGTAGATATTGATCAAAAATTATCGATATCGATACTCATGTCGATGATTTCCAATATAACTTTGTTTGTCTTTGTGAACACTGATAGTTTTATTTAAAGCTGCTTGTAACCGACAGTTTTCAAATGGTAAATTATACCAACTTAAGTACTAATTTAACAATTATTTCCAGGTTTTCTGTAAATCCAGTGATTAAATTAGACTGGATAAATGTCATAAATAAATAAGCAGGGAGCCTCGAAGGAGACCTTAAGAAATTATTTAAATAAAATTGTTCAAAATCTTGTTTGTGTTTTATTTATTAGAGCAATAATACATTATGGTTATCGACAACCTAAAATGGACTTCAGTGCATCTCTGAAATTCACGCACACGTTTACATATTTACAAACACTGGCTCATCTCACTTTTGGTTTCGCAGCCAAGTGAACTCTGTTCGTTTATTCCAGTGGATATTAAGTTTATGGATTCAATTGTTACACTATTTAAAAAAAAAAAACAAAAATAAAACAAAAATGGAAAATTTGAAACAGAAAAATACTTCGTAGGAGCTCTTATATTCTTTTATTTTTAAAATAATAATAAAAGAAAATATTCTAGTTTTGGCTAATTAAAAAAATAACTTCGTTACCGTTGTAAGGAAGTTATTATTTTTATTAAATATTAAATTCGAAACTTGTTTGTGATTTGCTTAAATTGTAGCAAATTTAGTTAGCTTTATAAAAGTATACGGTAGAGATACCTGAAAAGGTAGTTTTTTCGAAAATACTGAAACAAGTGCCAAGTTTTTCCAGCAGTACAGGGTTTCCAAGGGTTAAAACTTGGGTAGAACTACTCTCAAGGTACCTAACAATATCTGAAAAAAATCGTAGTTACATGCGCGCTTGTGATATTTGCCTTTTTTTGTCGATATTGACTGCCATTTTTTGTTTTTCTAATTATTTACTGATATTTTCAATGCTGCGTTATACTTTTTAAGTTTATTTCAAAACAGTTAAATAAAAGTGTTATAATATGTATATTTGGAATTGGCTATTTATTACCTTTCATTTGATGCCCATATTGTTATAATAAAAAATAATAATATTTCCATAGGTGTAAAAGAAATTGACGGCACGCGTCAGTGAAATTTTTTTTCGCTATTTATTGTGAATAAAGAAATTTGTAAGTTATATTTTTTCAACTCTTCATTCTATAAGCTTTGTTATCGTATTTTTTGTTTGCAAATAAGAACATCAGTTTAATATTTACGGTGACTTAAAGTAAAAAAAATGTAGTTGAAAAAATTAAAAATTCAAAAATAATTTATTCAGTCTAGGCTGTTACAAGCAAGTGCTTGCTTAATGTCATAGAAGCTACGCCATCGGTTCGCAAACCCTAAGCGGGAGACCTTGTAACGAGAAGAACCGGCAAGAAACTCGTCAAGGGCTGCTTTTTTCTCCCTGTATATTTCATACAGAGTCGTCAACATTGAAAAATGAGCTCCACATTTAAAGTGAGGTCATTTTCCATCACAATAATTAACAAAAGTTTGCACACAATGGGTAGGTAGGTTGAGGCAAATTCAACAATTACAAAATCAATGATGGGATCAATGGGCTCGTTATCAGCTGACGGGTGTGAGGCGAGGGGCGCGGGCGCGGACAGCTGCAGGCGAGTAGCAGACAGGCTGTGCCTCAAAGCTACCAAAGTACCGCCACCGTCCTTTTTTTTAGTAGATACATGATCCCGATCACTTCTGAATACTGAGTAGCGAGAGTCAATAAATAAACTATTTGGAATATCTGGTATTAACCAAGTTTCCGTTAAAACTATAATATCATAACATTCCGAAAGTATGTTCATGTATAAGGTATTTAACTTAGTTCTTAAGCCGCGGCAGTTCTGATATTAAAATTTAGTTTTGTTATCCATTGTAAATAGCAATCGTATCGAGACAATTAAGTTACTAAGCACAGTTGTAATAGGTAGTTGATGCGTAGAAAACAATTAGAAAAGTGCGAAAATGTTGCGTGTTGTTGAAGAAAACCATTCAAGACTAAGATTATTTTTCCACCTAAATGAAATGATAAGTAAAGGATTTCATTCCAAAGCTCACATACAAAAATGTCGTCAAAATTATTTATTCCTCTTGTGTAATTATAACAATAATTAAAATTTAGATTAAATTTAGATGTATGTAATTTGCCATTCCTGAGCTCACATGCAAAAACACCAACAGCTAAAATTATTTCAATCCAGAATGAATAATGATAAGATACGCTATTTTCTTTTTGATTAGTACTCCAAAGTAAATAATGCATAAAGGTATGGACGGTGAGAAAAAAAAAATTATTTGACATACCGATCAAATAATATAACATATAGTTGATATAATTTCACTTGACCTAAATACATGTGATATAATAGTTATTTGTTATACAAGTGACCAAAATCAAATTGTGCTGCGAGTGGCGACTTTAAATCACGAACTAGCGAAGTAGTCTAGAATTGAATCACGAACGTAGCGAGTGATTCTAATATAGACTACTGAGCACAGTGAGTGATTTAAAGGCACGAGGCAGAACAACATTTTGGTCTCGTGTAAAACATACAACTTTTCACCTCGACCAGCGAGAAAATTTTCACGTGACTTTCCTGGTAAAAAGCATTAGAAACTTGTTCACTTAACTCTTTTGGAGTTAGGAAACTATCTTCATCGTTGGAGGCATTCATTTTTGTAATTTATCACAAAAATAGCAACGTTTTACCTACCAATAAAACGTTTATTAAGCATACTTACCTTCTTCCAAGCCTAATTAAAACATGAGAGTAGCGAACTTGATTCCTTTACCTGTTTCCGTCTGTACAAGGCCGTCTGACGTCACGTGCGGTCCCCCTACCCACCGGTACGTGACGTCACATCCCCTTCCACCGTGGCTAGCCGCAGTTGGTGCGGTTTCGTATCATTGGCTCGAATGTTTTCACCAGGCGGTAATTAAAAATATTAGGCTTGGAAGAAGGTAAGTATGCTTAATAAACGTTTTATTGGTAGGTAAAACGTTGCTATTAAGCCAACTTGACCGTTCTTCCAAGCCTAATTAAAACATGAGAGTTGTGTTTGTTGAAGCCTGGTGGTGGAAGGACGCCAATGTGATAATAAATCTAAGTATATGTTATATGTATAGATATAGATGTCCTAGAAAGATATAAAAATGGCATTGTGAAATGCTATTAAACAGAAGTTTTAATATGGATATATTATCTTATTATTTGCTAGCAGAAGGGAAAATTCATAAAAAAGGCATAAATCAAGTGTGAAAATCAATTTATATTTGTAGTCATATCGTTTCAATATTAATTGACAAATTCAATTGAAAATATAAATATTCATTTCTCTGAAATCAGCTGATTACAAGATAGGGTTTACAATCGAATAGTGTTTAGAAAAATCATTCTTCCGGGAATCAATCAGGAACTGGACTGAATAAAGTAGTAACTAACGTATAATTATTGTCACTAGCTTTAGTGTAGGGGGTCACTTCACGTTGGTAGAATTTCCTAAATGTAATGGCCGATTTCCAGTTACCTCTGGCTAGAATATCCTCCAGGGAGAAGTTCTCGGTCCAATTTTTTGATGCCACTGCAGCCCTACAGCTTCCTGGAGTTGCTTGTATGCCGGCTTCTTGTAGGAGGCGCTTTATCCATCCGGCTATCACAGCCCTAGATGCTGGCTTGGGCTTTCCATGAATGTTGACAAATAGACATTCTGTTCCGGCTTCATTTCTGCGGTCTTGAAACAATCTTATGTGGAGTTTAATCCAGTGGACAGGGTCAATTGCTTTATTATTTTCGTTTGTTGACAGTTTCCAGGCAGACTGTCGATGCTCCGCGGTATCAGTTTTTGAGCCGTGACTAGGCCATAGTATGACGCTATTATCTGATATCTTGCAGTGTTGTGGCGATATCTTGAGTAAGGTTAAGTCATGGATTCTTCTACCCGAACACAGCAATAGGAGGGCTGCAAGTTGACTAGCCACTTCAAAATAGTTATTTGTTTCAGGATTTTTCTTAGATAAATGTTCGGTTAGCACGTCGATATCCCATATCGGGGGTTTTAGTGGCTTTGGTCTTGCTAGTGCAATAGCTTTTAGTACTTGTTTTACCAGCGAGTGGGAGCTCAATTTATACCTATTGTTTGGGTCGCAAAAAGTGGAGACTACAGACTTGTGTACTTGGATTGTACTAAGGGCAAGACCTTCTTTTTGGTGTAAATCCACTAAAAATCTCGCCAAATCGGATCCCTTTGGGTTGTTAGCTTGGATCTGGTTTTGCTGTGACCACTTAAGCCATCGCGACCATGCGGGGCGGTACGTATTAAGCGTTGACGAGCGCCAGCTGGACATCAGTAAGGATTTTTGTTCATTGGACCAACCCGTCAGTGACTCGCCCCACCCCCACATTTCCACACTTCCAGTATCATGTTCTTCGCGTTGCAGGGTGGGAGGTTGGTCGAGGTGTCTATCAGCGCTTGGCATGGGTTCGTCACGGTGAATGGGGCCGCCAAGGCCCTGTTCTTCAAGTCCGGCCTCCAGTATACTTTTTCCCATCGTGGAACTACGACGAGATATGTTCCTCGTGCGGTGTTGAGGTGAGCCAGTACCTTCGGAATCAGATACGGTGGTGGAAATACCCATGCAAGGGAGTAATTCCATTTTCTCCCCAGGGCATCGTGAAACGTTGCTTGTTTGTCGTTCCTGTCCAGTGTGCAGTAGTTCTTCACTACGTGTGCTTGTTTTGACGCGAAGAGGTCGATGTCCGGCGTTCCCCATTTGGTAAATACTATTTGTGTCACAGATGGCAAAAGGTGCCACTCCGGAGGAGCCCTGTTCCGAGATAGTCTGTCTGCATGGCAATTGTACTGTCCTGGCAGGTGGTAAATTGACATGTGTATTTGATATTTGTCCAGAACAAGAAAAACTTGACGTGCCAGCTCCGTTAGTGCTGTCGACTGTGTTCCTCCTTCGTTGCGTAAGTACGACACAACGGTTTTGTTGTCGCACTGGATGAGCACGGCAGATGAGCGCAGCAGGCGACATTTCTGTTCCAGGACGTTCCGGATGGCAATCATCTCTTTCTTGTTGCAGTGCAAATGCTTCTGGTCCGTTTCCCACGTTCCTGATAGGCTCTCGTCGTCTAGCATGGCTCCCCATCCAATATCGCTCGCATCTGTAGTTAGATAATGCGAGGTCAGCGGCGTATGGATTGGTGATGGGTTTTTGCAGTTGTCTTTCCACCATTGTAACTCGTCCATAGCACCTTGATCCAGTCGCACTGTGCCCGTGTTCCGCTTCAGTAATGCATTGCATTGTTGTTGTAGGTTGCGATAGTTTAGCCGCCCCCTCGATACTACAAAACTGGCAAAGTTCAGCGTGCCGATTAGTTTCTGGAGTTCCAGTAAGCTCGCTCGTTGAGACTGGAGTAGCTTCGTGGTCAGAGAAGTTATTTTCTGCACGAGTCTGTCCGGGAGGCGTTTTTCGTTTCGGCCAGAATCCCAAACTACTCCCAGGAACTCTACAGCTTTCCTCGGAGTGAGGACCGTTTTGGTCCAGTTGATCTGCCAGCCTAATAGAATAGAATAGAATAGAATAATTATTTATTTTCCAAAAATACAGTTTAGTACAATTTACAAATTTTACAGTAAAATAGATTAAAATAACATTTGCCTGAACTAGGAAAAAACCTGTGTTTCAGGCGAGTATAGCCTACATTTAACATGAATCAATTAATCTCTAACTTAAAAAGAATTTCCATTTACACATTAGGTACACATTACAAATTATGCTTAGAATGACAAAACTTAAATAAAATATAATACTATTTTGTTACGATCAATAGCCTCTCTGTATCGTCATATGACATGCTTTGCAGAGTATTTTTTAAAGTTATTTTACAATTCCTAAAATTAAGTGGATAGATGTTAGCTATCCTATTTATTCTATTGTAGAGAAATGGGCCCAGAAACAGATAAAACTTTGCTGTAAAAGCATATTGCTTAGAAACTGTTTGAGTGCAGACTATATCTTTCCGTCTTTTATTTAATATTTCAGAGTTAAAGGTGAGGGCTGAGTGCTGTTTTAACACTATGTTCATAATGAATAGTTGTCGTACTGATAATACGTTACAGGACTTATATAGAAGGTTAGTAGGAAAGAGAAAAGGGCGGGAAGTTGACACTTTGAGAATCGCTCTCTGTGCTCTCTCTGTGGTTAGTAACAGTGTTTTACATGCACCTCCCCATGACGTAATACAGTAAGTTAATATTGATTCGCATAGTGCAAAATAGACCTGTCTTATTATTGCTGGATCCGCAATGTGTCGTAACTTTTTGAATACAAATATTAACTTACGTAATCTGTTATTTAAAGACATAATATGTGGCCTGAATGAAAGAGTTTCGTCTAATATAATACCTAGGTATTTAATTTTATCTGTTTGATTAATTTCAGGACACATACATTGGTTTTCCGTTTGGATAGAGCAATAATGAGCATGGAGTTTAGGGTTAGTATTAGAAAAGCATTGTTTACGCAAGGAGAACTTAATATAATTAGTTTTTTGTGCATTTAATGTCAAAAGATTATTTTGTAGCCAGTTATTTACAACATTGAATCCTTGTTGCGCATGCTTGAAAACTTGTTCTTCCGAGTCGGCCGTAAAGAGAAGTGCAGTATCATCAGCGTAAGATATGATCATTCCATGATCTAGCTTTAAATTACAAAGATCATTAATGTAAATCAAAAACAGGGTAGGTCCTAAAATACTTCCTTGGGGAACCCCAAAAGGTGTATTTTCCTGTTCATCACTAAGGACACTGCCAATTCTCACACATTGAGTACGTTCTTCCAGATAGCTCGTGAAAAGTTTTAACTGTATGCCTCTAATGCCTAAAATCTCAAGCTTGCGCAAAAGGATAGGTATGGACACCGTATCAAATGCTTTCGCTAGATCCAGGAAGATTCCAACTGTGTGGTTACCTTTATTAAGATTATTTACAATATAATCTGTTAAGTGATGTACGGCATCAGCAGTAGATACTTGAGGTCGAAAACCAAATTGAAACTTAGACAGAATCGCTTTATCCTCTAAATATCTAACTAATCTAATGTTTATAATTTTTTCTAATATTTTTGAAAGAGATGGCAATATTGATATAGGTCTATAGTTTGAAATTTGGCTTTTATTGCCAGATTTATAAACAGGAACAACAACAGCCTTTTTTAAACACTTAGGAAAAATACCTGTAGTTAGACATTTTTGAAATATATACGTCAGTGGAGGTATCAAGATATGTCTAAACTGTTTAATTATTTTATTAGATATATTATCCCACCCAACCGCACACTCGTCTTTCAAGGACATGATTATTTTTTCAACCTCGATTTCGTCAGTGTCAAGCAATGCAAAGGACTTCAAGGAAGAGTCACAGGCAGGAGGGGCGTGGGTTGGAGAATGTAAATGAGATTGAATTTTTTCTGACAGATATTTACCAATATTTACAAAATAATTATTTGCGTTGTTAGCACAATTTAAGAGTGACGAGTGCGCTTGTAGTAAAGTTACGGATGAGTCATGTTGTTTTGAAGTGTAAGTTATATTTTTAATGATATTCCATATCTTTTTATTATTTTTTCCAGCTGATTCTAATGAAGTTTTTTCGTAATCGATTTTAACTTTTTTTAAGATACTATTACAAAAGTTCCTGTATCTTTTATAAGACAATTGCAATATCGGATTACTAGGATTTCGTTTTGCTTTCACATGCAATTTGTCCCTATGTTTCATGCATCGAATCAGACCTGGAGTGATCCAAGGTTTAATATTAAAATTTCTGTTTTTTAAAGTAACATTCGATGTATTATTGCGAATCGCTTGATGATTCTAGAGTGTCGGCCGTTAGGGCAGCATGGTCTTTTAGGCGATCCCTGTCTTGGTTTACCAGGAAGAAATCGTCGAGGTAAATCAGCATTCGTATTCCTCGACTTCTCAGGTACTCGCCGATCCAGTTGGTCAAGCAGGCAAAGGTTTTCGGTGCCGAACTCAATCCGAAAGGTAGGCAGGTCATCTCCATCAGGTTCCCGTCGTAAAGGAGCCTGAGGTACTTCCTGTGGGCTGGGCAGATCGGTACGTGAAAATACGCTTGATGGAGGTCCAGCTTCACCATCCAGTCTTGGCTTTGCAGGAAATCCGGCACACGATGTACATTTATGAGCCTGAACTTGTCCACTTGGACATATCGATTTAAATTTTTCAAATTGAAAATAGGTCGAAGGGAGCCGTCGCTCTTCGGCCTCAGGAACATCGACGATATAAAGCTGGGACTGGGGGTCGCAGCGACGAGGATGCCTTGTTTCGTCATTTTGTTTATGATTTCCGTCATCTCCGGAGAGGTAGGGGTCGGAATGTTGCCGGCACCCGGTGGGCTTAGCGGCGGCATGGATTCGAACGATATGCGAAAACCTTTTATCACCTTTAGGATGTATTGCGGTGCTCCGAGGCGTTGCCATTGTGATTGGTATAAGAGGAGCCGTCCCGCATAGAAAATGTCGGCACAGTCAGTTTCGGCGACGTGGCGCCGGACCTCTCCGATCCCGGTGGGATGCGGGAGAGCGTGGGCGGGGAGGCCGCTCTGTGTGTTTTTTGGGAGCGTAGCCTCTTCCTCCACGAAAGGATCCTCGTCCGGGGGGTTGTCGGGAGGTGAACTGGCGTTGCGCAGGTGCGCGTGTGTGGCTAGCTCCAGGTCGAGGCTCTGCGGCGTGCTGGGCGCTGGGACCGGTCTGCGGTGCAGATGAGTAGCGGTCTCGGAGCCAAAATGTTTTATTCACTCCTCCAGCCTTATCGAGAGCGGCTCCAAACTTGTCAGCATCAAAGAGATGGCTTGTGGAAGGTGGTATCTTGCGTAGGGTGCCCTTGTTGTACGGATCCTTCACTGCCAAAAGTATGGTCTCCCGACGGTGTTGTATGATCTCGGTGCGGTGACCGCAGACAAGTTGCAGCGTGTCGTTATATGTCTTAATATATTCGCCGTTGGCGAAAATATTAGAGATCTTCTCGTGGAGAAGCTCGTAGGTGAAGCCATCGTTTTCCCGAGCCTCTGTAAAAAAGTTACGGAACTCGCGTTCCAACACTTCGCGCTGTTTAAGTAGGGCAAAGGTTATAGAAGAGAAAGTTTTATCCAGATTTTTATTCGTTCGGGACGGTTCAAACCGTTTAACCTCGTCGTTCGCTTCGAGTGCCGTAAACCCAGGGGAACGTTGATATTGTTTTTGAACGTCTGCATATCTGACGTTATTCCAGTCGTCATGGCCAAGTCTTTGAATCTCTTTCAAAATGTTTAAGTGCTCAGGGCGTGCGAGCGGAATGGTAGGTTCCTTAATTTTTGTCGACAAAGACAAGTTAAAATCGACAATTTGTTCTTTTGTATTGAGGATAGATGCTGCATCGTTACCATGGTATAATTCGCCACTGATATTAAGGTCAACATGATCAACAGATTCGTTATCGACGTTATTGCTTGGGCAGGCAAAATAATTTTTAAGGGTACTAAGTTCGTCAAAAATTTTCTCAAACTTACGATCGTACTGGTGGCGGCGCTTTTTGTGTGATTTCCTCTTTCGATAGTCGCTCGATGATGAGGATGACGATCCACTCCTTGATTCGGACGATGAACTGGATGAACTGGATGAGCTTAACTTCCTTTTCCTTTTTGGCCGGTCGCGTACCTCCTTCTCCAATCCCGGCTTGCTTGCGGACGGCCCTGTGTCCATTATGTTATCTATTTTTCAGATTACACGCACTGTAAAAATGGTTAAAATTGTTATATAATGACGCACAACGAAGATTTACGAACGGTAAAACCGTTAAAATGTTTTCAAAAACGTTTTAAATCGTTACGAAAATGTTAACACTTTTAGATTATTTCAACGAAATATGTGGGTAGAATTTTTTCTCACTAAAAAAGAAAAATAAATTTACTTTACTGAATCGCTATAGTTTTAGATGTATGTAGGACAGGTATGGTCGTTTACTGCACTCGGCTCGGCAGTAGTGCACGACCTCACTTTCCGGAATCTAGAACGCCAATGATACGAAACCGCACCAACTGCGGCTAGCCACGGTGGAAGGGGATGTGACGTCACGTACCGGTGGGTAGGGGGACCGCACGTGACGTCAGACGGCCTTGTACAGACGGAAACAGGTAAAGGAATCAAGTTCGCTACTCTCATGTTTTAATTAGGCTTGGAAGAACGGTCAAGTTGGCTTAATAATTATACAATAGGGAATATGCATCAATTTTTTTTATCTTAATCAAAAGTATAATGCGTGAGAAAATTAACTGTAATATTAATACTTTTCTCTTGCGTTTTTTCTCGTGATATAGTTACTTGAAGTTAGCGCGCAGCAGCACCCGCCGAAAACGCTCCATACAAAACGGTGACGTCACACATCACGTTTCAGGTGTGTTTCGGTGCGTTTAATATGGAATTAGCCAATAATCTTCAATTATCTCCCTAAATTTTGCGTTTAAGTACATATGTGTCATACAAAATATTATTTCTTATTCGATATTCTATCTGACTGTAAAGTGCATTATATCAATTTATATCCGAAAATGAAAAAAAAATATCGTTATTTTCCCCTGATTTCATCGTGTGATAAAACTAAAATAATACATTTGTTTTTTTTTCCTGTTCCATCATGTTTTTATAAGTGTCCGCAGCGATCAAGCTCAAATTCATCAAAATCGGTGACTTATGCATATTCCCTATTCTTGATAATGTAGGTACCTAATTTTAAAAACACAAAATATTCGTTCTGGTAAATTAAACACGTTAATTGAACATTACGATTAAATAAGTATCGTAATCAGAATCAGAAATTGAAAATGCATGTAGGAATGAATTGAGGCTTACTTACTTTTATATTTCGTCCGTATCTCACTCAGAAATAATATTTCGTGAGCAGGTTAGTTACATTCCTGATTATGTTGAATAAACTGGCTGTTTAAACATCCTGATGTTTGTTTGGCATTAACTTTATAATAATGCCAACGATAAAGAATAAGAATATAAACAATTACACTTCAAGTTCAATGTCGGATTATTATGAGTATTCAATCAGACTGACTATAATAATCAATTTATGTCAATTATTTCACTGTCTGTGGCTGATGTTAGCTACAAACATCAAGACTAATAGGTAATAGGTACCTAAGATCACAGTAATAGTACATTATGATATAAGTGCGGTAAGTTGAAAATTACAGCTGAGGCGATATTGCTAGCCCGAGCCGTAGGCGAAGGCTACAAGAAAGCAGAGGCTGTAATTATCAAAGCGCACGTATGTCATACGACGTTTTATAACATATTTGCGAGGAAATAAATAAAACTCGGACTTTGCATTTTTGCTTGTTTTCCATAATGATGAAATTTTGATACACTTGTAAGTTTCTATCGGTCGATTTTTCTGCCTTTCACTTCGATTGTGAGGAAATCAAACAACAATAAAGTAAAAAAACAAAAATTGAAAAAAAAAACATTTTGGTGACAATTAATTATATCATTTTGGAATGTGCTCATCAAGGCCTTTCATTTGATACCCATATTCAAAAATTGAAAAAAAACAATTTTTTTCTTAAATTTTAGTGACAAATTATGTAATTTTGGAATGTGCTAATCAAGGCCTATCATTTGATACCCATATTCAAAAATTTAAAAAAATATTGTTATTTTCTTAAATTTTAGTGACAAATTAAGTAATTTTGGAATGTGCTAATCAAAGCCTTTCATTTGATACCCATATTCAAAAATCGAAAAAAATATTTTTTTTCTTAAATTTTAGTGACACATTATATTATTTTGGAATGTGCTCATCAAGGCCTTTCATTTGATACCCATATTCAAAAATCGAAAAAAAATTTTTTTTCTTAAATTTTAGTGACACATTATATTATTTTGGAATGTGCTCATCAAGGCCTTTCATTTGATACCCATATTCAAAAATCGAAAAAAAATTTTTTTTCTTAAATTTTAGTGACAAATTATATAATTTTGGAATGTGCTCATCAAGGCCTTTCATTTGAGACCCATATTTGAAAATCGAAAAAAAAAATATTTTTCTTAAATTTTTAGTCACAAATTATAATTTTGGAATGTGCTCATCAAGGCCTTTCATTTGATACCCATATTCAAAAATTGAAAAAAAAAAATTTTTTTATTGAAAATATAGATTATAAATAAAATAAAAAATAAATAAATAAAATCATTTTATTTCAGACTGAGTCTTTATATTATATAAAGTTATATAAAGTAAATTTTATTCATAAAATGTTGACCAAGAGGTCAATCGCACACGACGCATCAGAAAAGATTCTGATATAAAAACTCTTTGCTAAGATTTAAAAAAGTACCGTTCGTTTTAGACGAAGCATCTTGATAAACCGTGCGTTTTACTTTACATTACCGCACAAGTTCGTAATGAGATACAATACGATATTGAAATTGGCGTAATAAGAGACCCTTTACGAGCAAATATGTTATAAACTTATATATGTACTGTGCTAAAATATAACTATGTAATATCCCTAACCTACCTACCTAATTAATTTATACCTAATGATACCTAACTTAATTACCTAACGCTTATTATACCTGGTGATGGGATTTTAATTGGATTCTAGTTCTTACTGTTTTACTATATGGATTGGTGATATTCTAACCATAGCATAGTTAACCCAACGCATACCTAACTATAAATTCCATTCATGTTGATTAGCCGCTTAACGGCTTCTGAACTAACTATCCCTACTTGTGATTCCATTAAACGTTTTTATCTATGTTTTGCCTAGTTTATTTTCCCTAACCCTATTTTATTTGCATGATAGAATAATCTAATATTAATGCTTTTGTAAGTGTGAAATGAGCGCGTGATTTCTAGTGATATTTCCCAAGTTGTAATTCGTAAGTAATTACCCTAAGTTCTCCAATATTGCTGGGTGGATATTAAATATTAACTTTACATGACTAACTTTAATTATTTATGATTCGATAGATAATGAACTAAGAACCTATTACTAAAAGAAGGAAATTACTTTGCCTGATTTTCCTATAGAATAGAAATTAAGATATTAATTGCTCATTCCAAATTGACCCAACTTCATTCATACTAATCTGTTACTGTTTGAGAACATAAAGGTACAGATTATTGAAAGCCCGTAAATCTTGGTAAAAATTAGTTTACTTCAAAAATATAGATCGTTACAGTGCGAAGGTTGACAGGTAAGTGGTGACGCGACACATTGATTAGTACGGTCGTATTATAACGCCTGCAGGTTTCTAATAGCAATACGTTTATCAGCGGCTAAGTAGTCGAATTAAAGTAGGAGACGCCTTAACATGCTCCACGCCGTTGAAAGGTACTTTCAACAGTCTATTCTTGAAGTTCCTCCGCCGTGGGTAGGGGACAAAGTCGAACAAAGGGACGACGCACGCAGCCCCTGACGGTGTTGACATCAGCTACTCTCCCGATGCCATCTGGACCAGGAAAGAGACGCAGCACGCGCCCAAGTCGCCACTGGAGCGGGGATGTGTTGTCTTCAGCCAGCAGCACCATGTCGCCGACCTTCAAGTTAGCTGGATTCGTACGCCATTTTGTGCGTTGTTGCAATTCGGTGATGTATTCCTTTTGCCAGCGTTGCCAAAAGTGCTGTCTGATTTTCTCCAGTCGCTCGTATCGCTTGAGGTTGCTTTCTTTGCATTCAGTCAATGCTGGAGTAGGAAGTGCAGTAAGAGGTCTTCCTATCAAAAAGTGTCCGGGGGATAGGGAAAGGAAATCGTCAGGACTGGATGAAAGCGGACACAAGGGACGGCTATTCAGAATGGCCTCCACTTGCGCAAATAAAGTGGAAATTTCCTCGAATGTAAGATGACTGTTACCAATTACACGTTTAATATGATATTTTGCCGATTTGATTCCGGCCTCCCAGATGCCACCGAAATGAGGAGCGTAAGTTGGAATTAAATTGAATTTAATGCCTTGTTGACTTGCAAAATCAGAGAAAGAATCTTTATTTTCGTTTAAAAATGCTCCTATTTCTTTAGCAGCGGCTACAAAATTGCGCCCATTATCGCTATATATTTCCGCTGGTTTTCCTCTTCTAGCTATAAATCTTTTTAAAGTCATTATGAATGCATCTTTAGTTAAATCGCTTACCGCTTCGAGATGTATACACTTATAACGCAGGCATACAAATAAACATAAATAACATTTCGTAACGCGACTCCCGCGACCCTTGCGGTTTAATATGAAGTAAGGTCCTCCGAAATCGAGACCAACGGATTGGTTTGGAAAGCCCGCACCCTGATTATCTAAAAAGAAACTATTTAGCGACCGGTTGCATTTGACATACATTGCCACTTTTCTTTGGTATGTTTTTTTTTAACCCAAAAAGAAGTAGCAATGGATCACGATCATCTGTGAACTGCAACCGGTCGCTGGGTGGTTTTTAATTAGATAATCAGCCCGCCGGATTAATACGAGCGGCAGGTAAATTCCCCATTTTAGTTTGTAATGTTTTGCCTCGCAAGCGCCTGCATCGCACACAGTTGTTTACTATGCGTCGAGCGAGACGTCGACCATCTACGGGCCAAACGGTTTCTCGTACCGTCGCTAATAATAATTGAGGACCCGCATGCATGTGATTGCAGTGTTCATGAATGAAATATAATTTAGTCAGTTTGTGTGATGCATGGAGTAATATGGGATGTTTTTTCTCATAAGTGTAGTTAGACGAATCTATACGTCCACCCACTCTAATTAACTTATTCGAATCTAAAAAAGGTGATAATGATAATATTTTATTATGATTATTGAGTTGCTTATTATTAGACAATAACTGGTATTCATTCGGGAACGATTCACGCTGAGCGATAAGACACAATGAGTGGAATGACTCACGCAATTCGCTAGCTGTTAACAAACCGGTCCGCTTGTTTACACTATTTTTTAAATTAAATATGAATCGTAAAACATAGGCAAATGATCTATTAATTTTATTGAAATTAGAATAATTATCAAAATTGATTATTGGGGTATTATTTATCGTTACTGAATGTGATTTAATTTCCGGCAATACCACTGGTTCCGTGACCTTGAGTGTTGGCCAGTCAGTTTCGTTATTACGTAAGTACTTAGGGCCGAACCACCACAAATCCATATTAATCAACTGATTTGCGTTTACACCCCTAGATATGAGATCAGCCGGATTTGAATTCGTCGGAACGTATCTCCAAGCGAACGGATTGGTTAATTGTGTGATTTCATAAACTCGATTACCAACAAATGTTTTTAATTTACTCGGATCACCATTTATCCAACTTAATACTACGCTGGAATCACACCAGTGCACCACCCGATCCGGTTTGTAGCGAAGTTAATCTAGTACACATTTAGTTAACCGAGCGGCGAGCAGGGCTGCGCCAAGCTCGAGGCGTGGAGTGGAGCTGGGTTTAAGCGGTGAAACCTTAGATTTAGCGCAAAGCAGGCGAATAGCAACTTCGTTATTATTGTTTATAGACTTCATGTAAATACTAGCTCCGATCGCCAAATTAGAGGCGTCACTAAAGGAATGTAACTCGATAGTCGTTGGTGAATCACACAATATCAACCTTGGGATGTGTAAATTGGATAAACATTTAATATTTTTCGTGAACTTAATCCATTCATCTTTAGTTGTTTCTGGGACAGGTTCGTCCCAATCAATCTTTAACTTCCATAACTTTTGTAACATAATTTTAGGTTGAATAACAATCGGACTTAGCAACCCTAAAGGATCGAAAATCTTAAACGAGTTAGACATAATAAACCGTTTCGTTATCACTTCGTTTTCGTAAACAATATTTTTTAATGGAAAATGGAATGTATCTTCAGACGGTGTCCAACCGAGCCCGAGAGTACTTGATGACTCACTGATAAGCAATTTATCTTGCGTATTTATTTGAATATCGTCGAATATTTGTGGGCAATTACTTTTAAATTTTCTTGAATTAAAACAACCTGATTTTAATGCCTTTGAAACTGATTGTTGTATGTATTTTAACTGATCTATGTCGTCGCTACCGGTAATGAGGTCATCAACGAAATGACCCTTTTGAATAATGGTTTTTATGAGCTCGTCATCAGTTTCTTCGCCAAGTTGCCATAAACATCGCGTACTTAGATAACTGGCACTGGCGGTACCGTAGGTAAGGGTTTTTAATTTAATTGTTTGTATAGTCTGAGACTCGTTTTCGCGCCATAATATCAACTGTAAATTACGATCATGCTCATTTACTAACACCTGGCGGTACATTTTCTCAATGTCACCAGTGATTAAAAATTTGTATTGCCTAGCCCTTATTAAAATAGAAAATAAAGAATCTTGTATGTTCGGGCCTACTCGCAATATATCGTTTAATGAATAGCCAGAAGTGGAGGGGGCGGAGCCATCAAATACCACTCGGAGTTTGGTCGACTCGCTTTCTTGTTTTAAGACCGCGTGATGACAAAGATAATACTTTGGTTCCGTAGATTTGTTTATGTTATTATTATTAGTAAAGGATGACCTAACGCGGCATATTCGTTAATGAATTTAGAGTATTCTAACTTTAATGTCGGATTTTTATGAAATCGCTTTTCTAAATTGAGAAAGCGTTTTTTAGCCAAATTATACGTGTCGCCAAGACAATCAGCGTTATCTTTCATTGGCAACCGTACACAAAATCTACCAAATTGGTCTCTAGTGGTGTTCGTTATAAAATGATTTTCGCAATATTGATCATTTTGACTTAAAATAGGTTTGTTGGGAACGTCTTCCAAGTCCCAAAATTTTGTTAACATATTTTCTAAATTTTCATTTTGTGAATTGGATATAGTTGCGTGATTGCAATGAATAGTTTTATGAGGAGTTACTAAATTAATGGGGCCGGCTACGATCCAGCCTAATTGAGAATTTCTTAGCTTTGTAGTGTTGCTGCTTCCTACGGAACGCTGCTCGTTACCTAATATATCCCACACTAAATCGGCTCCGATCAAAATGTCGATCGGAGCTGGCTCATAGAATTTAGGATCGGCTAGCTGTATATCCTTAGGAAGGTTTAATTTTTTAATATCAATAGGACATTTCGGCAAATGACCGGTTAATTCTTTTAAGACAAAACAGTTTAATGATGCTTGATAATTAGTGTGTATAGATTTAATTTGTATGTTGCAGCTTTCGACAGCTTGATTTGAGGTTACGTTACCTATGCCAATGATTTTAGTTGCAGTGATGGGATTTGATTTTAGTGAAAGTCTGGTCTTTAGGGACTCAGTCACAAACGAGGATTGGCTTCCACAGTCTAATAAGAGCCGAATTTTAATCTTTTGCTGATTAAATGGATTTGACGCCTCGACTATGGCAGTTGACAAAAGCACGACCTGATTGGCGTGGTTGGAATAATTAACAACTGTTTCGATTTGATCGGTTTGTTCATCTGTGGTTAAATGATTATTTACTGATACTGGACGGTGAAGAAAACTATTGTGTTTGCGTTTACATTCACGACAAGGTCCCAAGCGACACTCGTTAGTAGGGTGACCTTGTCTAAGACAATTCATGCACAACTTGTATTTTTGCACATCTCGTAACCTCTCATCAACGCTTTTGGATTTAAATGTAGGACAATCGTAAATTCTATGACCTTCGTTGCAGATAATGCATGTGTAATTTATAGATTTGTAATTATTATTATTTTTGTTATGATGACTTGAACTTAAAAATGACTTGGTGAATGTATTTTGCCCTGACCTCTGATTGTTATTATAGTTGTTATTAGGTGTAAAACGTGTATGAGATGTAGAAATTTTCGACATGTCTTGCTTGTTTGGATTAAGCGACTCGAGCACTTCCGCACGCTCGCTTAAAAACTTATAAAATTGGTCTAAAGAAGCCACATCACCCTCTAAGGTTTTGCGATGCTCTTCCCATTTCGTTAACGTAACATTATCCAATTTTGACGACAACATATAAATAATTAAAACGTCCCACTTATCAGTTGGTTGCCCTAAACTCGCTAGCGCACGTAAATTTTTTGTGACATGGTCAATCAAATATCTAAGGGACCGTTCAGACTCGCGTTGTATCGGTTTGAAACTAAAAAGTGAATTTAAATGATGATTGATAAGAGTTCTTTTGTTATTGAAACGATTAAATAATAAATTCCAAGCTTCCGTGTAATTTGCACTGGAAACTTCAAGGTTTGAAAGTACGCGCGCCGCATCGCCTTCCAGGTAGGATAAAAGATAATGAAATTTACTAATTGGCGGTATGCGCTCGTTGTTGTGAATTAAACTCGTAAAAGTGTCTCTAAATTCTAACCAGCGGAAGTATGAACCATCGAATTTAGCGATTTGAATTTGAGGAAGTTTCATGCCTAACTCTTTATGCTGTTCAGCGCAGCACGAAGTGTTATGCATGGAATTGCGCCTTTCGCATTCTTGTTTTATAGATAATGACTCGATTATTCTTTTGGCCATAGCTATGCCTTTTATGAAATCGCGTTCGATGGTTTCGCGTTCATCAATTTCAGACATAATATTTTCGGGAATTAAAACTTCTATCTCGTTTTGCAAGTCATCAAACCTCACTGATAATGATTCAAATTTTGCTAATTTTAAATTTAATTCTGTTAACTGAATATCATCTAAAGTGTCTTGTTTAGCCACACTATTCACGTAATTTTTAAATTTAGTGATTTGCCCTTTGATGGACACTCGTTTTGTTAATAATTCTTTATAACGCTTTTCTTCTGTAGTTGTAGACATTTTGCAAAATTAAAATATAAATGTAAAAATTACGTGATAAAAATGTAAAAAAGTGTTAAGAAAATGTAAATAAAAATAAAAACGCTCACGTTCCTCGTTTCGATGTCACCGATTCACAGGAAGCTCCGATCGCGATCAGCTTTTGGCCGCCGACCACAACTCAGAACTTCACAGAATCACCGGGAATCACTTATTACGCAGGTGATGAGAATGTCACATCACTAATGTCATTGAACATCACTATACGAGAAGCGCGAGCCCATCTGTCAGCCATTACTATTGTACTGATTTGTAGTACCTATCTCGGTCTGTTGAATAATGTCTTGTAATTACATTACTTATAATAAAACCAAGTCTTTCTAAAGTCCAGTGTTCTTATTATGATCATGCACCGACCCATAATAATAGATGGTGTCAGAGTGTTTCGAATAGTCAGTCAAATCCTTGTGTGAAAAGTCGCGTCGCGTGTCGGCGTAAACCTCATGTCCCGCCATGCCTGAAGAAAATCAGAAACCCAAGAAACTTTCTGGAATGTCGTGTCCGCAGCCCATGGTGATGAATGGTAATTTGGCTCAACAATGGAAAAAATGGGTGCAATCATTTAAATTTTATCTACGTGCGTCAGGCATGGATGAAGAAAGTGATGGCAGAAAGATAGCTTTATTTTTACATGTCATTGGTGAAAAGGGCGTGGAGATATTCAATACATTTGGAAAAAACGAGGATATCGTTAAATACGACGAGCTAATAGAGTTATTTCAAAATCACTTCGCGCCAAAAGCTAACCTCACTTATGAATGTCATAAACAAGGTGAAAATGAAACCTTAGATGACTTTGCTTGCACATTAAAGTTAAGGTCTCAAAACTGTGAGCTAGGACAGCTGCAGGAACGCCTAGTCAAAATAATGTTCATATGTAACATGCATCAAAAATACAACTTTATAAGAGAAAAATTATTGCTTGAAGATAAGCTAGATCTTGATAAGGCCTTAGAGATGGCAAAAGCCATGCTTGCTTCCAGACATCAAACGGATGAATTGGCAGCAGAACACAGTTCAGTCTTTTATAGTAAGAGTAAGCAACGCTCACGGTCAAAGTCTAACTCGAGGAATGTCAGTCAATATAGTCAACAGTCAAGAAAGGAAGTTTGTACAAGGTGTGGTCAGGTGCATCGTCATAAGTGTCCAGCATTAAATGTAAAGTGCAGAAAATGTGAAAAAGTGGGCCATTTCGCAGTCTGTTGTCGGTCAATTAAGCCCAAGTCAGTAAAATATCTACAGTCAGATAATAATATGCAACAGGTACAGTCAGAAGAAGATGAATTGTTTATAGGTCACATTCAGTCATCCAAGTCGTCAGGTGAATGGACAATTAATTTATATATAAATAATTCACAAATAAATTGTATAATTGATACCGGCAGTGATGTCAATATTATGTCTAAAAGTGTTTATGATTCACTTAATACTGAAAATTTGTTGTCTAACACTGATGTAAAAATTAAGTCATACACTGGTAATAGTCTAGAGGTACTAGGTCAACAAAACTTAGAGTGTAAATTCCAATTTAACGACTCCTTTATGACAAAACAAATTAATTTTATAATTGCAAATGTGAATTCTCCAACTGTACTAGGTAAACGTACTTGCTCAGAAATTGGATTAATTAAAAGAGTTTTTTGTGTAGACACTACAAGCATGCAAACGTCAGAAAGTGATATTAGTCAATTGTCTTTAGAAATAAGTCAAAATGAGTCAAATTCAAGTCAAGTAATAAGTCCTAAAGTCACAAAAAGTCAATCACAGTTATTTTCATTACAGTCAAGTCAGTCAATAAATACAAATTTAAATGAACTTGTTGAATGTAATAATTCTGTTTTTACCGGTCTTGGTTGTCTTCCCGGCGAGTGTCACATTAGTACAAATCCTGAAGTCCAGCCAAAAGTCGATGCTCCGAGGAAAGTACCATTTGCATTACATCATAGACTTCAACAAGAACTTGAGAAGATGGAAAAAATGGATGTCATTGCCAAGGTCACAGAGCCTACTGAATGGGTGAGTTCTTTAATTTTAGTAGAAAAGAAAAATGGTCAATTAAGGGTATGTCTAGACCCCCGTAATTTAAATCAGGCAATTAATAGGACTCATTATCCTATTCCATCTGTAGATATGGTCCGTGCCAAGGTGGCTGGTGCAATATTTTACTCCACCTTGGATGCCAGTAGTGGATTTTGGATGTGTAAATTAAGTGAGAAGAGTTCCTACCTCACAACTTTCAATACACCTTTTGGTCGATACCGCTTTAAACGTCTTCCATATGGAGTCAACTGTGCTCCTGAGTATTTTCATAGAATTATGACTGAAATGTTTGGTGACATACCAGGGGTGGCAGTATACAGTGATGATATTTTAGTAAGCGGCCGAACACTACATGAACATAATGAACGTCTCAATATAGTATTTGAAAGAGCAAAGAAATATAATGTCAAATTTAATAAAGAAAAATGTACATTTGTCAAGGAGAGTATTAAATATCTGGGTCATATTTTTTCAGCAGACGGAATCACAGCCGATCCGGACAAAGTCAGAGCAATCAAAGAGATGCCCTCTCCTACTTGTCTAAAAGACTTACAAAGATTTCTAGGCATGCTTAATTATTTAAGTCCTTTTATTAAAAATATGGCCAGCGAGACAGAAATTCTACGCCAATTATTAAAAAAATCTACCGACTGGCAGTGGACTGCCAATCATGAAACAATATTTTGTCGTCTGAAGCAATTAATATGTCAAGTTCCAGTGTTGTCACATTTTAATGTTCATGATCCTATTGTCCTACAAAGTGATGCTAGTAACAGTGCAGTCGGAGCGGTGTTGTTACAAAATCAACATCCTATATATTATGCTTCAAAAACTTTAACGGATACACAGCAAAAAATGGCTCAAATAGAGAAAGAACTTTATTCAATAGTTTTTGCCTGCATCAAGTTCCATCAATTTATATATGGACAAACTGTAACTGTAGAGACAGATCATGCTCCTTTAATAACATTGTTCAAAAAGCCATTAGCCGCGGTCCCAACCCGTCTCCAAAGAATGATGTTGAAGATACAACCCTATAGTCTAAATGTTATTTACAAGAAAGGTAGTCACATGTACATTGCTGATACCCTGTCAAGAGCAGCACTCTCTGAAACAAGTTCAGATGATTTAGATGATGATGTCATTGTTCATGTAAATTTACTAATTAAGTCATTACCAGTCTCTTCAGAATGTCTACAGTGGTTAATCAAAGGCACTAATGAAGATGAAATTCTGCAGATTTTGAAAAAATACTGTAAAGAAGGATGGCCGTCAAGTAAAACTCAAATTCATAAAGATCTGCATGAATATTGGCAGTATAGATCTGATTTGCATACAGAAAATAATTTAATTTTCAGAAATAACAGTATAGTCATTCCTAAAAAATTAAGGCCAGAAATTTTAAAAATCATACACAGTGGTCATTTGGGAATTGAAAGGTCAAAAGCATTTGCTAGAGGACATGTATTTTGGCCATTTATGTCAACTGATATAAAAAACATTGTTCAGTCGTGTCATATTTGCTTGTCACATAGAAATTCAAATGCTCCAGAACCGCTTCTTCCACATGATGTTGCATTGCTTCCATGGGAAAAAGTTGGTGTTGATTTTATGGACTATAAATCTAAAAAATACATAGTAGTTCAAGATTATTACTCGAATTATATAGAATTAATGTCAGTGGCAAGTACTAACGCCAAAACAGTCATTGTTTGTCTTAAAAGTATTTTTAGTAGACATGGTATCCCAGTTAAGTTAATCTTTGACAACGGGCCACCATTTAATTCGGCAGAGTTTAAGAAAATTATTTTTGAATGGGGAATTAATCATGATACTTCAAGTCCCTACTTACCTAGGTCAAATGGATTAGTAGAATCAGCAGTAAAGATATGTAAACGTTTTCTTACCAAGTCGGAGGAGTCAGGAACAGATCCGTATCTTGCTTTGCTTCAATTCAGGAATACACCTAGAGGAAATCTACCATCTCCAGCACAATTGTTAATGTCACGTTCACTTAGGACACAATTACCTACAGTCTCAAAAAACTTAAAGCCAAAAACTGTCAAATTTCAAGAATATGTAAAAGCTAAGGAAGAAAATAAAAATAAAATGAAAGATTACTATGACAGAAAAACAAAGTCCTTACCAGAGCTTCAGGAAGGAGACAAGGTATATTTCAAGAAAATGCCTAATACTCCGTGGATCACAGGTACAGTAAAAGCAAAATGTGATCAGCCTAGGTCTTATACGGTTGAAGGGTCAGATGGATTTGTAGGAAGGAGAAACAGACAGCATATTTTGAAACCTCCACAGTCACCTCAAACTGCATCTCAAGATATGTTACAAAAGAGTCCAACTATCAAGATATCTCCTCGTTCACATACTGAAGCACCGTCTATTGAAGAGCATACAACTCCAGTTGAAAGGCGTTCTAGGTTTGGAAGAATCATAAGACCACCAAGACGGTTAGACTTATAAGAGTTAATATTTTGTTAACATTTCTAGCAATGACTGTGAAGGACTGATTGATTTAGTTTAGTCTATAATATATAATACGGAAAGATTTAGTTGAACAAATTGTCTTAATTTTAATTACTTAAATAGTCTTTGTTGTCAGTTAGTGCTGAGAGTTTAGTCAGCTTTGTAAACTGTGTCAAGCTGTAAAATTGTAATATTTTACTTTTTCTAATAAGGAGGATGTTATGAGAATGTCACATCACTAATGTCATTGAACATACGAGAAGCGCGAGCCCATCTGTCAGCCATTACTATTGTACTGATTTGTAGTACCTATCTCGGTCTGTTGAATAATGTCTTGTAATTACATTACTTATAATAAAACCAAGTCTTTCTAAAGTCCAATGTTCTTATTATGATCATGCACCGACCCATAATAATAGACGTGAGAGGTGATTGATATTTTTGCCCTGGAATTATCGGCAAATGTGTGAAAAACTATGAAATCACTTTCGATAAATTTTGTGTGGGGGTATGTCGATAAAGAAAATTATGATTAAATATTTGATTTACGGAACAAATAGCACTATAATCTGCCCAAAAACACTTATTTACGCAAATGGATTTTATTCTGAATAGTTTTAAGATAGAAAGGAATAGGTTTTTATGGAAAATGGATGGATGAATGAATTGGGTGAAATGAAGGAGGACACTTATCTTTAGGTGAACCTTGCTGCACGGCGTGATGCTTTAGCTACACCACTGATCCACTCCAGATCCTTCGGCGTTTCTGGATGCAACTTTGTCCACTGGAAACTGTGGTCGAACTCCACCGTAGTGTTCCCGGCTTGTATTGCGCAGCGTTGTTGGCGCGAAAATCCGTCCTTCGTATTTCGATGCTTTCTTGATAATATTGTCGTATCTTGATAAAAGTCCCCTCATGGGCCACCAATTTATGTTTGAGAACATAAAGGTACAGATTATTGAAAGCCCGTAAATCTTGGTAAAAATTAGTTTACTTCAAAAATATAGATCGTTACAGTGCGAAGGTTGACAGGTAAGTGGTGACGCGACACATTGATTAGTACGGTCGTATTATAACGCCTGCAGGTTTCTAATAGCAATACGTTTATCAGCGGCTAAGTAGTCGAATTAAAGTAGGAGACGCCTTAACAGTTACTTTGTTTAATGCTTAGAAATAACTATGTTTATCAAATGAAATACCGATCTATTTTATTATGGAGAACCCTATCCCATTAGATTCTACCTTATGATGTCATGGTCATGCTATATCATCTTTATTGATAAAGGATCATGGGCATTTTTGTATGGGAGCTGGGCGTAAAACCAACAGAAATAAAATGTGTTGTAATTTACTTTATTGTATTTCTAAATACCTCCTAAATACTTGTTAACCTCATTATAGACCGGGTATCACTGCAAAAAAAATCCCTAAGATTGGTTAAATAAAACACACATATTTGTTAAAAACTACTGTTTATTGGTACCTTTTATTTAAATATCAGTGGTAATCATCAACTATAACATCTAATAAATGTTCTGCGGGTGCAATGAAAGGCTCCTGCCGTCCTAATCCTAAAAACCACAATACTGACACTATGGGCACAACTTCCTACTGTTCTTCTGCCTGTTAAGCAAGTACAGTAATGCTCAACTATCGCATTTCTACCGATTTGGTCTCTACAACAGTCCAACCCGAAAGCGACAACGGTCCAAGAAAGTGATGATGGCAGGGGTCAGAAGTTGTATAAAAATAAACCGATGATAGCAAAACGTGAGAAGGCAACGAAATATTAATAACAACTGACGCGCTCACGCGCACCCGGCCTGCTCGTGCGCTTGTTTTTTGGTCGGCGCCTGAGTAAGAGAGACGTTAGAAAGGGATGGAATGTAGTAATTCCGTTAAGCTTTGTCCAGACTTGTATCATTTTGGCGTATCAGATCACAATATCTTTACCATACATCGCTAGTTTGGTTGAGCGTGCGTTAATATTACTTCAACGCACGCCCAAACAAACTAGCGATGTATGTTAAAGATACGGTGATCTGATACGCCAAAACGGACTAATCTGGACAAGGACTTAGGCTACCAACCAATAGATTGGTTTCTTTTGAATAGCTCTGCACAACATCGTGTCGTGTTATCTCCGTTGTATTAGCGATTGTTTTGGATTGTATGACAAATAAATAAATCTATCGTTTGAACATCACTGAATATCTCTGCTCACCGGTTGTTTGGGTGATTGCCGTCATAGTACAAAATTAAGTAAGGGTCATTAGCTTCCATATAAAATATATTTTAAAGCTGTTGGTTTTACGCCCATTTTGACCATGACCCTTTATTACTAATTAGTTATAACTTCAACAATGAATTACTAGTGTCCGCCTGCCATGTTAATGAAAAATTGAGAATTTACCTGTTTTACTACTATACTATCAGTTATAAATAATCTATTCAACAATCTACAATGTTTTAATTCATATCTTTGAATTTACTTAACAAATTTTAATAATCATAGCCGGCCCGACCGCAGTTTTAGAAAATCTCTAGAATTTGTTAACTTTCTAACTTTAAAAGGAATAATGTTATTTAAATATCTTGGAAAAGTATCTTAGGGTTGCCTCTCACCTAGTTTTCTATGTTAATGCCAGAACCAATACTGAAATTATATTATGAAAATCTGAATGTTTGCTTTTAGGATTTATTTCTTTATTTCTATTCGTCTAATTTGATGTATAGATGTCCTAGCTCTGAACAAAGGATATGGAGCCGACGCTCTGACTACAAGGTGAGTTTAGTAAGTATATTTTGTAACGTTAAGTATGTGCTTAAACAAAATAGGGCTTCGCTCATCGCTATCGGATGGCATAGTTGGTCGTTGCCTATCTTCAGTTTAATGTGTTTATACCCAAGGAAGAATGTAATCAGATGGTTTCCTAGTTAATGGTATTGATTCCTCATCTTACAACAAAAGTATTCGCTTTTATTACTAGGTCTTAATTATTCCTGTTATTACAACTATTACTCAATAAAATTACTACTAAATGGATATTATTACTCTTTTGATATAACCAGGGAAATAGAAATTATGTTTGTAATTTTCCTAAATGAGCTTATTTTAATCTCATACTAATTCTTAATATTTGTTACTATACCATAGAAATTTTAATAGTCCTCTAGCGATTAGAAATGGGAGTACTATAGTAAGAGATAAGTGTTTCCACCTACATCCCGCTGACTGAAGTAAGTATGAACAATATTGTTAGAAATTGGTCAAATTCACATTTATGAGTTAATTGGAGTATTGTTATAAATTAGTTGGGTAGAAGAGGGTATATCGAGCCATAATAGACAATAGGGTAAAAGGAGGTAACTCGAGCTATAAAGAAAGTTAAGTTTGGGTAATTCTACTCCGCTACCAAATATTAGTTTATTTGCCATATACAATGTTATTCTAAATAATGTAAATCATCCAATGTCGACTTTGTTTATCAAGATAAGAGAGGTAATTTGAGGCAAGTTAAAGAGTTATAGTCGCCTGAAATCAAGGTATGGGAAAACCGTCTTCGTCACTGATTTAAAATTTATTTGCTATCTTTAGTGTTACTTAAAAATATACAATGTGGCTTTCCTGGCTAAGATATGAGCACCACCCCACTCATATGGTAAGCCTCGTCTTCCATACTTGGACAGCTTTCCCCCAGGATACAGTCAATTACAATCATTCTTTAAATTAAGTAAAGTATATGGTCAATAGTCTAAGTTTGTCTGTATATTCCAACAAGAAGAGGGTAAGCTCAATGCTCCAAGCGATTTCCCAGTTTTTCACAATTGAGATATTCTTTTCTCAAATGTGATGGCCAGATCAATTTTTTTTCTTTTTTTTTCTAAATTCTGATTTATTAATTTCAACATAAATTCAATCTTACAATTTATGAACCTAAAAAGGGGAATAAGTACTGGAAAATCTAGGGTTTTCAGAAGGAAAGTTTATTAAATTTAGGGACATATAATAAATAAATATTTGGGTTAAATCTTTCCTACTTTTGAACAATAGCTTTGGATTGCATTGTCAAAATGGCATTGAATAAATCTTCTTATGATTATTGTGTGATAAACTTGATATTGATTTCCTTTAAATTGAGTCGACTGTTAAATTTGATTTAGAATATTTAACTCAGAGAATACTTTGATTCCAGTAATCGTGAACTTAACATATTCACCAATTTATTTGATACTTTCATAGTACCTATATAAATGTTGGTCAAAGTATTGTTTAGTGCTACACACCGAGCATTATTTTGTTAATTTGTGAAAGCTTACTCAAAAATGTGTCTTGTGATATTAATGAGTTGGAATTTACATGGCTCAAATAATATCACGGGTCAACATTACACCCAGACTTTTATTTAGCATTCATCCACATTTATTACCAAAACAGTTTATTTTATTTATAGTCAACAGATTGAACCATGGTCAAAATTAGTAAAGTCAACCCAATTCAAAGATATTACTTCTATTATGATTTGATTGTTTATTAGTTAATTAGATTGTGTGTCCAACTAGCTTTAGCACAATAATAGGTAGATATTTTTCATTCACTGAAATTTATTTACAACGCCACTTCACAACACCCATAGATGCCACAACACTGTATCTATTCTCTGGAATTACTGAGAATTTAAGATAACAAATTCACTAACACGTTCCCATTTAACCTTCCAACCTGCTCGCATTTACCTGCCTTTGACACAACCTAAAAATCATACATTTTAATTTACTTTTGTCATGATCCGCCATGTTGTTTATCAAAATTAGCTTGGATGATATGCATCATTTAGTGAAAACAGTAGCGGCCATTTTGTAATGCACCTTGCAATTTTCCTATCGAAAAATAATAATTCGGCCATTTTGTTGAATTATGCCTAACTTATCCTACAACAATTTCGATTCTAGAACGCTAATTTTACAATGTGACGACCTACCTAACTAGATTTTCGCTCGTTCTACATGCCTGCCTAGCAGTTTATCCGCCTAATTCGTTCTATTTTCGTCGACTTGAAGTACCATATCACAAGCCCCCCCAGGTTTTTGTGATACTCTACCTAATTTTCGCGCAGTTAACCCTACAGTCGGCCTATGATTTTACCTGCCTAATTCAGACTACATGAGAATTTCCTATGCCAAATTTTTGTGGTTCTTACCAGCACCACACGTCGCCCCGTTCCTGTACAGTTTTGAGTGGCACTCACCTAGCACATAACCTATCAACCTTTACGTGCCAGAATCGGAGGGGAAGAAGCCGATTCCGGGGCCCTAGCGAGGCATAATGAAAACCTGTCCTCGGGACTTAACCGGAAAACAGAACTACGTTCTAACGGCAGCACTTGATGAAGCCTTTTTCTTTATTAAGCCACACAGGATTACATTATGTGACTAGCTAGGCAAACCAACGAATTGATTGCCCGTTTATGGCGTCACAACCATAAACTTCAATTTACCTAGTACCCACCCTGAAAGTTCATTGCGAATCGCCCCAATACGACACAACCCTATTTTTAATTATTCAAGATAAAAAAAAACTCCCTTTCCCACATTTCATTTCATATGAATTTAGTTTAAGAAAACCTATTTTCACTAAATCTTGAATTTACTTGATACAGCTACGTTAATTTGATGTAAACTTTGCAAACAAATTATATTTCAGACAGGCTTTAATTTTACTATCCAAAACCTGGTTGAAATATCTCCCCAAAAACTTAAAATCTTGTCCGTCACAAGACCTAACAATAGACTTTCGATTATATTCACTTATTTGCTGACTATTTCGGTCTTGAGTTAAAGAGATAACTTGTTTGCAGCCATCTTACAGAGGGAAGTGTGCTTGCTTCTTCTTCAGTGAGTGGCAGTAAAGGAAAGAGAGCTGATCCCCCCGCGCCTGGCCTTATATACATGCGGAAAAGCTACCGGAAATGCGTGATGACGCTTAATCGGCTAATCTTATTGGTTCTTAATTTTTTAGAGTGCCCTGTCACTAATTTTCTCATTTACCCAATAATGGGGTAATTTCTCCCATTACCACCTGAACTAATCTACCTATCTCGTGAATATAATAATAGGGACCCGTAATTACTTCGATACTCAATAATTAGTTTTGCTTATTCTAGAATTTACAAAACTCCTCACATACGCAAATATTGTTCTAATTTCCTAATGACACAATCGATTTAACCTTCCCTATACGTTTGAATACATCTTTTGGTCTATCGCACTATTCTAACCTCCCAAGAAAAATCTTATAATCAATAAATATGTTAACAGACCGCTTTTATTATTTGCAATCGACGCATAGCTTTATTTAATAATAGCAAAGATTTGATAACAAGAAACCAATGATATTATGCTTAACCAACCAAACTTGGGGTATAATATCGCTAACAACGAATATTACTCACATACGTCGTAACCTACTGTTGTATGTGCCCTATTTTGTCGCCTCATCTTACAAATTGCCTCTTCAGTCAACTGAACGAGTTTATCTACATATTATGGTATTTTAAAAATATTTCAAACCCTCTCCGTAGTCTCCGTCTCTGACTTTCTTTCTTGTGCAAAAGTAATGGCATCATTTTTATTTCTTCATCTATTCGCCGTTTCTATCGTTATTTCTAGCCCAAAGTCACTTTTACTGAAAGGTAACCGTTGAATATCCTTCCACATAACATTTGATCTATTATCTATTATTATCTATTATTTGTGGGTAAAGGATTTGTAATCTCCAAGTATTATTCAGAAAATATAAAATCAATTAAAGTTTTTATTGTATTTGCAGGTTTACTATACTGAATATATGGATATCATATTTCTTACTGTAAGATAATCAACGTCGTTTATAAAATCTAAGCATATATTTTCATCTATTCAAAACAAAGGAACATTTGATCGCTTATTGATGAATCGAAAATACACCAAATCCCACAATTTCGAATATACTAGCCTTAAGATGAATCCAGGCCTTAACACCCCCGACTCATACATACATACGCGACCTCTTTTGCCGTTCCCCTGGCACGGAACCTTGCTCGCGAGTCCGACTCGCACTTGGCCGGTTTTTTTCCCATATTATATTACTAAGGGTACTTTATAGACTCTAACTGGTAACATTTAATTTTATCACGTCACCATTGCGAATTATGATTGGTTACTTTAAAATCTGGCGCCATGTGGCTCAATCTCAGGAAAATCCACGCCTACACAGAATCCGAGCTCATGATTGGCTACCGCAAACATTTTTCCTTCGTCTTTTGTTTATGGACAAAGGAAAGCCACGATCCATTCTACGGTATATTGTTTTTATGTCTAGTTCCTTTACAACTTTTTACTAGTTATCGTTTCTATTTAATGTTTATTTATTACAAATATAATCATTCGTATTCTTCCTTTACTTTTAATATTAAATGATTTTACTTTATTCATAATCCCAAGCTCAATTTACGAATAGTGTTTTGTCATTTGTTAAACGGAATGCATTTATTAGGTGTGTTTACAAAGCATGTCACGTCACCAAACCCAAACATTATTTTACACATTTAGAATAACTAAATTATTATTTGTTTATTTTAATATTTTATAATCATTCGACTTTCTTTTACCTTATAAATTTTTAATGATATAATTTACTAAGGATTATTTCGTTCTCTTTTTTTTCTTCTCTTTAAAATATAGAGTGATTTTTCTCTATGGATTATCACTTTAGTTCCAAAAACGGCCACCAAATGTCAAATGCATTTGTCTATGTAAATGTCAACGAATTGTTTATTATTGTTGAAACATATTTTCAGGTTAAAGAAATCCCACAAAATTATCCGTTTTTATATAGAAATATGATATTTCGTGAATGTTGTATTTGCAAATCGCAGTCATAGCCTACAATTATCTGTGATCAAAGAGTTTGTGCTACAAGAATACTTTTGTGATTGCAGTAAATATCGTAATGCCAGACAATATGCATTTAAAGACATCCCAAATTGCATAAACAACCCCTTTTTTATTAAAATGAGAATAAACATCCCTTCATGGTGAGTTATTCAACGAGTTTATTTATTGATTCATTACTTTATTTATTATTGTTTACAACTATTTTTTCCAACTCTGGACTTCTTTGTATCTCGCAGATTTACAAGTTATCACTAAAACAGGAGTTGATTGAAGGAAATGGAGTCTCCAAGGCGATAGAAAAAGGTAACACATCCAATTGGAGGCGATGGGATTATTAAGGAGCAACAAAATATCTTTCCCAAAGCCGGTCATAGGTCAGTAACCCCTTTTTGTCTTTATTTTAACTAAATATTTGAGACAAAGATAACATGTTCAATTTTGAACTGTTACAGTGTGAATAATATTGTATTAGTGTTCAAAGATTCAAACTTGGTTCTCATTTTAAGAGCATTAATATAATTGAAAAAATACTAGAAAAAATCGACTCACCCGTAGCAGCTCAGACAGGCTACGGGTGAGTCGATTTTTTCTAGTAGAGTCTGTCTAAAAAGTCTGTTTACATGAGAAATTTTTAAATTATTTATAAAAACTTAGACTGGTAACCCTGTTGGTGCTGTCAAAATTCTAATTGTAAACATATTTATTTATTTAGATGGGTATTGGTGGGGTGGTTGGGGATTTAGGTGGGTAATAAAATTACCTTTGAAATTACCTTTTTAGACAGGCTATTTTTTTCCATTATATTAATTCTCTTTATATAAAAATAGCATTGTGAATGCCTAAAATCTAAATTTTCAATAATTAGTCCTCATTTTATTTAAAACCAAATTAAACGTCAGTTTGTGGCTTAGATAGGTACTGAATTATCACCATGCCTACAACACATGCTACGTATTTTAAAAATATACCTAGTTAACTATTAAAGATTAAAGCAATAAGATAATTTTAGTAACAGGGAACATGCATAAGTCACCGATTTTGATGAAATTGAGCTTGATCGCTGCGGACACTTATAAAAACATGATGGAACAGGAAAAAAAATAAAAATAAAAATATTATTTTAGTTTTATCACACGATGAAATCGGGGGAAAATAACGATATTTTTTTTTCATTTTCGGATATAATGCACTTTACAGTCAGATAGAATATCGAATAAGAAATAATATTTTGTATGACACATATTATGTACTTAAACGCAAAATTTAGGGAGATAATTGAAGATTATTGGCTAACTCCATATTAAACGCGCCGAAACACACCTGAAACGTGATGTGTGACGTCACCGTTTTGTATGGAGCGTTTTCGGCGGGTGCTGCTGCGCGCTAACTTCAAGTATCTATATCACGAGAAAAAAAACGCAAGAGAAAAGGTTTAATATTACAGTTAATTTTCTCACGCATTATACTTTAGATTAAGATAAAAAAAAATTGATGCATATTTCCTATTATCGCTTAAGACTTCCGCGCGACCTATCTAGGTACTCACGACCTGAATGACGGTGAACTCAGAACTAACTCAGAATGCACGTTAATCATGCGTTAATCGATGTCACTATGACACAGTTCTATGCACATTTCACTTTCAAGAGTTTCAAGAGTCAGTGCGTACACGCATCGCGCACATGGTGTACTCATTGACCGGCACCCTGATTATCTAAAAAGAAACTATTTAGCGACCGGTTGCATTTGACATACATTGCCACTTTTCTTTGGTATGTTTTTTTAACCCAAAAAGAAGTAGCAATGGATCACGATCATCTGTGAACTGCAACCAGTCGCTAGGTGGTTTTTAATTAGATAATCAGCCCGCCGGTAAACGTTCAAACGTGTTTAATATAAAATTTTACGTGTTTGTCGAATAAATTTGTCTGCGAACAATCAAATTAATTGACGCAGACTCTGCGAGCATAAACTACGTGTTTGAACAACAAACGATAAACGTCTTTTTGTCTATGGATTGTTTGTCAAACACGTTTGACAACTTTGGTTTAAACGTGTGCGCTGTGAAAACGTATAATCATAAAAATTCGTATTGTTAATTGTAATGCAAACTCTGTGAAGTTATTTTACTTTTAATTACTCTCTGAGATTTGTTTGCCATGCAACCATTGTTGTTGAATGTCAATCGCTATGAAAAATAATGAGGGCTTTTCAAAGTGACATTTAAAAAAAAATTAAAGAAAAAATCTTTTTTTTAAAACACGTTTTTAAAACGGACTAAATTATTACAAAAAAAATTGGACTAAAAACATTAAAACGGACTAAAAAGTAAAAATAAATTCTTCTGTTAATATTTATAACCCTACCTACAGAAATTTTAAACCTAAAAACGTGGGGTGCATTTTGTAAAAATCATCCATATTGTCTTTAGCATGCGCCCCACGTTTTTAGGTTTAAAATTTCTGTAGGTAGGGTTTAGGATTTTATTTATTAACTATTATTTGATTTTGTAAAGGGGTCGCAAAATTACCCTGTATAATAAAACCATGCAACCCCATCGGGTTTGGGCTCGTTTGAATCGTCTTGACGAGTTCTTTGTTGGGAAATAGTTTCCAGGGTCTGATGATGAAGCCGGAAGAAGGACACAGGAACTCTTCAATAAAACCATGTTACCCCATCGAGTTTGGACTCATTTGAATCTTCTTGACGAGTACTTTGTTGGGAAATAGTTTCCAGGGTCTGATGATGGAGCCGGAAGAAGGCCACTGGGACTTTGTAATAAAACCATGCAACCCCATCGAGTTTGGGCTCGTTTGAATCGTAATCGTAATCGTAAAAAAGTAAAAAAATAAAATCCTAAACCCTACCTACAGAAATTTTAAACCTAAAAACGTGGGGCGCATGCTAAAGACAATATGGATGATTTTTACAAAATGCACCCCACGTTTTTAGGTTTAAAATTTCTGTAGGTAGGGTTATAAATATTAACAGAAGAATTTATTTTTACTTTTAATTCCGTTTTAATGTTTTTAGTCCATTTTTTTTGTAATAATTTAGTCCGTTTTAAAAACGTGTTTTTAAAAAAGATTTTTTTTTCATTTCTTTTTAGTTAACGAGCTAAGACTAAAAATATACCATCTATTATCGGAGCACTCGTCAAGACGATTCAAACGAGCCCAAACTCGATGGGGTTGCATGGTTTTATTACAAAGTCCCAGTGGCCTTCTTCCGGCTCCATCATCAGACCCTGGAAACTATTTCCCAACAAAGTACTCGTCAAGACGATTCAAATGAGTCCAAACTCGATGGGGTAACATGGTTTTATTGAAGAGTTCCTGTGTCCTTCTTCCGGCTTCATCATCAGACCCTGGAAACTATTTCCCAACAAAGAACTCGTCAAGACGATTCAAACGAGCCCAAACCCGATGGGGTTGCATGGTTTTATTATACAGGGTAATTTTGCGACCCCTTTACAAAATCAAATAATAGTTCAAGGAAGTAATAAAAAAAATTAGGTGAGATAATTATAAATTATTTCTTTTTAAATTCACAGTTTTCAACTACTTTTTATATCCTAAAAATCTAGGCGCGCACGCTCACCGTCACGAACGGGACGCGAGCGGGGGAAGGCGAGTGGCGGGAGGGGGGCTCGCGCGTGTCGACCGTGCGACGCGCAAACGGTGACAACAATTTTAATTTGTGTAGGGAAAAGTTTGGGGTAAAAATGTAAAAAAAATATTTTTGTTTTACTTCATAAATTGATTGTACTGCTGTTATAGAATGACCTGACAAAGTTTGAAAAGGGGTCCATAAATGACCCTATAGAGTTCCTATGGCCTTCCTCCGGCTCCATCATCAGATCCTCGGACACTATTTCCCATTAAAGTACTCGTCAAGATGATTCAAACGAGCCTAATCTCGATGGGGTAGCGCGGTTTTATTAAAGAGTTCCTGTGTCCTTCTTCCGGCTCCATTATCAGACTCTGGAAACTATTTCCCAGCAAAGAACTCGTCAAGACGATTCAAACGAGCCCAAATTTGATGGGGTTGCACGGTTTCAATATGGAGTTCCTATGGTATGGCCTTTCGGCTTCATCATCAGACGCTAGACCTCGTCTCTCATTAGAGTACTCGTCAAGACGATTCTAACGAGCCCAAACACAATGGGGTTGTATGGTTTCATCATAGTTCCTGTGGCCTTCTTCCGGCTTCATCATCAGATCAGCTCAATGACACCATAATATTGCATTGCCTTTCAATTCTGACCTATGTTTAAAGTTTCAAGTCTCTAGCTCATCGGGAAGCTAGTATAAAATCGTTCGCAAACTTTGCAGAGAAACAAACAAACATACAAACGAGAAAGCAACCTAATAAAAACATGTTAATAGTAACTATTTGCCTTACTAGTTGCGTTGATGGAAAGAGATGAGTCAAAATTGGCTTTTAGAAATAAACGACAAAATGCAAAAAAAATATTAAAAAACCCGCCTGCATAAAAAAACAAGTCAACTGAAAAGTTGTAAACAAGATGAAATATTAAAGGCAACATAATAACATGCAGTGGGAGGCATGCATAAAGAACTTGACGTTATGAATGATTTGAATTATATGCCTTTGACATGCCTCCGACTGCATGTTATTATGTTGCCTTTAATATTTAATTTTGATTACATCTTTTCAGTTGACTTGTCTTTTTATACAGGCGGGTTTTTTAATTTTTTTAATTTATTTTTTATATATATCTTTTTAGTTTTTAATTATTATACACCGTCATTTTGTAGTCGTTTTAATTAACTTAAGGGTGTGTTGTACCAATGAAACTAAACATTTTTGCCCAAGAAACATGGGTCAAAAAACGACAAAAAATGTTGGTCCTCCCATACTAACCAGACAGCTAAAACATTGTATTTGTATGGGAAAGTCCAAAATTTTTGTCGTTTTTCGACCTATGTTTCTTTGGCAAAATGATTATTTTCATTAGCAGAGCACTCCCTTAAGTTAATTAAAACGACTACAAAATGACGGTGTATATTACAGTCATGATATACCTTTTTGAAATCCTTATAAGAAGCCCTTTAATTTGACACCCATATTGTAGTATTCTAAAAAAAAAATTTTTTCCACTACGTATTAGATTGGTTTTTTTAAAACGCCACCTTCTTAAGAACACTTGGGCGGACAAGACAAATCTAACGATATCTTAATCATAGAAACCCGTTCAGCCTTTTGAAAGATATGAGGTAATAAAGAATATTACATACAAACACACTTACAAGATACGCGCGAAAAACATAACCCTCTTGCAGTCGGGTAAAAAGAACGTCGTCTTAATTCCCAATCGCCGCCAGTCCGACAACACGCGCCGATTCACAATCACTTGCAATCATGCTGCGCGTAAAAGTCTACTATTTCGCTGCGGGATTTGCAGTCGTCTGGTTTGTGTACATTTCCAAGTCGGGCATTATGATGCGAGCAAAGGAGCCCGTCGCACGCCCCTACATCAAGTACATCTTACAATGGACACCGAGGCACTCGCCTTTTGACCTCATACAGAAGGGTTTCGAAGGCTTCCTCTCTCAGAACTGTGAGTTTTACAACTGCTTTGTGACAGCCGATAGGAAATTCATGCCGCACCTCACGGATTTTGACGCGATAGCTTTTAGCGGGAAGGATTTGACGAAGCCCATCTGGAAGCCTCACAAAAGAGCACCGTACCAAAAGTATATCTTCGTCGCAACGGAGTCGGCGCAGTACTACCCTGTCTGTGACACAATGTATGACAACTTCTTCAATTGGACTTGGACTTACAAAATAGATTCGGACTTCCGATGGGGCTACATAAAGATATACGATTTGGACGGAAACTTCGTTGGACCAAAAGTGGACATGGAATGGCCAGAATTGTCTCCTATAGGGGACGACTTGAAGGAAAAGTTAGACGGTAAAACTAAAGGTGCCGCGTGGTTCGTGTCGCATTGTGAGACTCTTGGGAAAAGAGAGGTCTTTTATCGCCAAATGATGCGAGAACGCAGTGTTTTAAATTATAATTGGTATGTGGACATGTACGGTACGTGTGGTGGTAATCTCGAATGCAATCGCAGCATCGAGAATGTATGTAACAAAATGGTGGAAGAAGATTACCATTTTTACTTCTCGTTCGAGAACTCTTTTGCGGAGGATTATGTGACGGAAAAGTTGCTCACCGCCCTGAACAATTACGCCATACCTGTAGTATACGGAGGTGCTAATTACTCGAGGTATATTTTTATCGCTTCATGCCATTATTATCTGTCAATATTGAGTTGAAGAAATGGACTGTATATAAAAAAACTTTAGCTTCATAGCAATTGCTATGAAGCTAAGATTTTTATTTGTCGCGGTTAGCAGAAAAAGTGAATGCTAGGAGACCAGGGCCCTATTTCACCAAGTCTACATTTGTCAGTGGCATATTATTATGTCGGTTAATTTTACAATTGTCGTTACTTTAATTAGGGACAAGTGTGTTGTGACACAGGCATATTTTTAACAAGTCGACATATTTGTAGATTTGTCAGTGATTCTTGACATGAGATTGGTGCTGACTGAGTCAAGTTTGCGTGACAATTGTCGACTTGTAAAAACTATCCACTGTTTCACAACATAATTGTCCTTTATTAAAGTAAAAAAGAGTGTAAAAATTGCCGACATATGTCGCTGACAAATGTCAATTTGGTGAAATAGGGGCCAGCTGGCGGTATCTGGGGCAAATGTGTAATTATTTACTATTGATACGTTTTCATATCCTATCTAATAACAATAAAGTACTTAATATTAATCAATAAATCATTCATTCGCAGTAGATACAAAATCAAACTGATAAAAAGTGCCCGGAAGGTTGATAACATTCCATAGATCATTGAGTTTATTTACATTTATCACATTACAAGAATAATTATACATTCTTGATAATGTAGGTACCTAATTTGAAAAACACAAAATATTCGTTCTGGTAAATTAATCACTTTAATTGAACATTACGATAAAATAAGTATCGTTATCAGAATTCATGATTGGATATTGAAAATGCATGTAGGAATAGAGGCTCAACTAAACTTTAATATTTCGCCCGTATCTCACTCAGAAATAATATTTCATGAGCAGGTTAATTACATTCCTGATAATGTTGAATGAACTGGATGTTTAAATGTTTGTTTTGCATCAACTTTATAATAATTCCAACGATAAAGAATAAGAATATAAACAATAAGAGTTCAAGTTCAATGTCGGATTATTATGAGCATTCAATCAGACTGACTATAAAATCAATTTATGTCAATTATTTCACTGTCTGTGGCTGATGTTAGCTACAAACATCAAGACTAATAGGTAATAGGTACCTAAGATATAACTAGACTAGATAAGATAGGAGAAATGAAATTTAATCAAAATTAATATTAGAAATGAGCTCTGTGGCAAACATTCTATTCGTTTGAGTTAAAAAAGAAAACAATACTGAAAGCGCTTGTCTTCTTGAAAAGATGTTCTGCATGGGTGGTATACTAAGATTTAAGTATCTACCTAGCAGGTTAAGAAATATCCCACCAAAAACATGTTTGTGTAAATGTTTCCAAGACTCCCACTGTCAAAAAGTTATCAGACCTCATTTAGAGCCAAGCTTCTAACTCTACGCACCCTAACTCTACAAGCCTTAACTTCAAAAACTCTACACCTAGTCAAAATATGTGACTTGGCCGTTTCGTTACTACAAGAACAGCTATTGTTTATCAGAACACTAATTAGTGAATATTTTTTTCCAAGTAACGAAATGGCCAAGCCACATATTCTGACTAAGGCTGATTCTGAAAAATGTTTTTGTCTAAGGTGTGAAGTTTTTGAAGTTAATGCTTGTAGAGTTAGGGCGCGTAGAGTTAGAAGCTTGCCTCTAAATGAGGTCAGATAACTTTTTGACAGTGCGAGCCATAATGGTAGTCTTGGAAACATTTACATGCATTTTCATGTAAATGTTTTTTAGGTGGGATTTCACTTCTTTTTGTAAGTACCTAACTCTCCACAAGCCGGAAAACAAGCTGGAGTCAGAATAGTGGTCTGAAATCATGTAAAATTCGATCATTTGTACTATTCTTTATTCTGTGGTAGATCGAACTAATTAATTTATGCTGTAATATTATTTTACTCTTTGACGCAGAATGTGACAGTGCAAAGAGCAAAATAGAGTCTGCGCGAAGTTTGCGCCACGAAAGAAGTTTTGAAATTAACACAATAATATATTTTTATTACTACTTTTTTCCATTGCTTTAACAGTGATTTACTAAGTCTTAAAAATATTTACTACTAAATGTTTAAAGATATTTCAGAAGCACATCCTGCACATCTATCATTTTTCTAGACAGTATGAGACTTCCGCAAATTTTGATGCTAGAGGCATAGGTTTGGGGGTAAATAAAAGTTCTGTCTTGTAATTTTTTTGTTGTTTGTGTAGGTACTAATACTAGCTTACATACCGAATTTCAGTTTTCTAGGACTTCAGGAAGTACCATATGAGTTTTGATGATCATGAGTGAGTCAGTGACAAAATCAATAAAATCTATATTATAAGAATTTTGCAAATAAACTTTAATAAGTCTACTACTCACATCATATCCCGAGAATTTTGTTTATCTGGTATACTCCAAACCCAAGATAATAAGGGTTCAAAAAAACAACGAAGGGCTTCGAGAAAAGGTAGGTAGTGCCCTTGCGCTTCGCTTGCTAGTCTTGGCGGGGGCACTGCCGTGCCCCCAGTTTAGACTCCGTAAGCCCGCGACAATTTTGCCTACGTCATATGACATCACGATGAAATGCATGGCACACGGTCGGAAAAGTTGTGCTGAGCAAGGATCAGAAGATTATCGCAAATAAAATTGGCCGGAAGCTTGAGAAAATCCTTCATTTTCGGTTAAAATCAATTTTGGAGGACTTCCGGCCAGATACGGTATGGCAGACTTATTTATTCTCAAACACACTATTGTTTCGAAACGTTTATAATAATTTTCGTCAAGATGTCACATGACGTAGGAAAAGGTCCGGTGACCATCTTTGGCATCGTCTTTCAAGTACTTTCGGCCATTTCAGAACTGACAGACTTATGTAAACTCTCTCTAATAATAGTGGTGTTTGAGAATAAATAAGTCTGCCAAGCCATATCTGGCCGGAAGCCCTTCAAAAGTGAATTTTAACCGGAAGTGACGGAATTTCTCCAGCTTCCAGCCAATTTTATTTGCCATAATCTTCTGATCCTCGCTCTGCACAACATTTCCGACCGTGTGCCATGCATTTCATCGTGATGTCATAATTATGACGTTGGGAATATTGTCGTGGGCTTACGTACTATAAGAAATCCATACATGCGAAAGTAAGCTCTGTGTGTCTGTCTGTTACGGAGATAGAGTAGAGCTTGAGAAAGGATATAGGGTACTTTTTATCGTGAAATAACGGTTGAAGGGGCTGAAATAGGGGATGATTTTTTTTATGAAAGTCCCTCGGTTTCGAAGCTACGATCTTCAAATGTATTGAGGCTGACGATTAAAAATTTATATTATGTGTGTATCAGTGTTTTTGGTAATTCCAACCCCAAAGGGGTGAAATGGGGGATGAAGTGGTGAACAGAATATCCTTCATTTTTTAACACGTTTTTATTAGGTTGCTTTCGCGTTTGTTTGTTTGTGAATGTTCTCCACAAACTTTGCGAACGATTTTATCCTAGCTTTCCGATGAGCTAGAGACTTGAAACTTTGAATATAGGTCAGAACTGGAAGGCAATGCAATATTATGGTGTAATTGAGCTGATCTGATGATGAAGCAGGAAGAAGGCCCCAGGAACTCTATGATGAAATCATACAACCCCATCGTGTTTGGTCTCGTTAGCATCGTCTTGACGAGTACTCTAATGGGAGACGAGGTCCAGGGTCAGATAATGAAGCCGAAAGACCATGCCATAGGAAGTCAATATTGAAACCGTGCAACCCCGTCAAATTTGGGCTCGTTTGAATCGCCTTGACAAGTTCTTTGTTGGGAAATAGTTTCCAGGGTCTGATGATGGAGCAGAAGGAAGGACACAGGAACCACGCTACTCCATCGAGATTGGGCTCGTTTGGATCGTCTTGACGAGTACTTTGTTGGGAAATAGTGTCCAGGGTCTGATGATGGAGCCGGAAGAAGGCCTCTGGAACTCGGTAATAAAACCATGCAACCTGATCGAGTTTGGGCTCGTTTGAATCGTCTTGACGAGTGCTCCGATAGGAGATGGTATATTTTTAGTCTTAGCTCGTTAACTAAAAAGCAGAAAACAAAATTTTACTAAAAATAAACTTTTTTTAAAACACGTTTTTAAAACGGACTAAATTATTACAAAAAAATCGGACTAAAAATATTAAAACGGACTAGTAAAAACAGACTAAAAAGTATCAAATAAAATTTTCTGTAAATATTTATAACCCTATACCTACAGAAATTTTAAACCTAAAAACGTGGGGCGCATGCTAAAGACAATATGGATGATAAATTTTACAAAATGCACATATAACATTTATACGTTTAAAATTTCTGTAGGTATAGGGTTATAAATATTTACAGAAAATTTTATTTGATACTTTTTAGTCTGTTTTTACTTGTCCGTTTTTGAAGTAAAAATCACTTAATGAATTATTTATGCCTAACTTGGAAACTAACGCAACGTATTCCGGTATCTATTGTATTTAATTTGATAAGGATTCATACTGTATCCTTCTAAATAGCTTTCCAAATTACCGCGTTGTACTTGACCATTTTTTAGAAGATATAATGGGTATAGTAAGTTATTCTTAAAAGATAGATATATGCCATCGCGGACTTTTTTGTAGATCTATAAAAGAGGAACAATTCCATTTTACATTATTTTTATGGCTCTTATGCAAGCTCCCAGTCGGCTTAATTTTTGCTGACCTCATAAAACCTTAACTTATTATACACTTAAACCTTCAACGGGAATTATTCTAAAAACCGCATGCATTAGTTTCTGAGTCTATCGCGAATATTAATACAAGACAAATAGACTCAACACAAACTTCCTGACAATCCCAATTTGGACTATTTTTTTTTTAATTAACGTAAAAATACTGATCTAAAAATTTTTAAAAATATTATATGAGCTTAGAACACTAAAATCTCGAAATGGTTCTTGAAATTTTAGTACTTTCTCAAAATGAAATGTTGTCCATTCATATACCTACCTGGCAAGTTTCAAGATGTTGTAATATACTTATATCCCCCCCAGGCCCGCCGGCGAAGTAGAGAGACCGCTATTAGAACTGTTTTTTATTTCTAAAAAAGGTCTTTGTTGTTTTTCAGGTTTCTTCCTCCGGGGAGTTACCTCAACGCCCGAGAGCTAGGCCCGAAGGCCCTCCTAGAGAAAATGAACGAAATCTACAAAGACAAGGAGAAATTCTACGAATTCTTCAAATGGAGAAACCACTACAAGTACGAGTATTCGTTGGAGAAAGACGTCTGTGACCTGTGCAGAGCGCTCCATGATGAGGATAAGATGAAACCTAGTGTTTACGGCGATTTGAGGAGATGGTGGAATGGCAAACAGTGGGACGGTAATGACAGTACGTGCAGGCGGAAAATCGAGCGATTGAAGCATCGAAGCTAGGGTCATGAGCCCCTGGCAGCCGCCCCCTTTGCCAGCCCCCCTAGCCAAAGTAACATTTGCAAATTTTCGCTATCGCTTCGCTTCGAAACATGTATGGACTTGACGTTTTAAAATTCGATAGTTAACGAAACCTTATGTCAATCCCATACATGTTTCGAAAGCGAAGCGATAACGAATATTTGCTAATGTTACTTTGGCTAGGCCCTCTGATCCATTAAATATCGATCGCATATTTATTTAAATGGTGAACAGGGTCGTGACTCGTGAGTGGCATCATTACCTGAACTTTTTTTGTGTTTTCTTATCAATCGAATAGATCACAAGAGTATATACATATTATGTGAAATGTACTTACCAGCTCTGACCTCCTAAACGCTTCTTGAAAGCGATGCAAGACTGTGGTTTTATATACGCCTGGGACCTGCCCCACCCCCTGAATGAAATTACATGCCAATATGTAGTCGATTGTTTTTTGGAAAAAAGTCTGTATGTTTTTACCCTGGCCGCGCATGCTTCCTGAAAACCAACCAAGCTGATAACTAACATGTTTGTAATGATGCCACCTACGACCCTGTTCACCATTTATTTATATCAATATTCGATCGATTTTTTTTGCGATTGGAGATCATTGTATGAGAGGCCATATGTTCAGGGTGGCATATCTCCCAGAAGCTTCCTACTTCGCAACCCATAGGTCAATATTTGATAACACCAACTACTACTACTAATGGCTATCTTGTCAATGTGGTCTGGTCCCAATATGCGATAGACTTAAAATGAGCCTCTTGGCCAACGGTCCAAATGATAGCAATCGGTGCATGCAGACTTTTGGTAAAAAATACTACATAAATTAATTCGCTGACATCCAATTCCAAATCATTCCTATCAAATAACTTATTTACTTAAGTACCTACCTAATTAATCACACACAGTTTAAAAATATTTTAAAATTATGTTTAATTTTTTTTATAGTGATAGTGTTTGTATTTAAGTTGACTTCATTTTCTAATAATATTGTAAGTGTTCAAATATAATTATCAGTAGCGAGGTGTGTGTACTTTGGTGAACTTACCAAACCAATTATGAGTAACAATAACTTATTGTTAATTAAAACGTGCTTTTAAAAATATTTTAAAATTATGTTTTTATTTTTTTTATCGTTATTGTATTCGGATTTAAGGCTGTATATTCCGATCACGTTCCATTTTTTAATTTTCAATACAAATGATCGAAACAACTCCTGCGCGAGCCGTTATGAAGGCGCACTTCGAAAATTCCTATTAAATTATTAAATAGATACGAGTATATGGATATACAAAACATGCAATACATTAGACAGAATACCTCATTATTCCTGTAAAAAATAAAAGAATACTTTAGAATCTTCAAATACCAGTCAATTACAGTCATTAAAAACCTCTCATTGTCAGTTTGTGGCTTTGATACTGAATTTAGTTATCATCATACGTATTTCAAAAAATATAGTTATTAAAGATTAAAACAATAAGTTAAGATAATAATTTTAGTAATTATCGCTTAAGACTTCCGCGCGATCTATCTACTCATGAAGAAATGACCGTGAACTCAGAACTAAGTGTGAACTCAGAATACACCTTAAATCGGTCACTATGACATAGTTCTTACACCTTTCGCTTTCAAGAGTGCGTCTCGGTGCGTACACGCATCGCACACGTGGTGTACTTCACTATTCACTATCAACAACAAATGCGAAAATAATGTCCTCTTAATCCCCAATCAGCGCGTTCAACGCGCACGAGTAGCACATTAACACAATGGTGACATCAACGTACAAGTCATTCATATTTCATAGACACGATACCTGTTCAAGTATATTTAAAATTGAAATAAAAATAACATAAAATTGTCATCGATGTTAACGTATAGATTAGATAGTGCTATCAACACCCGAGTGGGCAATCGCACTTCGACGCCAGTCCGACAACGCTCGCCGATTCACACTCACCCGCAATGTCAGCGCGCGTAAAATTCTACTATTGCGCCGCGGGACTCGCTGTCGTCTGGTTTGTGTACATATCCATGTCGGGCATTACTCTGCGAGCGCAGGAGCCCGTCGCACGCCCCTACCTCAAGTACATCCTGCAATGGACGCCGAGGCACTCGCCTTTCAACCTCATACAGGAAGGTTTCGAGGGCTTCCTCTCTCACAACTGCGAGTTTTACAACTGCTTCGTGACAGCCGATAAGAACTTCATGCCGCACCTCACGGATTTCGACGCGATAGCTTTTAGCGGGAGGGATTTGACGAGGCCCATCCGGATGCCTCGCGAAAGAGCACCGTACCAAAAGTATATCTTCGCCGCAACGGAGTCGGCGCAGTACTACCCTGTCTGTGACAGTATGTACGACAACTACTTCAATTGGACTTGGACTTACAAAATAGTTTCGGACTTCCGATGGGGCTACATAAAGATATACGATTTAAACGGAAACTTCGTTGGACCAAAGGTTGACATGGAATGGCCAGAACTGTCTCCTATAGGGAACGACTTGAAGGAAAAGTTGGACGGTAAAACTAAAGGTGCCGCGTGGTTCGTGTCGAATTGTGAGACTCCTGGGAAAAGGGAGGTGTTTTATCACCAAATGGAACTTGAACTTAGTAGTTTAAATTATAATTGGAGTGTGGACGTGTACGGTGCGTGTGGTCCTCTCGAGTGCACGCGCAGCATCGAGAAAGAGTGTCACAAACTAGTCGAGGAGGATTACTATTTTTACTTCTCGTTCGAGAATACTTTGGCGGAGGATTATGTGACGGAAAAGTTGCTCACCGCCCTGAACAATTACGCCATACCTGTAGTGTACGGAGGTGCTAATTACTCGAGGTAAGTTTTTATCGCTTTGCCATTATTATCTGTCAATATTGAGTTGAAGAAATGGACTGTATTGCTATGACGCTAAGGTTTTTATTTGTCGCGGTTAGCAGAAAAAGTGAATGCTAGGAAACAGCTGGCGGTATCTGGGGCAAATATGTAATTATTATTGATAAATTTATTCATATAAGTAAAGTAATATTAATCAAAAATTAATGATTCATCCGCAGTATAGGTAGATACAAAACCAAACTGATAAAAAGTGTCAGGAAGGTTAATTAAAATACCAGAGATAATCGAGTTTTGTTTACATTTATCACATTACAAGAATAATAAAACAATACAACTCATCTTGATAATATTGAATAAACTGGCTGTTCAAACATCTTAATGCATCAACTTTATAAAACAGACTTTAAATTCAATGTCGGATTATTATAATTATTCAATCAGATTATATAATTAATTTATGTCAATTAGGAATCTACAGACCTACACTGTCTGTGCCTAGGGTTACCATTGAGAAATTTGAAAATTCCTGACAAAAAGCCGGACAGGACAAGAAAAGTCCGGACATTTTCAGACAGATCCAGACTCCATACTTTTTGGGACCTCTCTTTCGAACACTACTGCTATGTGTGTTTTTTAACTAGTATTACACCGCCCAATCTTAAAAAAGCCGGACAAATTACAAAGCCGGACAAAGTCCGGACATGTCCGGACTAATCCGGACGGATGGTAACCCTATCTGTGCCTGATGTTAGCCACAAACATCGAGAATTCGAGACTAATTAGGTGCCTATACAATTACAACGTGTTACAAAATAACCCCTAGTTCTGAATATGGTAGATAGGGACCATCAAACTGAACAACTTTTACTATAGGACCAACCTTGAAATCACGAAAAAAAATCTGCTGTTTCATATATTTTGATATTTTAGTTATTAATTTTTGTATGAAACAGGTGAGTTTTTTTCGTGATTTCAGAGTTGGTCCCATTATAGTAAAGCTGTTCAGTTTGATGGTCCCTATTGGTAAACTGTGGTCCCTATCTAATTCTATCATAATCGACATTAAGGGTTATTTTGTAACACGTTGTATACCTATAACTGACCCTTGATCACGTAAGTCTGTTGCTAACAATTCTCGATTGAAATCGATTGAAAGCGCGGTTGCATTGCTGCTTTAGTTAAGATAGTTGTCACATTGGTTCTTACTAAAGCAGCGATGTAACTGCGATTTCTGTCAGAGTTGATTGCAACAAAGTTACGTAATTACCCCCCTGGACTAAATGCAATTTAATCAAAATTAATAATAGAAATCAGCTCTGTGGAAAACATTCTATTCGTATGAGTTAAAAAAAAGTTGTTCTAAGTAGTAGGGTAAAAAATATTAGACTACCTTTACCCAATGATTTTAAATCATTGACTATTCAAAAGTAAGAAATCTAAATATACTTACATACAAGGTTATTTTTAGTTTATACAAAACCTCTCGTGGGGTTGATCAGACCATCAAACTGAACAACTTTCATTATTGGACCAACCTTGAAATCGCGAAAAAAAATCAGCTGTTTCATACATTTCGATGAAGTAAGATTGTACTTGTATGGAACAGCTGATTTTTTTTCGTGATTTCGAGGTTGGTCTTATAATGAAAGTTGTTCAGTTTGATGGTCTGATCAACCCCACGAGAGGTTTTGTATAAACTAATAATAACCATGTATAAAAGACTGTGACTGACTGATCTATCAAACGCACAGCTCAAACTATTGGACGGATCGAGCTGTGTCACGCTGATGATAGTCATCATAGGACGTAGACATTCGCTAAGAAAGTATTTTGAAAAAGATGAATAAATAATGAAAAATATTAGAAAAAATCGGCTCACGAATCTAAAAAGTCGAATTTTAAAACGTCAAATCGAATTTTAAAACGTCAAATCCATACATGTTTCGAAGCTAAGCGATAGCGAAAATTGCAAATGTTACTTTGGCTAGTAAGCTTACGTCAGTGTCAGTGACAATTATACTGATGTAAGTACTTATTGTATGGAAATGACAAGTTTATGGGCCAAATTCTGGACTGACTGACATTTTTTAATTTAACTTGACTAAAGGCCAAATTTTGAGCAACTGGCCAATTACGAAAAAACAAACACGTCGGTCGTAAACTTCTGCCAATGATCTCAAACCATTTTCATATAACAATACCACATGAATATTATACAAAACAATGGTGCACGCTACGCGTTATATTACTATAATATAGGTCCCTGTGATAATTCAAATAGGTAGCTTTTAAACAATAGCTGATCTTATGACACGCTCCATTCCCTCGATACTTTAATGCTAGGTATGACTACTTATTTTTCATTTTTAGGGTTCCGTACCCAAAGGGTAAAAACAGGACCCTATTACTAAGACTCCGCTGTCCGTCTGTCTGTCTGTCTGTCTGTCACCAGGCTGTATCTCATGAACCGTGATAACTAGAGAGTTGAAATTTTCACAGATGATGTATTTCTGTTGCCGCTATAACAACAAATACTAGAAACAAAATAAAATAAATATTTAAGGGGGGCTCCCATACAACAAACGTGATTTTTTTGCCATTTTTTGCTCGATATTAATAACGACTGCAGGTAGGCAGTTAAAATTTTCACAGAATGATGTATTTCTATTGCTGTTATAACAACAAATACTAATAACAGAGTAAAATAAATATTTAAAGGGGGCCTCCCATACAACAAACGTGATTTTTTGCCGTTTTTTGGTACGGAACCCTTCGTGCGCGAGTCCGACTCGCACTTAGCCGGTTTTTTAAATATTTTGACGCAAAGTCATTCAGCACAGTTTCACGGGTTTCGGGCAAGATACCTACAGTTTAGTTACGTATCTACTAGATAATTATTTCATACTTCGTTCCATTATTAAATTAAACTAAACCAAAACCAAATTAAACTAGAAGATAGGAACTTTTGAAACATGCCCTTAATCATAGAACTTATTTCAGTTGCCAGGCCCGCCGCAAGCGGGCGTGCAAGACGTGCGCCGCACGCGGGCGGCACGTCTAGGGGGGCGGCAAATCCACCAATCCAAGCGTCGAAGCTAGGGTCGAAGAAGGGTCATGATATGAGCGACACATGCAAGATTTGAATTTTGCGTCCCAAGACTTTATAGACTATTTTTTAGCTATGGGTCAGCAAATTGTGGGTTGCGCCCCTGGCAGACGCCACCCTTGCCAGCCCCTAACCTAGATACGACGCCAGATCCATTATGTAAGATTCAGGAAGTAGGAAGCTGTGTGGTTCTGCTGAGAATGACCCATAGCTAAATAATTTAATAGGGATCTAGACTGGATTTTAAGAGTTTAAACCGATCTCCGCCCGGATTTCATTCGAGTCATATGGCCATATTTTATCCTTCAGCTACAAATTTAATTTAAAGATTATACCTTAAAATATAAAATATTATTTTTAAATTAATTCTATAATTAATTAACATAATAAATTAAAAATGAAATTTTTGGCGACGAGCGCTCTTTTCTAATGAATGATCAAATGAATGAGATTTAGTCAAATAGGACCCCTGATTTTTCATCGCGCTTGGACAAAATCATTGCACCATCTATTGATTGTAATGATTTTGTCCAAACATAATTGCCACATGACAAGACTTCTACATATGAAGTACCTAGGTACAAAGATAAAGGCATCGTTCAAAAAATCACCAACTTGTGTAGAATTTTACAAAAACTAAGCGGGGGGAAGTGTCAAATCCCCACACGTCCCGGAGCGCGCGGCGCGCTTCGCACGCCGCGACTAGACTTCTACATAAGGAGTGGGTACAAAGATATAGGCATCTTTCAAGAAATCACCCACTTGTGTAGAATTTTACAAAAAACTAAGCGCGGCGAAGAGTTAAAATTAAGTTTAGCTCTCGAAAGAAATAATTTCTTTCTGAAAAGTAGGTAGTCGTAGCGTAGTAGGGGGCGGCATAATCGGTCTTGCACGCGGGCGCTCAAACAGCTAGCGGCGGGCCTGTCAGTTGCTTGAAAAGGCTTAAATACTGAAACTCATTAAATTTCCATTTTCCAACTGTCCAAGACAAAGACAGACAAATACGAGTACCTAGTAGGTACTCGTCTAAAATTCAAGACTCGAGCCGATTTTCCAATTTAAAAAATCCTTTTTCACATTTTCGCTAAAATATAACGTTACCTGATTAAATTTAGATTTGCACATTCACAGATTACTTTTTACCTGACTGCTAGAGGGTTATGTTTTTTATGTTACGGTATGATGCTACTTTTTATAAATTGTCAATAGTACAGTGGTCCGCTGCAACTGTACTCGAGAATATATAAAAAAAATTGCTCATATTTGTCTTTTTATTAGTACGGCGCTTGCAACCTAACGCCAAGAGTGTGTGCCATAAAAAAACGTATCAAGAAGAAAAAAAAATTCACTGCGCGCCATATTTATTAATACAGCTCGAAAAAAAACAGATTTCCATAGAGGATATTGACTACGTGACAAAACGGAGACCCCCGCCCGTCGTATTTTAAAGACCCCCTTCCCCCCCTTAACGGGTCACGTAGTATGGGTACGTTCCCTATTAGGATGAGTTGATTATTTTTTAAATATGTTGATAACTACAAAATCAACAAAACTTATCGCCCCGACGACGACAAAACTTACGGAAGCACAATTTGATTAAATTGACAATGCACAACTGAAGTGACCCACTTCAGAGCGCTTGCGCTTACGGTACAAAACGACGTAAGTATTTTAATCTGTAAAAAAATATCTTATTCTCGAGTGTAGTTCCAGCGGATCACTGTCTATTGTGTCGTGCTAATTATTTTAATAACGTAAATATTAAAAACAGAAAATGGGCAAGGTCGTAAAAAATTGTAAATTAACATACTGGAAAGCATAACATACAATAACACAATAACGCACTGGAATATTGTAAAGGTTAAATATTCATCGGTCAGGTTAGGTGGTTGAAAAAAAGTAATGTTTAGGTCCTCAATTTATTTATTTATACTCGTCTCAAATCTACTAATGAGCTACAAACTACAAAATTCTAGTGTGTTATGTAACATACCACCATAACGCACATAACGAACTAGAACAAACACACTAGGAAATTCTAATTTCAACAATCAATACCGGCCACAAATTTAGTTCGATTTCAATGTTAAAATACGGTATACTCTGAAGACTTTTTAACGGATACTAGCACGGTTTTATTGAAAGTACTTTGGTAATTAGTTGGTATTTGGTTTGATTTTTGATTTTCCCGACGTTTCGGCAACTTTGCAGCTGCCTTTGCAGCTGTATTTTCATGATTAGTAGCCCAATTACCAATATTTTCGTACTTATCGTGTAAAAATCACAAAATAAATGCTCGAAATATGCGCACCAAAAAAGAGATTCACAACCAAAGATTGTCGCGACCACAGATGACATGAAAATTCCAAGTGACACTTGACAGTGTTATCGTAAGGTGTTGCCACATCAAAATTTGTAAAATTTTGTTGCCTACTATTATAAACAAAAAAGCTAGATTAATAACAAGTTAAAATAACACACTAGAAAACTATTGGAGACAAATACTAGTGTTTTATGGTGACTTGGATTGTTCAATTTGAATAATTTATTTATTACGTATGGTATCACAGAACAAAGATTTTTCTTCCCTATGGTATTTTTATCGCTTTAACAGGTAAACTACGTATTGAGAGCCATAACACAATATTTTTTTCTAATGCAAATCTTTCTACCTCCGTGTAGTGAGGAGACAAATAATTGTAGTAAGTACTAGTTTTTATTTTATTGTTTCAGAAATGTATAGGTATTTTTTTAAATTGCAGTCGCAAGTAATTCTGGTTATTTCTTCGGTATTCAGAGCATATTATTACTTCATTCTAATAAATGAAAAAATATTAAGAGTACGTAGTCAATTCACAAAGAAACATTTAAAAAATTTGGAACTATCAGATAGTACAATTTTTGACGACCTTACCAAAATAAGTAATTAAAATATAAATTTAAAAAATAAATAAATTAAAAAAATATTAAAAACACGACTGCCCTGCCAAAAACGAACTAAAAAGTTAAACAACAAGTGTCATTGCAGTCGGGGGACCTTATTATAGAACAATTTTTGATCAAAGAGGTCCCCCGACTGCAATGACACTTGTTGTTTAACTTTTTAGTTCGTTTTTGGCAGGGCAGTCGTGTTTTTAATATTTTTTAATTTATTTATTTTTATTTCACGCATTTTAGTGACATATTATACAAGGTGTTTGGTAAAAGCCTTATAAAGCCGAATATGGTAGATAGGGACCATCAAACTGAACAACTTTTACTATGGGACCAACTCTGAAATCGCGAAAAAAAAATCAGCTGTTTCATACAAAAAATAATAACAAAAATATCAAAATGTATGGAACAGCTGATTTTTTTTTCGCGATTTCGGAGTTGGTCCCATAGTAAAAGTTGTTCAATTTGATGGTCCCTATCTACCATATTCGGCTTTATAAGGCTTTTACCAAACACCTTGTATAGTTTTGGAATGTGCTCATCAAGGCCTTTCATTTGATGCCCATATTGTAATAATAGAAGAAAAAAAATTTTTTTTTCGCATTTGAAAATGGCGTCGTAGAGTCGCCATATTGTTTTTTTCTAAAAAAAATATAGCCAGTGTCACTCGGAATGCTGTAAGGATTCTAACGATACCCCATTTATTCAAATCAGTTCAGGTATTTAGAAGTTAGGTATGGTGGAATAAAGAAACTCACATACCCACAAACATACATGAACCCTGAACACATATACACTCTTTTTGCTTTGGGCAGTCGTGTAATAAAAACTGCAAATAATTTGTGATTTATTTATGAAAAACCGGCCAAGTGCGTGTCGGGACATGCGTAGTAGGGTTCCGTAGTTACCATATACCATGCCTTATTTAATACCTTTGTTTATTTAATAAAATATCTTTGTTTTTCATACAGTTTGTATAAATGACAAAGTAATATTTGCGGTTTTGGAATTATGCTATATCTCTAAAACTTCAAAATATATTTCATTCAAACCAATTTTCGTTAAAAGTGTTTATAAAGATATCGAGAATATTATTTTTAGATTTTTCACTCTCTTATTTTAAAAGTTAAAGGGCGATTCGCCCAATGGGCGCCACTTTTTACCACTTTGGCAGAGTATATCTTTCAATCGGTTGACTATGAGAAAAAAATGTCTAAGATACCTCAATGTCCCCACGTATTGGTATGACGAAAAAATAATTGTTCAGTTTCAGTTCCATGTATGGGGAGCCCCCACTTAATAGGTATATTTTTATTTTTGTGTAAAAATCGTAAAGCGGTTCACAGGATACATCGACCTAAGTACTAAGTTTCAATTGTGTAATCCTATAACAGTTTCGGAATAAAGTGGCTGTACCTAACATACGGACGGACGGACGGACAGACAGACAGACATGTCGAATCTATAAGGGTTCCGTTTTTTGCCTGTAGGCTAAGGAACCCTAAAAACGAAAGAAAAAAAACACTATTAAATTGAACATTTTGATTAAATTTTCTCATTGCCATTCATTTTCGAATGCAGGTGCAGCGACATGGACCGGGAAAATCCCTTTTTTGGTTAAGCCAATTGTTAGGGAAGCGAAATGTTAGGGATTCCCTTTCGATAGGGTTAGTCGACGATATGCTTACCGTATTGATAGGGTTTTTGAAAACAATTCTATGAAATACCTAATCAATAAAAATCCCTGTTAGGAGACGTATTTTTGAATCATTAGAATTCCAAATCGTGTATGAGGGTGAATATCTCAAGCATAATTTTAACGCGTCCGGGCTGAGAATCGTGTTGTTTTTAAAAGAAACAACTTTGTATAAGTATTTTTTTTAAATAAACGTATCCATACGAGGCCATCAATATAATTGGAATAAAATATTTGAGTAGGGTGGTTTGTCAGGAATCTGTTTTGCTGGATATTTCCGTCGGTCTAAAGAAAATTTTAAAAAATTACTGTAAGTCATTTATTTCATTTATATTAGGATAAATTTTCCCATCCGCTGTTAGTGATATTTTCATATTTAGTGCCTTACCTAGTCCTAGAGCATGCCAAGATGGTCTGTCCGCGCGAAATTATCAATTTAGGTGTAAATTAATGAAAGAGACAACCTACATTTTATGTAACTGTTAATAATACTCTTGCTTACGATTAAACAAATTCTCCCGCCGCCCGCGCCCCTCACCGCTACCTACATATACCATCGCTAATACAAATCTTTGCAACAATACAGTAAAACCATTTCATGTAGGTATTAGACCGCATTGGTATTTACATTACTATTCGTCGGTACTGCGTTTTCAATTCGGCTTTGCTGTGAAGCTCGAATAAACACGACCACACCAACACACAATCAATACGGGTGTTCGTGCATTTGCGTATTCGTCGTGTTCATGAAAACAGGCGAATAATAAACGAATAGAGCCACTTATCATAATCGTATTCGGACGAATAAATCGAATATGCAAAAACGAATAGAAAAAAAAAACCGGCCAAGTGCGAGTCTGACTCGCGCACAAAGGGTTCCGTACAAAAAAAACGGCAAAAAAAATCACGTTTGTTGTATGGGAGCCCCCCTTAAAGTTTTATTTTTTCTGTTTTTAGTATTTTTTCTTACAGCGGCAACAGAAATACCTACATCATCTGTGAAAATTTCAACCGTCTACGTCTACCTGTTGTCGTTATTAATATCAAGCAAAAAACGGAAAAAAATATGTTTGTTGTATGGAAGCCCCCCTTCAATCATTATTTTATTCCATTTTCAGTATTTGTTGTTATAGCGGCAACAGAAATACATCATCTGTGTAAATTTCAACCTTCTAACTATCACGGTCCCTGAGATACAGCCTGGTGACAGACAGACAGACGGACAGCGGAGTCTTAGTAATAGGGTCCCGTTTTTACCCTTTGGGTACGGAACCCTAAAAAACAAGTGACTTTATTTATTTGACCACAAGAACATATTTAATATACAACTGACTTTGTTGGAGTTTGTTACTTTTACCATTTCAAAATTTGGAAAGTCCTGAAAAAAGCCAGACATTTCAGTAAAAGTCCAGACATTTTTACAGACAGATCCAAACTCCATACATTTTGGGTACTTCTCTTTCGAACACTACTGCTATACTTTTAACTACCTAGTAAGTATTACACCGCCCAATTTTATTAAGCCGGACAAAGCCCGGACAATAGTCTTAAAGTCCGGACATGTCCGAACTAATCCGGACGGATCGTAACCCTAGTTAAATTGTAATGTTCATTGCTAATACAAACATGTAAAATGTAAAATTTTATTGAGGCAGGGTATCGATTGGTGTTAAGGCTCGGTTATGCGGAAACATTTGTCTCTGTCTTTTTCTTTACGTGTAAAGAGTATGGAAAATAACCTCACTTCTGCACTTTTTCGATGTTCTTCGTTGTTTTTTCATCATTATCTTAGCACATTTATCTTTCTTGAAAAAAGTTATTGGAGCTACTGCACAGTACGTTAAAGTGTATTTTGATGTAGAATTCAATATTATTTCCGCCAAAATATGACCCGACGCAAGCGCTTTTGATAATATTCTGATTTTTTTACAATCATCTGTGAGGTTTATACGCAATTTAATACTTGTAGCTAGTAGAATCTCTTAAGCTTGTCGTATGTTTTTTAGGGTTCCGTACCCAAAGAGTAAAAACGAGACCCTATTACTAAGACTCCGCTGTCCGTCTGTCTGTCTGTATGTCTGTCACCAGGCTGTATCTCGAGAACCGTGATAGCTAGACAGCTGAAATTTTCACAAATGATGTATTTCTGTTGCCGCTATAACAACAATTACTAAAAATAAAATAAAAAATATATTTAAGGGAGGCTCCCATACAACAAACATGTTTTTTTGTCATTTTTTGCTCGATATTGATATCGACAACAGGTAGACAGTTAAAATTTTCACAGATGATGTATTTCTGTTGCCGATATAAAAAAATAAAATAAAAACAAAATAGGTTTTTAAGGGGGGCTCCCATATAACAAACGTGATTTTTTTGCCGTTTTTTGGTACGGAACCCTTCGTGCGTGAGTCCGACTCGCTTTTGGCCGGTTTTTTTTGTGGCTACAACTTTACGTTTTCTTTATAAAAATATGACCCCCACAAGCCATGTTTTCCTATCATGAACCCTTAACGTCAAACACCACTTCGTGGCATAGATAAGTCTTATCTGGGTGATATCATTGCAATAGATAGGAACCTCTATTCCGCTCGGCTAGAATACACTACGCCAATATCTATTTACGAGTTAACTCAAAAATAGGATGGTTCACTTTGGCTTCATTTTCATTACATTTTTACCTACCATTGAAAATGGTTATCAGACGCAAATCGCCTTCTGTAGGGTTATTCACGATTGTCGGAAATCTAGTCGAAAGCTTTCGATTCGAATCCGTATCCTCTGATCATTGAAATGTATGTAAATAAGATCGAAGACTATAGACTTTCCGATTCGATTCGGAAAGTTGGTTTCCGACAATCGTGAATAACCCCCCAGAGTTTTTTTCGCCATAGCTCCGAGGATTTTGGGAGGATCGAGATAGGAATAGTACCAAAAGTTGAGGAATTTATTGAGGGGGGTGTTTGTTTACCAAATTGTAAATGTTTCGAAAAAAATGAATAAAAAAGACCTAGGGTAGGTATTTCTATTAGTTTAGCTACAAAATGGCGAAAAATTAATGGTAGAAAAATGGATATTTCCGTATATTAAAAAAAGTGATGTAGCTTCTATGATTATTGACCGATCGTCATGGTATAATAATAATAATAATAATAATAATAACATTTATTTCAGAAAACTGGTTCCATTTTTGTTAGTAGGTACATATTAAACTTATAAGCTAATGTTAGTATCTTATATCTAAAAACAAAAGACATTAATATAAGGGCCTGGTGGCCCTCCCATCGTTAGCGAGAGAGTGATAGCCCACCCAGGTTCGCAGCATGGGTGAATCCCACCTTTCAGACAGCGTCGCCAGGAGGATATTGGAGCTGCAACGCACGCGTCTTAATAACGAAGCGCTGCGTAAGCGCATCACAGCATAAAAATCTGGTACTCCCGCCTCCGCGAACATCGCAGACGCACTGCACCAGCGCGGCAGCCCCATCATCGCCCTGAACGCGTTGTTGTATTGCACGCGAAGGGCGCTGTATGCCCGCCGCGAATACCCCACCCATAAACTGCAAGTGTACATCGATTGACAGTATGACTTGAATAATGTTACTTTTACATCTAATGTACAACGTGCGAATCTACGAGCGAGCATGTTACACCGCACAGACAGCGCCCTCCGCTCCCTCTCTATATCCATATCATCTACTAAGTCCTCAGTGACCCAATGGCCCAGATATTTAAAATGTTTCACCTGTTTTATCAGGGTACCGCCAAGAGTGATTGCAGGAGCCAAATATTGTTTTATGCCTGCCTTGAAAACGATAAGTTCACTTTTTTTGGCATTATATATGAGCCCATGTGTCACTGCATACTCCTCACATATAGACGCGGCCGAAAAATTCCGATACGATACGATTGTGACGATACGATACGATATTGTGACAACGCTTTTGTCACAATCGTAAAGATAAATAGGTAGTAGGTGCTATTAGAAAAATAATAAGATTTTGTTTGATTTGATTTTGTTTTTTCGTTATACAAAATGGAGAGGACAATGCGACAATAAATTAAATTTCGTATATCTAGTAACGCTCCCAGTCTGCCTGTAAAATATCGATTGAAAATACCCAGTAGTTTAGTCACAAGAAAATTTTTTTTGTTTTTAACATTTTCTACATGCTGTATCTATTACTAATCTATTGCCGACAAGTCAAAAACCCCTACATCAGTATAAATTAACACAACGTTGCCAAATTGTACCTTAAGCTTAAGCCGTAAGAGTCATTTTTAAATGTTTAAATTTTAAATGAGACAAAATCTACTTCGAACAAACAATAAAGTTGACAATGTTTCAAAATCTTTTACCTGTGTAAAAATGTGTATTTATTATTATTAAATTACTTACGAAAACAGGAGACACGTATTTTTTCCTTTTGCAAATATTTATTTTGTTGAAATGTCCAAACAAACACATTTTTACGTGCCAAAGTCCTACACCTTATCTACACGTTTATCTACAGTGGGGTCTCTTTAGCTTTACGGACATACCGAGAGAGATATTATGGTAACACTTGTGTTTGTCCTACCAAGCAATAGTCGCTCTATTATTCAAGCTTTCCAAAGGATACAAGAAATATTTAATTTGTGACTAGGTATTCAGTGTACAGAATAACTTTAAATCAGTGATCAGTGGTCAGCTCGGGCGCTGCCGTAGATATCAAGAAAAATACTGGTTTAATTCAGCAATAAATGGCGCCAAAAGGTATTTCGCGTGTAACCTATCAATAATATACTGTGACCTAACACCGCGCTGTTGCCGCTCTTACCATATGTAAGTAACCAATATTTACAAAGGGTGTTTAATTTCGTACTTGTTTTTATGGTAGGTATTTAGTTTGCTCGAAAAAATTTTTTTTTTATTTCGCTCCTAGGAATTATTTGATAGTTTCAAAATACTTCTATGAACTAGTGTCTACAGTGTTATCATTAATTGTTGCATTGTCATATCCACGTTGCATTTTAATTTTTAATGCTCCGATTCTTGCGGGGACTACAAAATCTGTGATTTTTTTTTGCAACTTTCGCAAGAGGTGTTATGAGATTTGTTGACCAAAAATTAATTGCCTACAAAACTGCTCCGTCGCCCACTAATCCGCACAATGTTTTAATAATAATAATAATAAGCCCGCAGGGCAGCTTGTGGCGAGCTGTTGGTGAGTAGCGACACCACGGACCCGAGTGCTCCCGGGAGTCGATCCAGGCCCTCGTCTCCGCAGCAGGGGTGGACCCCAAGGGGGCCTGCGGGCTCCCGCCCCTGGCTCGCCTTCGTTGGCCGTCCAGGGTGGAGTCGTTAGAGCTATACGCTCGCAGGGTGGAAGTGAAACATGCGTAAGACGCGAGTTGGCACACTATCCCTTGTACAGTGGGTAGAAAGCGGTGTACACCTCTCTACACCCTGAGTTGCCCGCACCGGTGTTGCGCCCCGTTCGGCGATTGTTGACCAGTTTGGGGTGCCCATCTAGCGGGCGGCGAGTCACCTTCCGCCGACGGTTCGAGTTTGTGAGATGTAGGAAAAGGCGGAAGTCCATAATCTCACCCCATAGCCCAGTATTCCAACCCACTATCCTTTCATCCAATAGCCCATTTATTTATTTTTATGTATTCTCACACTCGCAATAGTCTATGTACCTGCCGGGGTCCGCTTCCGTCTGCGCACTTTTGCGTGTAGGGGGGAAGCGGATCCCAGCATGTGCATCACACACTTCACATTATATTAAAACAGTCTCAAAGGGCCTCTACGTGTTGGACCCATGTCCCCACGCAAGCCTTGCAAAAGGACCGGGCTTCGTCCTGAGAGTTTCCAGCCGAGATACAATAATAATAATAATATATGTTATGATTACCTATGTATTTCTTATCCACCTATGGAAGGCAGGTAAAATGAAGGAAAGAAGTCTCATTTAAAATGCTGAAGTGCTTAATCAAAAATAACGGTCGTTATGAAATTAACATGGTAGGTATAGCCTAATAATTAAATTAATAAGAGTAACACGTGTTACTCTTATCAATTTAATACATTATTAGGCTATCTATATTTAGCTTAGGGTAAATAGTGATTATTTCCTCTCTGGCTTAGGGTATCAGAAATGTGGGTATGTGAAGCTTATCAGCTCTTTATTCGATATAATTAGGTACCATAGTAAATAGTAATTTTAAACTGTACCTAATTCGGGCCTTAGTAATAAACTAAGAATATAAGTTTACACCAGGTTTAACCAAAAATATTGCTTAGCTATATAACTTAACGTTTAAGGTCTCAAAGAATTATGTTTTGATTAAACTAGGTGTAAACTTACCTACCTTTCGATACAGTCAGAGGACAGTTGATATTGCGATACAGTCAAAGGATTTTAAAAGTAAGTATAGTCGTTATTTCGCACCTGTTAAAGTTTAGGAAAAGGCACTTGCGGGATCTAAAAAAGCAAGATTGTAGATAAAACATTTGTACCCAAATAGTTAAGTCCTTATAAGACATAATTTACTGATTTATAGTAAGAATCCTTTAAAACCCTAAATGATGACATTTAAGTATTATGTAACATCTTCAAATCATATTTGAGACCGATAACGTTTTTATACTTACAAGGTGTTTGGTAAAAGCCTTATAAATCGAATATGGTAGATAGGGACCATCAAACTGAACAACTTTTACTACGGGACCATCTGAAATCGCGAAAAAAAATCAGCTGTTTCATACATTTTGATATTTTTGTTATGATTTTTTATATGAAACAGCTGATTTTTTGTGTTCGCGATTTCATAGTTGGTCCCATAGTAAAAGTTGTTGAGTTGGATGGTCCCTATCTACCATATTCGGCTTTATAAGGCTTTTACCAAACACCTTGTAATAATTTCGTGATTCAAAAACCATAACAAGCTCTGGAAAAATAACTTATTATCTAATCACTCACTCACGCACTGATTTAACACGAAGTCTCGGAAATTAAGTAGGTACCTACTAGAAACTTGACCGATGATGGTGGAGCCAAAAGCATAAGAATAATATTCTTAAGCTAGGGTTTCCTAGGATAACGGTGCCATCATATTACGGCCGTAATTTAGCGGTGTAGAACGTTGTCAATGTAAACAATACGGCGCGGTTTCTGACATTACGGTGTCGCCATATTGTTTACATCAGAGGTGCCCAAACGGTCGATCGCGATCGACCGGTCGATCGCGAGAGGTTTCAAAGTCGATCGCCAAGGATACAGATTTGACACTTTGCACCCAATGTAGTTTTATTTATGCATTTTTTTTTTCAAAAACTGTCAAAATGTCGATCTCTTATTCATAAATTGTTATTAGGTCGATCTCCTTAAGAAAAAGTATGGGCACTCCTGGTTTACATAGACAACATTAATTTATTAACGCCGCTATATTACAGCTGTACTATGACGACACCGATATCCTTGGAAACCCTAGCTTTATGCCAAAAGGCCGATGGAGTCGACTTTGCCACAGGGCCGAAAGGCCTTTTTGTATAAAAGTCCTGAGTCAGGACTGGATCTATGAAGCTGAAATTTTCAGGAAAATATTTTACAAGTAAAAGACGTCACGTCAATGTACCTATTGACTGATTGATTGATGTCACTAGTGACTCGGTAGCTCAGCGGTCAGAGCATTGGATCGGATATCCAAAGGTCGCGGGTTCGATTCCCGTCTTAGTATTGATCTGGTGCGAGTCGTATTTTTTCTAGTAGGTATATTATTTAGTATTGTTTAAAAATAGCATTGTGAATGCAAAAATCTAAAATTTAAAAATTATATAGCTATTTCATCTTAATCAATTGTCTAAATATCTGGAAAGATATTTCAATTGAATGTCGAGGTAATTCCTCACATTGGTGAAATAACTCTGGCTTGCAGCGTAAGAGTAGGATATACTAGAAGAAATTTGACGATGTCACTAGTGACTCGGTAGCTCAGCGGTCAGAGCATTGGACCGGATATCCAAAGGTCGCGGGTTCGATTCCCGTTTGAGTATTGATCTGGTGCGAGTCGTATTTTTTCTAGTATAGTATTGTTTAAAAATAGCATTGTGAATGCAAAAATCTCAAATTAAAAAAAACCATTACAACAATTTAAAAGTTGTGTTCCGGCAGTTAGACGTAAGATAGCCAGTTCCTCAGTAATGAAGATTACGGAAATAGTGCGCTTACCTTCGGCCCAGGGTTGGCAATGTTTAAAACATTTGTTTAAAATAAGTGTTTAAAACACTGAAAAAAAACACATCTCTTTAAAACACGTTTTAAAACATTTTGTTTTAAACACGTTTAAAACATATATAAAAAACATTAAAGTTTACTTCACTAAAATCACGCGTAATTAATATTTTTCGTACTTTTTAAAACTTTTTATTTGCAATATTATAAATTTGTGTTAAATAATAATTGTGATGGTAACTCTGAACTTTGAATTCCTGGAATTTCCTAGACTCCGACCGATTGCTCTGGCTGGCAGACTACACTAAGTGAACGAACGAATAACGTGTATTCTACTGTGGGTAAATGGGAAAGGGACGAAAATAGTTCACTCTGCTTCTACTGCGGTGTTTTTTTGCTATTTTCCTTCCCCTTACTCCAATCACAAAACAATCACAAAATGTATTATTCCTTCGTCTTAATATTTCAGGGTTATTTTCACATATTTCGTTAAAAAAAACCCCAAAAAATATGTATGGTGTCAGAAATTGAAAAACCTCGAAATGGTTTTCGATTTAAAGTACCTACCTTGTAAAAAATTAAAACATATCAATTATATACATATTTGAAACATGTTTAAAATATGTTTAAAACATGTTTTTTTTGTTTTCTAAATAAAACATGATGTTTTGTTCTTTAAAAAAAACTGTTTTTTAGCCAACCCTGCTTCGGCCTTAACGTTACTTAGCATCATTATTGGTGGAGGCCAAGTAGGGTTTCTGCTCGAGCTTTCTCGAACTCGAGAAAACTCGAGAAATTTGGCTTCAGTCGAGACGAGAAAAAATTACCGGAGCTCGAGAATTCTCGAGTTTCGAATTAGAATCCTTGCAGACGCGATGCGCGTTTATTTTTCCCCGTTTAGGCGCTTATAGTCGTTCACTAGCAACACCAATTAACTCTTCAACAATTTTCATTCTTTCTGTAAGTTTTATAATCAATTTAAAGCAAAAGTCACCACTGTCGTTTCAAAACTAGCACAAATAATAAAAAGTATTAGGGGTTGAAGTATGAAATTGATTTTTTGTATGGAGAATTTACAGAATTTGCATTTTCCATACTAACATTGTCTTAATTTATTTAACAACTATGAACGCCATTTTTTTAAACTTTTATGCGTAACTATGTTATGAGTGTTTAAACACTCAGCTAACTGATGCCACATGCTATTGAAACGAGCTATACTTTTTTAAACGTTCAGGAAAGAAAATTAAAAATATTGTTTGATAGTGTTCCGTCATGATCATAATTCGAAATAATACCAAGTAGCTGAAGCATTATGAGAGCCTCAGTGTGTGAGAATAAATCGGCAATTTCATACTTTAACCCCTATTATTAAAGAGTTATTAAAAAATATAAGAGATTTTTAAGAGGGCATAGTTGTTTTTTTTTAAATGGTATTGACTTGGTTTACAAGTAATAAAAATAAGTGTATTGGCGGCGCTATTGGACGGCTATAAGTGCCTCAACCATAAGAATAAAACTTTTATTTATTCTTATGCCTCAACATCGTCCGCTCTCCGTGCTCTTTCATTTTTTTGTTCTCTCTTCTATTCTTGAAAGCCTCTTTTTTTAAACGAAAGTAAGTTTTCTAATTATTTAATAAGTTAACGTTGCTTCTAGGCTGGTTTAGTTTAGGATTAGTCAACTTTAGTATTTATGACTATTGTGCCTAGATAATAATAATATGTAAGAGTTTTATTTTTGCTTCTTTCATTATCCCTAAATACTCAGGTACCAAATTCTAAATATTGATTGTGGTGTAATAAAAGTATCTTAGATTAAAAGAAATCCTGTATTTTTATTAAATTTCAATAGATTTCAACAGTTTCAATTAAAAGACTCGAGACCCGAGAAAACTCGAGAATTTGGCCTCGAGAATTCCCGAAACTCGAGAAAAAAATAAGGTCGAGAAATCAGAAACCCTAAGGCCAAGCATGATCCTTTTGAGAATCTGACTTTTTGAGAATCTGTCCTTATGAGAATAAAGGATCCCGTTGTGCATAATAGTAGTTTATGATACTGGCGCATAATGAGGGGTATTAAAACATGAGTGTGTTTTTAAAAACCGAGCCGTTAGGCGAGGTTTTTAATAGTATCACACGAATGTTTTAATACCTAGTTATGTGCAGTTTCATACACTACTTTATCTACTATCATACAATTTAGGATTGAAACTAATAAATAAAATACCAAGGTTAAACATTATACCGTATTACCTTCCTCAATTTCCTTTCCGTCGTTGCATCTAAAATATCGGGCAGAGTCCTGCTATCAGACATTTTTAAGCAAGATTTGAAAAAACCCTATATACTCGTAATTCGTACATTACGTACAGTACAACAAAAAGTTAAAATTGAAATCAAAACTTGTTTTGTAATGTTGAAAAAATGGCGCACATTTCATTAGAAAAAAAAATGTATGAGTGCATTCCAGCAGACTAATCGTTGCGCTAAGTCATCGATCACCATAGAGTCGTTTGTTTTTAATATCACGGCACTGCCTTCTTCTTGGATTTGCCCTGTATCGTAATGAGAAAAAAAGTTATTTTATAACATCGCTTGGTATAGTGAAGGTATGTTATAAAATAACTTTTACTCAAAAATGCTTGTAATATGGCCATTATTTTGACAACCTTCTTTGAACAAAGTCGAGGTTGCCGTGCTCCTCCGATGGTGACGCAACAAAGTTGTATGGGATTTCATTATTGTCGAGTTTTAGCCACCAGCAATTTCCTTTGAGAATCCATTATTGTCGAGTTTTGTTTCAAACATAGTTCGTGAAAAAAGTACATTGTACAACCCGCGCAGTTAATGAATGGGATTACACTCGTTGTGGTAAGCGCCGTGAGCCGCCATTTTCAATCCCATTCTTTATTTGCGCGGGTGTTGTATTGTTGTAGATGATGTTTTTATATTTTTTTTTTACTTTTTTACTATTTTTCCTTTTTGATATTTTTGACTTTCTTGCATTTTTTATTTTTTTGTCATTTTGGACCAAGTCTTGTAGAGTTCTTTACTCAAAAATGACAAAAAAGTAAAAAATGACATAATGTCAATAATTTCAAAAATGTAAAAAATTACAAAAATGTCAAAAATGTCAAAAATTTCTAAAATATCAAAAATGTCAAAAATATCAAAAATGTCAAAAATATCATATCATAGGTAATTTTGGACATTTTTGACATTTTTACTTTTTTGTCATTTTTGAGTAAAGCACTATACAAGACTTGGTCCACAATGACTGCACTGCTGGCCACGCTATGATGGTCTCAGCTGAGCTTAACTACGCTCTCGGCCTTCAAGCTTGGACATCATTGCAGCCCTTGCTGTCCGCGCTATAAAGGCCTCGACCTCCGGTCTCGGCCCTTATTCCAGCTTGGCCATCAAGGGCTGCAATGCTGACCGCGCTGTGACGGCCTGGACCTGCGCTAAGCTACGCTATCGGCCATCATCATCGCGCTGCCAGCAATGCAGTCATTATTGACCGCGTCAGTAATGTACTATTAATTGTTTTTTCGGTATTGCGTGTGTAAAGTATGCCAATTGCCAATACAAATTTGTTTTGAAATTCATAATTCGAATTTTACGATATGAGAGTAGATAAAAAAAATATTAAGTAGCATCATACAGCATTGGGCCAGCGTGGCAGGTTAGGCCCATTCTCCTTATTATTTATTTCTTAAACACAATTACACTGACATTATTTGGACACATGTCTCGCAAAACCAAATATATGGTTTTGTTTTGCTTATCCACCCAAAGGAAGGCATATGCCCCAGAAGTGTAATAAGAATCGCCAAACATACAGTTTTGTCTTCTTAGAACCCCTTGTCAAAAAGTGCAGAAGTTAGCCTGGCTCTGGCGGCTTAAGCAACTTGCTTAGAGATTGCTACCGAAGTTTAAACTTTCGTATTATATGAATAGAAAGCGTTCAAAATGCATAACCTTTTTTTGGGGCAACTTACGAAGTAAAGGTAGTAACGCCAGGGTTAAAGGCTGTTTTATAGCCGCGAACTAAAATCTATGGAATAAGCATTCTGCTCAAAAAATGGCACCACACGAAAAGTACAACTAAATGGATAGAGCTAAAAGAGTCATTTTCAAAATAGGTGTACGCAACACTAAGGAAACACAAAGGAAAACACACATTTCGTTATACAAATGAAAAATTGTTACACAGAGGAATTTGTAAAGGCCAGTTCATAGTGACTTCTGTTTCACCTGTTCTATAGGTAACTATAATAATTGTTGTGAACTACTAACCTATTTCATTGCTAAAATTATGTGTACCTTCTTTTTATCTTTTTTGTGAAGTAAACTTGATCAATTGATTGATATCTAAATAAAACATTTCAGTATTTTGTGACTTTATTGAAAAGTTGTAGGTAATTAAAACTAAGAAGGCTTACAAAAAAAAATCAGTCTTATAATAAAAACAAACAATAAACATAATATTAGTATCTTTCAGCGTCAATAAGGTTCTCTTTTCAACATTACCATAAAAAAATCTGATCTATCTGCAAAGAAGGGGTCAGTTTCCACCAAGAGGAAAAATCCTTGCGTATGCTCGAGAACTTTTTAAATTTCACTGAATAAGTAACTGTATCAAAATTGACGTTAGGTACAAAATTCAAAGTAGACATCAAGGGCATACTGGAGCACGATCGAGCGCCCTGTGGCATTGAATTTTATACTTAAAGTAAATTTTGATACAGCTACTTATTGAGTGAAATTTTAAAAGTGCTCGAGCATCCGCGAGGACTCTTCCTCTTGATGGAAGCTGATCCTTATAAACGCCAAAACATGGAGAGAGAGGTCTATCTCAACCTTGTCCAAAATACCAAAAGTGTAATTAAAACTGGAAAAAGGCTTCAAAAGCAATTAGGTACTTATTTTTTATAAATAAATAAAAAAAATTATAAACTCTATCGGAAGACGTAAAAAAAAATATTGAAACATAACAAAAACTTTTTTTTTTCATATTTTTTCATTCAACATCTTTTTTCATACAATAAACAATAAATTATCATTAAACAAACTACAAAAACTTACTGTTATAAACTCTTGAATTCTTGTTCACCTGACTTTCTTTGTGACAGTATTAAGAATTAAGTACATTTTATTAAATTTTACAGGAATTATTTATTTAATAATAAAGTTTATTTTCTAACGATGTCTTTCTTTTTCTGACGACAGCTTCAGTTTTGGTCTAAGAAGGTTTAGAACTTCATGCTATCAAGCCGCCCCCGTAGAACAAAGTATGGCGACAGACCTCCGAGGATTTCTTACAATGCTGTAATGACGACAAAACTGGAGATGTTGTGAGAAAAAGAAAAGATCGTAAGATTAATGACTTTATGATTAATTAAATAATTTCTAAAAAAAAATTATAAAATGTAATACTTAAAGATAACATACATAATTTAAAAGTGTCAGACATGCTCAAAATCATATTTATTGTATGGAAATCATTGAGTGGTTATGTGTCTGGGAGTGTATTATATAAATAGAAAAAGTATCCATCCCAACTCTCAAAATAAAAAAGTGTAATCAAACTGGAAAAAACGCAACACAAACAATCGCTTTTATAAAAAAGCTAATCGAAGTAGACGTAATCACAACTGTCACTTAACAAAAAGTCGTTTGATACAAATTTTAAATTTATAATCTTTACTACACATTGAGCAGGCACCGTATCTCTGTCAATTTTTTTTGTAATTATGAATTTTAATTCAGGTTTTTTCACAGTTTTCAAAAACTTAATGGTATAATAAGTTAAATCGGTTTTTACTTGAACACTTTCTATAAAGCCTACATAATATACCCAGGTTTTTTTTTCATAGTACCTAACTAAGACACTATCATCAATGTTATAAATAACATTTTCCATTTCTTCTTGTACATTCATCGATTCTTCAACCGCAACTTCTTTTTTAGCATACTCCTTTTCTTCTATCATAATCTTTTTTTCCATTGCATCCTCTTCTAACTCTTTCTTCTTTTCATCTATTACTTCTTCTTCTAATACGGTCCGCTTTTCTACCATTGCGATCTCCTTTGTAACATCATTTCGTTTTATTACCGTGCTTATTTCCATTTCATCAATTGTTTCTTTCACACATGATTCCGTCAAATTGTCATAAATTGTCTCACTGTTTTTTTCTGTATCCTGGTAGTTTACGTCATTCTTGTTTGTCATTAAGTTGCCCACTTTTTGTAATACGATCTTCTTTTCTTGCGGCGCAGCTTCGTTGCTAACATTATTTTTTAGTTCAACTTCATTGTTTACTACAATTTCCTCAATATTACTTTTTATTTTGTGTTTTTCACCCGATGTAGTTGGAACACCACAAATATTGTTACTTTTGTACTTTTCAATTGTATCTACTTCATTGAGTGATATTGGGCCATAGTGCTTTAAATCAAAATATCTTCTATTTTCAGGAGTATTTCTTATTTCGGATAAAACAGTAATTTTTTTAGCATTGCTTTTGAAAAACTTTTCTGTTTGATTGGTCATAACATAGCTTTCATTTAATACGTCATTTGGAATATTTTCATTTTCATTTCCATCGTCTTTATATTCGTTATCAGGATTCCAAATACTTACATCTGAATCGGCGTAAGTAATATCAGAATCGGTGCTAGTATCACTGTTATCTTCTCTTAATGGTCGCTTCCGTGGTTTTTGAGTACGTCTTCTCTTGGTGGTGTTCTTTTTTTTTCCTTTTTTATCTTCGTCATGTTTTCGCTTCTGTTTCTTCAACCTTAAGTTGTGTTCTTGTAACCCAAAACATTCGCATAGGAGTTCCCTGCAGAAACAAGCTATTTTTCTATATTTTATAACGTGCTCTTGATCCGTAGTTATGATTTGGTGAATGTCCATGGTTTGTGGTACGGGAATTAAGCCTGTTAAGTCAAAATTTTGTTCTAATGTGTTTACATCTTCGTCTGATATGTAAAAATACATAATTTTAGACTGGCAATTTTGTAGAACGTCGTAAGCAGTTTGTGCGTTGACAATGTCTTCGCCATAAGTAACTTTTTTGTCTAACGTACGTTTCACTGCACCGCCGATCCCATCTGCTGCACCTTTGCCATGTGCAGATTCAAAGAAAGTCCAAGTTGATTTCTGAAATCCTAGTTTTTTTACCATTTCCGACAACATATAAAAATTTCCTTTTTGCCGGTATTGCGTGGTGGGGCCGTCCGAAAAAAAGTGTACCGTATTGATATTTGTTAATTTTTCTCTTATGTATTCCAAAATTGGTGTTAAATGTGCCCATATAGCAGTTGGCCCGTGATTGTTATTTGGTGATATTGTGCAAAAAGATTTTTCTTGAAGAGTCTGTTCATTTTTGTAATACATTACTCCAGTGTGCAATGTAAACTGTTGTTTGGATGCGCCGAAATGTGTTGCTTGTACTTCTTCATTGGATTTACAAAGATAGTTTTCGGAGAAATCGCAGTGAATAATGCATTCATTATCAGTTAATGTTTCTTTACATGTTTTGTACATTCGAAATGCATGATGAACGTTGAAATAGTGTTTCTTGAACTTTACAAGTTGGTCAGAAAAAGAATTTATCAGAGTTTCGAGTGTGCCTTGTATTAAGTCTTTAGTAGTTCTCTTTGTAACCTTCTTTTCATTTCCTTGGTTGTTGCTACTTTTTTGTGTATTCATGGTTCTTTGTTACCCAGGCATTCCACGATACTATCGTATCTTTATTTATGTTGGTCAAATCAAATGGGATAGTCACATGTTCACAGGTTTTGCACTCATTGTACATGCATGTTTCATTTAATTTTTCACAGGTAATCATTGAAACCAACTGGTCTAGATCATCAGTTTGAAGAACTCCAAGAATCTTTAGCTTTTGAGCAAAAAATTTCAAATTTGCGTGTTTGACACATGCACAAGTGTTTCTTTGTGTTAGTTTAGGATCTAAAATATAAAACGGTTTGTACCTGGTGAAAGTTGTGTAAGAAGCCAAACCTCCTTCATCTTTGTATTTCTTGTGTAGTTTTTCTAGCGAATCGAGTAAGTATCTGACCTGTTTTTTGTCTTTGTTATGTGTTTTGGTCTCTTTTTTTCCGGCAGTTATTCTGCTGTTATCATCTCTTTCAAGAAATGTTTCAATTTCTTTCGCCCTCCTCATCCTTTTCTTTTCAAGTGTACTTTGTCTTTTCCTTATTCTTCCTTTCAATCCTAAGCAAGAAGAGCCAAGTTTAGTTTTTATCTTATATTTTTTAACGACGTCATTATCAACCACATTTCTCAAAACAGCTTTCTCTGATTTTGTTTTTGTTTTAGAATATTGATTTGACAATGATTCTTTTAAGACGTTTGCTTCGAAAATTGCCCTCTTTACTTTTTCTTTATCAGGACTAGGAATATTTGGAATAGTGTCTTGTATGAAACTCTCGGCTTTTGAGAATGGTGTTGTTGCTTCTTTATTTCCTAAGCCTTTCATGTCATTCTTTTAACTGTATTTTTCAGCACAAAATTTTGTTTAGATAACAGGTATCGAGCTCTTCTTTTTTCTTTTTGAATCATTCCGTCGTCAGTTTTTGGTTCATCTTTCTTAAGATTTTTCTCCTTTTGTTTTTGTTGTTGCCATCTTTTTCGTCTTAATATTTTCAAGTCTTCGGGTAGTTGATTAATTCTTTGGTAGTTTTTCTTGGTTCTTTCAGCATTTTCTTTTTTTAACTTTTCTAGTTTTTCAGGATCTTCCCGCTTTAATTTTTCTCTATATTTTCTTTGACGTTCCGCTGGAGTCATTGGCGCCATTTTCCATTCTCTACAGACAAAAACACACAATTTTCATATACTAAATATATGTACCTATTAGAGGGTCGTCCATTAATTACGTGATGTTTTTTAGCAACTTTTTAACCCATTTTAATTTAGGTAATTAAAATATTTTTATGTGGCCACCTATGCACATGTTCATAAAACATTTTATTAACTGTATATATACAGCTTTATCCTTTGTATAACGTTACACAGTGTTACACACAGGATTGTGTAACGCTCAGCGTTACACAAAGTAACAATAATTTCATGGCGTCAACATAACCTCTAACACATTACAGAAAAATTTGAAAGGATTGACTTCTACTCCTATTTGTATTCTTTTACTATTAAACAAAACTACAATAATCAATAAAGTGTTAGTCTTATTTAGATTTACTTACCTTTTGAATTCACGTTTCACAAATGAAATAAAACTAAGACAAAACACACGCGCATCGAGTTCAACTGAATGACAATGAAAATAAAATGGCGGCACTGTCATTCGCTATGTTGGTAGTACCGTACAGTATTGCCAGACTGAAATAAGTTAAGGATGCGTTCAAAGTTACACAAATTTCCGTGATATTGTCGTTACACGTACGAGTTACACAAAAGAACAAAAAATTGGACATTTATTTAAATCCGAATCTCTCGCGTATTTATTTATGAATTTACTATTCGTATTCATATTTGAATAAAACAGTATCTCAGCTGATGTACTCTTCACCAAATGTTTTAATATTTAACAATTTAAGGTATCACTGGACAATTTTAAAGACAAAAAATTCAAGGGGGACAACATCATTTTGTATGGAAAGGCATACTGAGACAAATTTGGTTTTGCTATTATTTGCGAAGCAGATAGAATTAGTCGTCCAAAAATAATTGAAACGTGTGGGTAGAAGTATAAATAACATTAATTAAAAGGAAAATTTAATATACTGGCTGTAGATTTTTTACATTACAATTTTTTTGGGCAAGGACAAATCATTTTCAGAAAATGTACATCCATTTTGAAAATGAATCAAAAATGCTGGCATTTAATTATGCAACACAAAGCGTCTGCACACTGGTTGCTTATTAGCGACCATAATTTCTATACTTAAACGAAAAAATAAGATTCGTTTTCTGCATCTTTTTACTGCCTTATTTGCATCTTTTTTATACGACTGCCCAAAGCAAAAAGAGTGTATATGTGTTCATGGTTCATGTATGTTTGTGGGTATGTGAGTTTCTTTATTCCACCATAACTTCTAAATGCCTGGACTGATTTGGATAAATGGGGTATCGTTAAAATCCTTACAACATCCCGAGTGACACTGGCTATATTTTTTTTAGAAAAATTCAATATGACGACTGTACGACGCCATTTTCAAATGTGAAAAAAAATTTTTTTTTCTTCTATTATTACAATATGGGCATCAAATGAAAGGCCTTGATGAGCACATTCCAAAACTATATAGGGGAAGGGCGTATACTATCGGTCAGCGTATAGTATCGGACAATGTTGATAACACCTCTATCTTATTACATAAGCTCCCTATAAGTCGTCATTGCCGTCACGTCATTGCTATGAAGATCGTCTAAATTTCTTCAAGATGCATAGCCTAAAGCAACGTCGCACGATGCTAGACTTGTGTTTTCTTTTTAAACTCGTGAACGGTGTGGTTCTGGATCCAGTGTCGTTACAGCAAATCAATTACCACGTTCCTAGGCCAAATAGTCGGAACACTTATAAGAAACTTTTTGCACTTGACGCGAGTAGAACTAACTTGGGTAGACACGCACCGCTAAAACGAATCTGCAACACGTACAACAATGTTGCCGATGAATCCTTAGATATTTTTGCTTCAGAATTACCACACTTTAAAAAAACTGTTCTGTGTAGGCTTAATCATGTAGTTCCTGATTGATTATATACCTATACCTATTAAGATTTTTAATTTTAAGTTGTTTAATTTTTGCTTTAACTTATTTTTTTTTTTTTCATTTTTGTTATGCATTTTTATGAGTAGGTAGGTAGATACCGTTTTGATTGTGTTGCACGTTATAAAAATTCAATGCTGTGTGTACCTGTTATTAAGGTCATGCAAAGGCCAAAGATAGCAAATGTATGTTTCAAGATTGTTTCTGCATGTACTTTGTTGGTATACCTAATAAGTAAAATAAAAAATAAATAAAAAAATAAGAAATTACTATCAAAGAGTAGCATCCTAGACACGCCGTGAACCAGTTTGCAACTAGCTGACAACGTCACTAAGAGCACAAAATCGATGTATGCGATTAATCCATTTCAAATTAGTGAATGTCTTTTTTTGATTAGTCTACTATCTCCATAATTCACATATTTTAAAAGACTCACGATACTAGGTGTGTCATAAATTTATTACAGATTGAATAAATGACCCCATAACAAATGAAAAATGGCTTGTTTATTTTTAATTAAATTTTTTATAATGTCATTCACGTCGTATTGTATCGGACAGTGATGTTTCGTATAGTATGGGACACGTCCGCGTGTCCATTACTACACGAAAGTTAATAAGAACTAATAATAGAAAACTAAAATTAATAATAATACTTTTTATTATTTTCAAAAATTTTGTTTAGCCCACAGTGTTAGTATGTATTGTATTTGTATGTATAGCCGGTGGGATTTGGGTGTTTTTCTATGAAGGTTGCTTTGTTTTTTTTTACTACGGCCACGAGATAATAAATTTATTACCGTTTAATGGTGCTATTTGTGAATTATTGCTGGCGAAATAGTTTTGTTGGTGTAGTTTTAAAAATATACTTGATGATAAAATATGACTTTTATCATCAAGTATATTTTTAAAACTCATAAAGTCATACAAGAGACGTATTTTATGAAATTAAATAAAATAAAATTCTTATATTTACTACAATAATATGGTATCTAAATGCAATATACATAATTATTAAAAAGTGTATTTGATATTTTATTAATAATTTAAGAATACTTTCTATCCTGGTTAAAGGTTCTCTAAGGATTTTCTCTAATGTCCACGCACGCAGGACGAAGTCGCGTGCGGAAGCTAGTAGCAAAATAATAACGTGTCCGATACTAAACGAAACTGTCCGATACTTAATGAAACAGTCCCTGCATTAGTAGTAGGCGGCAGAGGATGACAAAGCACCTAGATTAGCCGGTTATAGTCTGCGGCATTTACCACGGCCGAACAACATTCGAGGTGGGCGGGGTGGTGGAGTGGGGTTCTATGTTCGTAAGGGTATAAATGTGCGTACGTGCCCTCACCCCATTTCACCATCAGTAGAGCAAATGTGGTTGAGTGTTCGCTTGCTAAACAAAGTTATAATAATAGGTACGGCTTATAGACCACAATGGCTGGATGTTAACCTCTTTCTGGACGCCATAACTGACTCCATCTCCTCTTTCACTAGATGTGACGGGCTTATCTTATTGGGAGACTTTAACATAGACCTCCTTGTTGACGGCAGGGGTAGTGGGCAACGATTACTACTACAATTCTTCGAGTCCATGAACCTGAATCAGTTAGTAACTGAACCAACTCATTTTACGGATCACAGTCAAAGTTTATTAGATATTATTGCCACTGACACACGAGCATCAAAAGTCACCGTTAGAATCTGCCCTGATCTCAGAGGTCATGCTATGGTCGTAGCAGAGTTTAAAATTAAAAAAGAGAAGGTTTGTCCTCAGTGGGTTGAATATAGGCCTTTGAAGGACATAATTCAGAGTCAATGGGAAACTGATCTTGAAAAAATTGACTGGAGCCATTTTAATAAAGCAAATACTGTTAACTTGTTAGTAAAAAATTTTACTTCTTGTTTAACAAATCTATTTAATTTGCATGCTCCAATCAAAAAACGTAAATTTAAGCACCCTCCTCACCCCTGGATCACAGACACTGTGAAATCCATGATGCATGTAAGGGACACATATTTACAAAGCTACAAAACAAATAAGACTGATTCGCATAAAACTTCTTATTTAGAAATGAAGGGCCTTGTAGAAAAAGCCATTGTAAATGAAAAGAGGTGTTACTTTAACTTGCACATCAACTCTAATAGAAATAATCCTAAACGGCTGTGGCAAAACTTAAGAAACACTGTGTTGCCCGATGGCAAACCATCTGAACTCCCTCCATGTTTTGACAACCCTGACACCATCAATGCTCATTTCCTTAGCGCACCTGGTCACAACAATGTCTCAATTTCCCAGCTTATGTATTTCGAGCATTTTAGACATGGCTCGTCTACACTTTCACTGAAGCCTGTTAGTGAAGATAGGGTGCTTAAAATCATCAGAAGCCTCAAATCGAACGCTCAGGGCTGTGATGGTATTTCTCTAGATATGTTACTATTGACACTGCCGTATACTCTGTATGCCATCACCGTTATAATCAATAGGTCAATAGCAGAATGTACCTTCCCAGACACCTGGAAGACAGCGGTCATTAAGCCTTTGCCTAAAGTCAGTTCACCATCAGCTCTTCAGGATCTTCGTCCCATAAGCATCCTGCCATGTTTGTCCAAGGTCTTGGAACGGGTGGTCTGTGATCAATTGACTCAATATCTGGAAGAAAACAAGATGTTGCCTTGTTATCAGTCGGGCTTTCGCAAGGGTCACAGTACTGCTACGGCATTGGCTGATGTAGTTGACAACATCCTTGCAGCTCAGGATCAAGGAAATGTTAGTATTCTTGTGCTCTTGGACTTCTCACGCGCTTTCGAAACTTTAAATCCCACATTACTGTTGTCCAAGCTCTCCTACTATGGAGCGGACACAGCCACAGTAAAATGGTTCGAAAGTTATTTAACACAAAGGCAACAGTATGTGCAACTTCGAGATACACATGGTGTCAGATCAGACTCATCTCTTCTTTCTATAATGCGTGGGGTTCCACAGGGGTCCATACTTGGTCCCATTCTTTATATTTTGTACAGTGCAGACATGATCAATAACATTCAACACTGCAACCACCATTTGTATGCAGATGACCTACAACTATATTTGTCTTTTAACCCTGATGATTTGGACAATGCTGTGGCAAAAATTAATAGCCTAGTCCTTAACCCAAAAAAGTCTAAATTTATGCTGATAGGTTCTAAAAATAAACTTAAAAAATTGGATGACATGGGCCTAAACATTCAATTGAATGGTGAAGGCATTATTCGCGTGGACAAGTGTAGGAATCTAGGACTAACTCTAGACAGTCACTTAAACTTTGAGGACCACATCACTGAGTGTGTTCGCAGCTGTTTCTACCGCCTCAAACTACTTTATAGAATACGTCCATATTTACATGAGCAGCTTCGAATAACACTCTGTGAATCGCTCATACTCTCAAAACTCAATTATTGTGACACCGTTTATGGTCCACGTCTTCTAGCCAGGACATCTAAGCTTGTTCAACGCGTGCAAAATGCTTGTGCACGCTTTTGTTTCTATGTGCCACCTCGGACTCATGTGACCCCATTCCTTAATAGTGCTAACATATTGAAAATGGAGGCCCGTAGAAAGCTTCATCTTGCCACCTTAATGTTTGGTGTCCTCAAATCAGGAAAACCAATATATTTACTTAAGAAACTCACTTGGGCCCAAAGTTATACTGGCAATCCGATAAAAACTTGCAGAAACATCTTTGCGACACCAAGTAATCGCGGTACTTTGGCTTTTCGTGGGTCCTTCAGGTTCGCAGCCACGCGTTGCTGGAACGATCTTCCGCCGCCGGTGGTGCGTGACCTTAAATCAATAAACACATTCAAAAGATGCCTCAAGAAATATTTACTATCGCTCCAGATTACACTTCTTTAAAACAAAATACTATCCTCTTGTCTACTTACGAATAGGTTCTTCACGTCGTGTTGAAAGCATTGGATTCGCTGCGGACGCCAAGATGTTATTTTCCTTTTCTCCATTCTTTAAATGACCTTCCGTCCTTAAAAATCGGATAGCCAACGTGGCTTTTATTTAACTACGTGGCATAGGCACCAAGAATCTTATATTCATATTCTATGACACATAGGCACCAACGTGGCACCTCATGGTCGGTCGTGCGTGACGTTACGTTGTAATTTTTTTTTTTTCAGTTTAGGATATGTCAAAAGTGACAGTACAGTACAGACAGATATCGTGACATAAGCCTATTATCTATGACTTACTTGTCTGTTCGGATACTGCATAGCACGGTGATGTATTTATTTATTTTTATTTATATTATCATTATTATTATTTCTGAATATGTGTACGATAAACGTTTCTCGAACAGGCCCTGTCAGAATACCAGCGCTGTTGCGGTGTGACGATCTCATGTCGTAACAGCTTAAGCTGAGGCAGGGTCCTGATTGGCCCGTCGCACAATTTAGCGTAGGTAATAATATTTGTATCGTCTGTGATTTGTATATTTTTGTTTGTTTTTTTTTATACTTGTTTAGAATAATGTTTTTCTGATTTATTTTTATGTTTTTTATATTATGTTCTTGTTGTGTGATGTGTGCTAATAAAAAGTTTCATTTCATTTCATTATGTATTTTAACTTCTTTTGAAATGTTAATAGCTTATCTAATTAACACATTTGCAAGGTACTTAGTGCAAGTATAAAATTATTCTAATTCTTATTAATTTATTTTTTATTGGCCTTTAAAGTATGCTGTCCGATACTAACGTACGATGTCCGATATTATACGAACTTTTTATAAAATAATAATTGATTTAAATCAGTTATTCGTAAAGATAACTTACTTTTTATCTTAAGCACATAACAAATGATGTTAAAACTACACAATTATTAAATAAAATGGTTTTCATGTCTTAAATTTTGAGACTTATTTGTTAAAAACAAAATGTGTCCGATACTATACGACCTTCCCCTAATATGTCACTAAAATGTGTGAAATAAATAAATTAAAAAAATATTAAAAACACGACTGCCCTGCCAAAAACGAACTAAAAAGTTAAACAACAAGTGTCATTGCAGTCGGGGGACCTCTTTGATCAAAAATTGTTCCATAATAAGGTCCCCCGACTGCAATGACACGTTGTTTAACTTTTTAGTTCGTTTTTGGCAGGGCAGTCGTGTTTTTAATATGTTTTTAATTTATTTATTTTACACCATTTGACTATAAAGGACGTTATTTCTAATAATCTCTCTCTTTCTATCTTTTCTCTACAATACAAACTACAATTACCTATTGAAAATAACACTAACGTCGGTCTCTGTCACCGGGTGCGTGGCTGGTCCGACTAAAGCTGAGCGGGTTGTAGTTTTTCGTCCCCGTGGTGCCATTTTTTAAGCAATATTTGTTTGCAATTACACTTCCATAGATTTTAGTTCGCTGTTTTATAGAAAAATTCGTACCTGCGGCCCATGCGGCCCAATCACGCTAAATTTTTGACGAAAACCGAAACGTAACGATTTTCGTTACCTGCCGTTTCAGTTTCGTTTACAGAAAAATACTTGGTACCTTACTCTAGTTTTATTAAAATTGTTGAAAGCTATACCTAGGGAACCTAATAGCCAATTTTGGGCAATTCAAATAAGAATTCTTAAGCTTAAACCAAAAATTTTTAGGTAAATACACGCTGAAATTTTCACTTCCATCCGTGGTTCCGCTCATGATTACAAGCAAATTTTACTATGGGGCCAACTCTGATGTATTCATGTGCTGATATTGCGCAGAGAAAATCAGCTGTTCCATACACTAAGTGTTTGAGAATAAATAAGTCTGCCAAACCATATCTGGCCGGAAGTCCTTCAAAAGTGATTCTAAATCGGAAGTAAAAGATTTTCTCAAGCTTCCAGCCAATTTTATTGGCGATAATCTTCTGATTCTCGTTCAGCACAACTTTTCCGACCGTGTGCCATGAATTTCATCGTGATGTCATATGACGTAGGCAAAATTGTCGCGGGCTTACGGACTATATTGCCCTTTTGTATGGAACAGCTGTTTTTTTTTCGCGGTATTAGAGTTGGCCCGTAAAAGTTGCTTGTAATCATGAGTGGAACCACCCCACTGTGGGAACCAAGTGATTGGGGCCCCTGGAACAAAGTCCAGGCCCGCCAGCGAAGTAGAGGCCGTTATTAGTACTGTTTTTTTTTTAAAAAGGTCTTTGTTGTTTTTCAGGTTTCTTCCTCCAGGGAGTTACCTCAACGCCCGAGAGCTGGGCCCGAAGGCTCTCGTAGAAAAAATGAACGAAATCTACACAGACAAGGAGAAATTCTACGATTTCTTCAAATGGAGAAACCACTACAAGTACGAATATTCGTTGGAGAAAGACGTCTGTGACCTGTGCAGAGCGCTCCATGATGAGGAAAAGATGAAACCTAGTGTTTACGGCGATTTGAGGAGATGGTGGAATGGTAAACAGTGGGACGGTAAAGATAGTACATGTAGGTAGTGCAATGAAGTACAGTAAGAGTACAGTATATGGACTATTTATTTCGATCTGTGATCGAAGTAACACGAGAGCTTAGCAAATAGCAAAATATTACTTTTTTTGTTGATTGATAAAAACCCATCAATGATGGGTATGCTTTATAAGACTTACTTTCTTACCTAAATCAATGCTTTAAGTAATAGTGTAGGTATATTATGACACCTTATTATGACAATAACCCGAATTTGAGTGCATTTATTTATACGTCTAGAATTTGGGCTGCAGGTGGTTCTATCTCACGAAGGCGGTTCGGCATGGTTTGGCTATGAAATACTCTCTCGTATTAGTCCGTAAGCCCGCGACAGTTTTGCCTACGTCATACCTATGACATCACGATGAAATGCATGGCACACGGTCGGAAAAGTTGTGCTGAGCGAAGATCAGAAGATTATTGCAAACAGAATTGGCCGGAAGCTTGAGAAAATCCTTCACTTCCGGTTAAAAATAACTTTTGAATGACTTCCGGCCAGATATGGCTTGACAGACTTATTTATTTTCAAACACTATTTCCAAACGTTTAAGTATAATAATTTTCGTCAAGATGTCACATGGAAAAGGTATCCGGTGACCATCTTTGGCACCGTCTTTCAAGTACTTGCGGCCATTTCAGAACTGACAGACTTATGTAAACTCTCTAATAATAGTGTGTTTGAGCATAAATAAGTCTGCCAAGCCTTATCTGGCCGGAAGTCCTTCAAAAGTGATTTTTAACCGGAAGTGAAGGATTTTCTCAAGCTTCCTGCCATTTTTATTAGCAATAATCTTCTGACCCTCGCTTAGCATAACTTTTCCGATTGTGTGCCATGCATTTCATCGTGATGTCATATGACGTAGGCAAAACTGTCGCAGGCTCACGGACTATATTAGGCACACCACACTAAAACAATGTGCATTTGCACACCTAATAACATTCAAAGACAAACCGCCTTTGTGAGAAAGACCAACTGTAACATCTCACGTTCATTATAATTTTGTGTTACCAAAAAAGTATTTTCTAAGAATCATTATTTGTTACCAAAAAAGTATTTTCTAAGAATCATTATTTGTTAGTGTTTGAAATGGATTAAGTTGAAAAGTACTTATTAAACGGTCAAGTCAGACGTCGCAAGTTTATGTAAATCACAGAAATTGTTGTATTGTATGGAATTGATAAGCCTACGACACGTAATTTTGGAGTTTATGACTTATTTTGAATTTTTGATTTAGCGAACGAATAGAAAAGTGGCCATTTGAGTAGCCCCGCTGGTTGTTTTTTCACACGCCCAATAAATATTTGACACACATATTATTCCAAAAATGTATCTAAATTCTCAGCGGCATAAAACCTCTTTGTTGTTACTAAAATAATAATGGGAATGCTCTGTTTAATCGCATAGAACTTGAATTTAACTTTGTAGGGATAATTCTATAACAAACTAGTGTTGTGTAAAAGCGATATATTGGGGCTCACTTTACGAGCAAGTGTGTTGAAATAGTACATTATGAGACAAGTTAGCTTAGGTTGCTCATTGCACACAAGGCTGTGGGTTGCAGCCCGAGCCGTAGGCGAGGGCGTAACTCAGCCGAGTGTGCAATAAGCAAGAGCTCACGAGTTTCATACGACGTTTTTCAACACATTTGCGAGGAAATAACAAAGTAATTTACCACACAGCAACAAATACGATAAAAACAAAATATGATAATTATGATGCGAAAGGCGCGCAGGTTTTTTTTTGTTTTTTTTTCACACGCCCAATGCAAGAATATTTTTCGAACAAAGGGGTGAGTGAGCATACTGCCTACATACAGCCTACTTCAAAATTATAATTTTAAGTGATAAAATGCAAATATTTTAATATTTTATAACAAAATATTGTGAATAATGAATAATTTTATAATAATAAATATTTGTTTGACTTAATTAAGGACTTACACATTTATTTACTCCAAAAATGTATATGAATTTTTAGCGGCATAAAACCTCTTTGTTGTTACTAAAAAAAATCACTATCACCCGGTCAAATTGGGAATGCTCTGTTTACTCGCATAGAACTTGCAATAAGGTACTTATTTAACTTTGTAGGGTTAATTCTATAACCAACTAGTGTTTTATATATTATTGCACGCGTTTGTTATAGCTCGGTTTATGGCCCTAAAAGCGATGTATTGGGGCTCACTTTACGAGCAAGTGTGTTGAAAAAGTATATAATAGGACTTTTCCTTTATACAACTAAAGTTAGTACTATTATATTCTATGACTAAAGTCACCAAAACAGGTTAACTGTACTGTTTTTTATTAGAATTTCATAGAAAAAAAAGTACAGTTGACAGCCTTGTATCACACTGGTATCGGTCTGAAATTCTGAATGCGTGTGTAATTTCCCTCAATGATTTCAATCGGTGCATGCAGATTTTTGGTAAAGAATGGTAGACTGAAATCTTACTGAAGTTCATAAATGTCTTTGCTGACGTTAAAATGTATCGAAAAGTTAATTAAAATGTGAGTTTAAAAATATTTTAAAATTATGTTTAATTTTAGTTTTTTCTATCGTTATTGTATTTGGATTTAAGTACATTTCATTATCATATAATATTATAGTGTTAAAATGTAATTATCACTAGCGAGGATGTAATTAGGTAAACAGTAACTTAGGTAGGTCCCTATAAATAAATTATGATTTTACTATTTTACTTACATGCACAGTCAGCCCATTAAATTGAACGCTTTAGTACCTACTGTAACTATTAAGGCTCGGTTATGCGGAAACATTTGCCTACGGCTTTTTTTTGTGTGTAAAGTATGGAAAATAACCTCCCTTCTGCACTTTTTCGATGTTTTTCGTTGATTTTTCATCAATATAGATAATATTCTGTTCTTAAAAAAAGTTATTGGAGCTACTTCACAGTACCTACGTTAAAGTGTATTTTGATGTAAAGTTTAATACTTTCCGCTATTATTTACGCCAAAAATAAGAAACTTCGTACAAACTGAGGCGAGCGAATCGCGCGATTGGGGCATTTTGACAGATTTTGATCACATAACTCAAAGCAATAGCCACAGCCGTACCAATTCTCTAGCAATTTCTTTAACAAGTTAATATTAAAGAGGATGAGAATGATATGAATTGTAGGTACCTACAGTCAACAGCACCTAGTGAATTTATTCAAGTTTTTAGATGGGGCAGGATTTATCGAAAAAGTAAGTCAAAACAAATGAACATATAATTCCATTAAAAAAAACATAAATATTGAAAACCACTGATAGTTCCTATAGAAAATCAACATCATGTAAATCGGAACTATATGATTTAAGAGCTTATTAGATCATCCTGAATTAAGGATACGGAATTCAGAGTCCGATTTAGGACGAGAAATTCAGTCGCCAATTAGACCGTCCTGAATAACGGATCTGATATCACAGCTTAACGATCATACAGTAGTTACACGAATGTACTTGCGCAGAGCAACGGAGGCGAAAATACAGTGACCGTAAAAATACATGTAGGTAGGAGGTATAGGTAGGTAGTAGGTAGGTGTCATTTTCAATGCTAATCTGAAGTAGGTACTAGTATGTAATTTGCGAATAACTCATCTAATAACATACCTAAAATCAAGTTTAAAAGCAAATACCAACAGATGACAGCTGTCAAAATTAAAACAGCAATTTTTACGACTTTTAAACGATTTTTACACAAAATATAAAAAGTATAAAAGATTAAGGGGGGATGGAAATGAAATACATGGAACTGAAACGGAAAAAAAAATCATTTAACCTATACGTGTGGGGTGCCTATGGATAGGTCTTTAAAAATGACATTGAGGTTTCTAAAAGTATTTTTTCTCAAAGTCAACCGTTTAGAAAATATACACTTTCAAAGTGGTAAAATGTGTGAGTCCCCCCCTCTAACTTTTAAACTAAGAGAGTGAAAAATAAAACAATAAAGTATGTTGTAGATCTTTATAAACACTATTTACGAAAATTGGTTTGAATGAGACATATTTAGTAGTTTTAGAGATATAGCACATTTTCCAAAACCGCAAATATAACATTGTCGTTTATACAAACACTATGAAAAACAAAGTTATTTTTGCAGATGAAAATTATAGTGGTATTAAATAAGGTATGGTATATGGTAACTACGGAACCCTAATGCGCGTGGCCCGACACGCACTTGGCCGGTTTTTTTTTTAATTCAAAAAAGCAAATCACACAGTTATTATGCCCTTGAACACTTAGTTTTGTCGTTGCGCCAACTGTCTATCTAAACGAACGGCGGTTTTTTTTTCACCAACATAAAAAGCGTTGACTGACTATATACTCTTTAGGCTGTGGTACTACTGTATCGGAGCAGAGCGTCCTGAATGCGATTACACTGTCCTAAGTGCTTCCGATTTAGCATCCTTAACGCCGGAGACCATTTTCTATCCTAATAGAATAGAATAGAATAGAAAGATATTTATTTCTTTAGTTTGTATGTTACAATTTATTTACAGGTCGATGGTGTATTCGGCCTGTATGTGTGTTAGCTACTTACAGTCTACTTATATTAGTCTAAAAGATCTGTATAGGTGTCTGTAGTGCTATGCTGTGTGCTTATTATTATTACAGAATGAATTTATATACCTAAATTTATAATGCTGTTTCGTATTGTCTTATCCTAAATATTTACAATTACCTAATTACAATCTATGGGGACGTGGCGCGGTAGTTCGTTTGCTGAGCGGTCGGCTCCTGTCTTTTTTAGTTAGATAATCTATTTCACCTAATCTAGTATTAGTTAGGAGAGGGTTGTGCTGTCCGTAGCCTAGGTAGGCGTCACCTGGGGTCTCTAAGCCCTCGATGTGCATTTCGTGTAATCGGCGGAGCATATCCTCGTTTAGATCTTGTGCACGGAGGTGCCATGGGTCCCAATCTAGCATTTCCCAGAGTTGTGTAGTCTCTAGGCGTCTTGGGAATTGTCCAGTATTCTTGAGAGCCATTCGATATTGGCGTTCAATTTTTAGTAAATTGCTCTTACTGTAACGTGAGAGTAATTGTACCACACCGTAATCCAATATAGGAAGTAGGCAGGCCTGAACAACGGCAAGTTTTACCGTCAGATCCGTCTTGGCGTGCCAGCCTATGATAGAGGCTAGGGCACCGCGTACCCGTCGTGCCTTCTGCACGACGTAGTCCGTCTGCTTGCCCATGGTCATGGTCTTATCTAGGTGTACACCGAGATATTTTATGTTGTTTTTATATTCACGTACCTCATCTTTGATGCGAATGGTTCTGCAGTAATTTCTCATGTGAGTAAACATGGCACACTCCGTTTTTTCCACGTTGCATTTTAGCCCCCAGTGACGGTAGTAGTCGATGATGGTATCGGCAGCCCAGCCTGCGCGGTGCGTCGCGTAGTTTGGATTAGGAGATCTGTTGAGTATGCACAGGTCGTCGGCATATTGGGAGAGCTTGAGTCCGCGGATGCGGTCCCGCTGATCCCAAACGTCGTGTTCGTACAAGTTGAATATGACCAGGCCCAGGAAGAACGCCAACTACGCCAGTACTTCACCCATTATTCTTGATGGCCGACACCCTGCTGTTCGACTTCTCGTACGACACTACCATGTCAAAGCTGCCCACGCCTTCAACGAGTTGGTAACCAATGAGCTCAAACAGCGATATTGGATTTTCCGGTGTCGCAGCGAAGTTCGCATGGCCGCAAGAAGATGCGCTTTCTGTATCAAAAGAAAGGCAACACCACAGATCCCACCAACCGGCGACCTGCCAGATGTGCGTCTGGAACACCATCAGCGCCCGTTTACGAACACTGGCCTAGATTATTTTGGTCCCGTCGAGGTCTCAGTTGGCCGACGCAGAGAAAAGCGATGGATAGCTCTTTCTACCTGCATGACGACACGAGCAGTCCACCTCGAGATTGTCACGAGCCTCTCAGCCGACTCCGCCATCATGAGCATACGCCGTTTTTCTGCACGTCGAGGACTCCCAAAAAAAATCCTCTCTGATAACGGCACGTCTTTTGTCGGAGCCAACAGACAACTCTGCGAGTTTTACAGCGATGCCGTGCAAGACTTCACCGCTAGCAAATGCATAGAATGGTGCTATATTCCTCCTGCGGCACCATTTATGGGCGGTTGCTGGGAAAGACTTGTTAAAACCGTAAAGACTGCCCTTCTTGCAACACTAAAAGAACGATCCCCAAGAGAAGAGCTGCTGCACACCCTACTTTTAGAAGCAGAAGCCCTTGTGAACTCACGTCCTTTGGTATATGTCACTGAAAATGGAGAGTGCGAGAGTCTGACTCCGTTTCATTTCCTGATCGGCACCTCCTCAAACCAGCAGACGCCAGCCCAGTTAGACGATGGAGCATTCTCGATGAGGAAAGAATGGCAAAAGGTTCTTCGTTTGTCTGAGCATTTTTGGTCCAAGTGGCTTAAAGAATACTTACCTAGTCTGAGGCCAAAGACAAAGATCAGGGGCCAACACATAAATCTAAAAGTGGGCGACGTTGTATTGGTGGTTGATCCAGATTTGCCAAGAGGAGTATGGCCAATGGGGCGCATACTGGAAGTATTCCCGGGCAGAGATGGAGTTGTCAGAGTGGCGGACGTAGCTACCAAAGGGGGCACAATGAGAAGGCCCGTCAGGAAGCTGGCTCATTTGCAAGTTGTGTAGCTACGCTACACGGGGGGGATGATGTGGTGGATTGTAGGTTCAAGTAGGTTCTATAGCCTTTATATTTCTATCTCTATCTTGTCTATTTTCTGTTTTCCTTTGTTATTACTTCTTGTCAAAAGAGAAAATTGTGTGCTTTCGAAATATACTCGTATCCTTGCCGAACAGTCGCCTTGTTTTGCTATCACCTAGTTTACAGTCCCCTTACACGGACCCCATGAGGGGTCCGTTGGGATTTTCAAAAAAAATCTGGCCCAACCGACCCCCTGCAAATAGCATGGGGACGGTTGACACCAATTTATTCCCATCGGACCACATAAGAAAATATATTAATAGTTAGGTACATGAAAAAAACTAAGTAAATCAATTTAACAAAACACTTTAATCAAAAAATAACAAATAAATATAAATTCTAAATAATTAAACAAAAAAAAATTTTTTTAAGGTTTGATTAGCTGAATCAAACTGAATGAAAAAGTTTATTGTTAAATAACTTAACGTAAAATTTGTTGTGCACAGTAGACGAACTAGTAACTAGTAAGTTGTAAATGTAAAGCAAAAGTTGACTTACCCACATTTTTAAATAAAAATAGAAATACAAATATTACCAACATTTGACTAATATTATGAAAATAAGTTCTCCCGTAAAGATTTATAATGCTATACAGAAGTTTTAAACCTAAAAACGTAGGGCGCAATGCATCCCACGATTTTAGGTTTAAAACTTCTGGGTTATAATAACGGGAGAAATTATTTTATACTTTTTGGTCCATCTCGTAAACGTATTTTTTATATATAAAAAAAACACTGTAGGTCTATTTATTCTAAATGCTCAAATTAAAATTTCAGTTCCAAAATAATAAACTTTTTCCTACAGTTAGCTTTATCAGTTTATCCAACCTTTAAAATGTTTGTTTTTTTATTTAGAATATAGGTCCTTTATTATTTTTAATTAATTAAACAATTTTTAATAAAAAAATTATTAATTTTTTTTTCATGTGATTATAAATATAATTTCTTATGTGGTCCGATGGGAATAAATTGGTGTCAACGGTCCCCATGCTATTTGCAGGGGGTCGGTTGGGCCAGAAAATTTTTAACAATCCCAACGGTCCCCGCATGGGGACGGGGTCGTGTGGTCGGTTGGGAATAATTCCTATTGAAGTCGGGTGGGGGGCTTTTAGAATATAAACAATACAATAAGTAAAAAAAATACTTCCAGCTCCACCCGACTTCAATAGACGTGTTTTAATTAGGTAATCGATTTGAACATTATTTCTTGCTTTTTATAGAGCTGTGTTTAAGATTTTTTAAGGAGGTTGTGCTTTTTTTAAAAAGCTTTTTTTCTCGAAAATTTTGAATTGGACACGCTTATTCGCTCTCGGAGGAGCTAGTCCAGTCAGTACTGGCACTCATGTATGGCGAGGTCAAAATTTGTCATTAGATGAATTCACTTGGAACATATGTAGCTTAGGTAAAACTGAGCTGATTTAGCCCGGTAGCCATCAGCCACCCCTTGGCAGGTAGGGAGGGGTGGCATTTAAAGTTTCACGCCGCCGCACTTCAGAAAAAAAATCATATCTCCTTCAATATACCTACCACCTCGAGTGTGATATCATTTTATAATGAATTAGAGATGATGAATTCATGTTTAAAACTTTTAATGTACAGTGTCATAGAAAAAAGGTAAAATATTGACGATAGTTTAAAAAAAAATTGCTATTTTTTTATTCAACAGTCAGTATCTGTAAAAATACATTTTTTTTGCAATGACATTTTTTTTTATCTAATAGTACATTTATTCAGCTTTTGAAAAATATATATTTTATGTATAGTTATCGTTCAATGTATATCTGAAAAAAAATCGAACATGGTATGCGACGCTGTTTCCAAGCGAAGCGTCTACAATTAATAAGTTAAGTACCTAGGTATAAGTTGTTTTTTTCAATTAAAATATGATAAATCTAAGATGTGTTTTTTATTTTTGGTACAATAATGACACCCTTTCATTTTCATATACATTTTGCAATTCCCGGGAATTCCCAGAAATCGGGTATTTTCGACATTTTGGTACCATAGAAGAAGTTGTTTAGTTTGATGGTCCCTTCTACCGTATTCGGAATTATGAATATTTAATTTTCTTTTACTTTTACCTTCAATATCTTCATTGCTTTTGATTTCCCAGGTATGCAAAAACTATCCTGATGGTGGGCAGAATATGGAGGTCCTGGCTTAGTCAAGGGTCTTTTAATACTTGTCGTATTAGTTGTCTCTAAAAGCTTTTGTTTTTTCCCTCTGCTACAATTTACGGTCACAATGTCATTGATATTTTCTTGTTTAAATGTAAAACGAAACGCTTAAATAATATAATAGTTATTAAACTTTTTAACCGCAATATAAACTCCCGTCGTTCCGGGTATCCTGGCGCATATTTTTCGGGATCGAGTTTAAAAAACATCCCGGTAATTCCCAGAAATGGGAACCCAGGAACGCAACCCTAATCACAGTCCAATTTTCATATAAACGAGGTAACTTTGAAGCTTTTGTTCTTCGTCAGGGATTGAACAAGGTGTGATCTGATGATGGTTATCCAAAGAGTGAATGGAGGAGGTCAAGATCGCTTAAGAAACCCAACGGATCAGAAGAGTCGTTTACACTAGAGACCGTCTGGAGCTTTTAGTGTTACATTTTCCATACTTCTTAATTTTCATTTGATATTTTTTTAAGTTCAACCCTGAGCTAAACCGCTCATCTAATCTGTTAGGTTTTTTTAGCATAATGAGCCTCCGTCATTCATTCTTTAATTTGCCATCATCAGCACACACCTCGTTCAATCCTGGGCAGAGAACCAAAGCTGTAGGTTTACCCCGTTTGTTCGAAAATTGGTCTGTGATTTAATTTTTCTGCTCACGAGTGTACAAAAAATACTCAATGGAAAATATTTTAATTTCTACGGTATATTTATATGCCTAGGTCCTTAAGGAACCTACCTATTAAAACTTTAAAAAATTTTGCACTTTAGTTTTAATGTGGTAAGACATTTTCCTCCCTGACCGTTCTCAGATCTAATTTTTTGACGTCACGACGCTTCGTCGTTTTATGACTTTCTTATACATAGATCCAGTCTGTCTATTTTTTTATATAGTCTTTATGACTCTCACAAAAAGATCTAAGTATGTATCAGACCGTAAGATAGTTGAGAGAGACTTTATGACCGTAAGAACATAAGCGGCAGTCGAACGCAAAGTTAAGTTTGTATTCCATACATGTTGTATGAAAAACCAACTTAACTTGCAATCGGAGACATCTGGAAACACCGTCGCATACCATGTTAGATTTTTTTTCAGATGGAAATTGTATGATAACTATATATAAAGTTTGTATTAGTTTAAAGCTGAATAAATGTTCTTTAAGGTGGTATTTTTTCCTTTGCATAAAATTAGCATTTTAAAAGATACCCGACTGTTGAACAAAAACAATTGTAAACCGATTTTTGACACTTTGGTCAACATATTTATTTTTTCAATGAAACTATACATTAAATGTCCCAAAAATAAATTCCTCATGCCTGCTACAAAAAGAACTAAATATGCATCAAAACATAAAATAGTTAAAAGAGACTATAAGATCGTAAGACCATAAGCGGCAGCCGAACGCAAAGTTAAGTTTGTACTCTATACATTTTGTATGAAAAAACCAACTTAACTTTCAATCGCGGATGTTTGGAAACAGCGTCGCATACCATGTTCGATTTTTTTTCAGATAGACATTCAAAGATAACTATACATAAAGTATATATTTTTAAAAAGCTGAATAAATGTACTTTAAGATAATATTTTTTTTCATTGCACAAAATGATTATTTTTAATAGATACTGACTGTTGAAAAAAAAAATAGCAAACTTATTTTTAAACTATCGTCAATATTTTACCTTTTTTCTATGACATTGTACATTTAAAGTTTTAAAAATGAATTCCTCATCCTTGATTCATCATAAAATGATATCACACTTGAGGTGGCAGGTATATTGAAGGAGATATGACTTTTTTTCTGAAGTGCGGCGGTGTGAAACTTTAAATGCCACCCCCCCCTACCTGCCAAGGGGGGGCTGATGGCTACCGGGCTGAATCAGCTCAGTTTTACCTAAGGTACATATGTGCCAAGTGAATTCATCTAATGACAAATTTTGACCTTCTGCCACTAATTCCCCAACTAAGCGGGGTAAGATGGCGATTGGCGTCTATCTAGGTGAATGTTGCCAGAGCAATAAAATTCGCCGCATTTAGTCGTAATAAGTACTATTTACCCGATTTTCGGTATTAGCCGATTGCACCTTATAAACGTTTATGTGCTTATTGAAATTTTAATTTCCGACACAATGTATTATTGTTTTATAGAATAAATAACTTATGAACTTAATAAATTTAGATTAGAACTACCTTCGACCTATGTTATCTATTCCTCAATTGAAGTGCTACTCCATCGATAGGTTATTTAAACTTGGCATTTTAAACTTAGCTCTAACTATGGTTAGGTTTTACGACGATTAGGTGTTTTAAAAATTAGGTTTTTCGTCCATAGGTATTATAAAACGTAGGCAATAAATACTTAGGTCTAACAACGATTTGGTTTCACGATGATTAGGTGTTTTTAAATTAGGTCTTTCGTCCATAGGTGTTCTGACCTTAGGCTATTCTAATTTAGAGATTTTAATACGTAACCTTGTATTTTTCTAGAGCCCTGTACTGTTTGATACAAATAAATTAATTTTTATTAATTTAATTTCTATATAAGCTTAACGGTTCAGTCACAGAATCTATACTCTAACGCGGTTCAGTAGCGTTTAATTCAGTTAAATTATGATTACATCATTTTAAATTTATATGAATATCACATTAGGTTAGATGTCAATGACTTAATGCATTCATTTCTGCTGCCCATGCAAGCCTGCAATTTATTTTGTGTTAAAATTTCATTAGTGTGACTCGACTGAAATGATGAGTCACGATTCTTTATTATCCTGCATTTTGTTATAGCATTTCACAGAAGTACAATTTTATTTATTTCAATACACAGTTTAGAAAGAAATGAATAATTATAAAATGCATTCTGTCAAACACAACACAATAAATATGTGGTTAGTGCTATCATTTTATAAATTCCAAAAAAAAAAATTGTTGATAGTATTTTTTTAATAGTAAATAGACTAAATAGGCTTGCTCTTACACTGAAAAAAAAGAATGATTGATTCATTGAAATGATGGATTGATTTTACTAAATTCCTCGTAAATTTTATCAAATTCGCGGGTTAATATAGGTCCTACACACTAAATTGTTGATTTTACCAAATAAAACTGGTTGATTATTTAACCCATACGTTTAGTAAATTTAATAGTATGATTTCGTATTTTCAACTAATCAAGTCCTGTATATTTTAACTCGATGACTTTCGATATTTTACGATGAGATGTAATAAATGTCACTAAACGTGTTATGTGAAATATGTGAAATAAATTTTGCTACATTTACTCATTTCGTTTTGTATATTTGACTAAAAAGTCCTGTATATTTTACACCGATTACTTTCGATATTTTACGATGAGGTTTGATAAATGTCACTAAACTTTTTATGTAAAATATGTGAAATTAATTTTGCTACATTTACTAATTTCATTTGGTTAATTCAACTGATACAGTCCTGTATATTTTTAACCGACTTCAAAAAAAGGAGGAGGTTCTCAAGTCGACGGTATTTTTTTTTTTATTTTTTATTTTTTTATGTATGTTTTAACATAGCTTCGTCAGTTGTTACCCGATTTGTACAATTCTTTTTTTATCTCAAAGAACATAGTTCGTGTGTGGTCCCATAAATTTTTTTTAGAGATCTGGCCAGTAGTTTTCTCATAATCCTGAAAAAAAATCAATTATTTAGCTCGCCATCGTACGAGTTTTTATGGAATTTCGGACATAACATCTTTGTTTATGAACCGATTTAGATGATTCTTTTTTTATTTGAAAGGGTATACTTCAAGAGTGGTCACAATTTAATTTCATCGTTATTGGACTTCGAACTTCGAAGATACACAAGGGAACTCCTCAAAGTCAAATAGTATATGTAAAGTGATTTAGGTTTTGGTAAGTTTATGGCAATCCAAAACAAACCAAATCATGGTTTACGATGCAACGTTCTGGACTAGATTTGGACTACGAAAACACAACGGAACTCCTCAAAAACAAACAGCGTGAATTTGGAAATTGAGTTCTGGGCATTTTACCATTGAAAATGTTATAATATAAAGTTAAAAAATATTTACACGCTGCGCTTACATACCTACCACTAAAAAGTTGAAAATAAAAAAGCTTTTTAAAAAAAAAGAAAAACCGCCTTCAAAAAACCTGAAAACAAAAACAGCTTAAAAATTAAATACCTCTAAAAAGCAAGAAATAATATTCGAATCATTCGTTACACATATCAATATTAATAAAACACGTCTAATGAAGTCGGGTGGGGCTTTTAGAAAAAAATTAAGTTGTCCTCCAGCCCCACCCGACTTCAATAGACGTGTTTTATTAATATTGATATGTGTAACGAATGATTCGAATATTATTTCTTGCTTTTTAGAGGTATTTAATTTTTAAGCTGTTTTTGTTTTCAGGTTTTTTGAAGGCGGTTTTTCTTTTTTTTTTACATCGATTACTTTCGATCTTTTACGATGAGATATTATGTCATTTTATTTGTTTCGGCTTTCTTCTTCTTCACTTCTTCTTTTCTTCTTATTTTTTCTTTACTACTACCTTTTTTATATTCCCCCTACCCCAATTTTTGAGTCACTTTGTTATTCTTTTGTTTGTCCTTTAATAATCATTTTCTGTTCTTTTCATCTTTACTATTATTTTTTAACTTTACTAGCAGTTTCTATTTATTAACATTCTAAATATGTACATTTGAATACAACCAAACTTTTTTGATACCAGAAAAACCATCAATGACTGAGGTTCGAACGGCGGCCTCTTGAGCATTTAGCGAGCAGTCACACCATTACACCACGGCAACTTAAATGTTAGCGGCTAAAATGGTCATTGCTTGATGCTCCACGTTTCATCTATGTCATGTGACATCCCAAATGTCCTTGCTTGTTATGTACCTTGTACAATTATGTATACTAATTATTTACCAAGTCATATTAACGTAGCCAAAAATAAATAGAAAGAGAAAAAATAGGTAGTACTTGTACAGCCGTGTCTTATAAATCTTACTACAAGCAAAATATCACTTAGGATTTAATGACCAGCGTCTCCAAAATGTAAATTAATTTTTTTTGTAGGTACAAAACATGAAATAAGAATCGAAATCGAATTTAGAACACGAACCTTATAAACATTAAACACGAGCAAGCGTCACCTATCGGAAATTTGGAGAACTGTGTTGCTAAACTCATACTGTTGTTTAAACAAAAGTTCTTTGTTGATTTTATTGACATGCTTATGTAAAATGTACATATTTCTAATGGCAATTATACTAAATATATCTCATAATTAGTGTTAAGTAAAATTAATCCTCTAATTTGGTAGTTTTTACGAACAACTTTAGTAGAGTAGCAAGCGTCACCTATCGTAAATTTAGAGAACTGTGTTGCTAAACTCGTACTGTTGTTTAAACAAAAGTTCTTTGTTGATTTTATTGACAATCTTGTGTAAAATGTACATATTTCTAATGTCAATCATATTAAAAAAATCTCATAATTTGTGTTAAGTAAAATCAATCCTCTAATTTGGTAGTTTTTACGAACAACTTTAGTAGAGTTGCAAGCGTCACCTATCGGAAATTTGGAGAACTGTGTTGCTAAACTCGTACTGTTGTTTAAACAAAAGTTCTTTGTTGATTTTATTGACAAGCTTGTGTAAAATGTACATATTTCTAATGTCAATTATATTAAATATATCTCATAATTTGTGTTTAGTAAAATCAATCTTCTAATTTGGTAGTTTTTACGAACAACTTTAGTAGAGTAGCAAGCGTCACCTATCGGAAATTTGGAGGACTGTGTTGCTAAACTCGTACTGTTATTTAAACAAAAGTTCTTTGTTGATTTTATTGACAAGATTGTGTAAAATGTACATATTTCTTATATCAATTATATTAAATATATCTCATAATTTGTGTTAAGTAAAATCAATCATCTAATTTGGTAGTTTTTACGAACAACTTTAGTAGCGTAGCAAGCGTCACCTATCGGAAATTTGGAGAACTGTGTTGCTAAACTTGTACTGTTGTTTAAACAAAAGTTCTTTGTTGATTTTATTGACACGCTTGTATAAAATATACATATTTCTAATGTCAATTATATTAAATATATCTCATAATTTGTGTTAAGTAAAATCAATCTTCTAATTTGGTAGTTTTTACGAACAACTTTAGTAGAGTAGCAAGCGTCACCTATCGGAAATTTGGAGAACTGTGTTGCTAAACTCGTACTGTTGTTTAAACAAGAGTTTTTTGTTGATTTTATTGACAAGCTTGTGTAAAATGTTCATATTTCTAATGTCAATTATATTAAATATATCTCACTAGCTTTTGCCCGCGACTTCGTCCGCGTGGATATTAAAGAAAATCCTTAGGGAACCTTCAACCAGAACCCGACCAGCCATTTTTACGCGATTAAGCGGGTCTCCACCCAGCGCGCTGCCTCGCGAGGCAAGACATTTGCCGCGTGTGGCGGACCTTCCCGTTCCCGTTCAAATTCCGGTTTCCGTTCTCGTTCCGTTCCCGTTCTGTTCCCGTTCCGTTCCCGTTCCGTTCCCGTTAAGTTCCCGTTCCGTTCCCGTTCCGTTCCCGTTCCGTTCCCGTTCCGTTCCCGTTCCGTTCCCGTTCCGTTCCCGTTCCGTTCCCGTTCCGTTCCCGTTCCGTTCCCGTTCCGTTCCCGTTCCGTTCCCGTTCCGTTCCCGTTCCGTTCCCGTTCCGTTCCCGTTCCTTTCCCGTTCCGTTCTTGTTCCCGTCCCCTAGATGTGCATGTCCAGGTCCAGGTCCATGATGTGTCATGTCCATCGCGTTGGACTTCAAAATAAATCTCATTTTCGCAATCACCATCCCATAAAACCTCAAGAACGACATCCATATCGATTTTTATGTTTACTCACCCCATTTACTCCCTAAGGGGTTGATTTTCAAAATAACAAAATAAATATTTGCCTATTTATTTTTAGATGTGCTCCTACGAAGTTTAAAGTTGTAATGTCTACTTTATATTATTTTTCCATACAAAATTTGAAACCCATTTTCACCCCCTTAGGGGTTAAATCATGTCCATCGTGTTGGACTTAAAAATAAATGTCATTTTTGCAATCGTCATCCCACAAAACCCCTATAATGACATCCATATCTATTTTTAGGTTTTTTTACCCCTTTTCACCCCCATTTCAACCCCATAGGAGTTGAAATACTAACAGAAACAATATACGTTGCGTTAGATTTCCATCCATAAGTCTAAATTATAAATTTATTGATTTTTACTTCGAAAATAAAGGATTTTCTTCAATACCCAACTTCAACCCCCTTTTGACCCCTTCGGGGGTAGAATTTTGGGAAACGCTGAGACCCGTATTTATTAATTTTCAATCGTCAGCCTAAACACAAAATTTTAATATTCTAGCTTCAAAACTGAGGGACTTTCATACAAACTTTCATCCCTTATTTCATCCCCTTAGGGATGGAGTTTTCAAAAATCCTTCCTTAGTGGATGCCTACACTGTATAAAGTATCTGTGTGCAAAATTTCAAGTCTCTAGGTCCAGCGAGTTGGGCTGTGCGTTGATAGATCAGTCATTCAGTTTACGATTTTATATATTAAGACTAGCTTCCGCCCGCGACTTCGTCCGCGTGGATATTAAAGAAAATCCTTAGGGAACCTTCAACCAGGATCCGACCAGCCGTTTTTACGCGATTAGGCGGGTCCCCACCAAGCGCGCTGCCTCGCGAGGCAAGACGTTTACCGCGTGAGGCGGGCCTCGCACGAGGCTGCTCGCTTGGTGGGGACCAGCCTAATCGCGTAAAAACGGCTGGTCGGATCCTGGTTGAAGGTTCCCTAAGGATTTTCTTTAATATCCACGCGGACGAAGTCGCGGGCGGAAGCTAGTTTTTTACAATAATCAGAATTGGGTCCGGAGATATTAGTAGGTATCTCGTTCCCGTTCCAGTTCCAGTTCCCGTTCCCAGTTACCGTTCCCGTCCCCGTCCCGTCTCCGTTTCCGTCCCCGTCTCCTGGGGCTGAATTATGTCCACCGTGTTGGACTATAAATTAATGTTATTTTCGCAATCACCATCCCATAAAACCTCAAAAACGACATCCACATCGATTTTCATATTTACTTACCCCATTTACCCCTAAGGGATGATTTTCAAAATATCAAAATATGTAACTGCCTATTTCTTTTTAGACGTGCTCCTACGAATGTTAAAGTTGTAATGTCTATTTTATATTCTTTTTCACACAAAATTTGAACTTCGTTTTTCCCCTTCAGGGGTTAAATCATGTCCACCGTGTTGGACTTCAAAATAAATGTCATTTTCGCAATCACCATCCCATAAAACTTCAAAAACGACATCCATATCGATTTTTAAGTTTACTTACCCCATTTACCCCCTAAGGGGTTGATTTTCAAAATCACAAATTGTATGTTTGTCTATTTATTTTTAGACGTGCTCCTACGAAGTTTGAAGTGGTACTGTCTATTTTATATTCTTTTTCCATACAAAATTTGAACCCCATTTTCACCCCTTTAGGAATTAAACCATGTCCACCGTGTTGGACTTCAAAATAAATGTCATTTTCGCAATCGTCATCCCAGAAAACCCCAATAACGACATCCATATCTATTTTTAGGTTTATTTACTCCATTGCACCCCCATTTCATCCCCATACGGGTTGAAATTCCACCAATAACAATATACGTTGCGTAAAGGATTATCTTCCAAACACAACTTCATCCCCCTTTTCACCCCTTCGGGGGTAGAATTTTGAAAAACGCTGAGATAAGTATTTGTTTATTTTCAATCATCAACCTAAACACAAAATTTGAAGATCGTAGCTTCAAAACTGAGGGACTTTCATACAAACTTTCATCCCTTATTTCATCCCTTTAGGGATAGAATTTTCAAAAATCCTTCCTTAGTGGATGCCTACACTGTATAAGGTATTTGTGTGCAAAATTTCAAGTCTCTAGGTTAAGCGGTTTGGGCTGTGCGTTGATATCTCACTCAGTCAGTCAGGACTTTGAATTTTATATATATAGATAATTTGTGTTTAGTAAAATCAATCTTCTAATTTGGTAGTTTTTACGAACAACTTTAGTAGAGTAGCAAGCGTCACCTATCGGAAATTCGGAGAACTGTGTTGCTAAACTCGTACTGTTGTTTAAACAAAAGTTGTTTGTTGATTTTATTGACAAACTTGTGTAAAATGTACATATTTCTAATGTCAATTATACTAAATTTATATCATAATTAGTGTTAAGTAAAATCAATCTTCTAATTTGGTAGTTTTTACGAACAACTTTAGTAGCGTTACCCGTTGGAAATTTGGAGAAGTATTTTACAAACTTTCTTAAGTGTATTCAAATAATTGTTTGGTTAATTTTACTATACTAAGAATAGTTTTAGTCAATCTGTTTTGTTATGTAAAATCAACAAAGTATACATTGTTAAATTCACCCTTGTTATAGTAAAATTAACTATGAAATGGGTTGACTATGGCAGTTCACTAGGCAACCTACGCTACTTTAGTAAATTCAACAATTCTTTTTTTTCAGTGTAGTTAGATTTTAAACTCTCTAGTATAATAAGGGGCCGATGCTGGAGCTCGCTTTACCAAGAGAAACCCATTTACACGGGTTTGTAATATAACTGGGTTGTAATTGTAATGTATGGCCGTTTTGGGGCGAGGCGGTTCTGGAATGGCGACCGTGCACCGAACGACGCTCCACAAGGTGGACCGAAGTGACGATCTGGGACGCATTTTTGAATCATTCGAAATGAATCTTAAATTCATGCACGAAAGCAAAACGTATACGAAATCAATTTCGATTTCTCCCAATTTTACGTATTTTTGAAACAATAGAAATGAGTGTTGCCCTAAAACTCGAATCTTATAACATTTTTCATTTCACGCAGAAAAAATAAAAACAGGAAAGCCATAACTCGTCGATTTTAAAAACCGGTAATGAGTTACGAGGGAACGGAACGTAAATTTAAAAGTCATTGTCTGTCAGTCATTTGATTTTGATATTTCTCTCTCTCTCACGTCATTTCTACTGGTAGAACATCGAAAACGAGTGGGTCGGACCACTCGTTGCAAAATTCACGAGTATGAATATTCAAAAATAGCGATTTTAGGGATTCGCATACGAATCTTGTAATTTCATACACGATTTGGAATTCTAATGATTCAAAAATAGGGGCCCGGTCGCGGTGCGCCGCTGGATGCGGGCAGCGCAAGACCGATCGTCGTGGAGATCCTTGGGGGAGGCCTATACCCAGCAGTGGGTGTCGTGTGGCTGATACGATAATGATAATGATGTAATGTACAGATGTATTGCAATGCAGGCATCTCATCTCTATCAAATAATTTTTATCGCAGCTATGACGATAACATATTGACGTCTTAAAAACACGCGTACACAATGTACTAATACAGCCATTTGAGTAGGGGGGCATGTCAGACTGACCACCAGTTAAAACAAGATGGCGAGATGATAACAACTTGTGGCATAATGCATACACAACACACCAGGTCGGTTCTGGCGTTGGTGGCAATGCAACCTAAAGCTAGGGTTTCCTAGGATGACGGTGCCGTTATATTACGGCCGTAATTTAGCGGCGTAGAACGTTGTCTATGTAAACAAAACGGCGCGGTTTCCTAGAGAGCGGTGCTGGACACCGTAAAGTCAAATAGTATTTTTACGTCCGTAAAATTACGGTCGCTATGTGACGGCACCGCTTTCTTAAGTCGGGTCTCCTGCGCTTAATTTTTAACAAAACATTGTTGGCAAAACATTATTTTCACAACATTATTTTCAAACCGCACGTCCGCTGCGCCTAGGTTTTGTTTTGAAAACATGTTTTGTTGAGAAAATTTGCGTCCAATCACGGCTCAGATTCGAAAATGAGTTCCGACGAAGAAGACGTGGTAGCTGTAATGGCAATAGTGGATTAAGTTCTCCAAAGAAGAAACATATTCCGGGTAGTAAAGTAAAGTAGCGGTCTTTCTCTGACCAACCCAATTAAAAATAAAGTAGGTATTCTCCTTATTCCACTCCATCACTAAGACAATACACAAATCACACAATGGCACACGAACGCAGGCGAGGCGTCTGCATCTAGTGAGCGCCAGCCAACACAAAATGAATTACTTCCCCTCCCCGCAGGCGAGAGCGGGGGATGTTTTCCGTTCGTCTCGGCAAACAATGTTTGTGTTTTTGCTCAACAAAACTCATAGGCCACGCCCCCAACATGTTGAGAAAACATTGTTGTGATGTCAGGCTAGGCGCACTACGCGCTTTAGGTACAAAGCTACAAGTAGGTAGCGGGTCCATCCGGACGGACTTATTTCAGAGGGCTACCGCGTGCCGGCTGGGTCGCACATTTAGCAGTTCGATTTCGATAGTATGCCTTAATACGAATAAAAAGGATCCGAACCTCACGTTTTTCACTCTTCCAAAAGTTCCAAACGACATCAAAACGTAAGAAGTGCTTGTCTACTAGGAACCTAGTTAGTAACTAGTATCCGTTTATTCTTATTGCTAAACAATCTTCGCCCAACTATTTATTGAAATAATAATTTATTGATTAGGTAGGTACTTACTTACCTACCTACTTTCGAAATAAAATTAATTATAATTACAATTTCATTTCGTAATAAAGCCAATTGCTTTAAAGCCAGCATGTATAGTCTCATGTGGCGTTGACTGTACCTAGCCTATGTTTTTTTTAAACGTTTTTAACTACACATTATTTCACAAACACATAACTTGTAATAAATTAACTACCAGTTATTTAATTATTATTTAAAAGAAGAAACCCTGAAGTCGTTAGAAGAGATAAGAGCTACGCGATAGAAAGAGAGGCAACTTCTAGGTGAATATAACTGTAGGCAAGAGAGCGGCGTGCAACCTGAATTGCACTTTATTGGGTATGGAATAGAATCGTTATTTATTTAAATGACTTTGCGGAGTGGATCTTCTGTACTTGTACTATTATGTATTCTGTGGTGATGTTTGAAAACACAAAAACACGGCGCAGGAGACGCGGCTTTAGGAAACCCTAGCTTAACCTCCTGCTCCTCAGCTCCTCTCTCGCTGCGCCCGCTCCTCGTCGCACCTAGTCGTTTGTTTACCAGTACTAAAGTTATACAATTAATTTGTATGGTGCAAAGTATTAATTTTAAAGCTAAGCAATTAAAATGTATAGTGCAAAGTATTATTTTAAAGCTTAGCATATTTATAGTGGAAACCATTATTTTTATAGTTCATTCAATCAATTTTGAAGCTAAACGTTTTACAGTGTGTTACATTATTTTTAAAGTGCATTTATATCGGCGTAGCCCTAAAAGGATTAGTTTTAATAAACTAGATTACGCCCTTCGACTGCCCTTCGCTGGTTGGTATAATGGAATTCTCCAAAACTAATCCTCAGAGCACTTTTGCTTAAGCAACTATCGCAAAGGCCGGCTATAGGAGGGCGCCCAAATTATTTATACTTCTTCTTGTCTCGATTCATAGTGGGTAATGAAGCCCGTTTTCCTTGTTAAAATATATTAATAATTCTGATTACACAAGGTCATAAGTTTCAGACAAATCCATGCACCTTGATTTAATCATAGCGATTACTTTGAGAATAATATTAATTTCATAACAAAAGTAACTGTTGCATAGAAAACGTCCGTCGATATCTACTCGACCAAAAGTATGGAACGACCAAAGACTTCTATGTGGAACGACTGATTATTTTTTTGCTCTGATGAAGTTGGTTCTATTGACAAAGTTGTTCAGTTTGACGCTCTAAACCACATCACCAAATTTGTCGATTCAACAAATCGCCTAGTAACATAATGGCTTTTTTTTAAAATGAGTTGAATAAAATAAATTAATTAAAAAATAATAAAAACACGACTGCCCAACCAAAAAAGAACTAAAAAGTTAAATAACAAGTGACATTGTAGTCGGGGGACCTCTTTGATCAAAATTGTTCTATAAAACGGTCCCCCGAGTAGGGCTGCCATCCGTCCGGGTTTCCCCGGATTTGTCCTAGTTTGGAGGGCGTCCGGGAAGCGTCCGGGTGGAGTTCTGATTGTAGTCCGGGTAAAACCCGGACTATAATTAAAGTCCGGGTTTTGGATCAAACACCGCTTAAAAAGTACTATATTCATTCAGCGCACGCTCTACTAAGCGCCTTACTTTACTACGTGTGGCGCACCACGCACCCCGCAAAAAATCGTTTTACTATAAACAAGCACCGCGCCGCACCCCACGAAACGAAAAATCTCGCTGCCCGCCCCTTTTTTTTTACTACTTATAAACAAGCAAGATTACAAGGTTAGTGAATGAAACTGACTAAAAATCGCGCTACGCGGCCATTTTTGACGGGCCACCTCTGGTTATTTGGGCATTTATTTTGGCTCACTGCGGTTGCAAAACTACTAAACCTGGACGCTGGCCCTCCACAAAATTGTGTTGGACACCCCGGCTCTACATCATAACTAGGTAAACACACTATTTTATTCGAAAAAAGGATTAAAATTCAACATTTTTTTAGTCAAATTGGGTAAAATGTTTTTATTAACCAAGCTAAAATGTAATAGAAAAAAAATCAAATGTCCGGGACCAAGGCTCCAAAGTCCGGGGTTTTTACGCTTTCGGTCCTGGGTGGCAAGTTTTAGAGATGGCAGCCCTACCCGAGTGCAATGTCACTATTAACTTTTTAGTTCGTTTTTGGCCTTTGTTGCCCGTGGTACTACCAGTATTACTACCAGTAGTACCACAGGTAAAAAAAACCCGTTGTACTACCAATTGATCCAGTAGTACCACGGGGTATATTTTTTACCCGTAGAACTACTACATTTTTAATAATATGTTTTTAAATCCTTACTGATCTTCCTTGAACTACGATGCCAAAGTACCAGGGTAACATAATATTAGAGGAGATTAATTATATTTGTACAATTAACTAATCCCATCAAAACTAAGATGCTGTTATGTTTTTTTCTAGTAGAGACACAGAATTTATATAAGTAGTATGGATGGTGGGGATACTAATTTATAGATAAGATTTTGTGAATTAATTACTTACCTAATGCTAAAAAGAGAGAATCTACTGAAACTACCACCATTTCACAAATTGGGAGGCCCCTCCAAATTAACGTATAGTCACAGAATAGCTAATAGGTATACACTCGACGTCAGAAAAACCGCACCTCTTCGAAAATAAGTTTAGACTTGGCCACCTGCTATTGCTAGCTAACGTTTTATTGTGTAAATGTTAATATCTATTGAAAGTAAATTTAATGAGCTTTCAATTAATAATTGTTTGATTTAATTAACATAACAGTTGCTTTAATTGAATGCTTTAAACGTTATTGCTTGCGCCGCCATAAAAAGGAAATAAAAGGGGTCAATAGAGGAAATGCGGGTAAATTCGCTATCGAGATGAAAGAGAAAACACATTTCAACAGTTCAATTAAGAAAAGGAATATCTAAAATGGATACTATTGCCCATGAAGTTGCTCAAATATTGCAAAAAATTTGGCAATTCGATGTTGCTCGGAAACTAAATCTTAGTAATTGATTCTGTTCGACGAGTATTCCAACGGTTTCTAGAGACTGTTAGCTATGTTCGAACAGGAAGAAGTATATAACAACACTTACCATTAAATTAAATAAGATTAAATTAACTTTAAATAAATGTTTGCAAAGGTGCGATTTTTCTGACGCCGAGTGTAGTATACGATTTCGACGGCACGCGTAGACTTATCTGGCGTGCACTCTTAAGTTAATTTCTCTAAGTCGGTCAGAAATACATAAATTTATATTTTAGTAGCATAATTTAATTGTTTTATTTAGGCCTTTTTTATTTAATTTTACTTCAACACATAATATGTCTTAGAATAGGTACCTAAATTTATTATTTAAAATGTAGTAGTACTACGGGTAAAAAAATATTCCCCGTGGTACTACTGGATTGGTTGGTAATACGACGGGATTTTTTTACCCGTAGTAATACTGGTAGTACCACGGGCAACAAAGGGTGGCAGGGCAGTCGTGTTATTAATATTTTTATTTATTTATTTTTATTTCACACATTTTAGTGACAAATTATGGTGACATGGAAATTCGACCTATTCCTTGAAAGGGGTTATACTAGAGATCATTAGCAACAAATTAAGTCCAGTGAACCAGGGGTCAAAACTTGATGGTTACCGAGCTGCAGCAGTTCTTCGATATTTAAGAAATTTTCCGACTTGTTACCAAACCATTATTTATGATTAAACTACTCCACTCTATACATTGAATTGATACTTTTCTGAAAGCTGAAAAATAAGTGATCAATTAAAAAAAACGTTGGCCCAAGTTATCGCTACTTAGGACCTTTTATTTCTGTGATTATGTATGTTTTGGACCAACTTTTTTTTTCAACTGATCACTTATTTTTCAGCTTTCAGAAAAGTATCAATTCAATGTTTAGAGTGAAGTAGTTTATTCATAATTAATGGTTTTTGGTAACAAGTCTAAAAATTTCTTAAATATCTAAGAACTGCTGCAGCTCGGTAACCATCAAGTTTTGACCCCTAGTTCACTGGGCCTAATTTGTTGCTAATGACCTCTAGTATAACCCCTTTCAAGGAATAGGTCGAATTCCAAAAATACATGAACCCTGAACACATATATACTCCTTTTTGGGCAGTCGTGTAAAAAAAAGCCTTGTTTGACAGCACACAATTTTATTTATCCTTGAAGATGCCATTCAAGTATCCTTTGGCGATCCGTTCCTTGGTTTCGGTGTGCGTCAACGTAATTTCGATACGGAACTTGTAGAAAGGCACCTTGAAGTTTACACTCTCCATCGGCACCGACATGTTGAGGAGGTGGTAGTCACCCTGCAACAACAGTTCCATACAAAAGTACAATCCTACTCCATCGAAATGTATGTTTTTCGCGATTTCAAGGTTGGTCCCATAATGAAAGTTGTTCAGTTTGATGGTCTGATCAACGCCACGAGAGGTTTTGTATTAATTAAAAATAATTTTGTACAAAAAACCGTTTCTTCGGACCATCAAACTGAACAGCTTTTACTATGGGACCAACTCTGAAATCACGAAAAAAAATCACCTGCTTCATATATGTTTATATTTTCGTTATTATTTTTTTATGAAACAGCTGATTTTTTTTCGCGATTTCAGAGTTGGTCCCATAGTAAAAGTTGTTCGGTTTGATGGTCAGAAGAAACGGTTTTCTCATTTTGCGTTATTTCATTTACATATTTGTATATTCTGTGTCACCGCTTTGGTAGCTCTTCATAAATCTATTAAAAGTAAAGTGAAGTTGAAATGTTTACCGCTGGAACCGGGCAGCTGCAAATTCCCACCCTCTGCAGCATTGTCCCTATGATTTGGTCCTTGTATACGATGTCACACAATCGCGCGTGTATCTCGATGAAAGACCGCCGGTACTCGTTGTGCAGGTACTCGTAGAAGATCAATGCCGCCTGGATTGATAAAATAACATTTCATGTACATAACAATAACATTAACCCATTCTTTAATGGATTTTCAGACACACGTTAGTTCTAAAAAAAATCCACTTTGCAAAAATCCTGAATCAAGGATTAAAGAGGACATATAAGCGCAAAAAGATCTTTACAATGAATTTTAGTAGATATAGGGGAAATTGTTATTATCGATGATAATTTGTTGGCATGGAAATTGTTATTGTGATTTATGGATGATATATTGTTGGCAAAATTTGGCAAAAGGATAATATGCATAATTTTGACGGATTATTATACCAATGAAACTTATTACTTACTACAGGCCGACCGGTTAAATGAGTCCTCGCCCGCGGGGCACAGGGGCGCGAGGGGAGACGAGAACGGGGGCGATGCGGGCGACGGGCGGCGAACGCCTGCCGCCCGCATCTCTCACGACTAGTGATGGGTTTTCAACCGGATAAAAACTCAAAATGGATAAAATTTTTACTCGAGTTTTTATCCAACAGGATGGATAAATATTTTATAACCATTTTCTTGAAATGTCACGTAAATTTTGAATTCATAATAAAGGTAGTTAGTAATTTTAAACAAAATAAGTGCTATTGAAATGCATTATAATTAAGAAATCCAAAAAAATGCATAAGAAGAATGAAAACAACATCCTGAGAATTCTCAAACTACTTCAGAATTATAAATGAATACATTCGATGACTCTCACCCTCAGCCCCCAACGTACGTATAGAACGTAGTTTTACGCTAAAACGGAAGGGTTGTCACAAAACTTACTTGACACGCAGGGTTCGGAAACCAGGTTAATAATGTAAAAAAAAACCAAGATGGCAGACGACTTTTTTGTTTGTGGGCCGATTTCGATAAAACTCGGTTTTTGGTACTATTTTGACAAGAAAACAGCAACGCAATGTTTAAAATGTCAAAAATCCAAGATGGCGGCCAACTTTTTTGTTTGTGGGCCGATTTCGATGGAACTCGGTTTTTTGTACTATGTTGACAAGAAAACAGCAACGCAATGTTAAAAACGTGAAAAATGCAAGGTGGCGGCCATCTTTTTTGTTTGTGTGCTGATTTCGATTAAACTCCGCTTTTCGATAATTTTTGACAAGAAAACAGCAACGCAATGTTAAAAATGACAAAAATGCAAGATGGCGGCAAACTTATTTGTTTATGGGCTGATTTCGATAAAACTTGGTTTTGTACTATTTTGTCAAGGAAACAGCAACGCAATGTTAAAAACGTGAAAAATGCAAGGTGGCGGCCATCTTATTTGTTTATGTATTCGATTAAACTCAGTTTTTGGTACTATTTTGACAAGAAAACAGCAACGCAATGTTAAAAATTACAAAAGTGCAAGATAGCGGCAAGCTTTTTTTTATGGGCAGATTTCGATGAAACTCTGTTTTTGTACTATTTTGACAAGAAAACAGCAACGCAATGTTAAAAATACTTATAAAAAATCAGCCAACTTTTTTGTGTTTGGGCCGATTTCGATGAAACTTTGTTTGGGGCACTACATATTTTTAAAAGAAAACAGCTACGCAATATTAAAAATATCAAAAATCTAAGATGGCGACCAACTTTTTTGTTTGTGAGCCGAATTCGATGAAACTCGGTTTTTGGTACTATTTTTACAAGAAAACAGCAACGCGATGTTAAAAATATGAAAAATCAAAGATTGCCAACTTTTTTGTTTTTGGGCCGATTTCGATAAAACTTTGTTTGGGACATTGTTTTTAAAAGAAAACAGCAACATTATTAAAAATATAAAAAATCTAAGATGGCGGCCAACTTTTTGCTTGTGGGCCGATTTTGATGAAACTTGGTTTTTGGTACTATTTTTTACAAAAAAAACAGCAACGCAATGTAAAAATGACAAAATCCAAGATGGCGACCAACTTTTTTGTTTTTGGGCTGATTTCGATAAAACTCGGTTTTTTTTTATTTTGACAAGAAAACAGCAATTTTTCTTGTCAAAATAGTACCAAAAACTGAGTTAAATCGAAATCAGCCTACAAACAAAAAAGTTGTCCGCCATCTTGGATTTTGACATTTTTAGCATTGTGTTGCTGTTTTCTTGTCAAAAAAGTACCCAAAACCGAGTTTCATCGAAATCGATCCACAAATAAAAAGTAGAACGCCATCTTAAATTTTCATATTTTTCACCTGGGACCAAAACTAGTGTATAGAATCAGGTCTAAATATATTTATCCGCCATTTTTGATAAATATTCGATAAAAATGGATAAAAACAGATATTTATCAATTTTTGATAAATATCAGAGTTTTTACCTTTTGAGTTTTTATCCACTGCCCATCACTACTCACGACCCCCGTTCTCGTCTCCCGTCGCGCCTCTGTGCCCCGCGGGCGAGGACTCATTTAACCGGTCGGCCTATAGCGGCCGCCCGCGACTTAGTCTGCGTGCAAATTTTTTTTGCTATCCCTCGGGAACAATGTTTTTCGGGATGAAAGGTACCATATGTCCTTCTCTGTACCCCTGACAACGTGTATGCAAATTTTCATGATGATCGGTTTAGTAGTTAAGACGTGAAGGCGTAACAAACAAACAAACGGACTTTCGCATTTATAATATTAGTAAGGACAAGGATAAGGATGTAAAATACACACTACATGTGAAGTCTAGCTCTCGAGTTAGTATGGTAGACCGCGTTATCAAAAATGTCAAAATGTCAAAAATGTCAAAAATGACAAAAATGTCAAAAATGTAAAAAATATTAAAAATATCACAAATGTCAAAAATTTCAAAAATGTTCATTTTGGTATATTTGGACATTTTTGACATTTTTGAGTAAAGCAAAGTACAAGACTTGGTCCAAAATGACAAAAAAATAAAAAAGACAAGAAAGTCAAAAAAGTCAAAAATATCAAAAAGGAAAAATAGTAAAAAAGTAAAAAAAGTACAAAAACATCATACAAATAAAGAATAGGATTGAAAATGGCGGCTCACGGCGCGGCGTTTTTGTACTTTTTTTTACTTTTTTACTATTTTTCCTTTTTGTCATTTTTGTCATTTTTGACATTTTTACTTTTCCGACATTTTTGAGTAAAGCACTATACAAGACTTGGTCCACAATGACTGCACTGCTGGCCACGCTATGATGGCCTCAAGCTGAGCTTAACTACGCTCTCGGCCTTCAAGCTTGGTCATCATTGCAGCCCTTGCTGTCCGCGCTATAAAGGCCTTGACCTCCGGTCTCGCCCTTTATTCCAGCTTGGCCATCAAGGGCTGCAATGCTGACCGCGCTGTGACGGCCTGGACCTGCGCTAAGCTACGCTATCGGCCATCATCATCATGGCTGCATGGCTGCATGGCATGCGCTGCCAGCAATGCAGTCATTATTGACCGCGTCAGTAATGTACTATTTAATCCCAAAATGTCAACACACACAATAAACTTTTGTCTCCGCAACTATTTTGTCTCCTACATGGTTTGTATGAAAGTCTGCGGGCTTTCGCCTCGCTACGTGTGCGCACTTTCATACAAACCCGTAGAATTGATGTGAGAGACAAAATAGATGCGGAGACAAAAATTGCTCGAGGATATTGCAATATCGGGTCGGGATTCTATTTTTGACTTTTCGAAACAGGGAACTGATACTGAACTAGGTCATACCGTGTTGGGGAGAATGCCAACCACGGCCCCCCACACAGCCCCCTGACTGGCGGCACTAGCGGTAGGTACCGGGGTTTTTTAGTGGGTATTCCCTCCTCCCGAGATCCCACCGAACCACCTGGTTGGGTGGGATCACGGGAGGCAGTCTTGGAGGGAGCCGCAACGTTGTGTTGCGGTCCCCTCCTGGCGAGTCCCACATGCCCCCTTCACGATCAACTGCGGGAAGGAAAGCGCTTTGAGTTTTTCCTCGGCACACAAAAAAAGGGTATAGTTACCGTGATGTTGTTGCCCCATGCATGCTTGGTTTCGCCCTCGATGTTGATGAAGTAGGGGCTCTTGCGGCTGACTCTCGAGATGTACGCCCGCCCGTATATAGCATACTTTATAGAGAGCTCGGTCACGTTGGCACGCTGCGGCACCAGAACCACACACTGGGACAAAAGCGTGTTTATTTAATCTACAACTTCGTGTAGATTGTCTGGAGGCCTTTGAGTTTGACTATTTCTTTCTTTCTTATCGTATGAGGATTAGTGGCCACCTCTGATGTTAGAGCCTATCAAGCCGCCTGTAAGGCCTCTAACTTGGCTTACGACTGTTATCAGGTGACAACAATCAGGACCGACGGTTTAACTCCGCCATGAGCACTTCGAGTTTGACTATTAGCAAGACATTTAACGATTGAGTCTTAGAACTTGCATTGCATATTTTGCTGTTAAAGGCAGTTGTCGCTATTCGCTATAATACAACTTCGTTTAAATTGTCCGGGGTCTTTGAGTTTGACTATTAGCAAGACATTAACGAGTTAGTATTAGTACTAAGATCTTGCATATTTTGCAATAAAAGATAGGTAGTTAGTTGTCGCTAAGTCTATTCTAACAAAGCAGCTACTTGATATTGGAAATAAACTCATAGGTAATAGAATCACTGTACGTTCAACACATTACAATTCGATGTCTTCTTCTTTAAAACCCACCGGCTTATTAAACGTATTAGTTAATACTGTGCTAATACTATCGATACGTTTAATAGAAGTGGCTAGCACATAGGGTTACCATCCGTCCGGATTAGTCCGGACATGTTCGGACTTTTGGACTATCGTCCGGACTTTGTCCGGCTTCGTTATTTGTCCGGCTTTTTAAGATTAGGCGCTATTGTAGGTACTAGAAAAGACCTAAATAGCAGTAGTGTTCGAAAGAGAAGTCCGTCTGGATCTGTCTGTGAAAATGTCCGGACTTTTATTGAAATGTCCGGTTTTTTGTCAGGACTTTTCAAATTTTGTAATGGTAACCCTACTAGCACATCGCTCTGCAAAATAATAAAACACAGTCTTATAATTGGTTTAAAATACCCAGTTGGGTTCTAGGTTCATTAGTTTTGCCTTGCACAATAATTTTCATCCTAGTACCTTGTTCTGGTCATTATGTGGGTGGTCGGCCAGAATGTTTTCTATCGCATCGCCACGTAACCTTATCGCCACCATAATATCTTTAGAAATCATGAACTAATAATACCATTCGCCGCTGGTTCACGTTGTAAACTTAGGGTACCTAAGCAGACTATGTATCTCAGGTCTATGTATTCCATTTCATGATGAGAATATTATCCATCCATTCTTATCAAAGACTTGTGTACCCGGGGTAAATGGGCACATTAAAAAAGTTAAAGAAAAAAAGATTTAATCAAAAAAGTGTTCATCAGAGGATGATATATGAATATTATTTCTTTAAATTTTTCTTTATGATTTCCAACAAGCCTTAAATTTTCTGAACATTTTTATAATGGATAAGGAAGCGCTTGCCCGCTATCACGCTTGATGCCTTTATTCCATCCAGTCCTACTATTAGTTCGATAGTCGAACTGCTTGGATATTTTTTTTCCAAATTGTTAGACTGGCGGAGATGATCGAACTATTTGGACATTTTTTTCCAAATTGTTAGACTGGCGGAATCGAATTTTTGATTAACAGTATTTTTCAATCACTTTTTGTTTCCTTCGTAATAGAAACGTCTCCATTCCAAAGTACCAGGAACACATAAATATGAAGAAGGTTAATTTTTATAATTGACAAAGAAAACTTGTTGTCTTGAGTTATTCCCATCCGATCCCCTGCAACCGATCCCCTGGTGGATCGGTTTTATTTTTAATTAAGTACTTACATATTAATTTATTTTTACCCACGACGGACGGAACGGAACGGAGTCGGTATATGCGTTTGGGGTTAGAGGTTGTGCGTTTGTTTGTTTGTTTGTGTGTTTGTCGGTTACCATTTTTTGTAGGTACAGTGGTACTGATGTTCAAAGCTGATTCTGTGATATTTATTTATTTCATTAAAAATAATTGCTCAATAAATTAATATATGATTTTCATACTTCTTTTTCTTCTGACCTACCTTTTCTTGGTTAGAAATACAATGAGGGGATCCGTTGGGAATAGAAAACTATAAATAAGGGGATCGGTTGGGATTTTTAATTTTTGGTGGATCAGTTACAGGGATCAAATGGGAATAATTCGTATAAAAAACATCTCTAAAGTACCAGGATCACACCTTTGGGATCACATTAAATCTGGTATTTGTCAAAACAGACTTGTACTATTATGTATTCTGTGAAAACAGTTCGATTATCTCCGCTAGTCTAACAATTTGGAAAAAAATTGTCCAAATAGTTCGATCATCTCCGCCAGTCTAACAATTTGGAAAAAAAATGTCCAAGCAGTTCGACTATCGAACTAATAGTAGGACTGGATGGAATAAAGGACCGAATGGTAAGCAATGGTGTGATCTACGGTGAAACGCGCTTGCCTAGTTATCTAGATAAAATAACAATATAATGTACGGTTATTGTGCTTCAATTAGCTAACTAAAACCACAGATTAAATGATATAATCCTCCACACTTACGTAAATCGTAGCGACACTGATGGACGCGATAGTAACCACGCCTAGTTTAGCCATATCAAATTATATATTTATCTCGTAATTGTTTGGACCATCTACGTGTGATCTGTATGATGATGGAATTATTTTTAGCTTCGCTGGTTTTTGCGAACTGTTAAAATGCACCGGATATGAGCACTGTGGTCTCAATGGATTATTTAAAGCGTGCATTATGTGTCATTTGTTTAATATTAAAGTCGAATGACTTTAATCTACGCTTATGTTTAAATTTCAATTTCTTTCAAAATAAAATAAAAAGTTCTCAACCTCAGATCATAAGATGCAATGGGTAGAATGGCTGCTCTAGAGCCCTTCGCCCCATTGCACAACGCAAGAATGTACCCACTGACCCAAAATCTCTCTTTTTTTTACCAAAGATTCTTTGCAAAGATTCTTTCTAAACAAGCGCGATTCATCGTAGATTGAATCATCGCTTACCATCAAGCGTGATAGCTAAGCACTGATAGCTGTCAAGCTCTTACCTATCATAAATAATTTTGTTTTATATTATTCTATTTTAATTACACATAATTTATATATATAATAAAATACACACATAATTTACTTTTTTTTTAAATTTGATAGAATAGATAAAACTCGGTAGCGGTAGTGACTCGGTAGCTCAGTGGTCAGAGCATTGGACCGGATATCCAAAGGTCGCGGGTTCGATTCCCGTCCGAGAATTGATCTGTACCTTGATTACGTAAAGCTGTTGCTAACAATTCTCGATTGAAATCGATTGAAAGCGCAGTTGTATTGCTGCTTTAGTTAAGATAGTTGTCACATTGGTTCTAACTAAAGCAGCAATGTAACTGCGATTTCTGTCAAAGTTGATTGCAACAAAATTACAAAATCACCCCCCTGGTGCGAGTCGTATTTTTTCTAGTATATTATTTAGTATTACATTATTTACTTATTTTTTTATATATACATATATATTATATGGATACTTTACCACATAAATCACATCATATTCATTTACTTACTTACTTTTTTTATTCTAAAGTTTAATTCGTTTTAGTTTTAGTTAGTTTAGTTTTAACTACTATTCTACACTCGGCGTCAGAAAAACCGCACCTTTTTGAAAATAAGTTTAGACTTGGCCACCTGCTGTTGCTAGCTAACGTTTTATTGTATAAATGTAGATATCATAATATAATAATTGTTTGATTTTATTAACATAACAGTTACCATAATTAAACGCTTAAAGCGTTATTGCTTGCGCCGCTATAAAAGTAAAATAAAAGGGTCAATACAGGAAATGCGGGTAAATTCGCTATCGAGATGATAGAGAAAACACACTTAAAAAAGGAATTCTTAAGATGGTTACTATTGCCCATGAAGTTGCTCAAATATTGCAAAAAATGAGGCAATGTAATGTGGCTCGGAAACTGAATCTCAGTAATTGATTCCGTTCGTTCGACGAGTATTCCAATGGTTATTAGACACTGTTGGCTATGTCCGAAAGGGAAGAAACATAACAACACTTACCATTAAATTAGATAGGATTAAACTAACTTTGAAGAAGTTTTTTTTAAAAGGTGCGGTTTTTCTGACGCCGAGTGTATAAGATCGCATAGTACGGTGATGAGTACCTACTTAGTTTTATGTCACATGCAAATACCTCCTACAGTACAGTGTTTTTTGTTTTTTTTGTTGTATCTATTTTATTTACCATATTTTGTGAAACTGTGGATAACGTTTTTGGCCTAATCAGCATTGGTCTTTGTACTTATTTATATACTTTATTGTATACTATTAAGTAATTAGTTTCGGATATAAAGTGATACCGCAACAACCTGCTCCCCTCCGGATCGCAAGTTCCGTGACCTCCTTCAGCGTCATCAGCGCATCAACCGTTGACTTATTCCGACGGAACCCGAGTTGGTTGGCTAACTTTTTATTCGGAAATAAAACAACAAATAGCATAAAATATGTTCAATTACTTATCATTTATTAGAAAAAACAACAAAATATCAACTAAACAAGTACCGATTCAATATTAAATTTTATACAAACTACTAAATGAGTTTTAAAGACCCAATAATAATGGACAACTAATTAGAAACAATACAAAAAAATTAAAGATGAATAATTTACAGGTTTAATTATTTAGCAGTTGATTCGTCCAAGAATTTAGGTAATAGATACTGTATATAGGCTACTAAAACTTATAATTAATAATTTTGTTTCGTATCTTTTATTCGAAATCACAGCTCTACAACGACGTGCCATTGATTCAAGCAATTTCATGCATTTTTCTAAGTGGGATTGAATTCCATGCTTCGGACAAAAGCTTCGTAGAGTTCATTGTGACTGTAGTTACGTTTGTTTGAGACTTTCTTTTTTACAACATACTACAGATTTTCTATGGGATTTAAATCAGGGCTATTTGCAGGCCAGTCTAAGACGGAAATAAGCTGTTCCCTAAGAAAATATTTTACACTGTTGGCGGTGTGTTTAGGGTATTTATCATGCTGAAAGATCCAAAAAAAATGTTGTCAGAGTAGGGAATCATTGTCTCTTCTATAATGTTTTTGTACTGCAGTTTATCCATTGTACCTTCAATCTTTCGAACGGGTTCCATTCCACATCCAGAAAAACATCCCCATACCTTGATATTGCTGCCCCCGTGCTTGACTATGCTTCTAGTGTATTTGTTACCGTTAGAGTACGGAACCCGTTGATCTGCAGATTAACTAGTGAATCTGCAGATTAACTGGTCAAGTCAGTTAAAGTGCAGAATTTTTCTTAAAATAGATGATTTCATCTGCAGATTAACGGATGCTACACCGTTAAAGTGCGGAATACAGTGAGTGAAATAGCCAAGGCTTTCGGAAATTGAAGTAAAAGACCTACATTGAAAGTTTATTTTACAAAAACTTCGTTTCTGGCGCTTCGCCGGCCGCTCCCGCGGGCATATTCGTAAATACCCGACGCGTTATCCATTCGGGAAGATTCGGCTGCGTGGTAAATAGCAGACGTGTCCGACTAACGCGTCTGCTGTTTTCAAGAGCCAGAATTGCTTTGTAAACAGCAAACGTACCGCGTCAGTTATTATAATAAAAGAAAATATTTCTCTGTTGTCTGTTATAAAAAAAATACCTCGAAATTTAAGGCTCACGCTACGCTGCGCTTCGCGCTCGCCTTAAATTTCTAACCTAACCCGGGACCTACAGGAATAAAGCAGTTCGATACGATCGATCGTCGACACGTCAGGTCAAATACGATTATAAAGTTGCAGTTGTGCCCCCCCCCCCCCCCCCCACTTTTGTGTCTACCTTTTATGTTATTACTCATTTTCTTTAATAACAAAACCTGTTTCCGTACTTTAACTGATCCTTGGTCGTTAATCTGCAGATTAACTAGTTAAAATGCGGAAATCGTCTATTTAAAAAAAATCTGCACTTTAACTGACTCGACCAGTTAATCTGCAGATTCACTAGTTGATCTGCAGATTAACGGATTTCCGCACTTTAACGGTGACATATTTATAATTAATAGCATGGTTTATTGGACGTTTAATGTAGCGCTTGAAGTCTGAATTTACCATTTTTATTTTAGTTTCATCTGAGAATAAGACTTTTTTCCAATCTCGCACCGTCCAATTGACATTATTTTATACTTTTATTTTACAGATGAATGTGACATATTGCTGCTTTTCTTTGGTACGTTTTTATTTGTGCCAAAACGATGTAGCAATGTTCTGTCAAATGAAAGCGATTGCAATAGATTTTTAGTGTCCGGGCACGAAAACTGCGACGGCGGAGCGGCAGCGGGGCGGCGCGACAGCGGAGCGGCGGCGATGCATTCAACAGTATGGCACAGTATGGAGACGCGCACGAAACGGGCGATGGCAGAGCGGGGCGACGAGCGATGCACGGGCGGGAGGAGAGCGACGAAAACAAATGAACAAACTAGTTGGATTTGGTAGCCCGCGATTACAGTAGTGTTGTGTTGAATAATATAATAGTGTCTGTTTGATTACTAGGTAGTACCTATTTATTCAGTATGGATGTCGGCATCTTGGACATCATTTAAAAAACACAAGATGAGCAAAGAATCCGGTTTTGAAACTAGTTAACGCCTATACTTAGACCTTTTTTCGGTATTGATTTAACAAGAAATTGTTTCCATAGCAACATCACATTTGACACATCAATAGAAATAAAAAAAAATAAGAAGTTACTTTAGTGGTATACCGTGGTCCTACCAGTAGGTCAAATCGGTAGGTCCACGGGCCCTTAATGGTATTTAGCCCATCTGTCACAACACTACTAGCGCGGCTGACCGACCGCTATGTTTCGTGCCCACGTTCTCATCGCCCCGCCCCGCCGCCGCTCCGCTGCCGCGCCGCCCCGCCACCGCTCGGCCGCCGCCACTTTCGTGTCCGGACACTTAGACTAAAAAGTGACAGTGACATGTGTGAGCTCAGACTATACAACAAGTACTACTGAGTGAAAAAGTATGCTCACATTTTTATGGGTTGACAGTCCAGAATTATTATTTTTCTAATTAAAAAATTGTTTAAAAAAAACAAAAACCGACTTCAAAAACTTACCTCTAAGAAATAATATTCGTAATAATAAAAACACGTCTATTGAAGTCGGGTGGGGCTGGAGTACAGATTCCTTTTTTTATTCTAAAAGCCCCATCCGACTTCAATAGATGTGTTTTTATTACTACGAATATTATTTCTTGCATTTTAGAGGTAAGTTTTTTGAAGTCGGTTTTTGTTTTTTTAAACAATTTTTATTTTTTTATTTTTAGTGTAGGTACCTTGTAGGTCTATTATTTAGATAGTAAAATAGGCTCAGCCAAACGTGAGATAATTGCGAAGAAACATACTTACATACATAGGGGTCAAACTGAGAACCTCCTTTTTTAAGTCGGTTAAAGAACTACACAGATATCCCTCTTCTAACAAAAAAATAATTATCTTTTCAGTTCATAAACAAAGAAGTAATACGACCATTATCATCGAAGTAATTCACACAAAATCATACTATTTTCGTGCTTTTTTCAAGATTACTTGAAAATTACTTAACTGATTTCCAAATTTTAAAAAATGGGACCAAGTTGGGAGTTTACCTAATGTAATAACGTTTTAATAATTTCAATCGGTCCAGCCGTTTTCGAGTAATCGGTGTACATACACAAAAAAAAACAAATATACAGACGAACAGAGAACTTCCTCCTTTTTGGAAGTCGGTTAATAAATTACCAACATCACGTATTTCGGAGGAAAGAAAATGGCTATTAAATATTAATAATGCGACCATGATATAATGATCATATTTTAAGCTGAAATAATTTTTTTAGCATAGGTAGGTATGTATGAGTACATGAGCAATTTATGACCTCTTAAAAAAATGTCTGCCCTAATCTCGTATGTTTTCCTCGAATCCATTACGACTTACGATGAAAAAACTAACTTAGGTAGATAGGTACTAAGGTACCTACTTATAGAATTTATCACCAAAGTTACTGGAGGTCGGTCTTAATATCAACGATTCATTGTTCTGAACAAAGTTTCAAAATCAAAGTTCAGAGTTCCAATCCAAAACTTTTAGTTGATTGCTTCAGTTAAATTAAATTAATTCCGACAAAGCCCGAAAAAGTTGGTTAGTATTACAATATCCGTTGAAATCCTTTATAAAAAGGTAGGTAAGTATCGGAGGTAATAAATTTTTGATTGCTAAGAAGAAAGTGAATTGATTACAATAAGTAGTATTTTCGTCGAGTTTACAGTTAAATTTTCCCTCGTGAAAAGGCTATTTATTTTTTGTTAAACTTTAAACTAAGTTTGGGTCAAGTTGAATGACTTTTGCACTTACTCTCTGAGTAGGGTTGCCAACTTTTTTTACAAAAATAAAAAGTGTATTAAGGTCGGAAAAAGAAAAATAAACAGTATTTTAGAAAAAAGTACAGTATTTTATATTTTTAGTGTTTTTAATACTTATTTCTTAGTTTTTCTCGCACAACTTATCAATTTTGTGTCACTTTTAAAAGAGTCTCATTATATTCGATCATGTAAGAAACGAGGTCTGCGCTGCACCGCGGTCCGCGCGCCTATAACGTAGTTTGGGCGTTTACTTTATAAACATATCTATGGATACCAGTAAAACTTGCTGAGAACAGGATTTTTGTATACTTTTTGTTTGTTTAACAGTAACAAGTGTAATGCAGTGAAAAACAGTATATACTGTTTTTAACAATATAGTGGGCAACCCTATCTCTTAGTCGTAAGTTAAGAGCGCGTAGTTTGAACCATAGACTTAGAAAATTTTTCGCTAATGGTTTGAACAAGGGCACTGCTATTGTAAAAAATCATAGTACATACTTAAAGTTTAGTATAATGCAGTTTTTTTTCTAAAAGTAGCCACTTTGCGCAAAAAAAGCTCTATTATACTAAACGATAGGCTAGAAAATATTGTTTAAAGTACGACAAAGCTTCTCCGGAGTGGACTAGGTATACAGAGATAATTTCACAATTTCGTCTTTTAAGCACTAGCGGCCGCCCGCGGTTTCAACCGCGTGGTTCCCGTTCCCGGAAGAAAATCGGGATAAAAACTATTCTATGTTTTAATCAAAGCTATCTACTATCTGTGTGCCAAATTTCAACCAATTCCGTTTAGTAGTTTTTGCGTGATTGAGGAACAAACATCCAAACCCACAAACTTTCACATTTATAATATTAGTAGGATAGTAGGATTATGGTTTTTTGCAATGGCGGCGCAGACTAATTTGTCACAAAACAATCTTGACGAAACACTCGCCCTTACTCGTTAAAAAATAATAATACCTATCCACCACCCATAGGGACCACGGGTCACCCATTTATCCCTTCACGACCCCTTCATTGTCCTATTTGGTAAACAATTTTCATCCAACTCTATTGAAATAATCACAGGGTAGTGGAAAGAAACGAATGAATTAATGAAATTGTTAATTTACAATTTGATTTATTAAGAAAACATTTTCTTTTTAAATAAACTGTCCAAAACTGTTTGCCAATTATACGACAAATAAGGATAAACAGACTTTACATTAAGGTGGTACCCTGAGCGAAAGTGGCGCTGCGGTGAATTTTATTTAATACTAGCGGCCGTCCGCGGTTTCGCCCGCGTGGTTCCCGTTCCCGTGGGAATATCGGGATAAACAGTATCCTATATTTTAATCTAGGCTATCTACTATCAGTGTGCCAAATTCCAACCAAATCCGTTTAGTAGTTTTTGCGTGATTGAGGAACAAACATCCAAACAATTAGTAGGATTATAAATTCTAATACACAATTTAAATACATGTTAGACGTGAAATTTTTAGGGCCTACAATCTAGTATTTTTAGACGGTATCGTTACAATCCCTCATAGTCACTGCTAGAAGTAGATAGCAAAACTGCTAAAAGTGGCCGTTTTTGACACATTTGCTATCTAATTCTACGAATGACTACCAGGGCATGTGATACCTTCTAAAAATACTAGGCCATGGGCCCTAAAAACTTCACGTAAAACATTATTAAAATCTTTTTCTATTAATAACTTATTTAATTAAATCCTCTGAGGGCGCCATTTTCGGTCATACAACCGCCTTAAGGTGGTTCGTCAAACTCAGTAGCGCCACCAATGGAAATAAATCAATTACGTTTTATCAAAGGCTTAGATTAAAAGTTTTGATAATTTTGCGCAAATAGAAGCTAAATGTGGCCACTTTTGGCAATATCGACATTCATAACTTATTGCTTGTATTTGAGGCCATGAAAAAATATTTAAATATTGCACTTTACTCTTCCATTTGCGCAAAATAACTAAAACTTCTATTCTAAGCCCTTGATAAAACGCAAATGATTTATTTCCATTGGTGGTGCTACTGAGCTTGACGAACCGCCTTAAGTAATTGTCTAGACCACACTTAGCTGTCTACAATTTCCAATCAACTACTACCTTCTTCAGCAAAGTATCAAAGCAAACAGCCGAGTTCAAATTAAGGAATCACAGGTATGCTGGACAAGAGGACTCTGTAGACACGTAGCAGGAACATCTGTCGTGAAAAAAAACGCGCGTAGGTACCCTTAGCACGAACAGCTATCGAACAACATCCTTACTAATATTATAAATGCGAAAGTCCGTTTGTTTGTTTGTTTATTTGTTTATTACGCCTTCACGTCATAACTACTGAACCGATCATCATGAAATTTTGCATACACGTTCTCAGGGGTACAGAGAAGGACATAGGGTTTTCATCCCGAAAAACAATATTGATCCAGAGGGATAGCAAAAAAAAACTTTCCACGCAGACGAAGTCGCAGGCGGCCGTTAGTTCTTAATAAAACACGTCTATTAAACTCCGATGGGGCTGGAAGACAACTTATTTTTTTGTTATATTTCTAAAAGCCCCACCCGACTTCATTACACGTGTTTTATTAAGAATATTATGCGTAACTAATGATTTGAATATTATTTCTTGCTTTTTAGAGGTATTTAATTTTGAAGCTGTTTTTGTTTTCAGGTTTTTGAAGGAGGTTTTTTTAAAGCTTTTTTATTTTCAACTTTTTAGTGATAGGTATGTAAGTTTGTAAATATTTTTTTACTTTATGCATTATTTTCAATGGTAAAATGCCCACAACTCAATTTCCAAATTCACGCTGTTTGTTTTTGAGGAGTTCCGTTGTGTCTTTGTAGTCCAAGTCTAGTCCAGAACATTGCATCGCAGACCATGGTTTGGTTTGTTTTGGATTATCATAAACCTACCAAAATCTAAATCACTTTACATATACTATTTGACTTTAAGGAGTTCCCTAGTGCACCTTCAAAGTTCAAAGTTCAATACCGATGAAATTAATATGCGACCTTTCAAACAAAAAATAATCATCTATATAAATCGGTTTATAAACAAAGATGTTATGTCCGAAAATCCGTAAAAACACGTGTGATGGCAAGCTACATAATTGATATTTTTCAGGATTATGAAAAACTACTTGCTAGATTTCTGTAAAATTTTTCATGGGACCCACAAACTGTGTTATTTGAAATAAAAAAAGAATTGTATAAATCGGTTAACAACTGACGAAGTTATGGTAAAACATACATAAAAAAAATAGTCGAATTGATAACCTCTTTTTTTGAAGTCGGTTAAAAAATAACGCGCGTAAAAAAAAAAACGATAGTGTAAGTTGGTGTAACCACGAGGTCGGGTAAATTTGTATGAGAAATTAGGTACAGCACCATCTACCACCGAAAAGCGAAAGGAAATTTATTATCAACAATATTCCATTCCTAGATGATGGAAGTTTATTATAGACAATTATTACGCTATCGAGTAATTTTACGCGCGTTTTTTTCTCGATCGATGTTCGTGCTAAAGGGCTCTTCACCGATCAATCGGTTTCCTCGAATCGTCTATCTTCATTAAGCTTTCCTGTGTTAATTGGAATCTGATTCTGCGAGCAAGTTCGCAAATATTTTGCTTCTGCAAAGCATCGCAAATATTTATCAAATGTTTAGTAAATTGTCTTCAAAATCTATCGCAATCGCTTTCATTTGACAGATGGATGTGACACATTGCTGCATTTCATTGGTAAGTTTTTATTTGTGCCAAAAAGAAGCATCAATGTCTTACATTCTGAAAGCGATTGCGATAGATTTTGAAATTTTATTAGACAATAGAAAGGCAGACTGTACAAGGTGTTTGAAAATAGCCATAAGGCCGCCGGCCGCCCCGGTAGCGATTATAATTTTTTAAGTAATTGACGCTCATTGATCCTTTAAGTGTGTAATTGAAGCGATTTTCCATTTCTCCAACAATGGCACTGACGTACAAATTGACACTCGCAATAGGGAATATGCATCAATTTTTTTTTATCAAAATCAAAACTATAATGCGTGAGAAAATCAACTGTAATATTAAAACTTTATTCTTACGTTTTTTTCTCGTGATATAGTTACTTGAAGTTAGCACGCAGCAGCAACCGCCGAAAACGCTCCATACAAAACGGACATGATATTATGACGTCACATATCACGTTTCAGGCGCGCGTTTACTATGGAGATAGCCAAGAATTTTCAATTATTTTCAATTATCTCCCTAAATTTTGCGTTTAAGTACATATAAAAAATGATTTCTTATTCGATATTCTATACTTATGACTGTTAAGTGCATTAAAATCGTGAAAAGTGAAAAAAAAATTGTTATTTTTCCCTGATTTCATCGTGAGATAAAACTAAAATAATAGGTTATTATTTTTTATTTTTCTGTTCCATCACGTTTTTATACGTGTCCGAAGCGATCAAGCTCAAATTTATCAAAATCGGTGACTTATGCATATTCCCTATTGATCGCTACCGACAGCCTTTCTAAATCCAAACGATAATAGGGTACCATGCTTAGACAACCCAGGAAAATTACAAAAAAAAAATCTCCCCTTTCGGGCCTCACGTGATTAATGGACGACCATGTCAGGTTGGACTATTCTAAATATCCTAATCGGCTATCCCAATCAGTTGGGATACCTACATGTTTTTTTTTTCCACTCTTCCCAACTTGTGTGTGGCAAAAAATGGGGAGAGTGAACAAAAAATTCCATGTATCCCAACTGATTGGGATGCCCAATCAGTTTGGGATATTTGGAATAATCTGTCAGATTGCTTTTCACTTTCCACCTTCCCTAAAATAAGTGGTAAATCAACACAAATATACATACTTACAATTTTATTGATCATTAAAACCAATAAAGCTATACTGTATTAATAGCTATTTAACAATCAATTGGAGCGTAAGAGAGGCCGATGTTTTTGAGTTCACAATCTTCCTCCATCAAATCTTTCAACAGTAGTTTCTTTAAGGCCGTGCGTCTGACCTGTAAAATATTTACTTTTTAGGCTACGATTCTAAATAAGAAATCTAATGTTTTTAGAGTAAAAGCTTCGTTCAATCATAGCTTTACCAAGTTATTTGCGTATTATCTTGACTTTTAAACGCAATTCTTTAGAGTTTTAATTTTAACTCAATAAGATAAATTATTATACTCTTCAAAATTCTTTATCGCTACGAAAACGCTACGAGACTGCTACGTGACCGCTACGACACACCAACGACTTAAGTTATACATAGGTAAGTGGATCGGGCTATCGAGCGCAGTCATGGACGAATATTAATTCGTCCATGCCCATAGTATGAGTACTTGAGTAGGTAACGTTTTTGCACCACACTTGACGTACAATGCGGTTAATTTGACAATGTACAAAAACAACGGCAATTTCAGAGTCCATGTGTTGTGGTTTTTTTTAGTACAAAAGGCCGCAAACTTTTCCAACTATAGGTACTCTGTGCGCACCATGCCTTCTTGTGTGAAGTTCCATTCCATTTCAAATTTATACATACAACGCGGTCAAGTTTAGTTGCATTTTCTCACTACATAAAAGTGCAATATACGGCGTTTGGTGATCGAGGGATATCCTTTGGCAGGATGCACCTTCTGAACCCTTGGATCATTTTAAGTAGGGGGGGAGCCATCTTGGATTTTTGTATGAGAGGGAGATAAAATACAATAGTATTTGATTGAATCAGGCGTCACTTGGCGGAAGTCCCAAACCATTTTGAAAAAAGAAATATATGTAGCTTACTTCCGCAAACAATATATGCAAGATGCACCGCCCGCCCGCCCGCAATAATATGCACATGCACACCACAAAATATAAGTGCACAATACCTGCATTTAGCAAGACAGCAACACACCTTGCACCTTCACCAATTAGGCTACTCTACACGTGTTTCGCCCCAACCCGGGGCATCCTCAGGAGTTAGATCGTGCGTAAACCAACACCGAATGAGCAACATTGCCTTCCGACACCGTATTTATTCTCTTCCTCCCCACTCCGCACCGAGTGACTGACAGCGTTTGAAGAATGTTGCCAGTTTCAAATAAAAAGGAAAAAGGAAGGAAAAATGATTTTAATTTAAATTGTGTTTGTTATTTAATGTATATCAATTTATTTGTACACAATTTAAATTAAAATCATTTTTCCTTCCTTTTTCCTTTTTATTTGAAACTGGCAACATTCTTCAAACGCTGTCAGTCACTCGGAGAGAGATTTTTACACAAAAACAAATTAGACATTGAAAAAGAAAAATTGCGAAGCACAATGACTTGTACTGTTATTGTATTCTGTGACAGATCAGTGCAGTGTTAGTCTGTGGTGAAGCGCACACATACGCAAGTCGTGTTGCAAGGTGTGTTGCTGTCTTGCTAAATGCAGGTATTGTGCACTGATATTTTGTGGTGTGCATGTGCATATTATTGCGGGCGGGCGGGCGGTGCATCTTGCATATATTGTTTGCGGAAGTAAGCTACATATATTTCTTTTTTCAAAATAAAATACAATATTTTTTTTGTAAGTATGGAATTCGATTTTTTTTAAACCCATCGTCATATCGAATGAAAGGGATTTTAGAGCTGATTCCAAATATATAAGGTCCTTCTTAAATAGTGCACATAATTTTAAGGGGTCAAATGTACTCATGCATACAAACAACTTTTACTATAGGTACCAACATTGAAATCGCGAAAAAAAAATCAGCTGTTCCATACATTTTGATCTATTCGATTTTAAATTTTCTATGGACCAGCTGATTTTTTTTTCGCGATTTCAATGTTGGTACCATAGTAAAAGTTGTTTGTATGCATGAGTACATTGACCCTTGAAAATTATGTGCACTATTTAAGAAGGACCTAAATATAATATTATTACATTGCATATAATATTATTTATTACATTATATGCCGCGTAGTTCCCGGTAAAGAATAGGGCTACCCCATCTCATCCCGTGGGTGTCGTAAGAAGCGACAAAGGGAGTTTTTTTTGCATGTCGAGTATGAAAGATGATATCGACTGTGGAAAGGAAAAAATGCTAAAGCGCCACTTTGGCCATTATGAGTTATATATATCATTGGATAGCGCTTTTTTTTCTGCGTCGATCTGTCTAGGTTTCAAAGCAATCGGAGCACTTTTTTGGCGCTTTAGCATTTCTAAAATTCAACGTTTTTCACAAATTTACGCTGTCAATATGACTAAAGCGACGTATTTTTATTATTTTTGTAACAAATGTAGCATAAGAATTTTTATCCGGTCCACCTTTATTTCATTTGTACCACTTGAGCAATTTTCGTTTATTCAAATTTGAAAAGTAATGGTGATTTAGTAATTTAAGCATTTTATAGACTACAATGGTTTGGCGCTTTAGCAAAACATCATTGGTTTAAGAAGTAAGAACGGTTGGCGCTTAAGCAATTTTTGCTACCTGTTTGTGTTATTATTACTCTAGTGCGTTAGCGAAAATACTACTCTCAGATTTATTGATGCAACGTATATTACAATGCAGAAGTCATAATTTGACATTATTTCGATTAACTGAAACATAGTAATACTGTAAGGTTTCATTTTATTTTAATAAACGTAAGGCTTTATCATATCCTAAATAAAAGTAGAATTTCAATTTCTTGCACTGGCCACACTGAAACAGCGTGGCTCTTGGAGTGGGGGGAAACGTATAAATTTGGCGCGCAGCCAGGCTGGGGACTTTTTCCGATCCTGGCAGTGGAGCAGAGCAGAGGTGGAGCAGCGGTCGAGTGCAGCCTGGTGCGGTTGGGTGCGGCCTAGTGGACATCGCTTCGAACACCCTTCCATCAATAGAAAATTAGATTTGGATTATTAAGGAAGTCTTAGGTAACGATGTGAATAAGTTTTGAACAACGATGTGAATAAGTTTTACGTGCAAGCTAATAAGTTTTGACAATATAATAAGTTGAAGACTACAACGGCCTATCATTTCTGAGATACCTTATATCTCAGAAGTGGGTACGCAACGCAACTACAAACTGTAAGTAACGCCTACAATATAAGTCGCAAACGGTTATCAAATTTCTAATAGACTTGTACTATTAGTTATTCTGTGCCTATAGTGCTTACTCGCTTAGATATACATGCTACATGCAATTTATTTTAACTTTAATTTGTTTTTGATGTTTTTATGCAGGTTATTTACCACGTGGCAAGTTTTAACGAAGTGAACACGTGGCGGGTTTTCAAGTTCCGATAAAGCGAACACGTGACGGGTACCAACATTTTAACGAAACTACCACGTGCTTCGACTAAAATCTTGTGATCCTTAAGGCTCGGTTATGCGAAAACATTTGTCTGTCTTTTTCTTTTACGTGTTACGTATGGAAAAATAACCTCACTTCTGCACTTTTCGATGTTTTTCGTTGTTATTTCATCATTATCTTTAGCACTTTTGATGATATTCTGATTTTTTTTTTACAATCATCAGTGAGGTTTATACGTAATTTAATACTTATTAGTAGATAATCTTTTTAGCTTGTCGTATGTTTTTTTTTTGTGCCTACAACTTAACGTTTTCAATATAAAAATATTAACCCGCAAACCATGTTTTCTTATCATGGACCCTTAACTTAAAGCATAATTATGTAATGAGTTTTTGCTGGTAGTATAAAGTCCTTTTTCGTAATAGATTATCACAAGCTGCTAGCATAATGCATGACCCCGATAAATACCTGAAAGGTTTGCATTGAAGAAAATTATTTTATTTTAACTTTGATTTGAAAAACCAAGTACCTTCAATTTAGGCACTAGATATTTTCTTTTAAATAGCAATTAGTAAACGCCTATAAGCTATTTCATGATCCAATTCGCCATACAAATCCTTTTGTTTTAATTATTTTTGAGAGAAAGTTATTTTAAATACTTTGTAGATTCTATACCTGTATGAATGTAGATTGAGGGAGTACTACAGGGGGAGGAAGTTTCGTAATTTTTGCAATGAAACTAATAGATTTAGAGATATTTCGATTTTTATTTCCTTGAACAAAGCTGGTGTTAACATAATTTAATCTTTCTATTTCGAGCACCTGGACATGAACAAAGAAGACCAAACGCAAGCTCAACATGAATCGGAGAGACCGGTTCGCTCACGTTCTCGGCGAAGCTACTCCAGGAGCAGTAACGGCAGCTGCCACAGCCGCCGCCCGATGGAAGCGGAACGCAAGCTGGAGCGGGAGCGGGAGCGGGATCGAATACGCCGCATCGAGCAAGACCTACAGTGCAACCAGGATCAGCAAGGGCGAAGAGAGACAACAGCTGTGAGAGGCACCAGTCGCAGTCGCCGGAGCCGCAGCCGCAGCAGGCTGCCGAGTGCGGGAATGAGTCCTGAGCGTCGCAGCCACCGCTACTACAGCCGGCCGACGGAAGACAGCAACGGGAGGCGTCGCGACGCGGCGAGCGTCGGTCTTCCCGCAAAAAGGTCATGTAGTCCTACTTTTTCATCTAAAGATGTGATTGAAATTATAAAATCCATTAAGGATGTTTTGCCAACCCAGCCCTTAAACAGTAACAAAAATTTAGATACTAAAAATATTATTCCTGAGTTCAATCCTTCGGAAAAGAATCAAAAGATAGACGTTTCGCTTAAAAAGGTTAATGAATGTGCGAAGGTTTATGGCTGGGATGAAAAGACAGTTGTACATTTTGCTATGCAGAAACTAGCAGGGCTAGCTAAGACTTGGTACGAGAGTTTAAATTCGATTTTGTTCACCTGGGATGAGTGGCAAGTGAAGTTAACGAATGCCTTCCCAAGTGAACAAAACTATGGTCAGTTGTTAGAAGACATGTTGAAGCGTAAGAGTAAGCCTACTGAATTGATAGAGGTATATTTTTATGAAAAGCTAGCCCTGCTAAACCAATGTGAAATCATAGGTAGACGCGCCGTCGATTGTATCATTCACGGTATCAGCGACAAAACTATGAAGTCTAGTGCCTTGGCATTACGTTGCCAGGAACCCGATCAGCTTTTAAGATTTTTGCTAAGCAACAATAAGGAGTTTCCTGTTCAGCAGTCATTTAGGGATCGTTTTTTTAATTCAGGGGAAGACAAACAAAGTAATAGGCCCACTGGAATGCCAAACCAGATTTTATTTTGCTATAATTGTAGGGAGAAGGGCCATCCGTGGACTAGATGTACGAAACCTTTGATTAAATGTAGTAATTGTAATAAAGTAGGACATAGGTCAGAAACCTGTAGAAGTAAGCGCGAAATAACGCCAGCAAAGCCAGAGTCTGTACCAAAAACCATGAGCATAACGAGTTGTAATCCTTGTAATAAATTTATTAAAAAGGTATATGTTAATGGTATTCTGTTAGAGGCATTTGTTGACCTTGGCAGTGAGGTAACACTGATACGGAAGTCTGATTTTGCTCGTCTTGGCCTTAGCCATGATGGTGCTTCAACTATTATGAAAGGATTTGGTAACTGTCTGGTGCAGTCGGAAGGTTCTGCGAGCTTGACCTTGTGCATAGATGGTGTATCTGCATCGGTTCCATGTAAGGTTGTCGACGATAGGTGGTTAGAGAAGCCGGTACTTGTTGGTCAAACCTATTCAGAACAACCGCACATCGTAGTCTACAAGGATACTACCAAGTTACAGTTTCTGCACATCGACGCCGAGCTACCTAGTCTACATGTTGAAGAGAACTTCTTGGAAAGGGTTAGGATATTAGCACATTGTAACATCTATGGCGCAGCATGCGTACGAGCTGCAACAGCAACATCATTTACTGGAAGCGTAATACTGGACACCAAAATTGTAGGAAAACCCAATGAACAATATGTAGTTTGTGGAGATGTCTACCTGGTCAAGAATGGGCGCTTGTTTGTTACAGTGACACCATGTGCAATACCGTGTAGTCTACAAGAGAACTTTGTTTTTTCTAGAGCAGAAAGGGCACACGCTGTCTATAGGCTGTCGGATATCAAGACCCCAGAGAACGCATTAGAGAAAACGTCATTGTCATTAGTTGATGGATTGGATGAGAGTCAAATTCGTTTAGGTGATGCTGTTTCCGAATGTGACAAGGGCAGGCTCTTTGAAATTCTTGAACGTTATAAAGATTGTTTTGCACATAATTTGACAGATTTAGGTTGCACCAATGTTGCCGAGATGAAGATTGAGCTGAGCAGTCAGCGTCCTGTAGTATATAGACCTTACCGACTGTCCCATCATGAACGCGAGAAGGTTAGGGCGATGATAGATGAGATGTTACAGGCAGGCATCATTAGGGAGTCGACTTCTAATTACGCGAGTCCGATTATTCTAGTTCGTAAAAAGGATGGTGGTATTCGACTATGTGTCGACTACAGGTTGCTGAACTCAATCACTGTCAAGGAGCGATATCCTATACCTGTTATAGAAGATGAAGTAGCTAGGTTATCGGGGCAGGCGTGGTTCATCACGCTCGACCTTATGTCTGGGTACTACCAAGTGCCGATTTGTGAACAAAGCAAGCAGTTAACCGCATTCGTGACACCGGACGGTCAATACGAGTATAATCGTATGCCGTTCGGCTTAGCGAACGCGCCTGCGGTATTTCAGAGAATGATGAACCACGTCCTTGGCCCAGTTCGTTTCGATAAGGCTACTGTATACATTGATGATGTTTTGATTTTTGGTAGGGACTCATCGGAATGCCTAGACAGGTTTGAAGAAGTTCTGGTTTTGTTGAAAAAGGCTAACTTAAAGTTGAACTTGCCAAAATGCACCTTTTTACAGAATACAATTAATTACTTAGGATTAGAAATTAGTTCAGAAGGCACGCGACCAGGTAAAGCCAAAATTCAGAGCGTACAAGATTTTCCCCAGCCAAAGAATGTACATAATGCACGTCAATTTCTAGGGCTCGTTAGCTATTTTGGAAAATTTATACAAGGATTCGCTCAATTAGCCTATCCCATTACCAAACTGCTTAAAAAGAACGTCACTTGGGAATGAACGGACGATCAGGAAAAGTCCTTTCAGTCCCTTAAGGCCAAACTAATGGAGCGACCCGTGCTTAGTATTTACGATCCCACGGCAGAAACTGAACTCCATACTGATGCGAGTAGGCTAGGAGTAGGTGGTATCTTGTTACAGCGTCCACAGGGAGGTGAGGGTTCTTTTCATCCTGTAGCATATTACAGTCGTCAGACCACGCCGGAGGAAAAGAACTTTCACTCCTATGAACTTGAGACGCTTGCCGTAATTTGCGCCCTTAAAAAGTTTAGGGTATACCTTTTGGGCAAAAGCTTTAAGGTTATCACTGATTGTAGCGCACTGCGATCTACGTTTATAAAACGAGATCTTATACCGCGTATTGCTCGGTGGTGGTTGTCATTTCAAGAGTTCGATTGTTCAGTAGAGTACAGGGCAGGCACAAAGATGGAACATGTTGACGCGTTATCTAGAAACCCGATTAAAGATATTGAAACTGAGAATCCCGAGCAGTACCCTTCAGTGATGGCCATAAGCGAGGAAGACTGGTTGCTCACGCTACAATTAGGAGATTCAGAATTAAGACGAATTCGTGATGTTAAAAGTAGCAATCTAGACTCTAAAGGGGTATAATATATTAGGGACAATTACGTTTTAAAAGATAATAAACTTTTTAGGTGTATAGGGGGTGATAAGGAACAGCTTAGGTGGGTAGTCCCAAAGGGTGCGAGGTGGCAGATTTGCAAGAGAAACCACGACGATATAGGGCACGTCGGTTTCGAGAAAACTCTCGACAGAATTAAAAAAATATATTGGTTCGCGAAAATGAAGCGATTTGAAAAAAAAAATATGTCAGTGCATGTATTGAATGCGCATATGCCAAAAAGAATAATAATTCAAACGAAAGGCTACTTCATCCTATAGAGAAGGTCGCAAAACCTTTTCATACCTTGCACGTCGACCACCTTGGACCCTTTGTAAAGTCAAAAAGGGGGTACACTCACATATTGACTGTGGTAGATTCGTTCACGAAGTTTTTGTTCATTAAGCCTGTAAGAAATACGAACACACAAAACACCATAAGGGCATTGCAAGACATTTTCGATACGTTCAGGGCTCCCGATCGACTTATAAGTGACAGAGGTTCTTGCTTTACATTCCACGCATTCAGGAAGTTTTGTCTTGACCGAGGCACAAAACATGTACTGAATGCAGTGGCAAGTCCAAGATCCAATGGACAGGTCGAACGGTATAATAGAACCATTCTTGACTCTTTAACGGCACAAAATATGAGTGGGGATGACAAAGATTGGGATGATAAGCTAGGGAGAATCCAATGGGGGCTTAATAATACTTTACAGAAAACGATCGGTAGAACGCCTGCAGAGGTTTTGTTTGGTGTCGATATGAATAGCGAATTTAACCCCTCAATGAATGATGTAGTAGCTAGCAAAGTTTCTGAGGACTCTGCCTTAGCGTCTGTCCGCAGTGCCGTCAAAGACAGAATCGATAGAGCTCAGGCTACTCAAAAACGTTATTATGACCAAGGCAAAAGACCTGCACGAACTTATACTAATGGCGATTTAGTCAAAATAACAAAGGTTGCTTTTCAGAACAATGGCAAGAGTACAAAACTTATGCCATCATATGAGGGTCCATATAGAGTTGTGAAAATCTTGGGGAACGATCGATATAAAGTAGCGCCAATCCCAGGGTTTGAAGGCATGAAAAATAGACGAAAAACTACTGTTGCCGCGGATAGAATGCAACCGTGGATTCATGTAACTTCTCTAGAAATAGACGATGCCGATAATGATGCCGTTAATGATACAAGCGATGGAGATTTGTCAGAATAATAAAATATTTAAAGTTACATAAGATTGTACTTTTATATTATGTTAAGTTTTATAAGTTTTATTTTTATGTATTTATTATTAATTAATATAATAATATGACACTATATGATTTGCAATGTACTAATATATGATGTTTGTGTTGTTTCAGGTCAAGTGCGAGGAATAAGATGGATTTAGTCGGCTCGACCTGAGACAAACATATTTCATATTACGGTGAAATACATCATAGAGAAGTTTTGTTTGGATATAAGTTTTGTTGGGATATAAGTTTTGTTGGGATATAAGTTTTGTTTGGATATAAGTTTTGTTTGGATATAAGTTTTGTTTGGATATAAGTTTTGTTTGGATATAAGTTTTGTTTGGATATAAGTTTTGTTTGAATATAAGTTTTGTTTGGATATGACTTTAGTTTGGTTATATGTTTAGTTTGGATATAAATTTAGTTTGTATATAAATTTAGTTTGTATATAGAGTCAGTTTGTGTATAGTCAGTTTTGTTTGGATAAAGTTTAGTTTTGTTAGATGTTTAGTTTGGATATAAATTTAGTTTATATTATAGAGTCAGTTTGTATATAGTCACTTTGTGTATAAATTTAGTTTGTATATTAAGTTTGGAAATGTTTAACAACTGAAAGTACTTACTAGCTTGATATTATTTGTCATACCTATTTTCTTTTATTGCTTTAATTTAGTCTGATGCAGTAACGATAAATACAAGCTGTAGGTAGGTATTACATATCATATCACTGTTCCCATTTCACCGAGTGTAAGGTTCCACATGGTTCGTGTATGAGGGCATACACGTTGTTCAGGATGGTCGAGTGTAAGGTTTCATTTTATTTTAATAAACGTAAGGCTTTATCATATCCTAAATAAAAGTAGAATTTCAATTTCTTGCACTGGCCACACTGAAACAGCGTGGCTCTTGGAGTGGGGGGAAACGTATAAATTTGGCGCGCAGCCAGGCTGGGGACTTTTTCCGATCCTGGCAGTGGAGCAGAGCAGAGGTGGAGCAGCGGTCGAGTGCAGCCTGGTGCGGTTGGGTGCGGCCTAGTGGACATCGCTTCGAACACCCTTCCATCAATAGAAAATTAGATTTGGATTATTAAGGAAGTCTTAGGTAACGATGTGAATAAGTTTTGAACAACGATGTGAATAAGTTTTACGTGCAAGCTAATAAGTTTTGACAATATAATAAGTTGAAGACTACAACGGCCTATCATTTCTGAGATACCTTATAATACTAATTACTTCACGCTTCCAAGACACTCAATGGGAAGTCACCGATTTTGATGCTTCCCTGGTTTCACCCACCCAAATAATGTTGACCTCTGCACTACTCAGGTCGTCGAAGTATGGCTCTCAAACAGCTGAATAACAACCGATCACTACAGAACTTCTTAGAGCGGGTGATAAGCCAATATTAAAATCCTCCAGAAGCTTTTCAATTCCGTCATCGTTGAAGGCAGAACGCCGAAGGCATGACTCTCTTAAAGAACTACAGACCCATCTCACTTCTGAGCCATATTTATAAGTTGTTTTCGAGAGTCTTTACGAATCGTCTCGCTCGCAGGTTTGGCGACTTCCAACCTCCCGAACAAGCCAGGTTCCGTAAAGGCTTAGCGCCATGGACCACATCCATACGCTGCGGCAGGTCATACAGAAGACTGAGGAGTATAATTTGCCACTCTGCTTGGCGTTCGTGGACTAAAAGACAGCCTTTGATTCAATAGAAACCTGGGCGGTACTGTGTAGCGTGCTGCCTGTCGCTCCTGAGCTCTTAGTTTTAAGCTAGTTTTAATTAGTTTAAGTTTCTTAGGGAATAAGTATTTTTGGCCATAACTTTCCAAATTCTTTGTAAATAAGCATTTGCTTGGCAGCAATTTATTCGTCTTTTTACGGCGATTCTTATAAGGTTTGTAGTTTCATCCTTTTTCATACAATTTTATTGAATTTCATACATAAATTTCATACTTAGTGGAAAAGTGAGGTTATAATTTTGTATTTATTTTGACAGCTGCTTGTTTACAAGTGACAGCTAAGTTTATTTGTTTTTTTCAATTCTACTCACACTTCGCGTAGGTTGTCTATCAATTTATTGGCCATTCCGCTCTTTTGTATTGCTGCCGAGCGAATACACGAATTCCCATTTTGAAATGCTGTATTATTTTTCTTCTACATTTTTTCTTTCGGTTTTTCAAAATTTACTGTGAGTATAAAAGGATTGTCAAACCTATTACGTGGCTCAGTCAGTCTTCGAAATCTACGTGTCTCAGTCAGTCTTCGAAATCTACGTGGCTCAGTGAGTCTTCGGAATCTACGTGGCTCAGTCAGTCTTCGAGATCTACGGTGAAAACAAGTAGTGACCGTTCCGGGCCTTACAAGAAAGCCCGCGCCGCGAGTGTCAACTAATAGTTCTACGGGTGCTGCGAGTCTCCAACTCCTGCTGGTCAGCACCAACTATTCTACTGCTGAAACGCTCCATCTGCGGCCAGCCTCCGTTCATCTGCGCTCCATCTCCGGCCTGTCTACGCTGCTCATCCACGGTACCACTACGTCCCTTCCGCGTCCCCTCTCCGCGCGCTAGATTACGTTCCCCTGTCCCTCTGCAAGCCTCTGAAGATTCGCCACTTTCCCTATCCTCCCTCGTAGCATTTAAGTTCCTTAGCTTCTTGTCTGTTAGGTTTACGGTTAATAAATGTTAAATGTACTAGATTTCCATCTTTCTACTTGGCTCCTTAACTAGCTAGGTACAATCCTTCTACTCTAGGTAGGCTCTCTATCTTTCTTCCCCTCTTCTTTGTAACGTTACAGTTTTGGCGCCCACGAGAAAGAACCCCACTCTCTAAATTCTAAAACACCCTTCCCCAAGGTAGATAATTTTAGGCAACTTTTGGCAAACTCACACTTCTCTTCCCACACTCATAGCACTTGGCCGGGGCAACTCTCCGGTAGTGCACTACATACTTCACAATCACAGCACGTGATCGGGGCGACTCTCCGATCGTGCTTACTCTACAATCACCGCACTTGGTTGGGGCGACTCCCCGACAGTGCATTCATACATACACACTTCACACCAAACTCTACCGACAAAACTAACTCCACGTAACTGCATTTTCATTTCATCCTGTAGTTAGAAGCATCTAAATACACTATACCTTACTTTACAGGACACTGATCAAATCGCTACATACATAAACAGACAGATGCACAATCACGCTGTCCTAGTGACAGTAGCACGTATACTTAGGTTCACGAGTTTAAACTATACAATTATTTTAAGTAATTGTATAGTTATTCTTGAACCTGAGCATACATACAACTTGACTTCCAGGAGAGTATCCTGGAAAGTCAAACAAGCGCTTAAGGTACCTCGTAGGATTTCGAGTCCGACTAAGAGCCAATTTCACCATTGATTTTGAACGCGGTTTGTCAAAAAACAAGTTTAAGGCTGTCACTGTCATAACAACAAAGTAAAATTTGTTACAAAAATGTACAATTATGTTATAAACAATGCCTTGTTAAATCTTGATTTAATTTTTTTAATGACCTGGTGAAATTGATTTTGGAATAAACGGTGAAGTGGGGTATCAAACTCGACACTTAAACTACATTACGTAAAACGTGATCTTAATCGCGTTTAAAATCAATGGTGAATTTGGCTCTAAGAGGTACCGAACCACTACACTCACTACAACTACCACTCATTTATCTATCTCATCTCATCTATCTCATCTCATCTACCCATTTTAATTGGGCGACCTTAAATTTAATTTTACTTTCAAAATTTATTCTCATTAAATTTATCTCTAAATTCTATATCACTACTCTAAATTCAACTTTTGCTCTAATTATTTTGCATAGAAACCTACTTTGATAAAGGAGGATTTTATCTCTCAGTAAGGAGTTTTTATCTTTTTGCTGTTTGCCTCTTTAGGTAGGTACGTATAGTCACATAGTCACGTAGGAATTATTTGCTCTGTGGATATTTATTTCTCTGTGTAAAATGGCTCGCTTTATAAATGTAGTTTACCTTAATAAGGCGGAGTTGGTGTATGAAGTCGAAGTTAGGGGTGAAGTACCACTAGATACCATTATTAAGCTGCGTACTCAAGTTTCCAAATTATTAGAGACTCTTCCATCTGAGGAAGTCGTAGACTCCATTTTGTCACTCGACACCGATCTTCAGCAATTATCGGTTACTTTAAATTATATCGACGCTAAGATTGACCAAATCGAAGGCGGTAAACGAAATTTAATTAGAAAAATCGAAACCTTTCTGAACCATTCCTATTTTCGTTTGGATAGGATCGATATTCTCCTTTGCCCCGAAAATAGCGAACTTTACTCTAGTATTAAACAGAAATTTGACTTCTTAGAAAAAAGATTCGAACCCTTGACGTTTGAAGCTGCTGAACCAGTCCGAAAATTTGTAAGTGACCAACGTTCCACTTCTCCTCCCAATCCAACTTTGTACCCTGCCTCTTCAAACCTTCACCTTGACAGGCCACAGTCAAATCAGGCAAGTGCTCCCCATCCAGTTTCAATCAAAGAATTGAAATCCTTTTCGTTTAATGGCAAGTCATGTCCTCGTTCTTTTCTCCAGAAAATTCAGGAATTTTCTATTTCCCGCAATATCGATAAAACCACTCTTCGAAACCACGCATTCGAAATATTTACGGAAGATGCCTTACACTGGTTCCGGTTCCAATTATTTCGAAATCCGGATATTTCTTGGGATCAATTAACGGAATCCCTGATAAAAGATTTTGGTGCTCACGATTATGATTATAAGTTAATGGAAGCTATTCGTAATCGTACACAGGGCTTAGGGGAATCCATTATAGTCTATGTTTCTGTTATGTTTGGAATGTTTTCCAGGCTTTCTAGAAAATTATCTGAGCAGGAACAGCTTGATATTTTACTTCATAACATTCGTCCTTGTTATTCTACATTTGTTGCTCTTAATAATATTTTCTCGATAGACTCGCTTATAACTACTTGTCAATCTTATGATCATATGATCGATAGAGACAGAAATTTTCACGAACCGAAGCCACTAAACAATTGTGCTTCGGAATTTAATTACGTTGCAAGACCCTCTGCTCGGGCTGTACATTTTTCCCAGGACGTTTCTATCACACCTCCAGGTTCCAATTCCCGATATTCCCATCACGATAATATCGCTCCTTCAAGCAATTCCCAGTATTCCCATCGGGTTAATATTGCACCCCCAGGTAATTCCCAATATTCCCCTAGTAGTTCCACTCCACAACCAGGTTATAGGACTCCTGCTCCTGCTAGAATTCATTCACCTGTCAGACATACTTTCCAGTCTTCACCTCCTGTTGACAGTGGACTTCGTTCTGTTCCAGTTCCTTCTACAAACCGCTTTTCCGGTCAGCCTTCCGGCCCGGGTAATCATTTCAATCGTGTCGATAATGCGCCTTCCTTTCAGTCCCATCTATTCTGTGTACGTTGTAGGACTAATGGGCACTCAATTAATAACTGTGACAAACCCCGGGATCCCGTTTGTTTTAAATGTGGCTTTAAAGGTACTAAGGCTACTGATTGTCCTAAATGCAATAGGCCTTCGTCTCCAAAAAACTAGATAGCGACTTGAATAGTAGTTCTTCCCTAAATTCTAAAGATAATCAAGATTTATTAAATTATTTTAGCACTTCCATTTTTATCGAGGAAATTGATAACCAGCGTCCTTTTACCAATGTTTCCATAGCCGGTAAAACATTTTCCGGATTATTAGATAGTGGAAGTTGTGTTACTGTATTAGGTAATGATTCTCATAAACAATTTGTAAACCTTGGGTTTACTCTATTCAAGTCGTCTGCGAAAGTAATGGTTGCAAATAAAAATACTGTGAAATCTTCTGGGTATATGCTTTTGCCCATGACCTTTAACGGTTGTACTCATTTAATTAAAGCTTTGGTCTTTTCCGATATATATCCTTCCCTTATTCTTGGTATTGACTTTTGGAAGAAGTTTGACTTATTTCCTAAAATACCCTTACAAAATATTTCTTCCCAAATTAATAATATAAATAGTTCTACTGATACTCAGGTTTTATCATTTTCCCATTTGTCTGACGTTCAGAAAACTATCGCTTCTGATGTCATTGATCAATTTAAAAATATTTCTTTCGAACAGAATGGCAAGCTTGGTCGTACAAATTTAATTTGTCACAAAATTGATACGGGCAATGCCCCACCTATTCGTCAGCGTTGTTATAGACTCTCTCCAGAGAAACAGAAAGCTCTCGTGAATGAGGTGGATAAAATGTTGGATCTTGACGTTATTGAGGAATGTGAGAGCCCCTGGCTTTCCCCAGTTTTAATAACACCAAAGAAGGATGGCGATTGGCGGTTCTGCGTCGACAGTCGCAAATTAAATTCAATTACTAAAAAGGATGCTTATAGCCTTCCGTTAATAAGTGAAATTTTAGATAACCTTAGGGATGCTCGATATCTTTCTAGTATTGACATTGCAAAAGCATTTTGGGAAATACCTTTGGACCCTAATGATAGGGATAAGACCGCTTTTTATGTACCCGGCAGAGGAATGTATCGTTTTACGGTAATGCCGTTTGGTCTGACGAATGCCCCTGCTACTCAACAACGTTTAATGGATCAATTATTTACTCCAGAATTCGAAAATAAAGTGTTTTGTTATCTCGATGACATAATTATCATTAGTAATACTTTTGAAGAGCATATTTCTCTTTTGATGAAAGTTCATCAAAAACTCTCTCTCGCTGGTCTCACAATTAACTTTGGTAAAAGTCAATTCTTTCGTAACGAATTAAAGTATCTCGGGTATATTGTTGATAATAAGGGTTTACGGGCTGATCCGGCCAAGGTTCAGGCAATTTTAGATTTTCCAATTCCTACGAATAAAAGGGAAATGAGGAAATTTTTGGGAACATGTAGTTGGTTTAGACGTTTCATTCCCAATTTTAGCTCTGTAGCTTCTCCTCTTAATAAATTGACTTCTGGTTCAATTTCAAAATTTGTTTGGAATCCTGATGCTGAGGCTGCTTTCCGCAAACTAAAGGAAGCGCTTATTTCTGCTCCAATTCTTTCATGTCCTGATTTTGATCTTCCTTTTTCTGTCCATTGTGACGCTTCTAATGTTGGCGTAGGCGCTATGCTTACACAAACTCAAGGCTCTAATGAGGTAGTTATTGCTTATATGAGCAAATCTCTAAATAAAAATGAACAAAATTACTCAACAACTGAACGAGAGACTTTAGCAGTGCTCACAGCTATTGAACACTGGCGTTGCTATTTAGATAATGGCAAACAATTTACTGTTTTTACTGACCATGCAGCTCTGAAATGGTTTTTGAATATGTCCAATCCAACCGGGAGACTTGCCCGATGGGCTCTTCGTCTGTCGTGCTTTAATTTTATTTTAAAACATAAAAGGGGTAAAGAAAATGTTGTCCCTGATTTACTTTCTAGATCGAAAACGAATATGATCGAACCTATTGCTATTCCTAGTGAAACCTCAGAAACAGATCGTTTTAATAATATATTTAATAACTGTCGTGAAAACCCAGATTTATATCCTAATTTCAGTGTTCGGGATGGAAAGTTGTACCGTCGTTTTAATTCATCTGAACCGCTGAACCAAGATTTCCTTTGGAAGGAAGTGCCCCCACCTTCTGCTAGAGAAGACCTTATTAAAGCCGCTCATGGTGACGCTTCAAGTCCTCATTTTGGCATTTTTAAAACGTACAAAAAACTCTCTATTCTTTACTATTGGTCTAGTATGTTTAAACAAATTTCAAAAATTATTTCTTCTTGTGAAACGTGTTTGGCGTATAAACATTTGAACCATTCTCCTTTTGGGCCAATGGGAAAACCAAAAATTTGTTCGCGCCCTTGGCAATCCATCTCATTGGATTTAATGGGTCCTCTTCCAATGACCAGGCAAAGGAATCAATATATTTTAGTTGTAAATTGTTGCTTTTCCAAATATACACTTATTTTCCCTCTCAAACGCGCAACTACCGAAAATGTTATTTTTCATTTGGAGAACTCTGTCTTTTTTATCCATGGCGTTCCTCAAACTATTATTATGGACAATGGCTCACAGTTCCAATCTCATCAATTCTCAAATTTTCTTTCGCGTTATAATATTCCGTTCGTATCCTTTACTCCGCGTTACTGTCCACAGGTTAATCTTACCGAGCGATATAATCGTACCATCGTAACCGCGTTAGCTGCCTTAGTGGGTAATGATCATCGCTCTTGGGACAGACATCTCAGCAAGATTCAATGCGCTATGAACTCTAGTGTAAATTTATCTACGGGTTTTTCTCCTTTCTTTCTTGTTCATGGTCGGGAGTATGTTTCCACTGGCTCCCTTTATACACCAACATCTGACTTGGACGAGATAATTTTTATGCCCCGTGATATCTATGCTAATAATCTTGGGCATTTAGCATCCTACTTTGACCAGGTTCAAGTTGCTTTATATAATGCGTATGTTAAGAACACTGGTCCTTATAATTTAAGGCGCTCTTTTAAGGAATTTAATGTCGGCGATATTGTTTGGCGTCGAAATTATGTCCAAAGTGATGCAGGTGCATATTTCTCTGCGAAATTGGCACCACGTTTTATAAAGTGTACAGTTATACGTAAGCTTTCTCCTCTTGTTTATATTTTAGAAGACCAAAATGGAGCCAGAGGCAAATGGCACATAAAAGATTTTAAGTTGTAATTTTGTTTTGGTTTGTTTATTTCTGTTTGTATTTTATTCTAGTACATATGCGGACGGCAGGCACACTATTCTGTATATTTGGGCATGATTGTAATTTTTTATTCTGCATACAGGCGGCCATAGTGCACATCGTCTCTATGTTTACTCTCTGTTGGAGAGTAGCTAAGCTCTCCAGACAGAAATCAAGTATAATCTCTCTCTTTATTCTCTTTGCTGCAGAGTAGCTAAGCTCTGCAGGACAATGCCTTTTGTGTAACTATAGCACATTGGTATGAATTTGTAAATTACTGTACATATTTTATTAGCTTTGTTTTACTCTTGTAAAATTTTCCTAAGGGAAAATTTTCTCTTTGGGGGGGGGAATAATGTAGCGTGCTGCCTGTCGCTCCTGAGCTCTTAGTTTTAAGCTAGTTTTAATTAGTTTAAGTTTCTTAGGGAATAAGTATTTTTGGCCATAACTTTCCAAATTCTTTGTAAATAAGCATTTGCTTGGCAGTAGGGAATGCAATCCGGATAATCCGTTATCCGAAATATCCGGATATCCGCACATTTTTACTAGACTTTCAAATCCGGATTTGAAAATCAAATTCGGATTTTTTGAATAATAATAAATTGTTACAAAAAAATAAAACGAGCAAGTTTTTCGGAAGTATTCCACTTACGAATAGAGCAATCGAGCGAATAGCAACTGGGCGAATAGCAACTGAAGTATTTCACAGATCAACTTTCAATATTTAACAAAATTACTTAAAAAATATTGATAGTTGCTTTAAGTGGAATACTTTAGTTGATATTCGCCCAATTGCTATTCACTCAGTTGCTATAAATGGAACACTTCGTTTCTCGCACTAGCTACACGGTAGGTAGATGCTATTTTCTAGATGACGCCATTCACGCGTCTTGCTAAGGCCGTGGCTCAGCTCTGTCACCTGGCACATTAAGTCCCAAAAAGGGCGTTTGGTTGAACCTGTTCGGTCTGTCGGTTGTTCTGGTGTTCCTGCCGATACAACTCTCCTTCTTCATCGTCAATTTCGGAGTGTATTTGCAGCGTCTATCCAGACCAGTGGGTCTACCACGCAAGTGTCATTGGCATCGCTCTCTGCTTCATTTGACAGATAGGTATGACACATATCTGCTTTTCTGTGATTAGTTTTAATTTATGCCAAAAAGAAGAAGCAATGTGTGCGATGCTGATGACACTTGCGCGGTAGGGGCCCCTGGACCACCTTCCACTTCGCTTCGGCTTCGCTTCTCTTCTTGTTGATCGTACGGAGCGCGCATCTAATCTTCGTATCACTTCCATTAGTGCGTGTGGCTCGCTTGCTTCTTGTTGACTGGAGAATGTAAAATGGCCATCATCTTCTATGCGAACTTCTTGGTTGTTTTCACTGGTGCGCGTAGAGTTCTTCCCGTTGGCGTGATGACGTATAGTCTTCCGGATGGTGCGCGAGTGACACTCCTCCTAACCCCCTAAGGAACGAGTGGCTAATACGGCGGTGCGTCTCTCAATCTCTCAGGCAGTCTCAGGGCTTTATCACATTAAGTCCCAGAATTTATTTTGGGACTTAATGTGATAAAGCCCTTTATAACCTTTAACTTTGTATATTTAAAATTCACATAAACTAAACAACATTATGTTGTTTAGTTTATTTCTTTTCTTTTTGTTAGGTTCATTTGTATAATTTTATAAAGGGTCTATGATCTTTAGTTTAAGCGCTTTTTCGACGTCATAACGCGCGATTTTTCTAACGTTTCGGAATAGAACATAATGACTTCTCTACTGTGTGTTTGCACGAGCGATTTTTTTTACCGCGCGATATTTTTTATCCCGTTCCACAGTCAGTCACATTGTGTTCTATTAAAAGCTTCAGAAAAATCGCGTGATAAAACGTCATAAAAGCGCTTATGTGAACTATCGCTCACGTCACCTACTCGCAAATCGCACACAAATCATACACTGACTATTTTAATTACATTTGAGCAATAGCTAACATCATAATATTGTAGTATTTTATGACAAAAAATATTGGATTTGATAAATATTGTCCTTTTCTCAATGAAACTTACATAAATATAGGAGACATCACATTAGTGAACTTATCTTATATGGACAGAAATTATTTATTTTTATAAAAAAGAAAATATTTTTATAGAAAATCCGTAATATCCGGATAATCCGGATTTGACCAATATCCGTTCTTAAAAATCCGGATTTTGAAATATATACGGATTTGCATTCACTACTTGGCAGCAATTTATTCGTCTTTTTACGGCGATTCTTATTAGGTTTGTAGTTTCATCCTTTTTCATACAATTTTATTGAATTTCATACATAAATTTCATACTTAGTGGAAAAGTGAGGTTATAATTTTGTATTTATTTTGACAGCTGCTTGTTTACAAGTGACAGCTAAGTTTATTTGTTTTTTTCAATTCTACTCACACTTTGCGTAGGTTGTCTATCAATTTATTGGCCATTCCGCTCTTTTGTATTGCTGCCGAGCGAATACACGAATTCCCATTTTGAAATGCTGTATTATTTTTCTTCTACATTTTTCTTTCGGTTTTTCAAAATTTACTGTGAGTATAAAAGGATTGTCAAACCTATTACGTGGCTCAGTCAGTCTTCGAAATCTACGTGTCTCAGTCAGTCTTCGAAATCTACGTGGCTCAGTGAGTCTTCGGAATCTACGTGGCTCAGTCAGTCTTCGAGATCTACGGTGAAAACAAGTAGTGACCGTTCCGGGCCTTACAAGAAAGCCCGCGCCGCGAGTGTCAACTAATAGTTCTACGGGTGCTGCGAGTCTCCAACTCCTGCTGGTCAGCACCAACTATTCTACTGCTGAAACGCTCCATCTGCGGCCAGCCTCCGTTCATCTGCGCTCCATCTCCGGCCTGTCTACGCTGCTCATCCACGGTACCACTACGTCCCTTCCGCGTCCCCTCTCCGCGCGCTAGATTACGTTCCCCTGTCCCTCTGCAAGCCTCTGAAGATTCGCCACTTTCCCTATCCTCCCTCGTAGCATTTAAGTTCCTTAGCTTCTTGTCTGTTAGGTTTACGGTTAATAAATGTTAAATGTACTAGATTTCCATCTTTCTACTTGGCTCCTTAACTAGCTAGGTACAATCCTTCTACTCTAGGTAGGCTCTCTATCTTTCTTCCCCTCTTCTTTGTAACGTTACAGTTTTGGCGCCCACGAGAAAGAACCCCACTCTCTAAATTCTAAAACACCCTTCCCCAAGGTAGATAATTTTAGGCAACTTTTGGCAAACTCACACTTCTCTTCCCACACTCATAGCACTTGGCCGGGGCAACTCTCCGGTAGTGCACTACATACTTCACAATCACAGCACGTGATCGGGGCGACTCTCCGATCGTGCTTACTCTACAATCACCGCACTTGGTTGGGGCGACTCCCCGACAGTGCATTCATACATACACACTTCACACCAAACTCTACCGACAAAACTAACTCCACGTAACTGCATTTTCATTTCATCCTGTAGTTAGAAGCATCTAAATACACTATACCTTACTTTACAGGACACTGATCAAATCGTGATCCTACATACATAAACAGACAGATGCACAATCACGCTGTCCTAGTGACAGTAGCACGTATACTTAGGTTCACGAGTTTAAACTATACAATTATTTTAAGTAATTGTATAGTTATTCTTGAACCTGAGCATACATACAACTTGACTTCCAGGAGAGTATCCTGGAAAGTCAAACAAGCGCTTAAGGTACCTCGTAGGATTTCGAGTCCGACTAAGAGCCAATTTCACCATTGATTTTGAACGCGGTTTGTCAAAAAACAAGTTTAAGGCTGTCACTGTCATAACAACAAAGTAAAATTTGTTACAAAAATGTACAATTATGTTATAAACAATGCCTTGTTAAATCTTGATTTAATTTTTTTAATGACCTGGTGAAATTGATTTTGGAATAAACGGTGAAGTGGGGTATCAAACTCGACACTTAAACTACATTACGTAAAACGTGATCTTAATCGCGTTTAAAATCAATGGTGAATTTGGCTCTAAGAGGTACCGAACCACTACACTCACTACAACTACCACTCATTTATCTATCTCATCTCATCTATCTCATCTCATCTACCCATTTTAATTGGGCGACCTTAAATTTAATTTTACTTTCAAAATTTATTCTCATTAAATTTATCTCTAAATTCTATATCACTACTCTAAATTCAACTTTTGCTCTAATTATTTTGCATAGAAACCTACTTTGATAAAGGAGGATTTTATCTCTCAGTAAGGAGTTTTTATCTTTTTGCTGTTTGCCTCTTTAGGTAGGTACGTATAGTCACATAGTCACGTAGGAATTATTTGCTCTGTGGATATTTATTTCTCTGTGTAAAATGGCTCGCTTTATAAATGTAGTTTACCTTAATAAGGCGGAGTTGGTGTATGAAGTCGAAGTTAGGGGTGAAGTACCACTAGATACCATTATTAAGCTGCGTACTCAAGTTTCCAAATTATTAGAGACTCTTCCATCTGAGGAAGTCGTAGACTCCATTTTGTCACTCGACACCGATCTTCAGCAATTATCGGTTACTTTAAATTATATCGACGCTAAGATTGACCAAATCGAAGGCGGTAAACGAAATTTAATTAGAAAAATCGAAACCTTTCTGAACCATTCCTATTTTCGTTTGGATAGGATCGATATTCTCCTTTGCCCCGAAAATAGCGAACTTTACTCTAGTATTAAACAGAAATTTGACTTCTTAGAAAAAAGATTCGAACCCTTGACGTTTGAAGCTGCTGAACCAGTCCGAAAATTTGTAAGTGACCAACGTTCCACTTCTCCTCCCAATCCAACTTTGTACCCTGCCTCTTCAAACCTTCACCTTGACAGGCCACAGTCAAATCAGGCAAGTGCTCCCCATCCAGTTTCAATCAAAGAATTGAAATCCTTTTCGTTTAATGGCAAGTCATGTCCTCGTTCTTTTCTCCAGAAAATTCAGGAATTTTCTATTTCCCGCAATATCGATAAAACCACTCTTCGAAACCACGCATTCGAAATATTTACGGAAGATGCCTTACACTGGTTCCGGTTCCAATTATTTCGAAATCCGGATATTTCTTGGGATCAATTAACGGAATCCCTGATAAAAGATTTTGGTGCTCACGATTATGATTATAAGTTAATGGAAGCTATTCGTAATCGTACACAGGGCTTAGGGGAATCCATTATAGTCTATGTTTCTGTTATGTTTGGAATGTTTTCCAGGCTTTCTAGAAAATTATCTGAGCAGGAACAGCTTGATATTTTACTTCATAACATTCGTCCTTGTTATTCTACATTTGTTGCTCTTAATAATATTTTCTCGATAGACTCGCTTATAACTACTTGTCAATCTTATGATCATATGATCGATAGAGACAGAAATTTTCACGAACCGAAGCCACTAAACAATTGTGCTTCGGAATTTAATTACGTTGCAAGACCCTCTGCTCGGGCTGTACATTTTTCCCAGGACGTTTCTATCACACCTCCAGGTTCCAATTCCCGATATTCCCATCACGATAATATCGCTCCTTCAAGCAATTCCCAGTATTCCCATCGGGTTAATATTGCACCCCCAGGTAATTCCCAATATTCCCCTAGTAGTTCCACTCCACAACCAGGTTATAGGACTCCTGCTCCTGCTAGAATTCATTCACCTGTCAGACATACTTTCCAGTCTTCACCTCCTGTTGACAGTGGACTTCGTTCTGTTCCAGTTCCTTCTACAAACCGCTTTTCCGGTCAGCCTTCCGGCCCGGGTAATCATTTCAATCGTGTCGATAATGCGCCTTCCTTTCAGTCCCATCTATTCTGTGTACGTTGTAGGACTAATGGGCACTCAATTAATAACTGTGACAAACCCCGGGATCCCGTTTGTTTTAAATGTGGCTTTAAAGGTACTAAGGCTACTGATTGTCCTAAATGCAATAGGCCTTCGTCTCCAAAAAACTAGATAGCGACTTGAATAGTAGTTCTTCCCTAAATTCTAAAGATAATCAAGATTTATTAAATTATTTTAGCACTTCCATTTTTATCGAGGAAATTGATAACCAGCGTCCTTTTACCAATGTTTCCATAGCCGGTAAAACATTTTCCGGATTATTAGATAGTGGAAGTTGTGTTACTGTATTAGGTAATGATTCTCATAAACAATTTGTAAACCTTGGGTTTACTCTATTCAAGTCGTCTGCGAAAGTAATGGTTGCAAATAAAAATACTGTGAAATCTTCTGGGTATATGCTTTTGCCCATGACCTTTAACGGTTGTACTCATTTAATTAAAGCTTTGGTCTTTTCCGATATATATCCTTCCCTTATTCTTGGTATTGACTTTTGGAAGAAGTTTGACTTATTTCCTAAAATACCCTTACAAAATATTTCTTCCCAAATTAATAATATAAATAGTTCTACTGATACTCAGGTTTTATCATTTTCCCATTTGTCTGACGTTCAGAAAACTATCGCTTCTGATGTCATTGATCAATTTAAAAATATTTCTTTCGAACAGAATGGCAAGCTTGGTCGTACAAATTTAATTTGTCACAAAATTGATACGGGCAATGCCCCACCTATTCGTCAGCGTTGTTATAGACTCTCTCCAGAGAAACAGAAAGCTCTCGTGAATGAGGTGGATAAAATGTTGGATCTTGACGTTATTGAGGAATGTGAGAGCCCCTGGCTTTCCCCAGTTTTAATAACACCAAAGAAGGATGGCGATTGGCGGTTCTGCGTCGACAGTCGCAAATTAAATTCAATTACTAAAAAGGATGCTTATAGCCTTCCGTTAATAAGTGAAATTTTAGATAACCTTAGGGATGCTCGATATCTTTCTAGTATTGACATTGCAAAAGCATTTTGGGAAATACCTTTGGACCCTAATGATAGGGATAAGACCGCTTTTTATGTACCCGGCAGAGGAATGTATCGTTTTACGGTAATGCCGTTTGGTCTGACGAATGCCCCTGCTACTCAACAACGTTTAATGGATCAATTATTTACTCCAGAATTCGAAAATAAAGTGTTTTGTTATCTCGATGACATAATTATCATTAGTAATACTTTTGAAGAGCATATTTCTCTTTTGATGAAAGTTCATCAAAAACTCTCTCTCGCTGGTCTCACAATTAACTTTGGTAAAAGTCAATTCTTTCGTAACGAATTAAAGTATCTCGGGTATATTGTTGATAATAAGGGTTTACGGGCTGATCCGGCCAAGGTTCAGGCAATTTTAGATTTTCCAATTCCTACGAATAAAAGGGAAATGAGGAAATTTTTGGGAACATGTAGTTGGTTTAGACGTTTCATTCCCAATTTTAGCTCTGTAGCTTCTCCTCTTAATAAATTGACTTCTGGTTCAATTTCAAAATTTGTTTGGAATCCTGATGCTGAGGCTGCTTTCCGCAAACTAAAGGAAGCGCTTATTTCTGCTCCAATTCTTTCATGTCCTGATTTTGATCTTCCTTTTTCTGTCCATTGTGACGCTTCTAATGTTGGCGTAGGCGCTATGCTTACACAAACTCAAGGCTCTAATGAGGTAGTTATTGCTTATATGAGCAAATCTCTAAATAAAAATGAACAAAATTACTCAACAACTGAACGAGAGACTTTAGCAGTGCTCACAGCTATTGAACACTGGCGTTGCTATTTAGATAATGGCAAACAATTTACTGTTTTTACTGACCATGCAGCTCTGAAATGGTTTTTGAATATGTCCAATCCAACCGGGAGACTTGCCCGATGGGCTCTTCGTCTGTCGTGCTTTAATTTTATTTTAAAACATAAAAGGGGTAAAGAAAATGTTGTCCCTGATTTACTTTCTAGATCGAAAACGAATATGATCGAACCTATTGCTATTCCTAGTGAAACCTCAGAAACAGATCGTTTTAATAATATATTTAATAACTGTCGTGAAAACCCAGATTTATATCCTAATTTCAGTGTTCGGGATGGAAAGTTGTACCGTCGTTTTAATTCATCTGAACCGCTGAACCAAGATTTCCTTTGGAAGGAAGTGCCCCCACCTTCTGCTAGAGAAGACCTTATTAAAGCCGCTCATGGTGACGCTTCAAGTCCTCATTTTGGCATTTTTAAAACGTACAAAAAACTCTCTATTCTTTACTATTGGTCTAGTATGTTTAAACAAATTTCAAAAATTATTTCTTCTTGTGAAACGTGTTTGGCGTATAAACATTTGAACCATTCTCCTTTTGGGCCAATGGGAAAACCAAAAATTTGTTCGCGCCCTTGGCAATCCATCTCATTGGATTTAATGGGTCCTCTTCCAATGACCAGGCAAAGGAATCAATATATTTTAGTTGTAAATTGTTGCTTTTCCAAATATACACTTATTTTCCCTCTCAAACGCGCAACTACCGAAAATGTTATTTTTCATTTGGAGAACTCTGTCTTTTTTATCCATGGCGTTCCTCAAACTATTATTATGGACAATGGCTCACAGTTCCAATCTCATCAATTCTCAAATTTTCTTTCGCGTTATAATATTCCGTTCGTATCCTTTACTCCGCGTTACTGTCCACAGGTTAATCTTACCGAGCGATATAATCGTACCATCGTAACCGCGTTAGCTGCCTTAGTGGGTAATGATCATCGCTCTTGGGACAGACATCTCAGCAAGATTCAATGCGCTATGAACTCTAGTGTAAATTTATCTACGGGTTTTTCTCCTTTCTTTCTTGTTCATGGTCGGGAGTATGTTTCCACTGGCTCCCTTTATACACCAACATCTGACTTGGACGAGATAATTTTTATGCCCCGTGATATCTATGCTAATAATCTTGGGCATTTAGCATCCTACTTTGACCAGGTTCAAGTTGCTTTATATAATGCGTATGTTAAGAACACTGGTCCTTATAATTTAAGGCGCTCTTTTAAGGAATTTAATGTCGGCGATATTGTTTGGCGTCGAAATTATGTCCAAAGTGATGCAGGTGCATATTTCTCTGCGAAATTGGCACCACGTTTTATAAAGTGTACAGTTATACGTAAGCTTTCTCCTCTTGTTTATATTTTAGAAGACCAAAATGGAGCCAGAGGCAAATGGCACATAAAAGATTTTAAGTTGTAATTTTGTTTTGGTTTGTTTATTTCTGTTTGTATTTTATTCTAGTACATATGCGGACGGCAGGCACACTATTCTGTATATTTGGGCATGATTGTAATTTTTTATTCTGCATACAGGCGGCCATAGTGCACATCGTCTCTATGTTTACTCTCTGTTGGAGAGTAGCTAAGCTCTCCAGACAGAAATCAAGTATAATCTCTCTCTTTATTCTCTTTGCTGCAGAGTAGCTAAGCTCTGCAGGACAATGCCTTTTGTGTAACTATAGCACATTGGTATGAATTTGTAAATTACTGTACATATTTTATTAGCTTTGTTTTACTCTTGTAAAATTTTCCTAAGGGAAAATTTTCTCTTTGGGGGGGGGAATAATGTAGCGTGCTGCCTGTCGCTCCTGAGCTCTTAGTTTTAAGCTAGTTTTAATTAGTTTAAGTTTCTTAGGGAATAAGTATTTTTGGCCATAACTTTCCAAATTCTTTGTAAATAAGCATTTGCTTGGCAGTAGGGAATGCAATCCGGATAATCCGTTATCCGAAATATCCGGATATCCGCACATTTTTACTAGACTTTCAAATCCGGATTTGAAAATCAAATTCGGATTTTTTGAATAATAATAAATTGTTACAAAAAAATAAAACGAGCAAGTTTTTCGGAAGTATTCCACTTACGAATAGAGCAATCGAGCGAATAGCAACTGGGCGAATAGCAACTGAAGTATTTCACAGATCAACTTTCAATATTTAACAAAATTACTTAAAAAATATTGATAGTTGCTTTAAGTGGAATACTTTAGTTGATATTCGCCCAATTGCTATTCACTCAGTTGCTATAAATGGAACACTTCGTTTCTCGCACTAGCTACACGGTAGGTAGATGCTATTTTCTAGATGACGCCATTCACGCGTCTTGCTAAGGCCGTGGCTCAGCTCTGTCACCTGGCACATTAAGTCCCAAAAAGGGCGTTTGGTTGAACCTGTTCGGTCTGTCGGTTGTTCTGGTGTTCCTGCCGATACAACTCTCCTTCTTCATCGTCAATTTCGGAGTGTATTTGCAGCGTCTATCCAGACCAGTGGGTCTACCACGCAAGTGTCATTGGCATCGCTCTCTGCTTCATTTGACAGATAGGTATGACACATATCTGCTTTTCTGTGATTAGTTTTAATTTATGCCAAAAAGAAGAAGCAATGTGTGCGATGCTGATGACACTTGCGCGGTAGGGGCCCCTGGACCACCTTCCACTTCGCTTCGGCTTCGCTTCTCTTCTTGTTGATCGTACGGAGCGCGCATCTAATCTTCGTATCACTTCCATTAGTGCGTGTGGCTCGCTTGCTTCTTGTTGACTGGAGAATGTAAAATGGCCATCATCTTCTATGCGAACTTCTTGGTTGTTTTCACTGGTGCGCGTAGAGTTCTTCCCGTTGGCGTGATGACGTATAGTCTTCCGGATGGTGCGCGAGTGACACTCCTCCTAACCCCCTAAGGAACGAGTGGCTAATACGGCGGTGCGTCTCTCAATCTCTCAGGCAGTCTCAGGGCTTTATCACATTAAGTCCCAGAATTTATTTTGGGACTTAATGTGATAAAGCCCTTTATAACCTTTAACTTTGTATATTTAAAATTCACATAAACTAAACAACATTATGTTGTTTAGTTTATTTCTTTTCTTTTTGTTAGGTTCATTTGTATAATTTTATAAAGGGTCTATGATCTTTAGTTTAAGCGCTTTTTCGACGTCATAACGCGCGATTTTTCTAACGTTTCGGAATAGAACATAATGACTTCTCTACTGTGTGTTTGCACGAGCGATTTTTTTTACCGCGCGATATTTTTTATCCCGTTCCACAGTCAGTCACATTGTGTTCTATTAAAAGCTTCAGAAAAATCGCGTGATAAAACGTCATAAAAGCGCTTATGTGAACTATCGCTCACGTCACCTACTCGCAAATCGCACACAAATCATACACTGACTATTTTAATTACATTTGAGCAATAGCTAACATCATAATATTGTAGTATTTTATGACAAAAAATATTGGATTTGATAAATATTGTCCTTTTCTCAATGAAACTTACATAAATATAGGAGACATCACATTAGTGAACTTATCTTATATGGACAGAAATTATTTATTTTTATAAAAAAGAAAATATTTTTATAGAAAATCCGTAATATCCGGATAATCCGGATTTGACCAATATCCGTTCTTAAAAATCCGGATTTTGAAATATATACGGATTTGCATTCACTACTTGGCAGCAATTTATTCGTCTTTTTACGGCGATTCTTATTAGGTTTGTAGTTTCATCCTTTTTCATACAATTTTATTGAATTTCATACATAAATTTCATACTTAGTGGAAAAGTGAGGTTATAATTTTGTATTTATTTTGACAGCTGCTTGTTTACAAGTGACAGCTAAGTTTATTTGTTTTTTTCAATTCTACTCACACTTTGCGTAGGTTGTCTATCAATTTATTGGCCATTCCGCTCTTTTGTATTGCTGCCGAGCGAATACACGAATTCCCATTTTGAAATGCTGTATTATTTTTCTTCTACATTTTTCTTTCGGTTTTTCAAAATTTACTGTGAGTATAAAAGGATTGTCAAACCTATTACGTGGCTCAGTCAGTCTTCGAAATCTACGTGTCTCAGTCAGTCTTCGAAATCTACGTGGCTCAGTGAGTCTTCGGAATCTACGTGGCTCAGTCAGTCTTCGAGATCTACGGTGAAAACAAGTAGTGACCGTTCCGGGCCTTACAAGAAAGCCCGCGCCGCGAGTGTCAACTAATAGTTCTACGGGTGCTGCGAGTCTCCAACTCCTGCTGGTCAGCACCAACTATTCTACTGCTGAAACGCTCCATCTGCGGCCAGCCTCCGTTCATCTGCGCTCCATCTCCGGCCTGTCTACGCTGCTCATCCACGGTACCACTACGTCCCTTCCGCGTCCCCTCTCCGCGCGCTAGATTACGTTCCCCTGTCCCTCTGCAAGCCTCTGAAGATTCGCCACTTTCCCTATCCTCCCTCGTAGCATTTAAGTTCCTTAGCTTCTTGTCTGTTAGGTTTACGGTTAATAAATGTTAAATGTACTAGATTTCCATCTTTCTACTTGGCTCCTTAACTAGCTAGGTACAATCCTTCTACTCTAGGTAGGCTCTCTATCTTTCTTCCCCTCTTCTTTGTAACGTTACAACTGCAGTCTCTCCGGAGGTGCCAAGGGTAGTGGACTGCAGGTATATCGAGATGTTCAGGTACTAACACGAAAATGCCACCATGTCGATCCGGTCGAGTACGAGTACAGAACTAGAGCACAAATCCAATGCAACTGCAGGGAAATGTAATTTCTGTGAAACTGTTCACTGCTGCATCAGAGGACATCTTTAAACTCTTAAACTGAAAAGGAGTCGGCATCAACATTAATGGTCAATACCTAACATATCTTCGTTTTACCGATGATATAGTACTGGCTGAGATCTTGGAAGAACTGAACACAATGCTCGAAGATCTCAGTAGTGCTTTGCTCCCCAAAGAGTGGGTCTCAAGATGAACATGGGTAAGACGAAAATTATGTCTAATGCGCATGTTGTGCCCGCTCCAGTTCATGTTGAGAACACTACACTTGAAGTTGTGGGATGGGCAGCATTCGGGAAGCTTTGAAATATCTTCGCTTCAAATTTACCTTAGTGTCTCAAGACGAAAGTCAGTGCGTGTTGTCAGTGATAATGATTTACGGCAGTGAAACGTGGTCGCTCACTATGAGTCTCATAAGGAGGCTCAAGGTCACCCAGCTTGCAATGGAAAGAGCCATGATAAGCGTTTCCTTGCGTGATCGAATCAGAAATTAGGAAATCTGCAGGAGAACTAAAGTTACCGACATCGCTCGAAGGATTGTTCAGTTGAAGTATCAGTGGGCTGGACACATAGCGAAAAGAACCGACGGCTGTTGGGGCGGAAAGGTTTTGGAATGGCGACCCCATACTGGACGACGTTCCGTGGGTAGGCCTTTTTTTTTTTTTTTTTTTTTCCATAGGAGGAAACGCGATTTTATCGCCTTCCGACCCACCCCATCAAGATCGTTCTCCGATCCGACAGGAGGGGGCCGGCGAGTTCTGAGCTCTCCATTGCGTGTCACTCCGACGAGCAGATTCGCTCAAGTCGGAGTGACACCCAATGGCATATCAGTTAAAAACCTCCTAATGCCCCACTGTAACACAAGGCTTTCGGGACCGGGGTGTCAAGCACCGTGCAGCCCTGGTGTTTTGCTCATGGAGCCCGGCAGCTAGGGGATGACCGGGGCATTTGGCCATCCCCTTCCAACAACTAGGGGGGAATAAGGTGCGCGTATCGGCGCCTCCTCCCCCCTGGTCGTCGTCTGCGGAGCAGGTCCGCGTGCGCATCCGCCTCTCGGATCCGCTCCGAGGCCTCCTTTTGCGAGATAACGTTCTCACAAAAGGAGGCCATCGCTTGCCATGACCTGTCACTCCCTAGCATGGCGTTTACCACGCTATGAAGCGAGAGGTCTCCTCCAACGACAGCCACCAACTCTTGTCGCTGTGACGACCACGTCGGACACTCAGCAAGAGTGTGCTCCGTGGTGTCGACCGGTGCACCGCAGTCATGGCACACCGGAGCAGCCTCTCTCTGTATTCGGCACAGGTACTTACCAAAGCAACCGTGCCCGGTAAGTATCTGTGTCATCCTGTATGTCAGGGAGCCATGCTCCCTATTCCGCCACTGTTTGAGGACCGGGCGAATGGCCTCAGCAGTCCTATGCCCCGCAATCGGGGTTTGTAGTTGGAGCTCCCAATTTCGGAGCATCCGTTCCTCTGCGTCGCGCCGGGCTTGTGTCCTTTCTTCAGGGGCCAGGCTTTCGCCCCTTTCTCTATTTTCTCTCCTTCGCCTGTACACCTCAGAGAGTACCTGGGCTTCTAGCTCCCAGGGAGGTGTACCGGCGAGGGCGCATGCCGCCGTCCCCGACACCGTACGGTATCCTCGTATCATTCGGGAGGCGATGACCCTTTGCGGTCGGCGAAGAGCAGCCTTGTTATCCTCGTTGAGGGCATCCGCCCACACTGGCGCCCCGTACAGGGCCATACTCCGTATGACTCCTGCGAACAATTTGCGGCAGGTCTGGTTTGGGCCGCCTAAGTTCGGCAGGAGTCTTCCTAATGCCGCTGCGGCACTTACGAGTCTTGGGGCCAACTGTCGAAAGTGCTCGCTGAAATTCCAGCGGCTATCCAGCACCAGTCCCAGGTACCGCATATGTGGTCGCAGCGGTATCACAACCCCATCCACCACCATGTCTTCGCCAGGGGGCGGCCCCTGCCTAGGGCCATGAAAGACAATGGCCTGCGTCTTCGCCACTGCCACTTCCAAGCCCAGTCTCCTAATTCGGCGGATCATATGCTCCGCCCCGATCTTGGCCAGGTACTTCGCCTCTGCGAGATCTCTACCCCGGGCAGTTACAAGGGTGTCATCTGCGTAGCAGATGACATCATGCCGGGGGAGGAAGGCACCGCGAAGCACCCAGTCGTAGCCTAGATTCCACAGGAGCGGCCCCAAGACCGACCCCTGTGGAACACCACATTCCATGCCGCGTATCCTGAGTTGCCCGTCTGGGGCGGGGAAGACCACCTCCCTATCTTGCAGATACTGCTCTATTATGCGAGCTAGATAGGAGGGGACGCCGTGATATTTTAAGGCATCCCGGACAACGCTGTAGGGAAGAGAATTGAACGCGTTTTTAATGTCCAAAGAGACGGCAACAACTCTCTCCCCTCTATTTATTGCCCTCTGTGTCGTCTTCTTTAAGGCGAAGATGGCGTCTATCGTAGATTTCTGCCTTCTGAACCCGAACTGTCGGTCTGACAGGTTAGGCCCCTGCGTGTTTAGGTGGTGGACGACTCGGTCCGCGATGATTCGCTCCAACATCTTACCTAGCTCGTCCAACAACACCACTGGCCTATACGCGGACGGGGAGTCTGGGGGCCTGTCATCCTTTTTCAGAAGGCATAGTCTCCCCCTCTTCCATCTCCTTGGGAATTGCCCGGACCTCAGGCAGGCGTCAAACAATTCTCGAACGTGTTGGCCCAGGTGTTCCATGGCGATTGGAAGCACTCGCCCCGGGATGCCATCGGGACCAGGGGCCTTCTTCTTTGCCCGAAGGCGGTCGATCCCTTCTCTCATCTCCTCCTCAGTGACCGGGAAGAAACCCTGAGTCGGGTCAGCCACCTGCGGTAAGTCCCTTACCAGTGGAGGTACCGGTGGAATGTTGGAAGGAAAAACACCCTCAACGACCCTTGTGAGGAGTTCTTGATCCATCGACTCCATTGGGGGTGCCTGATTGCGGAGCCTACTCCTGACCATCCTATAAGGCCGCCCCCACGGGTCTCTATTCAAGTCTTCCAGATACTCCTCCCACGCCGAAGTTTTCGCCCTACGGATCCCGACTGAAAGGGCTGTTTTGGCCTGCACAAATGCCTGCCGGAGACGGAGCTCCTCCCCTGCGACTCTTCCTCGACGACGTCTGCGACACCATCACCACACCGCACTGCAACTTGCAGACAAATTCCAATGTGATTTGATTGGATGGCAGTAGCCGAGCAGTAGCATAGCAGTAGCCTCTCCAAAGGCCGCCGTTTACAGTCCACCAGGGCGATGCCCGCGGGCTGCTTCAGCAGCAACTAAGAAGATTGGAATTAATGAAAAAAAAAACATGAAATTTACCTAAGTACACTCGAAAAGCTTATTTAAAACCCCAAAATTAAGGCCACGTAGTAAGTAATCTCATTTTTTTGTGCTATAAAGATTATAGGTTAATATTTCTACTAAGTTTAAAAAAATATATTGAACAAACAATACTTTTGCTTTTATCAAGTAGGTAACCTTATTTTCCAAGAAAAAAACAAAATTTATCAAAACTGCGGTACAGAGTTGAGCTTGAGCGCAAAACGGAAAAAGATTTTTTTATTGTAAGAAAGAAGTAATGTTCACGTTTACAAAGAATGTTTCCATGTTAAATTCAGTATTTTTATAATTTATTAAATGTCGCAGATTTAATGACGAGTATTATTTTTTTAGATAATAGGATGAAACTTGTGAAATATCAATGTAAATTTTAGTCATTTATCGCGAAATATCAATTCCAGCTTATCGATTTTATTTTCTATCTTACGCTAACAAACTTTGTAAATGCACTGCGCTTTCCTGTCGGAAAGTTAGTCGAATGCTAGTCGAATGTATTTGTGAATAGCAGTTTTCGAATCTATCGGTACGGAAACGGATTCGAATCGAATGCTTTCGACTATATTTCCGACAATCGTGAATAGCCCTACAGGGCGAAATAATAGACAATTAACTGAAACATAGTAATACTTATTACTGATATCGATAAGTAAAAAAGATATCTAATATAGAGTAATTGAGTTGGTGTTCAGCAATACTTGTTTGCATTTATTCTACAGCATTGGTGCATTTAAGCAATTTTCCCTAAAGGGTTCGGGTAAATCATCGCCAACATGGGTAATTGAGTAAACTTTTCTTCACTGCATCTGTTAAAGTTAAGGTCATTAAGCATTTTGTCATTGCCCTAGAAAAGATCATTGCGACTTATAATCAGTTTTCACTGACTGGGTTCTTACAATATTGTGGACATACTAGTATTTTTTTCCTGACTGGAGTTTTCTCAAAACAATAAGTATTTTTGCTTAAGCGACAAGTATTTCGCGATATAATAGAATTAGAAACCAATGAGTATTTTCTAAATTTGGGAAAAAAATAAATAATATGGTCTTTCATACACATGAATTTGCTCACGTTAATAACAAAAAAGTTATGATTTTTTTTCGAAAAAATGAAACTTTAAACCTCATTTCCCACAACTAGCATTTTGGCGCTTTAGCATTTTTTCCTTTCCACAGTCGATATGTGCGATAGGACTAGGGCGTACCCTGTAGGCGACGCGCAGGAGCAGCATCCGGCCCCTGTGGGAAATGGACGAGGGTTGTTGCACCACCCCGGGCGGGGGCAACGTAAGAAGCGAGCTCGGGATGTTAGATTAAGGTATGCTAGTTGGAATGTGGGGACGATGACTGGAAGAGCAAGAGAGTTAGCGGAAGTATTAAAGCGACGTCGAATAAATGTGGCCTGTCTGCAGGAAACAAAGTGGAAAGGAACTAAGGCAAGAGAAATTGGTGAAGGATACAAGTTTTTCTATTGTGGGAGTGATGGAAAAAGGAATGGCGTGGGAGTAGTATTGGACTGTAATCTGAAAGAGTGTGTAATGGATGTAAAGAGAATAAATGATAGATTAATAGTTGTAAAGGTACTTTTTGAGGATGTAGTATTGAATGTGGTAAGTGTGTATGCACCGCAAGCAGGATGTGAGGATACAGTGAAAGAGAAATTCTGGGAGGATTTTGACGAAATGATGATAGCTATACCGGTAAATGAAGAAGTCTACATAGGAGGGGATTTTAATGGACATGTGGGAAGAGTGAGTATAGGTTATGAAAGAGTGCATGGGGGGTGGGGTTATGGCAACCGTAACTGTGAGGGAGAAACACTTTTACAATCTGCTACTGCATACGACCTCGCAATAGCTAATACATGGTTTCAAAAAAAGGACGAACACCTTATAACTTACAAAAGCGGGTGCCACAAAACACAAATTGATTACTTTCTTGTCAGACGAAATCGCCTTAGCAACGTTAGAAATTGCAAAGTCTTATCAGGTGAAGACCTGGTTTCACAACATAGACTCTTGATTATGGAAGCCGTTAGCAAAATAAAGTCCCATATACAAAAAGAACGGCCCCCACCTAAAATTAAATGGCACGTGTTAGAGAAAGAAAAATGTGCGGAGGAATTTAAAATGCGTGTGGTAAATAAGATGACTGAAATGGGAGACATGATTGGACGAAGTGTAAATTATTGTTGGAGTGAGTTAGCAGAGTGTATCAGAAATGCAGCGATAGAGGTGTTAGGGGAGACAAAAGGGAAAGGTGTAATAGATAAGGAAACGTGGTGGTGGTCGAAAGAGGTTCAAAATGTACTAAAAGAAAAGAAGGATAAATTTAAAGAGAGTGACTGATGAGCATGAAGATTTGAGAGCGTTGAAGAAAACAGAGTATGATAGGTGTAAGAAAAAGGCCAAGAAAGCAGTTGCTGTCGCAAGAGCAAAAGCCCAGACACAGCTATACTATTGTATAATAGATACACCAGCCAGCCAGAAAAATCTTTATCGGCTCGCTAAGGCAAGGGAAAGAAAGATGAGGGATGTGTCTCAAATAAAATGTATGAGAGACGAAACAGGAGAGGTACTAATAGATCACATGAAAATTAGGGATAGATGGATGGAAGGACTATTTTAAAAGGCTTATGAATGAAGAGAATGACTGGAGTGGTGCACTTGAAGAAAAATCGGTGAATTTAGGATTAGGAAGCGAGATTACCGTGGATGAAGTCGAAAGAGTTATAAATGGAATGAAGAAGGAAAAAGCACCCACTGCTTTTTCCTTCTTCATTCCATTTATAACTCGCCAGACGAAATACCAGTAGAAGTATGGAAGCTATTAAAAGGTGATGGATGGGAGTGGTTAGCTTTATTCTTCAATAAATTGATGCATGAATAAGCTATACCCGATGAATGGTGTTACAGCTCTCTGGTACCCATCTTTAAAAATAAAGGGGATGTGCTTGAGTGCAGCAATTATCGAGGAATAAAGCTAATGTCACATAGTATGAAAGCGTGGGAGAAAGTAATAGAGCGACGGCTGAGAGAGGAGACTGAAATTACACAAAACCAGTTTGGACAACCAGAAGCAGACCCATTCCCACTGGCAGCACCAGTTCCCCCAACATGACGCATGAACCAGCCATCTCTTCGCTCAACCATATTTGAGCCTCATACGACACCACCGCAGAAATGATTAAAGAGAGCATGACATACTAAGACTACCTATGTTAAGGCATCGAATTGAAAATTTATATCCAAAAGCTTTTCATAGGTCTTTCACTAAACTACTGACTATAGAAAGTAAAAATATTGCAATTAAATAAATCAAAACAAGGTAAGCTATTAAGAATTATATTTTTTGAGTAAGAAGTGCCATACATACAGACAATATAAAACAGATCTTTTATATACGAGTTATACGACGCCCTTAATACAAGCAGACAGAAGCAGACCCATTCCCACTGGCAGCACCCGTTCACGAGCATGACGCATGAACCAGCCATCGCTTCGCTCAACCATATTTGAGGGAACGTAACGACCCGCCTCACACGACACCACCGCAGAAATGTTTGAAGTGAGCATGACATACTAAAGCTACCAATATTAAGTCGTCGATTCAAGAAGCCAGAAGTACGTTTTTAAGTAGGTAGGATACTTCTCACAATTTTATACTTAGAAAAGAAAATCACGATTCGAGTTTAATTAAAGGACTTTTATCTAGACCTATGAAAGAACCCCGGACTTTTTCTAATCAATACTGAGGTATTAGAGTAATAATTAACAATACAAAAGCTATGCCCATGCCTTTTTATCCTTCAAATAATCGTCAACAGTGTAATAACCTTTACTCATTAAATTGGATTTAACAGTATTTTTAAATTTTTCCAAGGGCAGTTCTGTGACTTGTTCTGGTATCTTATTATAAAAGGTAATACATCTACACAAAAAAGAGCTTCCGGTTTTACCTTAAGATAGGTGGGCCCTTAAGGAGAAAGGTGTGCCTGGGAAGTATGTAGAGTTGATCCGTGTAATGTACAGTAGGTGCAGTACCCATGTCCGGACTTCAGTTGGCACAATCAATAATTTCAACGTGGCGGTAGGCTTACACCAGGGGTCGGCTTTGAGCCCATACCTCTTCCTAATAGTGATGGACGCTCTTACGTCGGACCTACAGGAAGAAGCCCCTTGGTGCATGCTGTTCGCGGATGACATTGTGCTAGTCGCGGAGAATAGCCAAGAGGTCCAGAGCAGATTGGAAGGATGGCGGCAAAGACTAGAGAGTGTTGGGCTGAAAATAAGCAGAAATAAAACAGAGTACATGTTTTGTGATTACGGCAGTCTCTCTGGTCTTATGCCCATAATTCTAGCCGGAATGCCTTTACCAGTCTGCTCCAGTTTTCGGTACCTTGGATCTTTCGTACAAGGAGATGGGGCGATTGACCGCGATATAACAAACCGGATCAACGGTGAATGAAATGGCGACAGGTTACGGGAGTTACATGTGACCCGCGAATGCCACTTAAGTTAAAGGGCAAAATTTATAAGTCCGTAATAAGGCCAGTAGTCATGTATGGGTCAGAATGTTGGGCTATGAAGAAGATGGATGAAAGGAAATTACATGTAGCAGAGATGAAAATGTTGAGGTGGATGTGTGGTGTGACGCGAATGGATAAAATAAGAAATGAGTATGTCAGAGGAAGTCTGAAAGTAGCACCAGCAACAGAGAAGCTGCAAGGGAATCGTCTGGCTTGGTTTTGGCATGTTATGAGAAGGGATGAAAGGCATGTTACTAGAAGAGTAATGGATATGGATGTTGAGGGCTGGAAAGTAAGAGGAAGACCGCAGAAAAGATGGATGGATTGTGTGCGGAATGATAGATAGATAGATAGATAAACATTTTATTTCTTGCTACAGACACATACATATTCATTTAATACAAATAGGTACATAATACAACAAACAAAAAACAGTAGTCTATTCCCTAATAAAGATGTGTGTGTGCCGTAGCAGTACGCAAAGGTCGCAGCTCAGCGTCATATTCACTCGCGTCGCGAGCAAATCGCTGATTTTCAGCTTTAACCTAAGTGAGCACGCCGGTACCTAAACCGGTTCTATTAATTAATATCAAAAGAAAAAAAAACAATCGAATGATCCCAAATTACACATCATTTAAAGCAATTAAATAAAGGAGTTGGTTCACTTTTAATTAAAAATATATACTGTAATTATTAATTATTATATTGTTATAATTATAAAAATAAAAAACCTTCAAAATAATACTGTTTTGCACTCCAACAAAACAGTTATTATGAGTGTGAGAAAACACAGCGTTGATTTGAAGACGCGTCATACAGATTCACCTTATCTCCCACTAATGTACAAAGATTTTTAAGTCACTCACCAATTTTCCAGACCAAACTTTGCTTACTCGTCTTCTTTCACCTTGCTAAGCTCTGTGGACAGTGACAGATGACAGCTGTCACCTGTCAGTATCATGTCATAGTAGTCTTCACCTGCAAGCACTTAGGCAACGCTGTGTTTTCTCACACTCATAATAACTGTTTTGTTGGAGTGCAAAACAGTATTATTATACAAGGTGTTTGGTAAAAGCCTTATAAAGCCGAATATGGTAGATAGGGACCATCAAACTGAACAACTTTTACTATGGGACCAACTCCGAAATCGCGAAAAAAAAAATCAGCTGTTCCATACATTTTGATATTTTCGTTATTATTTTTTGTATGAAACAGCTGATTTTTTTTCGCGATTTCGGAGTTGGTCCCATAGTAAAAGTTGTTCAATTTGATGGTCTTTATCTACCATATTCGGCTTTATAAGGCTATTACCAAACACCTTGTATGTGATCGAAAACACAGCGTTGATTTGAAGACCTGTTTGATATCTGCTGGTGAAAGAAGGACAAACGCTATGTGAATTCTCACTTATTCAACATCACAAATAAAATTTAATAATATTAAATTATTGTTTAGATACCTCTCTAAGATAAAAATGTGATTCACTCATGTCCCTTTTACGAATAACATGCAACCAATTTGTTAATCGGATTGCTATTCAACAAACACAGTAACTTAATTACTTGAGAACAATGGAATATTAAGAAATAAAACTTTATACCACAGCTAAATAATATTCATAGGTTATTACCACCTGTATCTACAAGGTATTTCTTGCACCTCTTGCAAGGTCCTCTTTTTTTATATATTATTATTATTTTATTTCTTATTATTATTTTTCAGCTATACTTTATTAACTAAACACTAGGTTTAGAATCCAGATTCTATAAATGTTGTTCTTGTGGCTAGTTTCACCATCACCTATTCATTTAATAAAAGAGTTAAATAATTGATTTGTCAGAATTGGACTGTGTATAGAATACACCATCCCATATTCAGAATTAAAATTGCTATTAACATACAGAAATGTAAATATTGAGCTAAGGATTTTTTAATCTTAATAAACCTTATTAGCCTGAAAATTATTAGTATTAGTCAAAGGACATGGGCCACACCACAACAGTATATCTATAGGTAACTATTCTTAGGTAGATAGTCATGCACCTTAATTTACAAGCTAGTATTCAAATCAGATTTCTTGTAAACTAAAGAATGTTGTGTTTTGATAAGTCAAAGAGGACTGTGATTTGATTGGTGTGGCCTCGCCCCAGAGATCGCTTTTAACATAACTTATATAAAAATAACATGAAATCCTTAGTTATGTATAAGAACAGCAGGATCTGCATAACTATTTTACAGTATCTACTGCAAAAATATATTTTCATAATTACTATAGAACTAGATGTAAAAGCTTTACTCTATAAACCATCTTTCTCAGGGAACTCTATGAAGTGTAAATGAGGAACCAATGTGGGCTACCTGATCTGGTCACCCGCAACCTTCTAAACTATATCAAGGTTCTAGCTAGCTCATCTATCCGAGGTAGGTTTTTGCCTCTTGTGAATTCAATCAACCTGATGTGAATTCAATCAAGCCGATGTGAATGTCTTCATACTTACTTTTGGTTCTGTTAAGGTTTATGCCTGGATGATTGCAAGCCAGGAATACTGGTACCAGCTCGATTGTGGAAACGCACACGGCATTTTAATTGCCAAGGACGGCGCGGCTGCAGGGTTGTCAAATATTGCATAGCCATACTCTGAGTCCCAGGTAAGGTACCTTATCCAAGGTTACCAAGTCACCATTTGGGACACCCCATTTAGGTATAAAGCCTCCGAGGCCTGGGGCAACGAGAGAGGCCATTCCGGCACATCCTCTCAAATTTGGCGGTCGGCAGAGCTGTTGTACCCCCCCGAGAGGTACGCCGCTGAAAGCGTGATGGTAAATCACTCGGCTATCCTGCAGCCCTACCGTCCCCTTGAGCAGAGCAATTGAACGCATAGGTACCTACAACGCTGGTAGCGGAGGTGATCCGTCAAGGTTCTAGTCGATTTGGACAAGTAGGTTATATTTCCATCATCTGGTAGGTGTATCAACAATATTATGTTTTGCGACTGGATGAGTAGGTAGGTACTCTTAAATGACGGGGATCCGCTCCCTGTTCATATAGACACCTTGAGGATAAACTGGCGCACGCTGCAGCCATCTCACTAAGGAACAGTTGCCAACACATCAGACCATACATGTTGATCTTGAGACCGTTCTTCTGGCGTACATAATAAAAGCTGCCCTCGCAGCTCAACTGTTCAACTTAACGTGCTGTTGACTGTACATTTAAATGTCAACGTCACACAGTCTTGGGGATATTTTCCTCTAAATTAGCTGATGTTGAAGTAATCACCTCAACCCGCGAATGACGCGGCTATCACTAAACATTTATGGTAATCATAACGTAGATCTTTATGTAGGCATACGTAACACAAAAATAAAAAATATGATGTGGATTAAAAGGGAAATAATTAAATCTCAATATGATTGATTTATTCTTTTCATACCTAAGGACTGTCAGTTACCTTATTCAAGGCTACCAAGTCACAGTTTAGGACACCCCATCTAGGTTAGGTGTAAAGCCTCCGAGGCTTGGGGAATGTTTGTCTCCGGTATGATTCCTATCCACCCGACTACCTCATGGTGGATTTCCGATTTAAACTCCTGAAAGGTCCGTAATCGGAAATCAATCTGTATTGATATGTCTGAAATAAATTACATTATTAATCAAAAGTGTATTTTTGAGACACACTTAATTCTCGCAAAAAGATGCGCCTTCTTTGAGAACTTCTTAATCCTTATTAATGTTTTGGTATTAGTGATGTAGCTTTAACTGTTTTGCAAGAAACATTCATACTCTGCATACACTTATATTTTGTTCTAGGATTGACTTCTGTAAATTATAAAACAGACTTTCAGGAATTATTAACAGACCTGAAACTTGCTTAGTGAACAGATCCTAATATTGACTTATTAGCTAATATTTACCAGAGTAGAATTAAGTTTTTTTTTTTTTTTGGTACACAGAATATCTGACCCGAGTCTGACTCCCCTGGATATTTATAAAAGTCCGGAATTTGGATGCCGGATACTTCTACAATCAGACTCATAAAACTAAAATTGACTATTTTCCTTTGTCTAGTTTACTTAATAAACTCATAGGTGATTTTCTCTCTGGATAAGCTATAATAAGTACATATTTAAGCTTTAGCTCTTAGTATAGTTATGTATTATAAGTGATAACCTTTGTGAAGAGTAAATAAACAATATTTATTATTATTATTTAAATTTTATTCAATATTCACTTACTCCATCATTTCATTTCATTCTGCTATCTCTAGTTAAACTTAGTCGTACTATGCAGTGGCATACTCAAAATATTCTAATATTAGTTATTACAATCATGAAAAGAGTTTGCTGATAATATACATAATTTAATCATTCAATTTCATGGCCCTACTGAGGAATTAAGTACCTAACAAAAGTAGGTTACACCTCCTATTATTATTATTAGTAAATAAATATCAAGTCGGTAGACTGTATCTTCAAGATAAAAAGTAACTAGTTATAACTCTGATTTGAGTATAAATCTGTGTTAGGTATGTAAATACTTTGAGACCATCTGTCTACTATTTTGTAAGTTATGCGGCCACTACTTGGACGAATCAACCACTTCGGGCCACTAGCACCTTATGTAATGTTTAATAAAGTATTATAATCAATTTACTGTATTGAACATACTTTGGTATGCCGGAAACGGCTACCTTATTGTGTATCTCTAAAGAATCTATGGATTTTTTTCTGTAACCGCAATCAAGGTAATTTTTATTTCATTCTATCCAATAACATAATTAAAGCTGACTCTTTATATTATACTATTTATACTTAGGTTCTTATTACTTACACTACAATGTAAAATTTCCAAATTTTTATTAATCATAATCTATCTAACGGTACTAGCACAGCCCTGGTACTAGATAGACTCCTATGCAACACTCTGTTTAAGTTTGAGAATCACATCTCGAAATGGAACTACTTTAATGAATAGGTAGATAATCTGCGGCTAGAGGAATACTTCTTTACTTAGTTTTCAACTTTCTAATTTTTGTACACTCACTTTTTTCTTCTATCTGTACAACAGTTGCCTAATCTTGTAGAGTAGTCCAGCAACTCATGCCAGGATATTAAGATAGTTCAACAGACTTTAAAAACAAAACAAAAATCAGTTTGGTGTGGCAGATTAACACTTCAAATACCTACTTAGTTTATTTCTATTGTGAGAAAACTAGGGTTCTCAATTTCTCATATTCAAAATATTAGTTGATGATAGGTACTCACATCAAAATAAAAAAGTTTTGTGTCAATATAAACTTATGCCACCAATGATCAACTGGGTGCGTCTTAGCTATAATAAAACTGGTCAACTTGACCAAAGAGCTGTTATTCCTCCGAGTAATAAATAACTCGGTATTAATTCACGAAAACGAGATGGTGGGCAATTGGTCATTTCATTCGGCACTCCGCTCTCTTAATTAAGAGAGGGAGATCTATGTGGGCCCGAGAATTATCTCGGGCCCACATAGATCTCCCTAATAGGGCCCGAATGTTCCCTCGTGTCATCATCCGCTGATGAACGAGAACAGTCGCATGTCTATTGTCACGGACCAATTTGTACCAGCTAGTGCTCTTCATTTCCGAAGCAGCGGTATGCCGGTAACATGTAAACACGTCCTGTAAGCATCACCATCTCGTTCTTTTAATTAGTAAGGTCGTAAACGCTTACCAAACAAGCAGCATTATTGTTAGAATTCTTGAATTCACTTATAAATTCAACAAAAACTGCACTTTATAACAATTTTTAGTTATGAGAAAACTTTTCCACGTGGTATCGCGGCAAATCTTAAAAACGCTATGACATGATACTGACAGGTGACAGCTGTCATCTGTCACTGTCCACAGAGCTTAGCAAGGTGAAAGAAGACGAGTAAGCAAGGTTTGGTCTGGAAAATTGGTGAGTGACTTAAAAATCTTTGTACATTAGTGGGAGATAAGGTGAATCTGTATGACGCGTCTTCAAATCAACGCTGTGTTTTCGATCACATATAATATTAGTATGATTATTTATGATATGGTTATTTGTATTTAATATTTTTGACATTCACATTATTATTTACAGCATGCAATTAAACAGTACATAACATTTCATTGTTTAAAAGACTTTGAATAGTACTAAAAAAAAAAAAACTAATAATAAAAAGAAACCGCTACCCGCAATATCACAATGAATTCTTCTGTTTATTAAGTAGATACGATTTCATTTGTATTTTAAAACTGTTCTTAGATTTTAATTGCCTCATAGGGGGAAGGATGTTGTTCCAACATTTGGTAGCGTGGTAGCGGAAACTACCAGTGAAAGCCACAGTGCGATGTTGCTGAGTCTTAAAAGGCGCTCGTGTCGATCTAGGGTGGTCACTGTATTTGGTAGAGTGATTAACACAAAATTTTGAAAAAAGATAATCCGGGCTGTTAAAATTTATAATATCAAATAATAAAGATGCCAGATGTAAATGTCTTCGGGAATCCATATTAAGTATTGACTCATTGTTAAGAAAAGGAGAAATGTGAGTACGTGGTGGTACATTAAAACAAAATCTAAAACAAGCGTTTTGCACTCGCTGTATTAAACGTCGTGATTTATATAGGAGACGCGGCCCATAAACGATATCAGCATAATTGAGCCTCGACAGCACCAGTGCTTCAACAACATTTATGCGCGCATTTTGGCTCAAAAAATAACGTATCTTGTAAAGAACCTTTAACCTGTAGAAACACTGCCTTACTAGATCCTCGATATGTCCCACAAAGCGTAACTCAGAGTCAAAGGTCACTCCTAAGTTTTTCGCAGAATCGACACGTTTGATGTTTTGACCCAGTATAGTGACAACAGGCGACTTATTTAGGATTTTCCTTATTTGGGCTTTAGAGCCAAGAACCATATATTTAGATTTTACTGGTTTGAGCACAAGACCGCTTCTGTCACACCAGTCAGCTATCCTCTCTAAATCCTCATTTAGGAGCTGTAAGGCTTGTTGTATATTATCAGGGTGTTCAGATATATATAGCTGGATGTCATCGGCATATATATGATATTGACAATGCTTAAGAACCCTAGCAAGATCAGCACTGAAAATAATAAAAAGGAGTGGTCCCAGTATAGAGCCTTGTGGTACGCCACGGCTTACCTGACTAGGTGTAGATATATTATTAGTTCCATCCCGTCTTGCTAGTTTAACCGACTGATATCTATTACTTAAGTAACTACTAAACCACTTCAAGGCCAGGTGGTCTACCCCATAGTAACTTAATTTTGATAGCAAGAGAGGTATATCAATACAGTCAAAAGCGCGGGAAAGGTCAAGCAGAGCCAGAATTGTGCCTTGACCAGTGATATGAATGTGAAGGGAGTGGATGAGGAAATGATGAGTGACAGGAAGGAATGGAAGAAAAGGACGCAATGCACCGACACCAAATAAATTGGGATAAGGGTAGGAGGATGATGATAATATTATTACATTTTCAGATTTTTTTAAACCAGTAGGTTTAAAAAAAATCTGAAAATAATTTTCTAAACATAAAGTTTGGGCTCTTGCAGGAAGAAAACCACTAAATTATTTTTTATGAAACATCCTTACATATAATAAAACAGTAGAAAAAGTGTGTCTGTACATTACAAATCGCCGCCCTAGTACTTGAATGGCCAATCGACCAATGAGCAAATTTTACAGGAGACATTTTTATAAGTTAGTTACGTTAGTTATCGATATTATTAGAAATTTTCTAAAATCTTTCTTGCACTAGAAACATGCAGTATTTAAGTTACATTCGAAAAAAATAAAAATAATTATAGTATGTAGCGTGTAATCAGAGTTACTATAGTTTGAAATAAAAAAGTCAGTTTTGGTAAAATTGGTCGGTTGGCCATTCAAGTACGAGGGCGGCGAAATATTAAAAAAGAAATATCTGGGGCGATGGAGACATAGTAAAAGAGTAAAAATTTGAAAAAAAAAATTGTCTGTTTGTTTGTCTGTTTGAACACGCTAATCTCCGGAAATACTGAACGGATTCGAATAAAACTTTTTTTTTGTTATATAGCTGTTAAGCCTGGGCATAACTTAGGGTATAATTGATTTTGAAACATGGAACACCTGATGCAGAACCATAATGGTCCAATATAACTATAAGGAATATAAAAAATGACACCTTAGCAAAAGTTGTTCAGCCTGAAGAGCATTTTTTGTTGAGGTATAAAAATCGAAGATCTGGAACACCCGATGCAGAACCATAATGATCCAGCTAAACTATACAAAATATAAAAATGACACCATAGCAAAAGTTGTTCAGCCCGATGGGCATTTTTTGTTGAGGTACAAAAATCGAAGATCTGGTACACCTGACGCAGAACCATAATGGTCCAGCTAAACTACCCATACAGCCATTTTTGGTCACAGATTTTCAACAGATGTAACAAGTCGCTACAGTTTCGTAACTGATACGACACATTGTGACTATTTGCGACTGTGTGGGGATTTGTTTAAAAGTGTTGTAACAGTTCAGTAGCAATGTTACGGAAACTAGTTTCAGTAACTTTGTGTTGTCGCTGTGTCGACATAATTCACAATGATCTGTGTCCATTCATTGTATACACTTTGTGCTCAGTTTGCAACTAGAGTACAAAGTTGTAACAATGTGTGGTAACGGGATGGTAACGTTACAACACATTGTGTTGTAACGTTACGACAATGTTCCGGAATACCAGATAACCTAACTTATACAAATGAGCGTCACCAAATCCAGTCACTCTCAAATATTTCCTTTGTTTTCTGCCCCCTAGCATGCCTACCGAAACACGATATAATATAGCGATTTATCACGTGTAACTGTCAAAAGACAATGTATTTCGACAGTTGAATGTCGATAAAACGCTATATCACGCGATTTTATCATGTTTCGATGGACATGCTACGGGGGCGAGGCTAAAGTTTGATCATGCCGATCAAACCAACTAGGTATTGACTTATTAGCATGACAACATTGGGTTAGTTGAAAAATGAGAAAGGTAAGAAAAACGTATAATATTTATTTCAGTATAAATATACAGCGCCTTTACCAATAAAATAGGTTATGCAATCTGTTCAGTTTAATAGGTACGAGCACATCTCACGAGTTGAAATAGGCAATTATTCCACTTTTATATGTAGCATAATTTATTTTTCTATGTTCTGACTGCGACCACCTGTTCCAGTTGTTGGATTTTTTTTTGACCCTGCAACAAATATCGAAACTTTGAGAAACGCTGGAAGCAAATAAATTGAGAAACCATTTTTGAATTCCCGTTACTTTGTGACGACTTTACGTAACCATGTCGACGCATTATAGTTACTTTGTGACTAGTTGTGACGAGAATATTTTCACGTAACAAAATATGCTTTTCTTTAATATTTATCAATTTTACTGTTTAATATTGCTAAAATGTATTATTTTTGGTTGTGATATTAACTATTATGAATAATTAAAAGCATTTGAGCACTCGGTGTGTACAAATAAATAATGTTTACTTATCACCAAAATACTAAAATTGTGATAATATTGTGGCGCGTTAGTAAATTTCATTCTATTTGATGAAATTACACAGTCAAATTTTTTTCCCATTACGATTTGAGCATTAATAAAAACAATATTAAACAAAATATGTTCATAAATATTACTTGCCTGGAAAAAGATGGCGCTACCTTTTATTTTAATTAATAGTTCATGTCACCATATTTGTCACTTCACGAGTCAAAGGAACTGCTGAACGAATGAATGAATGAATTCCTGATAGAAGTGAGCACAAATACGTCGCGATGTGACTACGCGGCGACAACGCAGTGCGACTAAAAGTTACTGTTACCAAATGTTACAAATCGTCCCCACTTTTCGAAACGGCGACGGAACAACGGTCGACACGGCTACTCGTTGTGACGGAACAAAGTTACTTAAACAATATGTTTCGACACAAATGTGTGCACTCTAAGTCGTAACCGCTACCAGAATGGCTGTATGGGTATACAAAATATAAAAATGACATCTTTGCAAAAGTTGTTCAGCCTGATGAGCATTTTTGTTGAGGTTTAAAAATCGATGATCTGGAACCCCCGATGCAGAACCATAATGATCCAGGTAAACTATATACAAAATATAAAAATGACATCTTTGCAAAAGTTGTTCAGCCTGATGAGCATTTTTGTTGAGGTTTAAAAATCGATGATCTGGAACCCCCGATGCAGAACCATAATGATCCAGGTAAACTATATACAAAATATAAAAATGACATCTTTGCAAAAGTTGTTCAGCCTGATGAGCATTTTTGTTGAGGTATAAAAATCGATGATCTGGAACCCCCGAGGCAGAACCATAATGATTAGAGATGAAACGGATAGCAGTTTGGCCGGATATCCCGCCGCCGGATATCCGGCGGAAGTTAGCCGTTTGGTGCATCGCACACTCACAAACTTGGTTCCCTATGTATTTGCATAAAATTTTAAGGCATAATATGTCTTAGCATAATATAATTTCGCCGAATGATGTTTACGCATAATATTACTTAGTCATAACAGCTTATGCCTATTTTTTTAGGCATAACTAATTTAAGCATAATCATGTATAAGCATAATATTCTTTAGCATAAATTTAAACACGCATAATGTTATTAGGTAACGCATATTTTAATAAACAAAAAAAAATAATACACTTCGAAACTTACACAATTAAAAGCTATTGCTAAAAATTTACACTTGAAATAAATGTAAATATTCTTTGTCACATGCGTGGCTAGGGGTATGTATTTACAACGCCGAAGTTGAAAACACCGAATTTCACAAGACCTATGGATGAAACACCGAAAATCAAATAGTCGAACGGTTGTTTGGCTGTACGTTTAAAATCACGAAAGGACATTTTAACTAAAATACTAAATCCCGAAGCTTTAAAAACTGAAGGTTAATTGAGGGTTACATGCCAGCAGGTCGGTTCTAAAAAAGTCTGGAACGGGTGGTAGGAAAATATAGACGATTCAAAAGTACTTAATAATTAAGTTTATTTGAATAAAGCTTATTTGACTTTGACTTTGACTTTGTTCTGGCACTTCGCCGACCGCTGCCGCGGCACGCTCGCTTCGCTCGCTCGGCTCGTGCGTTGTGGGTCGCAATTAAACTTAACCTCCTCCTAGCTCGCTACGCTCGCTCGTCGTCGCACCTAACAGACTCTTGGGATTTTGAACTATCGGCATTCTAACTTTCGGGATTTCGAACTATCGGTCATTTAATAATCGATCTTTTAAGTTACGGTCTATCGGATATCGATTTTTAGGATTTTCGGTATTTTGAAAATTGGTGTTTTATACGTCGATATTTCGGTCGTAAATAAATTAATTAATTTCATATTAATATGAAATTTTCGGCATTTTAATACATACCCCTCTTGCAAGAAAATAAATAAGTACGTTACGTAAAATTGTTTATTCTTATTGTTTTTGATTTTTATGTCTAAATAATATTAGGCGAATACACAATATGCCTAATAACATAATGCCAAAGTATTATTATGGTAAAAAAAATATGCCAAATCCGTTATGCCAAATCAAATTAGGTATAAATCCATTATGCGAAAACAAGGGATCCCCACAAACTTGCGTAGGCGGTGTGCGAACGATCGCGTGGACTCGGTTCGATTCGGGTCTTAAAATAATTATATTTCTTAAGTGATACTAAGACTAAACTAAATAGAGCAAATAATGACTTAAAAATATTTTTATCATATCCAGTTTGTTTTTTAATTAGAGTAGTTTTTTAAGAATAGTAGTTATCCGGTATTCGGCCGGATAGTATTAAGGCCGCCGGATAGGCCGGATACCGGATAGTTACCGGATATCCGTGTCATCTCTAATAATGATCCAGTTAAACTATACAAAATATAAAAATGATATCTTTGCAAAAGTTGTTCAGCCTGATGAGCATTTTTTTTTAAGGAATAAAAATCGAAGATCTGGAACCCCCGATGCAGAATCATAACTCTGCTACAAGTATTTTCTTATGCAACTACATTAGTTCATTTATATGCGTACGCCGAAGTCATAAAGTCCACGCGTACGAAGTCACGGGCACCAGCTAGTACGTCAATAAGCGACCATATTCTGCGTCGAAATAAAAACGCATGAAGGCGTCTTATTAAATGTACCTTTTTTACGTTTACCTTATGGGGTGCCGACACAAGTGTCGGCAACCCCGATTATTTCCAGGAGTCCCCTCTAACACTGTCCCCCGGGGTGACAACTGGGATTTTTTTTTCCCAGTCGTCATGGGGGCGTCAAATTTTTCCCAAATGTTCCCTTCAAATTTGTGCCAGAGGGGACAACTGGTACTTTTTTTTCCAAATTGTCACTCCTGACACTAGAAGAGGTGACGATTGCTACGAAAATGGTCCAGAGGCCGTATTACAAGCTCTTAAATCCTGCCAGGTTTATAAATTGCTGTAGTGACATCTCTTTCTCGTCGTATAGCAAATAAAAGAGATAGATTGATAGCCAGTCAGAAAACTGCTTGGAAATAAGAGGTCATAATACGGCCCCAGTTGTCCGCTCCAATCCAAGCAGTATGGAGTATATTATCTTCTTTCTCTTAAAAAAAAAAAGATTATGATTTATTTAAAAAAACTTTTAGGTACCTAGGCAAGAAATTATATCGTAAAAAGTTCAGTAGGTACTTAAAAATACTTTTACAAAAGACAATTGAAGAGGTGAAACGAAGAGGGTCCCATTCGACAACTTTAAAATTAATTTAACTGATTTTTTAATTATTTTATTATGTATTCGTTTTAAGAGTATGCTTCTAAATAAAAAAATAAAATAATGCATGATTTTGTTTCATTTTTCAAATAAACAGTTTTTTTGCCCCTCCTGTAAAAACAGTTATTCTGAAAATGGGCCCCTCTTCGTTTCGCCTCTTCTATTAGTATGGTGCAATTAGACCCAGACCTTGACATCCAAAGTAAAAGTATCATATTATTAGCTCCAAATAACTCCTTGTATGTTATGTTGCCCTGGTACTTTTGACTGAATATAACATTATTTCGTAATTGAATATAAAATAAATATAGGATTTCGGGTTAGGTTCAGAATAATCGTTCTTTATTTACTTATCTATCGATACCTACTATAGGAGACTACAATATTCTAAAAAGCCCTAGTCCAGTAGGACCACGGGTACATAGTGGTATACCGTGGTCCTACCAGTAGGTCAAATCGGTAGGTCCACGGGCCCTCAAGGGTCACGGGTGACAATTGCTACAAAAAAGTTCCAGTTGTCCCCTCTGGCACGAATTTGAAGGGAACATCTGAGAAAATTTAGTCCCAGTCGTCACGGGGGTGACGACACTGACGACTGGGATAAAAAGATCCCAGTTGTCACCCGGGTGACAGTGTTAGAGGGGACTCCTGGGAATAATCGGGCACCCCATAGGGTTTTGATTAGGTATAGTATTAGGTATAGGAGTAAGCTTAAAATAAAACCTGACTACTAAACATACCCGATTTGGGGTGTCGTATAGTGATGAGCCCCTCACTCGTGAGGCACCTCGTTCGAGTTCCTCGTTGCGACAAAATGAGGGAGTCCTCATATTTCAACTTTGAACCACCTCATTTAACTCCTCACTCTTTCGTGGCTTGGAGCACGAGGCACGAGCACAGATTACACAGCAGACACGCAACGCAACAGATTAGTGAGTTGCCAAGAATTTTCTTGGGTTGAGTCGAGACCTACTCATTTAACTCACGAAATGAGTTTCACGATTGAGGGAGTTGACATAAGAATTCTTATAGAGTGTTTTGAGGTCGGTTAATGAATAAAATGAAATGAAAAATGAAATTTAAAAAAAAAGAAAACGTAAAGATAACTAAATAAAAAAATGTATATTTTCATTTCATGAAATCATGACCAAAGGCATTCATTCCGCGTAAAAATATGATATTTTTCACATATAACAACGCATGCTTTTTTTTGCGCGCGCAGCAGCGACCGTCTCACTACCTCACTCTGTGCAAAAATGGCAACGTTGCGCGCACCTCGCTACGTACTCATTTGTTGCGTTTATTTCATTCTCCTCACCTCACCTCAAATGAGGGGTACCTCGCGAGCACCTCACGAGGTAAAATGAGGTCCTCCCTCATCCTCAATAAAAAAGAGTGAGTTACACAACGCTAGTGTCGTAATCGGGTATATTTAGGAGCTAACGTTTTGTTACTACTTACTACTAAATATATCTGGACAGAGCGCTGACTGATTGATTTGCGTGACTACAGAATGTACCTTATGGTGGCACGCCATAGGGTTTTGATCGAGTATAGTTTTGGACGATGATATCATAAGTTTAGAAATACTAAATAAATATACATCGTTATGATCTAATATTAAAATTAAAAGCCAAATAAATCAAATATTTGAGTGGTCATTAACAACAAGTGCGTGTCAGGCCACGCGCAGTATAGGGTTCTGCAGTGGGCTATTCCATATATCCCAACTGGCCATCCCAATCAGTTGGGATACATGGATTTTTTTCCCACTCTTGTGAGTGGAAAAAATGAGAACATTGGAAAAAATAGCCCTTTGAACTTTAAAACTGAATATTTCGCAAACTGATCCCTTATTCAAAAAGTAGTTTTTACACTGTTCATGCACAATGCATTAGCACAAGTATGAATATATTATTTGAATGTTTCGGGTCTCGTATAGCCATCATTTTAAGGAGCTGGGTCGGTACTCATCAATAGTTATAGTCCAATATGAGTTGAAATTACTGCTATCCCTATTTTACTATATGCTATACCCTGTTTTTGCCGCGTGCAAGAGTTGTTGTGATCGAAATCGGGTATATTTAGTAGTGATTTTTTTATTTTGTTACAACTAAATATACCCGAAACGCTGTACCTTGTAGACATTTAGTAGTGCTCAGTTGATTTGATTCATCTCCTAACTATACCCGAGGTCTACCAGACCTGTGACGTCACTGGCGTCCTCACAAGGTACATTTAGTAAACACGCCGCATGAAGACTCGAAAGCACGCGTGTTCCCAAACATAAGACTAATCTCGATTGATTGTTTACCCCCGAAAATCCCCATATACCAAATTTCAGCAAAATCGTTAGAGCCGTTTCAGAGATCACAGAAATAAATTTATATACATACAAAAATTGCTCGTTTAAAGGTATAAGGTACTAAGTAGGTACTCAGCTCAGCTATTCTTGGAAAAGCAATCTATCTGAGGTTTATTTTCTTACCAACAAAAAGCATAATATTCTGATTATCTATTTTATAGTAGCAATAGCAAATAGTGCTGATATACTACAGCTATTACTCGTCAACTTGGAGAATGCCTGCTTGTCAATTTTATAGCAATATTTATATTATATTATAAGCAAAACGCGTCAATGCTCCACCATCCACTACACTGAGTCAGTCGCGAACGAAACCAAATTTGCATTTTGATGAAAATTCGGACATGTCGAACTAAAATGGAATAAGTAATGAGTATTAGGTTCAAGATATTGGAAAACCTATCCCAGGGGTTGTCTCGCTCCAGCACAACCTCACACACCGTCTTTTGTTTGAAGTGCAAAATTCGGGGGACAGTTTTGTGGAACATTTTTTAATCAAAGAGGTCCCCTGACTGCAAATACATTAGTTGTTTAACTTTTTAGTTCGTTTTTGGCAAGACAGTCGTGTTTTTAATATTTTTGAATTTCTTATCGATATTTTCAAAGAATTAATTTTTAACTGCACGTTCATTTTCAGAAACGTGGTCTGATATCCCCATTTCATTTTTTTAGAGATATTTATTCTTACTTAAAAATTAACGGTGTATAAGGTGGTACCAAATAATGTGTTGATATTGAAACAGGTGATACTAAACAACTTTCTCCATGGAACATGGTCGAAAACCGAAAAAAAAATTACATACAAAAAAATCGTTTTTTCGACCTATATCCTTGAAGAATGTTGTGCAGTTTTAGCAACACAATCACCTGTTTTAGTATCATCACATCATTTGGTTCAACCTTATATGAAACCATAGAAATAGAATGTCAAAGAACAACAATGTCAATAAACAGGTGATCCGAAAACGAATGCATACATTTTATATGAGATACGTAAAATAGGACTTAGATTCATAAAATATGACTCTACCGGGTGACCCAAAACTTTGCCACACGGAGGGAAAGTACCTTAAATATTAAAGATAGGAAATTTTACTGAAAGAAGACTTCATTTTGATTTTTAAAATAATTGGAACTGCGTTCAAAGATTTTCGAAAAATCACATGCCTTAACCGGGAATCGAACCTGCCAAATTAGAAAAAAAAACAATTTTTCATTTTTACGATACCGATCGAAAAGGTTACTCGTTAGGATTATTTTTTGCTAAGTAACACAGCATCTTAAACAAAAGGAAGACCATGAAATTTTACATTTAAATTTTAATGATAACGTATTGTATCAATTTGTATCCTACTAATATTATAAATGTGAAAGTTTGTGGGTTTGGATGTTTAGATGTTTGGATGTTTGTTCCTCAATCACGCAAAAACTACTGAACGGATTTGGTTGTAATTTGGCACACAGATAGTAGATAGCCTAGATTAAAACATAGGATACTTTTTATTCCGATATTCCCACGGGAACGGGAACCACGCGGGTGAAACCGCGGGCGGCCGCTAGTAGAAAATAATGCGATATTTAAAAAAAAATTGAATGCAGTTCGCATTAATTTTTAAAATAAAATGAAGTCTTCTTTCAGTAAAATTTCCTATCTTCAATATTTAAGGTACTTTCCCTCCGTGTGGCAAAGTTTTGGGACACCCGGGGGGTAATTACGTAACTTTGTTGCAATCAACTCTGACAGAAATCGCAGTTACATCGCTGCTTTAGTAAGAACCAATGTGACAACTGTCTTAACTAAAGCAGCAATGCAACCGCGCTTTCAATCGATTTCAATCGAGAATTGTTAGCAACAGCTTTATGTAATCAAGGTACTGGTATATGGCATGCATGGCAAAGGAAACGAATAAATGTAGCGAAATTTGGTTTTAGATAAATGTGTGGCAATATCTTATTTACCTGTGAAAAGTGTGATTACTTGGATTATTTCTTTTTGTCACATCACAATTACTTAGAGCACAAGACACCATGGCTCCACGATACCTTTATTTTAAATTCTAATTAAGATTAACAAATATTTTAAACAAACTGTGATTGCTCATTTGCTAGGCGGGACGCTAGGGGCTCTTACTATAAAAAATGTTGGCACATGTCACTTGACCCTTTGTCTCTTTTTTACATAGACCGTGTCCGTATGATGTTAACTTCTCTTTTCCACGCTTTGTTGGTCTTCTTGAGCGCAGCGAAAATTTTTCTATGTCTTTGTATGGAACTGACTAAAAATCACGCTGCGCTGCCTTTTTTTACGATAGACAGGCATTTTTCTGAGAAATCAGGCGTTTTGTGCATCCTACACAGGAATCCTCCCTTCGGTGGCATACCCTATAGGCCCAGCACGCCGAATCTGAAAATACGTCCCTGGATAAGATGCCGCCTATTCTTGGATGTGATTAGTGATGGAACATGAAAAAAAAACTTTGTTTTTTTTTTCAATTGTGAAAAAAAAACTTGAAAAAAACATAGCCTTGTTGTTTTTTTTTCCAAATTTGTGTTTTTTTAAAGAATACAATCTTTAGAAAATAAATGTTTTATTTAGTCAAATCTATTATTGTACCTACTTATTAGGTTTTTATTCTTCGTTAGTGTCTCTCGATATAAATTTAAATTTTTTCCCCGATCTCATTTTATTTTTCCCCAAAATAATATATTTGTATGAGGAGAAGATTAAAAATTTTCCCCTATTGATTCGATTTTTTGTTTCCCAAAACGTTACGTTTTGTATGAAGGACAGATTTTCTTCTTTTCCCCAATAATAAAAAATTCCATACAATGGGGAAAACCCCCCAATCTGGAGACACTTTTGCTCCTCGTTCAAACTACGTTCATAAGTAGGTACTTCAAAAAAACATAAATTGACTGAAGATTTGAACTGATGAAAACTTGGTAGGTACTATTCAACCAAAAAAGTAATGTGGGTTCAAAACAGAAAACTATGATTTGAACTCATAAGTATTAATCCTTAACGAAAACTTCCTAAATAATTTTGATTTCTGTACTGTTAAAAAAAACATGCTCCAGAAAAAAAAACACTTTTTTTTCATGTTTTATTTCACGTTAGAAAAAAAACTGTTTTTTACAACACTAGATGTGATTTATGTGGGATTAGTTGCCAACAATTCATTTTTTATAAATTAATATTATCTATAATTAAGATGTCATAATGGGGAGGCGAAGGCTAAGTGAATTACAGATGGCGCTCAGTCTTTGGAACAATTGTCAGTTTGAGCTTATATTGTCTTGACTGTGTATTACGTGATTTTACTGTCTTAGATTGTATTTTTTTCGGTTTTGCGGACAAACAATGTATAACTTTAGCTCATATAAAAGAAGAATTACGGAAAAGAAAAGCCAAAACAACAGGCAAGAAAGTTTATAGCAACTTACAAAAAATTGCTAACAAGCATTACATTTCTTTAAATTTCGTGTAAGATTTACAAGTAATCTTTTTATTTCAGATTAGAAGCATATGATTTAAATTTTAACAAAGCAACTGAGTGTGAATTTCCGTATATATAGTTGTCTGATGATGCCTTCTGTGCAATAGTAATTTCAGGTTTCTGTACTGGAATTTCTGTACCATCCAAAATTACACGAACCGTTTTATCATATTTATTCTATTATTCTAAGTTTCTTGAATGACTCTGGTATATAAAATTCTATTAATTCTCTGTTTGGCCCCAATATTGGGCTTATTCCATATTTGATATACCTATCAAATTCATCCAAGTTATAAATATGTTAGAAACTGCTGAGGTTGAAATATTAAAGAACAAAGCTGTTATAATTCAAATGTTGTTTTATTTTGGCGAAGCTTCATCAAATTCATGAAACATCCCTTTTGATTTATAATGTTTCTCAGGCTCAGCAAAGGAGAAAATCGAGGGAAAAGCATCTTTTTTTTGATATTTTTTTGCCCACTATTTTTTTTGTTACTGGGAAATCGATGAACTCCAATATTTTACAAGTTACATGCATAACAATGCGGCATTTTCTCAGTATAAAATTAAAAATTGCAATACTCCAAGAGATTCCCATATGTTTTGACACTTTCTTTGAGGCGGCCGGGTACCAAAGACCAGACGCCACCTATCGGGATAAAATTGCGCTTTTCCTCCCCATTAAAGGAACCACAATAGAATTAGGAATGGAGATTATCATCACAGACAAATTCAGTTTTATTTGTCATTTTATTAATGTAATGTCCGTAACATACCGTTATCATATCAATATAATGACGGTTTTTGATAAATACCACCAAACACTATTATGTTAGTAACTTTTTCTATTATCATATAACTAAATGGTCTATTGGCATTAAACGTGACTGCGGAACGGTTAGGAAACTCAGCCACTGTAACTTCACTGGCAGTTGTACCCTCTTCAGTGACTTCTATTTCAGCTTTGTGTATTATTTTTGAAACATGTATTGGCCATTTTGATAAACGATACAACCTTGCCTTGGAAGCATCAAAAAGATCAGTAACATTCAAATCTCTTAAAACTGGAGTCAAATTAATGTCAGATTTAATCTTGAACCGTGGAAGGAAGCACCTCACCACATCGTCACCGTAATTTTCACGGACAGTCTTCAATTCTTCGAACATTCTATCCAAAGTGAAGTTGTTGAAATTATAGAACATTTTTTCCAGGGAAACGTCGGAATATGGGAGCATGATAAGCATGGAGAGACGGTTTTCTTTACCGTAAGGTAATTCTAATATTTGGGCTTCCATTTCACGAATATTGGCATATGGAAAGGTGTATCTATTGTACATCATATTTACTTCTCCGATCTGTCTCATTTCACTATTGTAAAACGGAGCCTTTGCTGTAGAAGATGAGTTGAATTGTACTGTCCATTGCCCTTTGAAGTATACAGCGCTGGCTAAAACTAACTTTGTGTTTTTGAAGAAGCTCTCATCGACTACACTTTTAATTCTACCTTGAGTCACATTAGCAATAACTTTGTTCAGCAGATCAGCTGCGCTCGCCTGGGAAAAATCTAGAGCAATAACATCAGTGGCAAAATATGTTTTGGCTAAATCAACAAAGTCTTGTAAAAGAAGACTTTCCTTTTCAACAAATATAGCATTGATTTTTTCCAGCTCAATAACATTTGTTTTAACTTGAAGCCACTGTCCGATATTCATATACTCGTTACGTACTGTGATACGGTTTTTCAAAGAAACACGTATGACATTGTTGATTTGATTCCGCGTGACGCCTGCGGCTCCTTCGGCGGTCGCCGCTAAAGCGGTCCATACCGTCATCGGTGATATAATCAAGTTAGACGACTTTGGCTGCATTTGGCAAGTATGAAATAGAAGTTCAATGGAAAAATTTCCAATTTTCTCGGATAAACCACTGTGTAAATTATTCACATCCGGAATATCAGCTGCACGACTGTCTTGAGCGTGATACAAAGATATAGTTAAAAACACAATCTGTACCACGAAATTGCGCATTTTGACAACTTTTTTGTAGTTTTAAAACAACACCACTGCACTTATAAAACTATGAGTAGATTCTGCAAGGTTTTTTCGAGCGAAGCGACGAGTGATGCAAAGAGGAAAACTGACTGACCGGTTTGCAGCCTTATATAACTACTTACTTATAAATGTGGTATTTCAACAAAACCCGATCTACAAGTTGATAAAACTGAGTAAACATTTCCAACAGGAAATTATTAGATTCCTAAAAATAGTTCGAAATGCTCAGTTCCAGTATTTGACAAGCAACACAGTTCACACATGTCCATCTTGAAGAGTCCCAAAGTCATGTCGTTGATTTGAACTTGCTTGCAAAAAACAAATTAGAACTATCTTGATAGCAAAGACTAAAAGGTTTTAGATTGGAAACGCATCCTAACTAACTAAATTCCAGAGTTCGCATTAGGGCATCACAGTATTCTTGTGTCGCAACGCAACATAATTATCAGTAAGTATACTATAATCATCAATCATAGTTCCTTAGGTAATATTGTAGGCTGTTTGTTTCCCTTTACCAAATAAACAAATAAACTGATTTTTATTTTGTCCCGAAACTGAAGGAGCATCTTATAGCTGGTAGAAGCTGGAGTGCGTACTGGCATTATTCAGAATAATATTTTGGTGGAACTAAACACTCTCTTCTCTCTTGCATAAAACGATACCTACCTACTTCTAGGACTTATTAATTTCTATGTCTACAAGCTTACAAATTACTTTTAGATAAATAACTAGGTAAATATGATAAATGATAATGCTCGGTTCAAATATAAGGTGGAACAAGTGATTATACTGAAACAGGTGATAGTGTAGCTAAAACTGAACAACATTCTCTAAGGAACATAGGTCGAAAAACGAAAAATAAATATTACTCTCCCATACAAAATGTATTGTCAGCTGACCGACTTACTATGGAGGCGAAAAATAATATTTTATCGACAATGTTCCTTGGAGAAAGTTGTTCAGTTTAAGCAAAACTAGCTACCACCCTGTTTCAATATTGTTACATGATTTGTGGAACCAAACCTTATAAATAGTTTGGGCAGTCTAGTTGAGCAGTAGGGAAAAATGTTATTTATGTAGGTGTATGTAAAATGTTATTTATGTAGGTGTATGTCTACATAACATAAAAACATAATATCATTGGAGAAACGAAGGCACACAGAGTCCGATGGCTCGGTCACGTCGAAAGAATGGGATTGGAGAGGAGCGCCAAAAGAGCCTATCTCGGTCAAGCAACTGGCCGACGCCCGGTCGGACGCCCCCGCTACCGATGGCAAGACGTGGTGGAGGCCGACCTACGTGAGCTCGATGCTGGGGACTGGCGCGAAACAGCAAAAGACCGAGATAGATGGCGAGCTCTAGTATCGGAGGCCAAGACACCTGGGTCGCTGAGCCGCCAGAGTAAGTAAGTGTGTCTACTATGTACTAACCGCCAGGGTCTGCCACTTGGCCTGTCGAAGCTCCTCCCTGATGGACATCATCTCGGGGCGCAGGTCGCGGTGTGCGAACGGGTCCATGTAGATCTTCAGCCTCGGGTCGATGTTCGAAAGCTGTTGGTCGCTGGGGGGGAAACCGAGAACATTGTGTATAGGTACGTGAGAGTATGTATGTATACCTTAGAGCAACACTGACAGAAGCCGGCGCGGCGTTGCTCTAAGACGTGAAGTGTGACATCGTTGCATATAAAAATATAGGAATAAATACGCGGTGACGAGAACATGGAATGGGGAAAAATGTATGAAGCGCGGCACCACGTGGCACGTCCCCGTCCCTTCCGAGGTATTTTCCCGTCACGTATGCAGCGACCTTAAGTCTTTACTACTGTCATCGACGAATTGCAGTCTTACCTACTAGATAACTTCCTACATCATAGGGTAGGTACGAAATATTCGATTGTGAGGTATAGGGGTATAGGCCCCGGCACGGATCTTGAGCGGTGAAATTTCAAAAATAAAAAAAATCTATTGTTGTCGCAATGCATCGCAGTTACATTGCTGCTTCAGTAAGTTCAGTAAGAACCAATGTGACAACTATCTTACTTAAAACAGCAGTGTAACTGCGGTTTCAATCGATTTCAATCGAGAATTGTAAGCAACAGAGATTATTTCTATACTTACTGTAGTACTCACTGCATTTAAACTGAGTCCTTTCCAACAAACTGTTTGTCATATTCACTTCTCAATCTTACGCGCTCACTAGACATGAAATAAAACAATTTTTAACGGATACTAGCGCGGTTTTATTGAAAGTTCTTTGGTAATTAGTTGGTAACCAACTAATTACCAAACTGTTTGTCTTTAATTTAGGTCGGTACAGTGCCAAACAGTGCCTTCGATGAAACTTTCTTAAGAGGAACGAATCATAATAGAAAGAACATTTTATCTTAAGTAGGTACCTAAGTATAAAAGAAAGATATTAGCAATTTTATAGTTTTTCTTATAGTGTCCTACCACACGAATTAGTTACCTTACATCAGAGGTGCCCAAACGGTCGATCGCGCGCGATTGACCGGTCAATCGCGAGAGGTTTTAAGGTCGATCGCCAAGGGTAAGAGGTTTGACATATTTTTGCACCCAATGTAGTTTTATGTAGGCCAAGTCGATCTCCTTAAGAAAAAGTATGGGCACCCCTGCCTTACAAAGTAACCAGTCAACTCGCATACCTACATTACACATACAAACCATAAACCTATGTACGAACCACCAAACCTCCTAAAAATTTACTTGCCTTAGAATCGAACCCGAGACTTCATGCCGGACATCATTTTTATACAGTTTCTATCAGATAATATTTTGTAGGTATTATAATTACTCACTGTACATGATGATGCATGCTGATAACTGTATACTGACATAGAAGAAAGTATAGTAATAACAAAATAAATGAATTTATATTAATATATCTATTACTACGGTATCTACGTAGAGCTTATTCACTTTCTAGCTAAGTAGCTAGTTTTCGAAATAGGTAACCTATGATTTTTTAAAGAAAAAATAAAGCACTGGGATAATTAACTATAGTAGGTTGTTGTGTTGCTAACACGACATGAAAAGTCCCTTTTAGCATTTTAAACAATAGGCTCTGAAAAGGGCAACGTAAACATTTAATAAGGAACTTGTCTGTGTTAGCGCCTACAACTGAACACTTAGCAAATTTTGACTTTGACCTATTTCAAAGAAAACACAATCAAAAATCGACGCTTCTATTTTTTTTAATTTATACCTACCGCCCCTTGATTACTTAACTACTGTTGCTAACAATTTCTCGATTGACACCGCAATCAAATTGTTGCTAAGAGTCGCCAGTTAGTGATGGGACTTGAATCACAATGAGGATCAGTAACAGGTTTGAATCCTATAGTTTCATTGGTATAATATAAACACATATTGATAGCTATGAAACCTGGTGAAAGAATTTTTGAAATCCGTTTAGAAATGGTTGAGTTAAAAAGATCTGAAGGAAATGCCAAGCTCAATGCAATATATTATGTATTCTGTGGCAATATGTGCTTTATCACGTACGACATAAGGTTCGCGTCCGCCGCGATGACGTCATAAGGACCCCCAAAAAACCAGTATTTTAGCTCTTATAACTTCTCAGATTTAAGAGATATCGTAATTTTTTTTTTCACAGTTAATCATGTGGTGGCATAAGCTTTCTAATTAGCCACTAAACAAAAATCGTTACCGATCCTCATTGATTCGAATCACGTCAATTCAAGCTCGATTCGAATGAGTATTTATGCTGATTATATAGGATATTATATAGGTCGCGCCGAGCGTGAATACAGGGGGTCAAGTCTGCTAATGTTTTCGTCAAAATTGTAGTTCAATGGTGTTTGAATGATAATGCTTTTTGACACAGTTCTTGTTTCTTAAACCCAAAACTGAAACACATTGTGTTTCTTAAACCCAAAACGGAAACATATCGTGTCTTGATTTTGGGTTTAAGAAACAAGAACTATGTCAAAAACATTATCATTAGAACATAATTGAACTACGATTTTGACGAAAACATTAGCAGACTTGACCCCCTGATCGGAAGCGCGGCGGGGAGGAACGTAGGCGTGATCACGCCCGCAGTGTGAACTCCCGTCGCGCCGCGCCCCGTCACGCCCGCTGTGTGGCTTGACCTTAAGAGCCACTCTTTCGGAAAACTCTACGGAAATATTCGAGCATTACGAGTATGTTCAGGTTTTACAAGGCCTCAGCTGTGATAACTGATCTGCAAAATGAAGGTGTGTTAGGTACTCGCCATATGTTGCTGCCAAGTCCTTTACAGACTTTACAGTACAATAGCTTATAGTATCCTCCAAAGCAGCTGTGAACAGTTTTGGAGAAATGACGTCTCCCTGTTTCACACATTGCTGCAGTTGGATTGGGATTTGTGCTCTGGTTCTGTAATCGGATCGACATGATGGCATTTTCGTATAAGTAGGTACTTCAGTTAGCACCTCGCTACACCTGTAGTCCACTTGGCACCTCTGAAGAGACTGCAACATCGTCCAGGGGTATATGACCACGGCGATAAAAATGCTTTCTATTATTATTTTTGAAAATCGAAACACCGGTTTTTGTTGTGAAACTCCGGTTTTACAAAACGATGCTGAAAGGCTTCGAAACTCCGGAGCTAGACCAAAACCGGAGTTCCGGACTTCAAGCCCTAGTGTGTGTTACTAAGATAAAATTGATATTTCGCAGTATTTTGAGTGGATTAAGTTTCAAAATTTTAAATTTCCCGCGCGTTTGAGATGACACGAATCGTTGGCCAGACTCTAGCAGCGTTAGTTAGCGATAATTTATTGATAACACAAGGGAACAGCATTTTTGTTGCATGAAATATTATGACTAATATTATACATTCTCGGATTTCAGATCTGAAGCCAGATTGTTTGTATCAGCTTTAGTTTTTGAGATATCATTAAAACGCGTTTTTAAAGAAAAATATAGGTATTTTTATTACGAAAATCATTAGAGAAACAACCAATACTTATCACAAAAAAATATTTTATAAGATTTTTCTGCTTGACTTGGTACGTGAGGACTGTTTTTAATGCTCTAACAATAGTCCGCCATCATGTGAGCATCCCAGTGACTCTGGTAACGTTTCTCCATAGTTCGAATGTCTTGATGGAACTGTTCCCCTTGTTCTTCACTCAGATCACCAAGATTTTTCAGGGAGACGGTCCAAATGGCTGTGGAGGAAGTGTACCTTGATGCTCATATTACAACCAAGCTGCAGGAAGGGTGACAACATCAGTTCAATATGCTCCGGATAGCTTCTATCCTTTTTATTTCTTAGAAAATTTTGTACAGTCCAAACGAATTAATTCCTGGCATTATTTCAATAAACTATTCAAGTTTTCATCCTTTATCAACCTTCTTATTGGTAAACCATCAAAAATTCCAGCTTTTTGTTTCTCTGTGCTCGAATATCTGGGTTAAAATCAGTTTTCCCACTTTCATCACTTGAAGAAGAGCTTTTTTCTTCTAAGTCTTAATTATTTTGTGTAGATGAAGAAGCTTGAGGTACTCGCGCATCGCTGGAGTACAAGACTAGTCGAGTAACAGATAACAAATTAGGGTAAAACCATTTCGACCAGTTTCTTTTATTAATCTCGTTTATATTAACCACGCAAAAATAACAATAACCTTGATGATTTGAACTTTCCCACCACATCATTGGTGTTTGATACTAAAATTGGGTCTTTTCTTATTTGCCCATAATCTCGAAAGACTCCACATATGTTTTACATACCATATGAGGAAACCCAGTACTTGTCACGGGTGTCCAAAGTGAACCCAAAGTAATCGAAAAACACCTGTTTTATGAACTCCGCCACATTTAATCTACAATTTTTGATTTTATATTCACCACAGATGTGACAATAATTGTAGTTGGGATTGTTTTTACAGATATTTCTCGACGTAGACATTGTAAAATAAAAAACTTTTTAAAAAGCAGCTTGGTTGATTTGAAGTTTAAATGTGACTAGTCATAGCCTTCTTCATTTCCAAGCCGTGAACATACGTTTGGCAACGTCTGTTACTGTCAGTTCGTGGTCATGTCGTCCGCCAGTCTCCATACTAAATGTATGGGAATATTTAAATTTTAAGAGGTCGATATTTTTTTTCATAGTAATCGTGTGAGGTTTAAAATATGAAAATAATTTAGTTCTTTTATTGAAATGCTTTGTATATTAAACAATAAGAAAAATATCAATGTTAACCAGGAAAACATGGCTATCAAAGATGTCATCTTTTTTGTTGATTTTCTTCAGCAGGGAGTTGATTACTACGCCCTCTAGCAATAAATGATATATCATTAGAAAGGTCTTTGAAAGACAAATATTTGCTGTTAATATACTTTATATCAATTGTTAATACTTTTGGAATTAAAGGTTATTAAAGTATAAAAGTGGTTTATTGTCTATGGGAGTTGATCTACCACACCTATAGAAATGAATGATATATCATAAGAAAGGCTTTCATATGACAAATATTTGCTGCAAACATACTTTCTATTAATTGTTAGTAATTTCGGAGTTTTAGGTCATTAATGTTAAAAAAATTGGTCAAGTTTAGAGCGTTATAACTCTCAAAGTACTAATAGTTCACGATTATAGTAATACAATAAAGTGTTTCAAATTTAAATACCTTTCCAATGATGTAAGATTTATTGCTAGAGGAGGCTTAGATCAAAATGCTCATCGTACTAAAGGACCCCCGAAAAGTTCAAATAATTTGACTTAAACCTTATGTTCTAATAAATAAATAATAATAATAATATGGACTAGTCATAGCCTTCTATATTTTCCAAGCCCTGAAGTTGAGCAGAACGGCAACATCGCATGTGGTCAAGCACATAGTATAAAATTATTTTAAAAATTATTTATTATTCGTTTTTCCTATATTATCTATGTTTAAACTAGTTGTAAATTGTGATGTAAGATTTTTTCAATAAAGTTTTATATTTATTATTATTATTTATTTATTAGAACATAAGGTTTGAGTCAAATTATTTGAACTTTTCGGGGGTCCTTTAGTACGATGAGCATTTTGATCTAAGCCTCCTCTAGCAATAAATCTTACATCATTGGAAAGGTATTTAAATTTAAAACACTTTATTGTATAACTATAATTGTGAACTATTAGTACTTTGAGAGTTATAACGCTCTAAACTTGACCAATTTTTTAACATTAATGACCGAAAACTCCGAAATTACTAAAAATTAATAGAAAGTATGTTTCCAGCAAATATTTGTCATATAAAAACCTTTCTTATGATATATCATTCATTTCTATAGGTGAGGTAGATCAACTCCCATAGACAATAAACCACTTTTATGCTTTAATAACCTTTAACTCCAAAAATATTAACAATTGGTATAAAGTATATTAACAGCAAATATTTGTCTTTAAAAGACCTTTCTAATGATATATCATTTATTGCTAGAGGGCGTGTTAATCAACTCCCTGCTGAAGAAAATCAACAAAAAAGATGACATCTTTGACAGCCATTTTTTCCTGGTTAACATTGATATTTTTCTTATTGTTTAATATACAAAGCATTTCAATAAAAGAACTAAATTATTTTCATATTTTAAACCTCACATGATTACTATAAAAAAAAATATCGACCTCTTAAAATTTAAATATTCCCATACATTTAGTATGGAGACTGGCGGACGACATGACCACGAACTGACAGTAACAGACGTTGCCAAACTTATGTTCACGGCTTGGAAATAAAGAAGGCTATGGACTAGTACAAAAATATGTCTGACAGCTGTATCTAAAAAAATAGAGCTGCTATAGAACAAAATTGAGAGTAGATTTGAAATCAGCGACCTCAAATTAGTAAACAACAGGCATAAAATTCCATGCAACAAAAAAAAAGTTTGATTTTGTTCCCTTGTGATCGAAAATTTTCAATGATGTCGTGAGGCTAAAAGTATAGGAGAGGGTCGCTTTCGCTTCAGCCCCCGTGCCGAGTTAACTTGATCGGGTTGTAGGTACCTAGCTAAGATCATAATCTTTGCGGTTGCGGCGACAGATGTAGCCCCAAGCAATCTTTGGCCATAACTAACCCCGACCAAGTCAGTGAATTTTATTATAGTAGGTACCTATGATATATTTCATATTATGGTTTTACTTACCGCACGATAAGCCCACTGCTGTGGTCATTAGTAGGCTAGCCGCTATGATTATTTTTAATCAAAGGCTAACCGGTGAGAAATACTTATTTTGTTTACTCACAAATGAGCCCCAACATCAGCTTCAAGTGCACCCGCTTCTTCCATGGCTTCTGGTGCAGATTCTCCATCATTTTCAGTCATTTTCAGCTTTTTCTTTGTCTCTTTTATTTGAAAAGTAGTAACGTACTTGCCTTGACTTGACTTGTCTATTTTTTTAACTGACCAAAGACAAAAGATGATTTTTTTGTCTTTTATGTCTTTTAACCAAGAAGTTTAAATTCACTTCTCGCTTATTTATTACTAGCGAACCGCCCTTGTTTTGCTTTGGTTCCTTCCTTTTTTTTGCCAAATGCAACCTTCTCACAACACCCAAAAAGAAAACAAATTGGTACTTTGAGTCGTCACCTCCATTCGCTCAAAAAGCCTGTGTACATTTGGAAAGTAATAAAATTAAACATAAAACAAATTACTTTCCTTAGATCTATACTGTGGTAACCGATGACTTGGCGATTGGTCTGCTGGACCGGGAATGCACCCATTGCCAGCTGTCATTGTCTATCCAGAGATGGTAGGTCCGCTCTTAATTAGGAGTTGCATCAGGATGTATATCCAGTTCTGGTGATGTACATCCAGGGGGGTAATTACGTAATTTTGTTGCAATCAACTCTGACAGAAATCGCAGCTACATCGCTGCTTTAGTAAGAACCAATGTGACAACTATCTTAACTAAAACAGCAATGCAACTGCGCTTTCAATCGATTTCAATCGAGAATTGTTAGCAACAGCCTTACGTGATCAAGGGTCAGGTCCCGTGTCCGACGGACCCATATGGGTCCGGCAGCAGACTAAGGCGATACGGCGATAGATTGAAAATTACCATGGTTGGCCAGCGGTCTTTCAAGCAAGGTAGCACAGCAAAGCAAAATGAAACCGGTAGGTCTGGGGCCAGGCAGCCTAACCGTCCGTCGTGAACCTCTATCCCCTAAGGCGGAGTCTGAATTCAGACGGAATGCGGATTGAGCAGGATAAATAAAAAATAAAAGTAGTATGGAACAAAGCAGTCTCATATATTATATTTTGTAATAATTATGAGTTACCTATAATCTCTAATCAAAAAGTAAAAAAAAAATCCCCTAATTTAGTAACATAACTGAAAAATCTAATGAGCAAAAATAAACAAAAACCCCCATTGGGTAGATAACGATTGAAAAATCTAATACCTATAATACTTATCACGAAAAACCAAAAAAAAATACGCCTAAGAACAAGTTTGAAGCTAGATAATTTGAGAACAGGAGTAATTTGAAATGAACTGAATCACTCACACCCGCGTGAATGAACGATGCATATCTCCACTTGCGGGTCCCACTCCGACTCCGGCCCGCCGCCGCCGCCGCCTCGCACCTCCCCCCGTGGTCCGTAATCCCGTGATTCAGTTTCACAACCGATAAGTTACTCTATGAACCACTGTGCAATCCGTTCCGGGGTGAACGGAATCCAACTGGTCGTTGGATATACACATGACATGTGATGAGTCCACTGATACGTATCCAACCGGAGCTACCCATCTCTATCCAGCTGTCAGTGTCACTGTCAGTCGCAGTAAGTAATGCAATGCAAGCAAAAAAAATTGCAAAGCAAAATAAAATGATTTGTGATTTTAATAAAATTTCAAACAAATAGTGCCACATTATTAATGAATATCGTCAATTTTAATTTAATTTAGACACAATGAACGAGATCGACGACAAGTTTTATTATGTCTACAGTTCTTCTTTGGACCACAAGGTGGAAATTAAAATGTAAGTAGGTACTAAACTTATCATTTTTTCTGTTTTATTTCTACTTAGCTTTGTTACCTACAGCAGTTCAGCACTTTAAAAGCAACGTGAATTGATTGCTAAGCTTAATTTTAATAGGTAACTTAATTAAATCCTACATCATTATTATTTTTTAAACATTTACTTGACCTCGTTTTTATATAGATCTTAGATTATTAATATGTATGTTTGTATGCTTATATGTTTCAGTGGTACTTTAGAAGGTAAACGTGCTAAGCCTGAGTATGACAAGTTGCTCTCTGACCCCATGCTCAAGTTCTCTGGGCTCTACCAAGAAGGATGTTCCGATCTGTATGTGACGTGCCAGGTGCTCAGCGATGGAGTGCCTCTAGCTCTGTCCGTCACTACATCATATAAAGCCTTTACCAACAGATGGAAGTAAGTGTGTTTAGTTAATCCTTACTTAATGTTATAAATGAATCGGTTAATTAAGAAAGGAAATGGAACATATCACCTTTTTCCCATTTAGCAACATTTATGGATTTTGATTCTTTATGGCAAGACAGACATACATAACAGTCAAAAATCGGAGTATGTCAGTACAATAGTTTAAACATTATAGGGCACCAAATATAACATGAAGTTAAGAAAGGAAATAAGTAATTTTTAGAAATTTATTCTTTCTTGTCTCTGAAAAATAGGCTTGCCATGACATGTTCCCTTTCTTAATTAACCGATTCAAATGTGAAAGTCAGTTTAATTACACCAATATGTCTTAACTTAACTACTGAACCAATCATCAAAAAATTTCACATACACATTGTCAGGGTTACAGAGTAGGACGTAGGGTACATTTCCCCAAAAAAGCATTTTTCCCGAGGGATAGCAAAAAATCTATCTACGCAATTACAGCTAGTTGCGACTTGTTGGCCACTAGTAAATGATATAAAATGAAATAAAAACTGAATGTGTAAAAAAAACTAATTTTATCAGGGTTGGAAAAAACATGTTTTTTTTTCTTGAGCCTTTAAAATCCACGTAAACTGTGTAAAACTACAACACACTTTTGTTTTACTTATTTGACCCTGAAATTTGGAAGAAACACTTGTAAAGATCAATAAAATAATTTTAAATGCATGGGGGAAGATGTAAGTACCAGGGAATGATCACGTTATTTTTAAATGTAACGTTATTTCTTACTTTTTTTCCCGTTACTTTTAAAATTAACGTTATGTCAATAAATAACGTTAATTTAGATAATAATACATTGAAATTAACGTTATTTCAGTAAATAACGTTAATTTTAACGTTATTTCTTACTTTTTACCGTTAACTTTTAAAATTAACGTTATTCCAATTAATAACGTTATTTTTTTAGTGAAAATTTTACTGGTAAAATTTTACCGCTATATTTAACGCTAATTTTACCGGTAAAATATTTTTAACATTATTTTTACCAGTAAATTTACCAATAAAATGTTTGAATGGTATTTTTAATGTTATTTTTTTTATCATTATTTTTCATTAACAGTATTTCAATCCCTGGTAAGGACAGATGATTTGGCAATTTTTTTAAGAAAAAATATCAGTAATAATATTAGAAAGTTAGTTTTATCATACATTTGTGTGTGTCTATCCACTTTTTTATACAAATAGGAAAGATTTAATCAATGATTTTATTTAAAAAAAAAAATATTTCAATTGTGATTTAAACTGATTCAATAATGTCCGGGGACAGCCTGACCGAGTATAGGATGGTGATGCCACAACATGATAAGAAGAATAAAACAACAATATTTAGGTTTATTTATTCATTTATTGTGAGAATTTTGGTCAGAGAATAAAGGCTTTTATTATTATTTAACTTTTCACAGCCTAATTATTATTATTATTATAATCATGCCAACCCGGGAATTAATGATGAATGCTTTTTATTTGCATTATTTTTTCTGTCATGCATTACAAAGTCTGCACTGTCTGCAGTTACGGGCAGAAGCTAGTATTGAATAAATGTTTTAATGCCTAAAAACGGCAATGTATTTAAATTGTTAACAAAACCAATTGATTTTATTAATAGCTGGAATGAGTGGGTGACGCTACCAGTGTTCTTCAGCGATCTGCCCAGGAATGCGACACTCGCCATGACAATATACGACTGTGCCGGTCCAGGGAAGCTCATGGTTGTTGGCGGCACCACAATATCACTGTTTGGAAAACATGGTATGCTGAGGCAGGTGAGGATTAATTATATTTCGGATATTGTGTTATTAACCAGCATAGCATGACCATTGAAATGCGATATTATCACCTTAGCCCTTTTAGGCACTATGGAACGTGGTGATCACGAGTGGTTGCTTATTAAAATGGAAAAAGCGGCTAACTGCATGGACAGCCGTTATTATTCAATAATTATACCCAGCATCATGCGTAGGGTTAAATCTTTTTAAATTTGAGATTTTTGCATTCACAATGCTATTTTTAAACAATACTAAATGATATCATCATCATCATCATCATATCAGCCACACGACACCCACTGCTGGGTATAGGCCTCCCCTAAGGATCTCCACGACGATCGGTCCTGCGCTACCTGCATCCACTGGCTTTCCGCGACCTCCACTAGATCGTCGGTCCACCTTGTCGGGGGCCTACCCACGGAGCGTCGTCCGGTGCGCGGTCGCCATTCCAGAACCTTTCTGCCCCAACGGCCATCGGTTCTTCTCGCTATGTGTCCCGCCCATTGCCACTTCAGCTGAGCTATCCTTCGAGCGATGTCGGTTACTTTAGTTCTCCTGCGGATCTCCTCGTTTCTGATTTGATCACGTAGAGAAACGCCGAGCATGGCTCTCTCCATTGCACGCTGAGTGACCTTGAGCCTCCTTATGAGACCCATAGTTAGCGGCCACGTTTCACTGCCGTAAGTCATCACTGGCAACACACACTGGTCATCGACTTTCGTCTTGAGACACTGAGGTAAGTCGGACGCGAAGATTTTTCGAAGCTTCCCGAATGCTGCCCACCCGAGTTGGATTCGACGAGAGATCTCATTCTCGAAGTTGGACCTACCTAACTGGACTGCCTGTCCTAGGTATACAAAGTGGTCAACAACTTCAAGTGTAGTGTTCCCAACATGAACTGGAGAGGGTACAACATGGGCATTTGACATAATTTTCGTCTTATCCATGTTCATCCTAAGACCCACTCTTTGGGAAGCACTACGGAGATCTTCGAGCATTGTGTTCAGGTCTTCCATGGTCTCAGCCATAAGGACTATATCATCGGCAAAACGAAGGTGTGTTAGGTACTCGCCATTAATGTTGATGCCGAGTCCTTTCCAGTCCAAGAGCTTAAAGATGTCCTCCAACGCAGCTGTGAACAGTTTCGGAGAAATAACGTCTCCCTGTCTCACAAAATAATATACCTACTAGAAAAAATACGACTCGCACCAGATCAATACTCAGACTGGAATCGAACCCGCGACCTTTGGATTTCCGGTCCAATGCTCTGAGCTACCGAGTCACTAGTGACATCGTCGAATTTTATTTAGTATTGTTTAAAAATAGCACTGTGAATGCAAAAATCTCAAATTTAAAAATTATATAGTTATTTCATCTTAATCAATTGTCTAAATATCTGGAAAGATATTTCAATTGAATGTCGAGGTAATTCCTCACATTGGTGAAATAACGCTGGCTTGCAGCGTAAGAGCAGGATATACTAGAAGAAATTCGACGATGTCACTAGTGACTCGGTAGCTCAGCGGTCAGAGCATTGTATCGGAAATCCAAAGGTCGCGGGTTCGATTCCCGTCTGAGTATTGATCTGGTGCGAGTCGTATTTTTTCTAGTATATTATTTAGTATTGTAGGGTTAAATCATTAAGATTTAATGACATTAATGACATCATAATTTATTATATATTATATTTGATTTGATAATGATGACGAATGCATAAACCTTCAAATGGTCAGTCAGGAAGACAATATACAAACACCCAGAAATGTCACAAGATAACCTCATCATCACCTCAACATGTTTATTACTAAACTATAACTTTCCCAGCTAAAGCGTAGCGAGGGATTAGCGAGGGATTTTTCAGTAGAATCCTGAACGTAGCGAGGGATTCAAAGTATGTCGCCCTCGCCAAAAATATTTTGCGCCCGAGTCATATACTCTACTTTTCATCCCCTTTCTATGAGAAAATAAATAGGAGACTGTGTTTATGTAATTAATGAAAATGTTCTTTATTTAAAAAAGACACGTGAAAAGTAAAAATAATTACAAATTTATAGTTACGTTTGATACACTAGCGCAATTTTCAAAAGTTATTGTACTAAGTACGTTAGTATGTACTAATTACAAGAACACAGACTTAATTCGCGCGCTTATGTTTTTTTTTCAGTTTGCCTCGCCGCGCCGCCTATACAGCCAGTCAATACATACCAGCCGGCGGCGGCGGCGGCGTTCGAATTCTTTGAAAGATACATGTTCTAAATTCAAATCTCTTTTCCATTTCTAGAACATGTAACCAACAAACCATAGCCTTCTTCATTTTTAAGCCGTGAACATAAGTTTGGCAACGTATGTTACTGTCAGTTCGTGGTCATGTCGTCCACCAGTCTCCATACTAAATGTATGGGAATATTTCAATTTTAAGAGGTCGATATTTTTTTTCATAATAGTAATCGTGTGAGGTTTAAAATATGAAAATAATTTAGTTCGTTTATTGAAATGCTTTGTATATTAAACAATAAGAAAAATATCAATGTTAACCAGGAAAAAATGGCTGTCAAAGATGTCATCTTTTTTGTTGATTTTCTTCAGCAGGGAGTGGATTACCACGCCCTCTAGCAATAAATGATATATCATTAGAAAGGTTTTCTAAAGACAAATATTTGCTGTTAATATACTTTATATCAATTGTTAATACTTTTGGAGTTAAAGGTTATTAAAGTATAAAAGTGGTTTATTGTCTTTGGGAGTTGATCTACCACACCTATTGAAATAAATGATATATCATAAGAAAGGTTTTTATATGACAATTATTTGCTGCAAACATACTTACTATTAATTGTTAGTATTTTCGGAGTTTTAGGTCATTAATGATAAATTAATTGGTCAAGTTTAGAGCGTTATAACTCTCAAAGTACTAATAGTTGACGTTTATAGTAATACAATAAAGTGTTTCAAATTTAAATACCTTTCCAATGATGTAAGATTTATTGCTAGAAGAGGCTTAGATCAAAATGCTCATCGTACTAAAGGACCCCCGAAAAGTTCAAATAATTTGACTCAAACCTTATGTTCTAATAAATAAATAATAATAATAAATATAAAACTTTATTGAAATAATCTTACATCACAATTTACAACTAGTTTAAACATAGATAATATAGGAAAAACAAATAATAAATAATTTTTAAAATAATTTTATACTATGTGCTTGACCACATGCGATGTTGCCGTTCTGCTCAACTTCAGGGCTTGGAAGATATAGAAGGCTATGCAACAAACCAAAAAAGTTCTTACTAGAAAAGAGCTATTTTGGTCCCACTTATATAGGAACAATGCATCCTTTTTCGAATAGAAGGGATGAAAAGTCCATTATTAGTCATACTTTACTCATAAATAGCAGCATGAAATAAATTATTATTATGATAGCAGCTAGCAATATTCTACTATTCTACATACTTTAGATAAAATTATCTTTTTTATGCACAACAAGACAGTGCTTGGCCTTCATCTCACCTGTTAAGTGACGATAAGACCGAAGGTGGAAGTTCACTACACCCGGAATCCTCGTCATTGAGGAACTGGCTATACGTATTACGTTATCTACTCGGGACGCATATAAGCAAAATCTAACTCTCGAGTTTTGATGGTGATCCCTGATTGGTCAAAAAACTCAGTAGTTAGGTTTTGCGCACAAACTCTAACTCCCCAGTTTCGCGCTGGTTCGATAGTGATCTCTGATTGGTCAAAAAACTCAGTAGTTAGGTTTTGCCCGCAAACTCTAACTACTGAGTTCGCATCTATATTTTTTTGCCAGTAGTAATGTATAGCGTGTAATGGTATAACTGAGTTCAGGGACTTTGCTAGTTTAGTTATAACAAGATGTTTTGCAATATATTTTCATCAGTAATTTATGGCACTTAATTATGATTAGGAAAAAAATAAATCCAATTTATGTTCAATAATTTCCGTTGCTGGCTGTACCTACTGAAATAAGAAGATGTTTACAGATAATCGATAAACCAAAAAAAATACGTTAATGTGTAAAGAAAGGCGAATACCTTCAAACCATTCAGCCTTGTATACTAGGTACTGTATTGAGATTAAGAATAAGAATGTTGAATTGAAGAAAAATTGATTAAGAATGTTTCTGTGCTATAAATATTTATTATTTTGTTTATTAAGTACCTATTGTTTTATTCTCAAAAGTTTTAACCCAAACACAGGAGAAGTCTTCTTCTTCATCGTGTCGATGATTCTGGCATCCAACAAAGCGTGTTTTCAGGCAAAATTCACAACGGCATAGCGCATCCAAATAGGACAAGTAAGAATAAATGCACTTTAAGTATATACTAACTTGAAATTTATGATTCGTTGCGACGCAGGTTTGGTTTTTTTGACAATTCATTTCGTCAATTTTATTCAGAATTCTTGTATCCATATGGATACACTGGAGAACTTGGCATATGCCACAGTTTTCCAAACTATAATATTGGGTCCTTACCTATGAAATTGGCGTTTTTTTCTCACACAGAGGGAACCATAATATAACTTCAATGATTTAAATTATTTATCAGTTGCTGGATATTACGGCTATATAACTATCAAGTTGACGGCTATGCTTATAATTGGATGTAATTTGAGTGTTCTGTGACTCCTTTTTATTGGCAAAAATGACCTCTTAATCTGTTGTAACGTAGCCTAAACTTATTTTTTTTTCGAGTAAGTTATGTTGCCTAGGTTAACTTAATGTTCAAACATTTGTACTTACATATAAAAGTTTTGATGCAATAGCGTTCACAGTTGTTAAATAAATTGTGAAAAATGTAGAAAATGCAACTTGATAAAAATTCTCCATACAAAATGTCAATTTTATAGGCAAGGAATATTTAGTTTTCAGTTCAGATTGCGTTCAGATCTGGGTATACTGGATTATATTCGAAAAAAAATGGAAGATTAGAAGTCATTTTAAAAAAATAAAATAATCTACCACAGTCGTGTTCAAATACAATTGACAACTGAATTTTGAAGCGCGCTCATTGGTGGATGCGCACTCAGTAGTTAGAGTTTGCGGGCAAAACCTAACTACTGAGTTTTTTGACCAATCAGAGATCACTATCGAACTAGCGCGAAACTGGGGAGTTAGAGTTTCGCGCAAAACCTAACTACTGAGTTTCTTGACCAATCAGAGATCACCATCAAAACTCGAAAGTTAGATTTTGCTTATATGCTACCGGGACACAACAATTTTTAATTTTTTTTTATGGTGTCAGACGGTGGTAGCTAGCCAGTCAGACTTGAAATAAGCCCTAAAACCAACCAAACCGAGTACAAATGTACCCCCTTTCTTGGAATCGAACCTGGGACCCCTGCGTCTTAAACGGGTGGGCGAACCACTATATCAGAGAGGCGGTTATCTTATCTACCTAACCTAAGAATCCATTAAACTTACTTATGTACTTAAATAATTTTGTTATTTTATTTACTTCTTCGTTTTAAGAACTAGTTAAATTAAATATTGGTCAGTAGGTAGATATTTGACTCTATGACTGTGTATATTAATTGTGTGATTAACAGCGAACATTATCAGAAAAGTGATTGAATCCAATGTGGCATTCACTTCTTATTTATTTAATATCAGTACGACTTAGTAATTATACTTGTCACCGGCAATGTATGAAATGCAGGCATTGTATACAATGCCTGGCCCTTTTAGGCAATGTATAAAATAGAATGAATATTATTGTCTACTAGCGGCCGCCCGCGACTTCGTCTGCGTGGACAGTTTTTTTGCTATCCCTCGGGAACTGTACGTTTTTTTCTGGATGAAAGGTACCCTAAGTCCTTTTCTGCACCCCTGACAACGTATGCAAAATTTCATGATGATCGGTCCAGTAGTTACGACGTGAAGGCGTAACAAACAAACAAACGGACTTTCGCATTTATAATATTAGTAAGGATAGTAAGGATTTCATACATTACCTAGGCAGTGTATACAATGCCTAGGCATTGTATAGAATGCCTGCTGGTTCACCGGCAATGTGTAAAATAAAAAATCGAGGAGGGCTCGTAGGGTCTCGAGAGGGGCTCGGGTTAATCTCGGGGGGGGGGGGGGGCTCAAGGGAGACTCGAGGGGGGCTCATTGAGTTTGGAATCGAACCTGCTTTACTCCTGTAGGTCCCGGGTTAGGTTAGAAATTTCGAGGTTATTTTTTTATAACAGACAACAGAAATATACTTATTTTACGCATTGTCGGTGGACCAGCAGCCATTGTATACAATGCCTAGGCAAAGTATAAAATGAATAATATTTCATACATTGCCTGATCGTTTCAGGCATTAAATACAATGCCGGATTATACACATTGCCGGTAACATACTTAATGTTTATTACTTATTAAATGTTACTATGTTACAAGAATGGTGTATGAGAAGCTTGATAGCTCATTCGGCCTGCGATTGCCGTGTTTAAGCAACTTTCTTTAGGGTCGGCCATGGGATGGGTGAAATAACTGTCGACGCAGACGTAGTTGCGGGTGGCCACTAGTTATGTAAGTAATAAAAATAAGTTGACCCCTTTCCCGAAGTACTACCCGACGCCGACGACCTGAATGTGACACTTCCATATCAGAAACCAATATAGTTATTTACTAAACAGCTTGTGTGAATGCCCTTCTCAAGAAACAACTTATCAACGTACATTATGAACCTACGTCATCTGGAAATTGCCACTCCCCCAATCAGTCCACTCTGGAACTCGCCACAATGCAAACATACCTAAATGTATTTTTTAACAAAAAAATAGTTATTAATTTCCCGTAATATGGTGTACAAGCACACATATTTTTGATGTAAAATTAAAAAATAGTGTAGTAAATCCTAAAATGGGTAATTCACCCAGTTGTTTGTGGAAATCCTTGTTGCGGAAGTTAAAGAAAGTTGGTTTTGTTTCCAAAAAGGGTATGTTCGACTTGCGTGTGTGGCCAGGGGTGGAGGGCAGCGAGAAGACGCCCGGCAAAGCCCCCGACAGGGGCAAGGAGCAGATGCAGCGGTTGGCCAAGCTAGCGAAGAAACACAGAAATGGCCATATGCCGAAGGTAGGACTTTTTATTAAGGCGCTGTAGTTAGTACTAGTACTACTAGCGCCGCCAGTCCATTTATTTTTATTACTCGTAAACCAAGTCAATATAAGTCAATATAAAAAAAACTCATGTTATAATCTCTTAAATTATCTCTAATATTTTTTTTATAAGTTTTAATAACTCTTCAACAGTTTTCATGCTTTCTGTAAGTTTTAAAATCCATTTTAGCTCAAAGTGGCCATATCTGGCTTTTTTTTATATTGACTTGGTTTACGAGTAATAAAAATAAATGTATTGGTGGCGCTAGTAGTAATACCTTAAGTATTTTTTTTTTAATTAATTTATTATTAAGGCGCTGTGTCTTAATATTAAATTCATTTTAAAAATTAACAATTTTGAATCGTCGCGGAGCTTGACAGACTGATCGTACTCGATCACATTTGTTAAGCAACACCCGGTCCGGCCAGGTGTCGGATGGGTGACCGTTAAGTGGCATTACAACTGAGCGCTTCCGTGCTTCGGAGGGCACGTTAAAAGTTAAGCCGTCGGTCCCGGCTGTTGTCATCTGATTTTACAGGCGGCTTGATAAACTCTAACACCAGAGGTGGCCACTCATCCTCATACGATAAGAAAGAAATAATTCATTATTTTAGAAGCAAAACATTAATTATTGCCAATGGGGATCCGCACGCAAAGCTCATCGCAAATGACCGCTTGCGGTTTTGATTGGTTAAAATACGTCAGGAATGACATTTGACATTTGAAACAACCAATCAAACTACTTTTTATTACAACTTACCTTTTTTATTAGGTTATTGTAACAGTAGGGCCCTAAAAATTCATCTAATGCAGGGTTCGAACTCAAATCTTCCGGCAAATCTAGCCAAATGCTGTGCGTGATCTGCTATTGAGATGGTTTTCCACGTTACAATAGTATTGGAAAGACGTCTTGCGGTCTCGGTCTTGCCAATACCTGTATATTACTCTCTCTCTCTTTTCTCTCTGCCTCCCTCTATCTCATTTTCTTAAATACTCTCCCCCAGGTGGACTGGCTGGATAGACTCACCTTCCGAGAGATCGAGATGATAAACGAGAAGGAGAAACGCAGCTCCGACTACATGTACCTCATGGTCGAGTTCCCCAATGTGCAGATTGACGGCATCAATGTAAGTATCCACTGGATTTATCTCTGAAATTCTACCACAGTCTTAGGCTGCTTGGCCATTGACGAGGAGCGAGGCGGCGGAGCGGAAATATTAACCAATTGGATTTTGGAGCGGAGATTTTATGCAATCCTATTGGTTAATATTTCCTCGTTTCTCCGCTCCGCCGCTTAGCTCCGCGTCAATGTACAGGCACACGCAGCCTTAAGGCGGTACCCGAACTGAAAGTGGCGCCGCGCAAAATTTTATTTAATCTTGTTTGTAGTTATCCTTACTTAATATTTTTTAATATTATAAATGTTAAAGTCAGTTTGTTTGTTTGTTACGTCTTCACGTTTTAACTACTTAACCGATCATCATAAAATTTTGCATTCATGTTCTCAGGGTTACAGAGAACATAGGGTACCTTTTATCCAGAAAAAAACGGCTGTTCTCGAGGGATAGCGAAAAAAACTTTCCACGCAGTCGAAGTCGCGGACGGTCGCTAGTAATACATAGTTTTAATAACTTTACGTGGAATTTTTAAAAAGCATAGTCTTGTATTTTTAAAAGGTTTCATACCTTCTCCCGTATTCATTTCTACAAGTAGATAGCAAAACTGGTAAAGGGGCCGTTTTTGACACATTTGCTCTACATCTACGAATGACTACACGAGTGAATGTAACCTTCTAAAAATACTAGAGAGCATGGGACTTAAAACTTCCACGTAAAGTTTTATCAAAATAATTTTCTAATAACAACTAATTAAATTAAACCTCTGATGCCGCCACTTTCGATATGCGGTGCATCTCTAACATCTTTGGTAGAGTCTGACTAAAAAGTTTGTAATTTCAAAAGTAATTTTATTACCCACCTAAATCCCCAACCCCACCAATACCCATCTAAATAAATAAATATGTTAACAATTAGAATTTTGACAGCACCAACAGGGCTACCAGTATAAGTTTTTATAAATAATTTAATAATTTCTCACGTAAACAGACTTTTTAGACAGACTCAAAGTGTGCCCGCAGACTACAAACTTTCAATCGGCCGATAGTTGGCCCGATAGTTGGTTTTGTATGAAGAACTAGCTTCTGCCCGCGACTTCGTCCGCGTGGATGTTAGAGAAAATCCTTAGAGAACCTTCAACCAAGATCTGACCAGTCATTTTTACGCTTCCGGTTCCCGTTCCCGTTCTGTTCCCGTCCGTTCCCGTCCCTTTCCTGTCCCGTTCTCGTACCCTCTCCGTTGCCATTCCCGTTCCCGTCCCGTTACCGTCCCGTTTTCGTTCCCGTTCCCGTACCGTTCTCGTCCCGTTCCGTTCCCGTTTCCATTCCGTTCCCATTCCGTCCCGTTCCGTTCTTGTTCCCGTTCCGTACCCGTCCCGTACCCCTTCAGTTTCCATTCCCATTCCCGTCCTGTTCTCGTTCCCGTGCCGTTCCCGTTCCCATTCCGTTCCCGTTCCGTTCCCATTCCGTCCCGTTCCGTTCCCGTCCTGTACCCCTTCCGTTCCCATTCCCATTCCCGTCCCGTTCTCGTTCCCGTTCCAGTTCTCGTCCCGTTCTCGTCGCGTTCTCGTCCCGTTCCGTTCCCGTATCGTTCCCGTTCCGTTCCGTACCCAATCCTTTCCCCTCCGTTCCCGTTCCGTTCCCGTGCTGTTCCTCTACCGTTCCCGTCCCGTTCTCGTTCCCGTTCCATTCCTGTATCGTTCCCGTTTCATTCCCGTTTCGTTCCCGTCCGTTCCCGTTCCGTTCCGTTCCCGTTCCGTTCCCGCTTCGTTCCCGTTCCCATTCCATTCCCGTTTCATTCCCGTTCCAGCCCGTTCTGTTCCCGTCCTGTTCCCGTTCCCGTTCCTGTTCCCGTGCCCGTGCCCGTGCCCGTGCCCGTGCCCGTGCCTGTTCCCGTTCCCGTTACCTGGATGTGGATGTCCAGGTCCAGGGGGCTAATTGTCTAATTTCAAAATCTATCGCAATCGCTTTCAGGATGTGATACATTGATGCTTCTTTTTGGCACAAATAACAACTTACCGAAGAAATGCAGCAATGTGTCACATCTATCTGTCAAATAAAAGCGATTGCGATAGATTTTGAAAATTAGACAATAGAAAGGCAGGTCCATGATGTGTCATGTTCACCGTGTTGGACTTCAAAATAAATGTCATTTTCGCAATCACCATCCCATGAAACCTCAAAAACGACATCCACATCGATTTTCATGTTTACTTACCCCATTTACACCCTAAAGGATGATTTTCAAAATAACAAAATATGTGCTTGCCTATTTATTTTTAGACATGCGCCTACGAATTTTAAAGTTGTAATGTCTATTTTATATTCTTTTTCCATACATTTTAACCTCATTTTCACCCCTTTAGGGGTTAAATCATGTCCACCGTGTTGGACTTCAAAATGAATCTCATTTTCACAATCACCATCCCATAAAACCTTAAGAACGACATCCATATCGATTTTTTATGTTTTCTCACCCCATTTACCGCCTAAGGGGTTGATTTTCAAAGTCACAAAATATATGTTTGCCTATTTATTTTTAGATGTGCTCCTACGAAGTTCAAAGTTGTAATGTATATTTTATTTTATTTTTCCATACAAAATTGGAACCCCATTTTCACCCCTTTAGGAGTTAAATCATGTCCACCGTGTCAGACTTCATAATAAATCTCATTTTCGCAATCACCATCCCATAAAACCTCAAGAACGACATCCACATCGATTTTTATGTTTACTCATCCCATTTACCCCCTAAGGGGTTGATTTTCAAAATCACAAAATATATGTATGCTTATTTATTTTTAGACGTGCTCCTACGAAGTTTAAAGTTGTAATGGCCATTTAATATTTTTTCCATAGAAAATTTGAACCCCATTTTCACCCCTTGAGGGGTTAAATCATGCCCACCGTGTTGGACTTTAAAATAAATGTCATTTTTGCAATCGTCATCCCAGAAAACCCCAATAACGATATCCATATCTATTTTTAGGTTTACTCACCCCATGTACCCCCTAAGGGGTTGATTTTCAAAATCACAAAATATATGTTTGCTTATTTATTTTTAGACGAAGTTTAAAGTTGTAATGTCCATTTAATATTATTTTTCCATACAAAATTTGAACCCTATTTTCACCCCTTGAGGGTGACATCATGTCCACCGTGTTGGACTTCAAAATAAATGTTATTTTTGCAATCGTCATCCCAGAAAACCCCAATAACGACATCCATATCTATTTTTAGGTTTTTTTACCCCTTTTCACCCCCATTGCATCCCCCTAGGGGTTGAAATACTAACAATAACAATATGCGTTGCGTTAGATTTCCATCCATAAGCCTAAATTATATATTTAGCAATGTTGACTTCGAAAATAAAGGATGTTCTTCATTACACAACTTCATCCCCCTTTTGACCCCTTCGGGGGTAGAATTTTGAAAAACGCTGAGACCCGTATTTATTAATTTTCAATCGTCAGCCTAAACACAAAATTTGAAGATTCTAGCTTCAAAACTGAGGGACTTTCATACAAACTTTCATCCCTTTTTTCATCCCCTTAGGGATGGAATTTTCAAAAATCCTTCCTTAGTGGATGCCTACACTGTATAAAGTATCTGTGTGCAAAATTTCAAGTCTCTAGGTCCAGCGGTTTGGGCTGTGCGTTGATAGATCAGTCAGTCAGTCAGTCATTCAGTTTACGATTTTATATATTAAGATCGGCCGATACAAAATCGTTATAGTGTGCGTACTTGCATACTTCTTCATACTGATTCCAACTATCGGCCGACAGTTTGGTCTGTAGTTTGCGGGGACTCTAATAAGTCGCAATTTGTCGCAGCATGCCGTGGTGTACTACGAACAAGACGGAGATGAGATGTACCAGTTCAAAGCCCAGGCAGACATAGTCACGGTGCCCGACTATGAAATATTGCAGGTATGGATGTTTTTTATTAGGGGTTTAGTATGAAATTGTCGTTTTGTATGGGGATTTTATTATTATTAATGGATTTGCTCTTAACCTTAGTCTAGCCTGAAAGCAAAGACAGGGTCTACGATGGAGCGAGCTTTCCCAGAAGGTACCGAATCCCTCTGGCCTTGAAAAGAGACAGGTTGTATGGTAGGTTTGAATGCTGAGATCATTTTGGCGCTGACTGTACAATGCGATTAATTCTGACAATAGACGGTAGTCGGCAGCAAATTCACTCGAATCGAGAATGAATAGTGAGCACAGATTAAAATATACTGTGAAAGTTCTATTCTAATTTATATTTTGTAGGTGTCTGGATTTGTCGATGCTGCGATTTAAATAAAACCTTATGAGCTATGTTAGTAAACCTATTCTATGTATTAAATTCAGTTTTTTTTTTATTTTTAATTAAGAAAATACCCTCCCTGCCCACTAGCACCACCGGGCACAGCCACATGTAGGTGCACCCAGTGCCTCCAGATAGCACAGTCCGGTTTTTCCCTGACCACGCCCAGAATGCTGTTGGGGCTACCACGTACTCTGCGAATTTTAATTTAAATGATTCCTTATCACGTAATAGGCACACCACATTGATATTTCAGGAAAAATCTATGTATTTCATTAAAAAAAATCTATGTTAAAGTCATCAATCGCAGATCCTAAGTCTATGGTCGTGTCAAACGCCTGAAGCCATATTTATTTACAGGCAAGTGACGTCATCAGTCATCTTAGAGCGTTTTTGCCACAGAAAAAAATTCAAAAATTATTGCATTTTTCTAGGTGAAATTAATCAATTAATGGACTTAATTTAGTCCATATCATAGTTGAATATGTTTTTTTACGCCATTATCTGTTAGGATGACCACAAATTGTAGTATATTTTCAATGTTGTCAAATTGTCTATTTAGTAGTCCTGAAATGTTTCGTTGGAGTCCTGATTTATCGTGTGTCTTGTCGAAAGACTGCGATTAAGTGGTCTCGAAATGTTGTGTCGTAGTCCTGATTTATCGGTCGTGATTCTTGGCTATAGACTGCGATCAAGTCGTCTCGAAATGTTGCGTCGTAGTCCTGATTTATCGGTCGTGATTCTTGGCTATAGACTGCGATCAAGTGGTCTCGAAATGTTGCGTCGTAGTCCTGATTAATCGGTCGTGTGTATTGTCTAAAGACTGCGATTAAGTGGTCTCGAAATGTTGCGTCGTAGTCCTGATTAATCGGTCGTGTGTATTGTCTAAAGACTGCGATTAAGTGGTCTCGAAATGTTGTGTCGTAGTCCTGATTTATCGGTCGTGATTCTTGGCTATAGACTGCGATCAAGTGGTCTCGAAATGTTGCGTCGTAGTCCTGATTAATCGGTCGTGTGTATTGTCTAAAGACTGCGATTAAGTGGTCTCGAAATGTTGTGTCGTAGTCCTGATTTATCGGTCGTGATTCTTGGCTATAGACTGCGATCAAGTGGTCTCGAAATGTTGCTTCGTAGTCCTGATTAATCGGTCGTGTGTATTGTCTAAAGACTGCGATTAAGTGGTCTCGAAATGTTGCGTCGTAGTCCTGATTAATCGGTCGTGTGTATTGTCTAAAGACTGCGATTAAGTGGTCTCGAAATGTTGTGTCGTAGTCCTGATTTATCGGTCGTGATTCTTTGGGAGTTCTTTTTATAAAAAATTGTGATGGGAGAACAATGCAACGGCAACCGAATTGGATCGGAATCATCATCATCAAATACAGACAAAACTAGTTGAAGCCCGGGTCAGCATAGATTTCAACTCGGATGACTCGAGTTGGAAAATTGCGACTCGTCGGCGCTCGGCAGCCTATCGCTGACCCGAGTTGAAAGCCCGGGTCAGCTTTGATTTCAACTCGGATGACTCGAGTTGAAAAAATTGCGACTCGGCGGCCCATCGCTGACCCGGGTTAACCCGAGTTGTAGCCCGGGTCAGCATTAATTTCAACTCGGGTAACCCGAGTCGAAAAGATTACGACTCGGCCCATCGCTACTGACTACTGAGTTTAGGCAAAAATGCGCCTGCCGCCCGCACCCCTCGCGATCCCCGTTCTCGTCTTTCCCCGCGCCCCTGTGCCCCGCAGGAGGGGACTCATTTAACCGGTCGGCCTATAGCTGTAACATACCTATAGACTGCGATTGATTGGCCCTGAAATGTCAATAGACTGTCATTTGGATGGCCCCGAAATCGATCGATGATGATCCTCACTCTTTCGTCCAGCGCTCAAGACGCTTTCAAACGCGTGTCGAATGTGATAATAATGGAGAAGTTTCATAATGTTAAAACTGCTTTATTTAACTTCATAAAATTAAAATATAGCCTTAAATTAATATACTAGTGAAAAAAAATTAAATTCGTCAGTAAATGGCAGAGTAATAAATAATTTAAGTTGACGAATTTTTGCGCGATGCGATTGTAAGGGCGTGACGTCATCCGACCTGTTGCTTATATGGCGGTGGCGCGGCCGGCCGCTGGAGATTTTCCGTAGATGACGTCAGGCGACCGGTTCCCGATAAGCGAAATTATCTTAAAATCGTAACTTTCACGTCCTATAACTTTTTCATTTTTAGAGATAATTTGATATTTTTTTCACAGTTGTGTATAATTTGGCCTTAATTTTAATAATAGCGAATAAAAAACCTAGGAAACTTCTCCATTGTAGGAGAATTTGGTAGAGAGCAAGCAGCATCGTCTCGCGCGCTCGCTGCGGTCGGGTGCGAGCGGGCGCGACGCCAAGCCGACGGCCAGCGAGCGGGACCAGCTGTCCGCCATAGTGGCCGCGCCGCCCGCCAACCCCCTCACCGCGGCCGAGCAGGACTTGCTGTGGAAGTTCAGGTGAGGCACCGTATAGCCCCCTGACACAAAATAGATATAAGTACTACGTACAGAAAGGACACTCTCCGCCCCGCCCTAGAAGCGATTACCTCACCCCACCGCGCGAGTTCGTGTGCCGAATCGTGTGCTCGTTTAGTCGTGTTTGTCGAGGGATCCCTTGTTTTCGCATAATGGTTTTATACCTAATTTGATTTAGCATAACAGATCTGGCACATATTTTTTTGTCATAATAATACTTTGGCATAATTAATTTTTGGCATACTATTTATATTAGCATAATTAACATTTAGACTAATTTGTTTTCGCATAATGTTATTAGACATATTATCTATTGGCCTAATATTATTTAGACATAAAAATAAATAAAAATAAGAATAAATATTTTTACGTGAGTACTTATTTATTTTCATGCAAAAGACATAATTTACAAATATATAAGATGAATGAAATTTATAATCGATATTAACTTATGTATGTAAAACCAATCTTACTTGGGTAATATAGAGTAATAATAGGTTAGGGTGCGGCGTGGGTGGCCCTTGGGCCACCCTTAAGCCGCCAACATGTTTGTAATAATAATAATAATACTTTTTCAGAATACAAAGAGTTCCATATTCATTTAACATTCAATAATCAATAATCATAATAATAATGCAATTTAGAATAATTATAAAACAAATTAAATTAAATATTGTAATTAATTAAAAAAATACACAATACAGTAATACACACGATAATTATTTCATAAAATGTAAACACAAAATGTACCTTTTCTCTAAGTGCATTTGGTTCATGATTATGATTCTGCATGTTTTGAAAAAAAAAACATGTTGGTCGTCGTTCGTTTCGTATTGAAAATATGCGTTAATAACATTATGCGTGTTTAAATTTATGCTAAAGAAAATTATGATTAAAGTGGTCAGGCTTAAAAAAAATATGCATTATCTGTTAGTACTAAGTAATATTATGCGGAAAGAAGCGCTCATGGCGGAACTTGAATGACTGATCGTACTCGATCACGTTTGTTAAGCAACGCTCGGTCCGGTCAGGTGTCGGATGGGTGACCGTTAAAGTGGTATTTCAACTGAGCGCTTCCGTGCTTCGGAGGGCACGTTAAACCGTCGGTCCCGGCTGTTGTCATCTGATAACAGTCGTTAAGCCAAGTTAGAGGCCGTACAGGCGGCTTGATAAACTCTAACACCAGAGGTGGCCACTAATCCTCATTCGATAAGAAGAAGATTATGCGTAAACATCATTCGGCGAAATCATATTATGCTATGACATATTATGCCTTAAAATTTTATGCAAATACATAGGGAACCGTTTGTCGAATGTCAACTTATTTTGATATTCAAAGCAATGCGTCGTAACTTTATTTACCAAAAAGTTCGAATTATGAAACGAAAAAGACACATTTAAATAAGAACACCAGTTTTACCCTTTTTAGGGTTCCGTACCAAAAAGGAACCCTTATGGTGTGACTCAGTCTGTCTGTCTGTCTGTCACAGCTGGATATCTCGAGAACAACTAATGGTATCAACTTGAAATTTGGAATAGTTTAAGTTGACATTTGCCCAACTATTTTGCAAATAAGAAATAAATAAAAATAAAAATATCTTTTTTACAACAGGGGCTGAAAAGGGGTCTTAAAAATTTGAAATGGGGCAACTAGGGTATGTGGGGTATCATATGAAAGAGCGTCGTTTGCACGTTTTCAATCATTTTTTCTTTTTTTTTTAGGCCGCATAGTTTTCGACTTATAATGAAAATTGTAAAAAAAAAACCGTTCCCCCCCCCCTTATCTCCGAAGTTTGCAAAGAGAAAAATCTGAAATAATTCTATGTGATAGCAATTTATATAAAGATTACAGGAAAAATAAAACGATGTCTCAATATAGCACACTTTGTTAGAAATGATCAAATTTCTAAAAAAATTCACATTAGTTCCACTATCGGTCAAGAGATGGCGCTGACCTAAAACTGTAATACTAATTTATTATTCTACTCTGCAGTGTGGTTTGATGGTGCAATTATGATGGTATGGAACCCTCAGTGCGTGAGTCCGACTCGCTCTTGACCGATTTTTTTATCACAACTGCATAGTGCTTGGCCTTCACCTGACCTGATGTTAAGTGACGATAAGGCCGAAGGTGGAAGCGCACTACACCCGGAATCCTCATCACACCACTGAGGAACTGACTATCTTACCTCTAACTGCCGAAACACAATATTTTTTAAATTATTGTTATGGCGTCAGACTTAGGTAAGATGGTGGTAGCTAGCCAGGCGCACTTGATATAAGCCAAACCACCAACCAGAGTACAAATGTAATGTACTGGGAATCGAACCCGGGGCCCCTGCGGCTTACACGGATGGGTGAAACACTAGACCTCAAAGGTGGTTAATTTGGATAGAGTCACGTTTCTAAAAAATAAATTAATTAAAAAAATATTAAAACACGACTGCCCTGCCGTAAACGAACTAAAATGTTAAACAACAAGTGTCATTGCAGTCGGGGGACCTTATTATAGAACAATTTTTGATGAAGAAGTCCCGCGACTGCAATGACACTTGTTGTTTAACATTTTAGTTCGTTTTCGGCAGGGCAATCGTGTTTTAATATTTTTTTATTAATTTATTTATTTTTATTTCACACATTTTAGTGACATATTATCATACAGTTTTAGAATGTGCTCATCAAGGCCTTTCATTTGATGCCCATATTGTAATAATAGAAGAAAATTTTTTTTTTTTCACATTTGAAAATGGCGTCGTACAGTCGCCATATTGACTTTTTCTAAAAAAAATAGCCAGTGTCACTCGGAATGCTGTAAGAATTCTAACGATACCCCATTCATCCAAATCAGCTCAGGCATTTAGAAGTTATGGTGGAATAAAGAAACTCACATACCCACAAACATACATGAACCCTGAACACACATACACTCTTTTTGCTTTGAGCAGTCGTGTAAAAACGAAAAAGGAGCTTCACGCGCACCTTCAAATAAACTCATTTTTTTCCCCTTTTTAAATATTTTCCTTGCTCGTTTCTATTTTATTTAGTTTCTGCTCTGGTTTTCCTTAACCATAGTTAATAGATAAGTAAAATAAATTATAATAGGGATGTATTTAATAGCACTTTAAATTTGATGAAAACAGCTATAAAATTGTATATCAGCACTTTAAAATAATGATAGACCTATAATTTAATCTTATCACTACAAAAATAATGGTTTGCACTTTAAAATAATAATAGATCTATAAATTAATATTATCACAACAAAAATAATGGTTTGCACTATAACTGTGTCCCAACTCCGAAATCATTTAATTTCTGTCAAACCATGTCAGACTAATGAGATGGCAAGTCTCACCAAGTTGGTTCTAGCGTTGTTGGTCGCAATGGAACCTAACCTCCTCAGCTCCCCTCTCGATGCGCCCGCTCGTCGTCGCACCTAGTCGTCTGTTTACCAGTACTAAATGTTGTAAAATTAATTTGTCTGGTGCAAAGTATTAATTTTAAAGCTAAACAATTAAATTGTATAGTGCAAAGTATTAATTTTAAAGCTTAGCATATTTATAGTGGAAACCATTATTTTTAAAGTGCATTCAATAAATTTTGAAGCTAAACATTTTAAAGTGTGTTACATTATTTTTAAAGTGCAATTATATATTCCCCATGTAATGGGAAAAAATTTACCCCGGGGTATAGATGGAAATTACCCCACTGAAAATGTTAGTCGGTAGAGCAAAGGGGTTCGTGGGATTCGCGTGGCTCAGTCATCCATGGAACAACTATGATTTTGGGCGCCGTTAATATCAATGAAAGTTAAAAATTAAAAGATAAATTGTCCACGGATCGAAACAAAGTGAGTTTAATAAATCAAACCAATATTTACGTTGACATAAACATTTATTTAACACGTTGTATAATTAATACCAAGTTAACAACGATTCGCAGAAAATAAGTCATAAAAATATTTAAAACCACATGGGGTATAAATGGTTTAACGAAGAATCCGAAGGGTTAAAATGAAGTCACACATTTTATATTAACACATAATACCTAGAGAACCCATTATAATGTTAAAACCGCACGAAGGGCAAATGGTTTAACAGGGACCCTTAACAGGTTAAAGTGAGACCATACATTTATTACAAAAACAATACCCTTGGGTTCATTATAAAATTAAAACCATATAAAGAAGTGGGGATTTTATCTATAAACCCTTAAAAATAAAGGTGAGGGCATATCTATCCGTTTCCAGTTAGTCGGACGGATTAAGAGGCCGGTTCCGCATTTGAAATAAGTTTTCAAACGTCACCATATCTCTCAAGTCGGCGGACCGTTAAGAACCGAACACATATGTACTCACAAAACTTATGCTAAGATACCTATTACTTATCCTCTTAACACAAGACGTTCATAGTAAAATAGAATTATTTCTACATTCTGGTTCATGGACCAGAGTTACGCTGAAGCTAAATAAATTTGAAACATGACTGTAGGTACATTTATTGGCTGTTGACCTGCTCCGGGTTGAGTCTGAACATGTCATCAAAACATCATTTTGTACTGGATATGAACGTTATTTACTTCACCGGGTACATACTACAGAAACACTGCCGCGATGATAATATAGGAAGGCTGAGGAATACCTTGGTTAGTTTTATAAATCCATGGTAATGGTATGGTTTAACATGTGCTCGACGCGCTGATTTTAATGAGACATCATAGCATGGAATTCTCGCCAAGCCGCTGCACAGACGACGTTACATCGAAACAAGCTCAAACCATAACCTTGAAAGATTTCCTGGACCAAACCTGGGAACCACTTATATCTTGAAATTTTGAGGTAAACCTGGAAGTACTCATATCTTGAAATTTTGAGGTAAAACTGTGGAGCCCTGTAATAAAAAATCAAAGTCACCAAATTGTCCAACATTGAATATGAGGTTTTCCTTACAACTAACATTATAACAAGGTTGAGAAACTTACCAAATTTGGGTTTTAATTATCACAGGTTTTTATCTCATGAAAGACATAATGAAATATAAATTGATGAGCTGGAGCCCTGAGAACAATACGACACGAGGTTACAATCTGGATCTCACTACTAAAAAACAGACAAATAGTTACATCTATTGGTAGAACACTCACCCCTGCAATTCAGGCTCAACACATCATGAAATTAAAGAAAACCCAGACAGCAATTACATGGATTGACTTCACATGACGAAAATTTCCTGCATCTCTGAATGACACAGGCGAAAAAGTGATATGGCGGAAATCCACCGAGTTTGCTAGAATTCTCTCGAATGAGTACCATCGACAAAAGACACACCATAGACAATCGCACTCCCTGAACTTACTTACCTTTTGTCTGAATATTAATATTACAACGTTTAACTAGCATGCGAGACATTAACATTTACTTTATTTAATTAAAATAACAAATAGGTGATATTTATTTATTTGATTTTATCAACAAAGTGTAAATTAATTGGTCCGAAACGCTCAGTTAGCTGGAATCGGAACGCTAAACGTCACATCTGACAGTTGTCACTTGTCAATTGAAAAGACAGCTGTGAGATATGTAAACAAGAAAGTTTATTTGCTTTAATTAAAAAAAAAAAGCGCGGGAACGTTTGACGGGAGTGACGGTCTTTTCAAACAAATAAAACTAAAAAATATTTAATTGTTGCAATTTGTATATAATTTGTATAAAAAAGGTGTAAATAATCAATATTTCATTGTTGTAAATAAAATAAAACTGTAAATATGGGGAAGAAGAGTGGGCGAAAACGAAAGAAAAAACTTGAAGACGGGAGTGGAGGCGAAGGTGGAGAGTCCGACTTCAGTGATACCTGCTCCACGAAGTCCCTGGAAGAAAAAATGGAAGAGGATAAGTACAAAGATTTTAGAATCCCAAATTATGTTCGGTTTTATCCAGAACAAGGCGGCAATTTTGAATATGTTGTATTCATAGAGAGTACGAAAAGTGACCAACCTATAGGCAACCGTGACATGATGTCATTGGCTAATTGTTTAAAGAAATACAACAAGGGCGTCAAACAATTGCAAAGAATTAACAAACACAAGATTGGAGTAATTTTTGAGCGGCCAGGCCTGGCTAATGCGGCACTACAAAATAAAAAATTTTTGGACGCTTACAGTTTGGCTGCCAGCATCCCTGCGGCGGCCAGCGAGGTAACAGGAGTAATTACACATGTACCAATAGATTTATCAAATGAAATGATTTACTCCGCACTGACTACAACCAAAAATATTGTGAGTATTAGGCGATTCATGAGAAGGTCAAAGATGGATAATGGGCTAATCAAATTAGAACCCACAAAAACAGTTTCAATTACTTTTTCGTGCCCGGTGCTTCCTGAAAGCGTCGATCTCAACAGCTGGCGCTTCGAGCTGCGTCCTTACATTCCTCCAGTGAAGCAGTGCCTCAAATGCTTGAGGTATGGGCATATTGCCAAATATTGCAAGAACTCCGAACGCTGCTCCATATGTGGTGAGTCTCATAATTTTAAATTCTGCTTGAAATCACCTGAAGAAGCCATCTGTTGTCACTGCAAGGGAAATCATGTTGCCATCTCATCACAATGTCCTGTTAAGAAAGAGAAAATACAATTAAATAGAGAAAAAGCTCAAAGCAAAACATATTCTGCTGTATTAAACGAGAAGTCATTCCCTCCTCTGAAACAAAATCCCATTGAAATGCTAGCTTCACTCCTGAATTCTGATCAAATACTGAATATGGTTGTTGAGTCTGTTGTTAAATTGATAACAATGAATAAAACTAATGATACAATTATTTCCACTCAGAGTATTAAAGATACTCTCTTAGAAACAATTAAAAAAAATAAGAAATAAATTATTTAATTTTTTTTATGGATATTTTAAGAATAGTTCAATGGAATGCTCAGAGTTTACCTGCACATAAATATTTATTATTAAATTTTTTGCAAGAGTATCAGATTCATGTAGCTTTAGTATGTGAAACATGGCTAAAGCCTCACATTCGTTTTAATATGAAAGGTTATAATATAATTAGATTAGATTCTGGTACAAGACATAATGGTGTAGCCATTTTAGTTCATAATAGTTTACAATTTGCTAAAATAGACACTTCTTTTGATGATTCAATTCAAAATATAGCTGTGCGATTGCAGTATGGCAACAAAGAAATTTCGCTTATGTCCTTGTATAGTCCTGGTAATTGTGATGTTTCATTTTCTAAAATAAAACTTAATAATTTAATTTCTAATTTACCGGGCCCTTTGTTGATTGCCGGCGATTTTAACGCACGGCACACAGCATGGGGTTGTAGTAATATTGATACACGTGGTCGTGATATTCTTGAAAGCATCGACGACAATAACTTGGTTCTTTTGAATGATGGTCAGTTGACAACTGTTGGTTCTAGTAGATGGCAAAGGAATGCTTTGGATCTTACTATGGTATCACCTTCTCTGGCATTGCAATGTGAGTGGTCGGTCCATGACGACCCTATGGGCAGCTATCATTTACCTGTAATTATAAACATCACTATTAGTAATAATAATAATGATTCATCTGATTATCTTACACCTCCTACTTCTTACAATTTTCGTTTAGTAGACTGGCAAAAATATAGCAAAAACGTTGATTACTTATTACAAAATTTTTACATTGATCAAACTAATCCATTAAAATGTTATTCTAATTTGGTTGCGTTATTAGATCTTGCATTGCAGCAGTCAGCTATTATCAGCAATAGGTCTTTCTCTGTTGACCAATCAAATCAATCGGTTAGGAAATTTCAGTCCAGAATCCGCAAAAAACGTATACCACTACCATGGTGGAATAAAAATTGTGCAAAAGCAGTAGAAGATTGTAAAAAGGCATATATTGAGTTTAAAAACAGTCTTACAGAAGAAAGTTTTCTTAAGTTTAAAAGGCTACAAGCTGTTAAAAAAATTGTTTTAAAAAAAGAAAGAAACTTAAGTTGGCTTTCATTATGTCAGTCACTAAATAGATCTACACCCATATCTAAAATCTGGAGGATTGCTAAGAGGTTTAATGGTCAACCTGTTTCTTTTAAAAATGTTTATACAGATTGGATTCCAGAATTTCTTAAAAAATATACACCAGATACTGTTGAGGCCCCTTTACAATATGTAAATAGTATTAATCCTGTACGTAATAGTAATTATTTATTAGCACCATTTAATTTTCAAGAATTTAAAAATGCAATTTTTTCACGACGAGATACAGCACATGGCCTCGATGGTATTCCTTATAAAATGTTAAAACATACTACAGATAATGCCAAAAATATCATTTTGAAAGTTTATAATTTGTTGTGGTCTACCTCTGCCATACCTCTGGATTGGAAAAAGGATTGTCTGGTTCCTATTCTAAAACCGAACAAAGATAAAACCAAAGCAAATTCATATCGGCCAATAGCTTTAACATCATGCATGGGAAAAGTGTTTGAACAAGTTCTTAAACAAAGGCTTGAATTCTTCATTGAAAGTAATCATCTTTTACCTTCAAATCAGTTTGGTTTTCGTAGGGGTAGATCCTCTAGAGAGAGTATAGCACATCTTCAACTTGATATTTTTGATTCTCTCAAACAAGATAATGTTCTTATTGGTGTCTTCTTCGATGTCGTTGGTGCTTTTAATAATGTGAATCACCATATTTTAGCTGGTGAACTTCTTTCTCTTGGTATTCCTGAAAAATTGGTTAATTGGATTTTTGAATTTTTGCATGGTCGTGAGGTTTATGTGAAATCAAATAATCAGTTAATTGGACCAAGATATTCATACAGGGGTGTGTGTCAAGGGGGCATATTATCCCCATTGATATATGTACATAAATTGAACTACATATTAGGTCCACAAGTAAAAAATTTGCAATTTGCTGATGACTTAGTTATTTACTTCTCTGGATCTGATATTCGACAAGTATCCTCTATAGTTAATTCTGCTCTTAAAAAATTAAATAATTATTTCAGTTACCTAAACTTAGATGTAAGTCCAGAAAAGTCTAAAGTTGTTGTGTTTGGTGAATGTGATTTTGATGTTGATATTGTATATAATAATATTAGTCTGCCATTGGAAAGTGAAGTCAAGTTCTTGGGTGTCATATTTGCTAATAACCTTTCTTGGAATAAATATATAGAATATTTGCTGGGTAAAGCCTATAAGGCATTCAATGTCATTAAAAGTTTATCAAAAATTGATCCTAAAATTCTATTAATGTTGTATAAATCAATTGTGAGGAGTCATTTTGAATATGGCTTTTTTTGTTTTGGGTCTGATCCCAAATTAGTAAAAAAATTAGATATCCTGCAGAATCATAATCTGAGATGCATTACTGGTGCTATGAAGACTACTCCCATTAACTCTTTGCAGGTGGAATGCAATATACCTCCACTTCAATTCAGATTCAAATTTTTAAAATCAAAGTTTTTGTTAAAACTACTTTCACTGTCTACTCATCACCTACTCAGAAAAATTGAATTTCTCTATACAACATATTCTCCTTTGAATGTACCCCGAATCCCCTATCTGTTTCATGACTTCTCGGATATCGTAGAGTTCAATCAGCAGTATAACATTCATAAAACTGAGAATAATTGGATATGTTACACAGGATCTTATGATACACATTTTTGTGACCTGAATATCCACATTCACCCTGATTTAAAGAATAAAGAAGAAGTATATGAAATTACTGATAATTTCCCTCAGCATAGACATATCTATACAGATGGTTCCAAAAATAATGATAATGTTTCGATGGCTGTTTACATACCTTATTTGAAAACGGGTCATGGAATTAAACTCCCGGGCCAAATGAGCATATTTTCCGCGGAGTGTCTTGCTATTCTTGCTGCGCTACAGTTTATTGAGGAGAACACCCAAGAATGCACTCAATGGTTAGTCCTAACAGACAGCATGAGCTGTCTCAAAGCTTTGCAAAATACCAGATTTGATACCGGATGTAACTATATTCTACAAGATATTAAAACAACCTACTTCAAGCTCAAAAGTAATAATATTGATATAGTTTTTATGTGGGTTCCGTCGCATATTGGAGTATCTGGAAACGAAAGTGCCGATAAGTTAGCTAGAGCCATTACAAATGACGCCGCAAATGTCAACATTGACATTAAAAATGTTGCTATACCGTACTCTGATTTACTACCAAGACTTAAACTTTTGTCAAAACAAGACTGGTCCACTCATTGGCAAGAAACTCTAACAGTAAAAGGAACTTGGTATGCGAAGATTAATAATGTTCTTGGCTGTCGTCCTTGGTTCACAAAATCAGCAGAATACCATAGCAGAAAGTTTTATACTATCCTAACACGCCTGAGATTTGGACACTGTCGATTTAACTCACATTTACATAGAATGCGTATTATCACATCTCCAACATGCACTGAATGCAATTTAGGTGTGGATCAGACTCTTAATCATATATTTTTTGATTGCCCTGCTTACAACATTCAGAGATTAGTCCTGGTGGACAGATTATTAGAAATATATAAGACATCTTATAGCATCCCGCGCGACATTCAAGACATTCTCACAAATCCTGAAACTTATAAGGATTTATACAACTTTGTTGTATCATCGGATTTGGAACTATAAACATGGATAAGACTTTGAAGATTTATATCACACTGAAGATGACAAGGAAAATGGAATAGGAAGTGGCTACGGCCTTATATAACCCGGACACAGAAAAAGAAAATTGAAGAAGTGGCTTTGGCCTTACATTACCTGGACACGGAGAAAATAATAATTAAAGAAGTGGCTTTGGCCTTACAAAACTCAATTACAGAAAAATGAAATCTAGAGGCTGGAATTCTTGTAGTTGAAATTATTTTAAATAAGACAATGGCTGTATGGCTCTGCCTTTGCCTTTCCCAACTGACGGGAAGAAGATATTAAAAAAAAAAAAAAATTTGCTTTAATTATTGAAAAGTGCTAAAATTCTTTGTGAATGATATTTTTAAAATGAATTCAAGTGAATGCTTTGTGATCAAAGTGGGCGGTATAAACGCCGACACTCGTTAAACTACTGGAAATTGACCCAAACAAAGGTAGAAATATCCATGCATTTATCCTACACAAATGTATCAAAACAACACACTACTTATTTAACACACCTACCTAAACTCTTACCTACATCTAATACCTAATGTTCCTTGTCCAACCTACAAGACTATAACGAGAATTTCGCTATAAAAAGTACTTTAAAATCAAATGTTTGATACCGTAAGTATAGGTGAAAAAACAGTGTTACACCCATTATAATATAACATTCACATATTTCTTTAATTTGGAAACTGAAGGGTCTGCCTGAACAAATCACACTACATAACTTCTCACATACATTTTATTAGCATACAGTGATGTTGGTGAACGTGTGACTTCGCAAATGCACTCCTTCTATACTATGTCTTCTTCACTTTTTTGCAGTTGGTTTAACCTCGTTTTTTTACAGATTCTACCTGTCGTCACACAAGCGCGCTCTAACAAAATTCTTAGAGTGCGTCAACTGGAATCGACCGGGTGAGACCTATATTTTTTTATTAACTTGAGGGCTTGGTTCTCAAGTTCCTTTTAAGTTATTCATTTAACTATCAACAGAGACTTTTATAGAAATTCTGTTCGATTTTTTATTAAACCAGAATTTAATGCGCGACCGTAGTATGTGACAGAGGGCCTATTTTACATAAAAAGGATCGCGGTAATCGGACTTTAACTTTTAAACTTTTATTACTAAGGGAGCTTATTCCTACCTATAAAACATATTCATCCAATTTGATTTTTACAGACATTCCCCATTATTGCAATAAGTCATAGGAGCCCTGAGGGCCTAGCCAAAGTAACATTCGCAAATCTTCGTTATCGCTTCGCTTTCGAAACATGTATGGGATTGACATAAATTTTAAAACGTCAAATCCATACATGTTTCAAAGCGAAGCGATAGCGAAAATTTGCAAATGTTACTTTGGCTAGGTGGACAGATTCAATCAAATGGCTAACTTTTTATTCGTTCGCTAACTTAATACTTTTAAATAAACAATGAACTATAAAATTCAGTTTAGTATTCTTCTAAATTCCATACAAAAAACAATGTAACTAAGTATGTGATTCTCATAAGCTTGCGACATGTTATTTAATCATTGAATTTTTAGATTTTAGGCATTCACAATGCTATTTTTATATTAAGTTAAATTATCTTAGAAAAAATACTAGATTTTTTTATTTTTTATTATTTAATCGTCTAATGCTTATTTTTTTAAGCTTTAAGTTATAAGCGAACGAATAGAAAATTTGCCATTTTAATAGGGGGGCATGTCCCTTGACTTAAAAAAAACTAACTATTATGATGTTTTATATAATCATATTAAAAATCAATTTGTTACAAAAGAAACCTTTACACTACAATGTGACATCATCCATTCGACCACGTGTTTATTCAAAATTCAAAGTAAAAATATGCAAATAAAACGAGTTTTAAATGTAATCGTTAGGCTAGGTCAAACTTGTACCTTTACACCCAGATTTTCGGTATCAAACCGGTCTGTGCATTATGATTGTGAAACAAACGGACATACCTCGCGTTTTTTGTAGTTAGTTAATACATTTCGGTATAGTAACATGTGTGTAACATCTAATGTTAAAAGTAATGAAAATTTAGGTTATAAAAAAGTGAAGTGTTCGTTACCAAAAATTCGTTATGATGTCATAATAATGAAATGATCTTTTACAAGAACAAATAGGCAACTGCTATTCGTTTCATCATGGGTATACAATTCGAAAAATCAGGTTAGTTAATTAAAACTATTATCATTCATCATTGGTTTATGAATTCAGCTGTAAAATAATTCTCCCACAAAAGTAGACTTTATAAATATTACCGGTTTTTATGTAAAATTATCTTGGTTAAGAGAACTTTTACTTTTATACTATGTGCTCGTGTTTATAAACCAGGCCCCTATTTCACCAAATCGACATTTCTCAGTGACATTATGTCGGTGAATTGTACAATTGTCGTTACTTTAATTAGGGGCAATTATGTTGTGAAATGGGGATATTTTTTACAAATTCGACAATTGTCACGCAAACTTAACTCAGCTCCAATCTTATGTCAAGACTTACTGGGATATCTCCAAATATGACGACTTCTAAAAATTATTCCTGTTTCACAACATACTTGTCCCTAATTAAAGTAACGACAATCGACAATTGTAAAATTCACCGACATAAGTCAATGAAAAATGTCGATTTGGTGAAATAGAGGCCAGAAGTTAGTACTAATCTAGTACCTGTGAAATAGGCCCTTATTCAATTACTTTTATTATGAAGTTTCGATCTGAGATAACTGTATAGTTTTTTTTATGATTACGCAGTCAATAATAAGCTTGAAGTAGTTAATGTCTTTCTGTTTGAAACTATGAGACTACTAGCGGTCGCCCTCGACTTCATCCGCAGGACCCTAGGGAACCTTTGACCAGGATGAAAAGTAGCATATACTTATGTTAATCCCGCACCCTAATTACGTAACTTTTTTGCTAACAATTCTCGTTTAAAATCGATTGAAATTCGACAGTTTTAGTTGATAACAGAGTGTTATAATAGCACAATAGCATTTTAATGAAATTGTCAAACATTACATTACAAAAGATTTCAAACGGTTTCAATCGATTTCAAACGAAAATTGTTAGCAACAGAGTTACGTAATCGGAGGCTGGATCAACATATAAGTATATGCTAATTTTTATCCAGGCCAAAGGTTCCCTAGGGTCCACGCGGACGTCCTAGTCTGCCTGCCAACTAAATTTCATCTAAATCCCTCCAGCCGTTTAAGCGTGAAGATGTAACAAACACACAGTAGTTAGGAGATACTCAGTAGAAGAAATTCCTTAATGTGAGCCCCATAAAGTAAAAAGTATGTTATTCGATCGCAGGCGAGGTGCGGCAGGCACTAGCGATGATGAAGCAGTGGACACCAATGGATGTGGAAGATGCTCTGGAGCTGCTCACGCCCAAGTTCACACACCCGGCAGTCAGGAAGTAAGCACCATTTTAGTACAACACTATATTAGGGCCAGATTCCTAGTCCAATTAAATAAAATGAACCATTTTAGTCAATTTCTTTGAACAATGACAAAAGAAATTGACTTAAGCCGCGTTAACGGTCAAAGTCTACTTCCAGTCTACTTTGACAAAGTTTTGATTACTACTTTGACGCTAATTGGGTCATGTAAACGAGCAATCAAAGCGCACTTAAATCAACATTTTAACCAAGGTAAACTTGAAGCATGTTATACTTTTCTTAAAGCCTGCTTTGACAAAGTAGTTTTAATAACGTTGATCGTTTGTTAAACCAGCAATCAAAGCGCACTTTGACGTCAGAATTCAATCAAAGTGCACTTGAACTTGACTTCAAAGCTTTTTGTCAAAGCAGACATTGAGCGAACAAAGGGGGTATTACAACCTCTTAAAACTTGCCAGGTTTATGAATTGCTATAGTTACATCTCTTTCTCGCTGTAAAACAAATAAAAGAGATAGATTGATAACCAGTCAGAAAACTGCCAGGAAATAAGAGGTCATAATACGGCCTCAGTTATCCAAGTAAGCTTTGATCAAAGCTTTGTCAAAGCAAACTTTGACCACGTCAAAGCGGCTTAACTTATAGCTTTACCTATTTATAATAGTACCAACTTATAGCTTGGAAAAAGCCCGAAATTATTTTTACTACTAACACGTAGTTTTTACATTCAAAAGAGTGTTGTCATAATATTACACTATAAAGAAAGTGATGGCTTCCACATTATTTTCTTGACTTTTTTGCCAGATTATAAACATAATGTTCGTTTGAATTTTTAAATAAGTTAAGTACCTTGTTTTACATTGTTTTTTTCTCTTCTGTTTCTTTATAAATGTTCTCTTCAAAAAAATAAAGTTAACAGACGGTAATATTTAAATCTTTAAATAAAGCCCGCCGGTAACGATCAATTGCGATTGTCAATTTTTTCGTCAATGCCATTGTTCGAGCAAATGACAATCGCTTCAATTGCACGCGTAAACGATCAATTTTCGCATCAATGTGCGTCAATGACGTAAAAATTGACAATCGCAAATGATCGTTACCGGCGGCCTTAAGTTCCTTGTTTTACATTGTTATTTTTCTTCTATTCTACTTCTTTATCTTCTTTTAAAAAAGGAAAGGTTATCAGACGGTGATATTTAAATATTTTGCTTATGGGAACAATATATTAAAATTTGTAAATATCGTTACTTACTTCTGTTAAAGCTGATAAGTTTCTTGCGCCCGTTCTTTTGTTCTAGAACGGGTGGTAGGAAAATATAGACGATGAGTTTATTTAAATAAAGCCGTTTTCACTTTGACTTTGACAATACTCTATTTTAAACTTTTAGATTTTTGCATTCACAATGCTATTTTTATATTAAGATGAATAAGTAATGAAAAATATTAGAAAAAATCGACTCACCCGTAGCAACGCATCGGTAGTGCATTGGGCCGGAATCCTAAGGGTGCGGGTTCGAATCCCGTCTGAGTTGCTACGGGTGAGTCGATTTTTTCTAATATTTTTCATTATTTATTCATCTTAATACCTTATTTGTCACGTTGTTAGATACGCGATATCCCGCCTGAAGCAAGCGCCCGACGACGACCTGCTGCTGTACCTGCTGCAGCTGGTGCAGGCCCTCAAGTACGAGGACCACGGGGAGATACACGACGGTGGGTTATCTATGGAAATGTACTGTCAAATTATGACCTTTGTAATCTTTGACGATATGCAACTTTAAGTTCTAGGTATTTAAGATTAATATCTATCAATTTTGTAAATAAATTGTGGTACGTTGTTGCCATGTTGACCGCACGCCTATTATAGTTCGTGCCAGTTAAACGTGCATAAATGGTCATTGCCCTCTTCTGTACCAAGAATTCTTGTTTAGCGATAAATATCGTTCTTCATACTAAACTGGCGATAACATTACATCGTTTCACGTTTCATAATACACAGGGTATTACAACATAAAATTTAGAATCAGAAGGACATATGCAATAAAAATTTATTATCATTCATTTTTTATTTTTATTTATCATTCACAATATATTTTATTATTGTTAATAATAATAAAGCGAAATACCTTCTAATAAGTTAAAAACTAAAGCAATTAGCCCACTAAATAATACCCCAACGCAAAAAAGAACATACTGCCGTTCAGTTTAGTATGAAGAACGATATTTATCGCTAAATTTCAAGAATTCTTGGTACAGAGAGGGCAATGACCGTTTATGCATGTTTATCTGGCACGGACTATAGGTAGGTAGGCACGTAATACTAAATTTATATCAATATAGTTTAGTTGTTATAAATTTAGTACTTTCTAGAAGTTTTCTGTGATTTATTGTGTTTTAAATTGGCAAACTAATGAAGATCACACCTTTCAAATTTTTTTATACATTTTTACCAATTTCTAACGGCTTAGGTTAGAGTTCACCAAATAATTAAACAACCATTAAATTATTAACCATCTATATTTTACAATTTCTCCATACATAAAAACGTCAAAACAGTTATACGATATGTTGCTCTCTCGCTCGCACATTTCTAATTTTCCCAAGATATCTTAAACCTAAGCGCGTAATTGAAAAATGTGTTCCGGCCAATTTTCGCATTATAAGGTTGTAGACATTTTAACATATACTTATTTCAATTTCGTGTCGCTGTAATAAATAAGGTTGTCGTTTCTGAAAGTTATTTTGCAAGGAGGCAACCGGGAGACGTTAAATTAAAGACCGACTGCGATCAAGACTCGTTTATTTGTGCGCTGCATACGCTCATATAATATGAGGAGAGATGAGTGTGTGTGAGTACATATTAATTAGTACAACCACTACAATTTGAACTGTCAGTAACGACAATAGGCGTGACGACAGTATCAAATAATCAAAGATTTAATTATTTTAGGGGATAATTATTAACATTAAAAGGATTCGATAGACTGATTTAGTTTTATTAACACATCTGAGATTAACTATATTTTTAATAAATTAAATAATTAAAATACTGCAATCGGCCATTTTGACTGAAACACCAGTCACAGCGCATGACGTCACGCCTAGGTAAACAAACAAACTTCACTGTCACTAGTGTCACTGGGCCGCTCGAAGAGTGGTGTCAACCGAACGCCACGCAAGACAATGTTTAGCTAGGCGTGACGTCAGAACGGCGCCATGACACCTCTGAGCTATTTTCGCGCGCTATTGAAAAAATATTTAAAAATGGCTTTGAACTTTGTTAAACTCTAGTTTATTACCGAAATAAAAAATTTTTTGTAAATAGTAAACGTGTACCTACATCACGGAAGAGGATTTCAAAATCATTCGTCATGCCTCAGATTTAAAAAAATCTTAAGCAAACATGAAATGTGCGAGCGATAGAGCGACAAGACATAAACGGCCTCAAAAATAACTTGTGTGACAGAGTACGCGCGCGTGTGCGGCCAGGAGGCGCCCGCGTGGCCCGGCGACGCGCGCGCCGCCCGCGGCAGCCGCGCCAGCCTTTTATCTGCCTCGGGTAAGTAAAATCATAGTCACATGTAGCACATATCTAGCACACATAACTTGCTACTACGACGGTGGATTGATAAGTCCATGACTTTTTAATGAAGAAAGACTTTTTTCCGGAATATTTTGTTTTATTTCTCTACATAATCTTATTATAGCTCTGCATATTCAGTCCGACGAAGTTCCTACCTCTTTAACCCATTATTTTTTTCTTTCATCGCCTGAAAACTGGTAACTAAAAATGAGGGCCCATTTCAGACACCACCTTTTGGCTCAAAGAAAATCTTTGCCCGCTTAGACATTTATTCATGTTTGGTAGGAGAAAAAATCTCACTGGGGTTGAATCTAGAGAATAGGAAGGATTCATCTTCATTCGATGAGTTTTGATGTCATGAGTGCCGCCGAGAGCGTCGACGGGGTCATTAAGAAAAGTTAAAAGTCGCTTGAGCTTTTTGTTTCCAAAAGTAATAATCTTTTGCCGAATTTGAAAAAAATTTAGTAAGATGAATAAATAATGAAAAATATATTTATATATATATATTTATTTTCTAATATTTTTCATTATTTATTCATCTTAATATAAAAATAGCATTGTGAATGCAAAAATCAAAAAGTTTAAAAAATGTAGTATAAAAATGCCTTAAGAAGTTTCTTTTTAAGACACAAAAATAAATTATGAAAAAAAAGTATTTCTTCTTTTCAAAATCATGGACTTATCAAACCACCCTCTTATAGGCCGACCGGTTAAATGAGTCCTCGCCCGCGGGGCACAGGGGCGCGGGGGGAGACGAGACGGGGGCGATGCGGGCTTGGGGCGGCGACCGCCTGCCGCCCGCACCTCACGCCCCCCGTTCTCGTCTCCCCCCGCGCCCCTGTGCCCCGCGGGCGAGGACTCATTTAACCGGTCGGCTTATATTAGTACTTTGTTGAAGTAGTATGTTGTTGCCAATAATCCTGTCACCCTGTTGTAATAGGGAACATGCATAAATCACCGATTTTGATAAATTTGAGCTTGATCGCTGCGGACACGTATAAAAACATGATGGAACAGAAAAATAAAATAAAATGTATTATTTTAGTTTTATCACACAGGGGAAAATAACGATTTTTTTTTTCATTTTCGGATCTAATACATTTAACAGTCGGATTATCGAATAAGAAATAATATTTTGTATGACACATAATTATGTACTTAAACGCAATATTTAGGGAGATATTTGAAAATTCTTGGCTAACTCCATAATGATGCGCCTGAAACGTGACATGAGCGATGTCACACATGTTGACTATTTTGTATACAGCGTGAAATTTTAATCATTTGGTTCCCGCCGTGGGGTGGTTCCACTCATGATTACAAGCAACTTTTACTATGGGGCCAACTCTCCTGCTCGCAAAAAAAAATCAGCTGTTTCATACAAAAGTGCAATACCTACTCGACCTTAATGTATGGAACAGCTGATTTTTTTTTGCGAGCAGGAGAGTTGGCCCCATAGTAAAAGTTGCTTGTAATCATGAGTGGAACCACCCCACGGCGGGAACCAAATGATTAAAATTTCAGCGTGTAGTGCGTTTTCGGCGAGTGCTGCTGCGTGCTAACTTCAAATAACTATATCACGAGAAAAAAACGCAAGAGATAAATTTTAATATTACAATTGATTTTTTCACGCATTATACTTTTGATTTTGATACAAAAAAAATTGATGCATGTTCCCTATTATCTGGTAACGATATATTCAAGTTTGTAAATATCGTTACTTATGGCTGTTACAGCTGATAAGTTTCTTGCGCCCGTTCTTCTTGTCAGCTAAGAAAGTAACGGGTGGCAGGAAAATATAGTCGATTCAAAAATACTTAATAATTATCTTTATTTGAATAAAGCTTATTTGACTTTGACTTTGTGTCATACTGTTTATTGCAATATGATGGTTACGTAGAGATTTTACCGTGTGTTTCCACCTTGGACGAATTAACCACTGGACGCAAAATGACAGCCATATTCGCCTTTACCCCTTAAGGGCTTTGACAATTTACTATGTTTAAAAATGTTGACCTCCTCTAAATCTATGCTACCCTGGTACTTTGATAATGTAATTTAAAGAAGATAATTAAGTTTTTAATGTGTCGTGGGCAATGCATATGTATGGAATTTTTCATTTACCTACGACACTACTGGGCCGGTAGTGTAGAAGGGAAAAAAAAATACCCACGGCACTACCAGTAGTGCGCCTTGGTAATGTCGTGGGTAAGAAGGGCGAAAATTGAACAGGGTAGGTGTGTCGTTAAAGTAGCAAAAAAAATGTGCATGTGAGTTTTTTGGAAGGTAAGTTACAATATTGTTTACGGTTTGATACACATAATTTTTATTACTGACACTCAATTGCAAGATTTTTATCTTTTAATGACACTTTAAATCCTAATGTTTCATTAAGATTATTAAGACGGGCCATCAAACCAATTTCACATCGTGTTTACTTTGTATTTTCGGTAAATACGTCGTTGACCGACCAACCTATCGTCATTATGGGATCCAGAAGATGTTTCTTGTCGCCACCAATAAGTTTATTCGAAAAAAATGACGGAGACGAATTTCAAAGGAGGCAGCGCTACTGCTTCGAGACCACCTCAATCTGGAGCCACAAACCCTGAGGTGTAAGGCCATTTGTGGTCTTATCTCTTCGCAGTTCTTCGCGACAGGGTCCTTCCAGATGGTACTAGCTGATTTGGCGAACAAAGACAGTTCTACTGCCCCTGGTACATCACATCAAAATGAAACATCTGTGCGATCAGCGGCAATTATGGCCGAAAACCGGCTAAATCACCCTATAACATTGTCATTATTTGACAAGTGTAATCCCCCCTCGCCCCGCAAAAATTGGTTGATCGTGATTTCATACATTTTTCTTGGTGGGTGGAAACCTTGGACGAATCAACCACTGGACACGTAACGACGTGTCCAGTGGTTGATTCGTCCAAGGTTTCCACCCTCGAATCGCACTCATTTCAAAACCCACCGAATGAAACGCTTTAAACAAAAGTCGGCTTTTCCAATAATATATTAATTTGAATGGAAAAGTGGTGCCCTTTGGGATGCAAACTTATTATAGTGGCATTGTATGAGTGCTCCCAAAAATTTTGAACTCTAATAATTATTTATTTTATTCCGATATTTCACATTCTGAATTTTGTTTTCATTGTTCACGTTTTTACGAAAAACAAATAAAAAAGGCAACGTCATTTCATGATGAAATTATTTAATTGAAACATTCGTGTAGTAATCGGTTGTATGCTTAGACGACTCTAAGCCTTAGATGCACCAAAATGCAGGCATGTCTATTCACTGCTAAAAGGAGTCCTCAGAACTTGACTCCTACTTTCCGAGGTGTTTCTATACCAGTCACCGACAATCTCGATCTCCTTGGCATAAAGTTGACTTCCGATCTCAACTTTAGTGACACAATTGAGTCGAAGGCTCAAACTGCGGCCAAAAAACTAGCCATCTTGAACAAGGTTAAGCGATATTTCACGCCGGGACAGCTTCTAACTCTTTACAAAGCGCAAGTCCGGTCGTGCATGGAATATTGCTGCCACCTGTGGGATGGGTCCGCAAAGTACCAACTAGCCGCACTAGACTCGGTTGAACGCAGAGCCAGAAAACTCATAGGGGATAGTAAGCTAGTAAAAACTAAGCTTCATAGTCTTTCCCACCGCCGTGAAGTAGCTTGTTTGGCGGTGTTCTACAGATTATATTTCGGAGAGTGTGCTCTTGAGCTGCATGAGCTCATTCCGCCATCCCCGTTCTATCATCGGTCGTCCAGACGCACGGCGGGGTATCACCCCTATTTGGTTGACATTCCATGCATGCGCACGAAGCGTTTTTCATCTTCCTTTTTAATGCGCACAGCCAAGGAGTGGAATTCCCTGCCTGCGTCTGTATTCCCGCAAGCATATAACCCAGCGATATTTAAAGCCCGAGTGAATAGGCTTCTTCTGGGCAAGCTCGCTTCATCTTCGGCCTCTTCTTAGCCTTATGGTTCTCGAATGTGGCCAAGAGTAAGCCCATTTAATGTAAAGAAAAAAAAAATATTGATCAGGGGTGTCAAAGTTACGGCCCGCGGGCCGCATCCGGTCCGCAAGCTATCTCAATACGGCCCGCGACCACAATCTATCCAGTGAAGATTTTAAACTGCTTTCACTCCGTATTGTAAGATAATAGAATATGAGACCTCAGCTATCTGGAGGATAGCTCAAGATAACTCCTTTTTATTACCTTTGCATGAAAATAAAGATTTTAATTTAGTATGTATTTGAGTTTTTAATTTTGAGTCTAGCCCGCTAACACGCTCTTAACTTAAAAATGGCCCTTTTGAAAAATCAGTTTGACACAGGAGTGTCAATACCTTTGCATGAAAATAAAGATTTTAATTTAGTATGTATTTGAGTTTTTAATTTTGAGTCTAGCCCGCTAACACGCTCTTAACTTAAAAATGGCCCTTTTGAAAAATCAGTTTGACACAGGAGTGTCAAAAGGCAGGGGCCTTAGATCATTTAACCAACTAAGGTTGTATGTCCTCAGTGCTATCGACTAGCGACATGACTGGGTCTATAACCAGTCGACGGTCGATCGACGAGCCCGCGACCGACGACACACCGACGACCGACGCCGACAATAACTTATTAAGGTAGGTACGCTTACGGCACTAAATTTATTCTGTGTTTTAGGACGAGTTTTATAAAGCCGGCGACTGACCTGAACATTTTACCGTAACGTAACATTCGAGGCGAACGTGTTACGTTACGGCCTTTCCTGACTGACCGGTACCCTTGCTCGACTGTGTTCCGCAACGGAACATAATCAGGATCGAAATGTTAGATAAAGAAGTCGTGTTTCTGGATTCTATGATTTTACTTAATTATTTCATTATTACTAAAATATAACTATCGTCAATGACAAAATTCAAAACTAAAAGCACAGAATAACTAATAGTACAAGTACAGAAGCAGCACGGCGCATAGTAATTTAAATAAATAGCGACTTTTGCTCCGATACATTAAAATGCAATTCAGGTCCCGCGATGACCTGCAGTACAATTTATATTCACCTAGTAGTTGCCTCTCCTTCTATCGCGTACTCTTACCTTTTCTAATGACGCAACATTAAGGTTGTCTTCTTTTAAATGAACTGCGTAGCGTATATCAATAAGCGTATATAATGTGAAAAACGACAATTTTATATTGGTTTTTTGATTTTGACATCCGTACACGGCACAGTAATGTCGGTTCGACATTCTTACTATTATAAAAAGGCAATACCTACGCAGGCAGTAACATGCCGCGCTTGTACGGCGGTGGGCGTTTGGCGGCCCTTTACTCACTTGTGCGTTCCAACGAACGGCTAGCGGTAGGTGCATATCGCGCAACTTTAAGCGAGTGATGGAGGCCTGCTAAAAGACACTCCGATGCCCGATTTTTATGCGCTCGCGACGACGGACGCTTGGGGTTGCACTGACCTAAAATTAAGACGTAACGTAACACTCAAAGGGATTCGCCAAAATACCGACAGTTGGGTGGAGCACGCGGCGCGAGCAGCGAGCGGCTCGGCTCGCTGTACTAACCTATAATTGACATTTCGTCGCAACGTAACGTTACATTACGACAAAATGTTACAGGCCAGTCGCCAGCTTAAGAGTTTTAAGGCTGTGTAAACTTTAGGACTAGACAACAATTTCGCTCGCGCCGTGTTCGAAAACACAGCAATTACTATATGAGCGCCAAATAAGAATAGTATCGAGAAGTTTACAGCACTGGACAATTTTGTACTGCCAGCAAATCAATGATCGTTTGCCATGCCGATCGATGCCAGGAAAAATAAAAGTCATATTTTTATACATTTTGTTTCTTTTTTAGCACATCCTATACATTATGAAGTTGCCAAGAAGATTACCGTTTGACAGTACTATTCTTATTTGGCGCGCATAGTACATATTTTGACAATCTACACGAAGTGTGACCATCTTTAGAGCGCTTGGGGTACAATACGATGCATTATACACTGTGCGAACCATACTTTCTCGAGTGAAGTTGCCAAGGACTGATGACTTTATAAGCAGTAGTCGTGAACGCAGCCTTAACTTCAATAACGGCTGCGTTCACAAAATCAAACTCAAAACAAGAAAATCTTTTTATTCTTATTTTAATATTATAAACTAGCGGCCGCCTGCGACTTCGTTTGCGTGGACAGTTTTTTTGCTTTCCCTCTGGAACTGTACGTTTTTTCTGGATGTAAGGTATTTTATGTCTTTTTCTGTACCTCTGACAACGTCTATGCAAAATTTTATGATGTTCGGTTCAGTAGTTAAAACGTGAAGTCGTAACAAACAAACAGACTTTCGCATTTATAATATTAGTAAGGATGCGAAAATCAGTTTGTTTGTTTGTTACGCCTTCACGTATTAACTACTGAACCGATTATCATGAAATTTGCATACACGTTGTCAGGGGTACTGTAAACGACAGGGTCCCTTTCATCCAGAAAAAAACGTACAATATACGAGAGGTAGCAAAAAAACTGTCCACGCAGATGAAGTCGCAGGCAGCTGCAAGTCGTCTCTGAATGCTTTAGTGTGCTTTCGTAAATTTACCATCCAAAGGACATCAGGCACATGAGACCCAAAAGTGTATTAACATAATTCTGTTATCTATAAGCACTTTATGTTACTAGAATCATAAAACAGCAGCAACATTATTTTTTAACTCCTTCGTTTAGCTTTAATAACAAAAGCATATCAATGAAACGGACATCTTTGTCAGCGATTGCACAAGTCTCCCCTGAGTATATTTGTTCTGTGGCGCAAGTGATTGCGTATAAAAAAAAATAATGTCTGCCGGCTGTCAGTCAACTGTCAAAAGTGTTTTATTACGTGCGACATACCTATGCACAGATTTTCCGTTTGATCTGGTTCCGACTCGTACATTGTGGTGCTAATCTGTACGCAAAAGGTTGATCAATGGTCATAATTGTTGGCATATCACGGTAGTGTGGCCCTAGCATAACGCAGCTAACGAAACGTGTTGTCGTGGTGGTGTTGCTATTTAGTGACGGGGTTACCAAAAAAAAACTTTCAAACATAAATAACTCTTAAAACTTAAATCTTCGTAAAAATCTGAATATTTTCTATGAATTACTAATTACATGCCTACATTTTGGAAAATACAGAAATGTTATACATTCTTTGGTTTTTTTCTATGGGACTCTGCCTGATGTCCTTTCAAGGATTCCAGTCCATTAAACTGAACAACTTTCTCCTAGAACCATGTGTCGAATTTCACCACATATGTCATCCCATAGATCACGTGATCTCTTTGATTTGTATGGATTGTCGATTTTTAGGGTTCCGTACCCAAAGGGTAAAAACGGGACCCTATTACTAAGACTCCGCTGTCCGTCTATCTGTCTGTCACCAGGCTGTATCTTATGAACCGTAATAGCTAGACAATTGAAATTTTCACAGATGATGTATTTCTGTTGCCGCTATAACAACAAATAGGTACTAGAAACAGAATAAAATAAATATTTAAGGGGGGCTCCCATACAGTAAACGTGTTTTTTTCTCGATATTATTAACGCCAACAGGTAGACAGTTGATCAGTGAAGATGTATCTCTGTTGCCGCTATAACAATAAATACTAAAAACGGAATAAAATTAATATTTAAGGAGGGCTCCGCTCCCATACAACAAACGTGATTTTTATGCCGTTTTTTGCTCGATATTAATAACAACAACAGGTAGACAGTTGAAATTTTTACAGACGATGTATTTCTGTTGCTGCTATAACAACAAATACTAAAAACAGAATAAAATTAACATTTAACTGGCCCCACTTTTGTTGTATGCCCCGTTTGTTGTATGGGTCCCATATAACAAACTTGATTTTTTTTGCCGTTTTTTGGTACGGAACCCTTCGTGCGCGATTCCGACTCGCAGTTGGCCGGTCTTTTACTTATTTGGCTCTATGTTCCTTATAGAAAGTTTATCAGTTTCATAGACTGAACATATCCTTAAAATTTGGATGGAGAATAAAAAAATACCCTATATGTATATTTTCCCAGTTTATCAGACCAACCCGAAGAGCGTTTAAGCCTAGCGTCGTTCCTGATAGAGCGCGCGTGCGGTAACAGCGTAGTAGGGAACTACCTGTACTGGTACCTACTAGTAGAGTGCGAGGATGCGCCCGCGCACGACGCCCGCCACATGTACCTGAAGGTCATGCGCACCTACTCGCAGCGCCTGGCACATGGTGAGGCACTATTTTTACTTGACCTTACCTTTGAAGTTGACCTTGACGTTGAAGTTGACCTTGACCTTGAAGTTGACCTTAACCTTGAAGTTTAACTTGATCTTAACCTTGAAGTTCACCTTGACCTTGAAGTTGACCTTAACTTTGAAGTTGACCCCCTCCCTAGTATGACGTCACATATTTTACATCTAGAAATAATTATTGAATTAAAACAGCAGTTTCGATTTTTTTATTTCAATTTTAATGATTTTGAAATGTAACGTCACGAAATTTAGGACCCCTTGTCACACAATGTCACACTTCGTCGACCCCCTCCCTCCCCCTTAAAGTGTGACGTAATTTATGGATGGCCCCTAGGCAATATAGTCGCTTGCACTCGACCCATACTGGATTCGATGCAGACAAATAATTACTTTTAGATAATTTTGTTCTGACTAGATTTGCAAAATTAACCACTTTTACTACCATAACAAAGTTCAATACGAAATCTTTACTTAGGCATTTAAAAAACACCAAATCAACTTTCATTTCTACACCACAGGCAACACCGACCTCCAACGCACCCGTTCATTCCTCGCGCGTCAACAAGTCTTCATAGACAAACTAGTGAAGCTAGTTAAAACAGTCACCAGAGAATCCGGAAACCGGAACAAAAAGGCAGAACGTCTTCAACAATTACTCGCCGATCCAGACGCCTTCAAATTCAACTTCACAAACTTCGAACCTATGCCTTTCCCCTTAGACCCTAACGTCACAATAAAAGGCATAGTCGCCAAAAAAGCGAGTCTCTTCAAATCCGCCCTAATGCCATCAAAACTGACCTTCCTAACCACAGAGGGGATGGAATACGAAGCTATATTCAAACACGGAGACGATTTACGCCAAGACCAGTTAATCCTCCAGATGATAACGTTAATGGACAAACTTCTTCGTAGAGAAAACCTGGACTTGAAATTGACTCCTTACAAAGTTCTAGCGACCAGTTCTAAGCACGGTTTCCTCCAGTTTATAGAGTCGGTGACGGTCGCCGAAGCGTTGGCGTCGGAGGGCAGCATTCAGAACTTCTTTAGGAAACATAACCCGTGTGAAGGCGCCCCCTATGGAATAAAGCCGGAAACTATGGACACGTATATTAGGAGCTGCGCGGGGTACTGCGTCATAACGTATCTACTTGGTGAGTATGATAAGATTTTAAGAGGCCCGTATACTTTTTGCCGCTTTTTCGCACGCACATCTCTTGAATTTCTCAAGATTTCTTTAATCTTTGGTTAGTGGTAGGGCTTATTTCAAGTCCGCCTGGCAAGCTACCACCATCTTACCTAAGTCCGACGCCATAACATCAATTTTAAAATTGTTGTGTTCCGACAGTTAAAGTTAAGATCGCCAGTTTCTCACTGATGAGGATTCCGGATGTAGTGCGCTTCCACCTTCGGCCTTATCAACACTTGACATCAGGTGAGGTGAAGGTCAAGCACTATTATCCCGTTGTGCATTAAAAAAATCTGACAGATCACATAACTTTCAGAAACGACAACCTTTAAGTATACTTCAGCAAAACTAAACTGAAATATGTGTTAAAATGTCCTTAATCTATAATATATAGCACATGTGAAAACATGAAATGTGCGAGTGAGAGAGCGGCAAATCGTATACGGCCTCTTAAGTCACGATTTCAAATGGATTGTATTTTGTTGTTTAAAATGAACTAAGTACAATTTAGTTGTTACTTATTTGTAATGCGTCTATTTTACTAACATAGGTCATGTGAATTTATGAAGAAAAAAATTATTTTTTATTGATTGATTTAGAGTCCCCGTAAACTACAGACTAAACTGTCGGCCGGTAGTTGGAATCAGTATGAAGAAGTATGCAAGTGCGCACACTACAACGATTTGGTATCGGCCGATTCTTCATACAACACCAACTATCAGGCCAACTATCGGCCGATAGAAAGTCTCTAGTCTGCGAGCACGCATAACTGGCAATTTCCCAAAAATAAAATTAATCAACTGGATAAATTATATTTTAGGCGTAGGTGACCGGCACTTAGACAACCTTCTCCTAACCAAAGCCGGGGCGCTATTCCACATCGACTTTGGGTACATATTGGGGAGAGACCCGAAACCCCTGCCCCCGCCCATGAAGCTCAGCAAGGAGATGGTGGAAGCTATGGGAGGGGTCCACTCTGAGCACTACCATGAGTTCAGGAAGCAGTGCTATACCGCCTTCTTGCATCTGAGGAGGTAGGTTATTTCAACAGTTTAACAAACAGGCTATATCCTGAGTTATGACATGTAACTCAGCAAAGAAATGGTGGAAGCTATGGGAGGGGTCCACTCTGAGCACTACCATGGGTTCGGAAGCAGTGCTATACCGCCTTCCTGCATCTAAGAAGGTAAGTCTTCATCAACATCAACTTTCTTTTTATTTCTCCACTGTTAGGCTAATTAAAAAGGTCTATACCTTTTTAATTTATCAAACAGGCTATCTCTTCCTCCATTCATGAAACTCAGCAAAGAGATGGTAACAGCTATGGGAGGGTTCTACCCTGAACACTATCATGAGTTTAGGAAGCAGTGCTATACCGCCATTAAGTCGCCATAAGTCGTCATCAATATCCTTTTTGTTTCTCCACTTTTACGTATAGACCTTTTAGTTTTAGTTTATCAAACAGGCTATCTCTTCCTCCATTCATGAAACTCGGCAAGGAGATAATGGAAGCTATGGGAGGGGTCCAATCTGAGCACTACCATGAGTTCAGGAAGCAGTGCTATACCGCCTTCCAGGGCCGGATTTAAGAACTATGGACCCCTAGGCTCATTCTGTGGTGCGGGCCCCCCCGTCTAGTAGTAAAGCGCAGTTCTAGAGCGGTGTCAACGCACACAGGGCAGGAACGGATCCTAGATTTAAATTTGGGAGAGCGGGGGGGAGGGTTTTCAAAGAAATGCTTGTCTATAGTTTAAAAAAAACGGCCGCGCAGCAAGATTTTAATCAGTTTTATAACTAATCTAGTAATGTTGCCTATCTATTGCAAAAAATGGCCAATCATTTGGCCAATCATCAATTGCAATTTTTTGTCAGTTTAAGCCACCAATCTTATAATCATGCCTATCTTTAGTAAAAAAAGACCGCGCAGCGCGATTTTTAGTCAGTTTCATCTACTAATCTTGTAATCTTGCCTATCGATTGTAAAAAAAAAAAACCGCGCAGCGCGATTTTTGGTGTGTTTTAGCCACTAATCTAGGTAATCGTGCTTGCCTTTTGTAATAAAACGGCCGCGCAGCGCGATTTTTGTCAGCTTCATACATTAATATTGTACCTACTTATGCCTATCTTTAGTAAAAAAAGGCCCCGCAACGCGATTTATAGTCAAGTTTCTCCCAATCTTGTATTCTTGCCTGTCTCAAGTGAAAAAAACGGCCGCGCAGCGCGATTTTCAGTCAGTTTCATCTACTGTTTTGTAATCTGTGATTTCATCCGCGTAATTAAAAAATGCAAAAAAAACCATGTGGTGCGGGCCCCCTTGTGGTGCGGGCCCCTAGGCTGCAGCCTATGTAGCCTATGCTTAAATCCGGCAGTGCCGCCTTCCTGCATTTGAGGAGGTAGGTTATTTCAACACATTAACAAACAGGCTATATCCTGAGTTATGACATGAAACTTAGCAAGGAGATGGTGGTAGCTATGGGAGAGATACATTCTAAACACTTTCATGAGTTCAGGAAGCAGTGCTATACCGCCTTCTTGTATCTGAGGAGTAGGTTATATAAGATTTACACGGGTGACTAAAGCTGCACGGCATTTGCCGCACGGCGAAAATTACAGTGTAAATAGCAATTTGGTCTAGGCCGCAGGTGAACAAATTGAATCAGATTGAATAAGATTCAGACAAACTGTTTGAATAAATTATGAAATTAAATGGTAGAAGAGTTTTAGAGTTAATTGACCCTACCTAAGGGATAAGAGGACATCATCACGAGATAATCATCATCATTGACTTGCAGGCACGCCAACCTGATGCTGAACCTGTTCTCGCTGATGGTGGACGCGTCCGTGCCCGACATCGCGCTCGAGCCCGACAAGGCCGTCAAGAAGGTGCAGGACAAACTGAGGTAGGTACAACTAGTCATCATCATCATCATCATCATCTCGCTGATGGTGGACGCGTCCGTGCCCGACATCGCGCTCGAGCCCGACAAGGCCGTCAAGAAGGTGCAGGACAAACTGAGGTAGGTACAACTAGTCATCATCATCATCATCATCATCTCGCTGATGGTGGACGCGTCCGTGCCCGACATCGCGCTCGAGCCCGACAAGGCCGTCAAGAAGGTGCAGGACAAACTGAGGTAGGTACAACTAGTCATCATCATCATCATCATCATCTCGCTGATGGTGGACGCGTCCGTGCCCGACATCGCGCTCGAGCCCGACAAGGCCGTCAAGAAGGTGCAGGACAAACTGAGGTAGGTACAACTAGTCATCATCATCATCATCATCTCGCTGATGGTGGACGCGTCCGTGCCCGACATCGCGCTCGAGCCCGACAAGGCCGTCAAGACGGTGCAGGACAAACTGAGGTAGGTACAACTAGTCATCATCATCATCATCATCATCATCATCATCTCGCTGATGGTGGACGCGTCCGTGCCCGACATCGCGCTCGAGCCCGACAAGGCCGTCAAGAAGGTGCAGGACAAACTGAGGTAGGTACAAATAGTCATCATCATCATCATCATCATCATCTCGCTGATGGTGGATGCGTCCGTGCCCGACATCGCGCTCGAGCCCGACAAGGCCGTCAAGAAGGTGCAGGACAAACTGAGGTAGGTACAACTAGTCATCATCATCATCATCATCATCATCTCGCTGATGGTGGACGCGTCCGTGCCCGACATCGCGCTCGAGCCCGACAAGGCCGTCAAGAAGGTGCAGGACAAACTGAGGTAGGTACAAATAGTCATCATCATCATCATCATCATCATCTCGCTGATGGTGGACGCGTCCGTGCCCGACATCGCGCTCGAGCCCGACAAGGCCGTCAAGAAGGTGCAGGACAAACTGAGGTAGGTACAACTAGTCATCATCATCATCATCATCTCGCTGATGGTGGACGCGTCCGTGCCCGACATCGCGCTCGAGCCCGACAAGGCCGTCAAGAAGGTGCAGGACAAACTGAGGTAGGTACAACTAGTCATCATCATCATCATCATCATCATCATCATCTCGCTGATGGTGGACGCGTCCGTGCCCGACATCGCGCTCGAGCCCGACAAGGCCGTCAAGAAGGTGCAGGACAAACTGAGGTAGGTACAAATAGTCATCATCATCATCATCATCATCATCTCGCTGATGGTGGATGCGTCCGTGCCCGACATCGCGCTCGAGCCCGACAAGGCCGTCAAGAAGGTGCAGGACAAACTGAGGTAGGTACAACTAGTCATCATCATCATCATCATCTCGCTGATGGTGGACGCGTCCGTGCCCGACATCGCGCTCGAGCCCGACAAGGCCGTCAAGAAGGTGCAGGACAAACTGAGGTAGGTACAACTAGTCATCATCATCATCATCATCATCATCTCGCTGATGGTGGATGCGTCCGTGCCCGACATCGCGCTCGAGCCCGACAAGGCCGTCAAGAAGGTGCAGGACAAACTGAGGTAGGTACAAATAGTCATCATCATCATCATCATCATCATCTCGCTGATGGTGGATGCGTCCGTGCCCGACATCGCGCTCGAGCCCGACAAGGCCGTCAAGAAGGTGCAGGACAAACTGAGGTAGGTACAACTAGTCATCATCATCATCATCATCTCGCTGATGGTGGACGCGTCCGTGCCCGACATCGCGCTCGAGCCCGACAAGGCCGTCAAGAAGGTGCAGGACAAACTGAGGTAGGTACAACTAGTCATCATCATCATCATCATCATCATCTCGCTGATGGTGGACGCGTCCGTGCCCGACATCGCGCTCGAGCCCGACAAGGCCGTCAAGAAGGTGCAGGACAAACTGAGGTAGGTACAAATAGTCATCATCATCATCATCATCATCATCTCGCTGATGGTGGATGCGTCCGTGCCCGACATCGCGCTCGAGCCCGACAAGGCCGTCAAGAAGGTGCAGGACAAACTGAGGTAGGCACAACTAGTCATCATCATCATCATCATCTCGCTGATGGTGGACGCGTCCGTGCCCGACATCGCGCTCGAGCCCGACAAGGCCGTCAAGAAGGTGCAGGACAAACTGAGGTAGGTACAACTAGTCATCATCATCATCATCATCATCATCTCGCTGATGGTGGACGCGTCCGTGCCCGACATCGCGCTCGAGCCCGACAAGGCCGTCAAGAAGGTGCAGGACAAACTGAGGTAGGTACAACTAGTCATCATCATCATCATCATCTCGCTGATGGTGGACGCGTCCGTGCCCGACATCGCGCTCGAGCCCGACAAGGCCGTCAAGAAGGTGCAGGACAAACTGAGGTAGGTACAACTAGTCATCATCATCATCATCATCATCATCTCGCTGATGGTGGACGCGTCCGTGCCCGACATCGCGCTCGAGCCCGACAAGGCCGTCAAGAAGGTGCAGGACAAACTGAGGTAGGTACAACTAGTCATCATCATCATCATCATCATCATCTCGCTGATGGTGGACGCGTCCGTGCCCGACATCGCGCTCGAGCCCGACAAGGCCGTCAAGAAGGTGCAGGACAAACTGAGGTAGGTACAAATAGTCATCATCATCATCATCATCATCATCTCGCTGATGGTGGATGCGTCCGTGCCCGACATCGCGCTCGAGCCCGACAAGGCCGTCAAGAAGGTGCAGGACAAACTGAGGTAGGCACAACTAGTCATCATCATCATCATCATCATCATCTCGCTGATGGTGGACGCGTCCGTGCCCGACATCGCGCTCGAGCCCGACAAGGCCGTCAAGAAGGTGCAGGACAAACTGAGGTAGGTACAACTAGTCATCATCATCATCATCATCTCGCTGATGGTGGACGCGTCCGTGCCCGACATCGCGCTCGAGCCCGACAAGGCCGTCAAGAAGGTGCAGGACAAACTGAGGTAGGTACAACTAGTCATCATCATCATCATCATCATCATCTCGCTGATGGTGGACGCGTCCGTGCCCGACATCGCGCTCGAGCCCGACAAGGCCGTCAAGAAGGTGCAGGACAAACTGAGGTAGGTACAACTAGTCATCATCATCATCATCATCTCGCTGATGGTGGACGCGTCCGTGCCCGTGCCGAATAATAACGCTAGCAGTATTTTTTATTTTTTTAATATACTCATAACTAACGTCAATTTCAACGAAATGTGTTCGCATCCAAGGGTCGTTTGAGTTTTGTTCTGTACTGTTTTATCGTATCCGTTGTTATGGGTACAATACAATACACATACGGATCCGATATCGGATATACTGTGTTGGGTGTGAATAGGCCCGTACAACTACATACACCACGGGTCACCAATTAGTTTGTTTCGGGGTCCGTTTTAAGAAATGAAATTACCAACGCATTTTATATAAAAGAATATTTATGACAGAAATGTAATTATTAGGTACTTAAAGTAGGTATTTTTGTAAGTTCCTGTGTTCTCGCGGTCCGCACAAAATGGGTCGCCCGGCGGTCCGGATGCGGATCACGGTCCACCATTTGGTGACCCCTGACATACGCCATCGCCGAAGAATAATAACGTATCCGATAAAACGGTCCTTTACAGATCAATGTGTGAAAGGGCACCTAGTCTTAGTTCTACTTATGCGATTGATTATAATAATATTTATTTTTCCAGGTTGGATCTCGGCGACGAAGAAGCGGTCCACTACCTCCAGAACCTTCTAGACATGTCTGTGACAGCCGTCATGGCCGTCCTAGTCGAACAATTCCACAAGTTTGCACAATACTGGCGCAAATAACGACCTTAACATTACTACTTAAGGTTCCATTTAGAGAGTTTAACAGTGATTCGCTGCAACTTCACTTGAGAATATATGGCAAAGAATAAATAGACATCGTTTTGTACCGCAAGCGCTATGAAGTTAGTTACTTATGATGTACCTACATAATCCCCTAGATCCACTAAAATCCATTGTAAAGATCCATTGATGGATCTTTTTGCACTCGCATTATATTTTGACTGTGCTCAATCAAATACGAAAAGGGTACTTAAGTAGTATTTTACTTAACTTTCGATTCCTAGCATGATTGCTTTTGCTTTCTACAGAATAATTGTTGTTTTAGGAAATGCAATATGTATTATAATATTATTCAGCATAGGACTTGTACTATTATGTATTCTGTGGTATAGGTATGTTTAAAAACGCCTTTCTTAACCTTTTTAAACAAATGGACGTGCCGGACTACAGCTGGGCCACAAAAAAAATAGTTGGAAATTTGACTTTTTGACTATGCCATGATGAAGTTGATAATTTGTCGAAATTTGTCGCCAAAAACCAGGATTTGTCGGTCTTGCGTTTAGGAGATACGTGTGGCTCAGCTGTAGAGACGTCTCTACAGCTGGGCCACACAGATCTCGAAAACGGAAGGTCGTAGCGAAATCTGATTACTCGTATGTGTTGCCGGTAATTTGTCGGATTTTGTCGCCAAAAACCAGAGTTTGTCGGTCTTGCGTTTAGGAGATACGTGTGGCTCAGCTGTAGAGACGTCTCTACAGCTGGGCCACACAGATCTCGAAAACGGAAGGTCGTAGCGAAAATCTGATTACTCGTATGTGTAGCCGGTAGTTTGTCGGATTTTGTCACCAAGAACCAAATTTTGTCGATCTTGCGTTTAGGAGATATGTGAGGATACGCTGTGGAGACTTTTCTACCTGGATCTTGAGAAAGGAAGGTCATAGCCAAAATCTGATAACTCGAGTGTGTAGCCGTTAGTTTGTCGGAATTTGTCACCAAGAATCAGATTTTGTCGATCTTGCGTTTAGGAGATATGTGAGGATACGCTTACGATCTTTCGTTCTCGAGATCCAGGTAAAAAGGTCTCCACAGCGCATCCTCACATATCTCCTAAACGCAAGATCGTCAAAATCTGATTCTTGGTGACAAATTCCGACAAACTAACGGCTCACGTGTGGCTCAGCTGTAGAGACGTCTCTACAGCTGAGCCACACGTATCTCCTAAACGCAAGACCGACAAACTCTGGTTTTTGGCGACAAAATCCGACAAATTACCGGCTACACATACGAGTAATCAGATTTTCGCTACGACCTTCCGTTTTCGAGATCTGTGTGGCCCAGCTGTAGAGACGTCTCTACAGCTGAGCCACACGTATCTCCTAAACGCAAGACCGACAAATTCTGGTTTTTGGCGACAAATTCCGACAAATTATCGACTTCATCATGGCATAGTCAAAAAGTCAAGATTCCCAACTTTTTTTTTGTGGCCCAGCTGTAGTCCGGCACGTAACAAATGGGTTTATTTTTATGGTTTCCAAGTATAAAATTGAGTTCTATGAACCTTAAGTAAGAAAATGTAATAGATTGTATAAAGTGTATAGTCTTGTACTGTGATATATTAGCTATTTACTAAGTACTGAAAATAATAAAAAATATTTTCGTAAATATAATGTTTTTAATTTAATAAAAAAATATTACAAAGCTTGGTTTAAAAAATATGTATATTTAATTACAATAACCAATAAAATTATGATGAAAGTGAATAAGATACAAGTGAGGCACATTGAAATAGTAGTACAGTAGCCGGCAAACATCTTGAAATCGGGTGGGGATTGCGCAGAACGCGCATTTTGGGTATGCGTAGCGGTGAAGCTATTGGTCGCTCGCAAGTGCACATGCGCGAACTTATCCCCACTCCGTCGAAAGAGCGTCAAGATGTTTGCCGGAATCTGTACAATGCGATTAAATTGACAATAGAAAGTGATCTGTAGCAACTTCACTCGAAAATGTATGGCAAACAGATAATTTTACAGTTCAAAAACGTCGTTTTATACCACAAACACTCAGAAGTTGCCGCAGATCAGTCTATTGTCAATTTAATTGCATTGTTACTTTGACTAGTAATATCTAGTTGCTATCTCATGAGATTACTAAAAGCATAAAAGGGCCTAGACAGTTATGTCTGTAGAAATAATGAGTTTTTTTTTCTCATTTCGTCTAGAATGGTTTACTAGTAAAGGGGGAATAAAGTAGATGAGAATAGCATCCAATCAGTCTTTTTAAAAAAAACCTGTAACAATAATTCAAAAATGCTTCATATTTCCGTCATAAGGAATAAACATTATCTGTATTTTACACAAATAAGAGGGTCGATTCATGCTGGCGCAGAGTCGATACGTATTGATACGTATCTAAAGCAAATTGTGAGGGTCAGGATGGCTGGTTGTCTTCATCGGAATCCCTTTATTTTGGTTTATAGTTAGGTAGCAATTACTTGGCTGTAAGTAGCAAATAGGTAGCAATTTTTGGTCACCAACTGGACGCGCACCGATGCAGACAACCAGCCATCCTGACGGTCACAGCAAATTCACCCTTATTTTCACTAATGTACTGCTCAAATTCTACAAGATAAATCGCGCGCATTTGTCTTTATTATCTCCAGATAAGTGTGAGCCTAACAAAATAAGGGCTCAAACTTCGTATAAAAAGAGGCGCGTATTCGACCGAAATCGAATCCTTACTAATATTATAAATGAGAAAGTCTGTTTGTTTCTTTGTTTGTTACGTCTTAACTACTGAACCGATCATCATGAAAGGATTATGCCGATTTTTCTATACAAGCTAGGCCATGATGCGCTTTGATGAAATTACCAATATACTATAGTAATTTTATACTGATTGCGTGGGAAGAATGTCATTAAAATATAATGCGGGAGAAAAGAGAAATCTCAATCTCAAGGAGCTGTTTACAGTTTTATTGTTTGACATTTTCCTATTATATGACATTTCAAACTCAAAGTCAATGAGATATGTATGGTTAATGCGCATCATGGCCTAGAATCCGGCATGATCCTTTGCATACATGTTGTCAGGGGTACAGAAAAGGATATAGGGTACTTTTCATCCAGAAAAAAGTACTGTTCCCGAGGGAGAGCAAAAAACTTTCCACGCAGACGAAGTCGCGGGCGGTCGCTAGTTATTTATATTCGAAGATGAGCATTATGTGAATGACAATAAGGGTGAATTTGCCTTACTTTAAACAAATTCATTTTGTTTCACTGCGCCAGCATTAATCGCATATGAACATAAAAATTATTGAATTCATAAATTAATTTAGCAAATCAAGTATTAGCATAAATAAGATCCGCCCCATTCATGACACAATCGCTAGCTATGTAAATTTTACTGCCGGTCGTCTTCTGTATAACATCACAAGCTGCAATCTCAGCATAGTTCACACCCCCCACTACATACACCAACACTGACTTAGGCTTTAAAGGGAAAACGTTGCCAAAATTCGGATCGCTCTTCAACACTTTAGCTAAACTTTTAGCATCTTTACACCCAAAGTCTAAATCACTTTGGAGTTTCATATTAGACAACTTTTCATTAAGTGTTTCCATCCCGTCTTTTAACATAGCTGCTACATTACCACCTACTTTAAAATCATTCAAAGCAGCCAGTTTTGTAAGCGTATCTGTTAGGGATTCTGAAGTTAAAATAATGTTACAAAGCACAGCAATAAGGGGCACGTAGCCACCATTGAAAACATAACTTGGTGAGGAATTCCCAACTTTTTCTGGTTGGGATGGAAGCTGCTTCAACTTGTTAGCTGCAGCTTGAAAGCTACTCTGCCATTTAGGCAGTCGATCACTCAAATTGCCTAAAGTTGAAATGTTCAAAGATAGCTTCACACTGGAAGGCTGAACTAATAACCCTGCATTTACTAAATTATTGAATACATATAAAAACTTATATCCAAAAGCTAATAAATATTTAGTAACTAAAGTATTGTATTCTTCATAAGATAAACCTTGAGTTAAGCTTAATAAACACATGAGACGTAAACTGTTGTAAATGTGGATGTCTGTGCCAAAATGTTCATCAACAAATGTGAAATTAGATTTTTTATTCCGATTATTCAACATGTCATATTCAGTCATTTTTAAGTTCTCAAATTTGTTACTCATCTCCGATATTATCGTTTCACATGCTAGCACGTGGTTGACTAAGTTCTGCTTGTATAATGTAACTTGTTGCAACTTTGTAGCTACATAATGCTTCATCTCCTGGATTCCTAAAGCTTTTATGTCCTCATTTTTCAATAACTTTGCTTTAGAGCTGAGCACGCTAAGCACTTCAGAAAAGTGCCTATGTTTAATTTCTCCATATAAATTGTCTATTGAGCTGTCCAAAGTCATGACTGCATTTTTATCAGCCGTTTTCTTCTCATCTAGCCCAAAGTCCAGTTTCCCTTTCTTATATTTAGTTTCTTTTACATTAAGGTCTAAATGGCCACAGTTGATATCAAATATTTCACTGAGCAAACCACTATATGTCGCTGGTGTGAGCAAACTGGCAGGGTAGTCTTGGTTTCTATCAATCAATATGAGAGCACCTATTTCTTTAGTTGTATCAGATCCTAGAAAATCTCTTGCATACGTTTCAGTATAGACTTCCAACATGTCTAAAACACTAGCAGACAACTTCCCCACTGAAAACATTGCTTTAGGTTTTCCAGTGACATGAAACAAACTCCAAAGTGACATAGCAACGCTTGACAGCAGGGACTGATTCTGTTCAACAAACAATTGCTTATAAAGGAAAGGTAGTTCCAGACTTAGCAAATGCTCGTCCAGTGCCATCAACTCCCATGCGAAGGAATGCAGTTTGACAATACCATACAATCCTCTACTCTCTAGTATAGACTCGTAGGAGTTGAGCACTTTAGGGGTGATAATAATGTGGAAACACCCAAGACCTCCGAGAGCAGAATTCTGGCTCAACATTGATGATATCTGGTCCAAGACACATCTATACTTTTGTATACATGCTGGTATAAAATACACTCTATTTGTATTAGCAGTTGAACTAAGCTGGGGATCCATTTTATAGATTTTGTCGATTCCATGTTGTCTGTAAAGAAACAGAAAGATTTTAAGACTAATAATAATTAATAATAATTGTAATAAAATGCTGACATTAATTACTATGTGAGCCAAATAAGAATTATACTGTCAAAACGGCCATATTTGTTTGTTTCGCTTCCACTTCAGGGTGTAGGATGTGCAAGAAAAGGAACAACGATCAGGATTGCTGTTTGACAGTACTATTCTTATTGGCTCGCATAGTACCTGATTGCTTAAAATAATAACACCCAGAACGATAATTCCCTACAACGTGCACTGTCAAAATTAAGGCAGCTAAAACAGCCAAAATGGAGATGTTTTCAGATTTGTATTGTCCATTTCCCTACCTTCAGGGGATTAGTTACTATATTATTGGATTTTAGTTACAATTAGGTAACGTATGATAGATATAAATCTGAGAACTGAGCCATTTTGGCTCAGTATTAGTTGCCTCACTTTGCATACGAGGACACGGCTTCTAGGTGTTATTATTGTAAGCCTGATTATTATTATTTTTTACCACACTGAACATTTTACAGCTGCCTGTGCTTTTTAGGGATGGTAAACACAGCACAGTTGTCTACCTTGTCAATGTTTTAAAGAAATCAAAATATTAAAAAATGATTATTTATATAATTATCTAAAAATTTATTGATACCTTAGCCAAGTTACACCACAGATCCTCTCAAGAGGTTTAATTAAAGATGGATCTATAATCAAATCTTTCCTATCCCCGCATACCGCAAGGATAGCTTGTAATTTACGTTGAGAAATAAGACTGAGAGAGCCCAATTTCATCAATATAGAATGATCCATTGTTTATTTTATTTAACCACCTGCACTGGTTGTTCAAGATTCAAAGACCACTAATTCTTTCACGTTGTCATTCTTTCCCACGTATAAAGTTAACTTAAGAAAAAAACATTGCTACAAAGACTGGGCTGAAACAGAACAGCTGATAAGCTGAGCCGATTTAAATATAATATTATATATTATATTCCAAAAAACATTGAACTATTTTAAAATAAAAATACAGTCCAGTCTACAGAATTATTTTTACTCTTTGACATTGACATTGGATGCATTCCAGCAGGCTAACCGCTGGGTCATCGACCGCCATAGAGTGACCATGACTTTAACCATGAAAAGTACTTAGAAAATAAAATTTCTAAGTACAACAGAAACAGAAAGTACCACGAGACCTGCGCACAATTTTTATTGAAAATTGCTATTGCGCAAGCCTCATTGACTATGGTTTGGTTCAAGTTAGTTATGTTGCGCGAGCTGCACCGGTGTGTGGCCTTGTTTTTAACCTTAAACACGTAAAACAATATTATTGTACAATTATATGCCGCTGCCCTAGTGCTTGAATGGCCAACTGACCAATTTTACCGAAATTGACTTTTTTATTTCAAACTATAGCAACCCTGATTACACGCTATACAGTATTATTATTTTTAAGTTTTTTTGAATAAAACTTACACTAATAGCAAAAATAAAATATCCAATCTCCCATATAAAAAACCGTTTTTAGTGCTTGTTTAGCCAAACTCCAAATTTTGCTCAAATGAACGTATTCAAATATCAGTCTCCGTTCTTGTTTGCCCAATCTCCATCAACTGACCAATCACGGTCAAGTATTCCGAGGCCACGCAACGCCATTTTGTTTGCTTTTTGTTTGTTTCGTTTTATAGTAAGCAGTATTTCTACGATAAATTTAACAATTTAATTGTTTTCTAATAAATTAAAGTGCTTTAAAATGTCAGGAACAACGAAGAATAAAGGTTATTAATTGAGCGAATTGGATTTTGAAAGGTATGTTAGCATTTTATTGATATTCTTTTGTTTTAGTGTTCGAAGTTACTTTATCTGTGATATACAGGATGATTGTTACTTTTTCATACTTAAGTAATTATGGTGCTACTTTGCGTACTACTTTTTACCTTTTTGTCTTCAAATTTTGAACATGGGTATTGGGTATCAAATGAAACGCACATTCCAAAATTTTATAATTTGTCACTAAAATCTAAAAAATAAAATGCTTTTTTTTTACAGTTTTTGAATATGGGTATCAAATGAAAGGCCTTAATGAGCACATTCTAAAATTCTATAAGTTTCCACTTAAATCAAAGAATTTTTTTTTTTACAATTTTTGAATATGGGTATCAAATGAAAGGCCTTGATGAGCACATTCCAAAATTCTATAATTTTTCACTAAAATCAAATCAAAACATTTTATTTTACAATTTTTGAATATGGGTATCAAATGAAAGGCCTTGATGAGCACATTCCAAAATTCTATAATTTTTCACTTAAATCAAAGCAAAAAATTTTTTTTTTACAATTTTTGAATATGGGTATCAAATGAAAGGCCTTAATGAGCACTTTACAAAATTCTATAATTTTTCACTAAAATCAAATAAAAAAAATTATTTCACAATTTTTGAATATGGGTATCAAATGAAAGGCCTTGATGAGCACATTCCAAAATTCTATAATTTTTCACTAAAATCAAAGAAAAAAATTTTTTTTTTTCATTTTTTGAAAATGGCTATCAAATGAAAGGCCTTAATGAGCACCTTCCAAATTTCCTTATTTTGTCAGTAAAATTTAAGAAAAAAAATATTTTTTTACATTTTTTGAATATGGGTATCAAATGAAAGGCCTTGATGAGCACATTCCAAAATTATATTATTTTTTACTAAAATTTGAGAAAAAAACTTTTTTTTAATATTTGCTTTATTGCTGTTTAATTTCCTCACAATCGAAGTGAAAAGCAGAGTCACAGAATAACTAATAGTACAAGTACAGAAGCAGCACGCCGCATAGTAATTTAAATAAATAGCGACTTTTGCTCCGACGCAACGCAATACAGTGCAATTCAGGTCGCGCAATGGCTTGCAGTACAGTTTATATTCACCTAGTAGCTTCCTCTCTTTCTATTGCGTGCTCTTACTTTTTCTAATGACGCAACGTTATGGTTGTCTTCTTTTAAATGAACTGCGTAGCATATATCATAATTTGAAAAACAACAACTGTTTATTGGTTTTTTGATATTGACATCCGTACACGCGGTAGGTGCTTATCGTGCGACCTTGAGCGAGTGATGAAGGCCTGGCAGAGTGTATAACTCGTACATAAAACCCATTTTATGCACTTGTACAATTCTACTATTTCACTTTTCATGTTCGTAAAGTTCGTCTTCATGTTGGCTGCATAAAATATCTTTTATGCTCTAGAGCATAAAGTAAAATCTTCGTCTAAGTTCAAACTCTAAGACAAAGGTCGACAAGTAAAGCACACGCAATTAAACTTTGATGAAAAAGATTTTTTTCATTTTTATATATGGGTATCAAATGAAAAGCCTTGATGAGCGCCATTCCAAAATTATCTATTTTTTTACAAAAATTTAAGAAAAACCTTTTTTTTTCGTTTTTTGAATATGGGTAAGGCCTTGATGAGCACATTCCAAAATTGTATAATTTAGTATACAATTAGAAAATATATTTTTTTCCAATTTTTTATATGGGTGTTAAATGAAAGGCCTTGATGAGCACATTCCAAAATTCTATAACTTGTCTCAAAAGTTAAGGAAAAAAAAATTTTTATTTATTTTTTCAATATGGGTATCAAATGAAAGGCCTTTTAAAGAAGAAAAGAACATTTTAAAAGTATATACTTTGTTACTAAAATTTAAGATAAATTTTTTTTTTCAATTTTTGAATAATAAAATGAAGATTTTACATTAAATATTGCTTAAAAAACCAAAATATCTGTTTGGCTAACAAAAAGTTCAAGATATACGATCAGTTTACGAATGTATGCCTCTAGTCTAGAAGACAAAACTAACATGGAAGCATCAATGAAAAATAAGGTTGAAACCCATAAAGATGCCAAAGATATGCCAACCACAAGCAACAAAAAAAACAGTTAAAACAAGAAAAGAAATCTAAAGAAAAGTCTAGTCAAAAAGTATTGAAGAAAAAGGCCTTAGCGTAAGTATTAATACTATTAATGCACTTGTTGTACAAAGTGCATAAAACGCACCATTTTACCCGAGACGTATAAATCTGGATAGTCAAGTCGAGGGTAAAATGGGTTTTATGTATGAGTTATGCACTCTGCTTTTCACTTCGATTGTAAGGAAATTAAACAACAATATTGAAAAAAATGAATGTAAAAAATTAAATAAAATGTTTTTCTTACATTTTTGTGACCAATTATATAATTTTGGAATGTGCTCATCAAGGCCTTTCATTTGATACCCATATACAAAAATTGTAAAAAAACATTTTTTTTCTTAGATTTTAGTGACAAATTATAGAATTTTGGAATGTGCTCATCAAGGCCTTTCATTTGATACCCATATTAAAAAATTGAAAAAAAAATTGTGTTCTTTGATTTTAGTGAAAAATTATAGAATTTTGGAATGTACTCATCAAGGCCTTTTAATTTGATACACATATTAAAAATACTGAAAAAAAATTGTTTTAATAAATTTTAGTTTAATTAAATTATAATTTTGGAATGTACTCATCAAGGCCTTTCATTTGATACCCATATCAAAAAATTTGAAAAAACAATCTTATCTTTTAGTGACAAATCATATAATTTCGGAATGTGCTCATCAAGGCCTTTCATTTGATACCCATATTCAAATATTGAAAAATAAAGTTTTTTCTTTGATTTTAGTAACAAATTATTTAATTTTGGAATGAGCGCATCAAGATCTTTTATTTGATACCCATATTCAAGAAAATTAAAAATTTAGTAACAAATTATATAATTTTGGGATGTGCTCATCATGGCCTTTCATTTGGTACCATAATAATAATAATAAAACCTTTGAATTTTGTATTTAATTTGTTCATATCTATACTCCATAATAACACTTTCCGGAATAAAATCTTGTATTCGTATCATATTTACAAAAAATTGAACATGCTGTATAGCGTATATGATAGTAGTTTGGACAAACAAGCACTAAACTTACATATCAATTTAGAGCACTATCGCCATGTCATTGTGCTCAATCTCCATATACAAAATTTTGATTAAGACATTTTGTCCAACCTCCATGAATAAGTGAAATTTAATCAGTACCATAATTATTATTTTCAATTGCTATTTCAATATTCATCTTAAGAAATACTACATGTCTCTAATTCAAGAAAGATTTTAATAAATTTCAAATAATAGCGATACCTAACTAAAAAAAACGTCTCCTGTAAAATTTGCTCAATGGTCGATTGGCCATTCAAGCACTAGGGCAGCGATGCATAAACGTCAACTTGGATGTTAATGTGACAAGGCTCCATCGTATTACCAATGAGGGCTTTTCAAAGTGACATTTAAAAAATAAAAATAGTAAGTAATTATTTGCCTCACTAGATGGTGTTGATACTCTTCGAAGTTTAGTAAAAAATCACATTGTCCCCTATTTTTATCAACGCCATCTATCGAGCCCACACTTTTTTTGTCATTGTGAAAAGCCCTCATTGGCGATGATAGTATATAAAAATTACAGGCCATTGATTAATTACTCTGTGGTGGGTGACCAATGATTTAGCGGTTGGTCTGCTGGAATTCACCCTTTGACTGACATTGGGTGCATTCCAGCAGACTAATCCTTAAGTTAATGATCACCACCACAGTTATGTATTTTAACCAAGTAAAGTAATTTGTTTTCTTTTAACTGACTAGATCATTAATTATTAAGCATTTATTGTGATTAATTATTATTAATACTGCTCTCTAGTTGCATTTATTATTATATTAAGGAATAACCTTGAATACAATTTCCGGTCATGCGTCGTAGTGTCATCCGCAACATCCTTCATCCCTCTCCCCGCCACTCCGCCCCTCACCGCGGAAATTTCGCCCGTGTCGTCGTGTTGCAAAAATTTTAAAGAAATGGCAGCAAGAATAATCAGGAAAATCGTAAGTTTATAAATCAGTGTTGCGTATACCTGAGTGTTTCCCCGCTGCATGCGATTTTGCCTATTTCCTCCAAAAAATCTACGCTTATTATTCTCACTATCCAAAAATAGACGTACTATAGTTATGTCGAGGAATTACATAAAGGAGCTTTTGAAGCCTTTTCGTGAGAGTAAAGTAGGAGAAGGCTTCCTAAAATTGTTCGAGACTGTTGGGATTTTTGATTCTGGAGGAGTTATAAATAAGGTTAACAGTTAACACTATTTCATTATTATTTTTTTGTGATCTAGTTTGAGGTTATATATAGGTGATTTTTTTGTTCTTTGGGAAGGCCCCGGCGACTCGGAGTGGTGTGGCTCAGTACAGCACTGGAGTGCGGAAGGTGACACTGATTCCTGGTCACGGTATCGGCCCTGAGATCACAGTCGCTGTGCAAAAGATCTTTGAAGCTGCCAAGGTACCAATCGAATGGGATGAGGTGGACGTAACAGCTGTTCGGGTAAGTCCCTTTTATGTCACCTACAACTTAATTACTACACTATATTGTCGCTCTTTATAAACTGAGCTCTCTTAAAGAGTGGTAACATTCCAATATTTATTCTAGAAAACCATTACTAGAATGTAGAGTGCTGAATGTTGTGTCAAATTAAATACAAATGTACAACTGCTTAGGTGAAGAAGTTGACTTATTGGATTAAAAGCCTAAATCTGATAACTCTTGTAACACCCAAGTGGACAATGTGGTGTTTGTATAGGATGTACTTATTGATGACTCTGTCACAATACTTTAGTTCAACACAACATCAAAATTGATGGATAAACCAAATTGATTAATGTAAACATACATTAAACAATAAATGTCTTCATAACATACATTTCTGGGCGTTTCAACCAAAGTGAATGAATCAATTTGGTTTAACTGTAGTTTCAGCATTTTAAAAAACCCCAGTGACAGTATAACATTGTTTACCCACTTGAGACTCTATGTTAGTCTGTTTATATTTACTGGTCCTAGGTATTTGGTAAATAATCTTCACTTAACTCTTATAAAAATAATAATTTATAAAATACCTACAACAATTTGTGTTCTACACACAGAATATAAAACATACAATAGTTATTAATGAAAATTTGATTTAATAAGTTAACAAATTTTTAAACAGCTTGATTGATTTAATTTAAGTTTAAAAGACGTATGGCAAATAACATATACTGTTTACTAAGTGAGAAAAGTAAGGATAAACAAAATTATAATCACTAGCGGATCCAGGGGGGGAGGGGTCAAAATCATTTGGGTCCACCCAACAAATCTGTTGATTACCTTGGTAAAGCCTGCCCTCACCTACATTAAGCCCCTCCCAAACCAAAATCCTGGATCTGCCACTGCTTATAATATTTTCAAGTGTATGGTTGATCTCATTTGAATTCGGCGGGGCTTACAAAATTTCAAGATGGGTTTGCCTAAAAATGGTTAAGTAAAAAAATCTTTACAATTTAGCATGCAGATGGCAAGATGGGCATCCCTCAGAAGGCAATTGACTCCGTAAATGCCAACAAGATTGGCTTAAAGGGTCCCCTCATGACCCCAGTCGGCAAGGGCTACCGATCACTCAACTTGGCCCTGAGGAAAGAGTTCGACCTGTACGCCAATGTGAGGCCTTGCAAGAGCTTGGAGGGGTATGTATGAATAGTATATTCAGGGGCCCTACCACCTTACTTACATAGCTATTGTAATCGCTTTCATTTCATTGGTTTTTTTTTTACTTACGAAAGAAAAGTAGCGATGTATCACGTCCATCTGTCAAATGAAAGCGACTATGATAGCTAGGGCATGCAGAATCGGACCTCTTTGAAGAATCGAAAATTTCGATTCCGATTCCTTGGTCAGAATCGGGTACCCGGTTTTTTCGATTCTTTTCGATTCTTTTTTATTTTTTTGTTTACAATTTTGTTTCATGTTAAGTAAAGAAAAAACGCGTTTTTTTTTATTAAAAGCAAATTATTTACTTAAAATAAAACACGAAAACATAAAGAAACAGCTACTTAATTCTCACAGTTTCTATATTAGGATAGGTAGGAGTAGGACTCCTACTGTGTATTACTAGTACTGTTTCATTTCTTCTAGTCTTCTCTTACAATAAACTAGTGCCTCCGCGAGCTGTAAAAAGTGGCTCAAATTCATAGCTCAAATTGTTCAAAAATAAAATGTTGCCATGAGGTTTCCAAAGAACACATTAACACAATTACGTGCGGTTAGGTATATTATTTGGAGTATTCGCAGCTAGATGGTGCTTCTAATTTAGATAATTTTTCGAAATTGGTGAATATATTTTAGATAAATTTGGAAAAACTGGCTTTACTAAAATTTTAGATAATTATTGAACCTGCTCACAAAATTTCACTAGAATCGGTTGAGAAATGCGACCTGTAGAGGAGAATAAACGGCCGGAAAGCCAGAATGAAATATTTTTTTTTAAATATCTCTGTCATTTTAATAAATTTCAAAAACTGTCTTGACTCTCGACAAAAAATCTGGATATTTATTAAACCTCCACACAAATTTTCACCGGGATTGGTTGAGAAATGCGATTTGTAAGGAGAACAGAGAGCGCTCGAAAGCCGGACTGGGACTGAAATAAGTTTTTCTAACATAGGTATCACCGCCATTTTTTTAATTAAAAAGAAATGGCTTGACAAAAAAATTATATCATTTTCAAAAATGCTCACAAAAATTCACGAGAATCGGTTGAGAAATACGACTTGTAGATGAGAACAGACAGCGCCGGAAAGCCGGACTGAAATATGTTTTTTTTAACATATCTCCACCAATATGAAAAATTTCAAAAAACTAGCGTGAAAAAAATAACTATATCATTTTCGAACCTGCATACAAAATTTCACGAGAATCGGTTGAGAAATGCAACCTGTAGAGGAGAGCACTGCAGACAGCGCTGGAAAGCCGGACTGAAATCTGTTTTTTTTACATATCTCCACCAAAATGAAAAATTTCAAAAAACTATCGTGACAAAAACTGTATCATTTTCGAACCTGCTCACAAAATTTCACGAGAATCGGTTGAGAAATGCGACCTGTAGCAGAAAACAGACAGACATTCGAAATAATTTTTGCCCAAGCTGAAGCAGAAACACTTCATAACAAAAAAGTGACAATAAATTGCACAGGAATTAACGATTAGGAACAATAAAAGGATTTTTTTTTCGATCGTCCAATAGTGAGCAGGCAGAGAAATCTAATACCATACGGTCTAATCGGATGTTATTATAATTGTTTATTCGATTATAATTGTGCGCGCCATCACAACTAAAGCCGTCTAAGCAGTAAGATTGGGAATTTGATATTTTTTAACGAGAATCGAAAAGAATCGAAAATCGATTCTTACTAATTTAAGAATCGATTCTCACAGGACAAAAAAGAATCGGTTTTTCCCGGTTTTTTTGGAATCGGATAAAATCGGTTCCATGCCCTAATGATAGCTATGTATTATAAGTTAGTCAATAGGACCCCAACCAACTATTGAGGTTTGACTAAAACTTTGACTTAAAACATATAAAAAAAAAATTTAATATTATCCATCCTTTATTCAGTAATGTTAGAGAGATAGATAAACTCTTTATTGCTCACACATTACAGGAATAATTACGAACAATAACATTAAACTAATGGTGGCCGAAGGCGGCCTTATCTCTGGAAGCGATAAGAAGATAAAATGTTATGTCAGTAATGAAATTAATGATTTATGGTTTAAGTTGAAAAATATTTTATATTGTATCTATACCATGAGAATGCCAAGGAGTTTAGTGATTAAAGCCACTCTGATTGAACAATAACTCAATTTTGCATTATGATAAAAAAAAGTAAAATTTTCACCTATCAGCATTATCATAGTAGGGATTCCCTGAGGATTTTTGAGTCAAGTAATCTTAACATGGTGATATTTATAATACTGTTTTGGTGGGTATGTATTCTATCTAAATACTTGTACTATTATGTATTTTGTGTCTAAATAAATATTAATTCCATTTTACTGCTTTATTAAATGATGGCTATCTATGGGATGATGGGATGTGAGGTTAAGCTCAAGTATTACACCCATCCAACAGCCACTGAAAAACCATCAGTCAATCATAAATTCATGAATATAATCTCAGAAATGGTTGTTTACACGTATCGCGTTATTACATAGCAAATAATTCATGTGATAATATTTTTGTGATTAATGTTCTGATAATTTTTATCTGCGCCCAATTTAAATCAATCTAATGTGTTGACATATACATGAAATCTGGATGGCGCTCGTAAAATTTCGATAAGTTATCGCAAAACGTATCTTATTCTCGCTGAAACCAGTTATAAAATGTTAAAGACATATGTTCACGTCATAATATTATGTAGTTTTTCTAATTATGAGAGAATAATGATAACTAATTAACATTTACAAACAAAAGAACAAAGCAGAGTGTGCACAATATTCAAGACCGAACATATTCATTTACTAACCTTTATTGATATGTTAATTTGTCAAACAAATTTTACAAGCTACAGCTGATGTTTGACCTACATTACCATTAAAATATTACTGTAGACAAGGGCCTTGATTCATTCACACTATACAGGGGCAATTTATACTAAGAGATGGCCCCGGAAATAGGTGTACAATTTACAGGGCTACGAAATCCCTCTAGTTAGTTTGCCATACTATTATTATTAACAGATCCAAGCACATGTCAGATTTTTTGATATCTAAATCAAATATAACATTGCCAGGAATTTTGACTGTATCAAACTTTACCACTTTTTCGCGCGCACCTTTGATGCCGCTTGGCATTACTTTTCAACCACTTAAAATTACTGGCAATGTTATATTTGATTTAGCTACATGATTGGCTTGCTATTATACCACACCAAATCCAGAGCTCTGTAAATTGTATACCATCAATCGCTGTTTCAGTCCCTTTGCTCAACCACTCCACCACTGAAAATTTGCCAGGGGCCCTATTTTTGAATCACTCGGCTGGCGTCGAGCGCTCTTTTCTACTGATTTTCGTTCGACATCCCATACATTTGAGTCAAATGTTGAACGAAAATCATTAGAAAAGAGCGCTCGACGCCAGCCGAGCGATTGCCAGCCAGGTGCCCGGATCTGTTAATAATGATAGTATAGCATACTAACAAGAGGGATTTCGTCGCTCTGTAAATTATCCTCCTATTTCCGGGGCTAGCTCTTAGTCTAATATAGCTGTTACATCAAATACTTGGATGGATTGTATATAAAAGCTATAGAGTATGTTTATCTGCCACGTAATCTGAACGCCACTTGACATGCAACATAATGCATCATAATCCTTCAATCTAGATTATCTTTGTAAGACTTGACATTTCATGCTTGATTTAAAAACCCTGATTAATATGCGTATGTGTATGTATTTTATGTAATAATCAGCCATTCAAATAAAGATAAGTAGGTAGTTATTTTTAAATTAAAGTTTAAAGAAAGTGAGAACTGCCTCTGGACTGTGGTCTAGTGGTCCAACAGTGTAAGACGCAGGGGTCCCGGGTTCAATTCCCAGGAGTGGAAATGTAACCCACATTTGTACTCAGTTTGGTTGGTAGTAGGGCTTATTTCAAGTCCGCCTGGGTAGCCACCACCACCATTGCTACTCTGCAAGCGAATCGTACCTACCTTTCTCTACTGAAAGTGAAGTACAGTCAAGTTCATTAATATTTAACTTGACTGTACCATAGTACTAGTCGTCATTTGTCTCCATTTACGCCGAGACAAACAAGTCCCTTAACTATTTGAAAAGATCACCTCTGTAGTTTAGTAGTTCTCCCACCCATGTAAGATGTAGGGGTCCCGGGTTTGATTCCCAGGGGGGTACAATTTGTACTTGGTTTGGTTGGTGGTAGGCCTTATTTCAAGTCCGCCTGGCTAGCTTGGTAGCTACGACACGCGCGACAACAAATGATGGTGGTCCATCATACCTAAGTCTGACGCCATAACAACAATTTAAAAATTGTTGTGTTCCGGCAGCTAGAGATAAGATAGCCAGTTCCTCAGTGATTTGGATTCCGGGTGTAGCGCGCTTCTAACTTTGTACTTCACTTTCTTCACTTAACATCAGGCGAGGTGAAAGCCAAGCATTATCACGTTAAGCATAAAAAAAAGATAATTTGTAACACTATGACAATATTGTCCCCAGCATCAAAACCCTATACGACAATGTAGATGTGGTAACGATCAGAGAGAACACGGAGGGAGAGTACTCGGGCATCGAGCACGAGATCGTGGACGGGGTGGTGCAGTCCATCAAGCTGATCACGGAGGAGGCCAGCAGCAGGGTGGCTGAGTTCGCCTTCCAGTTCGCCAGGGACAACAAGAGGAAGAAGGTCACCGCTGTGCACAAGGCCAACATTATGTATGTATCGATTATTAATTCTTTGAAATATTTTTTTGTAAACATTTTTGCATCTTCATTTATAACCTGGGGCTGGACCGCCCAACTCAAAGCTTTAGCCAGAGCGATAGCTAGACTATATCCATCCTTGTCATATCATAACACGATGACAAGGACGGACTTTTACTCTGGCTTTGGTTGATGACGTCAGTGCACTGTCCGTCCTTGTCATCGTGTTATGATATGACAAGGATGGATATAGTCTAGCTATCGCTCTGGCTAAAGCTTTGAGTTGGACGGTAGGGCCCCTGATTTTTAAAGATTTATTTGTTTATTGAACACTATATTTCGCCCTCGACTGAAGAGTTAGACCGTTTTCACATTATCCGATACGATATCGGTATCGGCCGCCGATACGATATCGGAGGCAAGTAAAATGTATGAAATATGTATCTGTCTTTCACATTGTCCGGCCTGATATCGGATATCAGAGCTACATATTTCATACATTTTACTTTCTCCTTTATCGTATCGTTGTCCGATACCGATATCGTATCGGATAATGTGAAAACGGTCTTACGGTTGTTTGCACTAAACCTAAGAATCGCCTAAGTCTACTTGACCAAATTAAAAGAGTGTCACTTAGCTGTCATGCGCCTAATTATCTTGGTTGAGTTATAAGGAGGAAAAGATTTATGTATGAAGCGCTTATAACTAATGCGTCAAGTAATAGATAATGCCCTGTTCAAGTAAAAAGTCATTGGTTGGTAAAATAATGATATTCAGGCATTTTAAATAATATCAGCGGAAACAGCGCGCCGATAATGCTTTTTTGGCTTTTCCAGGTTAATTTGTTTGTATTCTCTTTTTACCAAAGTTGCTGTTGTATAAATCTACCGATCTATTTATCATCATGTTTTTAGTTTAACTTCATACATAATGGTATCACACATGACACACATATCATATCACATGACACTTCAGTGCTAATTGGTGGTGTCGTTTACATTGCCTTTATGAACAGTTAACATACAATACATTTAGCTTATTCATATACATATTCATGACAAGTTCATGAATAAGAAATTAATAAACAGTTCTTTCCAAAATGTTTATTATTATGTTTATGTTTTTTAGTTAGAGGAGAAATTAGCATACTTTACTAATTAGTTTGCTTGCCGACTCGCGATAATTATTTTTTGGGTGTTTTGTGATTATGTTGTTTACTTTATTTTTGTTTTAGACTTTTGACAACACAATCAACATTAGTAAATGCTACTGATGTTTGTACTTGTACAATTACTCATGTTTATTATGTTGTCACTGTGACTCTTTAATTATAGATTGTATCAAAATACTAAATTGTTGCAAATTCGGTCCCTTTGCTGTATTTCTGTTTTTAAGATTTTTTTTTTAAAGTTCAGGCCCCTATTTCACCAAATTGACATTTGTCAGTGACATATGTCGGCAATTTTTATAGTCTTTTTTACTTTAATAAGGGACAATAAACAGTGGATAATATTTACAAGTCGACAATTGTCACGCAAACTTGACTCAGCTCCAATCTCATATCAAGAATTACTGACAAATCTACAAATATGTCGACTTGTAAAAAATATCCCTGTTTCACAACATACCTGTCCCTTATTAAAGTAACGACAATTGTAAAATTAACCGACATATGTCGGTGACAAATGTCGACTTGGTGAAATAGGGCCCAGATTTTACCAAAAATCCAAGGGCTCAATTACATATTTGGTTTATTTTAACTTCCATACAGTTTGCAAGGTCGCCATGTATAATTGACAGCCCTCAGTGCTACCTGACGCACAAGAAATCAAAACTCCTTGAATTATTTCCAGCTAGAGTGGAATATACCGTCCTGACCGGTAGAGGGGCCTCACTCCGCGCTTAAAGTTTTATATTAGTCTACTGATCACGGCTGACTCAGTCGAGCCAGCGCACTAGGGATGTGGTGTGTCAGTTGAGACGAAAGTTACGCGACTAACGCGACATAAAGAGGTGTATTCAATAAAAGGCACGCAGTGCTGTGCAATTTGAAAATTGTACTTTATTACCATGCAGCGAGAGTAGCTTATTATTTGATTGTTCTAGCGCAGATGGGCTTCTGTACGTACTAACTACTATTATAATATACTATGCTACTGGACTAAATAAACAATATGTAATTTAGGGCAGATTTTCAATCCTTGAATAACAGATACTAGTCAGTTAAATTATAATCCGAATAACATAAAAGTCATTCAAAAAATTTGACAAACAAAAATATGACAATCATTTTAAATTTGGCGGCATAATACATGGATTTGGCGGCATAATACATGGAATTGGCGGATAGGTATCTGGACTATGAAAATACACTGAGGTGTGCAAACTATCGGACGTAGGTCGCGGACGTAACCATAGACTAATATGACGTCATCGGACGTCCGATAGCTATCTGGCACGCAGGATGTTATTAGAGTGTGCACACTTATCAGCCGCGGCAGTAAGCCGCGTCCGATAATTTGTTTCGACCTTCAAACCTGCGAATGTAACATTGGGTGCATTCCAGCAGGCTAATCGCTGGATTATCGGTCGCCATAGAGTGGATTTTAACCATGGAAAGTAAAATAATTTAACGGTAAATAAAATTCCAATCCATGGTTGAAATTTACTCAAGCAGACCAGCAGACTAACCGCTAAGTCATCGATGACCACTGGTAATTGATGACTTAGCGGTTAGTCTGCTGGAATGCACTCATTGTGTGCCTAATCAATTCAAATCTCGCTTCATTTCAACGGTTGTATCTCGCAGGCGCATGTCCGACGGGCTGTTCCTGCGGTGTTGCCGCACGCTGGCCAACAAGTACAAGGACATCAAGTTCGAGGAGCGCTACCTGGACACCGTCTGCCTCAACATGGTGCAGGACCCCTCCAAGTTCGACGTGCTGGTGAGTAGCTTATTGCTGGTACATATTTCACATCCCTACATGTACAAGGACATCCAGCCGGACTGTTGATCAGTCTCCCTAATTGGAACCATTTTAGCCAGTTCCCGAAATGCCCTGAAAGCCTCAACTCTCAAGCAGTGGAGGCGGGTTATCGTTTACCCCACCGGCCAGCTTCGGACCCTCGAACCTACCTGTACGCTTACAGTACCTGCTGAGTTGACTCATCGTTAACTACTTTAGATCTTCTTCCTTAAGCTTGTCCACTCCAAAGAGCTCACAGCGATGCGTAAGTGATATAGTTGCATCTCTTTCTCACTGCAAAGAGACACATTGATAGCCATTCAGAAAACTGGCAACTTTTAAGAAAATGTAATACGGGGACTGGACACCATCTGCCTCAAAAACTCCTCCAAGTTCGATGTCATGGTGAGTCATGCTTGTTATGTGGGGTTTACTCGACTATGTAAATGGCAATAGGGAATATGCATAAGTCACCGATTTTGATAAAATTGAGCTTGATCGCTTCGGACACGTATAAAAACATGATGGAACAAGAGAATAAAAAATTATAATGTATTATTTTAGTTTTATCACACGATGAAATCAGGGAAAAATAACGATTTTTTGTTTTCACTTTCGAATATAATGAACTTAACAGTCAGATAGAATATCGAATAAGAAATCATTTTTTGTATGACACATATGTACTTAAACGCAAAATTTAGGGAGATAATTGAAGATTATTGGCTAACTCCATATTAAACGCGCCGAAACACACCTGAAACGTGATGCGTGACGTCACCGTTTTGTATGGAGCGTTTTCGGCGGTTGGTGCTGCGTGCTAACTTCAAGTAACTATATCAGGAGAAAAAAACCCAAGAAAAAAGTTTTAATATTACAGTTGATTTTCTCACGCATAATACTTTTGATTTTGATAAAAAAAAAATTGATGCATATTCCCTATTCGCAATGGCTGCAGATGACCAAACTTATCTGAACAAAACTGAAACTGCGTGAAACCCAATACATACGATCGTTAAGTTATAGCAAACACGCAACTAAAGTTAATAATAAAAATCGATATTTAATTATTTGAAGTTATTGATTATTAGCATTCAATAAAAACATTGTTATTTAGTGACAGACATGATATTTACATACCTACATTAACTTGTATCCATTGACTGCTTGTATCGCATTGTATAACTACTACAGACAACAGCTGTTATCATTACGACATTATCTCTGCGTACACAGTGAAAGGTCAGACAACATGTTCGGCCGGTTCCGGTTCGTAATCTATGTTTCTAATTCTATACTAATACTAGCGACCCGCCCTCGCTTCGCTTCGGTGTAGTGTAGAATTTGACACCATGTATTATACATATAAACCTTCCTCTTGAATCACTCTATCTATAAAAAAATCGCATCAAAATCCGTAGAGTTTTAAAGATCTAAGCATACATAGGGACAGACAGCGGGAAGCAACTTTGTTTTATACTATGTAGCAATTGTTTGATGCAAAATGTAATATTTTAAATGCAGTGATGCAAGGTGTCGGATGCAGGGTTATATGCAGATGATTGCAAAGAAAAGAAATGCAGGAGTTGTTGTCACGGAATCGTCATAAATTGTCATAAAGTGTAGCTTGAACCCGGTAGGAAGTGAAAGAAAGCAGTCATGGCTACGCTGCGTCTGCTACAATTTACTAATATACATTATAAGCAGAATTTGATCTAATAACAAAATAAATCACATGTACGTGCATCGTACAGTAATGTAATGGTTTTATGCAGGTGATGCCCAACTTGTACGGCGACATCATGTCGGACATGTGCTCGGGTCTCGTGGGCGGGCTGGGCCTCACGCCCTCCGGCAACATCGGCAAGAACGGGGCACTCTTCGAGTCTGTAAGTACTACTAAATATGCTTTATTCTAATATATTTATGAATTATATTCAATGGCAGGATAATTTTCCTAATTCATAAATCGTCCACCAGTCGGCGAACTACTACTAACTTGGCGCTAGTGTCGATGTAGACCTGTCATTTTGTTGTTTTCTATATGTCTGCTATCAATTTTTGGATGTTGGAAGCGATTTTTCGTAAATATAAATTTTTCTTCCAACACATTTTGGTTTTCTTCAATTTTTAATTCGTTTAGTATCTGACTTTCATAATAATTATTTATTAGTGATCCATTTTTAGATATAATTTAAAATAAATGTGAAAACGGGGTTTTAACCCCATACAAAGGTCTCCAGCAGCAGTAGTAGCGCCACCAAGCGGAATTATTTTTGTGACATCCCGCCATTGATTATTTTTTGACGTCTTTGAGCGGATAAGAAGAAACGTGCAGTCTACTTTAATTCACTAAGGCTCGGTTGCACCATCTTGATTTAACTTTATTGAACAGTAAATGGGACAAGCTTATCTGAGCCAGTGGTCAAAAGTGCAACTAAGGTTATTATGTTATTTATTACACATTGTTATCTAGGTTACGCCATAGACGACAGCGATGCTGTCACCGAGTCAGATAAGTTTGTATCGGTTAAAGTTATGGTTACGTCAAGATGGTGCAACCCAGCCTTAGTATATGCAAAGCTCTGCAGATAATCTCTTTGCAGAAGCTGATTTTCAATCATGTTAATTGTGTTCATTTATTACGTGTTAATATGTTAGACATTTTAGGAGGATTTTTTATCCTTACCTGTCTTATTGGGTAAACAATTTTCACCCAATTTTTTATTGGAATAATCATTTATAAAATACAACAAATGGAAATTGTTTATAATTAATAACAATTTGATAAAGTTACTAACTTAATTTTTAAATAACGAATTAGGTATAAAAGACATGACAACTGTCAAAAACTGTTTACTACATAACAAGTAAGGATAAACAGACAGTAGACGTGGCCGGACAAGTTTGACTTGATCAAACAACTTAAACTTAGGTACTACTAGCTGATTCCCGCGACTTCGTACGCGTGGACTTTATGACTTCGGCGTACGCATATAAATGAACTAATGTAGTTACATAAGAAAATACTTGTAGCAGAGCTATGGTTCTGAATGCTGCAGGCTGCACAACTTTTGCTAAGGTGACATTTTTATATTCCCTATAGTTATGTTGGACCATTATGGTTCTGCATCAGATGTTCTATTTTCCAAAATCAATTATACCCTAAGTTATGCCCAGGCTTAACAACTATATAACAAAAAAAGTTTCATTCGAATCCGTTCAGTATTTCCGGAGATTAGCGTGTTCAAACAGACACACTTTTTTTTCAAATTCTTACTCTATTACTAAGTCTTCATCGCCCCAGATATTTCTTTTTTAAATATATGTAATGTACAGACACACTTTTTCTACTGTTTTATTATATGTAAGGATTACGAAAATGATATTGAATAAATGTATCGTTATAATGTAGTTTAAAAAAAACTATAATAATAGTAGATTTGATTATAAACTTTATCTGTTATTCTCATCTATTTATCTCTATTGCACACACTAACTTATTATTTTTATTACGAAAATATAAAATGGTGGTTTTTTATTTCGACAAGAAACAATGAAACGTATGATTAGTGACGATCATCAGTACCACATCCTTGTGTAAGTCTATTACGAATCTAAGAATGAACTAACTCAGGTGTGGGTTCTTATGCCAACTAAAATAATATGTTTTGTCTCAAATATGCATGTTCTTATGTAACATACTAACGTCTATGTGATCGTATACATTACATTCATGAATGTTCTAATAAAACAAGTTCAATTTATTAATTCTGCTGATTCCATTTCGAATGGCAGTTCCATTTAATTATTTTTCACACAGCTCCATCTAGCCCCAAACTAAGCAAGGCTGGTGGTGCTAGACAACTGATATCTACCTATCTATACACTTTTTCAAATATATTCTTATTATATATAGACACACCACAGACCCGCCACAGAAATTCAAATTCATCATTTCAGTTTCTGCCCGGCCGGGAATCGATCCCGCGGGCTGATTATCTAATTAAAAACCACCTAGCGACTGGTTGCAGTTCACAGATGATCGTGACGTGATCCATTGCTACTTCTTTTTGGGTTAAAAAAAAACATACCAAAGAAAAGTGGCAATGTATGTCAAATGCAACCGGTCGCTAAATAGTTTCTTTTTAGAAAATCAGGGTGCCGGGACCTCTTGCGTGGTAGACCGACATGTTGACCACTGCACCACTCAGGTCGTCATATACACGCTGAAATTTTAATCATTTGGTTCCTGTAGGGGGTTCCTCTCATGGTTACAAGCAACTTTTACTATGGGGCCATCTCCGATATCGCGAAAAAAATCAGCTGTTCCATACAAAAGTGCAATACCTACTCGACCTTAATGTATGGAGCAGCCTGTTTTTGTTAACCATATCTGAGTTGGCCCCATAGCAACAGGAAATGGAACCAAATGATTAAAATTCCACGCTGTGTAATATACAAACTGTTTCTCGTCTTAAAAGACACTTTAAAAACAATGCAAAACTATCAAAACCAAAAACCTACTGAACATTTTCATAATTTGTGTGTAACCTTCTTATTTGTAACAATGTAATTAATTACATATTTCATCTATCTTTTTAACGACATTCTTTTAACTTTAATCTGGACATTTACTGATCCTTTCTCCTTGTGTTTGCTTTAAGCATGGTTTCGTATTGTGAGGAAAGTGCTGAACTTGATTATTTTCTATGAACTTGAATATAATATAAAACAATAGTTTTGTTTATATTTAGTAAGAGTCGTTCTTTTATAGCAGGGGTGCCCATACTTTTTCTTAAGGAGATCGACATAGCAACAATTTCTGACCAAGAGATCGACATTTTTACCGATATTGGAAAAAAGTTGCAAAGCAAAACTACATTGGGTGCAAGGTCTCAGATCTGTTATCCTTGGCGATCGACCTAAAAACCTCTCGCGATCGACCGTTTGGGCACCTCTGTTTTATAGTGACTCAAAAAGGCAAAAAATCTGATCGATTTTGGATCTTAATAAGTTAGACGTTAATTCACAATGGATTGAAGAAATTTAACATATTATTGTGGTAGCCCAAGGCGACTGCACTTTTACAGTAATTTTTCGCATATACCAATAAATAAATTTCGAAAACAGCTGTCTTTTACACCCCTTGTCGGAAATATACAACGTGTTACAAAAAACCTCTAAAGCCGAATATGGTAGATAGGGACCATCAAACTGAACAACTTTGAATAGGGAACCAAATCTGAAATCGTGAACTGTTTAATACAAAAATTAATAACGAATATATCAAAATATTTAAACAGTTGATTTTTTGCGATTTCCGAGTTGGTCCCCTAATAAAAGTTGTTTAGTTTGATGGTCCCTCCCTATCTAACATATTCGTCTCGAGTTGTTTTTTGTAATATGATGGTTCTAAACAAAAATTGTACTTCTACCTTCATTTATACGTTCTACATTCAGAAAAATATAATTTAAATAAGATTTTTTTAACATTTCCTGTCCGGTTTTCGTGGATTGACTCAGAAGTTTGTACAACGAAAGCAGGACCCATACATACGGCTATGTACGCGTAACTTTTGCCATAACATTTAGATCTAATACCCATAACGGCACTTTCCTCACACAAGACTATTACCCCCAATAAATGAAAAAAAAAAACAACACTATACTACATCAACTTGTTTTCTAGGTGCACGGAACAGCGCCCGCGATCGCCGGCAAAGACAAGGCAAACCCCACAGCTTTACTCCTCTCTGCGGTCATGATGCTGCGCCATTTGAAGCTCACAGAACACGCCGACAGAATAGAGAGGGCATGTTTTCACGTACTGAAAGAGGGGAAAGTCCTCACTGAAGACATCGGGGGAAAGAGTACGTGCTCCGCGTTCACCGCCGAAATCATCAAGAACTTGAATTAAACAAATGGAGTTGTCGTCGGGCTCAGTATTGCTAGGATAAAGGTTGCCAGCTAAAATCAATTTGCGTAGAATACAACATCTTACAAAATACCCCTACCCCGAATATGGTAGATAGGGACCGGCAAACGGGACCAACTTTGAAATCGCCAAAAAAAATCAACTGTTTCATAAAAAAAAAATAACTAAAATATCAAAATGTATGAAACAGCTGATTTATTTTTTCACTATTCCAGAGTTGGTCCCATAGTAAAAGTTGTTCAGTTTGATGGTCCCTATCTACCATATTCGGCTTTAGGGGTATTTTTACAACATATTGTTGTAAGAAAATAAATTAGTCTTCTGGCGCACGGAACCTTGGGTTATTTGATAATTCGAGACAGGGAAGAAAAGTTTTCACCATCTTAAAGTAAATTTGCAGTGAGTCGATTTTTTCATTATAAATATACTCGATTCAATTTTTTTAAGTTTCTTAGGCGAAATTAAGTGCAATATTGTTACTTATTGATTGCATTTATGTAAAAAGTATAGTAGTTAGCGTAAAATGAACTCATAGTATTTATTATTATGACACACAATCACACTGCCAATCGGCGATCTAAAATCTATGGAAGTGTAATTGCAAACAAATATGGCTTAACAATAGTACCACAGGGGCTGAAAAATTACAACCCCCACATAGCATAGCATTCTTTACAGTAATTGCAGTTTGTATTTTAAAGAAGAGTGTAGGAAATAAAAGAGTAAGTTTCATTATTTTCTACCTAGGCCTGATGACAATAACAGGAGCAAAATTGTTCGAAATTAGGTAAATTGATAGATCAAATTGTTGACTATGAATTGACATTTTCGTATCGTTAGGTTTTCTCTTAAGAAAGCGCTTATTTATTAGAACGAATGAGATTCGCGATCTGTGTGGAGTTGCTGCCAAAGAGTAGGACATCCGTATCGTTGGTTCACAATTTATATTATTATAATGCGATTAAATTGACAATAGACAGTGATCGCTGCAGCTACACTCCCTTTAGGGGCATTTGGTCCAATTCACATTATTCGCGGTTGGTCCAATTCGCGGTCGGTCCAATTCGTAGTTGAAACAATTCGCGGTTGGTCCAATATAAAGTGTATTTCCAAAAATTAAACAAAATTGTAACACATTTTTATGTACATATTGTACTGATGACGACCTCCGTGGTCGAGTGGTTCGCACGCCGGTTTTCAAGGCGTTACCATCTCTTGAGGTCCCGGGTTCGATCCCCGGCTGGGTCAATGTAGAAAATGAACTTTTCAGTATTGTCTCAGGTCTGGGTGTGTGTCATACCACCGTTGTTTCTGATTTCCATAACACAAGTGCTATAGCTACTTACTTTGGGATTGGAGCAATGTATGTGATGTTGTCAAATATTTATTTTATTTATTCATAATCATATTACACATATCTATGCACATATTGTACTGTATCTACTTATGTACAATCATAACTTGTATTTGAAGCTCCTACAAATAATTATTAATTTAAACTTTCACAAAAAATTGGACCAACTGCGAATTGGACTTCTGCGAATTGGACCAAATGCGCCTAAAGGCTTCACTCGAGAATGTATGGCAAAGAGAACGTTTTACAGATTAAAATGCTTTGTTTTGTACCCCAAGCGCTCTGAAGGTAGTCACTACAGTTGTACATTGTTAAATTAATCGCATTGTACTTAACTACATTTCATAATTGTATTAGATTAGTGAATAGATCTGTGATTTTTCATATATCATTTCTTATTGTCGTGTGTGAATCACTCTGTAACATTTACAAAGCAACTTTGTATAACTTTTATCTGATGTGTTATTTGGTTTTTAAATTATTTGAAGTGTTCACGCGTATTTTTAATGCAAAGGAGGATTCACACTTATCCAGTTCTATTCAGTGGCACACTGTTAAAAATTGTTCAACTGAAGTTTATAAATAAAGTTATTATTAATAGTATTAAAAACGCAGGTAGACTAGATAAGTACAATCCACCAAACTAGCGTTTGGATCCAGTGTAGAAATTTTGGTTCAACCATCTATTTATTGTATTTCTGTAGAAGATTTCATTCAACCAACTATTTATTGTATTTCTGTAGAATAATTGGTTCAACCATATATGTATTGCATTTCTATAGAATATTTGGTTCAACCATCTATTTATTGTACTTCTGTATAATATGTAGAAAATTCGGTTCAACCATCTATTTATTGTATTTCTATAGAGTATTTGGTTCAACCTTCTATTTATTGTATTTCTGTTTCTACAAAATATTCTTATTTGGTTCAACCATCTATTTATTCTATTTCTGCCTAATCATTAATGTTATAAGGGTGTGTTCAAAGTTTCAAAAAAAGCGAAGATACTTACATTATAATAAATTATTTATTCATGTTAGGAGCATTCCCAATATTTACATTTTCAAGACGCTTGTTAACTGCGTACATTAATTTTAAATTTTGATTCCGTTCCTTTTTCGTGTTTAAGTAACATCTCAGTTAACAAGTTAACTTGTCTTTAATGTGTAAAATGTGTTATTGTATGGTCATGTTGAAGTGAAATCAATTGATGAAATTGGTTAAATCATTATTTAATTAAACGAATTTAATTTGAATAGTTCTTGATGAAATGTTAGTAAATCAAATTGACGACATTGTCATCGATCGAAATGCTGAATTATAATGTTACCAGTATTTGCCATTGAGTTGCCACCTTTTGAACAGTATTCAATTAGAAAATCATGAAGTTTAAGTGATAATTCTTGTATTGTATTAGTTCCTCTTAATTTGTGATTGTATTTTTATTCAGTAGCTTAGAGATTTTTAGCAAATGTTTTTGAGATCCAATACAGCATAAGTTCAGCTTATTTATTTTTAATTTTTAAGTGTATGGCTTGTTTTATAGTGATGTTTATGGCAAGTTCGCATAACGCGCGCTGTAAACGCCACTATAACAGTCTATATTCAGATATAATCTGACAATAAATCTTGTAGGACGTCATGTATATTTTGTTTTACACAAAGTACATGAATTGCGATATTACACTGTTTTTTAATGTTTTACTTTATTTATGTAAATACAAGACCGAATAAAAACGTACGAAAATGATCTGTCTGAGTTTTATTTGCTATTAATAAAGGCTCTTTCCGCTGTTTAAGATAGAAAAGATACCGCTTAATCTTTACATGAAAAAAAAAGATTTTTAATAAACCTAGAACTAGTTAGTTTTTTCTATTTGACTTATCAGTTATCATTGCCACGTATGTATGTACCTATACATAAAAAAACTGGTTAAGTGCGTGTCAGACTTCGCACAATTAGGGTTCCGTACCAAATATGGCTAAGGGGCGGGGCCTGTGTTCTGTGGGCGGGGCTTATCTGTGCTTCGCGTTTGATTGCAAAACTAAGGGCGACCGCTACGTTGAGCGGGACGTGCGCGGGTCGACATAGATTAGAACTCATGCACTGCAAGCATCTGTCCGTCAGCGGACGCTCTAAGTTAGTTTGTTATAGACAAATGAGGGAATTTAAATTACTCTCTATGTAGTATCGGACGATTATTACTTGTCAAATTACATAGTTCTCTAAAAAAAGGTAGTGATTATTTCCTCTGTGGTTCTCTAGTCTAGGTCAACCGGAAGTACCTTAGTTGGTTTCCCTTTGTCCACATATGCGTTTTTTGAGGTATAAACGGCGGCGGCCGTAAATCAAGCGGTAATACCCGAGCGATATCCCGACGCCGGGTATTTAGTATGGCATTATCGCATACCGACGGCTACGCGATGTATCGTACCGTAAGAATATGATTGTACCTCGTACTCATTGGATTGGACGTCGGTGGACTCTCACATGAAACTGAGGGCCTAGTACGAGTTGGTTTTTTGCTCTCACTTCACTTTTCGAATAGTTAACTATCGTTTCCTCTCTTTCACTCGTTCACTCACTCGCATGATTTCCTCTCTTTCACTCGATACTATTCGCAAAGTGAGGTGAGAAATACAACTCGTACTAACCCTCGGTCCTTTTCCGGATTGCTGGAGCCGGATTTAAGGTCCAAACAAATTATCGGACGCGGCTGATCTGAGGTGTGCAAACTATCGGATGTAGTAGGTCGCGGACGTATCCGATAGTTTGCACACCTCAGATCAGCCGCGGCAGTAAGCCGCGTCCGATAATTTGTTTGCACCTTCAAACTTAGGTCCGTATTATAGGACGAGACTCAAGCACTGCTTGCTGCTTGAGTACAGTTAGAAAGGGATGGTGCTATTCATCGCATATAGCGCCATCCCTATCTAACTGTACTCAAGCAGAGATTTGAGTTTGAGTTTGATTCTGTAATACGAGCCTTAGCATACTACTACTCTGTGCTTTATAATGGGTGCGTTCTTCCATTTCTATAATCTATAGCCTTTTTCTTTTTTAGTTAATATTAATGTTATGGAGTAGCTATTTTCTTGACAAAACCAAATTTAAAATTAACCTGTTTATTAGCCAGTTTCGGAGTTAAGTTAGTTAAGTGTAGATTTGTACAGGTAAGTAAGGTAAATGTCCCATACTTCGGCATGTTAAGGCTCTTACGACTTTGAGATTTTTTATAAATTTAACTAAACATGATATCAGTTTGAAATCTTTTGCGTCGTGAATATTGGTATTTTGACAATGATTCAATGCATAAGTTATGTAGTTTTAGCTTGAATTTATTTTTATATTAATTTATTTGTGAACCTCTTGATTGAACCCTGTTTCGTGATAAAAATTTGGCTCTGCTTCTAAGTTCGTGAGCTCATGTCCCCTGTTTCTGGATAAACATTTTTTTATTGAATTATGATAATTTATTAATAAAAAACATAAATATTTGAAGGGTTTCATAATAAGAAATAATATAAAGATATTTTTAAAATAAAAAAGATCTGACGGCAATAAATAAAGCTTTTATTACTTACAAAATAAAAATTAAAACAAAATTCAATAAGTATCTGTTTTGTTTGAAATTTTGGTTTTTTAATAATATAATTAATATAATAATATAATATTAATATACTTTCGAAAATAAATACAATCAATTTAATAACAACCAAAGTTATGCTGGTAGTACCTACTTATGCGAATTTAACTTAAAATCGTAAATTTAGATCACCTTCAAACTCGAATTTATAAGAATTCTAGTGAACAAAACATATACCGAATTTAGCTCCTAAGAAACTTAATTAAATACATTATTTGTTTTTTTAATTTACATTTGAATAATGTTAATTATTATAGAAATAAACAAGCAAGAAAATATTCTCTATAATATCCCTGATTCGGTAGTGACACGAACTAGGGGACACACGAAAAATAACATGACCGCTATTTCGTGAGTCGATTTATTGCAATTTTAAAGGAGTTATATGCTTCTATATAACTTATTTATAGTCAAATCAATTGTTAAGGAACCCAAGAAAGCACTATTACAAGTTTTATTCAAATGGACTTACCTTTGCCTTTCTATGAGCTTAAGAAGTACGAGCGCTAACCTTACGGTAAATGACAAGGAATACACGCTGCACAACTGTCCGTGGCTGACGCAGAGTTGCAAACGTCACATTGCTCTTATTTTAGTCGCCAAAATGTTGGTATATGATTTTTTCGATAGTGTAAATGATAGAGATTTTTTACTGATGTATATTATAAGTAAATAATATATATATTCCTTATTTTTCGCGCCAGAAACAAAACTCACGAAATAATGTACTATCACGAAGTTATGGCCCTTTACCTTATTTAGTGGAGTAGGTAGCTGTAGTATATGTTAGGTAGTATCTTGGAAACGATAGACACTTTGGTGTTTAGAGAGTAATTTTGTCTATCGTTCAATACGCTTAAATGTTTTTTAATTCCAGGTACACGGCACTGCTCCCGATCTCGCGGGCAAGGACATGGCCAACCCCACCGCCCTCCTGCTCTCCGCCATTATGATGCTGCGACACATGGAACTGAGCGAGCACGCGGACCGCGTACAGAACGCCTGCTACACGGTGCTGAAGGAAGGCAAGAGCCTCACGGGAGATCTCGGGGGCACCGGCAAGTGCAGCGAGTACACTGCTGCGATCATCTCCAAGCTAAATTAAACACTAAGTATATCGTGATTGAATCCATTATTGCGCAGCGTTTTATAATAAGTGCGCATACTGTTACCGTCTTTATATTAAGGCAACTCGAATAATAAAGAACAGTATTTTGCTAGGCGATGGTAACAAGATGACGTAGATATTGTTTTCGTTAAGTTTGTTTTTATACCAAAGTTTGTTATGGTATTAAAAATACCTTATAAAATATTTTATGAATTAAATTGAAAAATCAATATCGTCACATGTATTGTAAATATTTATTAATACGTTTACTTATTACTATTATTATAAAGAAATTAATAAGGTAAGACAAATAATTAAAGCTGTATGTATGTACTTATGTATTCCGAAACCTATTTTATGAATGATTATTGTTCGAACATTAGATCATTATTAAACCATTATAAATAAAAAAAACATGTAGATAAACGTACTTTTTGAATAAAAAACATTTGAATTAAATCAAAGTTTATTTTATTTTTCTACTTTAAAATAAGAAGGTAAATCAAGTACCAAGTAGACCAACCCAAACCAACCGTTTGACTTCATAGCCACGATTAATTTATTAGGTTTTCGCCTTGTTTAATTCGCTTTATTATTATAGTGATGCGTGCCGTGTAGTGTGATATGATAAGATAACGATATTGTTACAAATTCTTTAGCAACGTTAAAATTGGCTCAAAAGAAAAAAACTTTTGCCATCACAATGCCTTTTAAATAAAGAAAAAACAATGGGTGCATTCCGGCAGGCTAGTCACTGGGTCATCGATTGCCAATGGGGAGGCGAAGGAAAAGTGAATTACAGATGGCGCTTCATTCTTTGGAACAATTGTCAGTTTGAGTTTATATTGTCTTGACTGTGTATTACGTGATTTTACTTTCTTAGATTGTATTTTTTCGGTTTTGCGGAAAAACAATGTATTCTATGCTTACTTTAGCTCATATAAAAGAAGAATTACGGAAAAGAAAAGTCAAAACAACAGGCAAGAAAGTTTATAGCAACTTACAAAAAATTGCTAACAAGCATTACATTTCTTTAAATTTCGTATAAGATTTACAAGTAATCTTTTTATTTCAGATTAGAAGCATATGATTTAAATTTTAACAAAGCAACTGAGTGTGAATTTCCGTGTTTATAGTTGCCTGATGATGCCTTCTGTGCAATAGTAATTTCAGGTTTCTGTACTGGAATTTCTGTACTATCCAAAATTACACGAACCGTTTTATCATATTTATTTTATTATTCTAAGTTTCTTGAATGACTCTGGTATATAAAATTCTATTAATTCTCTGTTTGGCCCCAATATTGGGCTTATTCCATATTTGATATACCTATCAAATTCATCCAAGTTATAAATATGTTAGAAACTGCTGAGGTTGAAATATTAAAGAACAAAGCTGTTATAATTCAAATGTTGTTTTATTTTGGCGAAGCTTCATCAAATTCATGAAACATTCCTTTTGATTTATAATGTTTCTCAGGCTCAGCAAAGGAGAAAATCGAGGGAAAAGCATATTTTTTATGAAATTTTTTGCCCACTATTTTTTTTTGTTACCGGGAAATCGATGAACTCCAATATTTTACAAGTTACATGCATAACAATGTGGCATTTTCTCAGTATAAAATTAAAAAGTGCAATACTCCAAGAGATTCCCATATGTTTTGACACTTTCTTTGAGGCGGCCGTGTACCAAAGACCAGACGCCACCTATCGGGATAAAATTGCGCTTTTCCTCCCCATTGCCATAGAGTGGATTTTAACCATGGAAAGTAAAATAATTTATGTTCGTCATTTCGGGTGTACCTTACTCCTTCTGGCTTGTAAGCTATAAAATCCTTCAGTGACGGATAAACAATTTCTTATTTTAGTATTCAGAACAAACGTGACGCTAGAGTTTATGAATGATTGACGATTGAACAAGGTCCTCACGAAATGACGCTGCAAATTATGGATGCTGAAAATAACAAAAACTAGCTAACGAAAGTCCAGTTTCACTCCGTAGATGCTCAGTGACGCAAAAATAAATAAGATTTAACACACAAACATCATTCAAAACAGAACAGATCTCATAAAATCGTTGTTCAAACAAGGGCCACACGAAACCGTGTGGCCCAAATTTCATTTGTCAAAATATCGACAATTATACCATTTGGAGTCATATAAAGCAGTCTAGCAGCGTCACGTTTGATAAGTGACAGTATACAACACTTTGAATCCGTTCGCATAACAACACATCAATAGAAAAAGCAAAAACAATATTTCGACCCATCAGGCTGTGTGGCCCTTATTCAAAACCGTCACTTTACGTGAATTTAGCGTCACGAATGTTGTAAACCACTTAATAGTAAAAAGAATTTCCGTCACTGAGGATCTAGCTTTACCTGGAACCAATCACTGTAGTACTTACGTTGCAATTCGATCGAGATTAAAATTAGTATGTAAATAAGCTTGGGTGACCACGAAGTAATTTTTTGCGGACATCATATTGAAGTTTACTGAGACTGTACGTAGCGAGCGTACCTATCGTAGCATTAGGACGTACCAAGTATATAAAACTACAAAAAATGAGTCAACAATTTGTGATTTATTAACGCTAAAGTGTGACACATTAAAAAAGTTGACAATAGTAATGTCAAAGATATCACAGTCCAATCACAATATGAATAAATGATTTGTTGATGATGATGATGATGATGACGATGATTTAATAGGGATTTTTAAGTGATCTGAGGTATTTAGTACTAGTCTTTTAAATTGTAATATTTTTAGACAATGTTTTTAATGTACTGGCTCCAATCCAAGTCAGTTTCAATGGACGAAAATGACAGAAACTAGGTTTTTACACTACGCAAACTATCTTACATACAATAAAATTGAGTTTTTAAAATTTTAAATCAATTTTGTCAGTTCTGAGTTCAATTATTTATATCCGCAACAAATAATCGAATCCTACTAATATTATAAATGTGAAATTTGGGGGTTTGGATGTTTGGATGTTTGTTCCTCAATCACGCAAAAACTACTAAACGGATTTGGTTAAATTTGGCACATAGATAGCAGATAGCCTAGATTAAAACATAGAATAGTTTTTATCCCGATATTCCCACGGGAACGGGAACCACGCGGGTGAAACCGCGGGCGGCCGCTAGTTTCTAATAAAAATGGATCGGCAAGATGTGACACAAAACGCAAAAATAATAAACTTTTTATATGCAATGTCAATGAAAAGCAATGTTTCATGAACTTTAGAATTTTCGAAGGTTTTTCCCCAAAAAATAAGCTAGCGCTATGCGTCTGTCCGTGCGAACACATACTTAGCTGAGAAATCATGTGACGTTCCAAGAGAAAAGGTATCTTATGGTTAGGCCATAAGGTACCTTTTCCCGTGGAATGTCACAATTATGTTCCATTCGAAGCATTAAAAAAACCGCGCGATGAAACGTCAAAAAAGCGCTTGTGCGAACGATTCCTGGCTTGTTGAAAAAATAACGATAATTATATTGATATTTTTAATTCGATATATGCATATTTTTTAGTTTTTAACGGATAAAATATTTTGATCCGATATATCTATACAAAATCATATCTTTTTTTGCTATCCCTCAGGAACAATGAGGATCAGTAACAGGTTTGAATCCTATAGTTTTATTGATATAATATAAACACATATTGATATCTATGAAACCAAGTGATAGAATTTTTGAAATCCGTTTAGAAATGGTTGAGTTAAAAGGGTTTGAAGGAAATGCCAAGCTCAATGCAATTATGTGCTTTATCACGTACGACATAAGGTTCGCGTCCGTCGCGACGACGTCATAAGGACCCCCAAAAAATCAGTGTTTTACCTCTTATAACTTCTCAAGTTTAAGAGATATCGTAAATTTTTTTTTACAGTTAATCATGTGGTGGCATTAGCTTTCTTATTAGCAACTAAAAAAAATCATTACGTATCCTCATTGTTTTTCAAGATGAAAGGTATACGGCCCTGCACGTAACTTGGCAAAATAAAAACGTGACAAAAGATGCACAGTAGCTACAAACACCAAATTCGGCGCATGTTTTGTCTCATCTTTGTCTTATACCCTGCTAGCGGCCGCCCGCGACTTCGTCTGCGTGAAAAGTTTTTTTCTATCCCTCGGGAACAATACTGTTTTTCGGGATGAAAAGTACCCTATGTCCTTCTCTGTACTCCTGAGAACGTGTATGCAAAATTTAAAAAGGCGTAACAAACAAACAAACAAATAAACAAACAAACGGGCTTTCGCAGGTTTCATTGAACATGCATTATATTAGTAACTTAAGTTATATCAATAACAGGACAATTATAGGGTTTCTGTCCATCAACGTACGTACACTGTTGTCACCCTATCTTAAAAATCTCATACAAATTTTATCATGGATTGCATCGTAAGTACTGCAGTGATTGGTTCCAGGTAAAGCTAGATCCTCAGTGACGGAAATTCTTTTTACTATTAAGTGGTTTACAACATTCGTGACGCTATATTCACGTAAAGTGACGGTTTTGAATAAGGGCCACACAGCCTGATGGGTCGAAATATTGTTTTTGCTTTTTCTATTGATGTGTTGTTATGCGAACGGATTCAAAGTGTTGTATACTGTCACTTATCAAACGTGACGCTGCTAGACTGCTTTATATGACTCCAAATGGTATAATTGTCGATATTTTGACAAATGAAATTTGGGCCACACAGTTTCGTGTGGCCCTTGTTTGAACAACGATTTTATGAGATCTGTTCTGTTTTGAATGATGTTTGTGTGTTAAATCTTATTTATTTTTGCGTCACTGAGCATCTACGGAGTGAAACTGGACTTTCGTTAGCTAGTTTTTGTTATTTTCAGCATCCATAATTTGCAGCGTCATTTCGTGAGGACCTTGTTCAATCGTCAATCATTCATAAACTCTAGCGTCACGTTTGTTCTGAATACTAAAATAAGAAATTGTTTATCCGTCACTGAAGGATTTTATAGCTCACAAGCCAGAAGGAGTAAGGTACACCCGAAATGACGAACATAATAATTTAATGGTATGGTGTACAGTACGAGGCAAACATCTTAAAATCGGATGGGGATTGCGCAGAACGCGTATTTTGGGTAGAGTCTGTCTAAAAAGGCTGTTTACATGAGAAATTATTTATAAAAACTTATGTATATGTACTAGTAACCCTGTTGGTGCTGTCAAAATTCTAATTATAAACATATTTATTTATTTAGATAGTTATTGGTGAGGTGGTTGGCAGGTGCGGTCGCAGCCTGAAATTTAAGGGGTGGGGGGGTCACTAATAATAATACAATTGCTTTTTTGTAAATTTTTTGAAGCTTTTTCTATGTGACGATTTGGGGGGGGGGGGGTCATGTCCCCTGTGACCCCCCCCTCGGACCGCGCCTGGTGGTTGGGGATTTAGAGGGGTAATAAAATTACCTTTGAAATTACCCATGTCAACAGACTTTTTAGACAGACTCTATGCGTGTGAGCTATTGATCCCTCGCCTCACAAGTGTACATGCGTGAAGCTTGAACTGGGGCCTTACTACTTACTTAGCAGGACTTATATTGAACTGCCTTACTTTATCGTACTATGACCTCAAAAGTTATTTCGAAAGCAGGCCTTAAGCAGTCCTGTAGCCTGCTTTTGAACTGAATGGTTTCTTATTTGCTGATGGTAAGCCCCTTGTCCAAGAAGCTTAAATCCACAATGGATATTGCACGCCTAGTATCATACTGAAGATTGAAAAAGACTCTTTAGTGACGTCACGGCGTATTCCAATCTCTTTCTTTTCGTTTTACAATACGTTTTCGTTTCTCACAAATGAACGAACAACGAACACGTATTGTAACACTAAAGAAAGAGGTTGCAATAAGCCGTCACGTCACTAAAGGAGCTTTTTTCAATCTTCACTATGACATATGGCCGTGCAATCTCCATTGGAAGGAGGTATAAACTTCTTGCCCTTGTCCCCTAAAAAGGTGTCAATCCATGGATAAAATTTACAGGTTTTTCAATATTACAGGTTGCAACCCAACCCATTTCAAGCATCAGTCTTCACAACTAGTAATCTAAGGCTGATATTGTTTATATTACTGTTGCTTGTTACTACTATTTGTGAAGAAATAAATAAAGATTTATTTATTTATTTATTTATAATTTACTCTATGACGATTGACGACAGATGACTCAGCGATTAGTTTATTGGAATACACCCATTGAATGTCAAAGTCAGTTGTCTGTCAGTGTCACTGTCACGTGGACATGCCATGCCAGTCGCGTGTTGTTTACAAATTTCATTTTATAACCTCAATTTCGCTTTAAAATAAATTATTTCGAATTAAATAATTATTTTCTAACGTTATTTTCATAAATTTGTTACAATGGTAAAGCGGGTAAGTTTATTAGTGACCACTTTAATGTTCTGATTTCTGTCAAATAAGTCTAATATTAATTAAAAACATTCTAGCTTCATACACTTCTAAAATTAATTTTATTTAAAGATTGCAGAAACTTCTATATCTGAAGATGAACGTGATACAAAAATTGACGACGAGAAAGGAAAAGTACAGGAATCCAATACCAAAAATGTGACGAAGAGACTAAAAACTCGCAGTTTGTTTCGCCAACCAACAGTCAACGAGCTTAACCGACTCCAAGAAACAGAAAACCTATTTAACTCCAACTTATTCCGTCTCCAAGTAGAAGAAATACTGGATGAGGTGAAGGTTAAAGATAAAACTGAGAAAAAGTTTCAGGAATGGTTTTCCGAGTTTAAAAAACATTTGCTTTCCATACCACAGGATGAAGTTGAGTATGACCTAACAGAAAAAACTTTAGTAAAGAAACTGAAAGTCAAATTACCTATTAGCAGTAAACTGGCTAAGACAAAATGTGTTTTTAAATTCTATAAGTTTGATGATGTAGAAATAGCAGGATCTTATTGCTTAGGTTGTTCAATCAATTCTAAACTAAGAGTTGATGTGCAGATAACTGTTCCCGCTGATACATACACAAAAAATGATTCGATCAACTACAGATATCATAAAAAGAGGGCAGCTTACTTGGCATACATTGCTGCACATTTAAAGAGTTATGTAGGTGTTGAAAACTTGAATTACACTTGGTTAAATGGGTGTGAAACCAGACCTGTTTTAGATTTAACACCGGCAGGGAAGTTGGGCAAGCATTTGACAGTTCGTATTGATTTAAAATGTCAAGCTGAAGCCTATAAGCTGCATAGATTTAGCCCTTCTCGTAATAACTTGAGAGAAAGTTGGATGCTGTCTGAAATGTCAGATAATAACACGGAGGTTGGACCACCCACACCTTACTACAATAGCAGTGTACTCTGTGACCTGACTGCTGCAGAAAACTTAAGTTTGTTAAAAGGAACATTCTTGAGGAGTGAAAATTTAAAGCAAGCTATTGTATTGCTTAAAATATGGCTTAGGCAAAGGAATCTACAGGTTTCTGGTTATATAGTCAATATGCTTGTATTACATTTAGTTCAAAATAAGAGGATAAACAATATAATGAGTAGTTATCAAATTGTAAGGAATGTCTGGATAGCGTTGAGTAAGTATTGTTTCTAACAATTATTTCGACAAAACAGCAAATTAAAGGGAAAGTTGTCATTCATATCATTGTCTTTATTATTTCAGAGACATCAGAGTGGGATGTAAAAGGCATTTCTCTACATAAAGGTGATCACGCACCATCTATAGAGGAGTTCCAACAACATTTCCCAGTAGTCTTCCTGGATAGCACTGGGTACTACAATATTTGCTGGCAGATGTGTAAGGGCACTTACTTGGCTCTGAAGAGAGAGAGTATGTTGGCAGTTGAGATGTTGGACAATGGAAATATCAACAGTTTTCTCCCACTTTTCATGGTGCCAGTAAAACCCTTGGTGCAACTTGACCACATTTTGAGGTATATTTTCTCATTAAACTTTCTTACAGTCTTAATGTTCTCCTGCTATTGAAGCTCATGTTCTATTTTTCATTAATTGGACTTGTAATGACACTTCCTCCTCCTTACATAGAAGGTACTAGCTTTTGCCCGCGACTTTGTCCGCGTGGATATTAGAGAAAATCCTATAGGAACTTTAAACCAGGATAAATAGTATTCAATGTTTTAATTTCATCAAATCTGATCAGCCGTTTTAACGTGATTAGGCGGGTCCCCACCAAGCGCGCTGACCCGCTTTTTCCTCTCATAAAATTTCATTCCTTATTTTGACACCTACAGACTTTCATACAAACTTTAATCCGCTATTTTAACTCTTTCCACCATTATTTCGTAATAAAAGGTAGCCTGTGTCATTTCTCAAGCTTTACTCTATCTCTGTGGCAAATTTCATTAAAATCGGTTTGGTATTTTAGGCGTGATAGCTTAACAGACAGACAGGCAGACAAAATTACTTTCACATTTATAATATTATTATGGATTAAGTATAGATTTTGTATTTTAGATTTTGAATTTTGTTCTGTCAATTTAACTCATGGAAGTCGATTGAATAACATAATCTCGTAGTGTAAAAGTATGTAAGTAGGTACCTTATAAATACGATAGTGGCATAACTTCTTAAGTCTCTTTATACTGTGGTACAATCAAACTTTCATCCCATCCAACACTTATTTCGCAATAAAAGGTAGCCTATGTCCATTCTCGAGCTCTACTCTACCTCTGTACCAAATTTCATACAAATCGGTTCAGTAGTTTCGGCGTGAAGGCGTAACAGACAGACAGACAGAGTTACTTTCGCATTTATAATATTAGTATGGATTTGTATTACTGATCTTGAATTTCGTTCTGTCAATTTTACTCATGGTAGTCGATTAAACAACATAATCTCGTAGTGTAAAAGTATGTAAATGGGTACCAAATAATGCGATAGTGGCATAACTTCTGAAGTCTCTCTATTTTGTGGTACAATCAAACTTTCATCCCTTATTTCAACCCCTCCAAGTTCCAACCCTTATTTCGCAATAAAAGGTAGCCTATGTCCTATCTCGAGCTCTACTCTACCTCTGTACCAAATTTTATCCAAATCGGTTCAGTAGTTTCGGCGTGAAGGCGTAACAGACAGACGGACAGACAGACAGACAGAGTTACTTTCGCATTTATAATATTAGTATGGATTATGCCTCAGGATTCTGTTGTTTGGTCAAAATATTTTTCATTAATCCCTGCTCTTGTCTATTACATACATTGCCGGAGTATGTTAGAGTCTATCTAAAAAGTCTGTTTACATGAGAAATTATTAAATTGTGCTAATTATATAGGTGCTGTCAAAATTCTAATTGTAAACATATTTATATATTTAGATGGGTATTGGTGGGGTGGTTGGGGATTTAGGTGGGTAATAAAATTACCTTTGAAATTACCCATGTAAACAGACTTTTTAGACAGACTTTATACATTTGACTAAATAATACATGGTAAAATGAAACATGACCCAGTATTTATTTATTAAACGATGTGACACTTTGGGAAAAGGTTTTTTACCATACATTAGTAAACCCGTTGTCTCAGGAATGGGGACTTTACAATAAAAAGTAAATATAAAAAGAGTGAATCTTAGTCATCATTATCTTCATTTAACTTCTTTCCATTTTACATTTTTGTTTTTTGATAAAAAATATATGATTTCAGGTTCAAAAATACGGATCAATTGATAAAGTCAGTGTTAGCCAAAGTTCCAAAGTCGGCACAAGTAAACTACGGAGTGGAGGAGTTATCTTTAGTCACCGAGACGCTGTACGCACTGTTGGCAAAAGGGTTGGGAGCCAGGGTTGATCTTATCTTACAGTTGGTTGAGGCAGATTTTTCGTGGCCTGTTAAGAAAAGTGCTGATAAGGCTATGAAAGAGGGGTAAGATTTTTGTAATAATATTAAAAACACAAAATAGTTTATTAAACACCGTAATTTTATAGTCATTTTAATTAACTTAAGGGTGTTCTATCAATGAAACTAAACAGAGGGCCTAGCCAAAGTAATATTGGCAAATCTTCGTTATCGCTTCGCTTTCGAAACATGTATGGGATTGACATAAGGTTTCGTTAATTATTGAATTTTAAAACGTCAAATTCAAATGTTTCGAAGCGAAGCGATAGCGAAAATTTGCAAATGTTACTTTGGCTAGGGGGGCAGTTCTGTCAAAGAAACATGGGTCGAAAAACGACAGAAAAAAAACTTTTATTTACTAATACTATGTTTTAGCTGTTTAGTTAGTATAAAACAAACAAACACACAAACGAGAAAGCAACCTAATAAAAACGTGTTAAAAAGGACCAAAATTTTCTGTTGTTTCCACCCATGTTTCTGTGGCAACAATGTTTTGTTTAGTTATTAGTATAGTATTATGTTATTTGCGGTTTCGTGCTAGTTAAATGACGACAAATACAAAATGACTTTAATAATTATATAAATACTATATTTATATATTTCAGGTACAAACAAGAGCTTTCTTTTGGTTTCATATTAAATCCAGAGAACTGCCTCAATATTGTGGAAAAGGGACCTCCTGCGAACTTACCGGAAGCTGAAGAGTTCAGGTGTGTTAGTCAGCAAATTATCTGCTTCTTGGCCAGTAAAATCTTACTTAATAACATCATTATGAAACTAGTTACAAGTGCACAACACTTTAGTTACTATAGTTTGCCCTTTACACAATGGATATAAAACTCATTATATTATGTAAATCTAAATGAGTTTTATCTTATGAATGCGGCCGTATAAATCATCTCGTTAAATGTATTTAACGAGTTTCAACCTTGTTGTGTGGTTTTAGAAGTAATGTTGGCACCCGATGCCCTCACTGGAGGACTCTACACGAGAAATCGCCATTTGCTTTTAGTAAAGCTGATTGCAAATAAACATATCATAAAAAAAACAGCAGCGTGAATTGAAGCCTATGGTCAAAAAGTCGTGAAAAAGATATCTGTCATCATTTTTTATTAAATCCTTATTGCCACCTACGCAACGACAGGTGGCTCGCTTAGCGCCTAGATAGACCTAGCGTGTAGCAACTTGCGAAAGCGCCAAGTGCGCAGTGCGGCCGGATAGTCACCTAGCTGGTTGCGAACATTCGTGAACGTTTCTTTTACTTCCCTACACGCTAGGTGACTATGTATGTAGGTACGTATACGTGGCTTATGGGTTGTATGATATTCCGCCCACAGAGCGTTCTGGGGCGACAAGTCTGATTTGCGTCGGTTCCAAGACGGGTCCATCACGGAGGCGTGCGTGTGGCCCGCCGACTGCCGCGCCGACAAGCGGGGGCTCGCCAAGCAGATCGTGGACTACCTACTAAACCTGAAATACGGTAAGCACTATTTAATAATTCATGTTTATTTCGAGGCTAAATTAACCCATATTAAAAAGAAAAACAACATTATATAAAAAGAGAATAAAAATTAAATAAAATATGACATAAAACTTGTCGAAGCTAACACACCGTCACTGCTCTAGTTATAGTGCAGGCTAGCCCAGTGTACCAACATCGGCCTGTCCCATCTATCGGCTATCATGCATAGGATGCTGTTAGGACTATTTCGCACACATTTTAATAATGAGGCCAACCTTTTTATTATGGCGTGAAATCCATCGATACAGGCCTCTGCGAACATGCCTGAAGCACTGCAGTACCTCGGTAGTCCCATCAGCACCTATATACCCTATCACACCTTTATAGCAAGTCAAGTTTTTATAACACAGAATAGATCTTTCTTAAATTGTGACAAAACACAGACTTGGGCCCCTGGTTCCATGGTTTTTTTTTTGGCTCGTACGATTTGCACATTTGCCAATGTCGAGTAAAAGGTCCCATAGTTAACTAGTTCATATCCGGCTCGAAGGACCACTGTCTCTGTGTGCACTATAGTCTGGCCTTACCAAGCACATTGTAGACTACCTCCTAAACCTGAAATACGGTAAGCGCTTTTATAGCTAGTCAAGTTTCTATAACACAGAATAGATTTTTCTAAAATTGTGATAAAACACTATTGTGAGAGCGCTGGGGCCCAAGTTTGCTATTGTTAACGTCATAATCGTGTTTCAGTTGTGTTTGAATTGTAATGCGTTTTGACACAGTTGTTGTTTCTTCTTGTTTGTTTGTAGTTACTAGTCCACTTGCTATTGGACCCAGGGACCAGTAGCAAGTGGACCAATAGCCTTTCTTAAAAACCAAAACACAAATTGGTACACGATTATGAAGTTAAAATAGCAGACTTGGGCCCTGGTTCCCATATCCGGCTCGAAGGACCACTATCTCTGTGTGCACTATAGTCTGTAGTCTGTATAACTTGGTGATTTTGACAGATACTTTATGTTGTAACTAAATATAATATTACAATCTAAAACATATTTATTTAAAAAAAACTGTTTTTATAACGATTTGGTGGCAATCAAGCACTCTTTTAAAAAAGTATATGTCAAATTATCAAGCTGTCTTTGACAGACTATAGTGTGCAGGATAGTAACAAGTAAAATAACAATGGTTTTCTGGCTATCGTCATAGCAGACCGAACTCTTTATTGTTAAAATTACAACCAGTTGCGAACGAGCTTTTACACCTTTTTCTATAGTGTTTGTTTTAGTTTTGTTCTCAACAAGTCACACCATCAACTGTCTCACTGTGACTGGTTGGGAAGTTTTTATTAAAACAATTCTCAGCCAGAAACACTGTTACTCGATGGAAACTTTTGATTAAAAATTTCCCAACCAGTCACACTGTTACAGAATGAAATAAAGTAATGATAGCACGTAAGCAAGTTTATATGTTGTTATTTTGTTGATTTAAAATTATAATTAAACCTGTTTATTATTTTCATTATTTTATTTAATCCTGTAACAGTGTGAGTGTTTGGGAATTGTTTTAACAAAAACTTCCCAAGCAGTCACAGTGTGACAGTTTGTGACTCGTTGGGAACAAATTATTTTTGTTGGTTACGTACCTATTCAAAGACCGTACATCAAGAGGTAATCTTCTTCTTATGGTGCCTCTCCAACTAGTGAAGGTTGGTAGTCAGCTCCGCATACTTGGTCTTGTCCTTGGCAAGGCTAAAAAGTTCGGCGGCACTTGTTATTCCCGTCCACTCCCGAATGTTTCGCAACCAAGACTTTCTTCTGCGACCAGAGGCCGTATTACAAGCTCTTAAAACCTGTCAGGTTTATAAATTGCTGTAGTGACATCTCTTTCTTGCTATATAGCAAATAAAAGAGACAGATTGATAGCCAGTCAGAAAACTGCCTGGAAACAAGAGGTCATAATACGGCCCCGTCTTCTTTTTCCTGCAACTTTTCCCATCTTAATTAGTTGCAAGAACTCGTATCTATCGTGTCTAAAAATGTGCCGCAGATATGCAACTTTTCTCTGTTTGACGGTTTGCAAAAGCTTGCGTTTCTGTCTGACTCGTCGCAGAACTTCCGCATCGGTGACCTGAGTCCAGAATATAAACATCATGCGTCTGTATGCCCACATTTCGAAAGCTTCTATACGTTTCCTGAGATCTTCTTTAATAGTCCAAGCCTCACATCCGTATAGTAGTATAGGCCAGATGTAACACCGAAGAAGACGCACCCGAAGTGGGATTGTACGGTTTCTGTTGCAGAGGACCTTTCTCTTAGGTAATAATAACCACATTTACCAGGTATACCACCTACGGACACGTTCCACGTATGCGACCAGCTAGAGACGTTAGTTCTCCGCAAGCAGTACTCGTCCCCGTGCGAGGAGGCGTCGGTGCGCGCGCTGCAGGGGCTCGACAACCTGCGCAGGGACTTGCGGCTACTCACGCAGCTGCCGCTAGATGTCAGCGCCGTCTACGGTGAGTCAAGGCCAGAGGTAGGAAACTATTAATTCACTAGGTTAGGTTAGGTATACCACCTACTTTTCACATGTGTAACTTATGGGTGCTGTATAATGGACCCAATAATAACTTTGTCTACACCAAAATGTTATTTTGGACAACTTGTCGCTATTTCATTTATGAAATTTTTGAGTAGTTAACGTTTCGTATTCATATAAAACATGTTGGAAATTCATCTACTGCAGAGTCGCATACGACGATAAAAAGTATGACGGCAGAGAGTGTGGCATATTACACTTGCCGGCCAGTACTTCATTCATCATCAGCCGGCTCGTCATCGCATTCTCCAGCAAAATAATACAAATATAAATCGAATATGAGTGAATGTCCAAGCGCTCATACATTATTATTAAAGACCGGATTATATGCAAATGCATATTGCATATGCATTTCCATATTTAACTCCTTTTCATCGGTAGATGCATATTTTAGCAAAAAAAATTGAATACTTTACGCTCAATCTCGTTCATAGTTTAGATTTTGCGAATATTGAAATGCTTGAAACTCATAGATTGGCGTTGAATGAATCAATTCAGCTTTATGAAAAAAAATCGTCTTATAAACTTTTCGTTACCAGAGCAATTCCCAAGTAAACTCAAAGGTATTAGTAATTTATATTTTCGCAAATACGACTGTTATCGTTGAGTAATAAAAATTAGTTTTTTATTATTTCAAATTGCATATTTTGGCCTTTTTTATGGGATTTCGTGCATATTTTAGCTTTTTTTTATCTTGCATATTTTCATGCATATTTTGAACTTTTTATGTTGCATATAATCCGGTCTTTAATTATTATTAAGGCTATAACGAATAGTATTTTCACAAATCACGAATACGAATTGAATACGGTTGTAGAGCTCTTTAAAATAAAAAATATTTTTACTCACTTATGCTCTGAAATGTTATCATTCCATTTGAAAAAGGAATGCGGGGCGTTCAACATTTCCGTGGGGGTCTGGTTCATCACATTCTAAATTTGAAATTCAGTGCGGAAATGAAATTCAATACTTACTTCCCGCACTGAGTGCGGGAAGTAAGTGTTCCAAATTCAAATCGGTAGAACTTATCAGCTAGCATTCTTTTTATGAAACTTTATGGTTGCATGACCGGTCAGTAAACATGGCCACGCGAATCAATTTAAATATCACATTTTTACAAAGAAAATTGTATTTCCTCGCATTTCGTGAGTAAAGTATTATACAAACCTTGTACTGGAAGCTACTTGCATTGCCTCGAATGATTAAAGCCCTCGCCTGCGGCTCGGGCTTCAAACCATCCTCGACAATGCAATCGCTAGCTTCCCGTTCTCGGATGTAATGTACTATTACTCACTTATGCACTGAAATGTTATCATTCCATTTGAAAAAAGAATGCGGGGCGTTCAACATTTCCGTGGGGGTCTGGTTCATCACATTCTAAATTTGAAATTCAGTGCGGAAATGAAATTCAATACTTACTTCCCGCACTGAGTGCGGGAAGTAAGTGTTCCAAATTCAAATCGCTAGAACTTATCAGCTAGCATTCTTTTTATGAAACTTTATGGTTGCATGACCGGTCAATAAACATGGCCACGCGAACCAATTTAAATATCACATTTTTACAAAGAAAATTGTATTTCCTCGCATTTCGTGAGTAAAGTATTATACAAACCTTGTACTGGAAGCTACTTGAATTGCCTCGAATGATTAAAGCCCTCGCCTGCAGCTCGGGCTTCAAACCATCCTCGACAATGCAATCGCTAGCTTCCCGTTCTCGGATGTAATGTACTATTATTACACCAGGTGTATCGCCCGTATTCAGCTATTGCGAGCCCGTTCCCGCTATACCGCGCGCGGCCGGCAATAAGCCGTGGCGTCGTGGAAACGCGTCTCTCGTCAAAGAGATACAGAAGGAAGACGGCACGTGGGTTATACCCGAGTATACTCCTGTCAACAAGGCTGTTGTGGAGCTAGGTAAGTGCCTTAAATCAAACCAATGCAGATTGCCATACGCTTTGACTTATTTTACCTTTTTCTGTTTACGATTGTCATCTCATAAAAATGGTAAAAAAATGTGGACACGATATTAAGCATTTTTTTATTTAGGCCCTTTTATCGACCTATTCCGGTGTCTCCCTTTGTCCGCCACTGGAGGATATTGTGAAAAAAGTATTTTCTATACATTTCTTTCCGTTGGTGGACAAGCGATAGAGATCGTCCATACTTTATTTTCCGATGTCCAACAGTGGGGGACAAACAGTGGACGCAACGACGGGGATATGCTGTTTTATCAAGATTTTCATTTCTAATCATGTTTCTTTAATAAACAGTGACGATTGAACAATAATTTCTTATCCGGCTCGAAGGACCATGTCAAATAAAACTGTTGTAGTCTTTGATTTAAGTATATAAGGTCCTTCTTAAATAGTGCACATAATAATAAGGGGTCAATGTACTCATGCATACAAACAAATTTTACTACGGTACCAACATTGAAATCGCGAAAAAAAAATCAGCTGTTCCATAGAAAATTTAAAATCGAATAGATCAAAATGTATGGAACAGCTGATTTTTTTTCGCGATTTCAATGTTGGTACCATAGTAAAAGTTGTTTGTTTGCATGAGTACATTGACCCCTTATTATTATCTGCACTATTTAAGAAGGACCTTATATTTACAATTATAAGACTTACAGGGCAGTATTTTTACTACAATTTAGAATTTGCTGACGATATAATAATTATTGTCTCTAAAAATAAGATTAAGGGCCTGTTACACTAGTAACTACTAATAATTATAACATTTCTGACCAATTTTTAAATTAAATTAGAAGTTAGTAATCTATGAAAAAACCGTAAAAATATAACTCTCCATCACATCTCAAGTTTAACTCACAAATGGTCAAATCTTTTAGGTCATAGCGGTAAATGGCCAGGCGATATCGAAGCTTTTCGCTGCCTAAAAGCGGCGTTCAACCTCCAAATAGCGGAACGTCTGAACAAACAACATTCCATCCCCACCCAAGCATACCCCACACACATTGACATACTGAAAGACGGACTGGTGTTCCGGCTGGAGATCGCGCACCCGAAAGAGATAACGCTACTGAGGAAAGAGAAGGAGAATGGCGTCGCCAAGTTTAGGGAGACCGAGGAGAGTGTGAAGTTGCAGTGCGAGACCGTGCTGATGCCGCGGCTGAGAGGGGCGTTACATGGGTGAGTAGATTATGTTTTATGGAAACTATAAAGGCACTCTGTTTTAGTAATGTAGAAACTGGTAATTTCTAATAATGTGACTGTAGTATAAGACTTTGTTTGAATGTCGTACCGAGAGGTTTCAGAGTAGGTACGTTCAGCAATATAATAACATAAGCATATAACACACCAAAATAAAAATTAAAAATATCGGGCAAAAGTTCTTTTTACTATTTTTATACAAAAATAGGAAATTTTCAAATTCAGGTCGCATCAAAAACACCCAGTAGACGGCTCAACTGGCTGCCTGTTTAAACTATGGCTATCCTATCACCGTCGGCAGCCGCGTTCTTGCAATCATTTAAATGACGTTACACTAGATAAAATCACCAATTGATCACAGGTTGAATCAAAAACACCCGGCGTACGGTCCAACCTGCTCACTGCTGCCTGTTCAGACGCTGGCTATCCTACCACTTATTGCAATAATTGAAATGGCATATATAAAACCTTCAATTATAGTAATCATACCATGCAAATTGCATCAAAAACACCCGGCCCCGTCCTACCTGCTGCCTATTCAAACGCTGGCTATCTTGTCACTTGTTATCATCACCGCACTTCCCCACCACAGTGACGGAATAGTTGACGGCCGCCATTTTCTTTCAATCATGTATGACATTAGTATTATAAAATCATAAATTAAACCATGCAGGTTGCATCAAAAGCACTCGGCCTACGGTCCAACCTGCTGCCTATTCAAACGCTGGCTATCTTGCCATTTGTTATCGCCGCCACACTTCCCCGCCACAGTGGCGGAATTGTTGACGGCCGCCACGTTTTTGAAACCGCAGCCGTTGACGGCCGCCACGCTACCCACTGGCGGATTGTTCAGAGTGTGGCGGTTGCTTGCTGAAACCGACTGGGCGAATGATATGATCGTGTTGGACTTTAATGAAGATATGAAACGTGAGTTTTTATTGCTGTAGAACTTTTGCTGTTTTGATTGCTACTGTTTAATGTCATTATTTTATAAATTGTGCTGTATTTCTTAAATAGTTTCATGCTAACGCAGAGTCGAAGCACATCTAATACGTTTAATCTAAAGCAAATTCACCCTTATTATCAATAACGTAATGCTCAAATTTTCGGAGGAAAATTTTGTTGCGCGAGTTTCTGTCCGTGTGTAGTGAAGGGAAATTGGGTCGAGACGAGACAACACTGTATACAGTTACTGTCTGCAACCGAATGTATACAGTTTGCTCGTTTGCCATCCATGTGGTTGCGAACATAGGATAAAGATTCTTATTTCGCAACCAGTTGCGAATCGCAATTGAGAAAACGGCCGGAGGGATTTGAACAATTCGTTTATCTACAGGTGAAGAAATAACCGAGCTAGAATCTCAGTTCTCATCGCGCGAGGAGAAGTCTCCCCGCGTGCACATAGTGACGTCATACGACGGCGACCTTCCTAGCGTGTGGAGTACTAGCGACCCTAGCACGCAAGTACTAGCGCGCGCGCAGACTCTCGCTAGAAGTGCTCTCAACTATGTGCAAGAGGCGTTGCTTACTAGTATGAAGGATAATATTCTGGTAAGTCACTACTAATACTATCACTATACTACTAGGGTATGTTCTACCAAGAACTGGTAGAGAACTGGTATGAAAGAGTAGCCGAGAATATAGACTCCAACCATATGCTGGAGGTATTAGATAAAAAAAAACTACTAGGGTAAAATCAGCTGTTTCATACATTTTTATATTTTCGTTATTATTTTTTGTATAAAACAGCTGATTTTTTTCGCGATTTCAGAGTTGGTTCCATAGTAAAAGTTGTTTAGTTTGATAGTCCCTATCTACCATATTTGGCATTAGGGATTATTTTGTAACATGTTTTATACAGGCATCGAGTGAAGAAAACAAAAATATAATAAAATAGTATGCAATTAAAGAAAATATAACTAGAATGTAGTTTCGTTTCTTTTTAAAAACAAAACGAAATCTTCGAGTAAAATTTCCTATCTTCAATATTTAAGGTACTTTCCCTCCGTGTGGCAAAGTTTTGGGACACCCTGTATAGGGTTTATAATGTTTTCCAGGGTGCCTTCGTCCCGTCCCTCGCTGGTTACGACGTGATAATCCACTTGCACCCGCACCTAGTGCCGTACGCTTCGGAGCGTATCGATAGGTTTCCCGAACTGAAGGCGGTCGGCTACGTGGAAGATACTGAGGTCATACCCGTGGTGGAATTCAACCCGGTTGAACGGTACCTGGACGAGTTGAGGGTAAGTTACAATTTGCTAGCAACAAATACCTTTACTAGTAAAAAATCATTTGCGATAGCGATATTTATACATAAAAAATTGTGTGTTAAAATTTTACATTTCATACGCCGACGTAAGCCTTTGAAAGAGACCACAACAGTACATTCTTATGGTGTAACCCTCAACGAAGCCGAAGTCCACGCATTCCGCACATCATCAGGATTATTTTTGTTTTTTAGCCTATACCTGGGAAACCAGTAGCTACAAAGTTTTTGAAGACCAAAACCAAAACATTTTTTTCAAAACATTTATGAAATCTTATTTTATCTGTTATTTCATATTTTTTGTTCAAAGAAACATTATCAAATTTTAAATATTTCTTAACAAACAATGGCTTCAAAACGTCATCCATCACCTATCTCATGAGCACGCACATACACGCTGCCTCAACTCGGCCGCACGCAGCTGTGTAGCATACACTCGCAGGCGCGGTCTGTTGTACGCGTTACATTGCGTGGTAATGTATGCAATGCTTTTTTAACACCAAAAATTAAAATCGTTTCCCAGCAATAATTTTGAACAGAAATGGTCCTTATGATGGGCGCAATACGTACCACTCTGGTTCGTTGAGGGTCTTGTTACACCCGGTATAATTAAGAGTTGTTTTCAGCGTGCGTACGGCGAGTTCGCGTTGTTCTTCCACGACTCGTACGGCGGAGAGGTCGTCGCCGCGTTGTGGAAACCGGACGTTCACGCCTTCAGGGAATTTCAGGTACCGACTTTGACAACATTTCTTGTTATATTTTACGGCTTTATGACGTTACTGTTTCAATAACAGAGCCACTAAATGTTACTTCTGTAACATTATCTCAAAAATCGCAAACGATTTTATACTTTATTGTCTTACGTACAGAGTTCATTATCGAATGAAATGAAAACATAGTTTGATACATTATTAAGTCACGCTAACGTTAGTCTAACCGCCTCTCCAGTCTAGTGGTTCGCCCACCCGTATAAGACGCAAGGGTCCCGGGTTCGACTCCCAGGAGGGCGGTACATTTGTACTCAGTTTGGTTGGTGGTAGGGCTTATGTCAAGTCGACCTGGCTAACTACCACCACCTTACCAAAGTCTGACGCCATTACAACAATTTAAACATTGTTGTGTTCCGGCCGTTAGGGTAAGATAGCCAGTTTCTCAGTGATGAGGGTTCCGGGTGTAGTGCGCTTCCACTTTCGACCTTATCGTTACTTAACATCAGGTGAGGTGACCAAGCAATATCGCGTTGTGCATAATAAAACGCCTTTCAATAAGGGAAGACAGATAATTTAATTCCACTAGCTACGATCTTTACATCATCATCTTTAGCTGCATTCGTCCTGATGATTTCGTGTACTTTAAAAACCTTTTTCACCTCTCCATCACGAAAGGGGTGCTTTTGGCGCGTAAAAACTCGCAGCAAAGTCGATTTTTGCTGCGAGCGTGAGACAAAGTGCTTTTTTAATTTCTAACACCAACTTTTAAAATTATAAAGAAAAAACAAATAAAGTCACAAGGATGACACTTGTAAAATTGATATGTGAGAAAAGGATAGATAGAGTGCTTTATGGTGTCATACACGGATTAAAAAGTAAAAAAATAAAATGCACGGATATACCAAGGAGTTTTAAATAAGGATTGTTAAAAAAGAAGGTTGATAATTCGAAATAAAGAGTATTGTAGGTAATGAGGTCACACGTATGAAACAAATATGAAATAAGAAAAATGTATGAAATTTATTAACAAATTATATGTTTTATGATTATAAATAAATAAATAAGACGGAATATTAATGAATAAGAGAAAAATACAACGCAATGTAATCAAAACGACGGGAATCTACTTTACTGACTCTATGAATAACATTTTTCAGCATAGGTTTGATTGAATAATTTTTGTGATAAATTACAAAAATGAATGCGTCCAATTATGAAGATAGTTGTCTTACTCTAAAAGAGTAAAGTGAACAAGTTTCAAATGCTGAATTAAGCTTTTTTACCAGGAAAGTCACGTGAAAATTTTCTCGCTGGTCGAGGTGAAAAGTTGTATGTTTTACACGAGACCAAAATGTTGTTCTGCCTCGTGCCTTTAAATCACTCACTGTGCTCAGTAGTCTATAATTATTAGAATCACTCGCTACGCTCGTGATTCAATTCTAGACTACTTCGCTAGTTCGTGATTTAAAGTCGCCACTCGCAGCACAATTTGATTTTGGTCACTTGTATAACAAATAACTATTCCATTTTATTTCTATCTTTTTTAAACCTTTTTTTCTGTAACATAACTTCTTCATAACAAAAAACCCATCACTTCTGGACAACTAACGGAGATATTATTCCACAGTTAACAAACGCAAACGCGCTCGTTCCAGTCACCGTTAAAGGCGAGACTAAATACAAAGTGAACATCGACGCGTTAGTTCAAGACTTCAAGCTGATCGGCGACGGACTGGTGAAGGAAGTGGTCGTCAACTGGTGATAGTACCCTATTGTTAGTATCTGTATGACAGTGTAATATAAACCTTATTGTTGGTAGATTGTAGTTTCATTTTGGTATAATTAGGTTACATGTTTGGTGTTAATGCATGAGTAGAACCTTGGAATTGTTGCTAGATTTCTGCTTGTTTGGGCCTTTACAGAATATAAGAGGTATCTAATAATCTTAATTAAACATTTATTAATAAGAAAAGAAACTAATTTCCATAAACGAAATTGATTACAGCTATAGATTATCCTCTATATACATATATCAGTACGTTTGTGCAATTTGATCTCGATATAATTTATAAAACAGAATGAAACAAAAAAAGACAATCCCTTGAATAAATATCCATTTAAATATACACTCTATTTTAAGTACTATTTTTAGAACATTTAATTAAACTTTAGGCCTTCACGAAGTATGGTAGATAGTCTAAAGGCGCTGGGTAGTCTTCAGCCAATCCCCGTCCCGTATTCTATTAGAGTACGTTTTTTCAATTTGTATTTGATTTAGTTTATAAAACAGAATGAAACAAAAAAGACAATCATTTGAATAAATATCTATTTATGTGTTTTAAGTACATTAGATTAAACTTTAGGCCTTCACGAAGTATGGCAGATAGTCTAAAGGCGCCGGGTAGTCCCGCAGCCAATCCCCGCCCCGTATTTTATTAGAGGCGTCTCCTTGCGCGAGCCACTCCCCTTCAGGCAGGTAGACATCTCGAGTTCGCGCGCCGCGCTCTACCACGGGCGCTACTATGATGTTCTCGCCGAGCATGTATTCTGGGGAAGGGAAATTTGAAGATAAAGTATGTCTCAAAAGTCAGTTTACATGGGTAATTTTAATACCCACCTACCCCAAACACCCTACCGATATCCATCTAAATAAAATTGAGTAAAGCTATGTTTACAATTAGAATTTTGACAGCACCAACAGGGTTACCAGTATAAGTTTTTATAAATAATTTAATAATATCTCATGTAAACTGACTTTTTAGACAGACTCTACCATTAGGAGCCTTAAGGTGATTAGTTCCCTCAAGTGGCGCTCTTAATTAAATTTATTGCTCGCTAAGTATAATGTGTCCAAAAATTTAAATGTTAAGATTGAAGCTAGGTTCTATTGTTTATTTACAAACCATAACCTCTGTAAAATTTAGTTCGTTGTAGTAGTAGTAGGCAAAAAAGCTTTGGCAGTTCCAATTATTTTTAAATCAAAATGAAGTCTCTTTCAGTAAAATTACATATCTTCAATATTTAAGATACTTTCCCTCCGTGTGGCAAAGTTTTGGGACACCCTGTATATATGTTATGTTAGTTTTAGCTGGCTAAAACTAGATTTAGCCGCACTTCGGGTATTAGCCGTAACATTATATAAAACAAATATAACAATGTTGTCTCGTCGTGTGGCCTCACCTCGTGGGGCAGGTGCTGCGCGGCTATTTGTGGGCGCCATTTGTGGTCATCTTTCGTCATACGAACTATGGTATACCATAGCTTAAGAGTTAGTGGAAATAAGTGAAAAAGACGGGATTATATTGTCGAATACTCACGGTCGACATACTCACGGTAAACGAGGAGATCTGCAGGAGCACTAAAGTAACCGACATGGCTCGAAGGATTGCTCAGCTGAAGTGGCAGTGGGCGGGACACATAGCGAGAAGCACCGATGTTGGTTGGGGCGGGGCGGTTCTGGAATGGCGACCGCGCACCGGACGTCGCTCCGTGGGTAGGGCCCCGACAAGGGGAACCGACGTCAGGGGGAAGGTTGCGGGAAGCCAGTGGATGCAGGCAGCGCAGGACCGATCGTCGTGGAGATCCTTGGGGGATACCCTGCAGTGGGTGTCGTGTGGCTGATATGATGATGATGATGATACTCACGGTCCCATATGTCGTAGGTAGTTGTGTCGTTGGGCGCAGCCCACCACACGGGCGGGTTGACAGGCGCGCCGGTTTCCACTGCCGACTTGCACGCCGCTATTATCTGTGGCGCGTACTGCGCGTGGAGCTCTACGAACTTCTTGCTTATCGCGATTGTCTGTGGAATGGAAAAAAAACAGGTTTTGATTGTTTCGTTTTGATAAGTGGAACTGTCGACAATATCTTATCGTGGTGCCTAAAAAGAGGCAGAAAGAAGTTTCAATTCCTCACAAATTGAGGCGTTTGGCTTAAGGAGTTTAGGAGTTGTAGTTAAGATTATGATGACTATTTTAAGATTTTGCCTTTAGGAGTTACAGTTATAATTATGACTATTATGAGATTTTGCTTTAGAGAGTTTAGGAGTTACAGTTACGATTATGACTATTATCACACCTCGAACACTCCGTACAACCGCGCCATTATAATCAGATGACGTTAGATGATGTTTTACACGTGCAACTGTGTGTGTAAGTCTAGGGCTACCGTGCAGTTTGTACTGTATGAGCGGCGCGGCGTTCAATTTATAATTCGAACTTTTTGGTAAATTCAGTTACTAACGCATTGCTTTGAATATCAAAATAAGTTGAGAGTTGACAAACACGACTAAACGAGCATACGATTCGGCATACGAACTCGCGGGGTGAGGTGAGGTAATTGATTCTGGGGCGGGGCGGAGAGTGTCCTTTCTTTACGGTAGGACCACACCCCGGGCACTCCATACAAGCGCTGCGTTTCAACTACCTATTACACAGACGCTACACAGTGACGTTTTTGAACACGCGCAACTGATGTGTGCGTGAAGTCTAGGGCTATTGAATGAGTACACGATTCGGCACACGAACTCGCGCGGTGGAGTGAGGTAATTGATTCTGGGGCGGGGCGGAGAGTTTCCTTTCTGTACGGTAGTACTTATATCTATTCTGTGCTATTATTTAGAATAGGTTATGAGATTCTGCAGTTATTTTTTTTGGAGTATAATATTACCTCATTGTCAAAGTCCCACGGCACATAAGAGAACTGCAGACTTGGCATGAACGTGTTAGCCTGCAGCCACCTGATGAACAGCTCCTTAGAAGGAGGCTCATCGTACCCATTCCCACCGATCATATCGGGGAGTACGAGCGGGTACCCGTTGATGTTCATCTGTAGGAGGGTAGTGATCAGAGTTGGTAGACCATTCTCGAAGGTCCAGTACGTGTCCTTGTCAATCATGCGCACGAAGATCGGGAGGTCTTGGGTCCTGCGGAAAAGAAAGTTTTTGTTATGACGGGGTCTCACTCCACGCTTAAACTTTTATATTAGCGTACTGCTCGCGGCTCACTCAGTCGACCCAGCGCACGAGGGATGTCGGTCGTGTGTCGGTTGAGACAAAGTTACGCGACAGAAAGAGTGTTTATAATAATAGGCACGCAGCGCTGTGCAATTTGAAACTGTAAGAGTAGATTAGATACTCTTGCTGCATGGTACAATCTTATTACCTATAACCAATATTTATTATAATCTTTATATCATGGTACAATCTTATTACCTATAACCAATATTTATTACAGAAAAACGTTACGGCGCTTTACATGGAGGGGAAGGGGGTTATAAATCTCCAAAAAATGCGTTACGTAATACTTGAATGTGATCTTGCCTATTAACACTAAAAAACAGCCGCGCAGCGCGATTTTTGGTCAGTTTTTCACTAATCTAGTAATAATCCCAGTTATAGTAAAAAAAAAATCGGCCGCGCAGCGAGATTTCTGTCTTGTCAGATGGTAACAATAGGTACGGTTGACTTTCGCTTGCGCCACCCGGAGACTTCGATGTCAAACCCGTAGCCCGGACATCCACTACTCAAACCCGGAGACTCCGGGTCAAACCCGGAGAGGTGGCAGCCCTAAAAAAACATATAAGTACCTACCTAAACTAGGTTTTTCGTTTTTCGACCTATGTTGGGAGAAAGTTGTTTAGTTTAAGCAACACTTCACATGTTTCAGCATCATCATTTGGTTCTAAATGTTTTAAAAAATGAGATTCTCACCTGTAGCCCGCCCTCACTTCCACCATGGGTCCGAACTGCGCGACTGCCCTCACGTAGTCGGCAGTTATCACGCCAGGCTGATCCCGAACGTTGCCTTGTAGGACTGGGATCTGTTTCAATCAGTATGGGTTAATAAGAAGCCTATACTTACTTTAATTGCAAAAGTGCGGTTTTTAACTATATTTTTGTAATTCAAAAGCGTTTTGAAAATCTCAGAAAAGTTTGGTAGTTTATGGTATTTTCTTGTGGTCCCTCTAGGTTTATCTCTTCCACAGACCATACAACAAGTATGTGATCTCTTGCTGATCACATAGTATGAAGTTGTTAGATTGTAACAAGTAGGTAGGAGAAGTTTGACACCCTATAGGGGCACAACAAGCTTTTTTATCCTGCCACGAAACAAAAAATAAAGAATAGTTATTTGTTATACAAGTGACCAAAATCAAATTGTGCTGCGAGTGGCGAATTTAAATCACGAACTAGCGAAGTAGTCTAGAATTCAATCACGAGCGTAGCGAGTGATTCTAATATAGACTACTGAGCACAGTGAGTGATTTAAAGGCACGAGGCAGAACAACATTTTGGTCTCGTGTAAAACATACAACTTTTCACCTCGACCAGCGAGAAAATTTTCACGTGACTTTCCTGGTAAAAAAGCTTAATTCAGCATTAGAAACTTGTTCACTTAACTCTTTTGGAGTTAGACAACTATCTTCATCGTTGGACGCATTCATTTTTGTAATTTATCACAAAAATAATTCAATCAAACCTATGCTGAAAAATTTTATTCATAGAGTCAGTAAAGTAGATTCCCTAAAGCACCCTTTTCGTGCTGGAGAGGTGAAAATAACATTTATTTGAGACACAAAATAAATACAAAAATAAAAACAAGCTTTGTTAGACACATTGTCTCAAAACGGTCTCGACTCAGCATAATGCATGGTCTGCGACCAGCGCTGGTCTTTCGTCGGGACCGGTTTATTGAGGCTACGATGATGACAAAGTCAGTGCTGGATTTGTCAATAGGCCGAATAGACCGCGGCCTGCACATGTGGTTACAAAGATATTGATATCTTTCAAGAAACCACCTACTTGTGTAGAATTAAAAAAAAAATAAGCGGGGAAGAGTTAAAATTATGTATGGCTTTCAAAAGAAATTTAAGTCATAAATCTGTTGACATTTGGCTATGCTGAGCTAATAACTTTGCCGACCACATCACTGACACTAAATGGTGTGAGTTGAAAAAGGGGCGGCTGGTACTACTCGGCCTAGGGCGGCCAACACTGTAAATCCGGTACTGCACAAAGTATACATATAAATAACACGAGAAAATAAAACCTACTTAAGAAATACGATGCCTTTGCCTTGCCAAATTGGGTTTAAACGTGTTATGAAAACAGCTGAATTTAAACGCGTTATACATCATAGTGAAAACATTACTTATAAATCAAAGAGCATTTGATCCTCACCTGTGGAGACCAACTGGTCTCTCCAGCGTCGAACTTGAAGCTGTCCAATCCGGTGTCGTCTTTGAGCTTCTGCAGCCGGTCGACGTACCACTGGCGCGCCTCGGGCTTCGTGAAGTCTATATAGGCCGTTGTCGTCTCGTTGTCGTTCCACCAGCTCGTCTCCACTGACCCGTATTCTGAAGACACGAGGTAGCTGGAAGGGTAGAAAATTGTTAGTGGCGAACCGAGCATATGGATGATCGATTCACGGCGATTCAAAATCTGAAGATAGTGTTTGTGGTGCCGTCGTTGTTTCTATATATTCGTAACACAAGTGCTTTAGCTACTTTCAAATCGGAGCAATGTATATGATGTCAATCACTGATCGGTGCAATGGAGAGAGCCATGCTCGGCGTTTCCCGACGTGATCGAATCAGAAATGAGGAGATCCGCAGGAGAACTAAACTAACCGACATCGCTCGAAGGATTGCTCAGCTGAAGTGGCAATGGGCGGGACACACAGCGAGAAGAACCGATGGCCGTTGGGGCGGGAAGGTTCTTGAATGGCGACCGCGCACCAGACGACGTTCCGTAGGTGGACCGACAATCTGGTGCTTGTCGCGGTGCGCCGCTGGATGCGGGCAGCGCAGGACCGATCGTCGTGGAGATCCTTGGGGGAGACCTATACCCAGCAGTGGGTGTCGTGCGGCTGATATGATGATGATGATGTGATGTGATGTCGATAAAAAAAAAACTCACCCTTTGTTCTTAGCGTCCGTATACCACGGTTCACATCCTTTATTGATAAAGGGATGAGTCCAAATCGTCACTCTAAAACCTTTCTCCTTCAATTTCGCAACCGTATTCTTCATATTGGGGAACCTATCCACATCGATTGTTTGAGCTCCATAGCATGTCTCCCAGAGATCGTCGATCTCCAACTGGCTGTTGGGGAAGCCATGTTTGTTGACGTCATCCGCGAACTGCAGCACAATGTCGTGATCTATATTCCGTTTGTACTTCGCCCATGTTGACCAAATGGGGTATTTGATCATAGTCTCATCAGGAATACCTGTTGGCTTTTCCAAATACTTCTCGACTGCGTACTCGTGAGCTTTCCTTGCGTCGTCGAATATTCCGATGGCATAGATTAAGTCGTTTCGGTCCCTTTTGCTCGAATATGGAGCTTTGATCTGTGCCTTGAAGCACGCTGCGTTTTTGTCCCTGTTGTTTTGGTCAACGAAGAGCGGGACTTTTTTGTCGAAGTAGTAAAAGACCCCGGAAGAGCTCAGCCAGTAAGGCTCAGCCACACCGCAGTTGTCTGCCTCTTTGGTGACGTACGAGTAGTCGGGAAGGACGAGTCGCTCTATAGGCCAATACTGGCGTTTCTGTTGAGGGCCACCGTACCAGTTTTTGGACCCTGAAATAAATCCTAACTAATATTATAAATGCGGAAGTGAGTTTGCTTGTTTTTGACTACTTAAGAGTACAGAAAAAAACAGGTCCAATAAATTAAGAGATGATATTTGAGATGATTTTGTAAGAACACAAAAAAATCTTAGGTAGGCCTGAAGTTTGAATATCTATTCCAGTGGGAAAATATTTGTTTTTTTTTGCTGTTAGGCTGGTTTATACGGGGTTAGTGACTAGACCCAGCGACTCGGAATTTGGGACCCAGTAACTGGGTACATGTAGACAGGATTGGCAGTAAATCATACTGTGCCCGAAAATAGAACGGGTGGTTAGGCTAGTCAGCTGGACTGCCTTACGGACTGCCTTAGGTATTAGGGCGGTTCAGTCTCGCAAGGATTCCTGGTCAGCATTCGTCAACAATATAATACAATACCTAGATTAACACAGTCTTCCAGCTTGACGTTCTTAGGCGCTTCCCAGGTGACGGTGATGAGTTGCCCCCTCCTTTCAGCCACCTTCTCGGAGCTGATCCTGACGGAGGTGTCGTTGGCGAACTGGATCACCGCGTCACCGTCCTGGACGACGTCCTTGGCGGCGCCGGCGTGGCGGCCGATCACAGTTATCACCTCGGATATGCCTTCTGGAATAGAGATATGGAAAGTCTGTTGAGAGATATTTGTCAAGGAATTTAGTCATTTAGGTCGTTGGCGGCGCCGGCGTGGCGGCCGATCACGGTTATGCCTTCTGGAATAGAGATATGGAAAGTCTGTTGAGAGATATTTGTCGAGGAATTTAGTCATTTAGGTCCTTGGCGGCCCTGGCGTGGCGGCCGATCACGGTTATCACCTCGGATATGCCTTATGGAATGGAGATATGGAATGTCAGATGAGTGAGATATTTGTCGACGAATTTTGTAATTTACAGAAAGAACCCCGATTGATAGCTCTATGCCTTGGACGAATTAACCTTCGTCCAAGCTCTATGCATTAAACTATAACTGTCTTTTAATTCGGGATTATGTTTTCAACAACTAATCTAGTGACAAGCTCACACGCACGATAGCTTTCGTAGACTTATCGTTTTTAGGTACTCTGTTAACTATAGCAATTCATAAACCTGCCAAGTTTGCCGCTGTGAATGTTTATGCAAGTAATACTGTCAGTCGACATACAAAGAACAATATTCTTCTACTTACTTCTCTCGAGAACTATGTTGAGTCCCCCGATGGGATTATCCTGCAGCTTCAGTTTGACGTCGGTAGCGTCCAGAAGGCTTATGTCCACAGCTTGCGCGCCCGCACACAGCGCCAGTATTACTAGAAGTATAGAAAAAATACATTTATTGGGAAAAGTATGCCGCGTGAAAAATAAGGAAAGTGGTTTTGGAAAACTATGATTATCAGTCTGATCATCAACAATTTTTAATGACCCCACTGTTGGGGCAAAGGCCTTTCTTGAGGGTGGATAAGGAGAATGGGCCATGACCCACCACGCGGGCCCGGGCCTGATGATACTGCCTTCCGAACCACGGAGGATCTCAGATATTAAGTTTTTAGTCACCCATCCAATAACCGATCCTTCCGAAAGTTGCTTAACCTCCGCAATTGCTGGGCCAGGCTCTAAACCACTGCGCCATCGAGCTCCTTAATAGGAAAACTATAGTATTTTATAACTTTTTGATATTATTACGATTTATTAAAACTGTATTATTTCTCTACTAATGTCAACTACTTACACTAATTTAATTCATGATATTATGAAAACCAAACTCATGATATGGGCACATGGGCATACACATATAAGTGTAATTTTCTGAAAATCCCCATTTTTCTTCTTACATTAACTTAGATAAATACTTCCTAGAAAATAAAAACTAGTTTAAGTAGGAAGGTTTTGCGTGTAATGACGTTTTTTACACCGTTTTATTCTAATTGCTCCTCGTGAACAATCGATGTAATCATAGGTTGCGGCGATTGTCCTGGCTCGTCATTTGACGAGCTGGTTTTTATAGATTTGTATGTTCTATCAATGAGTCTTAAAAGGTAATGGAATATAAAAACCAGCCAAGTGCGAGTCGGACTCTGGGAAAAAGCCATTCTTAAATATTTATTTTATTCTGTTTTTAATAATTTGTTGTTATAACGGCAACAGAAATACATCATCTGTGACAACGGTTTAGCTATCACGGTTCATGGCATAGCTACAGTCTGGTGACAGACAGAAAGTGGAGTGTTAGTAATAGGGTCCTGTTTTTTGCCCTTTGGCATGGACGAAAAATATATTTTTTCGTCCATGCCTTTGGGTACGGAATCCTTAAAATGGTGGTTAAACTATTGTACCTAATTACTATTGTAAATTTTGTAGATTATAGTAGTAGTAGCTTGGACGAATTGGTAGCCTGTTATAAATCAAGATAAAGAGAATAACTATAATTCAACTAAGGGTAATTTGGCAATTAGTTAAATTCTGGCAGGGGCACATAATTTGTGTGATCAAAAATTCAGTAGAATTGATAACCTCCTCCTTTTTTTAAGTCGGTTAAAAACAAGCGTAATCTAAAGTCATGGATGTTGATATGTTTATTCAGGTACGTATTATATCTGTTTTCTTAAATTACCGCACTAGAAATCTAGCTCTGCTTAGTTTGGATTGGACTATAGGACTGTGGTATATTGTTCGTTTTTTTATTTTATCTCAGGTGGAAGAGTTTTAAGTTTAATATTATAATATTTTTTTTACATAAGTAAAATAAATAATTTAGCGTCAAGTGTGTCACCGTGAATCACAATCCCGCAGGACACTTTTACACAAACTTTAAACTAAGTCATTTTGCGATGTTTATTTAAGTACCTACTAGCGGCCGCCCGCGGTTTCACCCGCGTGGTTCCCGTTCCCGTGGGAATATCGGGATAAAAAGTATCCTATGTTTTTCCTCTAGGCTATCTAATAACTGTGTACCAAATTCCAACCAAATCCGTTCAGTAGTTTTTGCGTGATTGAGGAACAAACATCTAAACATCCAAACCCACAAACTTTCACATTTTTAATATTATAGTAGGAAGTAGGATTAAAGTTTATAACTTATTAATTTGTAACTGGGTATTGATGTAGTACTCACGAGCTAATGGCACCTCCATCGCGCCGGCTGGTCGTGTACTGGCAGCTCAGGACCAGGAGGTCTTATTATGTGTTTACGCCACTACTTGTTATTATCACACGTCTTTAATTGTAACGATCCGCTAAAGGACCGTGCTCACCGGTCATTGATAACGAAAGTACCTAATAATTACGTTCACAACAACACATCCCTACTAATATTATAAATGCAAAAGTCCGTTTGTTTATTTGTTTGTTACGCCTTCACGTCTTAACTACTGAACCGATCATCATGAAATTTTGCATGCACGTTGTCAGGAGTACAGAAAAGGATATAGGGTATCTTTCATCCCGAAAAAAAGTATTGTTCCCGAGGGATAGCAAAAAATATTTTCACGCAGACGAAGTCGCGGGCGGCCGCTAGTAAATTGATAATACTTAGACCTAACTGAAGAACAGTTTCAAATATTTTTTCTTTCACCTTCCCGTTCTCATTAATCATTATTCAACCCATTGGCAGTTAGATAACCGACTTAGGTACTTATGATTTACAGACAGTTATTTATGTTGTTTTGTCCCAATGTTTCGTCCCGTAACTCGCGTAAATAGAGTGCGTTGTTTTTTTTACCCGACTGCAAAGAAAGGGTTATGTTTTTCGCTTTGTGTGTTTGTATGTAATATTCTTTATTACCTCATATCTTTCAAACGGCTGAATGGATTTCTGTAACTAAGATATCGTTAGATTTGTCTTGTCAGCCCAAGTGTTCTTAAGAAGGTGGCGTTATAAAAAAACAACATGGCGGCTGTACGGTACTAATATACGTAGTGGAAAAAAATTTTTTTTTAGAATACTGCAATATGGGTGTCAAATTAAAGGGCGTATTGTAAGGATTTCAAAAAGGTAAATCATGACCGTAATATATAATAACTAAAAAGATATAAATAAAAAAATAAATTACAAAAATTAAAAAACCCGCCTGCATAAAAAGACAAGTCCACTGAAAAGATGGAAACAAGATTAAATATTAAAGGCAACATAATAACATGCAGTCGGAGGCATATAATTCAAATCGTTCATAACGTCACTTTCTTAATGCATGCCTCCGACTGCATGTTATTATGTTGCCTTTAATATTTAATCTTGTTTCCATCTTTTCAGTGGACTTGTCTTTTTATGCAGGTGGGTTTTTTAATTTCTATAATTTATTTTTTTGTTTAAAAGAAGTACCTACGCAATAGGTAGAATGCCTGGTGTAGTGCGTTTCCACCTTATCGTCACTTAAGTAACATCAAGTGAAGTGAAGGCCGAGTACTATCCCGTTATGCTTAAAAAAAAGCTTCATATAGGTAATATCAAACATGAGGTGTGCATTCTCCTTTAAATGGACGTCACTACGCGTCGTAAACAATGGCCGACAAAAAAGCGGCGCTCGACTCCCGCGCATCTTACCTAGACATGACACCGATAACCCAGTGCTGACACATTCAAACTACAGTGGCCATTAAAAAATGTACGGAGCCGAAACGGGGACACTCACTGTAGGGTTGGTTCACAAATTTAAAGTCGCACAACGAGCTATGGAAAAGGCTATGCTCGGAGTTTCTCTGAGAGATCGGGTCCGGAACGAGGTGATCCGACAGAGAACTAAAGTCATCGACATAGCCCACCGGATTAGGAAGCTGAAGTGGCAGTGGGCCGGCCATATTAGCCGTAGAGCCGATGGCCGCTGGGGCAGACGAGTTCTTGAGTGAAGACCGCGTATCGGCAAACGTAGTATGAGACGCCCTCAGACCGAAGGTAGCTGGCAAAAGCTGGTTGATGAGAGTAGCGGTAGCGCGGATCGTGCTCGGTGGCGTGCACTCGGAGAGGCCTATGTCTAGCAGTGAACGATGATAATGATGAGGATGATTTCAAAATGTGAAAAGATCGGACAAAAAGATAATTTAGCCAATTTCTTTTTAATCGAGGGAATTTACGTAACTGCTGTTTTTTTATTTATTTATATGAAAATGGGAATTCAGAGCTAAATAAAATCCTGAAGAAAATAGCTGCAAAAATTTAGACATATCCAGTCAAAACATGGACGGCTGGTATCCCTACTTATTCACCACATGATAATATTATTTACACATAGAAACCTAATATTATAATTTAGCTCAAGTGCCAATTGCACATCAAGAGCACATCAACTTGCCTGGACCTCCACGCACGGTGTTTATTTCAGAATATTTGACAAGTAAAACAAGACATATATTTTATTTGGCGCGAGAACACGTGAAAAATAAAAAACTAGTTGCGACTTGGACGTCATTTGGCAGAGTGTACGTGAAAAAGGAAGACGGCTCTATACCTATTCGTGTCAATGAAGAATCTGATCTTGCCAAATTAGTCATCTGACTAGGATTTGTAATGCCCAATACTTTGTTTTTATTTTTTCTTTTCTTTTTCTTAATTGTAGAGATTATTCATTTTTTTACTTTTTGTTTATACTTAGTTAAAAGGCTGAATTGTATGATGATGAACTCATCGTTTAATTTCGCTTGCATGTCAAATATGTTAATATATATTTTTTTTTCTTTTTATATACCGAATTGCAGTACACTGCAATATGACTAGCTTCAATACGTTATTGCAGAGAACCCAAGTACCTTGGGATGTAATAGTGTTGTCTGAGTGCTGGTTGTCGTCTAACAGTAATACTAATATCCCCTATCTGGAAAACTATGTACACGCGTCAACGACTATTAATAGAACTCAAAATGAAGGTGTCGTGTTTTATTATCACAAAGAACTTAATGCATCCATAGAAGAGCCTGAAATAAATGATGCTAATTGCCTTGTGCTTAAATTAAACACGCAAATCTGTGTAATAGGTATTTACCGTCCCCCAGGTCAGCAATACACCAACAACTTTATATCTTCCCTTGACTCATTGCTTTCAAAACTTAGTCAATTTAATAACATCATCCTGTGCGGAGATATAAACATTGACATTGTAGCCAACTCCCCTGACCGGCGATCCTTTGATTATCTGAACATGTTGGCAAGTCATTGCTTACTCTCAGGTCACAACGTGCCTACCCATGGTCTTACTTGCCTCGATCACATAATGATTAAAACCAAGACAGCGGCTACGTGTGTCGTAATTGAGGCTTCGGTTACTGACCATGACTCGACCGCAGTAAGTCTTGAACTGGGTTCGTGGAAGGCATCCATTCAACATATGGGTCATCGCATTGACTTCAAACGCCTTGATGTGTGTATGGGATCCCTAAATTTTACTAATATACTTGACTGCCAGGATGTTAATTTGGCTACGGATAAGTTAATAACTATTTTATCTTCGGCCATAATGCAAAATTCATCTTTAAACAAAGCACCGAAGAGAAAGGCGATAGCAAAGCCATGGGTGACAACCGGGCTTTTGCGCTGCATGAAAAACAGGGATAATCTTTATAAGAAGTTAAAAAAGAACCCTAACAATGAAACACTAAAGGTAACCTATAAGCGTTACAGAAATTACTGTAGCACTATTTTAAAAAAAGCTAAAAGATTATTTGAAAAACAACAAATTGAAAATGCACGTTATGATAAAAGGAAGCTATGGAAAGTAATTAGTAACATAAGCGGATCTCGGCAGGTAGCTGACCATGCTGCATCTCTCATGTCGAATAGGCACCCCCAGGAGTGTGTAAATGGCATAAACAGCTACTTTGCTAGCATTGGAGAACGACTAGCTGGGAACATATCTAGAAACAGTAGTAGAAACACACATAATTGTAATCTTGACTCGTTCAACTCACCACTAGATTCTTTTGTAATGGCTCCTGTTAGTGAGGACGAAGTCTTTTGCGTTATCTCAGGTCTTAAAAGTGAATGTGCGGTGGGAATCGATTTAATATCTGCCAAGGTTGTTAAACGTTATGCAATTATACTTACCCCCGTCATTACGCATATTTGTAACCTCGCTATAAATTCTGGAGTTTTCCCGTCCGCTTTCAAGGTGGCACTCATTAAACCAATACATAAATCAGGTAAAACAGATTGTGTCGACAATTTTAGGCCTATTTCTATCTTACCAACTTTGTCAAAAATTTTGGAACGCCTCATGAACCAGCATTTAAATTCATTCTTGGAGACAAAAAAGTTGATTTCACCATCGCAGTATGGTTTTCGACGTGGAAAATCAACCAGTGATGCTGCTCATGAGCTAGTTGACTCCATCGTGGAAAAGTTGGATGAAAGAAAGAAATGCATAACGATATTCCTTGACCTTGCAAAGGCTTTCGACACGGTCTCGATCCCGCTCCTCCTGACTAAACTAGAGAAAATAGGTGTCAGAGGCCTACCATTGAAATTATTTGAGAGCTACTTGAAAGAAAGAAAGCAGAGGGTTAAGATCACCCACTGGACGAGTGATGAAACTAATGTATCATACGGTGTGCCGCAGGGTAGTATACTCGGGCCTACATTATTCCTAATATATATTAATGACTTGTGCAGGCTCCAACTTTGCGGGGGTAAAGTTGTTGCATTTGCCGACGATACTGCTCTCTTTTTCAGTGGAGATAATTGGGCTGATGTTTTTGGTAGTGCTCAGAACGGGTTTACCGCAGTAAGTGAATGGCTAAAAGAAAACGTGTTAACACTAAATGTCAGTAAGACAAAATATATAGCATTCGCTTTAAGGAATAACCAGCCACCCCCATCTGATTTTCGTATAATCGACCACAAATGTTCGCTTGATGCGCCCTTATGTTCCTGTCCTAGTGTGCAAAGAACTGACAACATCAGGTACCTGGGTATCATAATTGATCAAACACTTTCCTTTAAACCCCACATTGACGCATTGGTACCCAGGTTACGTAAACTAATCTACGTCTTTAGGTCGCTCAGACACGTGGCTGACCGTCAAGTCATTAAGATGGTATACTACGCCCTTTGTCAGTCTCTCGTGGAGTATTGTATTACTATTTGGGGAGGTGCTGCCAAATCCCATCTTATTGAGGCAGAGAGGGCGCAGAGAGCTATACTCAAAGTTGCAGCAGGTCTCCCTTTTCAACATCCTACTGATGACCTTTATAGCAGCTGGGACCTTCTGTCTGTCAGGTGAACGTTCGTGCTCCACACGATTCTCAGGCAGCAATCTCTTTTGTCTTATGATCCTGAGTTACCTAAACACAAAAGAAGGAAACACGCAATATGTGTGACACGTTCATTTAATACGGCCACCTCTCACAATTTCTTCTGTTTCTTGGGATCACACCTCTATAATAAACTTAATAAAATTTTGAATATTTATCCGCTTACTAAGTCTTCCTGCAAATGTGCAGTTTCGAAATATCTTAAAACTCTAAATTACGAATCTACAGAGAATCTGCTTCAAACTCTGCGCTAGGATCCTTTTTGTCACCATTGTGTTTATGTTTTTGTACCTATATATATATACTAGTGTTTCGCCCTGGTGCGCGGGCTGCTGAAGCAGCCCGCGGGCATCGCCCTGTTGGGCTGTTAGTAACTTTGGAGAGTCGGACTGCGAATTGTGAAATAGGCATATTTCCGTCCTGTCAAATCACATTGCAATTTCTCTGCAATTTGCAGTGGTGATGCACTGTGAAAACTAAATGCTCTATTCTTTTTTCTAAAAACTTTGCTGGCTTATATGAAAATCATAGAGAAACTAATATAGTTACTACGTGAAAGATCTAATTAAAGCTAAAAATCCCCGGGTGCGGCTCGCCTGCCATCAACCACAAAAACTGCACCTGGCAACTTACAACACGCGCAAACTGAGATAAGACACAAAGTCAACCGATTATTAACAAGTTACACTCGGACATCATTGGGTTATCTGAAGTCCGAAGTGAGAGGGAGAGGACTCGATAATCTTCAAATCCGGTAACTTGCTATACAACCGGGAGGGCGACCTACAGTCCCTAGGTGATGTCGGACTTTATGGAGAAGGAGAAACTCTTTATGATGAAGTCCTTCTTCAGGAAGCCTGAAAGCCGGAAGTGGACCTGGATCAGTCCAGACGGAGATTTTATCATGTCGTTGAAAAAGCAAATTTTCAATTATGTCACTGCGATCACCGATTGGTACGTGGCACATTGAATATCAACGTAAAACTGGAAAGATCTCAACTGATACAATCCACGCTCCGACCATTACCGGCTCATATCTAAAACCCCGAAAGCTTTCAACTTTAACTTCAGAACCGCTTCGAACCCCTTGAGAACAACATAGATGTGGACAATCTAAACAACATGGTGCTTGATACTGTCCGTACGGTAGGGTTCTATATCTTTAAGACCCACCGTCCCAAGCTAAAGAAACTCTCCAGCCAAATTCTCGTACTCATGGATCAGAGTCGTGACATGAGGCTCTAGAGCTCAGCGGATGATCATCGTTATCGGCCGCTTAATAGGCAGATACTAAGATTTGACGAGTGACCTACTTCAATTTAATAGGAATCGTAAGAGACTATCAAGAGGAATAAAGTTTCCAAAAGTTTCGCGAGAGATCCGTTTATTGTGCAAAGATGATAAAGCTGAAAACTGCAAACTGACAACGGACGGATCATTTCATCGAAGCCTGAAATTCTGAGGGAGATCGATAGTTTCTATAGGCAGTTATATTCCACGCAGACAACTGTTGAAAGCAAGGCTAAAGACCATAGAGCCAAACTTACCCGACACTACACCGAAGATATCCCGAACGTCAGCCTGTACGAGATAATGATGGCTCTCAAGCAGCTGAAAAAAGAAGGCAGTGCGGGTGACGACGAAATTACTACAGAACTTCTGAGAGCGGGCGGTAAGCCGATATTTAAAGTCCTCAAGAAGCTTTTCAATAGCGTCATCGTCAAGGGCAGAACGTCGAAGGCATGGAATATAAGTAAGGTGATTTTCTTCTTCATTTTGTTGTTCATTGTCGTTAAGTTGTTTTCGAGAGTCCTTACGAATTGCCTCGTTCGCAGGTTTGACGACTTCCAACCTCTACATCCATATGCTGCGGATGGTTATACAGAAGACCGAGGAATATAACCTGCCACTTTGCTTGGCGTTCGTGGACTACTTCAGAACCAGAGCACAAATCAGATCCTACTGCAGCGAGGTGTAGGACAGATGTAATTTCTCCGAAACTGTTTACAGCTGCGTTGGAGGAGATCTATAAACTCTTAGACTGGAAAGGACTCGGCATCAACAGTACTGGCCAGTACTTAATACACCTTCGTTTTGGCGATGGTATAGTTCTTATGGCTGAGACCTTGGAAGACCTGAACACAATGCTCGAAGATCTCTGTAGTGCTTCCCAAAGATTAGGTCTCAGTATGAACATGGATAAGACGAAAATCATGTCAAATGCCCATGTTGTGCCTGCTCCGTTACTCAAGACGAAAGTATACCAGTGTGTGTTGCCAAGGATGACTTGCGGCAGTAAAAAGTGGTGGCTAACTATTATAGGTCACATAAGGAGGCTCAAGATCACCCAGCGTGCAATGGAGAGAGCTATGCTTGGCGTTTCCCTGCGTGATTGCATGAGAAATGAGGAGATCCGTAGGATCCGTACGATGTAATGATAGAATTGTATATTGTTATAATAATGATACTCCTATGACTTTTGTGACTCTGTGCTTCTTCAGTTAAGTTCAGGCTACCTGACAGCCACCTCCACTCTCCCATTCGATCGTAGATCGCCAAACTTCCTGTAGCAATATCTTGCCTTTAATCAAAAAGGGATATAAATAAACCCAGTGGGTCAAAAACTGAAATCTCGCGACTTGTTGGTGGTCGCAAACCTTTGGTGATCTCTTTGCCTTCTTAAAGTTTAAATCAAACCCTAAATAAAATATCTGTGGCTGGTTTCCAATCGTTTGGTCGATTAAGGGCCCAATTTCTTATATCACAAGGTCCTGCCTTATGAATCAAAAGTGACACCAGAGGTCATCGAGTTCACCTTATAAGTTTCTGGGGGCTTCTTTCTTTTCATTACCCTCCAAAGGAAGCACTGAGCGTTTTGATTCTGATCATTTACCTCACCTGCAGGAACATTTCCCTGATCTGTGCAGAAATAGCTGATTCTCTCTCTCGGAAACTTAGCAGGACTGGAACTAATGAATTCAGTAGATCTGGGCCAGTCAGTAATTCAGTTTTCAGTGACACTCCTTGAGTTTCGGCTTTCGCGTCAAAAACATGTCTAAGTTTTCCAGGTTTGTTAATATTTCGATCCCCAAAATTTGGGGGATACCGTACTGAGCAGTTCAATTTTCTTGGCATAATTATTTTTTCAACATGTTATGCATCGAGTGGTCTATCCAACATCTTCTCAATCAAGCGTGATCGATTTTCGGCGTTTATTTTGTTGTTGGAAAGCTTAATGCCGTCGTTACTCCATAGTAAAGCATACTCCCAGTGGTCATGGATTTTCTTCGACTTAATATCGAGTGAGAATGCGAAGCGTTCGTCGTTCATCTGGAGAATATCTAGGTAGCTTAGAATTCCTAATGCCAATGCTATCATGTCTGAAGTATTTCTCTACTAAGAGGTGTAGTTCATCCTCTTCTTCAGACTGAAGGTGATAAGCAAACTCAAGCATAATCTTCCTCGACATTGACGACAAAACTCCATGCAGGATCCAATCGAGTTCAATGAGAGAGGCGACAGGATCATCCTCTATACCCTCTTTTATTTCTCGGCGTATAATCTAATGCCAAAAATCTTGGCCTATCAAGTTCACTGTCGGTCGACCGAGGTGGTCGCACTAAGAAACCAAGTTGCCATCAATTAAATGTCTTGGAAATGTATGATGTATGAACTCGTTCAAGGTTGAAGGATCCTGTATCTGTCACAAACGTCAGAAAGACGATCTTGCTTTCCCGTTTGTTACAGCCGCCCACTGCTCCCTTAACCGCAAACTTGACGCTCCGATTTCCGGCTCCTACCTCGTTGGCTACAATGATCTCTACGGGTGGGACGGTGAACCCTTTATCAAGCAGAGCACACCTGTTAAAGCTGTCTTCAGACCCCTGGATGGTCACGGGAAGCACCTTAAAAAGGCCCTGTTTGGCACTTGCCGACTAAATGTTTGCGGTAGTCGCGGTAGTCTCTGGGTCTTTCTTCTCCTCGGTTACCGTCTTCGTCCAGTCATCACGGTGAAGTAATTTATAGTGACTATTGCAAGTTGAGCAACCGACTTTCGATTTGCATCTATCTCGACGATGAGTAGCTTTCAGGCATCAGAAGCATAGTCGGCGGTTGCAAATCCACTCCCAGCGTTGGTTAACGTATTTTTTTTTACTTTTCACAGGCCGTCATCTGAATGCCTGTGTCATCACAAGAAACGCACCTAGCTTTTTGCTTACGTTCCTTCGTGCTATCTGTAAAAATTTTAAGTTTGAGCAAAATCGGTTAGAATACTAAAAAGTTACAAACCATGCCATTGCCGCCATCTTGTTTTTCCCATATGTTATATTTTTCAGCAGTTTTACTGGGGTTTTGCACATTTCCCCCAAATATCATTATACCCTTTTCCACCGCCTTCTGGGTAAACAATTATGTCAAATAGTCAGTGAGTGAGTGGTAATTAATTTTTACCTAGTTCGATTGGGGTTTTGTACATTTCCCCCAAACATCATTATACCCTTTTCCACCTCCTTCTGGGAGAACAATTATGTCAATATTAATGAATCGTATTGGCAAAATCGAATAGTTTTTGATAAAAAATAATAAAAATGCCGCTTTTTTTATTTTTCATAATTAAAAAAATGTATAAAATTTACAGAATGGCCGCTACTGCGTCCGCCATATTGATTTTTTATAGTTCATATTTTTCCTATATTTAACAGCATATATTGCGTGCAATGACGTTTTGATTGTTTTCTCGCTTGCACCCAGCCGCCGCAATAGGACTTGAAAAAGGGTATCTCGAAAATATATATTTCCTCAGCAGTTTCCAGGGTTGCCAGATGTTGTCAACCAAAATACCAAAACGTCATTTGTATAAAGACAATATATGAACCCTTATACTCAGAATTTTTAAAAAGTGGGTATTAATTTTTTTTGCATTTTGGGGTACATCTCAAAAGCTACCGCGACATGGGTTAAAAAAATTCTATTAATCAATACATTGTATCTATAGTATTAATTGTATTTGTATCCATTTTTTTTTAAATTTCTACTTTGCCTTTAATTAACCTGTAGTTTTTTTTGTTGTTCTTTTGTAGGTAATATGTGTGTCAGTTAAATAATTAGACAATTAAAAATGTTGTGCGCAATTGTAAAAGGGCGCAGACATGCATTTGCTGTATATAAGTTTATGTTTTTTTTATGATTTTGTGTCTGTTGTCTGTTATTGTGCCATGTAAATAAAATAAATAAATAAAAATAAATAGCTACAGCCGTTCTCTAAACCTCAAACCGCTCCGGTGTTGTTATCTGGAAGAAAATCGACTTTAAAAATGGCGTGTTTTTATATCCCAATCAGAATGGCCTCCAACAGGCGCCATCTTGAATTTTGGAAAAGTTTCCCCAACTGGTAAAATTTTAGGGCAATTGTGGAGAAACAATAAGGTTTATTTTTAAACCAAACAACACTAATTCAGAGTTGTCGCACCGCGGTTTGGGGTCCAAAAATCTAATTTTTCAAAACTGTCCAGCGAGGCCGCAATTTTGTTTATGACTTTTTTTATTATTTTTCTTAATTTTATATTTTAAAATCTACCACTTTTGCAAGTTTGAACAAAATCGGTTAGAAAACAAAAAAGTTACTAATTTCGCCACAGCCGCTATCTTGTTTTTCCCAAATGTCATAATTTTTCCCTAGTTCCATTAGAGTTATCATTATACCCTTTTTTACCACAGTGGCGTGCACTCCATACATGCAAATAAGCACTGCATACCCTGTAGTCCCATAAATATATGACCCTAATTCCCTACCCTATTATTTGTAAACTACTTGTAATTAAAAAGTTATGACCCATCATCGTGCACAGGCACTTCTTCGGCTTTCAGTGTCTATTAGTTTAAGCGCCATCTATTTGTGGTTTTTAAAACTAATTTCACTTCACTTTAACCAAAAATCACAAAAACCAACGACAGGCCGGGCGACAGAGGCGCCAATTATTTACCGCGTGTCCATAAGCAGTACTACGGGCTGCTTCTTTTTCATATAACGAATCTCGTGTAGTACACATCAAAAGTGTGACTGTGTGCGTGAAAATGTATGCGCGTGTTTATGTTTTGGAGGCACTGCTTATTTGCAACCCGACCGCGTCATGATTGCATTGCAGAGAATAGCGTTTTTTTAGTTTGCCCTTGCATTTGCAGTTAGAATATAAGATTATTGGCAGTTAGTTTTGCTTTGTTTTGATTGTTTTTCTTGGCGCAAGTAATTGACTATTCTAAGTTAAGTACCTAAGTAATTATTTCGTTAATTTACTGTGAAAAATTCAATAATTTACATGCGAGACCTCTATGCTGGCAGTTTGTTTAAATAAATCAAAAATTGCCGCTTTATCGAGGTTATCTTTTGAGGATAAAGTTTAATTAAATTGATTGCAAAGGGAAGATGCGTTGGGTTGGGTTTAAAAAAAATGGTAGGTAGATTATGAATGCCCCTCGTTCTTTTCATAAAAAGTTTTATTTTAATTAACTATAACTGGCTAACAGCTTGTGTACGAACACACAAACCAATTGTATTGTTTTCTATGCATTTTGTTTTCCAATCAAGATGATAAAAATGTTTGGATTTCGTTCAGTAAAGGTTGGTAGATACCGAAACAGTGATAAAATTGGTATATTTTTTATCCGTGCCTACCCTGTCTAAAATCTCTGTGCACGCCACTTACCACCTTCTGGAAGAACAATTAATTCAAACAGTGAGTGAGTCAGTCAGTAAGTGAGTAATCGAGCTATATAATGCTTTTTCAGGATCTGCTTAGAGTCTTCTACAACTTTAGTTTGAGCACCATCTACCTATGTAGTACCATTTTGGTGGGCAGTACACCGTCATGAAGATCTTGACATGGACTTCCACTTTTTTTCTAATAGTTTCTAAATTCTAAATACTTTTTCCAAACATTGTACCCATCTACAAATGCTCCTTTTTGGAAATAAAATTGTAAGGTTCTTGGAAAATAAACCTTCTTTCAATTTCAGTGTTGCCATCTTTTCGGTATAAAAATAGCCAAATGTCATTGGCAAAATCTAAATCTACAAATGCTCCTTTTTGGTAATAAAATTGTAAGGTTCTTTCAATTTCAGTGTTGCCATCTTTTCAATATAAAAATAGCCAAATTTCATTAGTATTGGCAAAATCTAAATCTACAAATGCTCCTCTTTGGTAATAAAATTGTAAGGTTCTTGGAAAATAAACCTTCTTTCAATTTCAGTGTTGCCATCTTTTCGATATAAAAATAGTATTGGCAAAATCTAACAGGTTTTGATAAAAAATATTTAAAAATGCCGCTTTTTCTATTTTTCACTTTATCGAGGTAAATCTCAATAAGTACCCTAAAAATGGGTAATTTTTTTTTACAAGGCAATACTACTTCATATTATGCATAATTCGTCAAAACATGCCAATTTTCTCAATAGGGAAGGCAACTGACAAAATGGCGCTGCGTACGCTTGTTCCTCGAGAATTATGAAAACAAAGGACTTTTAATTAAAAAAACGTTTTTAAAGCTTTAAAATGATTAAATTCTGTGTAATAGGCTTTAAAAATGTTGGCACTTGCAAATTTCCGAAAAATCTGGATTTACAAAAAAATATATAAATTCTGTAAAAATAATAACGTCTTAATTTGGCTTTTAATTCCGGCATTTGCATTGTAGAATAGTCTTTTAAATCCATTTTGTGTCAATGGGTCTAATTCGGTAAAAAAAACAACAAAATAAATACTGATTTGCCCATACATTTTGTACTTATGTCTACTGTCTTAGGAACAAGCGTACGCAGCGACATCTACAATTAGCCTTGCGTTGCCAACCCCATTGTCGTAAATTGCCTCAAAATAGCCTTAAAATAATTAAAAAATGTATAAAATTAACAAAATGGCCGCCAACGCGTCCGCCATATTGGTTTTTTATAATTCATATTTTTACTATAGGACTTGAAAAAAGGGTATCTTGAAAATGACTTTTTCCTCTGCAGGTTTCAGGGTTGCCAGACGTTGTCAACCAAAATACCAAAATGTCATTTGTATGCAGACAATACATGAGCCGTCATACCCGCGGGCTGATTATCTAATTAGAAACCGCCTAGCGACCGGTCGCAGTTCACAGATGAACGTAATATATTGCTACTTTTCTTTGGGGTAAAAAAAAACATACCAAAGAAAAGTAGCAATGTATGTCAAATGCAACCGGTCGCTAAATAGTTTCTTTTTAGATAATCAGGGTGCCGAAATTCCAAAAAAGTCGTTATTTCACTTTTTTTAGTTTTGAATTAGGGATGGAAAACAAAAAATTACAAACCTCGCCACAGCCGCGATCTTGTTTTTCACAAATGTCATAGTTTTTCCCCAGTTCCATTGGGGTTTTGCACATTTTCCCCAAATATCATTATACCCTTTTTACCACCTTCTGGGAAAACAATTAATTCAAACAGTGAGTGAATCAGTCAGTTAGTGAGTAATCGAGCTGTATATGCTGGGTTTTCTGTAATTTTGTATGGTAGCCATTTTGTTTTTACACCATTTTGAATTTTTTATCTCGCTTTAGGATCTGCTTAGAGTCTTCTACAACTTTAGTTTGAGCACCATTTACCTATGTAGTACCATTTTGGCAGGCAGTACCCCGTCATGAGGATCTTGACCTGGACTTCCACTTTTAATTTTTCCCCAGTTCGATTGGGTTTTGCACACACCTTTTTTCACCTCCTTCTGGAAGAACAATTATGTGAGTAAGTGGTGTTTAATTTGGTTTTCTGTAATTTTGTATGGCGGCCATTTTGTTTTTCTACCATTTTGAATTTTTTTTTCTCGCTTCAGGATCTGCTTAGAGTCCTCTACAACTTTAGTTTGAGCACCATCTCCCAATGTAGTACCATTTGTGCGGGCAGTACCCCGTCATGAGGATCTCGACCTGAACTTCTACTTTTAATTTTTTTTCTAATAATTTTTAAAATTTTAAATACTTTTTCCGTACATTGTACCTATCTACAAATGCTTCTTTTTGGTAATAAAAATGTAAGTTACTTGGAAATTACCCTTACTTTAAATTCAAGTGTTGCCATATTTTCGATATACAAATAGTCAAATTCCATTAGTATTCGCAAAATTTAATGGTTTTTGATAAAAAATATTTAAAAATGCCGCTTTTTCCATTTTTCACTTTTTTGGGGTAAATCTCAAAAAGTACCCTAAAAATGGGTATTTTTTTTTCACATGGCAATACTTCTCTATAATTTGCGTAATTTGTCAATACATGCCAACTTTCTCAATTGCCGTAAACTGCCTCAAAATAGCCTTGACATATTTAAAAAATGTATAAAATTTACAAAATGGCCGCCACCGCGTCCGCCATGTTGTTTTTTTTATATTTCATATTTTTCCTATACTAAGCAACATAAACTGCGTGCAATGACGTTTTGTTTTTTTTTCTCACTTGCACCCAGTCGCCGCAATAGGACTTGAAAAAAGGGTATCTCGAAAATGTCTTTTTCCTTAGCAGTTTCTAGGGTTGCCAGACGTTGCCAACCAAAATACCATAAAGTCATTTGTATACAGACTATACACAAGTCCTCATACTCGAAAATGTCAAAAAGTGGTTATTTCACTTTTTTGCATTTTGGGGTAAATCTCAAAAGTTACCCCGAAATGGGGTAAAAATATTTTACTAATGAATACCTTGTACCTATAGCTATAGCCGTTCTATGAACCTCAAAGCGCTCTAGTGTTGCCATCTGGAAGAAAATCGACTTTAAAAATGGCGTGTTTTCGTACCCCAAACAAAATGGCCTCTACGACAGGCGCCATCTTGGATTTTTAAAAAGTTTCCCCAATTGATAAAATTTGAGGGTAATTGTGGTAAAACAATAAAGTTTTTTTTCTTAAACCAAACAACACTTTTGAGCGGTGACCCCGCGGTTTGGGGTCCAAAAATCAAATTTTTCAAAACTCTCCGGCGCGGCCGCCATTTTGTTTTTGCATTTTTTAAATATTTTTCTCAATTTTAAATGTCAAAATCTACCACTCTTGCAAGTTTGAATAAAATCGGTTGGAAAACAAAAAAGTTACAAACTTTGCCACAGCCGCCATCTTGTTTTTCCCAAATGTCATAATTTTTCCCCAGTTCGATTGGGGTATTGTACATTTTCCCCAAACATCATTATACCTTTTTCCACCTCCTTCTGGGAGAACAATCATGTCAATCAGTGAGTGGTAATCGAGCTATATATAGTATAACTAGTGTTTCGCCCTGGTGCGCGGGCTGCTGAAGCAGCCCGCGGGCATTGCCCTGTTGGACTGTAAACAGCGGCCTTTGGACAGTCTGACTGCGAATTGTGGAATGCGGTATTTATTGCCATGCCATCCGATAAAATCACATTGGAATTTGTCTGCAAGTTGAAGTGCGGTGTGGTGACGGTGATGCATGGTGAAATTAATACTGTTTTTTTTCTAAAACTTTGCTGGCTTATATTAAAATCATCATCATATCGGCCCCCCGACATCCACTGCTGGGTATAGGCCTCCCCCAAAGATCTCCACGACGATCGGTCTTGCGCTGCTTATATAGCATGAGCATCCGTTGAGCTCTGAAACTTCATTGCATATGCTGTTTTCAAGGGCTTCAAAGCGGTTTTGCAGTTTAAGCATTAAAACCATAGAGAAACTAATAAGAAATTCTGTTTTCGTGGCTTTCTATTAATCCATTTCCAAACTATTTGTGAATTTGTCCAGAATAATCGTTTTGCTATTTCGAGTTTCTGTTCTTGCTTTTACCATTCATGGTGTGACCTAAACGGGATCCCATTAAAGCAACCTGCAGCTCTAGCTTAGGGATCGTTGCAGTTTTCAGGTGCAACTTTATATTTCCCAGCTACAAAGGCCACATCGTCATCTCTACTCAGTAAGCGAAAGTGGCATAATGCTTGCTCAGAGGCGTCAATAGAAATGTGTAATCTTAACTTAGTCATCTGTGAGAAACCATAACATCTGGGTACTGAAAATAATTTGCAAGTCTCAAGCTTCTGAACCAATACCAATCTTTGTTCATCTTCTCGACAATTTGATTATCCCATTTGATCGTAGACCGCCAAATTTCCTGCAGCAATATTTTTCAATAAATCAGGAAGGGACATAAACATACCCAGTGACATTAAAATTTTTAGCAACTCGCGATTTGTTGGCGGTCGCAAACCTTCGTTGATCTCTTTGTCCACCTACTTAAAGCTGAGATCAAACCCTAAAGTATCTGTGGCTGGTTTCCAATTGCTGGGTCTATTAGAGGCCCAACTTTAAGTCAAAACCTCCTGCCTTATGAATCACAATCAGTCGCTTCATCCCCTTTTCGTTAATTATCCATGGAGTCGAGATAGTCATCAACGTAGTGCCTTTCCTTAATGGTTTCCACTGCTTGTGGATGATGACATGAAACAAAATCATCAGTATTACGACGAATAATACAAGTAGCTGTGCATGGAGATGATGTGGCACTAAAGGTCATCGAGGTGAACTTATAAGTTTCTGAGAGCTTCTTTCTTTCCATAACCCTCCAAAGGAAGCACTGGGCATTTTGATCCTGATCATTTACTTAAACTGCAGGAACAATTCCCTGATATCTGTAGTAACGGCTACTTTTCTTTTTGGAACCTAACCAGGTCATCATCTAATGAATTCTAAATATCTGGGCCAGTCAGTAATTCGCTATTCAGAGACACTTCTTGAGTTCTTGAGCTTTCGCATCAAAAACAAGTCTAAGTTTTCCAAGTTTTTTGATATTTCTAACGCCAAAATGTAGGAGATGCCAAACTCGAGCAACTGGTGCCTGAGCAGTTTTCTTGGCATAATCTTTTTCCAACATGTTATGCGTCTGCTTCGTGAAGTCTACTGCGAAGCTCGGATCAAAATCCATTATCTTCTCAATCAAACGTAATCTACTTTCGGCGTTTCTCTTGTTGTTGGGTTGGGAAGCTTGATGTCATCGTTTCTTCACAGCAAAGCAGACTCCCAGAGCCGTCGATTTTCTTCGACTTAGTATCGATAATGTGAAGTGCTCGTCATTCTTCTCGAGAATGTCTAGGTAGCTTAGAATTCCTGATGCCTATGCTATCAAGTCTAAAGAAATTCTCTAATAAGAAGTGAAGTTCATTCTCTTTTTCGGACTGTAGTGACAAGCAAACTCGGGCATAATCTTCCTCGAAATTGACGACGAAACTTCATGCAAAATCCAACTAAGTTCAGTGAGAGAGGCAACAGGCTCATCCTTCTTGCCTTCTTTTATTTCTCGGCTTATATTCAAATGACAATAACTTTGGCCTATGAGGAATTGAGGATTGTCTGTCGATCGAGATGGTCGTATTAAGAAATCATATTGCCATCAATAGGGAATATGCAGCATTTTTTTTGTATCAAATCAAAAGTATAATGCGTGAGAAAATCAACTGTAATATGAAAACCTTTCCCTTCCTTTTTTTCGTGATATAGTTAGGTACTTGAAGTTAGCACGCATCAGCACCCGCCGAAAACACTCTGTACAAAATGGTCATGTTTTGTGACTTCACCAACCATGATTTTAGGCGCGATTTTTATGGAGTTAGCCAAAAAAATGATATCCCTAAATTTTGCGTCTAAGTACCAACATACATGTTGTGGAATTGCACGTAGATGTAGGACTGTAGATGATTGAAACTCACTGGTAGCTTGACTGAAGGCAGGGTTTATTTTTGGAAGCAAAAGACACATACAAACTTGTATATTTTAACTCAAATTACTTATAAAAGTATGGAACACGAACCACACGCAATGGTGCCCGGAAACGAAGAGAGAGTGGGAAGCGAACCTCCAATTGAAGCAGTGATGTACAATAAAAATAGTGTTGGGTAACATGCCAACACATGTGTCATACAAAATATTATTTCTCATTCAATATTCTATCTGACTGTAAAGTGCATTATATCCAAAAATGAAAAAAAAATAGTTATGCTGCCCTGATTTCATCGTGTGATAAAACTAAAATAATACATTATTTTTCTGTTCCATCATGTTTTTAATACGTATCCGCAGCGATCAATCTCAATTTTTTTATCAAAATCATTGACTTATACATATTCCCTGTTGAGTGTCTTGGAAACGTGAAGTTCTTCGTACGAACTCATTCAAGTCTGAAGGATACTGTATCTGTCATAATAAGCGTGAAAGAGACGATCTTGCCAGGTTGTTACAGCCGCCCACCGCATCCTGAAACGCCAACTCAACGCTCCACCTTCTTCCGGCTCCTGCCACGTTGGCTACACTGCTCTCCACGAGTGACACGGTGGACCCTTCATCAAGCAGAGCACACGTGTTAAAGTTGCCTTCAGTTCCCTGGACGGTCACGGGAAGCACCTTCAAAAAGATTCATTTTTGAAATTTGCTGATGCCGACCAGATGTTTGCGGTAGTCGCGGTAGTCTTTGGGTCTTTCTTCTATGCGTTTTTCGTCTGCGTTCAGATATTTTATTTTATTTTATTTTAACCATCTTCGGGAAGCTTACAGCTAGGTTAAGAATAAAGTGGTTAACTTAAATAAATATCAAGGGCCAATTACAAGCTCCCACATATAGGTGAAAATCATTAATAAGAACAGTGTTGGCCTACATTATGTTAAAAATTTAAGGTAAGTACCTATATTACACCCAGTAATTAAAGTATAAATAAGTAGGAAGTACTTTTCAAAAATATTTGTTAGAAAAATAACTATTACCTAACATTCGCCTAAATTTACTTGAAGAAGTGTTGAAAATGTCTATTTCAAATTGTTTTGCAACACTATTGAAACACCTGCTTGTTCTGATAAAGAAAGAATTTCGCCGATACTTCGTTTTGCACCAGGGAACGTGAAGTACGTTAGGTTTACGGAAGGAAGCTACTAAACGTAAACTAATGCCACTCAAAAGCTCAGGACAATCAACAAAGCCACCTGCTATGCTGAGAAGGTGCGATAGATCTGCAATGCGTCTTCTTTCTACAAGTGGTAAAAATGAAACTTACGACATCGCTGATCGTAATCACGAGTATATTTATTCGTTTTAAACTGTAAATACCGCAGAAACCGTTTCTGAATCCTTTCAATTCGCGTTTCATATAGTTTGTGACAGGGGCTCCATACTTGAGAGGCATATTCTAAATGACTACGTACGTAAGCACAGTAAAGTATTTTTAGAGCTTTTATAGAGTTGAATCGTGTAACATCATCATAACGAAGCCGAGTGCTTTAGATGCCTTAGCCACAATGTTGTCTATGTGTTCATCAAAAAGCATATTAGCTATCAAAGGTTACTCCTAGGTCACGTATGGTAGTAACTCTGGTAACATCAGTGCCTAATAGTTTGTAAGATGATAACATGGGTTTAGATTTTCGGGTATAAATACAGACATAGCATTTGGAGACATTAATGTCAAGTTTGTTAACATGGCAGTAATGCTCAAATCTAGTGAGACCCTCCTTCAGATGCTGAGCGTCTTGAGTTGAGTTGATCGGCATCAATACCTTCATGTCATCAGCGTACATAATGATTTTGGCATGAGTAAAACATGACGAGATATCGTTTATGAAGATGTTGAAGAGCAATGGTCCTAGTAAAGAGCCTTGAGGAACGCCCGATGGTATTAACATGGGAGAAGAAGTGTGGCCATTAAGAACAACAGTCTGGAATTTTTCTTTAACGTAAGAGGAGAACCATTTAAATAAATTACCCTTAATACCTATAGCTTGCAGTTTACGTAAAAGTGTTGTGTGATCAATACGATCAAAACATTTATTATAGTCCGTGTAAACTACATCAACCTGAGACGGTACAGTCAAATGTTTTGTCAGGAAGTCGCTACATAAGATAAGGTTAGACGTTTTCGATCTGCCCTTAACGAAGCCGTGCTGCTCTGGACATAAAGATTGCGTAACGGATGCGTAGACTTGTTTGTAGACAATTTTTTCCAAATATTTTGCAAACAAACTAAGGTTGGAAATCGGTCTATAATTGTCGACTACATTTTTAAGCCCTTTTTTGTGAATTGGCGTAATAAAGGCAGATTTCCAGATATCAGGCATAATGCCTTCACCCAGTGAACGCCTAAACAGGATACTAAGAGGAACTCGGAACAACTCGCAATAATTATAATTGCTGGGATATTGTCGGGGCCAGCAGACTTATTTAAGTCGAGTGATGCTAATAGTTTGGAAACTTCTAATGTGTCAACTTCAATCTTAACAGGAAGAGTCCATGTCCACTACGTCATCCAAAATATTAACGGACTGAGTATTGTGTGAAAAAGTGGAGTGAAATTAATCGCTAAACATTTCACAGATAACTTCCCCGTCTTCAGATGTGCGCTGTCCAAAGTGAAAAACAGAAGGATAGTAGAGTATTATGTTGATTTTTCAGCTTTACATCACGTCACTTCACATCACATCAGGGTGAAGTAACTTATGGTGACTGCCTTTGCAAGTTGAGCACCAGACTTTTAATATGCTTATTTTGCGCTTGCAGATCCACTTCCAGCGTTGGATAACGTCTTCACTTTTGAACTTGTCACAGGCAGTAGGTAATCTGATGGCCCGTGTCATCACAAAAATGCATTTAGCTTGTAGCTCCGGTTTTTTCTTCCTGTTGTTTGTCAAATCTACCTTATTGGGCGAGATCGGTCGTTTGTATGTAACTGATTTAGAAGACTTTGGTGGTGGTGGTTCTATGCCGCCCTTCCGAGTCCGCAAGCGGTGCTCATTGATTCATTATTGCAGGCGGGATGAAACGATCCGTTTTATTTTGAACAAGCAAGAGGGGTTTTGGTAATAACAATGTGGCAGTACTTGGAAAATAACTTTACTTTCAAATTCTAGTGCCATCTTTTCGATATAAAAATAGTCAAATGTCATTAGTATTGGCAATATCTAATGGTTTTTAAGATAATGATTGTTTAATTGAAAATAATAGTCTTTGAAGAAAAAATTTGAGAGTAATTGTGGTGAAACAAAAAGGTTTTTGTCTTAAACTCTACAGCACTTTAGAGTTGTGGCCCCGCGGTTTGGGGTCCAAAAATCGAAATTTCGAAACTCTCCAGCGTGGCCGCCATTTTGTTTTGAGTTTTTTTCTTATTTTTCTAAATTTGAAATGTCAAAATCTACCACTGTTGTAAGTTTGAACAAAATCGGTTGGAAAACAAAAAGTTACAAACCTCGCCACAGCCGCCATCTTGTTTTTCCCAAAAGTAATAATTTTTACCTAGTTTGATTAAGATTTTGCACATTTCCCCCAAACATCATTATACTCTTTTCCATCAGTCAGTGAGTGAGTAGTTATTAAACAATACTAAATAGAGTAGTTATTATCGAGGTATATAAGTAATCAGCCAGCTGCGACCAAATAGGTTTTCTGTAATTTTGTGTGGCGGTCATTTTGTTTTTCAACATTTCAATTTTTTTTCTGGCTTCAGGATCTGCTTAGAGTCTTCTACAACTTTAGTTTGAGCACCATCTACCTATGTAGTGCCATTTTGGCAGGCAGTACCCCGTCATGAGGATCTTGACCTGGACTTCAACTTTTAATTTTTCCCCAGTTCGACTGGGTTTTGCACATACCTTTTTCCACCTCCTTCTGGGAGAACAATTATGTGAGTAAGTGGTGTTTAATTTGGTTTTCTGTAATTTTGTATGGTGTCCATTTTGTTTTTTCACCATTTTGATTTTTTTTTCTCGCTTCAGGATTTTCTTAGAGTCTTCTACAACTTTAGCTTGAGCACCATCTACCTATGTAGTACCATTTCGGCAGGCAGTACCCCGTCATGAGGATCTTGACTTGGGCTTCCACTTTTAATATTTTTTTCTGATAGTTTTATAAATTTTAAATACTTTTTCCATACATTGTAAACATCTACAAATGCTCCTTTTTGGTAATAAAAATGTAAGGTTCTTGGAAAATAAACCTTTTTCAATTTCAGTGTTGCCATCTTTTCGTTACGAAAATAGTCAAATGTCATTAGTATTGGTAAAATCTAACGGTTTTTGATAAAAAATGTTAAAAAATGCTGCTTTTTCTATTTTTCACTTTGTTGGGGTAAATCTCAAAAAGAACCCTAAAAATGGGTTTTTTTTCAATACTTCTTCATAATATGCATAATTTCTCAGTACATGCCAACTTTCTCAATTGTCGTAAACTGCCTCAAAATAGCCTTAAAATATTTTAAAAAATGTATAAAATTTACAAAATGGCCGCCACCGCGTCCGCCATATTGTTTTTTTTTTGCACATTTTCTTAAAATATCATTATACCATTTTTCACCTCCTTCTGGGAGAACAATTATTTTAATCAGTGAGTCAGTCAGTAAGTGAGTAATCGAGCTGTATATGCTGGGTTTTCTGTAAATTTGTATGGCGGCCATTTTGTTTTTCGACCATTTTGAATTTTTTTTCTCGCTTCAGGATCTACTTAGAGTCCTCTACAACTTTAGTTTGAGCACCATCTACCTATGTAGTACCATTTTGGCGGGCAGTTCTCCGTCATGAGGATCTTGACCTGGACTTCCACTTTAATTTTTTTTGTCTAATTGTTATCTAAATTCTTAATACTTTTTCCGTACATTGTACCCATATCTACAAATGCTCCTTTTGGGTAATAAAAATGTAAGGTACTTGGAAATTACCCATACTTCATAGGTAAATTCAAGTGTTGCCATCTTTTCGATATGTAAATAGGTAAATGTCATTAGTATTGGCAAAATCTAATGGTTTTTAATAAAACATATTTAAAAATGCCGCTTTTTCTATTTTTCAATTTTTTGGGGTAAATCTCAAAAAGTACTCTAAAAATGGGTAATTTTTTTTTACAAGGCAATACTTCTTCATAATATGCATAATTTGTCGGTACATGCCAACTTTCTCAATTGTCGTAAACTGCCTTAAAATAGCCTTGAAATATTTAAAAAATGTATAAAATTTACAAAATGGCTGCCACCGCGTCCGCCATATTGTTTTTTTTATATTTCATATTTTTCCTATATTAAACAACATAAACTACGTGCAATGACGTTTTGATTTTTTTTCTCACTTGCACCCAGTCGCCGCAATAGGACTTGAAAAAAGGGTATCTCGAAAATGTCTTTTTCCTTAGCAGTTTCTAGGGTTGCCAGACGTTGCAAACCAAAATACCATAAAGTCATTTGTATACAGACTATACACAAGTCCTCTAACTCGAAATTGTCAAAAAGTGGTTTTTTCACTTTTTTGCTTTTTGGGGTAAATCTCAAAAGTTACCCCGAAATGGGGTAAAAATATTTTACTAATGAATACCTTGTACCTATAGCTATAGCCGTTTTATGAACCTCAAAGCGCTCCGGTGTTGCCATCTGGAAGAAAATCGACTTTAAAAATGGCGTGTTTTCGTACCCCAAACAAAATGGTCTCTACGGCAGGCGCCATCTTGGATTTTTAAAAAGTTTCCCCAATTGATAAAATTTGAGGGTAATTGTGGTAAAACAATAAAGTTTTTTTTCTTAAACCAAACAACACTTTTGAGTGGTGACCCCGCGGTTTGGGGTCCAAAAATCAAAATTTTCAAAACTCTCCGGCGCGGCCGCCATTTTGTTTTTGCATTTTTTAAATATTTTTCTCAATTTGAAATGTCAAAATCTACCACTCTTGCAAGTTTGAACAAAATTGGTTAGAAAACAAAAAAGTTACAAACTTCGCCACAGCCGCCATCTTGTTTTTCCCAAATGTCATAATTTTTCCCCAGTTCGATTGGGGTATTGCACATTTTCCCCAAACATCATTATACCATTTTCCACCTCCTTCTGGGAGAACAATTGTGTCAATCAGTGAGTCAGTGGTAATCGAGCTATATATAATATAATATATATATATATACTTTCCTTCTTCCGATTGAAAGCAAAAATAAGTGAATATTAATAAACACTTACACACACAGATACACACACACACACACACACACACACACATACACACACACACACACACACACATAAGGTTAAACCACTCTGCTTCACTTACATCCATATCACACATACATGCATACACGACAGGTACAGCAATTCGTTCTAGTATAATTTTTTATATTTTTTTTTTCTTATTTTTTGTATTCACTCTAATCTCACACGTTCATGGCATCTCATATACTAGTTTTTACAAAAATGTTTAAAGCAAGAGGGTCCTGGTGACCTGTGGCACAGGTTCTTTTAGATACCTATATCGGGCACCAGTCTCTCACAATGCAGGTCATATTATCATATTGTTGTTATCGTCATGCTAGTTAAGAGTACCTATTGTGATGAGAAAATAAATTTATTTATTCATTCATTTATTCATTATTCAATTAAAAGCACTAGGCAATAGGAAAACACCTGAAATTGTTTTTAGGGAAGTAAACAACTACATTGAACAAGGAAAATATTTTGGCGATATAAACATACCTAGTTGGTTACTAAGTTCTGTAACTATGGAAAACATGAATAATACTAAATTTACAAATAATGCTACAATGAATTATATACCAAATGAAAGCACAAATATTTAAGATTATCATGTATTAAAATTATTCGAAATGACCGCCTCTGGCATGAATACACGCCTTTAGACGACGAGGCCAGTCATCGATGGCAGCACGAACTACCACCATATCCAATTCTGCGACTGCCTTGAGAATAGCGCGCTTAAGAGAGTCGAGATTCATGTGGGGCTTAGCACATGCTTTCTCCTCAATAAGTTGCCATATGGCATAATCCAGAGGATTCAAGTCTGGGCTGGAGGATGGCCATTCTTCCTGCGCGATAAAATCAATTTTGTTAGCCCGAAACCATGCTTGTGTAGATTTTGCTTTGTGCGCAGGGGCAGAGTCCTGCTGGAAGACCCATGGCTGGTTTTGAAATGAAGTGTGGCTTAAGGGTTTGACAACAGGTTCCAAAACGGTATCTTGATAGACTCTAGCGCCAGTTTTCACACCTTTTTCACAGAAATGAACCTTACTTAGCCCTGAATAGGACACCCCCAGCCAAATCATCACTGATGAGGGGTGGTGACCTCGTTGGACCCTCGGAGCAATCATGCTGGCTTCTTTACTATTCTTAGCGTATACTCTATCATTTTGACGGTTAAAATTTTCTTCGACTGTGAAGATTTTTTCATCAGTAAACAAGATTTTTCGATGGCCGTTTTGTGCGTACCGCTTTAGTAGAGCGCGACTTCGTGCTAACCTCATAGCCTTCAATCGTGCGTTTAGCAGATGGCCCTTTCGTCTACGGTAAGCGTGAAGCCCAAGGTCATCATTGATAATTTTTTTAAGGGAACTTCTCTTCACAGTCATCTGTATTGCCAATAACTTTTGCTTCCGGACGGGATTTCTCGTGATTCTCGCCTTCACTGCCTTGATCACAGCTGGTGTCCGAACGGTGCGTGGTCTTCCTGATCTTTTTCGGTCATCGACGGTCAAGGTATTACTGTACCTATGGATAGTGCGATAAATAAATTGCTTGTTGATTTTCAACTTTTGTAGCAACTTGAAAATCATATTCGGTGGCTGCCCACATTTGTGCAGAGCAATTACAGCGACACGATTCTCCTTCAACCCCCATTCCATGGTGAAATAAACAAAATATGATATACGTGTGGTATGGAATTATAGCTTATAAAACTGTCAATAATATGTCATTTTTATTTTTTCTTTTCATTTGTTTTAATGGCCAGTAATCGATAAAGAAACTCAGTAACAGAACTTTTGACCAACCTGTGTACATCTAAATAGAAAACATAAATACTCACCAATTGAGAGCATTTTTCCGTTCTGTTATTTAAACACTACAAAATCAGACTTTTTTTTGTTCAAGGAGGTCATCATAAAGCCATGGACGAATTTAATAAAGCATAAGTAAAAATTGGGTACTATACTCGCTTGAACATTAAAACATGCTAAATATACAATGGATATATTTATTTACCTATAGGCTTAGAATAATTAATGATTAAACGAACTTACCTGTAAGTGAAGTTCTATCATAATTATACGAAGAAGATAGTTTAGCCGGCTAAATGGTACTTCCATACATAGAAGATTACCGGCGCCAGCGATTGAGTGGACCTTTGCACCTGTAGTTGGCGACCACTGCCTGTATTCGCTGAATACAGACAAATGCCACACCAGCATGCACCCTCATGAATACATTATCCTAATGAGTGTCCTTACCCCACGTACGATGATCGAAGGCAAACATCGATGAATGCATCATCGGCAACCATTTGGATGGGCCGTAACGCCCGTCTGCGAGTCTGCTATGTGTAAATCGGCCTTCCTGACGAAACAAATCGCTGATGGGGCCTCCTCGCCGTGCCCCACTGTTTGTTTGCCGTCGGAAATGAAGCATGTGGTGATGTGGCACACCTACCTACGTCTTTTGTTTGTCGTTTTTAAGGCAAATAAATATATAAATCAATTTTAAAAATGTTTTATTGAGTACTACATCCGATTTACTTACAGTTTTTTCCATCGTTCACATTTCAGGCCTGAGGCCAATGGATCATTCATATTCGACTGAAATGTCGGTGGTCTTTTAAGCAAACAGCCTTAGCTACACTATAGTTGACCGTGTACGGTATAACCGAACGTCGTAATGTCCCACATAATGTAAAAAATGTGAAATACTGTCACACAAAAGGTGTATATAGTTTTGTATTGGAAAGCTGCCTTAAACCACAGATCACATAATACTATACATAAAACATAACTGGTACTTGTAGCTTGTAAATTGTAACTTGTATATTTTTTCACATCAGAAACATTATTTTGTACAAATTCACACAAATTAAATTTGAAAAGTAATAGAGATAATTTTGTACAAGGGCATAGCTAGTAGAACCATACTAAATAGTTAGTGATTAACAAGTTTCTCAACATGTTAGGTCTACCCGCCTGAAATACAAGGTTTCCTAGTTTAGGCTAATGTAATTTTTTTTTTTTTTACTATGTAATATAATATAATAATATAATGACCAACAAACATTATGGATGAATATGAATAAAATGTATGGATTATGTTATTCCATTTTTCATTGAAATTTCTATCAGCATGTCAGCAGCTAGCTATTTCAGCGGCTAAGCTATTTCACATAAAAGGTTTGAAGTATCAGGTATTAGCTAGTTGCTGTATAACTCAATATTTGGTTCCATTAAGTTCTTAAGTTTTAGCATTTATAGCTAGTTCTGTCAGTTTTAAACTATCTTAGTACCGATGGTATTCTATTACACCGTTGGTGTTAACTCAACTCAACACTAAGAATATCATGATAACATGATATCAAAACTCATACCTGATGAGCAACGCTGTTGTCAGGGCTGCTGTTGCAGCTCCAGCACGGCGGTCGCCTGCCTGGAAGGTGGATGGCGGTGGATCCAGCGGACGGCGGAGTCACCCGATCGGTGCTCGGCAGCGGTTTCAACGTGGCAACCTTTGAGGGTAGTCTGCTTTTTACAATGTCGCGTCGTCAGCGGCACTTTGAGTTGGTGTAGTTAGTGCAGTTGCGTTGTCTGACCTATCTATGCGGTGAAATAGTCCAGTATGACTATCTCGAGTGCAATAGATATTTAGTTGATGTCTTTTGAGACACAATACCTTGACAGAAAGTACCCAGTATGGTAAATTCGCATCAAACAAATAATTAAACTGACAGAAAGTACCCAGTATGGTAAATTCGCATCAGACAAATACATAAACTGACAGAAAGTACCCAGTATGGTAAGTTCGCATCAGATAAATAAATAAATTGACAGAAAATACCCAGTATGGTAAGTTCGCATCAAACAAAAATTAAAATAAGGTAAAAGACCAGTGTGGCAGTTACGCCATCATAAAGGTTAGCAGACAATTATGCTGTTTAACCAAATGAACGGCATTTAATAGTGTACCTTCGTCTCGACTTCTTCTTCTTGTCCTCTTCCGTCTTGAAAACTTTTTCCTTTTTTCACGAAGCATTTTAAGTATAGTTTAATTTTCACTGTAAAAATATAATTTTAAAGAAGTCTCACTTTGAGACTGTATACGTGCGTCCGTGGCGAAGCACGAAAAACGAATGAAGTGGTTGGCGTCTAGTAGTGACGAGGAGAGCTCGGACCGGAAATGTCAAAATATCTGTCAATTTTAAGTCAAAAACCTTCTCTTTTTAGGTTTTTTAGGTTATTGCTTTAAAATAACGTGCTAAGTGGTGATACATGCAAGCGATACTACATTTGTAAATATACTAATATCTTCGGATGAATCTGAAGTATAATTACACCTAGAACGATAATTCCCTACAAAGCGCGCTGTCAAAAGTGAGGCAACAAAAACAGCCAAAATGGCGCCGTTTTCAGATTTTTATTGTCCATTATTAAATAATCATACCTAATAAGTACAAAAAAGTTTCAATTTCCCTACCTTAAAGAGATTAGTTATTATATTATTGGGTTTTAGTTACGATTAGGTAACGTATGAAGGATATAAATCTGAGAACTGAGCCATTTTGGCTCAGTATAAGTTGCCTCACTTTGCATACAAGGACACGGCTTCTAGGTGTTATTATTCTAAGCCTATAGGTATATCTATAGAATTTATTCATCATTCATATACTAATCTTTCAGGGCTTGATAAAGGTTTCAAAACCATAGTCATTAACAATTTTGTTCGTATAATAAGCGATTAAAGCCAGGTAGTCATCTGTCAAGACACTTTGACACCATCAAGGAAGTCGGTCATCACGCTAAGTGGAGATAACACGTTATGTTATTTGCATCTGTGATGACAATATGACGAATGACGTGATCCACAAATTCCACAATCTGCAATGTGGACATCGTTGTGTTGCTGACAGACTTAGTAGCAAGATGGTGGCAGGCAGTGGACTAAAATGCCATATTACCAATGATTTCAATATGCATATTACCAACCAAACTAACACTAATTTCGGAAACCGAAGATAATTCCAGAATTTGGTTGAGGTCTCTCTGAACACTCAATTAAAATCAGTATGTAGTTATAACACCTGTCCTTGGGATATGGCACGGTTGGATAATGATGAATTGGCTTTATACTAGACAGAAGAGACAGAAAAATTCACAGATTTTGCAGTCCCCGCAAGAATCGTAGCATTGAAAATGAATACAAAAATTTAAGTTATACCAAAATCAAATCAAATGCAAAATCATATTATATTATTAAAGTTACCTAGGTAGTACCTATTTATTTTTACCTAGCACCCGCTGACTGTCTCGACGCGGCCGAAATATTATTATTAACCGATTTTCAAAATTCCAACGAATGCACTTCTCGTCTGCTTCTGCATACCTTTTAACGCTATTGCCTATTACCATGGCGATCGGTCAATAATCATAGAAGTTACATCACTTTTGATGTACGGAAACACCCGTTTTTCTACAATTCCAAATATGCAGGTCACAATTATTAACCGATTGTCAATTTTTTTCCACCTTTTTTTTAATTTTTTCTTAAGTCGGATTTTTTCCCGAAATATTTACAATTTAGTTAACAAACACCCCCCAAAAACCCCGAATTTTGAAAAATTCCAAAAAAGTAACCAGTAGATTTTCAAAATTCAAACGTTCACACTCGATAAATTCCTCAACTTTTGGTAGGTACTATTCCCATCTCGATCCTCTCAAAATCCTTGGAGATATGGTCAAAAATACGTCTCAGGCGATTTGCATCTGATAACCATTTTCAATGGTAAAAAATCCTTCACTAAAAAGTTCAGTATCAATATCTATTAAGAAAACAATAAGAACTGTAGTATTTTAGTTCGTTCAGGGGTGAATGTAACTTCAAATGACAACCAAAGGTTCGTCCGTCCAAGTCTTGTATTTTTTCAGCATGATAGAGCAAGAAGCCAATTCATTCATATTATATGACACAGAACAAGCTTCTTGAGCGAAGATTACGAAATGAACTGACAGTAATTACATCATAGACTAAGCTCCCATTGCATGAAACCTTACCTCACAAGGTGGAAGAGCAGAAATGTGTTGCAGTAATAGATATTACTTAGGAACACTGGATTTTAGTGGGTTGCCTTCGCATATCCTGGAAGAACATATATTTTTTTTCGTTTTCGTACCGCTATTTTGATCGAAAATTACATCATGAGGTGGAAGATCGAAATGTTTACCCATCCAAAGAGAAACATTTGGAGGTTAAAACCCGCATGGGTTGCCAGCCCCTACCCTGGCAGGTTTCAAGGTCAGCCAAGTTTTATGAGGCCCAAAAATGGGGTCACTTACCTCATCAGGTGGAAAGATAAAATTGATGCAGATCGATAGCCCTCGACGTGCCATTCATGAATATATAGGGTTGCCTGCCTTCAGCCTGGCAGTTTTTCTGGTCAGCCACCTCAAACAATCTATATCAATATCTTGGAAAAACGAAAAAGTCATGTAAAGATGCTATGATCAAGGGCAAACCCTGAAATTAAATTAAAGTCTACGCACTGGCAGCCTTGCGCCTATTATGGAGTTGAAATAATAGGGTAAGTGCACCAGTTACGGACATTTTTCATTGGTATCTTCAAATATTGAAAAAAGTAATGTAGCTGTTTAACGTCATCAGGTGGCTCGATGAAACTGATGCAGATCGATAGCCCCAGACGTGCTATTCATTAATATATAGGGTTGCCTACCTTCAGCCTGGCAGTTTTTCTGGTCAGCCACCTCAAACAATCTATATCAATATCTTGGAAAAACGAAAAATTATTGTAAAGACGCTTTGATTCGGGGTATATTTAATACAAACCATGGTATTCAATTAAAATCTATGCATTGGTAGTCTTGCGCCTATTATAGTGTTGAAATAATAAGGTAAATGCACCAGTTATGGTCATTTTTCATTGGTATCTTCAAAATATTGAAAAAAGTAATGTAGCTGTTTAACCTCATCAGGTGGCTCGATGAAACTGATGCAGATCAATAGCCCCAGACGTGCCATTCATTAACATATAGGGTTGCCTACCTTCAGCCTGGCAGTTTTTCTGGTCAGCCACCTCAAACAATCTATATCAATATCTTGGAAAAACGAATAATTCTTGTAAAGACGCTTTGATTCGGGGTATATTTAGTACAAACCGTGATATTCAATTAAAATCTACGCGCTGGTAGTATTGTGCCTATACGGTGTTGAAATAATAGAGTAAAGGGACCAGTAAGTGGTCATTGTTATCTTCAAATACGGAAAAATGTATCTTTTTTAGCGTTCTCATACCAGAGTGATAATCTTATACTAAGTATAACTTATTTTGATATTATAATTGTAAAAAATATACAGAGGGTAGTGCCGTGTGCGTGCGTGTATGCAGAGGCGAATGGTGCCCGATATTATTCCGACAAGTTAACATCAAAAACAAATTTTCACACAGTTGTTTTTTTATCATAAGAAGTATCACAACCAATATCGGAATTATTTTCAATATTTTCATCCACATTAATAATATCGTTGACGCTATCGCTATGCTCCTCGATGGGGATATAATTTGGAACTCTTACTAATATTACAGGAGGGGGACATATTTGAGCTGAATCCTACTATCCTTACTAATATTACAGAATGCGAAAGTAAGTTTATCTGTTTACTAGCTTCTGCCCGCGACTTCGTCCACGTGGATATTAGATGAAATCCTTTTAAGGATCCTTCAACCAGGATCCGGCCAGCCATTTTTACGCGATTAGGCGAGTCCCCATCAAGCGCGCTGCCTCGCGAGGCAAGACATTTGCCGCGTGTGGCGGGCCTCGCACAAGGCTTCCAGTTCCCGTTCCAGTTCCCGCTCCCGCTCCCGTTCCCCGTTCCCGTTCCGTTCCCGTCCCGTTTGCGTTCCCGTCCCGTAAACGTCCCGTAACCGAACCGTACCCCTTCCGTTTCCGTTCCGTTCCGTTCCGTTCCGTTCCCGTTCCCGTTCCCGTGCCCGTGCCCGTTCCGGTTCCCGTTCCCGTTCCCTGGATGTGCATGTCCAGGTTCAGGTCCATATGTGTCATGTCCACCGTGTTGGACTTCAAAATAAATGTCATTTTTGCAAACGTCATCCCAGAAAACCCCAATAACGATATCTATATCGATTTTTATGTTTACTCACCCCATTTACCCTCTAAGGGGTTGATTTTCAATATAAAAAAATATATATTTACCTATTTATTTTTAGATGTGCTCCTACGAAGTTTAAAGTTGTAATGTCTATTTAATATTATTTTTACATACAAAATTTGGACCCCATTTTTAACCTTTAGGGGTGAAATCATGTCCACAGTGTTGGACTTCAAAATAAATGTCATTTTGGCAATCGTCATCCCAGAAAACCCCAATAACGACATCTATATCGATTTTTATGTTTACTCACCCCATTTACCCCCTAAGGGGTTGATTTTCAAAATAACAAAATATATATTTGCCTATTTATTTTTAGATGTGCTCCTACGAAGTTTAAAGTTGTAATGTCTATTTTATATTATTTTCCCATACAAAATTTGGACCCCATTTTCACCCCTTTATGGGGTTAAATCATGTCCACCGTGGTTGGACTTCAAAATAAATGTCATTTTTGCAATCGTCATCCCACAAAACCCCGATAACGACATCCATATCTATTTTTAGGTGTTTTTAACCCTTTTCATCCCCATTTCATCCCCTTTGGAGTTGAAATTCTAAAAAAAACAATATACGTTGCTTTAGATTTCTATCCATAAGCCTAAATTATAAATTTAGCGATTTTTACTTCGAAAACATAAAATAAAAAATACAAAATAAACTAACAACAGCTAAATAAAAAAAAATACAATATAAGTTTTTGTCAATTATGGCCTCTAGCGAGTCCACCGTGCGAGGGATAGAAATATAACTGTTTACGAAGATAAAGTCGCGGGGGGCTACTAGTAATCTTTTTTAATATATAAAAGAAGATACTGATTGGTGACTGACATATCAAACCGCTGGGTCTAAAGACTCCAAATTTGACACGTAGGTTCCTTATGAGGTCTAAGGGTGCACTAAGAAAGGATTTTTCAAAACTCACCCTCCAAGGGGGTGAAACGGGGGCCCAAAATTTGTATGAAAGTTCCTCAGTTTCGAAGCTAGGATCTTCAAATTTTGTGTTTAGGCTAAGGATTGAATATTAATATAAATTGTCTCAGCGTTTTTAAAAATTGTACTCCTGAAGGGGTGAAAAGGGGGATGAAGTTGTGTAAAGAAAATCCTTCATTTACGAAGTAAAAATTGCTAAATTTATTATTTAAGCTTATGGATGGAAATCAAACGCAACGTATATCGTTATTGTTAGTATTTTGACCCCTATGGGGATGAAATGGGGGTGAAATAGGGTAAAAAAACCCAAAAATCGATATGGATGTCGTTATTAGGGTTTTCTAGGATGACGATTGCGAAAATAACATTTATTTTGAAGTCTAATACGGTAAACATGATTTAACCCCTAAAGGGGTGAAAATGGGGTTCAAATCAACCCCTTAGGGCAACCTTAGGGGGTAAATGGGGTAAGTAAACATAAAAATCGATATGGATGCCGTTCTTGAGGTTTTATGGGATGGTGATTGCGAATATGACAGAGGGAGAGGGAGAGGGAGAGGGAGAGGGAGAGGGAGAGGGAGAGGGAGAGGGAGAGGGAGAGGGAGAGGGAGAGGGAGAGGGAGAGGGAGAGGGAGAGGGAGAGGGAGAGGGAGAGGGAGAGGGAGAGGGAGAGGGAGAGGGAGAGGGAGAGGGAGAGGGAGATATCTGGACCCAATTCTGATTATTGTAATAAACTAGCTTCCACCCGCGACTTCGTCCGCGTGCATATTAGAGAAAATCCTTACGGAACCTACAACCAGGATCCGACCAGCCGTTTTTACCTCATTTGGCGGGTCCCCACCAAGCGCGCAGCCTCGTGCGAGGCCCGCCACACGCGGCAAACGTTGTGCCTCGCGAGCTTCGTGGGGACCCGCCAAATGACGTAAAAACGGCTGGTCGGATCCTGGTTGTAGGTTCCCTAAGGATTTTCTCTAATATGCACGTGGACGAAGTCGCGGGTGGAAGCTAGTATTATTATAAAATTATGAAAGTTTTGATGTTCGTTACTCAATCACGCAAAAACTCTAATTATTGCTTTTTATGTGGCAAAAACGGCTCAACGGATTTAGATAGGGACACAGATTGTTGAATTAAAATATAGGATACTTTTTATCGTGTTTTGATTGTTTAAAAGCTAAAATCCTGAGAAACCAAGTATGCAATAATACTTTTTATTTAACTGGTTCATTTTTGGCAGGGCAGTGATGTTTTTTTTATTTCATACATTTTAGTTACAAATTATTAGTTTTGGAATGTGTTCATCAAGGCCTTTAATTTTGTAATCATTGCAAAAAATAAATAAATGGTGTCATGCAGCTGACATATATTATTGTCATTTTACAAAAATCTATTGTTAGTGTCGTTTGGGGTGATGTAAGGATTCTAATTTAACGATACCTCTCACAGCCAAATTTGTTCAGGTGTTTTGATGTTATAGTGAAATAAGAAACTCACATACATAATACATCAAACCCGAACACAATACACTTTTTTGGATAGTTGTGTAATAAAAATGACTTACTAACTCTGTTAAATAATCCTAAATATCACCAAATAAAAGTATTTACTTCAAATCGTCAAATTTAGTATTTTTTTACGACATTAATATTCCAAAATTTAATATATTAAATTTTTTACATTTTTCTAGCGAAGTGTCAATTAAAAGCTATGCAATAATCAACCAGTTGTAAGAAAGAGAAGATTTTGTGAACTCCCTGGTTTTGAATAAAAAAAAGTATGTACGTGATTTTGTATTTCCTTTTTATGTACATTTTTTACAATTGTAATATCAAAATAAGTTATACGTAGTATAAGATTATCACTCTGGTATGAGAACGCTAAAACAGATACATTTTTCCGTATTGGAAGATAACAATGACCACTTACTAGTACCTTTACCCTATTATTTCAACACCTATAGGCGCAAGACTACCAGTGCGTAGATTTTAATTGAATACCACGGTTTATATCAAATATACCCCGAATCAAAGCGTCTCTACAAGAATTTTTCGTTTTTTTAAGATATTGATATAGATTGTTTGAGGTAGCTGACCAGAAAAACTGCCAAGCTGAAGGCAGGCAACCCTATATATTCATGAACGGCACGTCTGGAGCTATCGATCTGCATCAGTTTCATCGAGCCACTTGATGAGGTTAAACAACTACATTACTTTTTTCAATATTTTGAAGATACCAATGAAAAATGACCATAACTGGTGCATTTACCTTATTATTTCAACACTATAATAGGCGCAAGACTGCCAGAGCGTAGATTTTAATTGAATACCACGGTTTGTATAAAATTTACTCCGAATCAAAGCGTCTTTACAAGAATTTTTCGTTTTTCCGAGATATTGATATAGATTGTTTGAGGTGGCTGACCAGAAAAACTGCCAGGCTGAAGGCAGGCAACCCTATATATTCATGAACGGCACGACTAGGGCTATCGATCTGCATCAATTTTATCTTTCCACCTGATGAGGTAAGTGACCCCATTTTTGGGCCTCATAAAACTTGGCTGACCTTGAAACCTGCCAGGGTAGGGGCTGGCAACCCATGCGGGTTTTGACCTCCGAATGTTTCTCTTTCGATGGGTAAACATTTCGATCTTCCACCTCATGATGTAATTTTCGGTCAAAATTGCGGTACGAAAACGAAAAAAAATATATGTTCTTCCAGGATATGCGATGGCAACCCACTAAAATCCAGTGTACCTAAGTAATATCTATTACTGCAACACATTTCTGCTCTTCCACCTTGTGAGGTAAGGTTTCATGCAATGGGAGCTTAGTCTATCAGTTTATACCGTGTAACTTTCAACAATAACTAATTAAGAGCGATTTTCTAACGATGTATCCTTTTGATCGATAAAGGCTGTTATTAAGTGCTTGTTCACGTTGACTCGCGGGCGCGGTGGCGGGCGCGGTCACGAAATATCAAACATATGACGTCATTTCCAAGTGTTCACGTTCAAAACGCAAGTGCGGTCTAAGGCCCTCCGCTGCCTTGAGCGGGATCCCGGCGCGGGCGTCCGCTCCGGGTGCTGTTTCCTGTATTTTCATAGAGCAGCGCTGCGTGTGGCGGATTGCCCGCCGCACGTGGCGCGGGCGGCGAGCACGCTCGCGGGTCCCGCGCGACGGGTCACGCGAGCGGGGCTGTTTCTTGTATATTCATAGAGCCGCTGCGTGTGGCGGAGGGCCCGCCGCACGCGGCGCGGGCGACGTGCCCGCGCCGCGGGGTAGGAGCGCACGCTCGCGTGTCCCGCGCGACGGGTCACTGCTACGTGATCCGTATCGCCCGCGCCGTGCCTGTACAGTCATGAAGGAAATGCAATCTCACCATTTGATATGGAATGGGATTAGTCAGGCAAGAAAGAATTTAGTTAAACGTTTTTCTTATCAGGGTCGCTCTCTTGTTTATTTATTTGTTTATTTCTTTGTTTGTCCACGAATCTTACAAACCATTTTATTGACGGAGCGAGCGCGAAGTGCGAGCGATGCGTCTCTGTTTCAGCTTGGGCAAAAATTATTTCGTATGTCCTTCCGCCTGTCCGTTGGCTGTCCGTTTGTTCTCCTCTACAGTTCGTATTTCTCAACCGATTCTCGTGAAATTTTGTGAGCATGTTTAAAAAATACATAGTTTTTTCGTCGAGCCAGTTTTTCGAAATTTGTTTAAAAACAATCACCATAACATTTCAAAAAATGTTCAAAAGTAGAAAATCTGTGAATAAACCCCTGAAACGTGCCGTTCCGTCTTCCGTCATCAATCTAGCGATGGACCGAGTCGATTTTTTTTCAACTAAGCTAGGCGATTGCGTAAAATCAATCGTATTCATTTGACAGTTCATATTGTATCATAATATATGTCATCCCATACAAATTGCAGCCGATTGAATACGATATGAACTGTCAAATGAATACGATTACCTTACGCAATCACACCGCAGGTCATCCGAGTTGAAATTAATGTTGACCCGCAGGCTGATTATCTTATTAAAAACCACCTAGCGACCGGTCATAATTACGGAATCGTCGCTGTTAAACTCGATTTCGTACCACCGATCGAGTTTCTACGCGTGCTGCTTCCAACGGACAACTAAAGAACTATAATATACGAGCACTTGCAAGGAAATGCTCCGAAATTCGTATTATCTAACTGACATATGGGCTGATTGGTTTTCTACATCTCTCTTGTATACGTCTTCTTTTGGCCAGGTAATAAAGCATCAAATAATCCATATTCGACTGCTCACCCGCGTGGTCAAGATTGTACTGGCGGGCGGCGCGGCGGCGCTGGCAGAATTCTGTCGTGGCAGCCCGCGACGGGCTATTTGTCCGCGACGGAGCACGGTGCGGGAGCACGGCGCGGGTTCCCGCGACGGGCTATTTGTCCGCGACGGAGCACGGCGCGGGTCCCCGCGACGGGCTGTTTATCCGCGACGGAGCACGGCGCGGGCCCCCGCGACGGGCTCCCGCGCCGTGTACCCGCGCCGGGACCCGCTCAAGGCAGCGGACGGCCTTAGGCCCGCGCCGTGCTCCGTCGCGGATAAACAGCCCGTCGCGGGGACCCGCGCCGTGCTCCGTCGCGGACAAATAGCCCGTCGCGGGAACCCGCGCCGTGCTCCCGCACCGTGCTCCGTCGCGGACAAATAGCCCGTCGCGGGCTGCCACGACAGAATTCCGCCAGCGCCGCCGCGCCGCCCGCCAGTACAATCTTGACCACGCGGGTGAGCAGTCGAATATGGATTATTTGATGCTTTATTACCTGGCCAAGAGAAGACGTATATAAGAGAGATGTAGAAAACCAATCAGCCCATATGTCTCGACTAGATTGACATGTGGAGAATTTGTTACAAAATTTTCAAAATTGAGAGAAGATGAGAACAGATTTTAACAGATTTTAACCGATCTCGATTCCTGAATTATTTCGAAATCGTCGCGCGACCGAGTCACTGATTTGGTATTACGTATGCGATTGCTGATTAGTTTATGCTCGGTTTATGCTCGTGAAGATCTCCATAGAAACTAGCGCCACTGGCAACCGGTGGGAGCGACTGAAAAGTCTTTTTACCGAAAGTAGTCTGTGACTGTTTTGTCTGACCATATGTGCTCTGTGAACATAACCTTTTTGTTTTCGCTTCGAATTTTGTTTACATTTTTTCGTCTTCAAAATTGCAAATTCCGTGTAGGTATTAAAGGACAGGCCTTTTGTTTAACATTATAGCAATTTTATTTTATTTTGGTTAAAGGTAAGGCTAAGAATTTACCGAAAACCAATCAGAAATTACGTTTTGTCTGGTTTCTGTTTGACAGAAGAAATCGCGAAATCGTCGCGGTCGCGTCGCGGTTTCTGAGTTAGATAATACGAATTTCGGAGCATTTCCTTGCAAGTGCTCGTATATTATAGTTCTTTAGTTGTCCGTTGGAAGCAGCACGCGTAGAAACTCGATCGGTGGTACGAAATCGAGTTTAACAGCGACGATTCCGTAATTATGACCGGTCGCTAGGTGGTTTTTAATAAGATAATCAGCCTGCGGGTCAACATTAATTTCAACTCGGATGACCTGCGGTGCGATTGCGTAAGGTAATCGTATTCATTTGACAGTTCATATCGTATTCAATCGGCTGCAATTTGTATGGGATGACATATATTATGATACAATATGAACTGTCAAATGAATACGATTGATTTTACGCAATCGCCTAGCTTAGTTGAAAAAAAATCGACTCGGTCCATCGCTAGATTGATGACGGAAGACGGAACGGCACGTTTCAGGGGTTTATTCACAGATTTTCTACTTTTGAACATTTTTTGAAATGTTATGGTGATTGTTTTTAAACAAATTTCGAAAAACTGGCTCGACAAAAAAACTATGTATTTTTTAAACATGCTCACAAAATTTCACGAGAATCGGTTGAGAAATACGAACTGTAGAGGAGAACAAACGGACAGCCAACGGACAGGCGGAAGGACATACGAAATAATTTTTGCCCAAGCTGAAACAGAGACGCATCGCTCGCACTTCGCGCTCGCTCCGTCAATAAAATGGTTTGTAAGATTCGTGGACAAACAAAGAAATAAACAAATAAATAAACAAGAGAGCGACCCTGATAAGAAAAACGTTTAACTAAATTCTTTCTTGCCTGACTAATCCCATTCCATATCAAATGGTGAGATTGCATTTCCTTCATGACTGTACAGGCACGGCGCGGGCGATACGGATCACGTAGCAGTGACCCGTCGCGCGGGACACGCGAGCGTGCGCTCCTGCCCCGCGGCGCGGGCACGCCGCCCGCGCCGCGTGCGGCGGGCACTCCGCCACACGCAGCGCTGCTCTATGAATATACAAGAAACAGCCCCGCTCGCGTGACCCGTCGCGCGGGACCCGCGAGCGTGCTCGCCGCCCGCGACACGCGCGGCGGGCAATCCGCCACACGCAGCGCTGCTCTATGAAAATACAGGAAACAGCACCCGGAGCGGACGCCCGCGCCGGGATCCCGCTCAAGGCAGCGGAGGGCCTTAGGCCCTCCGCTGCCTTGAGCGGGACACGCGCGCGGGGCGACATAGATTAGAGCTTACTCATGCACTGCGCAAGCATCTGTCCGTCAAAAACCAGCAATCTATATTCCCGCGCCGTGTACCCGCGGCGGGATCCCGCTTAAGGCAGCGGACGGCCTAAGTAGCGAGCTAACTAGCGACTGACGCGTGCGGCGCGCTCGCGGCAATTTCAAACGCCTGAGACGTTTGTGTGTGTTCATGTCAAACTAGCGGCGGCGCGCGCGATTCACTCGCGACGTCAGGTAAGTTCAACCAGTTTGAACTTGTCGCTAGAAACGATAGCACTTTCTATCATGTCGTTCAATACAGAAGAGTTTATTAGTGCTTATCCTTATTGAATCCAGTATGTAATCAAAACAGTTGACACTCATCCTGGTATATCCAAAAAATCTTGAAGGATGTTCTCTCAAATTACCATATAAAGTATGAAATTCACCATACCGTTCTCTTTCTTTATTAATTTCGTGCACGCCAATTTTAATTTTTAGCATCTCCCTTTAGGTATGAATTTTCGGTTAAAAATAAAAGATCGTGGTCCATGTTTACGACCTCTGACAATACGTCACACTCGCGCGAACGCCTGGCGGTTAATGTGAACACGAGCTCGCAACGTTTCCCGCGCCCGCACCCGCCCCCGCGCCCGCGTGTACCTACGTGAACGAGCACTTAGCCATTTAAATGATCTATCGCTTGTAGAGGTACACATCTAGCGTGACTTGAGAGCAATCTAGGAATTATACAGGATTTAATCGAGAGTCGATGCTCTTAGGGAGGGTTACCAGATGTAATAATGAGATTTCCTGACTTTATCCCAGATTTTTTAGTAAATTTCCTGACACTTTGAACGCCTACATATATATTCATAATTCGTTGACGTTTGATATTTTTTTCTCAATAATGATTCACAAATTATGCGTTTTCATTTAAGTACTTACACTTTTTGGGATTAAAAATTTCCTGACAAAGTATTTACCTGTTTTCCTGACAGATGCCTTAAATTCCTGACATGTCAGGAAAATTCCCGTTATTTGGTAACCCTATTCAGTCAGTCATATCTTTATTGCAATTTGTAATGTAGCGTTGTTGATAGGTTTTTGTTACGGCAACAGGTGTTTCATAATAACCCGGAAAACTGCCGAGTGACGACCCTAGACGTACATAGGCTATTGTTTTCGATAATCAATCCCATTAATGGTCAAAAGCAAAACACAATTTAGGTCCATGGTTGCCGTGATGCGGTTTTTAGGGGGTTATAATAATTTTCCGGGACTGTATTGTATGCATGCAAGCTGTCTACCATATTCGGTTTATGGGTTTTTTTTTGTAACACGTTTTATATACAGAATTAGCGCTAGCCCTCATCTAACCTAAACCTAACCCTTGATCGGGACAGAGCGAGATTGTCACGGACTGACGACTGTCCAATTAATAAAAATAAAAATAGTTTTTATTTCCCAAATACAGAAAATAGTTTTCAGTTAGTAGTCAGTGAGACCCCCCATAAAGAAAATTACTGTCTTTTATTATTATTAATTGACATTTTCTTGGGTTTCTAGTGCCGTCTGTGTTACAAATTTTTACTATGTCGTATTCACTTTATTTTTAATGAAATACTGTTTCTAGATAAAATATATAATTAATTTATTTAAATAACACTTATACACACATATTACCATCTAAAGAACATACAATTTAAAAGACTAAAACAAAGCGGTGACGGTTAACCCTAAAATCAACATTATCGCAGAGAAAGCTTGTATAGCAGAGGCGTCCGCCTGGTCTGAATGCTTGACGAAGAATGGCAAGACGTCTAATGGCGCGGGGTGGGAATGCAGCCAGGTGGGGCCGGAGTGGGGGCGCTCCGGGTCTCCCCCCTCCAGCCAGACCCCGCTTGGCAGGTAGATGTCTCGGGAAGTAGCTCCTTCTTTTAATATTGGAGCCACGAGGATGTCTTCACCAACCAGGAATTCTGAAAGAGGAATAAACTCTATGACAGGCCATCTCTGCATCTTTAAAGACATTTTTAGGTTCTGGTATCCATAATATTAAAGTCTGTCCATCCTTACTTGTCTTATTTAGTAAACAGTTTTTGACAGTTGTCATTCATCTTTTAAACTTAAATCATTATTTAAAAATATGTAAGTAACTTTATGAAATTGTTGTTAATTTATTAACAATTTATTTCGTAATCTATGTGTGGAAAACCATTTGTTGTATTTTATAAATGATTATTTCAATAAAGAGTTGGGTGAAGATTGTTTACCATATAAGACAAGTAAGGATGGACAGACTTTACATTTGCTCTACAGCTATAGAAATTATAGTGTTGTAGTTTTTACGGTAGGTAGGACAGTATTTATTTCGTGATATTGCGACATGTATCTCCGAAATGGTCCTTCGAGCCAGATATGAATTAAATAAAATAAACAAATATTTAACCGCCTCAGTGCACACCCGTGTAAGACGCAGAGGTCCCGGGTTCGATTCCCATGGGGGATACAATTTGTACTTTATTTCGTTGGTGGTAGGCACCTTATTCAAGTCCACCTGGCTAGCTATCACCATCTTACCTAAGTCGGTCGGCATAACAACAATTTAAACATTGTTGTGTTCCGGCAGTTAGTGGTAAGAAAGCCAGTTCCTCAGTGATGAGGGTTCCGGGTGTAGTGCGCTTCCACCTTCGGCCTTATCGTCACTTAACATCAGGTAAGGTTAAGGGTAAAAAAAACGTGATAAAAAAGAAAAAAGGATCCTTCGAGCCGGATATGAATTTAATAAAACAAAAAAAAATCCTTAAAAATTGGAGTCTTACCATCCCATATAAGGAGTGCCTCCTCATCATTAGGATCCAGCCACCACAGAGGCCCGTTCACTGGTTTCCCCTCTTCGACTGACGCCTGCATCGCTTCGTAGATCTTCTCTGCGTATTCCGCGTGGAGCTCGGCGTATCTCTTACTTATTTTTACCGTCTGAAATATGATTAAAATATAAACTATAAAGATGTAATTTACATACTTAGTTTATAAAAACTACTAGCGACCCGCCCTCGCTTCGCTTCGGTGTAGTGTGGAATTTGGCACCACGTATTATAAATATAAACCTTCCTCTTGAATCACTCTATTTAAAAAAACCGCATCAAAATCCGTTGCGTAGTTTTAAAGATTTAAGCATACATACGGATATAGGGACAGAGAAAGCGACTTTGTTTTATACTATGTAGTGATGTAAACATCTTTATTCATGTTAACAAATCAAGTTCAGCAGGACTGCCCTAGATCCCTGAATCCTCAATTCCAGAAAATGCGAAAATGTCTCTTTGTTTACAATCATGTAAAATACTTGACATTTTGTGGGCAAAACTAGCTCACGGCTATATAAGGCACTCACAAATGTAATATCAAAGTTAAAAATAGTCCCACGTTAATTTTGTTTGGCCTATCATTGCTCGTACAAACGTTAATGATTTCATTTTCACATTGTAAATCAGTGCTATACAGACAGGTTGAACTATGTCAGACTTAGTTAGGAAGCCGTATAAGTGAAGTGTTTACTCCATTCAATGTTATTATAAGTACCGGAAGACGATTGTGATCATTTAAGTGATTCTAATGATAACACAGTAGGGTAATAATTTGTGTATTGATAAGGCCATAAAAATTATCCAACATATTTCATCAATGCATGGCTTCGAAGTCTCAATTATGCATTAATGATGTTGTTCATCATTGCCTATGTTATTATTAACGCCACTGATCCTTTGTCTTGTCACAGATAATTACTTAGGTAACTGCCCATGTGAAATATATTTTCTATAATTTTCTTACAGAGTAGTATCTATTCGTTTCGTTATCTATCATTCACTCACTCTATGTCTTGTGAAATCGTAATTTCAAGTGCTTACGATAATCAATGAATGATACCTCAGAAACTCAAGAAAATTATGTGTATTTGCAAGCAAAATTTGAGTAAAGAAGAAAAAAATATTGCAGTATTTTCCAATCTTCGTTTCAAAAGTTTTATTCATTTTATATTTTTTCAATTCTTCGTTACACAAAAATCTGGTTACCACTGTCTTAATAACTTGTTGAATAACAACAAGTCTCTAAAATTCATGTCGGCTTTCATTGAATATTGAGTATTCTTTGGTCATCAAGAAACACAAAACACATTTTATTTAGTTTGAGATTTTTTGCATTCACAATGCTATTTTCATATTTTTTCTTTATACTGAGCTACCGAGTCAGTTGGAAGAGTATTGGACCAGACTTCCCAAGATCGCGGGTTCGATTTTCGCCTGAGAATATGATCCTGGTGCGAGTCGAATTTTTACTATTGGTATATTTTATGTATTTTGCCACGCAGTCACAATCTGCAGAATTTACTCTACTAATAATTTATACGGATTAACAAGTCCCTTACTCAACTATTTGCTAAAATTACCTCATCATCGAAGTTCCAAGGCGCAAACGAAAATTGCATGACAGGCAAGAACGTAGTCGCCTGCACCCATCTTATGAAGAGCTCCTTCGTAGGCAGGTCGGCTTGCTCGTGGTCCAAGTTGTACCCGTTGCCTCCGATCATGTCGGGGAGAACCAGCGTGTAGCCATTCAGGTTCATTTGAATTGTGGTGGTGATTACAGTCGGTAGGCCGTTGTTGGTACCCCAGATGGAGTCACGGTCTACCATGCGCACGAATATGGGGAGCTCTTGAGTCCTGATAAGAGATGGAATATTTTGGTAAATTGATTTTGAAGTGGTAGGTAGGTCCCTATTCATGATATTTCTTTTTTTCGCTGGGGATGCATCAACATTACGTCCATTTTGGCAAAGCCATCACCGTCAACGTAGTTTAAGATACTCTAACGTTGCAGGGCTTTTTCTTTGTTTACAAGATTATAGGAAGAAGAATTAAGCAGGAGAACACCCAACTTAATTTGGATCCTAGCCTAGTAATATACAGTTTGTATGGATCCTAGTAATAGACTGCACGATGTCAATTCGTGCATTCATGTAGTTAAGCGTATTCACAGAGGAAATACTTAATCACTACGTTTTAAGCGTATTCTTCAGAATTGGAAGATGATTGAAAGCCCATGTGATCTGAATTTAACAAAACTCCCGTTTTTAGCCTTTATGTGTGAACAAAATGTTTTTTTATCGACGTCAAAAATAATAGGTCTTCACCTATGAAATGGGGTGGAAAAGCGCAATTTTATCCCGATAGGTGGCATCTGGTCTTTGGTACCGGGCCGCCTCAAAGAAAGTGTCAAAACATATGGGAATCTCTTGGAGTATTGCACTTTTTAATTTTATACTGAGAAAATGCCGCATTGTTATGCATGTAACTTGTAAAATATTGGAGTTCATCGATTTCCCAGTAACAAAAAAAATAGTAGGCAAAAAAATATCAAAAAAAATATGCTTTTCCCTCGATTTTCTCCTTTGCTGAGCCTGAGAAACATTATAAATCAAAAGGAATGTTTCATGAATTTGATGAAGCTTCGCCAAAATAAAACAACATTTGAATTATAACAGCTTTGTTCTTTAATATTTCAACCTCAGCAGTTTCTAACATATTTATAACTTGGATGAATTTGATAGGTATATCAAATATGGAATAAGCCCAATATTGGGGCCAAACAGAGAATTAATAGAATTTTATATGCCAGAGTCATTCAAGAAACTTAGAATAATAAAATAAATATGATAAAACGGTTCGTGGAATTTTGGATGGTACAGAAATTCCAGTACAGAAACCTGAAATTACTATTGCACAGAAGGCATCATCAGGCAACTATAAACACGGAAATTCACACTCAGTTGCTTTGTTAAAATTTAAATCATATGCTTCTAATCTGAAATAAAAAGATTACTTGTAAATCTTACACGAAATTTAAAGAAATGTAATGCTTGTTAGCAATTTTTTGTAAGTTGCTATAAACTTTCTTGCCTGTTGTTTTGGCTTTTCTTTTCCGTAATTCTTCTTTTATATGAGCTAAAGTTAGCATAGAATACATTGTTTGTCCGCAAAACCGAAAAAAATACAATCTAAGAAAGTAAAATCACGTAATACACAGTCAAGACAATATAAGCTCAAACTGACAATTGTTCCAAAGACTGAGCGCCATCTGTAATTCACTTTGCCTTCGCCTCCCCATTGCCGTATTGCAGTACAGACTTTTTCAAACAAAAAAAAGTTTTGATTGGCTATGAATTCTAAATTCAAATTAATTTTGTTTTAAAAATATGACATTCTATTTACAAAATCAGTCTTTTGTTTATTGATTAGCGATGTATTTTCATTACATTTCAAATTTTTTCCTCATAATGGATACTTCGAAATTTCGTGTAATTATGGAATATGAGTTCCGTCGTGGCACCAACGCGGCATTAACGATACGTAACATCAACGACGTTTACGGAGAGAACTGTACAAACGAACGTACAACCCGTTATTGGTTTGCTCGGTTCCGTTCTGGGAATTTTGACTTGAAAAATGAACCTCGTGGTCGTCCGGAAACTTTGGTCAACAATGATGAATTAAAGGCGATTGTGGAAGCAGATGAATCGCAATCTACAGCTGAGCTGGCAGCAGCTTTTGATGTTAGCATCAAAACAATATTGGTCCATTTGCGACAGATTGGCAAGATAAAAAAGCTTGATAGATGGGTGCCCCACTGCTACTTCACGACAACGCGCGACCCCATACTGCACAACAGACCGTCTCTAAGCTGCATGAGTTGGGTTTGGAAGCTCTCCCTCATCCGCCATACTCACCAGATCTTGTGCCTACCGACTATTACTTTTTCCAAAATTTGGACAACTTTTTAGCGGGAAAAAAAATCAATTCCCGAGAGGCAGTACAAAACGCCTTTGAAGAGTTTGTTGTCTCCCGTCCAGCTGATTTTTTCAAGAAGGGCATCCATAAACTGCCACAGCGTTGGCAAAGATGCATTGATTGCAGGGGTGATTACTTTGAATAAAAGAAATAAATAAGTTCGAAAAAAAAATACTTTAACTTTTTTCAAACAAAACGGCAATTTCATAGGTAAAGACCTAATATTTCCCGAAGCATCCTTTTGCGCATGTTCTTCCACATACCTAAATCCGGCGCGCACCTCGATCATGTCGCCGAATCTTGCACAAGTCCTCACGTAGGAGTCGACGATGTGGTGGGGTTGCAGGTCGATGCTGCCGTTTTGAACTGAAATCTGAAAATTGTAGTCGTTGATTGGTGCAGAGTTTCTACTGACTCACTGATTCACGGAAAAGGTCCGCAGGGCTTTTTATGTTACTGAATTTCAGCAACAGAACGAAATACTAGGTGAGACTGTTCTTTTAAATGTAGGAATACGTGGTATGGATACAGTTCAACAACAATCGATGAGCGATCGTTTGTTTGATAAAGCCAAGAAAACACGACTGTTAGAAGAATACCTACTTACCTAAACCATTTCTGTAGGCAATAATGATGTACGCAATGTCGTTGGTCTTAGGAGCTTAATGGCCCAGTGGTTTAGCGCCTAGATTCTGTGGCCTGGCCCAGCGATTGCGGAGGTTAAGCAACTTTCGCAAGGGTTATTCATGGGATGGGTGGCCAAAAATGTATTATCTCGAGCTCCTCCGTGCTTCGGAAGGCACGTTAAGCCGTTGGGTCGTTAACACCCACCAATCTGCATAGGGCCTGAGTGGTGGGTTATGGCCATCCTCCTTATCCACCCATAAGGAAGGCCTGTGCCCCAGCAGTGGGGACATTAAAAATGGCTGATGGTCAATGTCTTTGGTCACCTGCGGCGCGAAGCTGCTCTCCCCCGCATCGAACTTGAAGCTGTCGATGCCGTACTGGTCCTGCAGCGAGCGCACGCGCAGGTACCACCAGTCGGCGGCCGCGGGCTTGGTGAAGTCCACGTACCCCGCGCTGGTGCCGTTGCTGTTCCACCACGTCGTGTTGGGGCTGCCTTCCTCATTCAACACTAAATACCTGACGAGTTTAATAAGTAAGTCGGTATAACTCCAATGAGGATCAGCGACAGGTTTGAATCCTAAAGTTTTATTGATATAATATAAAAACATATTCAGAGCTATGAACCCTAGTGAAAGTTTTTTTTAAATTCGTTTAGAAATGGTTGAGTTATAAGGGTTTAAAGGAAATGCCAAGCCAAGCTCAATGCAATATGTGCTTTATCACGTACGATTCGCGTACGTGGCAGATGACGTAATAACAGCGCTCTAGCTCGTATAACTTCTGAGGTTTAAGAGTTATCGTGAAAATTTCTTCACAGTTAATCATGTGGTGGCATAAGCTTTCTGATAAGCCACTAAACAAAAATTGTCGCTGATCCTCAGAGTTATCGTGAAAATTTCTTCACAGTTAATCATGTGGTGGCATAAGCTTTCTGATAAGTCACTAAACAAAAATCGTCGCTGATCCTCATTGGGAGTATACTTACGCTTCATTTGCGTGAATTTATTTCAGGCACAGGGACCCATTGTAAGCTTTCAAAGATTGTTTTGTTTATCAAAATAAAATCGTAAAGGCATCCAAGGCAAATGTGCTTTTAAAGTGGTGACTAGGACATTAAAATAAATTAGGAGCATAATTAGGTATCCATGTGGTGGCATAAGCTTTCTGATAAGTCACTAAACAAAAATCGTCGCTGATCCTCATTGGGAGTATACTTACGCTTCATTTGCGTGAATTTATTTCAGGCACAGGGACCCATTGTAAGCTTTCAAAGATTGTTTTGTTTATCAAAATAAAATCGTAAAGGCATCCAAGGCAAATGTGCTTTTAAAGTGGTGACTAGGACATTAAAATAAATTAGGAGCATAATTAGGTATCTTTAGTTTAATTATAAAAAGATTAAATTATGGGTCCCCAAATTAGCTTTCCACGACTCGAGTTTACTGCTAGCGAAAGTTATTTCTGACGATTCATTAAACAAACTAAAAACGAGACTTACCCATTTCTTAAAGCGTCCGAGTACCAAGGCTCGCAGTTGCTGTTGATAAACGGATGAATCCAGAGCGTCACGCGGTAGCCGTGTCTTTTAAGCTCCTGCACGAAGTTCGTAAAGTTAGGGAACTTTTCTTCGTCTACCGTCAGTGACCCATAGCAATCTTCCCAAAGGTCGTCGATTTCAAACTGAGAGTTGTTGAAGCCATGGTCATTTATTTCTTGTGCGTATTCTAAGAGATTTGTCTCATTTATATCCTTTGCGTATTGCGCCCATGTCGACCAAATCGGGTACTGGACCATCCTAAAATCTGGAAGATCAGACGGTTGGCCTAAGTAGTTCCTGACAGCGTGCTTGTGAGCTGTCTTAACGTCTGATAGCATCCAAATATCGTACGCTAATGGGGTATGTTCTCTCTTCGGAGAATAAGGTTCTGCTATTTGCGCTCCCAAACAAAGATGATTTTGCATCAAGTTATTGTAATCCACGAAAAGCGGGATCTCGGGGTAGACGTAAATGTAGTCTCCTGCGGAATTGAGCCAGTATCTCTCTACAATGGCCCCGTTGTTCTGCTCAGACGAAACGTAGGGTGAGTAAGTTTTTGGAGCGTGTTGGATTGGGTATATCTGGTCGATCTGCATGGGTCCCGCATACCATTGCTTAGAACCTGGAACGAATAATACCTAGTTGTAATAAACAAGTTCGAAATACTTCCAATTTTTGTTGTATTTGTAAAATCATTAACACGTTGAACGCCGTGGAATATTTTAACTATTTCCATTTAGGCCATGGGGGACAAGGTTTGGGCCACACATGTATGTTCCGTTCAGGCCACGGGGGACAACATGTGACCGCGCGATAGAGGTTATTTCAAACGTCTCTGTTGAGCTGGTGGATACGTTTAACTAACAAATCTGTATTGAACGGGTCCCCCACGGCCCCGTAGAGTTGTAAAGTCTAGTTGGTTTTCGAAAATATGTTATACTTAGAAAAAAAATTACATGTTTCTTGTCTATACTTAATACTAGCTGACCCAACAGTCGTTGTCCTGTCTTAGTTATGAATATTGAATTTGAACTGGTGTTATTAATGAAAAGTTGGGGTTGGGTTCAGAGCTGATATTAGTAGGCCGTTCCCGTTAACGTTTGCTTTCTCGTTTTTATTAGGTTGCTTTCTCGTTTGTGTGTTTGTTTGTGTGTTCATTTGTTTCTCCACAAAGTTTGTGAACGATTTTATACTAGCTTCTCAATGAGCTAGAGATTTGAAACTTTAAGCATAGGTCAGAACTGGAAGGCAATGCAATATTATGGTGTCATTGAGCTGATCTGATGATGAAACCGGAAGAAGGCCACAGAAAATCTATGATGAAACCATACAACCCCATCGTGTTTGGGTTCGTTAGAATCGACTTGACGAGTACTCTAATGGGAGACGAGGTCCAGGGTCTGATGATGAAGCTGGAAGGCCATGACATAGGAACTCAATATTGAAACCACGCAACCCCATCGAGTTTGGGCCCGTTTGAATTTGTCTTGATTAGTACTTTATCGAAAGTCCTTACGAATCGTCTCCTGAACACAATGCTCGAAGATCTCCGTAGTGCTTCCCAAAGAGTGGGTTTCAGGATTAACATGGATAAGACGAAAATCATGTCGTATGCCCATGTTGTGCCCGCTCCAGTTCATGTTGGGAACACTACATTTGAAGTTGTTGACCATTATGTAACCTAGGACAGGCAGTCCAGTTAACTAGGTAAGTCCAACTTCGAGACAGAGATCTCTCGTCAAATCCAAATCGGATGGACAGCATTTCGGAAGCTTCGAAAAATCTTCGTGTCTGATTTACCTCACTGTCTCAAGACGAAAGTTTATGACCACTTTGTGTTGTCAGTGATGACTTACGGCAGTGAAACGTGGTCGCTAACTATGGGTTTCATAAGGAGGCTCAAGGTCACCCAGCGTGCAATGGAGAGATCCATGCTCGGCGTTTCCCTGCGTGATCGAATCAGAAACGAGGAGATCCACAGGCGAACTAAAGTAACCGACATCGCTCGAAGGATTGCTTAGCTGAAGTGGCAGTGGGCTGGACACATAGCGAGAGGAACCGATGGCCGTTGGGGCGAAAAGGATCTTGAATGGCGACCGCGCACCGGACGACGCTCCGTGGGTAGGCCCCCCACAAGGTGGACCGACGATCTGGTGAAGGTCGCGGGAAGCCGCTGGATCGTTGTGGAGATCCTTGAGGGAGGCCTATACCCAGCAGTGGGTCTCGTGATATGATGATGATGATGAGTACTTTGTTGGGAAATAGTTTCCAGGGTCTGATGATGGAGCTGACAGAAGGACACAGGAACTCTTTAATAAAACCACGCTACCCCATCAAGTTTGGGCTCATTTGAATCGTCTTGACGAGTTCTTTGTTGGGAAATAGTGTCCAGGGTTTGATAATGGAGCCGGAAGAAGGCCACTGAAACTCTGTAATAAAACCCATGTAACCCCATCGAGTTTGGGCTCTTTTGAATCATCTTGACAGTACTCTTATAGGAAAAGTATCCGAGGATCTGATGATGGAGCCGGAAGAAAGCCATAGGAACTCTATAATAAAACCATGCAACCCCGTCGAGTTTTGGCTCGTTTGAATCGTCTTGACGAGTACTTTGTTGGGAAACAGTTTCCAGGGTCTGAGGATGGAGCCGGAAGAAGGACACAGGAACTCAACAGGACTAACGAACGAACAGAAAACTGCGCGGGCGTTGCGGGAACAGTGCGGTGGTCGGGGGTGGCCGACACCGCGACCCGCGCGGCCCCTGTAACGGAAAACCGAATTTCTATCCTGGGAGGCCACGGGGGACATCTATTGAGTGACAGTTATATTTTCGTTGAAAAAAGTAAATAAATTGATTATTTTAAATTGCGTTATAGATTTTAATGTATTTCCTGTCGAATAGAACAAAAAAAAAGGAAATGAAATTTTTGACCTTTCAATAATTTTTGATTGGCCCCGTGTACTAAAGTAGTGGGGGTCACATGGTATCCCCCATGGCGTTCAACGTGTTAATATATTTTCATATTTTGTAGTCTTCCAGTTCCTTGATCGCTCGGTCGATCCAGAAAATTAAGAATGAGGTAAAAAGCTTAATACTGTGCTAAGTTTGGGCTTCCATCAAGTGGTGGACAGCATTCATTGCTGTACAGGACAAGGCAAACATCTTGAAATTAGTGGAGATACCTAAGTTCGCGCATGTGCTCTTGCGAGTGACCGCCTCACAGCTACGCATACCCAAAATATGCATTACGCGCAAACCCCACCTGATTTCAAGATGTTTACTTCGTTCTATAGATATTACCTAAGCTTTTGCATCATCAAGTTTCCGATTAAATTTGGCTCAGTTTTCAGATTTATATCCTTTATACGCTACCTAATCGTAACTAATCCCCTAAAAGTAGGGAAATTGAAACTTTTTTATTCTTTTCGTATCAATCCTCACCGAAGTCTATGCAGTCTTCAAGCCTGATGATGCTGGGCGCGTCCCACCGGATCCTGATGGCGCGGCCGCCGCTCTCCGCGTCGTACTCCGTCTTGACGGTCAGGTTGGCGGTGCCCATGTGCACCTCCACGCCTCCATCGAACTCCTCCATGGAGTATGGCTGCACCAGCGTGCGGCCGATGTGGGCTATCTCCTCGCGAACATCATCTGGAACCGAGTAGCTGATGTTCAATTTTCAATTCCTAATCAGAAGACGATCATGTATCATTAGGTAAACATAGGATTAGTTTTGGTTCTGCTGATGATAAACGGTGTGACCACGGGTCGGTCGGGGATTTTTTAAGCATTTCCTTGGGCAATCGTAGTTGTAGTTTTGAATTAAATTTTGTAGATCATATTAATTTGATTCTTATCAAGAATTTTAGTTCAAATTAAGTTATAATTTGGGCAGTTTGCAATAGGCCAATAAAAGTGAAGAAATTCTGGGTACTTATTTTCTAATTTCAAAATCTATCGCAATCGCTTTCAGGATGTGATACATTGACACTTCTCTTTGGCACAAATAAAAACATACCAAAAAAATGTAGTAATCACATCCATCTGTCAAATGAAAGTGATTGCGACAAATTTTGAAAATTAGACAAGACTTTGGGCTATCATGTATACGATCCCTAAAGCAGAAAATGTTTACATAATATTTCAATGTCAATTTATTTGAAATATCAAACATGCAAATCTTAACAATGAGTTTCACATAATATCTTATCACCCCACATGAGACAAGCCATTTGATTTGAATATCAGAATCAGCTTGATTTCCATCCGTAATTGTCCTTTATTTGCTAAGTTAAATGCCATTTTGTATTGTTATGTTAATTAATGACGAACAATCGTCTTAACAATCACAAAGAGCGTAAATACTGTTATGTAATCATGATTATGATCAATCTTATTCCTGATTTGTCTGTCCAACGAATTACGATCACTTGTTGTTAGTATGATTAGTAATCCTTTAATGTTTAGTAAAACAATACGTTGTAAATTTTGAATACAAAGTAAATTAAATTGCTCCGATTCCATGTGGATGAAATGATATGGCTAGAGTTCTGGCTTCATCTTTCTATCTTGTGTTACGGTCGTTTTTAAGCTACCTCTATTTATCAAAAAAATCTCGTCTTCGTTGTCTGTAACTTAATAAATCCTGTAATAGTGTACCAAAGTAGCTAGCTATTCCAAAAAATGTTGTTACCTGGAAGTAGACCTTAAAACTTCCAGTCCTTCATGGTTGATTTCAGAGGTTATCTGTGATTTCAGGTCAAGTTTGGCATTTGGCAATAATATAACTTGAAGCTGACATCACGTAAAATGAAAGCTTAAGACCCTCATCGTTATTCGTCGTAGCATCAATCACTATTTCATTTAATGCGAGATAAGATACTTGACAACAGATACCAAAGTGAAAAGGAAATAAACACTAAAGGTTATGTTTTCATTTCGATCCTTACTGTTTTAAACATCCTTAATCGTATTTTCTTATAAAATCTGTTGTTTCTTACCTCTAATGAGCACCATTTTAAATCCACCCGTGAGCTGTGGCTCCAGTGACAGCGTGACGTCATCAGCGCGAACGCTCGACACGAGCGCGGTTTGCGCTCGCGTCGCTATCGTCAAAATTGCTGAAAGTTTAATATTGAAAAGTAAACCCCTTGATCAAATCAGGGCTAACTAAACTAAAACACAAATACTAAAAAGCAATTTCTTAATAGTTTTGATAGGTATTTTAGGCCAACCTATGAAATACCCAAAACCACACATAGGAAAAACGGGCAGTAATCTTCACGTAAGCGCAAAGCGGATTGTTATGTGTAAGGCTACATTCTACTTTATCCATCTATTTATTCCATAAAGACATTTGCTCCAGCAGTGCTGACATTAAAATGATAAAGGTACGCAGCAAGCTTTTCAATATCTTCATTTATTATATGTTCTCGTTTCTCTTCTAAATAAAATAAATAAATCATGGTCAAATTTCCTGATTTCCAAAATAATTAAAGAAACTTACTCAAAATCGATCTCCAGCCAGCCATCGTCGTCCGCGCGCTTCACTTACTGCGACGCTATCGCTTTATCTGGATTTCCAAGAACAAAGATAAATCGCCTTTCATCTCGCATCGATAGCTCATAATCTTCGACGTTTCGGTGATCACTGATAAGATTTTCTTCTCTTATTTCAAAGTAGCTATCGTTATCTTACTGCTAGTTCCATCTACCTACTGTGGTGTGGGCCTTAAAAACATAGTTTTGAAAAACTGATTTCTAAAAGTTGAGAAGCGTATTTTTAGTTTAGAATAAACTGGAGACGAGTCGCACACAATGGAAGGCGCTGGAGGAGGCCTTTGCCCAAAGGCACGCTGAAATAAGGGATATACTGTAATCAAATCATAATCCTTAATCAAATCATAATCTTTGTTTGCAACAGTAGCGAATTTCTTAGTTTTAATTGTAAAATGTAATTTTTATTTCGGAATAAAGGGCTCTATTATTATTATTAATTGTAGCTAGAGCTACCCATAGTAACACAGAAACTAAAATCACAGCTTTAAAATACTCGTAAACTAAAATGAATTAGTTTTGAGGTTTTCTTCGCTAATTTTAAATATACTTAGGTACAAACAAGTTTGTAGCTTCTATAAGATGCGTTTCTTGCTTCCTACTTGTAGATAATAATAATCGACTGATTTACTTGGAACACTAGTATAATATAGTCATTCATGTATAGGTAGTATTAAAATCTGTGTTGGAATTTATAACTAGATAGGTACTTCTCTATAATGTTATATTTGCCACTTGTATATTTCTGCATGAATCATGATTTAACTTTCTGGATTTTTCCAGCGATATAATAGTTTTGTTTTGAGATCTGTAAAGAACGTTAGGTATCTAATCGTTTTGATGTTCAACATCCCTCAGATAATCTCATCTTTGTGCCGTTGATTGATGTGATAGCAAGTTTGCACGACTGATATTTTGTTACTACCCATGATAATAATTTATTATTGTTCTTTGTGTCGCAAGGCAAGTACTTGTTTTTTTTGCATTTTGCATGATTATTTCTATAAGGAGTACCTCAGGGATCTATTCGGAGTCCATTTTTATTCACTTCTCAATTTTATTTTCTTCTCAATTCTTTATTTCATGCCCATTTTTATTTTTACTTTTGTTTTTTCTATTTTGTTTGTTTTCTGAAGCTAAACAAGCATTATTAGTAAAATTATTGAAATAAGGATTAACTAGAACGTCGTCTCTATGTGTGATTGAATCCTGGTTTACTTGTGTAGATTGTTGAATTTCAAGTAAGGTAATGGTTTCATTGCATTAACTAGGTATACTTAGGTAATTTACAAGTGTGATGAGAGTGTGATTAAAATATTCATACTTTTACTTTACACGTCTAAAGGAAAAAGATATACAGAACTTATAAAAATCAACAACTTTTTATTTACATAAATATTTTAACAAAGGAACATTCTCGTTTTGCACTAATGAATGTTGATTAGCACGTCTTAAACTCAAAAGAGTTTTTACAAGCAAGTCTTAATCTTGGAGTATGAAGTATGGCAGCGTGTCGAGAGGTGCTGGGTAGTCGTTCAACCAGATCGGGCCCTGGACGGCTTGGCCGCTGTTGCCGTCCAACCAGTTGCCTTTGGGCAGGTAGATGTTGCGAGACTCGGCTCCCTGCTGCAACACTGGAGCGGCGAGGATCCTCTCGCCAAGAAGGAATTCTGTGGAGCACAAAGAGTTGTTATTATTATTCGGGGATTAGGTAGGTATGAATAGGCTATAGTATAGTAGGTATCCTGCAGTGGCGAAGGGTGAAATTATGGCGATGGTAAAAGCCATTCTACAAAAATGTTATGATCTGCCTGCATAGTGAATCGGTGAGGTGGGATTTTTAAATGCTAAACCGATGGGAATCGGCTTGCTGGTATCTTGTCAAATCTTGTATCTTGTCAAGTGAAATGGGAGTTAGGTACATATATTTTCTTAAAGATTGCAGTTATTCAGATCACGGGTATCGTAAATGTCATACAGACATTAACCTATCTTTTGTTTCTTTTGATTATACGCCATTACTGGTTGAAGAAGCGACCGTGTTTTATTTCTACGTCCGCTGCAGACATTATTGTACTGTTGTTTGTCCTTACCGTCCCACACAGCGAGCGCGTCTTCATCAGTAGGGTCGAGCCACCAGATCGGAGGGTTGACGGGGGTGCCGTCTTTGATGGAAGCCTCCATAGCCGCGAGGATCTCGTCTGCGTAGTCCGCGTGCAACTGCGTGAATGTGCGGCTGATCTCCACAGCCTATAACCATAAATTAGATGCTTTTTTAATCTGCATTGGGCCCTGGGTTATGGCCTATCTTCTTTATTCACCCTAGGAAGGCCTGTGCCCCAGCAGTGGGGACATTAAAAGGCTGATGGTCAGTCAAAAACATAACATTGGTTAACCGACAGCTTCTGAATACCAATCATAATGTGCAGCTTTTGTCTTACTTTGATCACGAGACAATCTTATAAACAACTATTTAACCTGTGTTTCTGTTGTCCCCCACTGGGGATCAGGAAATCAGGGAAAAAATTGCAAAAAAACTTTATTCCGGATACCCCTCAGTGGGGGGAAAAAAATAATAGGCCATTTTACCTCCTCATCATGATCCCAAGGAACGAAAGAGTATTGCAGAGTCGGCATGAAGACGTTAGCTTGGAGCCACCTCACGAACAATTCCTTGCTCGGTTTCTCATTGTATCCATTGCCTCCGATCATGTCTGGCAGCACGAGAGTGTAGCCATTCAGGTTCATGGTCAGCAATGTGGTAACGAGGGTAGCCAGACCGTTGTTGAAGTCCCATAGCGTATCTTTGTCGACCATACGAATGAAGACTGGCAGATCTTGGGTTCTAAGAAGGAAATAATATTTTACTTCTTGTTGACAGCCTCAATAAAATGATAAATTGATGAGTGTTTGGGAATCAAATCTGGATACCGAATCTTTTTTAATGTGAAGAAGATATTGGACTGAAATAAGTACCTCATTCCCGATCGGATTTCGATCATGGGACCAAATTTAGCAACAGTCCTGACGTAAGCCTCCACAATGTTTCCAGGATGAAGGTCGATAGGACCATTTTGCACTGGAATCTAAAACCATGAAAACATTTAAATTTTAGAGATCAGAAGAGTCCGTGAAGTAAAGATCGTTTCTCGTCTTGCTTGGGTGGCTATGGTGAAATTGAATTACAAGTTACAGGTTTTTATTACCTGAGGTGACCAACTTGATTCTCCGGCGTCGAACTTGATGCTGTCGATGTCGTAAGTCTCGATAAGTTCTTGGATTCTAAAGCTGTACCATTCAGCGGCAGCGGGGTTCGTGAAGTCAATGTAACCAGGCACGGAGCCGTTGTTGTTCCACCACGATGAATCTGGATTGCCTTCCTCGTTAAGGACTAGATACCTTTGAAGGAAATATTTTTTAGAATTGTATTGTTAACAGAATTTTTAAAAACCACTGTGAAAAACTCAAGTTGAAAATTTAACGGTGACGCACCGCCAGTTTTTAGTGTCTAGATCTAGAAAGTCACATGGAATTCATCTAAAATTGCTATCAACTTACCCGTTGTTCAAGGCAAGGGAATACCAAGGCTCGCAATCTTTATTGATGAAGGGGTGAGCCCAAATTGATACTCTGAATCCAAGACTCTTGATGTCTTGGATGAGCTGCTTGAAGTTTGGTAATTTCCTCTCGTCAACTGTTAGAGAGCCGTAGCAGATTTCCCAAAGGTCGTCGATTTCAAATTGAGCGTTAGGGAAGCCGCTGTCTTTTATTTCGTTAGCGAACGCCCACAGACTGTCCTGATCAATTTCGCGGGAGTATCGCGCCCAGGTTGACCACACGGGATATTGAATCATCCTGTAGTCAGGAACTCCGGTGGGCCTGCCCAAGTATGTATCGACTGCATGTTGGTGTGCGATTTTCGCATTGTCAAAGAACCAGATGTCGTATTGCAGTACGTTATGAGTGCGTTTAGTGGAATAGGGAGATGTGACTTCCGCAGTAAAGCAGATGTGATCTTCGCGCACGTTATGATAGTCGACGAAGAGTGGAGCTTCGGGGTGGACATAGAAGTAGTAACCAGCAGAATTTAGCCAATATCTTTCGGAGACAGCGGCGTTGTCATCTTCCTTGGAGATGACGGAGTATTTTTCCAATTCGCCGTTCTGGATCGGCCAGTACTGTTCTTTTTGTTCTGGTCCTGCGAACCACTGCTTACCCCCTGGCAACAAAAAAAACATTGTATCTTCTGATCTTCCAACCTCTGATTTGACTTAGCACTGATGCCGTTGTCGTGAAATATACTTACTAAATCCGTAGCAATCTTCGAAGATCTTGTCACTTGGTCCATCCCAGTGCACAGAGAGCTTCCAGCCACCACTGGGAGGGTCGAAAGTCGCGTCTATGTTAAAGGTCACCTCGGGGTCGCTGGCAGAACTTTTGCGACCGATATTACCGAGAACTATAGTTTCCTTGTCGGCTGAAAAAGAAATCCACATGTCATCGTAAAAATATTGTAATATTTTTTGTAGAGTTTGGGAGTGTAGGATGAAAAAACTTGTGTTAGTTAGGTAACTACATCACGTGAATTTAAAGTTCTAGGTTTGTGTCACCTGTCCAACAATGAAACAGTCGGACACAATGAAACAGCGCCATATTTTCCAAATACGACGTTGCCAGGTAGTGCAGTATACCTAGTCTAGACAACCTCATACACCCCCCGCTCCTCCCCAGTTAGCGTGCGCGCCACTTTTGAAACGACATGTCTACGGAGCTATTTTGGATTTTTTGACAAAAAAGTAATTTTTCAGTTTAATTTGATTTCTCAGTTAAACACTGCAGTGAATTCCGTTTTTCTACGTATGACGTTGCTTTGTACATCATAGATTCACGTGGACTAGATTACCTAATAAATTGTTCGATTTTGGTAGGTTATTTTTTGATGTTATTGTAAAATACCCCAGGTGTCTAACAATGACACAGATCAAGGGTGGACACAATGAAACAGTATTTCCACTACTATCACTTAATATTTGAGATTTTCAGACTCATTAATCTTTGAGAATTATAATTTTACTTAAGACATTAATGCCTATTATGAGTAATTGTTGATTTTAAGTCGTTATTGCCTATAAAAGGTACCTAACTACGATTTAAAAAAAATTAGACTCATTAATCTTTAAGTCACTAAATAATTTTACCTGAGACAAACCTAGAGGTATTTTTAAAGTGAATAATTTTGCAATACCCTGAAAGAACCTTTTTCGATTGTAATTCAACAGATTTCATCATTTACTTGTTCCACTAAATATGAAAAAGTCCAAATTATTATCAGTGTTTCATTGTGTACACCTAGGTGGACACAATGAAACAATTCCCATTTTCTTTTAAAAGTCTTCTTATTGGTTATGTATCTATTTATTAACAAAACTATTAATGCCATATTATACCCAATTAAGTAGACTATGTCCATATAAAAAATCGGAATTTATATCTACAAAAATGAGAGAAATATGAGACTCAGAACTTTTGGTGGTTCATTGTTGGACAGGTGACCCTACCTAAGCTAAAGTTTCAAATATTTCTTGACTCATCTAGATATGAATATTAAATACTTAGGTGTAATTACTTACCGGTGATAACGACAACGTCAAGCCCGCCATCTTCGCGATCTTCCACGTAGAAGTCTCGTTTCGTTGGCGCTTTCGGGACGGCGCAGAGCGCCACACTCACTCCTGAGACGTGAAAGATACGATTAAATTGAATTAATGGTAAACCTTTACTAGCATATTGGATTTCCTACTGGTACAGTTGACGTTACAGAGGTTTGTGAAGTTAACGCTTTATTAAAAAGAGCAGCTATAATAACGATGTCTGTACAAGTGTACCGCACGTACAGTACCGAACCGACCTCTTTTCTCTCTTTAATTTTGACCGTAGCATATAAGCCGGAATTACATTACGAAATTAGTGTCATGCATGTTGAACTTGGTTCCACGAAAGTAGTTTCGATATATGCGAAAGTAATTTTGTAAAATAATTAGTGTCGTGAAATCCACAGTATCGCAGTAACCGTGGCTCCATCAGCATCAAAGCTATATTTTTCTATATTCAATGTAGCTAAAGAGATGCTTCTATATAAACCTGTCGCTGATATTCATTAATGAATTGTATTCTTTTATCAGTACTCCATCGTTGGTTTGCCGCCATTTAACGCTTAAATCGCTTAAAATACACACGTCCGCACAGCCCAGGCACTTTCGCGACACTAGTTTCACGTCGCAAATTAGTTGCATGACACTAATTTCACAAAAAAATCGCGCAGGGCACGAAATTAATTTGCATTCATGAAATTAATGCACGCATTACGAAAATATTAAATTACACGTGAAACTGTTGGTAAAACACGAAATTAATTTCATGCCACTAATTTCGTAATGTAATTCCGGCTTTAGTCCAGCTATTTTCACAATTGTCGCCAATTTTTAAAACATTCCTGATATGCTACGAGTACTAATAAAATGCACAAACTACGAGGTTCTTTTATTTTGTAAATTAACTTAAGAATGCACTGAAAATGCACCTAATATTAATACGTACCCGCCAATAGCAATAGCAGCCTCATCGTCACAGGTTCACTGCGCCGGCGCACAGATCGCTTACCTATTTATCTCAGTGCCCTATCGACACATATCTTGTCCGAATTGCAAGATAAGCTCAGATAAATAATGCTTTTCAAATCTCTCAAATCTTCAGTAAGTGGGTAGGTACTTAGGTATACTTAGTGGATTTCGACTAGGTATAATTTTGAGACCTGGGTCTGCCTGCGTCTTAGAATTTTTGACTTATAGATGGTATTATGGTAGGTATTTTCTTTGCTAGGTAAGTACACCTAATCAATGTTTTATTAAATTATATTTTTTTTATAAAGTTTGCAATGTATGTAGGTACTATATGATTAAGGATCATCAAGTTTACCTATATCTTTATGGCCAAGAAAATTGAGGCATTTCCTACCGAAAACACTACATTTTAATGATTAAAGGTTGTACATACAGACACTCTTATTTTATACCGATTTTGACAATGACTATAGATATTACCTACAGCATTATTTCAATGGTTATGGATGTTAACTTGTCGGCTAGGAGATAAGATAGCCTCCCATCAAGTATTTTGTTTAGACACTTATACCTACTATACTACATAACATAGTACCTAAGTACCTACTTTTAGGTAAGTACTTTATATTTGTCAGAGTTTTCTTTGTCGGTACCTAGGAACCTTTTAAATTCAAGGATTACGTTTTTACTAGACTACGTACGTACGACCATTTAAGTAAGTACTACCTTTTTCTTTTTTTACGCAGGGGGACTCTTTTATAGACTTCCGGATGTTGGGAGTAAATCCGGCGAGTCCAAGACTCTCCTCCGTACAGGTACGATGAGTCAATGCCAAAAGCTTTACATTCGTCTTCTATGAAATATAATACTTACATAAAACTCCCGGTCAAGGCTCAACGAATCCGTATGAAGGCGGACTGTAGACGCCAGCCGTCTCCTCCGTGTGGCACTCCGAAACACTAGAGCACCTCCACCAAAGAGGCCCTAGCAGACGGCGGAGTTCCCAATTCCGCCGCCCGGCCCCCACAATTTTCGCGACTCCCGATCAACACTATTATAGAGCCGAGGGGACGCGACTTCCACCGTTTTCTAGCCCAAATAAAAGGCAGGAGACCCGTCTTCGGGTGTTGTTCGGGGATGTCGATTACTCGGACATCCCCTCTCGCCACTCACTATCAGGCGAGCGCGTTACAGCACTATTTCTCCGGTGCTCGGGGTATTTGCCCCTGACTACCGGAGGGTTGCATGCTCGGCTTCCCATCGTGTGATCAGTTGGCCTATTAAAGGTGGCGCAAACCACACACTTGGGCTCCGCATTACACGAAGCTGATCTTGTACTTAATTTTTTTTTTTAAGTTTAAACAGCGTCCGCTCAGCCCGATTTTTAGTCAGTTTCATCCAATAATCTTGTAATTTTTTTTAAGTAATAACAACGGCCGTGCAGCGCGATTTTTTGTCAGTTAAATCCTCATATTCTTGATCGTATAGGTTACATCCAATAATCTTTGAGCTTTGCTTGTGTATAGTAAAAAGAAAAGGTTTTTAGTCGGTTTCATCAACTACTATAATCTTACTAATCTTGTAATATGTGTGTGACATGTGTGTTTTATCCGGGCGGGCGGGCAGCCAGCCGCGGTCTTGTGTGATAAAATTGTGTGAATTGAATTGAACTTTGTGTTTTTTGAGAAAAATTGCGTGAAAAAAATGCATTAATGCCTGTCTCAGCTTAGCGCCACCCAAACCGAAAACCCCGCACCCTGATTACCTAAAAATAAACTATTTAGCGACCGGTTGTATTTGACATACATTGCCACTTTTCTTTGGTATGTTTTTTTTAACCCAAAAAGAAGTAGCAAAGGATCACGATCATCTGTGAACTGCAACCAGTCGCTAGGTGGTTTTTAATTAGATAATCAGCCCGCCGGTCATATGCGGTAAATGCCTATCAGATGGTAACCATACCCACACCGCCGCCGCCGCCCGCCCGCCCCGTGTTCCTTGCCTTGTGAGTGAAGCCTTGCCTTCTCTCCGTATCGTCGCATATTAATCTATCAGAGACTAGCTAACTACAGCCAAACTGGTGCTGCGGCTGGCATAACTTGCTTGGGAAGAATGAGTCTAGCCTAGTCTACGCCGCCCGGGGCAAGTGCCCCCTCCCGCCCGCCCCCCCCCCCTAGATCCGGGCCTGGGATATATAGAGGTTGTCTCCTCGTGGTCCCCATGAAGGCGACCCCCGTTCCTGCACTACGTACAGGGCTACGGTTTGAGTTTTTTATTGGGGTTGCCTCCCCTCGGCCCCCCGAAGCGGGCCCCTAGTCCTGCACTACGTACAGGATAACAGGAGGGCCGGACTATTAGCCATCACTGCAAATGAAACCAAAGGAGTCATTTCCAGTGATACCCAGGGTGCACCGTTCCTCCCACTGTCGTTCCCAGTCCACGATGAACGGAGACAAACAGTAGAGGGAACATAAGGAGGTTATCCGACCACGCACCCCTAAGTACATCTACCTACCTATATTCCAGTATTTACCAGTACCTTGATCACGTAAGTCTGTTGCTAACAATTCTCGATTGAAATCGATTGAAAGCGCATTTGCATTGCTGCTTTAGTAAAGATAGTTGTCACATTGGTCCTTACTAAAGCAGCGATGTAACTGATTTCTGTCAGAGTTGATTGCAACAAAGTTACGTAATTACCCCCCTGTTTTAAGTAGGTAGGGGAAGCTGGGTACAGTTGTTACCTAAGGGACACTTGGTAAACTTGATTGACGAATCTACCAGGCGTGTTAAAGTTCTTTAGGTTAGCAACACTTATTATTCGTTTATGGCAATGATCACTTTATGTCATGATTTCAAAAATCATGATTTCGTTTGACAGATATCAAACAAAGGTTTACAAATGGTGGCCGCAAAAAATTTGTTGTGTTAAAATATTTAATTTATGGCAAGTTTTGACTTGATTAATTTAATATGATGCTTTGAAACTGCTTCCTGGAAATGTTTTTATCTTTTAAGATGTTTATTTTTCTGCCGATTAACATTACTTACCATGATATAAGTGATAAATTGGTTCGCAAAAAAACATGTTTTCTAACCTCAATATGTATGGGTAGACTTGGTCCTTTTCTTTGGGGGTGGAATGATCCCAGGGATCATGTGTCCCCTATAAGGGATCAAATCTACCCTATGTAGATTTTTGTCAGTAAAATAAAGACTTTTTTCACAGTTTTTATCTTTTTTTATACAAAAGAAGTCTTAATATTTACTATATATTTTTTTAATCTACCTACTTTTCTGAATCTGAGATTGAGAAAATTGTGAGACATTTTAGTCAAGATTTTTAGAAGGTAAAGGTTTTTGCTATCCCTTGGGAACAATACTTTTATTATTCTGGATGAAAGTACCCTATGTCTTTTTCTGTACCCTGACAACGTGTATGTAAAATTTAATGATGATCAGTTCAATAGTTAAGACGTGAAGGCGTAACAAACAAACAAATAATCAGTCAAACGGCATTTCGCATTCATAATTTTAGTAAGGATAAGAATAAAAAAAAGTAAAGATGATCACTAATTACGTTTTGGTTTGTTATGGATATTTGTTTCTAGACTACTTTAATTTGTAGGTAGTCCGAATATTAATTACATTGTTCTAAAGAGATTAAAACTATTTCATATTTGTTTCCCTTTTCAAAATTGAGCTGCATATGAGCATAAAGTTCAAATAAAAGAAGCTGATTTGATTACAGATTTACTTATTATTTGGTACCTAGCACTGTTCCTTTTTTATATTTAAAGATATATTACTCTTTTCGGATATATGAGGCTGAATCCAATATTGTTACCGTGTGTCCCCGATGTGTGGTAGACTTGAACCCCAGGATCAAGTCTTCCAACTGGTGGGAAACAAGTCTCCCCTATATAGGGGACACATGGTAAAAAGTTACCATACGACATTAAATTAAATTATAATTCCAAATATAACCGAGCCTTACCCTCTTTCATATATTTGGTAAATAGATAAATTCTTAATATAATAACTCAAAAAAAATACTTATACTGTGAATAGTAAAAAATTTAGGGACCAAAATGAAAAGGGGGGATCAACCCTCCCCAGTCTCCCCTACGTACCTACATTAAAGCGCTTGTCAAAAAAGTTACTATGACAAAGTACTAAATCGTTAAGCAACTTTCGTTGCTGACCGTAGGTACTTACATATTGATATTGCTGAAAATAGTTTCAAAATCAAACGATAACGTAACATAGCGATACTGGCGATAGCGTAGCGTAAGTACAAGTACACTCCATGCACTCACATCACATATAGGCAGTGTCAGTTGTATCCGCCAAATACTACAAACATTGCATCTAATGAGATCATTTTGCTTTGATAATACATAGGTATACGTTATGCGGGCTACAGACTCTCTTCACTTGAAGCACTGCTATCTTTGAATTTAGCATCCCAAAAATGATAACACTCAATCAACACAAGTTCCTGCTCGTTCGTCCAAGTGACGCTCATTTTGACGCACCGTATTCCGCAAATAAATAAAAACCTCACGGCACGGCACTGTTTTCTCGCGCGTGTGTGAATGCGCTTGCGTTCACGAGAGGTTGGCGCACCGCGAACCCTTTGAAGCGGGCGCAAATACCGACACCGAACGCGGAACAAGGCGTGAACAGGCGCGAAGCCCGTGAACGGGCGTGAAAACCATCCACATTCGCGCTTCACGCCTTTCACGGGTGTTCACGGCGCGAATGTGGAGCCCGCTTTAGGTTGTCGGGACACGCTGAAAATATATTGTGTAAATGGTAAAATCCTGGGTAACCAGGTTATGTTTAAATCGGCACCATCTATTGGCCTATAATAGCGAGTCCAATGTTTGTTACTGTTTAACGTTTAACCTTGAATTATTTTACTTTCAAAATCCACTATGGTCAAAGTCAAAGTCAAAGTCAAATAAGCTTTATTCAAATAAACTTAATTATTAAGTACTTTTGAATCGTCTATATTTTCCTACCACCCGTTCCAGACTTTTTTAGCTGACAAGAAGAACGGGCGCAAGAAACTTATCAGCTGTAACAGCCATAAGTAACGATATTTACAAACTTGAATATATCGTTACCAGATAATTACAACAGGGTGACAGGATTATTGGCAACAACATAGACTTATTATATTATATTACTTCAACAAAGTACTTACAGTAGCAAGTTATGTGTTACATCATTTCCACGCATTTAGATCTTTAAGATAATCGTCTACTTTATAATAACCTTTACCCATGAGCGTTTTTTTAACATGGTTTTTAAATTCATGCAAAGGAAGATCAATCACTTGTTGTGGAACTTTATTAATGAAAGCTATGCCTTTCCCCATAAATGAACCTCTAGTTTTTGCAAGCCTAAATCTTGGAACGGCAAGTTTATCTTTATTTCTTGTATTAAACTGGTGAATATTGCTGTTTTTAGCAAATGAATCATAGTGTTTCCTTACATAAACTAAATTTTCATATATATATTGACCTGCCAAAGTTAAAATATTAATTTCTTTAAACAATTCTCTCAAGCTATCTCTTCGCCGAAGATTATATATGGCGCGAACAGCTCTTTTTTGGAGTACAAAAATATTTTCAATACTGGCAGCTGAGCATCACAATAGCAGTCCATACGACATTACGCTATGAAAATAACTAAAGTATACTAACCTTGCCGTTTCAATATCAGTTAAAAGCCTTATTTTCTTAACAGCAAATGCCGCTGAACTAAGTCTACTTGACAAGGCTTCAATATGTGGATCCCATTGCAGTCGGGAATCTAGTGTGATACCTAGAAATTTTGTGCTCTCGATAAACTCGACTTCATCGTCATTCAAATTAATATTTAATTTTGTCTGCTCAACATTAGGTAATGAGAATTTAACACATTTAGTTTTTTTGGGGTTAAGTGCTAAATTATTACTATTAAACCAGTATGAAACTTTAGAGAGGGCACTATTTACTTCGTCCGAACAGTTATTACCTCTGTTTACTTTAAAAACTAAAGAAGTATCATCCGCAAATAGTACTGTTTCACATAAATTATTCGCGTAGTTGGGAAGGTCATTTATATAAATTAGAAACAGCAATGGGCCCAATATTGATCCCTGTGGCACACCCATATTGATGGGGGCTCCAGTAGACTCAGTTCTATTAATCACTACTTTCTGAGTTCTATTGTACAAATACGATTTCATAAGACTAACTGATTTATCAGAGACACCATAATGTTCTAGCTTCTTTAATAGTGTTTGATGATCAACGCAATCAAATGCCTTAGAAAGGTCACAGAAAATGCCAATTACATCTTGCTTTTCTTCCCAAGCATCCAGAATATGTTTGAGAAGTGCAATTCCAGCATCAGTAGTACTTTTACCCTTGGAAAAACCAAACTGATTTTTATGAAGTATATTATTGTATGTGAAGTAATCTAATAATTGGGAATATATAATTTTTTCAAATATTTTACTAAGTGCTGGTAGTATAGATATTGGCCTAAAGTTAGCTGGGTCACTTTTATCCCCAGATTTAAAAAGAGGAATCAATTTACTATTTTTCATTAGATCAGGAAAGACCCCTTCGTCAATACATTTGTTAAAAATAAAAGCCAAGTAAGGGGCTAGTATATCAATTATTGATTTAATTATGCTTGTTGACATGCCCCAAAGATCTTCTGTTTTTTTAACATTAATTGTTTTAAAAGCTTTAATGATATCTGCACTATTTATATATTTAAAGGAAAAACTTTCATTGCACTTATCAACACTAGACTCCAGAAGGGAGACAGCGATGTTGGGACAAGCACTAAGAGTACTGGTAGTTTCTACAGGTATTCTAGCAAAGAAATCTTCAAAAACTTTAGCGACCTCATTGTCAGATTCAAAAGTTTGATCACCAGTTTTTAAACAGAAGGAATTTATATTGGATTTTGATTTGCCCGTTTCTTTGTTAATAATATTCCAAGTAGCCTTAATTTTATTGTCAGCTAATTTAATTTTATTTGCAAAGTACTTGGACTTTGCTAAGATACAGACTTCTCTGAATGTTTGTGAATACTTCTTGACAAATTCAATGAAGTTAGGATCACTAGAAGTAGCTTTCTCTGCATAAAGTTCGTATAATTTCCTTCTGCTCTTATATATGCCGGGTGTGGCCCAGTCACTAAATTTCGTACTATCATTACATTTGATGACTTTTTGTTTAAAAGTTTTACTAAATTCAGTTTGAACTATGCTAAATAAATGATTATATAGGTTATTGGCTTCAAAATTTGGTTCTGGTAATGTTTCAATTTTACTTGTGACATTGGTTCTGAATTTTTCAATATAGTGTTTTTTTACTGGCCTACACATTATTTCCCGTTTAGGCGGAACATGATGGTGCTCAATGTAGTCCAGTCAGTACTGGCACTCATGTATGGCGAGGTCAAAATTTGTCATTAGATGAATTCACTTGGAACATATGTAGCTTAGGTAAAACTGAGCTGATTTAGCCCGGTAGCCATCAGCCACCCCTTGGCAGGTAGGGAGGGGTGGCATTTAAAGTTTCACGCCGCCGCACTTCAGAAAAAAAATCATATCTCCTTCAATATACCTACCACCTCGAGTGTGATATCATTTTATAATGAATTAGAGATGATGAATTCATGTTTAAAACTTTTAATGTACAGTGTCATAGAAAAAAGGTAAAATATTGACGATAGTTTAAAAAAAAAAATGCTATTTTTTTATTCAACAGTCAGTATCTGTAAAAATACAATTTTTTTGCAATGAAATTTTTTTTTATCTAATAGTACATTTATTCAGCTTTTGAAAAATATATACTTTATGTATAGTTATCGTTCAATGTATATCTGAAAAAAAATCGAACATGGTATGCGACGCTGTTTCTAAGCGAAGCGTCTACAATTAATAAGTTAAGTACCTAGGTATAAGTTGTTTTTTTCAATTAAAATATGATAAATCTAAGATGTGTTTTTTATTTTTGGTACAATAATGACACCCTTTCATTTTCATATACATTTTGCAATTCCCGGGAATTCCCAGAAATCGGGTATTTTCGACATTTTGGTACCATAGAAGAAGTTGTTTAGTTTGATGGTCCCTTCTACCGTATTCGGAATTATGAATATTTAATTTTCTTTTACTTTTACCTTCAATATCTTCATTGCTTTTGATTTCCCAGGTATGCAAAAACTATCCTGATGGTGGGCAGAATATGGAGGTCCTGGCTTAGTCAAGGGTCTTTTAATACTTGTCGTATTAGTTGTCTCTAAAAGCTTTTGTTTTTTCCCTCTGCTACAATTTACGGTCACAATGTCATTGATATTTTCTTGTTTAAATGTAAAACGAAACGCTTAAATAATATAATAGTTATTAAACTTTTTAACCGCAATATAAACTCCCGTCGTTCCGGGTATCCTGGCGCATATTTTTCGGGATCGGGTTTAAAAAACATCCCGGTAATTCCCAGAAATGGGAACCCAGGAACGCAACCCTAATCACAGTCCAATTTTCATATAAACGAGGTAACTTTGAAGCTTTTGTTCTTCGTCAGGGATTGAACAAGGTGTGATCTGATGATGGTTATCCAAAGAGTGAATGGAGGAGGTCAAGATCGCTTAAGAAACCCAACGGATCAGAAGAGTCGTTTACACTAGAGACCGTCTGGAGCTTTTAGTGTTACATTTTCCATACTTCTTAATTTTCATTTGATATTTTTTTAAGTTCAACCCTGAGCTAAACCGCTCATCTAATCTGTTAGGTTTTTTTAGCATAATGAGCCTCCGTCATTCATTCTTTAATTTGCCATCATCAGCACACACCTCGTTCAATCCTGGGCAGAGAACCAAAGCTGTAGGTTTACCCCGTTTGTTCGAAAATTGGTCTGTGATTTAATTTTTCTGCTCACGAGTGTACAAAAAATACTCAATGGAAAATATTTTAATTTCTACGGTATATTTATATGCCTAGGTCCTTAAGGAACCTACCTATTAAAACTTTAAAAAAATTTGCACTTTAGTTTCAATGTGGTAAGACATTTTCCTCCCTGACCGTTCTCAGATCTAATTTTTTGACGTCACGGCGCTTCGTCGTTTTATGACTTTCTTATACATAGATCAAGTCTGTCTATTTTTTTATATAGTCTTTATGACTCTCACAAAAAGATCTAAGTATGTATCAGACCGTAAGATAGTTGAGAGAGACTTTATGACCGTAAGAACATAAGCGGCAGTCGAACGCAAAGTTAAGTTTGTATTCCATACATGTTGTATGAAAAACCAACTTAACTTGCAATCGCAGACATCTGGAAACACCGTCGCATACCATGTTAGATTTTTTTTCAGATGGAAATTGTATGATAACTATATATAAAGTTTGTATTAGTTTAAAGCTGAATAAATGTTCTTTAAGGTGGTATTTTTTCCTTTGCATAAAATTAGCATTTTAAAAGATACCCGACTGTTGAACAAAAACAATTGTAAACCGATTTTTGACACTTTGGTCAACATATTTATTTTTTCAATGAAACTATACATTAAATGTCCCAAAAATAAATTCCTCATGCCTGCTACAAAAAGAACTAAATATGCATCAAAACATAAAATAGTTAAAAGAGACTATAAGATCGTAAGACCATAAGCGGCAGCCGAACGCAAAGTTAAGTTTGTACTCTATACATTTTGTATGAAAAAACCAACTTAACTTTCAATCGCGGATGTTTGGAAACAGCGTCGCATACCATGTTCGATTTTTTTTCAGATAGACATTCAAAGATAACTATACATAAAGTATATATTTTTCAAAAGCTGAATAAATTTACTTTAAGATAGTATTTTCTTTCATTGCACAAAATGATTATTTTTAATAGATACTGACTGTTGAAAAAAAAATAGCAAACTTATTTTTAAACTATCGTCAATATTTTACCTTTTTTCTATGACATTGTACATTTAAAGTTTTAAAAATGAATTCCTCATCCTTGATTCATCATAAAATGATATCACACTTGAGGTGGCAGGTATATTGAAGGAGATATGACTTTTTTTCTGAAGTGCGGCGGTGTGAAACTTTAAATGCCACCCCCCCCTACCTGCCAAGGGGGGGCTGATGGCTACCGGGCTGAATCAGCTCAGTTTTACCTAAGGTACATATGTGCCAAGTGAATTCATCTAATGACAAATTTTGACCTTCTGCCACTAATTCCCCAACTAATGGAGGCTAATTGTCCACTATGGTCGGATTTAATACAATTTAAAATTGATTTTTCAATGACATTACAGTTACAGAAAATATTATCTAAGCAGGTTGCCGATGTGGGTGTGATACGCGTTGGTTCATTAAAAATATGTAGCAAATTAAATGATTTAAATAGGTTTATGAACCTACTCGACAGTTTGGCTATTTTAGGGTCTAAGATGTCGACATTAAAATCTCCGCAAATTGCGACTTTTTTATTCTTCCTACAAGTTATTTTTAAAACTTCCTCCATAGTGGACTCAAACTCAAAGTAATTCGCTTTGGGGGGTCTATATACGCATACTATAATTATTTGATCAAGTTCCACGCACGATAACTCAACGGTTCGTTCAATTGAGAGGGATACTACATCTCTACGCTCTTTACATTGTAAACTATTGTGTAGAATAATAAGTGAACCCCCTCTTATAGCAGATTTCCTACTAAGCGAGCTAACAACTTTATAATTATCTAAACTTAAAAGTAATTCGTGCTTTTTCAACCAATGCTCAGTAACACATAACACATCAATATCTTCAGAGTTTAAGAATAAGCTTATTTCTAAATCTTTGCCAGAAAAGCCTTGCATATTTTGGTGTACAATTCTTAAACACTTTGGCTTTTCTATTGTTAAGTCAGGGCTAGAGGACGCCTCTATTGTCCTAGATGGTAATTTAAATGTGAAAAATTATTATTACTTGAACTAAGTAAAATGTTATAATTATTTTTATTTGGAACAGGGTACTTATTGTCTAATTTCAAAATCTATCGCAATCGCTTTCAAGATGTGATACATTGATGCTTCTTTTTGGCACGAATAAAAACTTACCAAAGGAATGCAGCAATGTGTCACATCCATCTGTCAAATGAAAGCGATTGCGATAGATTTTCGATATTAGACAATAAGCCCCCGGATTCCAAAGTTGAATGACTAATGTCAATAGTTGACTGCTCAATAAAAGCAGTTGTTTTACTAGCCAGATTATTGGCTAAATGTTTAAAATAAAAAGATAGCGATAATGCTATTTGTCTCCTAAAAGAACTAGGCAGATAGAACTTATCTTTTGTCAAGTAAATGTATGGCGATCGATGATCCAGTTATTAGCCTGCTGGAATGCACCCAGTGACAGTGACAGAAGACGAGGGCTGCATTCCGAATCACACTAAAATCGATGACAGCGTCCTAAAATGCGTTCCGAGTCGGTGATTTTGTATGGGTTTGACAAATAACGTGAGCGCTGACATCGATTTTATCGTGATTCGGAATATAGCCGAGATGACTGTCGGGTGCGTTCCTAAAGTTCGCTAGACGACGGACCTTCACTCCAAGGCGTGCGACGTTCGTCAGCCAACGTTTACGAACGACAAGTGTACTAGAATTATCTAATTCAGTTATCATCTTATTTTCAGATCAATTGGAGAAAGATTTGATATGTCCAATAGATAGAATAAGATAAAATTAATTAATTCTGATCACCAATAACACACTTAAACAAAATCTCACACCAAAAAACGCGTCTGACTAGTCAAACGTTTCCCGCCTTTTTTCCAAAACTAATATTTATAAACAAAGAAGACGTGTCAACTATCCAATAAAACGTCAGAGCGAATTTCACCCACCTATTTCGTGAGGTGACTGGTGCGTTCGCCGGGCGACATTTACGAACGGTTAGAGTGATCGTCGGACGATCGCCTCGGTGGTTTTAGAACGCGTACAATGTCATCGAGCGTCGTCGAGCGAACTTTACGAACGCAACCCTTGTCTGTCAATGTCATCCATCCATCCATCAAACAAAACAAAAACGGCTGCATTCATAGAGTAAGATAAAAAAAATAGGGGTAGAGAGCCCTCTGGCGATTTTAAAACTTACTCATTTTGAAGCGCCATCTCTGATCGGCGATTTTCTTGTTAGTTTGTTTTTTTTTTTTTTTTAGTACCTAATCTAGCAATCCTACCTACGGCTTTGTTCTAATTATCTTTTATAACATTCTAAACGCCGTGTTCACTAGTATTAGTATTTTTTCCGAAGAAAATAACTAACACATGAGAACAAACGTTTCAAATGTTATAAGAGATAACTAGAACAAAACAGTTAAAAACATAATTACAAAAGGGAGAAAAGAAAAGGACACAAAATTAAACAATTAAGTGAAAGAGTCATTATGTTTTTATTTATTCCTCAGTTTATGCCTAGGGATAATTTTATTCAAAATTGTTCATATTCTTATTTCTTAATATTTATTCATTCACAAACACGGTCAGGGTGCCTATTAGCGTAGTAGGTACCCTGACCGTGTTTGTGTAGTACATTAGTATACCTACCTAGTAGTATTAGGTATACTAATGTACCTACACAGTGGCGAAGGGTCCAAACAAGACGATTCCCATTGGCTTACCTTTTAGAAATCCCACCCTACCGATCCACTATGCAGATTATAACACTTTTGTTGAACGGCTTACCTTCGCCATAATTTCACCCCTCGCCACAGCTATTAATTTTTCCCAGGTAAGTATAACATAATCTTGTTAAATGTAACCTATTAAAGAACACATCACTAACACTTAATAAGTATTGCTAGCAGTTTTAATGAAAATACATTTTCATCAAAACATGTTGCGCAGCCAGTAATTGATAACTGAATATTAAAACCATTCCAGTAAAATTATTCGTAAATAAGCAATTAATGCTTCCGCATAGAAAAACAGGAAGGATGGTGCAAGGTCGAACCAAAATAATTTAACTGACACCTATACGAAGTCCTACATATTATTACGAGATATAATACAATCATTTTACTTACACCCTTACTTTAAGTCTATAAAACGATTATGGAGCCAAAGAGTCCCGGAATTGAAACAAGTAATAATACTTGTTTTTTATAAAAAAAAAAAAAAATTTCATCATTTGCGGTTGCCACAACTAAACTGCTCGATAGCTCGTACTGCACCTGTATCAGGATGACAACAGAGTGGGATGGGGGTGGGCTGTGATCTGAAAAAAAAATGTTTGTAATTTTATTATTAAAAATATTGTAGCTTATGAAATTGATGCATAATGAGGGCATTATGCATGATGTTTGCAGTTACGTCTTTGTAATTCTAGAGGAGCGATGTTCATAACAAAACGTGTGCGTAAAGTAACTACGTTTTACCTGCACGTAACGGTACAATTATTTTGAGAAATATCTACCCTTAATTTGCGTAAACAAAACTTACATGATATTTCTGGTATATGAAGACGAAGTGGGATGGGTTGGAATTGAAATGGGTCTGGAACTGGGATGGGTCTGGTTGCCTGAAAAAATATAACATAAAAAACTATATTTTCATAAACACTAAAATAATAATACAAATTTCCGCGCCGGGGTTATAGTATCATTTGAAAGGCCTTACGAAACTCTACAAAGTTATATATATTTCAATTTCAAAATCAAGCGCCCCATTTTTAAAGCCCCAAAAAAATTTACGTGATGTTGCTTCAGTGGAAACGCACCCTTAATCAAGGAGGTAGTAATTTGATTCTACTATGGTACCTACCTAGTACCTACATAAAAAACTTACACGATGAATTGCCGGTAGGTGAAGGGAAGGTACTACGCCTACAGGCCTTATCCTGCTGGCGAAGGTGCTGGTTGCAGACCCCATTCTTTTAACTTGTCAACACATTTTCACTAACAATCTCTACCCAATCTTTAAAACTATCCGGGTCCTTATTCTTTTGTTGGGAAACGGTGGAAAGGAGCAACTGAAATAAGTAAACGTGCGAAATAAACACAGAAAAAGATTTTTGTGATATTGCTAAAGGAAAATTCTGACAATTAAATTTTGTTTTTGATAAAAAGAGTATACCTACCTTTATGAATGTACTCTCGCTAATGACTATTAGAAAATCATTGTCTATTCCCAAACCATAAACTGCTTGACAAGCATTTACGTGCTTGTCAAGCATTGCTTGATCGTTGAGGGAGTTCTTATAAAAAAAAAATTGTATGAAGTAATGATCTTCGCCAATGAGAGATGAAAGCACTTCCTTTACAATAATGTCACTTAGTATAGGAGTGTCAAGAGTGTCCCCCCCCTGGCTGCATTTCTTTTCTTTGTAAAAAAGCAAAGCGGTGTTAGAATGGCAGATCCAAGAATTCGGCAAATCAAAATAAAGACGGGCGTTGTGAAACGCATAGCTAAAGAGAAGGTTGTTTACGAAAAAGAGGCGGAACAACAGAAAAATAGAGTTCAAAAGATTAAAGACGAAGGAAAGGACGAACATGATATTCGCAAGCAAGAGGAGGTCCTTCAGGAGTCTCTGATGATGGTTCCTGACTGCCAGAGGAGGTAAAAACCGGTCTATATATCAGTTTTAACACTATTTTAGTTGTTACCCATGATATGATAGCTTGTAGTTATGAATTAATGGGTTAAAAGCTAGTTTGTGCAAACAGATGTTTTTAGGTTATATCTGTGAACAAAGACCTCTATGTTGTTCTGTGAAGGTTACTTTACAATATCAAATCTTAAGATTATTTATATAAACAAAGTATCAAACAAGTGGGCAAATGAGTTCGAATTATTTAGCTAGAGGGAAAATGAGCTCAAATTATTTAAGTCAGCGTTTCCACCATTTTTAATATCCCTGGGTAAATTAGATATAATCTGTACCTGTAACTAGGGCTGCCACCTTTCGACAAGAGCAGACCCGGAGTTTTTCGAAAAATCGTATTTTTTATCGATCGTATTAAATAAATCATACTTTAGGTAGATAATTAATCTGTCCAATGGAAAATAATGGCCGCGCAGCGCGATTTTTGGTCAATTTCATCCACTAGTGTTGCATGCCTACAGTAAAAAAAAACAGCCGCGCAGAGTGATTTTTGGTCAATTTTTCCACTAATCTAATAATATTTATTTCCTGTTAAAGTAAAAAAAAAAATCGGCCGTGCAAGGCGATTTTTGTCTTGTCAGATGGTACTAGGCACTAGGTACTTGCGTACGGTTGTCTTTCGCTCGCGCCACCTGGAGACTTTGATGTTAAACCCGTAGCCCGGACATCCACTAGTCAAACCCGTAGACTCCGGGTCAAACCTGGAGAGGTGGCAGCCCTACCTGTGTAACCCTCTTATCGCTAAAACAAGTGATGTATAGTTAAAACTAGCCATAGTAGGGCAAAAGAGAAGCGTGCAACACATCTGCTAAAAGTAAATGCATTGATTGCAGATGAAACAGAAAAAAAGTAGGGCTTGAGAAATATAAAAGGTTTTCGCTCAGGAATTATCCCGCTTTGCCCCACCCAAGTGGTCCCACTGTTGATTATAAGTATCAAAAAGTGAAATTATAGAAGTTAACATTCTCCATCGATTGTAATTTCAATTGCAAATCTTTTGTAAAGCTAAGCTGTCTTAAAGTAAATCTGTCCTAAAAGCGAACAAGAGCACCAGTAGGCTTGGTAGGGCAAAGTGGAATAATTTGTTGGTAGGTTAAAGTATATAAATTGGTTGCATGATATTGTAAATAGTGGGACTACCGGCATGCCTTTGCTGCTTTAGTAAGTTCTTCAAACTTTTCCATAGTTAGAATCTAGATTGATAGATGTTGAAAATACATCAAAGTTTGTCTGAGTAATTATTAGAGACCGGATTATATGCAAATGCATATTGCATATGCATTTGCATATTTAACCCATTTTCATTGGTAGTTGCATATTTTAGCAAGAAAATTTGAAATGCATATTTACGCTCTATCTCGTTCATCGTTCAAATGTCTAACATGTCAAAACAATCGCACTCAAATTTAAATTCTGCCCAGTCACCTCAGTGGACGTACAATGGTCCTTTCCGCTTACAAAAATATACTAAGTGATCACAGACACAATTTTTCTTCAGAACATTTGGAACAGTACTTAGTCGTTTACATTTTTAAAGGTAAATTTTAATGTCAAATAAATTTTGTAGTTGGTATTTTCGCAAATAGTTTTGTTACCGTTGAATAATAATACGTTTTAAGAATAAAAAATCCTTAAAAAACTTCTTTTTTATTATTTCATGTTGCATATTTTGGCCCTTTTTATGGATTTTCCTGCATATTTTAGGTATTTTTCTTGCATATTTGCATGCATATTTTGGGCTTTTTATGTTGCATATAATCCGATCTCTAGTCATTATGATACCACTTACATACTTTTTGTTCCAGATTAGTTAAAGCATTTGCGGATCTTAAATCAACTCTAGAATCAGAACAGGATCTTAAAGAGCACCAAGATTACATTGCTGCCCAAAAAGTATTGAAAGAAGCCGAAAGTGAATTACCCTAAACGGTTGTCCATAATTATAATTTGTACATTTTTGTTGCTATTATTATTATTATTATATATTTAAACAATCATGTCTTACAACCGTAACTTTTATAACAATCAACACGGAAATGATTTTACATTCCAAAGAAATTTCGGTCCACCTTTTGTGCCGCCCCCACCACCTCCACCTGTTTATTATATGCCACCGGTACTTCCAGCAATGCATGCTTCTATGACAAATATGTCTGATCAGGATTTCGTAAAAACATTTGAAAATAAGTGTTCTAGAGCAATAGTTACAAGAAAACAGAAACTAATATCCATATATCAAGTTCGTAACAGACTAAGAAACTTAGTTATGGAATTGAATGAAATAGAAAAGCAAGAAAAAGAACTTGCAGAGAAAATTCAATCATGTTCTGATGATGATTGGAATAGTATGCTTAGTAAGATAAACCACAAAAAGGATATTATTAATAAATGCTTGGCTGAAATTAATGATTCACAACTAGATGAGTTAAGGTTGCTTATAGCAAAGAGGGCTGCAAAGAGGCTTCGTTTGAAACGACTGAGAATAGAAAGAAAGAGGGAGAAAGAGGATAAAATTAAGGAGCTCAAGGAAAGGTCTAGAAAGATTGACGAGAATTTACAGAAGATAAAAGACAATATCAACAAGGCAAAACTGGTTTGTAAAAAAATCTTTATAAATAAACCTTTCTATTAAAACATTAATGTAATTCCGTTTATGCAGTGGAGGTCACATAATTAAAGATACCATTTGATTTTCATACAAACATGGTAACTTTGAAACCTTGTTTCACCGCCAAGAATTGACCTAGCTGGGATCTGATGATGGCTATTCAGGGAGTGAATGGAGGAGATTCAGATCGCTGTACACACCCAACTAATCTGATCAATATTTTAAGATATATTAGGATATGTTTAAAAAATCCACGATAAGAGCATACAAATGTATGGAAATTCTGAAACTGAAAACTCTGATCCTTATATCTCTTAGAATACTAATCAGATTAGTTGAATGTGTATAGTGATCTGAATCTCCTTCATTCAGTCCCTGGATGGCCATCATCAGATCACAGCTAGATCAATCCTTGGTGGAGAACCAAGGCTTCAAAGTTACCTCGTTTCTATGAAAATCAACTGGTGTCTTATATGACCGCGGCTGTATATCTATAATTTGTGCATTTAGGAAGAAGAAGCAAAGTTACAGGCAGACATGGTACTCAAAGAAGTTCTGCGTAAAAAACATGATGCAAGAAAATTTATAAATAAGTTTGATGCTTTGAAAAAGCTGCATAAAGCTCGCCAAAACACAGCTAAAGGAAGGGGAGAAAATGTGCCAGAGAAGGATCTAGAAGAGTTTGCCTCTAAAATTGGTGAGAAAGATTTATATTTTTTATTTGTTTAAAAAAACTGTACAGTACTATAAGGTAAAGAATGGGCATCAGCTAACTTCGTGTTTTTGCTTTTCTTAGAAATGACGTTGACATTTATTTCATTGCAATAAAGTTGAAATTGTAAATGACTTAGGCTGAAGTTCACCAATGCATAAACAGCTGATTAAGTTTTAACCGTCTGTTTTTGACATTGTTATGTATGGAGAAAATGTCAAAAACGGATGGTTAGAAATTAATCAGCTGTTAAGGTAGTTGGTGAACTCAGGTCTTAGGCTGGCCCCAGACCTACCGGTTTCATTTCTTTGCTTTGCTGTTCTACCATGGACCGCCGGCCAAGAGGCTCATTTTCAATCTATCGCATATTTTGACCTGACCACATTGGCAAGATAGCCATTAGTTTAGTGTTATCAAATATCATCGTCTGGGGTGCGATGAGAAGTTTTAGTTTTCGTTTTAAAAAAAAATGCTGTTTTATACAAAAATCAATAACGAAATTATCAAAATGTATGAAACAGTTCATTTTTTTTCGCGATTTCAGATTTGGTCCCATAGTAAAAGTTGTTCAGTTTTATTATGGTCCCTATCTACCATATTCAGTTTTATAAGGCTTCACCAAACATCTTGTATAAATAAGCGATCGAGTTATTTTTAACGATCGGAGTCCATGTTCAGGGTGGCATATCTCCTAAAAGCTTCCTACTTCGCAATCCAGGCGATGATATTTGATAAAACCAAGCTAATGGCTATCTTGCCAATTTGGTCTAGTCCCAAAATGCGATACGATTGAAAATTGCCCTGGTTGGCCGGCGGTCTTTCAAGCAAGGTAGCACAGCAAAGCAAAGAAACGGAACCGGTAGGTCTGGGGCCAGCCTTAGGGCCAAACTACTTTTTGTTAATTATTGTTTCCGATGCCCATTCTTTATCTTGAATCGTAGGTACTTTAAATATGAATAGATTGATTAGCATTATTGTCAAGATTACATGATTAAAAATAAATGTATTTTCTTTCTCTTTCTATGAAAAAAAAAAAAAAATAAAATCACTACCAGTGAGATCAGACTTTAAGCGAAATTTATATGGCATTCCCCAAGGTAGCGTAATCTCTCCTTTGCTATTTCTGCTCTATGTAAATGACATTGTCCCCGTAACTAAACACGAAAGTATATTATTTGCCGACGATATATCCATAGTAGTAGCATCCGACATTAACGCCTCCGTGGCACAACACAAGATAGACATAATTGAAACTTTGACATTAATTACTAACTGGTTACAAAATAATAATCTTAAAATCAATTTATCAAAAACTAATTTAATGAATTTTAATAATTTTAAAGATGACCCCATTGACATAACTTTTAACGGACAAACTCTACGGACGGCTGAAAATGTGACATTCTTAGGTATTATTATCGACTCAAAATTTAACTGGAAAGAACATGTGGAAAAAGTATGCAACAAGTTAAATAGTTTTGCATATGCTTTACATAAGCTTAGTATGATAGCATGTAGAAACACGGCACTAACCACATATTTCGCCTATGTGGAATCTGTTCTTAGATACGGCCTACTAATCTGGGGAAATGGAACGGAAACTAAAAAAGCTTTTATTGCACAAAAAAGGTGTGTTCGTGCAATATGTCACATAGCCCCAGATGAACCTTGCCGTCCCTACTTTAAATGCTTAAAAATACTTCCACTGCCATGCATTTACATTTTTGAAGTGGGAGTTTTCACATATCAAAACATTAATAAATTTACAAAGTCTAAAGATTTGACAAGTAGGAGTAATAGAAATCCTAATAGGTTAGTGTTAGACAATATACCTGGATCAAAGTGCTACTTGAAAAACTGTTATGTGATGTGTATTACCATTTTTAATCATATACCAGATACAATAAAATGTCTACCCTTGAAAAAATTTAAAATAATCCTTCGCGAATGGTTACTCGAAAATACATTCTACTCCATCGATGAATTCTTGGAACATAAACGAGTAAAAAAATAAACATATGAAATTATAGTAGATGCATGGACAAAATCTATCCCAATTTAATGTGAAACAAAATATAAAATGTAATTTTAGTTTAAATATTAAGATTTGCATGCTATCAGTGTATGGCTAAATAGGTTTAAGCAACATATTATTTCTGACCATCTCTGTAATACCCTATTTATCGCAAATAAACAATTATGAATTATGAATTATTATGAATTATGACTGGGCTTTTGATTAGTTAGCACAAGAGTATAAAATACATTTTTAAATGCCTATATTACTTTTCTGATTCAAAAGTTAATGGGGTTTATTTTTATCTTTAGACAACTTGAAAGCATTGTGGGTCCAAAAACTGTCGGATTATGAAAAAGAAGAGGGTGAACTGAGAAGAAAGTTACAAGACAGCGCTCATGCGGACCAGAAAGAGATTAACGAAACGGAGAAAGAAGTAGCTACAAACCTAGCACAGTGGCGAGGGGTGCTGTTTGGTGATGAAGATACCCCTCCCCAGATTAACTTCAATGGAGATTTAGATGCATTTATTGCCACCAGGTTAGTTATATATGCATTTAACTGTTATTTTTTCTTAGGTTTGAAATAGCTAAAAAAGTTTCAAAAAAGGCGCAATCTACAGGAGCCAGTGAATCACGAGTTAAGGTTAAAAGTACTATGGGCAACAGCATCGCTTAACCAGTGAGCAACAAAATGCGCGCGTATCGCCCCTGCACGAACTAAACGTATGTAGTGACGGCGCGGCGTGCAAGCGATTTTAACCTTAGGAGTGGTTAAGCGACGCCCATGGTACGTACAATATGCAGGAGAAGCATTTTTCCTTCGAGATTGAGGCACAGAATAGATAATAGTACTAGCGTACAGAATTTGCACTCCGCAAAATCGTTTAAATAAATAGCGACTCTAGCCACGACACAATAAAGTGCAATTCAGGTCGCACAGCGCTCCCTTCGCTCCAAAACATTCACTTAGTAGTTGCCTCTCTTTCTATCGCGTAGGTCTTTTCCTTTTTGACGTATGAAATTTGTCCTCTCAGAGGACGCCGAGCGCTTCATACTCGCGCGCGGAGTGACGGAGCCCTGATTGAGGTCTCGCGATACTAGCGCCCGTGAAGGTTTCGCCTAACGATTTGAAATCAAAGTTAAAAGAGTGTCCAGAGGTCTGTTCTATAAAATTATTTATTTATTTTCAGATGGAAATGGGATCAGTACATAAGTCCTGAAGGCTCCTCGATACCCATTGGATGGGTCGTGCCCCTCAAGCCAGCATGATTTTTTTAGTAACTCTTTGCTAAGCAATTCTTACATATTTGTTAAGTATTATTTTTATTATGGTGGTGTTACTTTACGGAGTTTTATATAACCGCGGCCTTAATTTGCAATGTGATTCATAGATACTTATTGCATTTATGCTTGATTAAATTTTTTAAATAACAAATTACATAAGTACTTTTTTTTTAAAAGACAGGGTCGTCACTTCTTGGCCTAAAGGCCGCCGGTGACGATCAATAATTGCAATTGTAAATTTTTTCGTCAATGCGTTGGAAGAATTGCTTCAATTGCACATGTAAACGATCAATTTTCGCATCAATGAGGATCGGTAACAGGTTTGAATCCTACCGTTTTATTGATATAAATTAAAATCTTATTATTAGTGAAAGATTGTTTGAAATCCGTTAAGAAATAGTTGAGTTATTAAGGGTTTGAAGGAAATACCAAACTCAATGCAATATGTGCTTTATCCGTATACCAATATCTGCATAAGTTTCGCGCCTTCCGGTGCATAAGGTCCATAGTATCATTACGTCCACAGTATCATTTCGTCCATAGTATCATTACGTCTACAGTATCATTTCGTCTATAGTATCATTACGTCTACAGTATCAAAATGTCCATAGTATCATTAGGTCTAGTTTTTCTTATACTTTGAGTAAAAACTTTTTACACACTTACTGGCCATTTCAGTTTTCGATGACTTTTTTCTTTCAGTTGAATGTAAGTTAAAGTCCATTCGGTTAGATAGTGTCGGTACATCCACAAGCTCTTGTGTTCAGAGACAGGAATACCGGTAACAAACACAACCTTTCACTACGGCAGTTTACGGCACTTCTATGTAAACTGCCAAAATCCAGATTTACCTGCGGGTGTACGCCGCACGCGGTATCCTTTGTTTATGCTGCGACATCCTTTGACAAGAAGCGGCACGTGCAAAGGCGGCGAGATAAAAGGGCGACACTGAGCGAACGGACTTTACATTTAGTTGATGATACTATGGACGAAATGATACTGTAGACGTAATGATACTATGGACCTTATGCACCGGAAGGGGTTCGCGTACGTCGCGATGACGTCATAAGGACCCCCCCAAAATAACAGTGTTTTAGGTCGTATAGCTTCTCAGGTTTAAGATCGCAAAAATTTCTTCACAGTTAATCATGTGGTGGCATAAGCTTTCTGATAATGATAAGCCACTAAACAGAAATCATTACTGATCCTATTACATAATAATTCACAATCTCAAATGATCGTTACCTAACCTTTCCTCAATAGTTCACACAAGTTCTCGGTAAAAACATAAAAATGGTTACAAAGTTTAATGAAAAACAATATATCCGCATCAAGTCTTTTATTCGTCACTTCCTATTTCAGGATAATCAGTATGAAATTATATATACTTTAATTAAAACACACCATGATATAAACTACATTAGCAGCTAACTTTATACAAGTTTACCTATTTATAAAATTGGTTTCACACACTGACGTCCATTATACAAGTACGCGTACTTTGTATAATGGACGTCAGTGGTTTCACAATATTGCTAAAAGATCGTCTGTCATAGAATGACATTGGCACTGCAAGTTATTATCAATGTCATTTTACAACGAGAAATGGCTATAGGAGCGAGATGCCTTGCTATCAAACAAGCAGCTGGTTGATGTTAAAAATGTACTCTAGTGACTTATAATAAAGTCGATTTTCCTTCGGTAAAATGTTTACTTTTACCCAAGAAGCTTATACCTCCCTCCAATGGAGATTGCACGGCCATATGTCATAGTGAAGATTGAAAAAAGCTCCTTTAGTGACGTGACGGCTTATTGCAACCTCTTTCTTTAGTGTTACAATACGTGTTCGTTGTTCGTCGTTCGTTCGTTCGTGAGAAACGAAAACGTATTGTAAAACGAAAAGAAAGAGATAGCAATACGCCGTGACGTCACTAAAGAGTCTTTTTCAATCTTCAGTATGATACAGCTCGCGCAACATAACTTGACCCAATTTTTAGTACCACGTGACCTGCGCACTATAATTTTTGTACTGAAAATTGCTACTGCGCAAGCTTCTTTGTCTATGGTTTGGTTCAAGTTATGTTGCGCGAGCTGTACTAGGCGTGCAATCTCCATTGTGGATTAAAGCTTCTTGCTTTTACCCAAGAAGCTTATACCTCCCTCCAATGGAGATTGCACGGCTAGTGTCATAGTGAAGATAGCAAAAATGTCCTTAAGTGACGTGACGGCTTATTGCAACCTCTTTCTTTAGTGTTACAATACGTGTTCGTTGTTCGTCGTTCGTTCGTACGTGAGAAACGAAAACGTATTGTAAAACGAAAAGAAAGAGATGGCAATACGCCGTGACGTCACTAAAGAGTCTTTTTTCAATCTTCACTATGATACTAGGCGTGCAATCTCCATTGTGGGTATAAGCTTCTTGCTTTTACCGCATACAAGTTAACTCGCTCCGTATACATATACTGAGGTAATGCGGCTTACATGCTATTTCAAAGATTGCACTTATCGTAATTTACATCGTTTCACAAATCGCTAGTATCACCATGAAACTTCAGTCCAGGGTTGCTAGATAGGAATTTAATAATTCCCCCACACCTCATTTTACTTTTCCCAAAATGATAATTTTTGTATAAAGAACAGATTTTACACAAACAATTTATTTGATCCCCAAACTGATACTTTATGTATGAAAATATTTTTTTATTTTTCCCCCAATAAATATTTTTTTCCCCAAAATTGCGAATAAAACCCCAATCTATCAACCCCTGCTTCAAAAATTATAAAACTATTCAGACAAAAAAAATATTTTCATGAAAATTGCTCACTCTTACAAGTGGTTTTATATTTGGAAAAGTCAAAGCACTTATGTTTTTTGATTTAAGTTTAATTTAGCATATTATGATATGAAACTCGGTTTAGTTTAAAGGATTGACAAAGAGTACGCAGCACAATACAGTGACCAAAGTTATAGTCTGTCTAAAAAGTCGGTTTACCTGAGAAATTATTAAATTATTTAATACTGGTAACCCTGGTGCTGTCCAAATACTAATTGTAAACATTGAATTTTGAAACACAAATACAATTTTGACAGCACCAACAGGGTTACCAGTATAAGTTTTCTTAAATCATTTAATAATTTCTCAGGTAAACCGACATTTTAGACAGACTCTAACTTGTAAATCAAATATTGCTTTTTTTTGCCAAAGACATGTAGTCTAGAACAGGGGTGGCCAACTTGTCTAGGGCTGTGATCTAATTGAAAATATCCAGGCCTATTGAGATCGACTTAAATCATTTTCATTTTTGGGGTATTTTTTACGACAAAATGGTGGCACCCGCCTCCCGTACCGTTCTGTTGCTACTTGCTTTGCTACCACAAGCAAAGCACTTTTTATGTCTCTCGCGATCGACTGCACTGTCTCCAGAGATCGACTTGTTGGCCACCCCGGTCTAGAAGTTACTTTTTTTTCTGGCAATCATGTACAATCGTGTGGCAAATAAATCTGTAAATAGTTAACACCAAATCATGCCCCATACTCAGCTTATAAGCAAGCTGATCGGCTCCGTACAGTACCTACGCATTTTTCAACATCTCTCGCTACTTTGCGATAAAAAGAAATAGAGCGATGTCAAAATATAGGTATACAATGGTATTTAATAATACAGTCTAATATAATCGGATAATCTCGAGCCAATACAATACCAATAAGACCTAGATTGACCTAATTTCCCATTTCATTTTCATTGAGTTACAAAATTCATATAAATTAATCACATGTTTGTTTCACCTTTTTTTATTGCGAGAAGGCAAACGTTATTGACCTTACAGCCAATTTATCATAGATATGATGACTTAGATCTCTATTTCTTATTAATTTAATCCTGGAAGACAAAGAAATCATAAGCTTTGGGTTGCAAAGCTGACAAACGTGTGTACAATACGATTAATATGACAATATACAACAGAAGCGACCAACTTCAGAGCGCTTGCGGTACAAAACTATGTATTTTAATCTGTTGAAATCTATGCTCACCTACATTTTCGAGTGAAATTGCCGCAGATCAATGTCTATTGTGAATTTGGTCGCATTGTATTAACAGATGTTTAACTTAAAGTTGGTTCGATTTCATTCTATTATCATAAAGCAGCGCTCAAGATGAATCTGTTAAAATGTGTGTACAGTTTGGCAAAAAGAGTGGAAAATAATAATGGGGGTGCCCCTTTTTTATGGCAACACACTCTAAAGCCCTTATTTAGAGCATTTCAAGTATGATTTCAACTCAAGATAGAAACGTTGAGAGTGGTTTATAAATACGGGACCTAATGTTTACTGCAAAAAATAGCAATATGTAGTAAAATATTTTTAGTTCCGTTTCACAGTGATTCCACCGTAGGCCATAAACTGAAAAGAGTGATTGGCTTATTATGGTCTGAATATGTCACTGTCACATGTTTTTACCAAAATGTACACACAGTCTACATGTCGACAACAAATAACTAGTAAATTTTATTTCAATTCTAGCATACATTTTCTTCAATCTTTTATTCATAAATCATGAACCTAAGAGTGACTGCTATTTAACCAAAAAAGGATTTGTGACATCAAAAGTAATTGCACGATTATCTGTAAAATTAAACATTATTAATTTCCTATTTTTTTTTTACCAAAAGAAAATAAAAAAATATAATAATTACAAAATTATTTACATGTTTTAAATACTATTTTATTATCCATGCGTACTATTCATGAAAATAAACTAACCAATATTTCGCATTTTTTATCAAAAACCAATAATGGTAAAATGGTTTTTGGTTATATTAGCAAAATTATAAAACATAACATTAGCAACACTTATAAAACCATTCATACTGGATTCCTAATAAAGTAAGAAAATGCTAAAATAAATAAACTAATAAAAACCTTATAACAAGAGAGTAATGAACGCATAGTAAAAATCCGAAAATGTTTTTTAATGACTGCTTAAACCCTTTATAAGGCAGAAAAAAGGGCTGAAGGTATGAAAATAAAAATCAATGATATAAGACATGCAAGAAGCCCGTTTTCAAAACTTAAAAAAAAAAAAATTATAAAAAATAATAATGTTCAAGTTACAAAAAAGTTGTTTTCCCTATATCCACTAAAATCCATTGTAAAAATCCATTGATGGATCTTTTTGCACTTTAACATCCACTTTAATCCTTGATCCACAAAAACACACCCTTGATTCAGTATTTTTGCAAAGTGCATTTTTTAGAACTAACGGTGTCTCAAAATCCATTAAAGAATGGGTGACACATGCAATCTTATTTTATCAAATACATGATTTTTGTAAAGCGGATTTTTTAGAACTAACGTGTGTCTGAAAATCCATTAAATTACGGATGACATTTATGAACTTTAATTTTAACTTTTAGATTTTTGCATTCACCGAACCCGCACCCTTAGGATTCCGGCCCAATGCACGGAATCCTAAGGGTGCGGGTTTGAATCCCGTCTAAGTTGCTACGGGTGAGCCGATTTTTTCTAATATTTTTCATTATTTATTTCATCTTAATTTATGAACTTCTTGGAAAAATAAAATAATTAGGTATTACATTGAAAATATTTAAAAAAAATAAAGTTAACCTCCTCTAGATTTATGTGACCCTGGTACTTTTTAAAATAATTGCTACCCAACCCTTGTTAGATATATTCGAAATAATATTTTTAAATCAAATTTGGCTAAAATCATGTATTTGATAAAATAACATTTCATGTGTCACCAATTCTTTAATGGGTTTTCAGACACACTTTAGTTCTAAGAAATCCACTTTGCAAAAATTCTGAATCAAGGATTAAAGTGGACATAAAAGTGCAAAAAGATCCATCAATGGATCTTTCCGATGGATTTTAGTTGATATAGGGAATGTTTTTACTATAATTCGATTCGCTATGAAGATTTGGACGAAACACATAGTGACAATATAATGGGGAAAATCTAAAAAAAAAAATGGCTGAAACATTTTTATAGGTAGGAGCAAGCTCCCTTATCAATAGCAAATATTTTTTTTTTCAGACATTTCCCATTGCCACTGCCTTATAAAGGGTTAATTCGAAAACTTTCTAATTAGCGTATTAGTAGTAGCACAATATTATTATTCATATTTAATTTTATTGTTAGTTAAACTCCTATTTCTGGGGCAATATTTCGCTACAGTGTAGTACATTTTTACAATACAAACGTAGGTATTTCCTTGTGTGTTTGATCTAGCTTATGTAGGCCACACACCATCCAATCGATCGTCCAATGGGCATGAAACTACCGATTGGATCCAATCTGCAGCTCGTCCATACACACCACACACGATCAATTCTAACTGTCCAATCGGCAGTGGCGATCGATCGTATGATTTTCTTAACCGACTTCAAAAAAAGAAGGAGGTTCTTATAATTCGATTGTATATAATAAATGTTTCATCATTGTTATTTTAATTTGAAATTTGTTTTTGTTTTTATTTTTAGGTTTTTGAAAGAGATTTTTATTTTTTTAAAGCTTATTTATTTTCAGCTTTTTGGTGGTAGCTATGCTTATAATATTTTTTAACTCTATAGATTTTCAAAATGCTAATGTCATTACTCAACTCAATTTCCATATTCACGCTGTCTATCCATTTTCCAATAAAAAATCATATAATTCGTAGTTAATCATAGTATTTTCAGGATTACTTGAATTGAGAACTGCTGAACCGATTTTAAAAAGAAAAAATGTCGCAAGAAAATTCTTTGAAATAAAAAAAATAATCATCAAAATCGGTCCATACATATCGAAGATACGCGCGAACAATGATAAAAAATATGTATAGAATCCAAAAGAGAACCTCCTTCTTTTTTAAGTCGGTTAAAATACCAAAACCTTCTTCTAAATGTAACAAATGCTTTTCTGGTAAGCGCATCAAAATCGGTTCAGCTAAATTTGAGATAATCGCGGACAAACATACATATACAGGTCAAACTGAGAACTCCCTTTTTTTGAAGTCGGTTAAAATACTAAAACCTTCTCCTAAATTGAACAAATACTTTTCTGAAAACCGCATTAAAATCGGGTCAGCCAAACGTGAGATAATCGTGGATACAGGTCAAACAGAGAACCTACCTTTTATGAAATCGGTTAAAAGAAAAAAATAATCATTAAAATCAGTCTATAAATATCGAAGATACGCGCGAACAATGATATAACAAATAAATACAATCGAATAAAGAACCTCCTTTTTTGAAGTCGGTTAAGAAAATCATACGATCGATTGCCCACTGCCACACACCGTCCAATCGGCATGATCCAATCGGCATGATCCAGCCATTTTGATTTTTCCGTCAGTTCGATCGTCCAACCGATCCACCGCCACACACGGTCAGTTTGGTTGGATCCAATCGGTAGTTTCATGCCGATTGGACGATCGATTGGATGGTGTGTGGCCTGCATTAGTCTATGAAAGTACAATTTACTTTCAAAACTTACGGATAAAGGCTAAAAGTGCTCTTGAATCGTACTACTTAACACTAATGTATTCTCAAAGTCACCATTTAAGTTTATGAATATTTACATTACGAAAGGCAACGTTTTCAAACAGTTGAAAGATAAATCTGACCCAATTTGCCATTCAATAGCCCAACAGATGTTATATTGAGATCAAGCGAAATTAAACTAGTTAGATTTACCTATCACCTAACCATCATTAGGGATAGGAGTTTATAGCTACAGTCTAACTGTAACTGTTTCACTCTCACGAAACGTCAAACATCAACTCGCCAAAATCTCGTAAATTAATCCACTAAGTCAATTGTGATATGTGGAAAAAAAAACTATGAATTATAGCACTAAAATAAACCAATAAAATATACCACGAAAGAGCTACTTAGCAGGAAGACGTTTGAAACTTCGTGGGAATACAAGATGTTAGATTACGTAATATTTGAAACTCACAGGGTTCCACGTAGCACGGGAACGATGCTACGGGTCTCAGCACTGTTCGTAGCAGTAGCGTTACTGGCAGAGGCCGGCGTAGTTGTCCACGAGCGAGGCAAGAGAACGAACAAGGCGGGCTACGTAGCATAGGATGTTGTAGACGATGCTACGGGTCTCAGCACTGTTCGTAGCAGTAGCGTTACTGCCAGAGGCCGGCGTAGTTGTCCACGAGCGAGGTAAGAGAACGAACAAGGCGGGCTACGTAGCGTAGGATGTTGTAGACGATGCTACGGGTCTCAGCACTGTTCGTAGCAGTAGCGTTACTGCCAGAGGCCGGCGTAGTTGTCCACGAGCGAGGTAAGAGAACGAACAAGGCGGGCTACGTAGCGTAGGATGTTGTAGACGATGCTACGGGTCTCAGCACTGTTCGTAGCAGTAGCGTTACTGCCAGAGGCCGGCGTAGTTGTCCACGAGCGAGGTAAGAGAACGAACAAGGCGGGCTACGTAGCGTAGGATGTTGTAGACGATGCTACGGGTCTCAGCACTGTTCGTAGCAGTAGCGTTACTGCCAGAGGCCGGCGTAGTTGTCCACGAGCGAGGTAAGAGAACGAACAAGGCGGGCTACGTAGCGTAGGATGTTGTAGACGATGCTACGGGTCTCAGCACTGTTCGTAGCAGTAGCGTTACTGCCAGAGGCCGGCGTAGTTGTCCACGAGCGAGGTAAGAGAACGAACAAGGCGGGCTACGTAGCGTAGGATGTTGTAGACGATGCTACGGGTCTCAGCACTGTTCGTAGCAGTAGCGTTACTGCCAGAGGCCGGCGTAGTTGTCCACGAGCGAGGTAAGAGAACGAACAAGGCGGGCTACGTAGCGTAGGATGTTGTAGACGATGCTACGGGTCTCAGCACTGTTCGTAGCAGTAGCGTTACTGCCAGAGGCCGGCGTAGTTGTCCACGAGCGAGGTAAGAGAACGAACAAGGCGGGCTACGTAGCGTAGGATGTTGTAGACGATGCTACGGGTCTCAGGACTGTTCGTAGCAGTAGCGTTACTGCCAGAGGCCGGCGTAGTTGTCCACGAGCGAGGTAAGAGAACGAACAAGGCGGGCTACGTAGCGTAGGATGTTGTAGACGATGCTACGGGTCTCAGCACTGTTCGTAGCAGTAGCGTTACTGCCAGAGGCCGGCGTAGTTGTCCACGAGCGAGGTAAGAGAACGAACAAGGCGGGCTACGTAGCGTAGGATGTTGTAGACGATGCTACGGGTCTCAGCACTGTTCGTAGCAGTAGCGTTACTGCCAGAGGCCGGCGTAGTTGTCCACGAGCGAGGTAAGAGAACGAACAAGGCGGGCTACGTAGCGTAGGATGTTGTAGACGATGCTACGGGTCTCAGCACTGTTCGTAGCAGTAGCGTTACTGCCAGAGGCCGGCGTAGTTGTCCACGAGCGAGGTAAGAGAACGAACAAGGCGGGCTACGTAGCGTAGGATGTTGTAGACGATGCTACGGGTCTCAGCACTGTTCGTAGCAGTAGCGTTACTGCCAGAGGCCGGCGTAGTTGTCCACGAGCGAGGTAAGAGAACGAACAAGGCGGGCTACGTAGCGTAGGATGTTGTAGACGATGCTACGGGTCATAACACTGTTATATAATGTTATATAATAACGGCCAGAGGCCGGCGTAGTTGCCTACAAGCGGGGCTGGCAAGGAGCTTGCCCGCGGTAAATATCCCAGTGCCCCCGCTGTGGTCGTACACGCTGCTACGGGTCCTAGCACTGGTGTTACTGTCAAGAGTCCAGATTCGTAGCACTAGTGTTACTGCCAGAGTCCAGCGTAATTGCCTATGAGCGGGGCCGGTAAAGGCCCGCCCGCGGTGAATATCCTGGTGCCGCTGTGGTCGTAGCAGTGGGTGTAGATGGCGGGCACGTACTTCACCTGGTTGAACCCGTCCGCTTCCTCGTCCGGGAACTGCGGGTACAGTACGGGGAATACCCAATTATCGAGATTGCTAACTTTAAGGTCTCTACCCACTACATCGTGCCATACCATGACCGTGATAGGAACGCATCAGACAACACGATAGGCGTTCAAGTATTACGGAGATTATTTTTGGAGATTTTTAACCCCCCCTCCCCCCCATGTAACGCGCCGTAACGTTTTTCTGTACCCCTCCCCCCTAGTAAAACGTTGCATAACCACCAAATGACTATTTTTACCTAAAAATCACAATTATGTGGCGTAAAGTACCGGAAAGTCGCTAAAATACTTTTGCGTTATTTTTATTAAATTTCTTTGGTCGATTTCCATATTTATAAAGTGAGAGAATCTCTCTACGCGACTTTTCTGAAGAGTTATAAAATAATAATGTTGCGTAACGCGTAGTTCAAATCCCCCCTCCCGCCCCTGTAACGCATCGTAACGTTTTATAAAAACTCCCTTCCTCCCCAAATTCGTTACGTAGTACTTGAATGCTCCTATACGCTCTACTATGCCCACTGAAAGGAATCGACGGCGTTCTGGGTCCCTGTGCAAAATCGATAGGAATCGATAGGTTTCATTTTGCTTTTATAACTGTCATCATACGCGGTTACAACCCGTATACTCACCGGCTAGGCAACGTCGCGTGTCATGCACAGAGCGTGTCAGCACCGGCAAAATATTCTCGCCGACAATAGGGAATATGCATATTTTTTTTTGTATCAAAATCAAATATAATGCGTGAGAAAATCAACTGTACTATTCAAACTTTTCTCTTACGTTTTTTTCTCGTGATATAGTTACTTGAAGTTAGCACGCAGCAGCACCAGCCGATAACGCTCATGATTTGTGACGTCACTTGTCACGTTGCAGGCGCGTGTATTATGTAGTTAGCCAAGAATTTTCAAATATCTCCCTAAATATTGCGTTTAAGTACACATGTGTCATACAAAATATTATTTCTTATTCGATATTCTATCTGACTGTTAAGGGCATTATATCCGTAAATGAAAAAAATATCGGTATTTTTCCCTGATTTCATCGTGTGATAATTTTTTAATTTATTTTATCGCTGTTCCATCATGTTTTTATACGTGTCCGCAGCGATCAAGCTCAAATTTATCAAAATCGGTGACTTATGCATATTCCCTAATTGTTGACGATCCGTGCATGGCACGCTACGTGCATGGCCGGTGACGGAACGGTCTACTGGGAATAGTGTCATACTTTTCAATATGAAGAACATTTTTTTGCCTGACACGTTCCTAACACGGTCATGGTATGCTACGGCGTTGTAGGTAGGGAGGGAGACATTTATAGTTTTTATACCGGGTGTAACAAGACCCTCAACGAAGCCGAGGTCTACGTATTGTGCCCATCATCAGGACCATTTCTGTTCAAAATTATTGCTGGGAAACGATTTTAATTTTTGGTGTTAAAAACATTTCATTAATTACCACGCCATGTAACGCGTACAACAGACCGCGCCTGCGAGTGTGTGCTACACAGCTGCGTGCGGCCGAGTTGAGGCAGCGTTTATGTGCGTGCTCATGAGATACATTGAGTGATGACGTTTTGAAGCCATTGTTTTTTACGAAATACTTAAAATTTTGATAATGTTTCTTTAGACAAAAATTAGGAAATAACGATTTCATATTTTTATTTTCTTTGACCTTCAATAACTTCGTAGTTATTTGTTTCCCAGGGGCTGTATTATGATCTTTTTGGAATCCAGCCTTGTTCCAGACAATTCAGTTTACGAGCTTAAACTGACTTGTTCTTTTTCGTATTATGACATACGTTAATTCTGTCTGGGATCATCCTGGATTGGTTGTCTATGGCTGGCAGGTATAGTCTAAAAGACAAAAATTATCCTAATGATGTGTGGAATGCGTGGACTTCGGCTTCGTTGAGGGTCTTGTTACACCCGTTATGTATAAGGTGTAACAATATTATGTTACTATACTGAAACAGGTGGTGTTGCTAAAACTGAACAATTTTCTCCAAGGAACATAGGTCGAAAACCGAAAAAAACCCATACGGAATGTATTGGTTAGCTCACCGATTTACTATAGAATTGACTTTGACTTTGAATTCGTATCTTGGTGAGCGGAAAATGTTTAAAATCGTAAACTGACTGATTGACTAGCACCCGTTTGCAAAAGATTTTAGGAAATTCCATCCCTAAGTTCACCCCCTTAAGGATGGAATTTTCAATAGAGGATGAAAGTTTTTATGGAAGTCCCTCAGTTTTGCAATAATGGCATTTATTTTGAAGACTAATACTAATACGGTTTAGTCGACAAATGCCAACTTCTACAAATGCCAACATTTAGTTGTAATATTTTCAATCACTTTTTGATATATATTTTTGCGTTTATGTTCTAAAGTGAATGTATTTTCAATCAATTTATTTTGTAATTTGCATATTTTTAAGGTTCCGTACCCAAAGGGTAAAAACGGGACCCTATTACTAAGACTACGCTGTCCGTCTGTCTGTCATTTTTCGAATTGGCATTTGTAGAATTGGACATTTGTAAAATCTGGCGTTTTAAACTAAGTTGGCATTTGTCGACTAAAACCCTAATACGATGGACATGATGGATATGATTGAACCCCTAAAAGGTTGAAATCGGGTTCAAATCATGTATAGAAAAAAAAACACATTTCGACTTCAAACTTCGAAAGAGCCTACTGAAGTAAACAAATAAGCAAATTATTTCGTTATTTCCGAAAATCAACTTCTTAGGGGGTAAATGGGAGTAAACAAACCAGATTGACGTCGGGGAACTAGAATGAGAACGTCACTTTCTCGCGAGGCAACGCGCTTGTTGCGAAAATGTCTGTACAAAATTTGATGAAAAAAAAAATGTAACAAAATACTTTCGATCCTGGTTTTAACCAGGGTTCTCTATGGATTTTTTCGAATGTCCACACAGACGAAGTCGCGGGAGGAAGCTAGTCTATTATATAACAGTTGATTTTATAAGTTACTCAAAAAGATTTAAATAAAAAAAGTTTTAATATGTTCGATGCAAATAAATACTTTATCATATTTAAATCGTGTAAGAATATTATAATTAGAATTATGATGGTTGGAAATGAAAAAAAAAACTGAAATTCAGTGACTGACTAAACAAAAGAGTAAAATTTAATATTTGACTACGTGTTAAGGGCCGTACAACAATACATTTTATTTTATTTTTTATTTTTATTTCTAGGAAGGCCAACAGCACCAAACAATAATAGGTAATGGGAATTGTATTAGATAGCCAATTAGAGGCCCTCACAAATAGTAATTAAAAAATATTAAATTAACACTTACGAACTAAAATTACACACGTTAAGAGCACTACTATCGCTTATACATCGCTAATATCGCTATTAATGGGAAAATATCTTATTGTAGAATTAATAAAAATTGAAAAAATGCCTACCGATCGTATTTCTCGCACTGGTCGTACTTGTGTTGAAAAGGTCAAAATCAAAAGTTCTACACAGTTTTTGTACATATTTTTGAATAAATATTTCACACAGTGTTACTTGATTTATCGGTCTCAAAAAATAGTGTAGAAAGTAGATTATAATACTCAGTTTTGTGATTTGCAGAAACATGATATCTAAAACTTTTCTCGATAGAAAAAATCGTAAAGTGACCTCCAATTTTGTAGTTTTTCACTGATGTGCCAACCAATAATAAACCTTATCTTGAAACTAAAATAAAAGGAAAACCACTAGCTCTTTAGTTTTGTGATAGTTTTCCAAAATAAGGAATAATATTTATTAATAAAAAACGACAAAATTGTCAATAATTAAAAAATTAAAATTGCTTCCAGCATTGTACGTACGGCCCCTTAACCGATAATGATAGTTAAAAATGAAAACCTCAAATAACAAGTTACTAGTATGAGTAAAATATCAACGTTGCAAATAAATAATATGCAATGCAACTTACTACATATCCTCTTGAAGCTTTCAGCGTTACTGTCTTCGAAGAATGGATGTTGCTTTCCAAGTATTTGCCCGCTCGTAAGTCGTAGAACAATAGTAATCCTGTAAAATATACAATTCTTAAAGAAAACAGACATAAATAAAGTGTAGAATACCTAGAATTTGTGTTAATTTGCTGAGAAAAATGTCTTTATAGTCCAGTAAAATTACGGAAGCTAGTATAGCGAAATTGAAATAATTTGCAATAGCGTTCTTTCTTCTTTTGATTAAATGGCTAGCTGTCATTTTTTAAAGAAATCCAACTAATTTTCACAATATTTTTTTTACTTTAATGACCAAAATATTAATTTATTTGGTTGCTTTAGCAAAATTGCTAATTACATACTTTCTTTACTTTTTGCTTGAAAAGCAACTTTCTATAATTTAATTGTGAATGTAAATCCAACAAAAAAGTAACAACGCTGTATTTTTTGTATTCGTAAATATATAGTTGGATTCGTAAATATAGTTTTATAATCACATTAAAATGAGATATACAAAAATGCAGCTTATTAGCATTTAATGTTTTGCGTATCCGCAATTTTAGTGAACTATTAGTACGTGTATCTGTCAATGATATCAAAAACTACTGTTCATATCGGTAAAACAGTCGATGTGATTAAAAGCAGTGCGATTTTTGATGACGAATATAGCTTTTTAAGGGTAAAGCCATCCTAGCCATCTTCACAATAAAAACGATAGTAAAGTTCGCTTTCGAATGTAATGTATGGATTTGACATAGATGAAACAAATAATGTGTTTGTGTGTTATGTTGTTGCCGAGTCCAGTCCCGCGGTGATCTAACAATGTGTGTGTTTGTATGTGTTATGATGTTACCGAGTCCATGATCTAACAATGTGTGTTTTGTGTGTGTTATGTTGTTACAGAGTCCAGTCCCGCAGCCGTTGTACCGCGAGGTGATCTAACAATGTGTGTTTTGTATGTGTTAAGTTGTTACCGAGTTCATTATCTAACAATGTGTGTTTTGTGTGTGTTATGTTGTTACCGAGTCCAGTCCCGCAGCCGTTGTACCGCGAAGTGATCTAACAATGTGTGTGTTTGTATGTGTTGTGTTGTTACCGAGTCCAGTCCCGCAGTCGTAGTACCGCGAGGTGTTCTAACAATGTGTGTGTTTGTATGTGTTATGTTGTTACAGAGTCCAGTCCCGCAGCCGTAGTACCGCGAGGTGATCTAACAATGTGTGTGTTTGTATGTGTTATGTTGTTACAGAGTCCAGTCCCGCAGCCGTAGTACCGCGAGGTGATCTAACAATGTGTGTGTTTGTATGTGTTATGTTGTTACAGAGTCCAGTCCCGCAGCCGTAGTACCGCGAGGTGATCTAACAATGTGTGTGTTTGTATGTGTTATGTTGTTACAGAGTCCAGTCCCGCAGTCGTAGTACCGCGAGGTGTTCTAACAATGTGTGTGTTTGTATGTGTTATGTTGTTACAGAGTCCAGTCCCGCAGCCGTAGTACCGCGAGGTGATCTAACAATGTGTGTGTTTGTATGTGTTATGTTGTTACAGAGTCCAGTCCCGCAGCCGTAGTACCGCGAGGTGATCTAACAATGTGTGTGTTTGTATGTGTTATGTTGTTACAGAGTCCAGTCCCGCAGCCGTAGTACCGCGAGGTGATCTAACAATGTGTGTGTTTGTATGTGTTATGTTGTTACCGAGTCCAGTCCCGCAGCCGTAGTACCGCGAGGTGTTCTGACAATGTGTGTGTTTGTATGTGTTATGTTGTTACCGAGTCCATTCCCGCAGCCGTTGTACCGCGAGGTGTTCTAACAATGTATGTGTTTGTATGTGTTATGTTGTTACCGAGTCCAGTCCCGCAGCCGTAGTACCGCGAGGTGTTCTGACAATGTGTGTGTTTGTATGTGTTATGTTGTTACCGAGTCCAGTCCCGCAGCCGTCGTGCCGCGAGGTGATCTAACAATGTGTGTGTTCGTGTGTGTTGTTATTACCGAGTCCAGTGCCGATGGTGAGCGTGTGTCCGCGGAAGCTGGCGGAGCGGATGCCGCAGCCGTTGTAGCGCGAGGTGATCTTCTTGACCGACTGCAAAGTGCGGCAGTCCAGCAGTAGGGTGTACGATTTGCAACCGATCGCGTACACGCCGCTTTCCTCCTGGGAATCCAGGATTTCAAGGTTTGTTATCAGTAGCGGATCAAGCCACCAAAGTCATTTAAGGCCAAATAAAGAACTAATACCACATAATGAAACGCATTTCAAACCGGTTTCAAACTGGTTGCATCGTGTGTGGTTTCCTAAAAGACTATCGCCTGCAGTACACCTCCACCGCGAAACAATACCAGTGAAACCGCCAGTCCACCACCGAAAATTGTCAGTTATACGACAAGCGAAACAGATGCGAAACAGCCTGTACGCATAAATTTAACTACGATGCTGTCTCTTTCACGCGCGAATCCGCCCGATCGGCTCAGACTCACAGCTCCTCCGCGAAAATAATGACGTGAAACCACTATGTAGATGTAATCGTCATATATCGTCGTCGATACGACAAGTCATAGCGGAACTACTGCGGTTTCGCTGGTATTGTTTCGCGGCGAAGGTGTGTTACAGGCGTATGGCATTAACTCAAATAAAACTCAAAAGTAAATTGGCAGATTCTTATTCACTTTTGTTTTTCACCGTGTGTTCTGGGCCTGTCTTAAAAAAAGGAGGAAGTCTTCAAGTCAAGTCGGTTTCTTTATGTCGTGTCAAGATTACGCCAATATGATGATGTTGGTTTGCAAAAACTTTTATACAGGTTATGACAAGGTCTGATAACGGAGTTTCATCGCCCTCTCACCCAGGTCAAGCCCCTCCCAACCTGAATTCGCTACTATTGATCATTGATTCATGACTTGACTTCTGCGCCACATGAAAATCGAAGTACAGTAGGGCCTCGATAGTCCGTACCCAAGCTAGTCCGAACGCCTCTATAATCCGAACGACCCCCTGCCCTCCCTCACGCATCTCTGCGGTTTCTTAGTAATTCGAGTTAAAGTCAGTTAAACTTTTTGGACGCTATACGTATTGTATTTGATCGCTCGGCGAGCCATTTTGTTGTGCATTTGACATAGTTTCGATAATAAACAGTATTGTTTTATTGCTAATATACCTTTTAAAATGTCTACATACAATTCGAACGCTGCGTACATCCGAACAGGGTATAAATTTTAGGCGTTCGGATTATCGAGAGGCCCTACTATATCTACATAAAAAATATGAAAAAAAACCTAGCAGAAATAAAATAAGATCGGGGATTTTGTTTCAATCAAAAAAAGTATTGATGTCGTACCGTAGCCAAAGATAATAATAAAAACTACCTTAATTCTTTAATCGTTAGGTACCTGAGTTTTTTAATAATTAGGTCATTACCTGCGTGGCGAGGCACACGAGGTCCTGGCACGAGGCAGCTCGTGGCGGAACGTCTCCGCGCTGAACACTAAGGTCATTACCTGCGTGGCGAGGCACGAGGTCCTGGCACGAGGCAGCTCGTGGCGGAACGTCTCCGCACTGAACACTAAGGTCATTACCTGCGTGGCGAGGCACACGAGGTCTTGACAGGAAGGCAGTTTGCGAGACAGCTTCTGGCGGAACGTCTCCGCGCTGAACACGTGGATGTACCCGTTCAGCGTCAGCGCCGCGATCTCGCGCCACTGCGAGTTGAACGTTAGCGCGCGCACTTTTTGACCTGACATCGAGAGAATGAGGATCAGTAAACGGTTTAATCCTATAGTTTTATTGATATAATATAAACACATTTTGATAGCTTTGAAACCTAGTGAAAAAAATTTTGAAATCCGTTTAGAAATGGTTGAGTTAAAAGGGTTTGAAGGAAATGCCAAGTTCAATGCAATATGTGCTTTATCACGTACGACATAAGGTTCGCGTACGTCGCGATGACGTCACAAGGACCCCCAAAAAATCAGTATTTTAGCTCTTATAACTACTCAGGTTTAAGAGATATCGTAAAAAATTCACAGACTTTACAGTCCCCGCAAGAATCGGAGCATTGAAAATGAACACAAAAATTTACGAAAAACCAAAATCAAATCAAATGCAAAGTCCTATTATATTTTTAAAGTTACCTAGGTAGTACCTATTTATTTTTACGATTGTGACACTCGGCTCCGCCTCGTGTCACAAAAGCGCCCGCTGACTGCCTCGACGCGGCCGAAATAATATTAACCAATTTTCGAAATTCCAACGAATGCACTTCTCTTCCGCTTCTGCATCTTTTAACACTATTACCATGACGATCGGTCAATAATCATAGAAGCTACATCACTTTTTATGTACGGAAACAGCCGTTTTTCTACAATTCCAAATCTAAAGGGACCACCTACAGGTCACAATTATAAACCGATTTTCAAAATTATTTCGCCATTTGGTAGCTAAACTAATACCCTAGGACCCTTTTTTCATTTTTTCTTAAGTCGGTTTTTTTTCCGAAATATTTACAATTTAGTAAACAAACATCCCCCAAAAAAACCCGGAATTTTTGGAATTTCGCAAAATTCCAAAAAAAGTTACCAATAGATTTTCAAAATTCAAACGTTCACACGTGTCTCGATAAATTCCTCAACTTTTGGTACTATTTTTATTTCGATCCTCCCAAAATCCTCGGAGTTATGGCCAAAAATACGTCTCAGGCGATTTGCATCTGATAACCATTTTCAATGGTAAAAAAAATCACAGTTAATCATGTGGTGGCATAAGCTTTCTAATTAGCCACTAAACAAAAATCGTTACTGATCCTCAATGATTATTTTTAAATGCTGTTGGTTTTCTTAAGATAAAAAACTAGACCGAATGACTGGAAAAAGGACTCGTATACGATTGAATTTGATCTTAAAATAAAGCCAATATATTTGCTACATTGATCAAGTTCTCTTATTTTAAGCACATGTAGTAAAAAGTTATTTAATAACTAGCGGCCGCCCGCGACTTCGTCTGCGTGGAAAGTTTTTTGTTATCCCTGGGGAACAATACCTTTTTTCGGGATGAAAGGTACCCTTTGTCCTTCTCTGGACCCCTGACAACATGTATGCAAAATTTCATGATGATCGGTTCAGTAGTTAAGACGTGAAGGCGTAACAAACAAACAAACGGACTTTCGAATTTATAATATTATAGTAAGGATGAATATTTTTCGATATGGAAATACCACGGAAATAACAAGTCATTGAAAAACGTTCCGTTATCCACATTCAATTTTCAAAGGGGAGAAAAGTCACTATGAAATGTAAGAACGTGGCTGCATAAACCATAATTATTTTCCTTTTTCAAAATTAAGAAAACGAAATGTCAATTTGACTTTCGATTTGGCATTGATCTGTCATTTGATTGACAGATATTGGAAGGGTCCATAGCCTTCTATTGTTCTACAAGACATGCTATTATAGGTTTGGCAACGTTGCGCGTGAACCTATCGGCTGTTGATTTAAGATGGTCAAAGAAGCACCATGACTTCTAGCATAGCCTTCTATATCTTCCAAGCCCTGAAGTTGAGCAGAACGGCAACATCGCATGTGGTCAAGCACATAGTATAAAATTATTTTAAATTTTTTTTATTATTTGTTTTTCCTATATTATCTATGTTTAAACTAGTTGTAAATTGTGATGTAAGATTTCAATAAAGTTTTATATTTATTATTATTATTTATTTATTAGAACATAAGGTTTGAGTCAAATTATTTGAAGTTTTCGGGGGTCCTTTAGTACGATGAGCATTTTGATCTAAGCCTCTTCTAGCAATAAATCTTACATCATTGGAAAGGTATTTAAATTTGAAACACTTTATTGTATTACTATAAACGCCAACTATTAGTACTTTGAGAGTTATAACGCTCTAAACTTGACAATTTTTTTTTACATTAATGACCTAAAACTCCGAAAATATTAACAATTAATAGAAAGTATGTTTGCAGCAAATATTTGTCATATAAAAACCTTTCTTATGATATATAATTCATTTCTATAGGTGTGGTAGATAAACTCCCATAGACAATAAACCACATTTATACTTTAATAACCTTTAACTCCAAAAGTATTAACAATAGACTATTTGACTAATTTTGGAAAACCATTTTAAATTATTCCTTATTACGTAATAAGCGCACCACATTGATATTTCAGAAAAAATCAATGTATTTCATTAATAAATCAATGTTAAAGTTTAAAATTTTAAAACTGCGCCAAAAACGCTATGGCGCTGGACACGTGACTTGTTGACACAAGCCTGTAAACATTGTAATATCCTTAGCCATTTGACAGCCATCAATCGCGGATCTATGGTCGTGTCAAACGCCTGAAGCCATATTTATTTACAGGCATGTGACGTCATCAGTCATCTTAGAGCTTTTTCGCCACAGAAAAAAAATCAAAAATTATTGCATTTTTCTAGGTGAAATTAATCAATTAATTGACTTAATTTAGTCCATATAATAGTTGAATATGTTTTTTTACGCCATTATCTGTTAGGATGACCACCATTGGTAGTATATTTTCCACAGAACATAGAAGTAGTATGAGCTCAATTTAGTATGAAAACCAGTGTAACCAAACAAACACATTAAAAATCGAAGCCAAGCCCCCCACTTAATAGTTACATGCTACGCACACACACTTTGTGAGCACATAATTGGATGAAATTCAAAAACGTAATAATACCCAAAGGTCATAAATCACAAAGTACATTTATTTAGATTCAATCGTATTACCATAGCAACTTGGTACCAAATTAAATAATACTTATATTTATAATGCTACTACTCAGCGCTAGATGGCGCAAGCAAATTTCAATAATGCGATTTACCACCTTATGTAATAAAACATAAAGTTATACTAGAAAAAAATTACGTGATAAGGGAGACCGGGGTTTGTTAGCATTTTTACTCCTAAGTATTTTCAGCTCAATAATTCGTTTACGTAAAGGTATCTATTTCTTTCTATTTTTTATTATTATAATTTTTTTATTCAACATACATATATCAGGGATCTGTGCTTTTAATTATACCGGGTTATTTGTAAAACACCAACAACCTCGCAGGAGTAGATAACTAATGTCATAAACAACAACATTTCTTCTACGACTTTTCCAAAAACAGCCAAAAAATAATATTTCCTATTCTACTCCCGCAAGGTTGTTGGTGTTTTACAAATAACTTTGTATTGGTATAATCTATGTATGAAAGAAAATAATCGTCGTTAGTTTTTAGGGTTCCGTACCCAAAGGGTAAAAACGGGAACCTATTACTAAGCCTCCGCTGTCCGTCTGTCTGTCTGTCTGTCACCAGGCTGTATCTCATGAACCGTGATAGCTAGACAGTTGAAATTTTCACAGATGATGTATTTCTGTTGCAGCTATAACAAAAAATACTTATATAATATATATTTTAGGGGGGCTCCTAAAATCGGCGTATGTAATCGAGGCTTTAGTTTTTTTTACAATCTTAAGAACTAGGACATCCATGTGCAAAAAAAGCATTATTCTAATACCTAAGAATATTGTCTACAATACGACATCAAAATCATTGGCTCTGTACTGCATATTTCGAGAGTTTTTTTTCCATTTCGACGCCCCTGTAAAATAACTCTGTAATGTGATATTATGGGGTTTTTGCTGTTATGACAAATTCAACATCTGCTAACTGGAATACATCTTCTGATTTTTTTCCAGATTTTTTGTAGTGATATTCACAAAGATAATTATAATGGACACACAGGTTTATTGTATTGTAGGGAAAATTTGCAAGAAAAAATATTGTAACGCACCGTACCATTACAAAAGTTGATTTGTAAGACATCTGCTCACTATATATTCGATCATTGCCGGTCCATATTCAAAACCCCGAGAGCTTTTAACTCGAACTCGAAAACCGCTTCGAAGCCCTTGAGAACAGCATAGATGTGGACTATCTAAACAACATGGTGGTGGATACTGTCCGTACGGTAGGTCCAAGTTCTTTAAGACCCACCGTCCCAAGATAAAGAAACTCTCCGACCACACACTCCTACTCATGGATCAGAGAAATGAGGCTCCAGAGCTCAGCGGATGCTCATCGTTATCGGCAGCTCAATAGACAGGTATCAAAGTCTTTGACGAGGAACCTTCGCCAATTTAATACGAATAGTATTAGAGAGGATATCGAGCGGAATAAAGGCTCTAAAATGTTCGGGAGAGATCTGTCTATTGGGTAAAGCCAGATGACGAAGCTGAAAACTGACGACGGACGCATCATTTCATCGAAGCCTGAAATCCTGAGGGAGATCGAGAGCTTCTATGGGCAGTTATATTCTACGCAGTCACCTGTTGAAAGCAAGGCTAAAGACCCCAGAGCCAAGTTTACCCGACACTATACCCAAGATATCCTGGACGTCAGCCTGTACGAGATAAGTATGGCTCTCAAACAGCTGAAAAACAACATGCGGCGGGTAACGATGGAATCGCTACAGAACTTCTGAGAGCGGGCGGTAAGCCGATACTCAAATTCCTCCAGAAGCTCTTTGATTCCGTCATCGTCGAGGGCAGAACGCCAAAGATATGGAACATAAGTGAGATGATCTTGTTCTTTAAAAAGGGTGACAAGTCCCTCTTAAAGAACTACAGACCCATCTCGCTTCTGAGTCATGTCTATAAGTTGTTTTCGAGAGTCCTTACGAATCGTCTCGCTAGCAAGTTCGACGACTTCCAAGCTCCCGAACAAGCCAGGTTCCGAAAAGGCTTTAGCACCATAGACCACATCCATACGCTGCGGCAGGTTATACAGTAGACTGAGGAGTATAATCAGCCACTTTGCTTGGCGTTCGTGGACTATGTGAAAGCCTTTGATTCGATTAAAACCTGGGCGGTGCTGCAGTCTCTCCAAGTGGACTATAGGTATATCGAGGTGTTAAGGTACTTATACCAAAATGCCACCATGTCGATCCGAGTACAAAACCAGAACACAAATCCTATCCAGTGCAGCGTGGTGTGAGACAGAGAGACGTTATTTCTCCGAAATTGTTCACAGCTGCGTTGGAGGACATCTTTAAGCTCTTGGACTGGAAAGGACTCGGCATCAACATTAATGGCCAGTACCTAACACACCTTCGTTTTGCCGATGATATAGCCCTTATGGCTGAGACCATGGAGGACTTGAACACAATGCTCGAAGATCTCCGTAGTGCTTCCCAAAGAGTGGGTCTTAGGATGAACAAAACATTTATCATTTAATTATACAATTTTTTCTATGGTGACTCACAGTCACAACTTTTCCGGTCTCCCCTATTGAGTAGCTTTATTAAATCGACTCTAAGGGTGGGACAGCGATATCGATAGAAGAAGTTTGAACCTAAGCAATATATTAAAAATTGTTCTAGTATTTTATTTACTGCTGTTATAATATGACCAGACAAGCTTTGACAAGGGGTCCAAAAAATACCCTGTAGTTAAAAATATAAAAATAAAGCAAATATTTAATAGGTAGGTACTCATTGTATATTCCTTTTCTAACATAATAATAACCTCCTTATCTATTAACAACGTATTAAATAAATCCTCTGAGGGCGCTACTTTTGGTCAGAGAATTGCCTTAGCTAATATCTAGCTAAAATGTAATAAAATAAAATATACAAACTCTAACTCACAGTGAAAAAGTAAAAATAAGTACCTACGGTACTAGCCTTGCTCACGACATATACATATAACATCCTTTTCAAGGATATTAACTCGCGTCGCGTAGTTATTATATTGCGTAAATTACTGTCCTTGAAAGAGTACGTATTTGTTCAAAAGTTGGCGTTTTGTCATTTTCAATTTAATTTTTAACAAATAGTGAATTCTTAAATTAATATAGCGATCTGCTATTGCTTTTATTAAATCGGTAATATGATTTGAAGAAGGAAATTGACCAATTTCATGAAAACTAATATTATCAAATATTTTTTCCCCGACAAAGGTTTGCAAAACGTTTGCCATAATGCAATGTTTTTTCAACATCCGTCCATTATCATCATAAATTCTAAGGATGCTCTCGGCCACTCTACATATTTTTATAACGTCTGATGAAGGATACACAAGACCACCCTTATCTTTGGCTACAATAAATTTATGTAGAGCATTTTTTTCCTTTGTAATAAGGGCACCTACGCAGACATCGCAATTGATTTTTTTTATTAAGATTCGGACTATGTAGCCAGCAATATATGCAATGCCTTGTGAACTAAACTCTGTCATAACTTGCAAAAGTTCACCAATTTCATGTTCTTCTGTGTTGTCTTCAACAGAATTTTCGTTGTCTATCGCTAGACCTGTAGTTTTGTTAATACGTTCTATAGCGGATGAACAATTCAAGATAGACAATTGTTCCAAAGCAGTGCAATTACCTGCTCCAAAGTCTTTAAGTTCCACGTGTACCAAAAGCTTTTTATAGGCTGCCACAAACTGTCGCGCTGTGGGATTATTGTTTGCACCACCGTGTGATCTAATATTTCCAAATAGTAATTCTAAGTGATCTTGGCTTAGTTTGTAAAATGGCAAATATATAATATTTTTTTCTTTTATAAGACTAACGTATAGTTCCTTTAAAGCCTGTGCACAACCCAAAAATCCTAAAAATCCTGTCTTTCGGGAACAATTTCTTAAAAGCGTACCGTTTTGCATTTTTAAATTCGATAAATAACTACAAGCAGAAGATAAAAAATCAAATATATGGGAGGCGTTTTTTTCATTTAATGCCTTTTTAAACCCATATTGATGTAAATTTTTTGAATTAAAAATGTCAAACATATTATTTATAACTATTAAAAATTTTTCAGTGGCCGCGCTTTCTTTGAATTCACTCATTTTCAAATCTTTTCTACAAAATGCCATAGCTTCAGCTACGCTCTGACTAAACAATTGTGTAGCAAGCTTTACTTTCATCCGCTGATTTTGAAAATTTATATGGGTAAATTTCAATTTGTTAGATAGATTTAGTTTTTCATGATATTGGATTTCATTAAGTTCTACTATATATTGCCAATTTATTTCATTTTCATTTTCATCAAAGAATGACTTAAATGCTTGGAAAGCATTTCGTATAAGTTTTACCATATGGCAGGGATGGCGAACCTTTATGTATCAACGTGCCATTTTTCTAAATGTTAATGTTTAATGAGGTCATAGAGGTGCCATTATCCATCAAATCGTAGCGTACCTAATGAATTTTGTGATCGGTGACGTGCCCAAAATATTGTGTCGCGTGCCATCGATGGCACGCGTGCCATTGGTTCGCCATCCCTGCCATATGGCAAGGATCTAGAATTACTACTATAGGTAATTTCGAAATGGGGTGCTCGAATTTAATTTTTCCGTCGTGGAAAGTACAGCCTAAGCTTTGGGTCATTGATATATTAGGTGCACATCCATCGAAAGTTAATGCAACTATTCTTACACCGGTTTCATGCACTCTTTCGATGCACTGTTTAACAAGTTCGGCTCGCTGTGCCCCAGTGACGCCATCTACCAAGAAAAATGCCACAGGAATCTTGAAATTATCATTAAGAGCTGTGATCAAGAAGATCTATTCCCCATTCGTCCGGATGAGTTTTAATAAATATTGAAATACCTACAGTAATTTCCCTTTTCATCCGAAAACCCGAAGGTATGCCCTACTCATCCGATTATTTTGTAAACGTAATATACTTAAAAATAAATAGGGTCGGCAAATAAAAGTATTTTTTTTTTAGTTGTTGGGTTAAATTAAATATGTAATAGCACGAATAAGTGAAATATAAAATTTACAATAAAAATAAGTACCTAATACATTTACATAATATTACCTACCTACCGAGATATTTAAATAGTATTTTTTATTATTATTATTTAATTTGATTGGCTTTAAATGAACGCATGAATGTAATCAAATAATGTGCATTATATTTCCTTTCATTCAACACCGGACAAATAAAATGAGCCGGCCGATCAAGTCTATTCCGATCTAATACCAAAAACGAATACCAAAAACTAATATCAAATGGTATTTGTTTATTGCCGCCGTTATAAAATTTCTATTCCCAGCGAATACCATTCATAAACGAATCCTAAAACAAGTTAAATGCCTAGGTACCGTTAGTAATAAAAAGTGATTGAAAATTTGGAATAAATTTTTCTCCATATCTATTTTATCCTGGTACTTTGGTGACGTACTAAGAAGAGATTTTTTTTATTAAAAGGGATTAAAAATATAGAAGTTAATCTTCTCCATATTTATGTGATCCTGGTACTTTGGTGACGTACTAAGAAGAAAAGATATTTTTTAAACTCTTCTTATATTCACCGCTAGAAAAATTGCCGGTTATGATGATCGATCATTATTAAATTATTAAAAAGCAAAATAAATTGTTTCTGTGATTCAACCAAATGATATGTTTTGGTATTCATTGGGAATATAAATTTATAACGGCAATAAACAAATACCAATCAATAAATCATTACAAAAACTACTTATTATATCGATATAAATTTAGCATTAGCATTGATGTTTAGAAAATTTTATGTAGATTAATTTCATCTTTAATACTATCTGTATAATAGTTTTTCTGTAAAATGAGAAAAAAGGAAAGCTGTTGGCATCTGGAATTTTTGGATTCAGCGGGGTCGAATTAACAAGAAAATATCAGTTACCAAAAAGTAATACTATTTGCTTCAAGAACTTCACTTTTTTCAAATTCTGCTCCAGTCTATATATACTTAACTTGGTTTTTTATTATTCTTTTGAAAATAAAAATCCCGAAAAAGATTACTACTAACTATTTATTATAAGTTGCGAACGTGCTGGAATCCTAGATACGTAAAAATTTTTTTTAAATATTTGTCTATATTAAATGTAAACTGTCAAAAAGATACAGAACAATTTTTCTGCAGTCTGTATCTTTTTCTTGTTCCATTAGTTAATTAACACGCCGGATGAATGGGGAATCTATTTTCGGATGAATGGGTAACAATTTATTTTTATTTAATTTTCGGATGAGTGGGACATATTAACTCGGATGAGTGGGGAATGAAAATATTTCGGATGAATTTTGCGGATGAATGGGGAATAGATCATCAAGAATACTAATGCATCTTTTGCTTCTGGCAGATGATCACCATCTAAACCTGTCCCCACATCGACATAGCCATGAAATTTTCTGCCATCCCACTCTATCCTTCTACGTATAGCCATTTCATCTATTACTAATGTAGCAAGTAAAGTATGTTTAGAAGCATCCGCTTTCACTTTTAATGCATCCAACGATTCTTTGGTGAATCCAGGCTCTCCGTCAACTTTAGCGTACCATTTTTTTAGAGTCTGGGGATGAGGTAGGCAATTTTCAAAGGTACTACGCACATATTCATATGCTTTTGGCGAATAATAATGTAGAGTTAAGGCAAAGCTTCGTAATTCTAATGAATATTTCTTTTTTGAAGTCGTCTGTGACTGTAAATTTTGCACTTGTCGAGAGACCAACTCATTGACCTTAAAGTAAAAACAAAACTAAATTTAACGTACTCTACCCCGAAGTCCAGGCGCTCCTAGGTTTGCCTAGTCAAACCTCAAGTTTAACAAGAAGGCTTAGTCAAAGTCCAAAACTAAAGCGTGTTTCGGCCTTTAACTAACGAATTTATGGCCAAACCTAGGAGAGACCAACTTGGATAGTCATACGCCGAAACTCAATACGATCAAAGTTGACCAGTCAGACTTAAATTAGGGACAGTATGTGTTATTTTGTATGTAAATGTGTAGAAATACATTCTTTAGATTGAAAATGTAACTAAATCAACAATCTTCCTGTGAAACAAAGATTTCTGTTGTATGTTATAGTACATTACGATATTAGTGCGTTATAACTAATACGCACGTATATCGTACGACGTTTTTTAACACCCTTGCGAGAAAACAGAAAAAAAATACGCCAAAAGTACATTTTCGGAAAATGACTTGGCATTTTTCATGTTTTTCCACTTCAAGAAATTTTCATACGTGGTTAAGTATCTGTCCTTGGATATTGACGGCAGCAAGCTGTCGCATGCGGTTCGCGCTTCTGTTAGTATATCCGGTGGAGTTGAAGTAATATATTGCTCATCTTCATTATTGAAAGTTGTCATTTTTAGATATTCACAATACAAGTACAAAGAAAAGAAAATTTGAGAAAAATGGCGCGAGGATTATTTTCTGCCGTGGCTGCGTGAAAATGTTGGCAAAGACGCTAGAGCATGCAGCCAAGTTTTTAAATTACCGAATAAACTGTTTTATTTTTATTTTAAATATACTCAATCTGTGAATGCACACTGTCTACTGACTGGCGCCGCGCGGCGATTAGTTCGAAATTTGAATAGCAACAGCGCGCTGCTCAGTCTGGTCACTAGCTGAAGTCGTGCGGCGGCAATCAGATCCATATTTGAAATGGCAAATAATACTGTTATGGAATTTGTATGGACTATAACTTAACTATTTGCTTTGATAACACACGCGTTTTTTATGACCCGCTTTACATATTTAAAACCGGTGGAATTACATCAGCTTTACGAGCAAGGGTATTAAAAAAAAATTAACCACGAAATTCAATTTCTAATCTATTACGTGACCTAAGGAGTAGGCAGTAAGGCAAAGCGCCTGGACTTCGGGGTTTGACCATAACATATATAAAAACCGTTAATATGCGTTTCTTACCTTCACATTGGTGTTTTTTAAGTTTGTTAAATTTTGGTTATCCATTGAGAATTTGTCTTTTAGTGATAACAAAACGTCTTCAATTTTAGTAATTTTTTAATTTTCTTATTTGCAAATTTTTTTTTCTTATATTGGCAAGTTTTAGGCGTAAAATGCTATCCAATTTCTTTCTTTGAGGGTTGGATTCTACTGAGCTATCTGCATATGTATGAACATGTTGTCGTTTTGAGCAAATTTCTGTTGGTACGTCAAAATCTATTTTACGTTTTTGTTTGGCTCCAACCGAACTTGCAGAGGTTTCAGTGCTTGACCCAAGCTGGTTTGGTAGCCCCAACTGAAATAACTATTTTTTTAAGATAAAAATCTTAACTGTTTAGGTTCGAAGCCAATATTGACCCCAAAAACTGAGAAAACACTTAATTCTACAGAATTTCACAATTCTTTTATAAATAATGATGATTAAAGTACCTGATACAAAAAAATGTTTTTAACAGGAACTGCTGTGTCGTTGATATACCTTTTTTTACCACTTTTCTTTATAATAAAATCTTTTTCCAGAAAATGGGTAGAGCATATGGTGCTTTGTTTTGAAGGGAACCAATTTTGTCTCCCTGTCGCATTTATCCATTTTTCTTTCATATGTCCGTCTTTTAAGAAACTGTAAAAATAGTAGGTAGTAAAAGTAGTAGGTATTATTTATTGTTTATTATTTATTTTAAGAAATTACAAAAAGTTGGAGTTCTTTATGTTATCTATGTAAACCCCGAACTTATGTGAATCCTAAGATTTTCCAGTAAAACCTAAGATTTACCAACTCTTAATGGTAAAGGTTCAAACTGTTCTGTGATCATCGTTCATTTTGAACATTTACCATCAGATAATTATAACTTATCGATATCATACTTACTGTCTACTGGCACAGCCCTAATTGACGTATTTCCGCTATTCTATATATTAAATCCGGTATTTTATATGTTAGAAACTTCGAGAATAATAGAAGTAGTACGTTGGAACATAGACCATATGTATATATAACATAGAGTTGGATTATACTTGTTTCTCATCTCAAAAAGAACAAAGTCAACTGAATTTTTAATTGAATTTCAAATAAATTGAATTATTACTTACAGGTGGTATGATATGCCTCCTTTTGATATATTATTTTTCCTGCTGTCGTTTTTACATTCCAAAATACTGCAGTAAGGCATATTTATAATTTTTTGGATTTATTTTTGTTTTTGACATTTGCTCTCCTGACTGACTGAGCAAAATCATACATGCGGAGCTACGCACATTTGATGTTACACGGGTACCGCCCACATGCGACTTCTACTGGGGGGAAAAAATTTCTTTGTTCTGTGATATTTTCAATGTTGTCAAATTGTCTATTGATATAAAGTATATTAAAAGCAAATATTTGTCTTTAAAAGACCTTTCTAATGATATATCACTTATTGCTAGAGGGCGTGTTAATCAACTCCCTGCTGAAGAAAATCAACAAAATAGATGACATCTTTGACAGCCATTTTTTCCTGGTTAACACATAAACTTAATATTCACTGAAATAGACGAACAGAGTTCACTTGGCTGCGAAACCAAAAGTGAGATGAGCCAGTGTTTGTAAATATGTAAACGTGTGCGTGAATTTAGAGATGCACTGAAGTCCATTTTAGGTTTAGATAATATTTATTAGAATAATTTTAGTAGATAACCATAATGTATTATTGCTCTAATAAATAAAACACAAACAAAATTTTGAACAATTTTATTTAAATAATTTCTAAAGGTCTCCTTTGAGGCTCCCTGCTTATTTATTTATGACATTTATCCAGTTTAATTTGATCACTGGATTTACAGAAAACCTGGAAATAATTGTTAAATTAGTACTTAAGTTGGTATAATTTACCATTTGAAAACTGTCGGTTACAAGCAGCTTTAAATAAAACTATCAGTGTTCACAAAGACAAACAAAGTTATATTGGAAATCATCGACATGAGTATCGATATCGATAATTTTTGATCAATATCTACGCCTTATTTTCTCAATTTCACGGACATAATATCTTTTTATCTAACACAGAATGTTTAGAAATCAGCCTTTATTTAGGAAATATGCGTTTAATAGCATCATATTAGTATATAACTTAGTGTGTTTGGGAATATATTCAACTAAAATATGAATTATGAAAATGGTAATAGTACAATCATATTTACCTGTGAAATGAGTGTTTATTTGGGTTATTGTCGTAAGTAACATTACAATCCAGTACAGAACACGACACCATTATTGATTTATATAGCTTTGAGAGCCAAACCGACCCGATCGCGATCAAAATTACAAAATAATCTTGTTGACGCTTTTCACCAAGGTGATAAACGATGATAAATGAAGTCAAACCAGGTTCATCTGTCAGTTTGTTTTTACTCTTTTTCGCACATCGCATAAGCCGTAAGAATCGGTTTCTCACTCGCACCTTTGTCCGTCTACTTGAGCATAGCGAAAAATTTTCTAAGTCTATGGGTTAACATTTATATTTTTCTTATTGTTTAATATACAAAGCATTTCAATAAAAGAACTAAATTATTTTCATATTTTAAACCTCACACGATTACTATGAAAAAAAATATCGACCTCTTAAAATTTAAATATTCCCATACATTTAGTATGGAGACTGACGGACGACATGACCACGAACTGACAGTAACAGACGTTGCCAAACTTATGTTCACGGCTTGGAAATAAAGAAGGCTATGCTTCTAGTAAACGGCGTCTTTTTAATTTGTCTACTTGCTATATGTCTATGGATGGATTTGTGTCAAATCGGTTCACGCATAATACCGAAATGCGACATTGCCAAACCTAATAGCATGGCTTGTAGAACAATAGAGAAAGCTATGAAGGGTCACATAATCGTGATGGAATGAAGAAGTCATTTTATTTGTTGGTTAAGAGGTATAATTATTGCAATTAAGAAACGAAACGAAACTATATCGTGCTGTCTCAGTCATGCAATTAAACCGCATGAGATGGCACGTGAATGGTCATTCATGAAATATCGTGGTCATGAAGTGGAGTGGTCACGAAGTTAAGTGGGCATGAAGTGGAGTGGTCATGAAGTGAAGTGGTCATGAAGTGGAGTGGTCACGAAGTTAAGTGGGCATGAAGTGGAGTGGTCATGAAATGGAGTGGTCATTCATGAAGTGGAGTGGTCGTAAAGTGGAATGGTCATTCATGAAGTGGAGTGGTTGTGAAGTGGAGTGGTCATGAAGTGGAGTGGTCATGAAGTGGAGTGGTTGTGAAGTGGAGTGGTCACGAAGTTAAGTGTGATTGTGTTATTATGTAGGTTTCGTGTTTGATGGTCTCATGTGTGGTGGAGGGGTGATGTGTGGTGAAGTGATTGTGTAATATGTAAGTTTCGTGTTTGGTGGTTTCATGTGTGGTGGAGGGGTGATGTATGCTGATGTGATTGTGTTATATGCGTAAGTTTCGTGTTTGGTGGTTTTATGTGTGGTGGATGGGTGATTTATGGTGAAGTGATTGTGTCACTAAGAACTCAACCTCGTCCACGTGTGGTAAGTATTGAAGTATAGGGGTCATATATGGTGAGGTAGAAGGGCTACATGTAGTGTGGTGGAGGAGTGATGTATGCTGAAGTGATTGTGTCATATGAAGGTTTCGTGTTTGTTGGTCTCATGTATGGTGAAGTGATTGTGTCATATGTTATACTCACCAGCACGGCATTCTTTAACGGCAAGTGGCGTCACGTAGTGGTGGTGGGGAGTGGGGGGCGTGGGGGGCGCGCGCCATAGCGCCAGCTTAGAGTCGCGAGACCCTGTTACTAGGAACTCATCGTCAAGCCAACACATGTCCAAGATCTACCGGCAAATAATACAAAGTGTTTCATAACATTATAAAGCCGAATGTGGTAGATAGGGTACCATGCACACATGGCGGAAAATTATTAAGAAATCCTAGAGACTGGTTAACGAAAGATGAGATTGAAATGGCAGCGCCACTTTCCCTTGTAGTGACACAGTAAATAGTGCGCGTAAGCAATTTCGTGCGTAGCTAACGTTTTGCAACCAGTCACCTCCGCACCCTCGCCTTTGGTATTCGCGTGCCGCGTTCCGCGTTCTTTTTATTACGATAATTGTAAAGTGTCTTTTGATCAATATAAACTGTTGTATGTAATTTACTCTTTTATTTTGTCGTCCCGGTAGTCACTCCAGACTGATAGTGAACACGATCCTTCTGATGAAAAAGAATAGATAGACATTTCGTAAGGTGATCAAATAACATTGTGCGGTTTCCAGTGCTGCCACAACAACCGCCAAACCCTGTTAAATTAACGTTTAGAGGTTAAGTTATTGGAAACTGAACCTTAAAATCAGGAGCAAAATTAGTTCCATTTCCAACCGAGCCTCATCTTTCGTTGACCAAACTCTAATAACCACAGCATTTTTGATATTTTTTAGGGTTTCGTACCCAAAGGGTAAAAACGGAACCATTACTAAGGCTCCACTGTCCGTCTGTCACCACCGTCTGTATTTTATGAACCGTGATGTTGTAATAGTTGAATTGTCACCGATTTATTTCTGTTGCCGCTATAATAACAATTACTAAAAACAGAATAAAATAAATATTTAAGGGGGGCTCCCATACAACAATGTTCTATTGATAATGGTATGAAACACTCTTCGTGCGCGAATCCAACTTGCACTTGGCCCGTTTTTTCTTTTCTTTTTATTATAAACTGTATGTAAAACAAATTATACATATACCTAAACCTTCTTCATCACTATCTATTGGAGAAAACGGCATGAAAATTGCGTGCAGTAGTTTTTGAGTTTATCGCGATCAGACTGACGCGGCGGAGGACTTTGTTTTATTATGTAGTGATTTGTGCACTTACCCAGTCTTTATGCGCTTCCCCTACACAAACGGGGTCCAAAGTGGGTAAGCTGTATATAGCTAGCTCACACGAGTTCCTAGCACCCGTCGCTAACAACGATCTGAAACAAGCCAGTTTACTTTAGACAAATCTGTTTTTTTACACGTTTGCAGTCCGATTTTAAACAGAGTAGAACGTTGATAGGAGGACTTAATTAAGGCGGATAAAAATAAAACAAATGTAAGGTATAATGAAACATAATTAATATACTAAGAGCTAGCCCCGGAAATAGGTGGAAAATTTACAGAGCGACGAAATCCTTCTAGTTAGTTAGCTAAACTATCATTATTAACAGATCCGGACACCTCGCAGATTTTCAGTGGTTGAATAACAAAGGGGCTGAAAAGCGATTGAAGGTATACAATTTACAGAGCTCTGGATTTGGTGTGGTATAAAAGCAAGCCCATGTATCTAAATCGAATATAACATTGCCAGGAATTTTGACTGATGGAAAAGTAGTGCCGAGGCCCACCACTGAAAATCTACGAGGTGCCCAAATCTATTAATAATAATGGTATGGCAAACTAACAAGAGGGATTTTGTCACTCTATAAATTGTCCACCTATTTCCGGGGCTAGCTTTTAGTCCATAACATTATTTATTTACATCTCGCCAATCTCACTGTATCATTTCACTACAAAGGAGATAAGGTCAAGTGTGTTTTAGGTAAGAAAGCCAGTTCCTCAGTGATGAGGATTTCAGGTGTAGTGCGATTCCACCTTCGGCCTTATCGTCAGTTAACATCAGGTCACAAGGTAAGGCCAAACACTATCCCGTTGTGCATAAAAAAGTGTCATGTCACGATTGCTTGTTGGGCGGGCACTTATCTCGTGATTTCAGTCTCGCTCATTTCGGGACGGTGTGAACGGGACACTTTACAGATACTGCGGCGGGACAGACACTGCGCTTACGCGAGAAAAGTGTCGCGAATGTTTTGTCGTGGTGCGCATGCTAGGAGGTGAACTTTATGTATAGATAGTAGTAAGTAGAGTATAAGACTAGCAATTGCGGGGTGAATAACAACAGCAACATTTGCGAGCGAAATTCAATCTGACCTTTTTATTTTTATAAGCTTTTATTTAGTTTCACCTGTCCGGTGTCCGTCCGTCTGTAATCAAATGACAGTCAATAGCTTTTAAAAGCATAGATGTCAATATTGTAGTACCAGACCATATCTAGTAGTTATCTAGCTTAAGTAGTTAGCTAGCTAGTCAAAATTTTGACTAGATGCCACTAAAGGTAAAGGCTTCTTTTTATATTTTTTCGGTTAGGATTTTTAATATAATATTCTATGAATGAGCAGGCTCAAGCAGTTGGATTAATTTTTGTTGTCATTCACCCCAGAACGCGGTAGTTACCTGGAGGGGTTGATCTGTAGGTAGTTACCTGGAGGGGTTGATCTGTAGGTAGTTACCTGGAGGGGTTGATCTGTAGGTAGTTACCTGGAGGGGTTGATCTGTAGCGCGTGTATGCCGGTCTGGTGGTCGAGGCCGGGCCACGGCGCGCGCGTCGGTTGATCTGTAGGTAGTTACCTGGAGGGGTTGATCTGTAGGTAGTTACCTGGAGGGGTTGATCTGTAGGTAGTTACCTGGAGGGGTTGATCTGTAGGTAGTTACCTGGAGGGGTTGATCTGTAGGTAGTTACCTGGAGGGGTTGATCTGTAGGTAGTTACCTGGAGGGGTTGATCTGTAGGTAGTTACCTGGAGGGGTTGATCTGTAGGTAGTTACCTGGAGGGGTTGATCTGTAGGTAGTTACCTGGAGGGGTTGATCTGTAGGTAGTTACCTGGAGGGGTTGATCTGTAGGTAGTTACCTGGAGGGGTTGATCTGTAGGTAGTTACCTGGAGGGGTTGATCTGTAGGTAGTTACCTGGAGGGGTTGATCTGTAGCGCGTGTATGCCGGTCTGGTGGTCGAGGCCGGGCCACGGCGCGCGCGTCGGTTGATCTGTAGGTAGTTACCTGGAGGGGTTGATCTGTAGGTAGTTACCTGTAGGGGTTGATCTGTAGGTAGTTACCTGGAGGGGTTGATCTGTAGGTAGTTACCTGGAGGGGTTGATCTGTAGGTAGTTACCTGGAGGGGTTGATCTGTAGGTAGTTACCTGGAGGGGTTGATCTGTAGCGCGTGTATGCCGGTCTGGTGGTCGAGGCCGGGCCACGGCGCGCGCGTCGGTTGATCTGTAGGTAGTTACCTGGAGGGGTTGATCTGTAGGTAGTTACCTGGAGGGGTTGATCTGTAGGTAGTTACCTGGAGGGGTTGATCTGTAGCGCGTGTATGCCGGTCTGGTGGTCGAGGCCGGGCCACGGCGCGCGCGTCGGTTGATCTGTAGGTAGTTACCTGGAGGGGTTGATCTGTAGGTAGTTACCTGGAGGGGTTGATCTGTAGGTAGTTACCTGGAGGGGTTGATCTGTAGGTAGTTACCTGGAGGGGTTGATCTGTAGGTAGTTACCTGGAGGGGTTGATCTGTAGGTAGTTACCTGGAGGGGTTGATCTGTAGGTAGTTACCTGGAGGGGTTGATCTGTAGGTAGTTACCTGGAGGGGTTGATCTGTAGGTAGTTACCTGGAGGGGTTGATCTGTAGGTAGTTACCTGGAGGGGTTGATCTGTAGCGCGTGTATGCCGGTCTGGTGGTCGAGGCCAGGCCACGGCGCGCGCGTCGGTTGATCTGTAGGTAGTTACCTGGAGGGGTTGATCTGTAGGTAGTTACCTGTAGGGGTTGATCTGTAGGTAGTTACCTGGAGGGGTTGATCTGTAGGTAGTTACCTGGAGGGGTTGATCTGTAGGTAGTTACCTGGAGGGGTTGATCTGTAGGTAGTTACCTGGAGGGGTTGATCTGTAGCGCGTGTATGCCGGTCTGGTGGTCGAGGCCGGGCCACGGCGCGCGCGTCGGTTGATCTGTAGGTAGTTACCTGGAGGGGTTGATCTGTAGGTAGTTACCTGGAGGGGTTGATCTGTAGGTAGTTACCTGGAGGGGTTGATCTGTAGGTAGTTACCTGGAGGGGTTGATCTGTAGCGCGTGTATGCCGGTCTGGTGGTCGAGGCCGGGCCACGGCGCGCGCGTCGGTTGATCTGTAGGTAGTTACCTGGAGGGGTTGATCTGTAGGTAGTTACCTGGAGGGGTTGATCTGTAGCGCGTGTATGCCGGTCTGGTGGTCGAGGCCGGGCCACGGCGCGCGCGTCGGTTGATCTGTAGGTAGTTACCTGGAGGGGTTGATCTGTAGGTAGTTACCTAGAGGGGTTGATCTGTAGGTAGTTACCTGGAGGGGTTGATCTGTAGCGCGTGTATGCCGGTCTGGTGGTCGAGGCCGGGCCACGGCGCGCGCGTCGGTTGATCTGTAGGTAGTTACCTGGAGGGGTTGATCTGTAGGTAGTTACCTGGAGGGGTTGATCTGTAGCGCGTGTATGCCGGTCTGGTGGTCGAGGCCGGGCCACGGCGCGCGCGTCGGTTGATCTGTAGGTAGTTACCTGGAGGGGTTGATCTGTAGGTAGTTACCTGGAGGGGTTGATCTGTAGCGCGTGTATGCCGGTCTGGTGGTCGAGGCCGGGCCACGGCGCGCGCGTCGGTTGATCTGTAGGTAGTTACCTGGAGGGTTTGATCTGTAGGTAGTTACCTGGAGGGGTTGATCTGTAGGTAGTTACCTGGAGGGGTTGATCTGTAGCGCGTGTATGCCGGTCTGGTGGTCGAGGCCGGGCCACGGCGCGCGCGTCGGTTGATCTGTAGGTAGTTACCTGGAGGGGTTGATCTGTAGGTAGTTACCTGGAGGGGTTGATCTGTAGGTAGTTACCTGGAGGGGTTGATCTGTAGCGCGTGTATGCCGGTCTGGTGGTCGAGGCCGGGCCACGGCGCGCGCGTCGGTTGATCTGTAGGTAGTTACCTGGAGGGGTTGATCTGTAGGTAGTTACCTGGAGGGGTTGATCTGTAGGTAGTTACCTGGAGGGGTTGATCTGTAGCGCGTGTATGCCGGTCTGGTGGTCGAGGCCGGGCCACGGCGCGCGCGTCGGTTGATCTGTAGGTAGTTACCTGGAGGGGTTGATCTGTAGCGCGTGTATGCCGGTCTGGTGGTCGAGGCCGGGCCACGGCGCGCGCGTCGGTTGATCTGTAGGTAGTTACCTGGAGGGGTTGATCTGTAGGTAGTTACCTGGAGGGGTTGATCTGTAGGTAGTTACCTGGAGGGGTTGATCTGTAGCGCGTGTATGCCGGTCTGGTGGTCGAGGCCGGGCCACGGCGCGCGCGTCGGTTGATCTGTAGGTAGTTACCTGGACGGGTTGATCTGTAGCGCGTGTATGCCGGTCTGGTGGTCGAGGCCGGGCCACGGCGCGCGCGGCCGCAGCGTCGGGATTGCGTCCAGCGATCGGGTCCGCACGTCGTACACCATCAACTGTTACCAATCGTTACTGTCACGTACGGCCTGCCTATTTATTAGCATAAACATTTGGCATATCTCGCCATGTACGCCCCTCTTACGACAGTGCGGTGTGGGCAGGACGGACAAAAGCTTTGAATTAAGAGCCCTCTTAATCAAAATGATCCCCTAGCCGGGACGCTAATAATAACGATAAAATGTCTCGCTTTCCAATCGTATCTTCTAAATATACAAGGTGTTTGGTAAAAGCCTTATAAAGCCGAATATGGTAGATAGGGACCATCAAACTGAACAACTTTTACTATGGGATAAACTCTGAAATCGCGAAAATAAATCAGCTGTTTCATACAAAAAATAATAACGAAAATATCAAAATGTATGGAACAGCAGATTTTTTTTTCGCGATTACAGAGTTGGTCCCTTACTAAAAGTTGTTCAGTTTGATGGTCCCTATCTACCATATTCGGCTTAATAAGGCTTTTACCAAACACCTTGTATAAAAGAAGAAACTGATTGGTGACTGACATATCAACACACAGCCCAAACCGCTGGGTCTAGGGACTCCAAATTTGACACATAGTTTCCTTATAAGGTCTAGGGGTGCACTAAGAAAAGATTTTTCAAAATTCATCCCTCAACGGGGGTCCAAAGTTTGTATGAAAGTCCCTTAGTTTCGAAGCTAGGATCTTCAAATTTTGTGTTATTAAGGCTGACGATAAAAAATAACATAAACGTGTCTCGGCATTTCTAAAAATTCTACTCTCGAAGGGGTGAAAAGGGGGATAAAGTTGTGTTTAGAAAATTATTTTCGAAGTAAAAATTACAAAATTTATTATTTAGGCTTATGGATGGAAATCTAACGTAACATACATTGTTACTGTTAGTATTTCGACCCCTATGGGGCTGATATGGGGGTGAAATGGGGTAAATAATAAACTTAAAAATAGATATGGATGTCGTTATTGGGGTTTTCTGGGATGACGATTGCGAAAATTACACTTATTTTGAAGTCCAACACGGTGGGCATGATTGAAAATGGGGTGCAAATTTTGTATGGAAAAATAATTAAAAATAGACATTACAACTTTTAACTTCGTAAAAAAATCAAAATGTAAATCAAAAATGCATCGACAAACCTAAATAATGCTACTGACATGCTTTTTTCGATGAATTTTCCATACAATTAAAAAACATAAGCATATTATGACATAAATTATAACGACAAGCGACCGTTTCGTACCTTGTTGCACTTGGTGCCGAAGACGACCTGCCTGTCGGACAGCCACTGTGAACAGAACACCTTGTTCATGTTGCCCAGGTTGACGGGCGTCTCGCGGAACATGTCCTGCGTCAGCATGTGGCGCGTCGCGTACGACGGGTCCACCGACCGGGGCTACGAGGAAAGGGGCCGCCATTACATTTTGACACAATATGTGGAACTATTTTTATGATAATACCTAATGACCAGTGATCAGAATAGGTAGTGCAATTTTGCAGGATTTAGTGACGTTTTCTTAATATGGATATGCCTTCAAATCCCGCTTGGTAGGGATTATTATATATGTAGCTTAAAAAGGTTCGAATATTATTGAGATTAAATATTACTAATATTGAAATAAATTATATAATATAGTTTAAGTATATTATATTTCATTTCATATTTAAATCCCGAATCCCGCAAGTCTTAAACCATATTAACAGAACGTCACAAAATCCCACAAAATTGCACTACCTATTCCGATCGCTGCTAATGACAACTAAAATTTTCAATGTTATGTTTATGTTTCAATGTTATTTTATGTAAATAAATTATCTTTATTTTGTTTTTATCTTTATTATAGTCAACTTACAACCACATACGAATTAGGGGTGCATCCGATACCGATACAGTATTATCAGCGATACTTCGGGTTTTCCAATATATCGGCATCGGCGATCGATATATTTATTGTCGATACAAATATACTTTTCACGTGTTTCAAAAAAGTAAATTGTAAATAATGTAAACATATGTATCGTCTAAAATCCTGGTACCTTTTCTTGATCTGCGGGGGTTTTCTCCTATAATTAGTCTCCCACCATATTATTACATAATGATGTGTCACTCCCTACTACTAAAAAAAACAACATCTTAGTTTTGAGTCCGACTTCCGACTGTACTCTGTTCAAACTTGATTCTGCCGTAACGCGAATCTGCCGAACAACGCGTAAAGGAACACACCCCCGGTGCTTGTATTTCCCTGGACCTCGCATAGTCGACGAAATTGTACGACGTGCATAGAGGACCAGAGGACCTCGCCAAAGTAACATTCGCTAATCTTCGTTATCGCTTCGCTTTCGAAACATGTATGGGATTGACATAAGGTTTTCTTTAACAATCGAATTTTAAAACGTCAAATCCATACATGTTTTGAAGCGAAGCGATAGCGAAAATTTGCAAATGTTACTTTGGCTAAGGGGGCAGTGCTGTTGTGTTGGCATCTCCTCCTCGCTGTCACTGTCTGAGTAACACACAAAGTTTGTCCGGCTGTTAAGTGCAGATCACACTTACCTCCGGTGCTTGTATTTCCCTAGACCTCGCGTAGTCAACGAAGTTGTACGACGTGCATAATGTCTGGTGCTGCTGTGTTGGCGTCTCCTCCTCACTGTCACTGTCTGACTAACACACAAAGTACGCCGGTTTGTCCGGCTGTTAATGCAGATCACACTTACCTCCAGTGCTTGTATTTCCCTAGACCTCGCGTAGTCAACGAAGTTGTACGACGTGCATAATGTCCGGTGCTGCTGTGTTGGCGTCTCCTCCTCACTGTCACTGTCTGACTAACACACAAAGTACGCCGGTTTGTCCGGCTGTTAATGCAGATCACACTTACCTCCGGTGCTTGTATTTCCCTAGACCTCGCGTAGTCAACGAAGTTGTACGACGTGCATAATGTCCCGTGCTGCTGTGTTGGCGTCTCCTCCTCACTGTCACTGTCTGACTAACACACAAAGTACGCCGGTTTGTCCGGCTGTTAATGCAGATCACACTTACCTCCGGTGCCTGTATTTCCCTAGACCTCGCGTAGTCAACGAAGTTGCACGACGTGCATAATGTCCGGTGCTGCTGTGTTGGCGTCTCCTCCTCACTGTCACTGTCTGACTAACACACAAAGTACGCCGGTTTGTCCGGCTGTTAATGCAGATCACACTTACCTCCGGTGCTTGTATTTCCCTAGACCTCGCGTAGTCAACGAAGTTGTACGACGTGCATAATGTCCCGTGCTGCTGTGTTGGCGTCTCCTCCTCACTGTCACTGTCTGACTAACACACAAAGTACGCCGGTTTGTCCGGCTGTTAATGCAGATCACACTTACCTCCGGTGCTTGTATTTCCCTAGACCTCGCGTAGTCAACGAAGTTGTACGACGTGCATAATGTCCGGTGCTGCTGTGTTGGCGTCTCCTCCTCACTGTCACTGTCTGACTAACACACAAAGTACGCCGGTTTGTCCGGCTGTTAATGCAGATCACACTTACCTCCGGTGCTTGTATTTCCCTAGACCTCGCGTAGTCAACGAAGTTGTACGACGTGCATAATGTCCGGTGCTGCTGTGTTGGTGTTTCCTCTTCGCTGTCGCTGTCCGAGTAACAGACAAAGTCTTCTGGTTTGTCTGGCTTCCTTTGTTGCTCTAATCTACAAGTAAAAAGAATAAAAATGCAAAAGATCGTTATAATTATAAGGGATTGCCTTAGTTTCAATTATAACTCCCCATTTATAATTCTAATTTAAAAAAATACTGGAAACGGTGAAAGCTACAGCAAAACTTTCGAAAAACAATATATTTTTCATTAAATTTTCTACAATAATTGTCTTGGAAGTATGTTGATAGGACTTATAGTTTTCAAAACAAACTTGGATAAGTGACGGAATTTAGGCAATTAATAAAACTACCTACCTATTTCATGACTAATCACAAATTGTATTTATTTTTTAATACAAATCACATGAGTCTCCCCCATACTAACAGAGCCTAGTACAGACTCGTGTGATTTAAATTAAAAAATAAATACAATTTGTGATTAGTCATGAAATAGGTAGGTAGTTTTATTAATTCCGTCACTTATCCAATGATTGTGAGTTTGTTTTGAAAACTATAAGTCCTATCAACATACTTCCAAGACAATTATTGTAGAAAATTTAATGAAAAATAGATTGTTTTTCGAAAGTTTTGCTGTTGCTTTCACCGTTTCCAGTATTTTTTTTAAATTAGAAATTTTATTGGGAGTTATTATAGATTATATACCTATTAGTTATTATAGATAGTATAATTATAAATGGGGAGTTTTTATAGATTTATTTATGCCATCGCCACGCTGTATATAATATTTTTATCACATTTTTTATGAAACTATACCAATGAAACTTATATTTTTAAAATTTGTATGAATATGGCTTTCTTATCATATTTTTTTCAAGCCGATATCGGTACTCGTTAGAAATTTATCGCCACTGGAAAAAAATGTTTTTTGTAAAATTTTAGATGTTCGGCATTTCAATTACGGCAATCACCTTCATTCAAAAAATGGCTATTAGAGAATTTAATGACAAATATATTGTTCTTAGACAGTTTTCCTGTAGCTTTCATCGTTTTTTATTAAAAAAATAAAAAATGCAATTAGGGACACAAAACGCCCCCCCAGGGGGGGAAACAATCGCCTTACGACTTGTTTCTACTTCTATATTTGATTGTATACGTAAAAGCTACATGCATGCCAAGTTTCATGCTTTCTGCCGGATGGGACCATAACCTAGTACAATATAGGTTGAAATGAGCCGTACTACTATGAATTTAAAGAAAATGTTGATGTTCTTAAAAATTATTAAGTTTTGTATTAAGTAGTAAGTTAGCAGCTAAGTAATTGTACTTATTAATAGTAATTGATATAATTGTCCTTGGAAAACTAAAAATTTTAACTTGGTCAAATTCGAATTTGTTTGTGTTACAATGTTACTCATCCCAACCGTCACAAATCTTTGTCCCAACCATTTGCATAAAACTATGATAACATGTCCCACATACCTAGTTACAATTGTAATAATTATTGTGACAATAATCTGGGTAAGTTGAATGCAAATAGGTCCTATGGAGGCCAAATATATTTGTTCTTGAATAAAAAATACAAACAGTAATAATTGTAGGTATTAACATTGATCGACCTTGCAAATTATAACACTTTAATGAGGGTTCTGCCATTATTTCTCACCTCAAAGCCCTCGCCTTGGCTCGTCTTTCTTTTATCCTGTCTCGAATATAGCAAGATGGATACCTGCCCTCAATGGCGCGTCGCACGGTCTGCGCCATTTTTGAGGCAGAATCTAGGTCTCGAAACCAGAATAATCACAAAGTATCGCACGGTCAACTAGTCACTTTCGTTTTGTTCGGTTGTAAGTGGATCCATAGTGCGACATTTTTCATTACAATGATGTTGGTGTCCAAAAACACGCGAGCTTCTCTCGGCCAAATCATCAACTATCTACACAGCACATCACAATCTATTTATAAAAAATATTTTTTAACATTAATTCGAATTAGATAAATATTAAATAAATGCTTCTATTTTGTCGCAAAATATTATAGAAAATATAGCTGACGGAGCGGAGTGAAACAAGTGAAGCTAGCTGTCAACAAATGTCAAAAAAACAAAACCTCAAGCTGTCATTTTGGCCGCGTTCCGAATCACGCTTACAGCAATGTGAGCGCGCTAACGCCCGGACCGATTCATGCTAACAACGCACACGTAAGCTACAGTGACGTCACAGATGACGTCATCGCATGTGCTTACGACGCTCAGCGTATTCTACCAAAGCACTGTGAGCGTTGTCGGTGTAGCTGTCAAACTTCCTTGTCAAAGTTCATTCTTGTTAAAATTTGTGGTTATTATTTGTGATTTTTATAAAAGATGGCTGAATTTATTGATCTGCAGGTGTTTTGCGAAGCTACGAACGAAATACTTATAACAAATTGATGTTGAGAGAGCTAGCAGTGGTGATAAGTATTTTGAATCTTTGACTGTTCATAAATTGGTAAGTAAATAACTGGTCAGAGTGAAGGAACTTGATTCATATTCATTACTGCCATTGTATTTACTTATCCCATAAAATTAATATTTACTTTATCGAGATAACCCCTTTTGGAGGTTACGTTGTTAAAAACAATCCAACGTTAGCGGTGTGAGCGCTCTCACGAGCGGTCCGAATCAATAGTATCGTGAGCGTGCTAACAGCGTGCTAATGATTTGGACCGGTGTAGAATGACGTCACACGCTGTGAGCACTGTTGGCGTGATTCGGAACGCGGCCTTTGTTGTCAATTGGTGCATTCCAGCAGGCTAATCGCTAAAACGGTGTCCACATTTCCCGACATCCGACAGAATCGATCCCGACATCCGACAAACAAACAACCGTATTCATCCGCAGGCTGATTATCTAATTAGAAACCACCTAGCGGCCGGTCTTATTTGACAGATGAATGTGATATATTGCTACTTCATTTTGGCAGGGGGGTATCACTCCGCGCTTAAATTAGCCTACTGCTCGCGGCCCAACTTTTACTATGGGACCAACTCTGAAATAGCAAAAAAATAAATAAATTAAAAAAATATTAAAAACACGACTGCCCTGCCAAAACGAACTAAAAAGTTAAACAACAAGTGTCATTGCAGTCGGGGGACCTTATCATGGAACAATTTTTGATCAAAGAGGTCCCCCGACTCCAATGACACTTGTTGTTTAACTTTTTAGTTCGTTTTGGCAGGGCAGTCGTGTTTTTAATATTTTTTTAATTTATTTATTTTTATTTCACACATTTTAGTGACATATTATATAGTTTTGGAATGTGCTCATCAAGGCCTTTCATTTGATACCCATATTGTAATAATAAGAGAAAAAACTTTTTTTTTCACATTTGAAAATGGCGTCGTACAGTCGCCATATTGATTTTTTCTAAAAAAAATATAGCCAGTGTCACTCGGGATGTTGTAAGGATTCTAACGATACCCCATTTATCCAAATCAGTTCAGGCATTTAGAAGTTATGGTGGAATAAAGAAACTCACATACCCACAAACATACATGAACCCTGAACACATAACACTCTTTTTGCTTTGGGCAGTCGCAGTAGCAGTAGCAGTGTAAAAAAAGTCAGCTGTTTCATACAAAAATTAATAACTAAAATATAATAAAAATGTATGAAGCAGCTGATTTTTTTTTCGCGATTTCAGAGTTGGTCCCATAGTAAAAGTTGTTCAGTTTGATGGTCCGAAGAAAGAGTTTTCTCATTTTGCGTTAGTTCATTATGGTGTGTGTGGGTGTGCATTGCATTAAGGTGGTACGTCAAGCTCATTAGCGTATAGTTGGCAGCCTCACCATGGAATTAGAAGGTTTTGACTAGGTCAAAAAATTGTTAGTATATAGTGATAAATAGTGAACAATAGCATATAAATAGTGATACTATGGTTCAAAAGATATTTGAGCATCTTGGTGAGGCTGCTAACTTGACGTCAAGCTGGCAGACACCCTAAGAAATACAATTCGAATCAATGTGATTTATATGCCAAAAAATTGTTTGGAAATAGTGAATCGTATACGCAAAATTTCAATAATATTGCTTCAATACAAGCCGAGATATTTCGGTCTCAAAGTGGGCTGCTAACTTGACGTTTCTGGCGATGGCGATTCCAGAGAAACGGGTACAAGTTTAAAACAAATAAATATATCAAAAAATTGTTAGTGAAATTGTGATTCTTACGATATAAATAAAAAAAGAATTCTTCATTGCTATTTTCTAAAAATCGAATGTTAACTTCTACATAATACTCTGAATATAGGCTGTCGATCAATATTGAACTTTGCTCAACAGTAATAAGGTTTAAACTTGATTGCAATCATGAGGTGAGTACTATCAAGCAAAAAAGTGGAATTTATATTTTTTGACTGTGTCAATGGGGATGGAAACTGAGGAATTAATGGCGCCACAAGCGGTTGTACCAAAACATTTGATTGGTTGTTTCAAACATCAAATGTCATTTGTGGCATATTTTAACCATTCAAAGTATTGATAGCGGTTGGATTAGATTCATTAATAACAAACAATAAGAATAGCGCCATCTCTCGGAAAATAATGGCAATTTCTCAGTTATAATTTTAACGTTAGGTACCTATTTAGTGAGATTTATAATAAAATTAGTATCAGTAGGTAGGTAAGTAGGTAGGAAAGGAAGTAGATAATATAAGTATAAAATATTAATAGTTTCTCCCGAATAAATAACTAATTAAATGAACTGAGAGTAGAGTATTGAACCAATCAAAATTTTATAAAAAATTAAAAAAATATTTAATAAAAAAATGAAAAAGAAGTGGGTTGAAAAACATTTGTTTATATCAAATCAATAGCATTGAAATGAGAATATGACTATGGGGTTGGCAACGCAAAGCTAATCGCAGATGGCGCCAGTGGCGATCTAACCACTATCAATACATTGATTGGTTAAAATATGCCACAAATGAAATTTGATATTTGAAACAACCAATCAAATGTTTTGGTACAACCGCTTGTGGCGCCATTAGTTCCTCAGTTTCCATCCCCATTGACACAGTCAAAATATATAAATTTCACTTTTTTGCTTGATAGTACTCACCTCATGATTGCAATCAAGTTTAAACCTTATTACTGTTGAGCAAAGTTCAATATTGATCGACAGCCTATATTCAGAGTATTATGTAGAAGTTAACATTCGATTTTTAGAAAATAGCAATGAAGAATTCTTTTTTTATTTATATCGTAAGAATCACAATTTCACTAACAATTTTTTGATATATTTATTTGTTTTAAACTTGTACCCGTTTCTCTGGAATCGCCATCGCCAGAAACGTCAAGTTAGCAGCCCACTTTGAGACCGAAATATCTCGGCTTGTATTGAAGCAATATTATTGAAATTTTGCGTATACGATTCACTATTTCCTAACATTTTTTTGGCATATAAATCACATTGATACGAACTGTATTTCTTAGGGTGTCTGCCAGCTTGACGTCAAGTTAGCAGCCTCACCAAGATACTCAAATATCTTTTGAACCATAGTATCACTATTTACTAACAATTTTTTGACCTAGTCAAAACCTTCTAATTCCATGGTGAGGCTGCCAACTATACGCTAATTCAAGCTCAGTAGCGCCACCAATGGAAATAAATCATTTACAGCTTGACCATAAAGAGTTGACAAAAATTGAGGGCGCCACTTTCTATGTAAACACGTCAAAATCACGAATAAATTGGCAACACTTACTAAATTTTGTACTGAAAAATTTTAGTTCCATTTTATTTAATTTCAACTCTTTATGGTCAAACTGTACGTTTTATCAAGGGCTTAGAATAAAAGTTTTAGTTATTTTGCGCAAATAGAAGAGTAAAGTGCAATATTTAAATATTTTTTCATGGCCTCAAATATAAGCAATAAGTTATGAATGTCGATATTACTCTTCTATTTGCGCAAAATTATCAAAAAGCCTTTGATAAAACGTAATTGATTTATTTACATTGGTGGCGCTACTGAGCTTGACGTACCACCTTAAGGCGAGGTGGTAGGTAGTGAAAGTGGCGCCACCACTACATTTATTTTTATTATTACTATTTTTATTTAGAACACAGACACACACACACACACGTTTTTACTTTGTATTCATTCATTTAATTTTCATTATTCTTTCCTTTTTTTTTGTGGTCATGCATTTTATTTAGTACTTATCCTGGAGAACTAATTGTGTACCATATTCGTTATGGAGGAGCGGGATTCCTAACACAAGTGCTCACACACGGGCGATCCCATTATTCATTTTAAGTTTGTAATCTCCTGTTACTGAATAAATAATTTTTGTAATTTTTTTTTGTAATTTTTTGTACTCGTAGTCGTAAACCAAGTCAAAATTAAAAAAAAAGCACAAGTAATAATCTCATAAATTGTCTCTTATATTTTTTGAATAACTCTTTATCATTCATTCTGTAAGTTGTAAAATCCATAATTGCCAAAAGTGGTCACTTTAAGCCAAAATGGATTTTAAAACTTACAGAAAGAATGAAAACTGTTGAAGAGTTATTCAAAAAATATTAGAGACAATTTATGAGATTATTACTTTTGGTTTTTTTAAATATTGACTTGGTTTACGAGTAGGTAATAAAAATAAATGTAGTGGCAGCGCCACTTTCACTACCACCTCGCCACACGTTTTATAAAACTTATATTACCTATACCTACTGTGCGGAAACCCTCGATGCGCGAGTCCGACTCGCTCTTGACCGGTTTTTTTGGATATTTTATCAATAAACACGATACTAAAAGGTAGGTAATTTTGTATGTTTGCATCTCGTACTCGCAAGCGCCATTAAAATAAACAGAACACTTTACTATTACGCGACTTAGAAAAAATCATAGACTTAGAAAAAATTTCGCTAGTGGATATTAAGTTTATGGAAAAAATACGCATCCCAAACTTCGGAAAATCACTGTTTCAGCAGTTCAGCACTGCATTGTCTTGTCCTTTGCACAAAAAGTACCTAAGAGATTTTTTGGCAAATGTGAAATTTCAAAGTTTATTGCCTTTGCAGATTTGTTTTGAGGTCAGTGACTTTGGCATGCGCTATGCGGTTAGCGGGTAATAACAGTTTGCAGAGATTTGCATGCACTTCATGAAATGGAGCTTCTGAAAAAATAGGTTTTAAACCCCACTTGAAATTTTCAGTCGTTTTTGCAAGAAGGTAGAATTAAGAAGTTGCAAAATATTTTTAAGTTTTTACGTTGTTTGTCAGGTACTTGGGCGTATCGAAGGGGAGGGGATTTAGGGGTTTGTGGTTTAAGTTTCCCCCGAAATAATGACTTAGGTAAAATCCTTTTTTCTGTCAAGCGTTTTTTACATGGACCTAATCCCCCAGAAAAACTCCCCCCTCTTTTACTGGCGGTTACTAAAGTAGGTATCAGGAAGATCACTTCACTACCCCTTCTTGATCGTAATCGTATTTCTACCACCTGCACTGCAGCCATAGCATGACGAGGTCCTAAAAAGTTTTGGCGATATCGTCATCGGAATGCCTAGGTACCTATTTGAAAAATTGGTATTTCGCTAACCCATCTCGAGCTCTGGGGCTAGACTGGAGCTCTAAACGGGGCACAGACCATACAATAAGTTGATACAGGGTGAAATCTTCGCAATCTTTAAAACTAACGATCGGATCTAATAACCGCGATATTAATACTCGTAAATGTTGCCCGGAAAATCGACCCATGGGAGCATTTACATTGGTCGATTTTCCGGGCGATTTGCAATTGCAATGCAAGGCGTCTTTAGTCGACTAGGGCTTTTTATCGACAATCGCTTGTAAAATCGAATCGCCACCTTATTGAAATTAGATCTGCGATTCGATTTTAAAGGTTGGCGTCCACTAGGCACGCTGGGTCGAGTCGAGTCGCAATAATTTGCCTCCATACATTTACTATGATACTGCATCCACTGACTGGCGTCGACTCGGCGCGCCTCTTCTCCAATGGACGCAGTTTCGAGTAAATGTATGGAGTCCAATTATTTGCGATTCGATTCGACTCGACTCGGCGCGCCTAGTGGACGTCAGCCTTAAAAGCGATTGGCGAACGGGCGATACACGGGTCGATATTCCGGGCAACTTGCTAGGTGATTTAATCAAGTAGACTTTCGGGGCGATTTTCCGGGCGACAGTTAGATTCTTAAGTTTAAAAGGTTGCCAGTGACTTCGATTTCACCCTGTATAACTACTCAAAAGTAACACCATACAATATATTATGGAAATTAGCAGCTTATTTTCTAGTTTGGTGGTGGTTACGAACGGTCTTTAACTATCGAGTGGAAAATTTGTTGTCTGTTAAAAAAAACATTATGTTATCCGTCTAAAATGCTTCATCATAATTATCAGCCTCACGACACCCACTGCTGGGTATAGGCCTCCTCTAAGGATCTCCACGACGATCGGTCCTGCGCTGCCTGCATCCAGTGGCATCCCGTGACCGTCCCCCTCACGTCGGTCCACCTTGTCGGGTGCCTACCCACGGAGCGTCGTCCGGTGCGCAAAAATGCTTATGTCAAAGATACCTAAAACTGTTGTATGTATGTATTTTTTTACAAAGTACCTATCGCTTAAACTCGTATCTTTTTCTTGATGAAGCCGTGCAAGTGGCGCGCCTCGCTAAACGGAGGTGAAGGTTTCGATATACGTTCGCGTAAATTAATCCCTAATTTGGGGTTAAGCTGCAGTCTAGTCGACCACATTTAGTCAGCTGAAACTATTTAAGTACTTATGCATTTAGTGTGATCGTTAACATAATTAAGTTAAGGGGGAATTATTATCTATATATATAAAATAGTAAATCACTGACTCACTCACTCACTCATCACGAAATCTCAGAAACTACAAGTGATAGGAGTCTCAAATTTTGCATGGGGGTTCCTTTCAAGAGGTAGGTGCTCACTAAGACGGGATTTTGCGAAATTCAACCCCTAAGGGGGTGAAACAGGGTAGCAAAGTTTGTATGGGGGAACGCGATTCCTTGGCCCGATTGACTTGAAATTTGGCATAGACATTCTTTCACAAAATTAATTGAATACGTGTTTCGTATTCTCTTGAAATGTATCCCCTAATAGGGTTGAAAAGGGGTAGAAAGCTATTTTTAGGGTGATTGACTTCGATATCGGAATCAAAACTTCTTAGTGCATTTGTACGATTAAGAAAAATAAATGTCAGTTGTCAGCATTGACGTCCAAAAGTGTAAGTATCAAAAGTGCCAAAGAAATCAAAGGTTTTGTGGATTACTACCAAATTACTTCCTAAAATAATTTATACATAAAATTTATTATAAATCGAATGTGTAGTTTTTGTGTCTAGCCTACAATTTTTTTTTATTTTTTTTTAATTATTCATCCTTAAATATAATAAAACAGTAAAAAAAGTGTGTCTGTACATTACATATATTTAAAAAATATATATCTGGGGCGATGGAGACAGTAATAGAGTAAGAATTTGAAAAAAAAGTGTGTCTGTTTGAACACGCTAATCTTCAGAAATACTGAACTGAAATGAAAGAAACTTTTTTTGTTTTATAGCTGTCAAACCTGGGCATAGTTCATATTATAATTGATTTTGGAAAATGGAACACCTGATGCAGAACCATAATGGTCCAACTAAACCATAAGGAGTATAAAAATGACGCCTTTACAAAAGCTGTTCAGCCTGATGAACATTTTTTGTTGAAGTGTAAAAATCGAAGATCTGGAACATCTGATGCAGAACCATAATGGTCCAGCTAAACTATACAGAATATAAAAATGATATCTTTGCAAAAGTTGTTCAGCCTGATGAGCTTTTTTGTTGAGGTATAAAAATCATAACACTGCTACAAGTATTTTCTTATGTAACTACATTACTTAGTTCATTTATATGCATACGCCGAAGTCATAAAGCCCATGCGTACGAAGTTTTGTGCATTTGATTGATTAATTATTAAGAAAAATAAATATCATTTGTCATCTCAACGTAGTATTACATTCTCTTTGGTCATTTCTTCTGAGAGTAGGTAGAATACGTATCAATACCTATGGTGTTATGTTGGTAGTGCTGACATTTCTTCCGTCTTTGCGTTGTAATAAGGTGCAAAATTAAGTTGATTTTCGGAAAACCAACATTACGGCATAGGTACTATGAAAATGAATCGCACTATGTTCCTTGATTGTCACCGCACGAGCTGACGTTTCGTTTCTATTTTTCTGAAATATTATTCAAGGATTTTCTTGCTGTTTTCACCAAATGATAGAGTGATTCTTGAGGAAGATTTAAATGTATAATAAATAAGTTGAGGTTTTATGTAAATTAAAAAAAATATTCAAGTGTTTCTTACACCACCGATGACGGCGAGACGGGACTCGAACGGGAAGGAAACAGACTCTTGGAGCGAATGGGTGACGATGACGACTGAAAGGTATCTGTTTTCTTTTCGGGTGTTGTTGGAAGGTCGCATTTGGCAAAAAAGGAAAGAACCGAAGCGAAGCGAGGGCGGGCCGCTAGTACAACATAATTTTATTGGCGCATGTAAGGAGGCGTTCATTAATTAATAATTTGTTATACAAAATTATTAGGCTTCATTCTGTCTTCAGTCTGCAAAGTTTAAATGGTTTAATTTCGGATTCATTGATAGAGTGGTCAACGAAAGATGAGACTCGGTTGGAAATGGAACTAATTTTGCACCTTATTTTAAAGTTCAGTTTCCAATAACTTAACCTCTGAACGTTAATTTAAGAGGGAAAGTGGCGCCGCCATTTCAATCTCATTTTCGTAATCCTATAATCGTAAATAATCGAACTCTTTGAACAAGAAACAGAGACAGACCAAGCATACTTCCTTGCGAAACGCCAAAATAAAGATCAAAGTGTTCAAACAACATGTTACAAAATAACCCCTAATGCCGTAGTTACCTAAATGCTAGGGGGACCATCAAACTGAAGAACTTTTACTATGGGACCAACACTGAAATCGCGAAAAAAGCCAAAAAAATCTGCTGTTTCATACATTTTGATATTTCGTTATCAATTTTTGTATGAAACAGTTGATTTCTTATTCGCGATTTCAGAATTGGTCCTATAGTTAAAAGTTGTTCAGTTCACCAGCTATAAACCCCTAACAGTTAAAAGTGGTTAAACCAAACTTAAGTATTTAGCTACTTACTTAAGTTTGGGAGAGTTTTGTAGCTTTGTAAAAAATCTAATGACGATAAAGTGTGTTTATAAAGGTAAACATAATGTACCTACCTAGGTAAGTAAATAAATGTTACCGTACCTTAGATGCCTATTTCCGAGAAAATTATAGGCTAGGCTTCAGCAAGCTACCTAGCCGTCAGTGTTGACATGCGCAGTGATAACATTCAATAAGTTAGTTTTTCTATCGAAGTGCGACGGAGACTGTAGGGCAGGGTTGCTAGGAGGACCTGGATGTTATCATAGGATATGCATGGGCTTTCACATTATTGGATAAAAAGCTAAGTACTGTCTGCGACCGCTCTGAGGTTCCTCCGCTGCGTTGATGAGGAGCTCGATGTGCTCCTTTGGGGTCACCAATGTAGAAATGCTAGGAGAAGCAGGATGCCACTGATAGAAAGGCCGGCTAACTAAAATTCTGATTATTGGTTGGCACGCATATTTGCCTGCGCTCTCCAAACTTTGACAGACAATTTCAGGTAGTAGGTAGGTAAAAAGATAGAAGTAAAATCTTTTTTAATATCTGATGTAGGTACTTAAGTACTTCTTTACTTTTATGTGTCCAAAGGCTGTGTCGGAAAAGGGCGACTGAGGTCTCCTGAAAACTAACGGTGTAGTAGCCCGCGCAAGTTGAGCACAGATTACTCGCGCAGGTTACATACCTACTCCATAGAAACACGTAAAGCGGGTCCAGCTAGGGTTGCCAGATCGGAAGTCCAAAATATCTGGAGAAAATTTGAAAATGACGGGATTTTGCGGTTGTTGTCGGGAGAAATAAATATTTAAAATGAAAATGTAACTTAAACGCCTGCAGGTCTAATCCACTAATCTTGTAAGTTTTAATCTTGCCTATCAATTGTAAAAAAACGGCCGCGCAGCGCGATTTTTATTTAGTTTTATCCACTAATCTTGTAATCTGTGGTTTCATCCGCGAAAATTATTGCTTTCTAGAGAACTTTCGGAACAGCTGATTTTCCGGGAGATTTTTAGATTTTGAAATTCCGGGAGAATCCAGGCGAATCCCGACCATCTGGCAACCCTAGGTCCAGCTCCATAGCGTTGTACCCCTGCGCAAGCGCAGAGGAAACAGCCACCCACGTGATCCTGGAGTGCGTGGGTTTGGCCGCACACCGGGCAGAAATCCTCAAAGACGTGAGGTCGCTCCTAGACGCCTGTGAATGCCCCAGGAGGCTTCTGCGCTTCTGGAAGGAGCTGGGTTGGCTTGACTAGCCATACCGATGCTATGTTCACGCATAACGGACCAAATGGGAGTCTAAATGCGGAGAAAAGAGCCCATCACCAATAATATCTCCGCGCAAGTACCCGCGCCTCAACGTGCGCAAGCTACATGCACCGTGTAGAAGCACCCTAAAAACAATGTCATAATTAACGGACTGTTGGATCAGCGCACAATGTTTTTGTACGAAAAAAAGTTTTTTGTACAAAAAATACTTATAAAAAGTTACTTACCTAAGTAGGAAAATATGTCTGACTGATATTTTTCCGGGGAAAACATTACGGTGCTGCTTGAATACTGCGACGCGCCGCGCGCCGCTAAATATGGGGCGAATACAAAAAGGTTGAGACGGCACGCCCTCTAGCCTACCCGGCATTGGACAGCCGCCAGGGCGCGAAGTGTATATTTCTGCTGACTACAACGTACCGAAAGCGACCGAAAGTATAAGTACAGGCTGTTACAAAACAATGCACAATGCCTAATATGGTAGATAGGGACCATCAAATGGGGAATGCCCGAAAAAAATCAAATTGGTTGAATATTTTTTTATAGGTAGGAATAAGCTCCCTTAGTAATAGAAAAAAGTTTCAGAATTTTTGGTTGCGTGAAAAAGTTTAAAAAAATTAAAGTCTCTTCGACTTCACAAACATACAAAAGTAACAGCAGAATGGAAATTATACCTTTGCCACCACCTGCCACAACCACAACAAGGTATTAAAAAAAGTTTCAAAAATGACAAATGTCGAAATGTCAAAACTTTTTATTTTTTATTCGTGTTGTTGTTGTTGTTGTGGCAGGTGGTGGCAAAGGTATAATCTCTGCAGTTACTTTTACATAATAATATTTGTAAAGTCGAAGAGACTTTAATTTTTTAATTTGTTTTTTTAACACCCTTGCTCGTAAAGCTGATGTAATTCCACCGGTTTTAAATATGTAAAGCGGGTCATAAAAAACGCGTGTGTCATACAAATTCCATAACAGTATTATTTGCCATTTCAAATATGGAACTGATCGCCACCACACGACTAGCTGGAGCTAGTGAGCAGCGCGCTGTTGCTATTCAAATTTCGAACTAATCGCCGCGCCGCGCCATTCAGTAGTGTGCATTCACAGATTGAGTTTATTTAAAATAAAAATAAAATAGTTTATTCGGTAATTTAAAAACTTGGCTGCATGCTCTAGCGTCTTTGCCAACATTTTCACGCAGCCACGGCAGAAAATAATCCTCGCGCCATTTTTCTCAAATTTTCTTTTCTTTGTACTTGTATTGTGAATATCTAAACATGACAACTTTCAATAATGAAGATGACCAATATATTATTACACCGGATATACTAACAGAAGCGCGAACCGCATGCGATAGCTTGCTGCCGTCAATATCCAAGGACAGAATAGATACATAACCACGTATGAAAATTTCTTAAAGTGGAAAAACATGAAAAATGCCAAGTCATTTTCCGAAAATGTACTTTTGTCGTATTTTTTTCTTTTTCCTCGCAAGGGTGTTAAAAAACGTCGTACGATATACGTGCGTATTGGTTATAACATGCTCGGCTCAATTACGCCCTCGCCTTCGGCTCGGGCTGAAATTCCGCCTCGCATGTTATAACCAACTTAACGCACTAATATCGTAATGTACTATTATAACATATTTGCTCGTAAAGGGTCTCTTATTACGCCAATTTTAATATCGTATTGTATCTCATTACGAACTTGTGCGGTAATGTAAAGTAAAACGCACGGTTTATCAAGATGCTTCGTCTAAAACGAACGGTACTTTTTTTAAATCTTAGCAAAGAGTTTTTATATCAGAATCTTTTCTGATGCGTCATGTGCGATTGACCTCTTGGTCAACATTTTATGAATAAAATTTACTTTATATAATTTATTTTTTCAATAATTTTTTTTTTCAATTTTTGAATATGGGTATCAAATGAAAGGCCTTGATGAGCACATTCCAAAATTATATAATTTGTGACTAAAATTTAAGAAAAAAAATATTTTTTTTTCGATTTTTGAATATGGGTATCAAATGAAAGGCCTTGATGAGCACATTCCAAAATAATATAATGTGTCACTAAAATTTAAGAAAAAATTTTTTTTTTCGATTTTTGAATATGGGTATCAAATGAAAGGCCTTGATGAGCACATTCCAAAATTAAATAATTTGTCACTAAATTAAAGAAAAAAAAATTTTTTTTTTCAATTTTTGATTATGGGTATCAAATGAAAGGCCTTGATTAGCACATTCCAAAATTACATAATTTGTCACTAAAATTTAAGAAAAAAAATTTTTTTTTTTCGATTTTTGAATATGGGTATCAAATGAAAGGCCTTGATGAGCACATTCCAAAATAATATAATTTGTCACTAAATATAAGAAAAAAAATTTTTTTTTTCAATTTTTGTTTTTTACTTTGTTGTTGTTTGATTTCCTCACAATCGAAGTGAAAGGCAGAAAAATCGACCGATAGATAGTACAAGTGTATCAAAATTTCATCATTAAGGAAAACAAGCAAAAATGCAAAGTCCGAGTTTTATTTATTTCCTCGCAAATATGTTATAAAACGTCGTATGACATACGTGCGCTTTGATAATTACAGCCTCTGCTTTCTTGTAGCCCTCGCCTTCGGCTCGGGCTAGCAATATCGCCTCAGCTGTAATTTTCAACTTACCGCACTTATATCATAATGTACTATTACAGAACCGAAAAAAATAATCAACTGTTTCATACAAAAATTCACAGATTTTACAGTCCCCGCAAGAATCGGAGCATTGAAAATGAACACAAAAGTTTACGAAAAACCAAAATCAAATCAAATGCAAAGTCCTATTATATTTTTAAAGTTACCTTGGTAATACCTATTTATTTTTATAACATATTTGCTCGTAAAGGGTCTCTTATTACGCCAATTTCAATATCGTATTGTATCTCATTACGAACTTGTGCGGTAATGTAAAGTAAAACGCACGGTTTATCAAGATGCTTCGTCTAAAACGAACGGTACTTTTTTAAATCTTAGCAAAGAGTTTTGATATCAGAAAAGAGGTCAACATTTTATGAATAAAATTTACTTTATATGATTTTTTTTTCAATAAAAATTTTTTTGAATATGGGTATCAAATGAAAGGCCTTGATGAGCACATTCCAAAATTATATAATTTGTCACTAAAATTGAAGAAAAAATTTTTTTTTTCGATTTTTTAATATGGGTATCAAATGAAAGGCCTTGATGAGCACATTCCAAAATAATATAATTTGTCACTAAATTTAAGAAAAAAAATTTTTTTTTTCAATTTTTAAATATGGGTATCAAATGAAAGGCTTTGATTAGCACATTCCAAAATTACATAATTTGTCACTAAATTTAAGAAAAAAAAATATTTTTTTAAATTTTTGAATATGGGTATCAAATGATAGGCCTTGATTAGCACATTCCAAAATTACATAATTTGTCACTAAAATTTAAGAAAAAAATTTTTTTTTTCAATTTTTGAATATGGGTATCAAATGAAAGGCCTTGATGAGCACATTCCAAAATGATATAATTTGTCACCAAAATTAAAAAAAAATAATGTATTTTTTCAATTTTTGTTTTTTTACTTTATTGTTGTTTGATTTCCTCACAATCGAAGTGAAAGGCAGAAAAATCGACCGATAAATACTTACAAGTGTATCAAAATTTCATCATTATGGAAAACAAGCAAAAATGCAAAGTCCGAGTTTTATTTATTTCCTCGCAAATATGTTAAAAAACGTCGTATGACATACGTGCGCTTTGATAATTACAGCCTCTGCTTTCTTGTAGCCCTCGCCTACGGCTCGGGCTAGCAATATCGCCTCAGCTGTAATTTTCAACTTACCGCACTTATATCATAATGTACTATTACGATTGTGACACTCGGCTCCGCCTCGTGTCACAATAGCGCCCGCTGACTGCCTCGACGCAGCCGAAATAATATTAACCAATTTTCAAAATTCCAACGAATGCACTTCTCGTCTGCTTCTGCATCTTTTAACACTATTACCATGACGATCGGTCAATAATCATAGAAGCTACATCACTTTTTATGTACGGAAACAGCCGTTTTTCTACAATTCCAAATCTAAAGGGACCACCTACAGGTCACAATTATAAAACGATTTTCAAAATTATTTCGCCATTTGATAGCTAAACTAATACCCTAGGACCCTTTTTTTCATTTTTTCTTAAGTCAGTTTTTTTTCCGAAATAGTTACAATTTTGTAAACAAACATCCCCCAAAAAACCCGGAATTTTTGGAATTTCGCAAAATTCCAAAAAAGTTACCAGTAGATTTACAAAATTCAAACGTTCACACGTGTCTCGATAAACTCCTCAACTTTTGGTATTATTTTCATTTCGATCCTCCTAAAATCCTCGAAGATATGGTCAAAAATACGTCTCAGGCGATTTACATCTGATAACCATTTTCAATGGTAAAATATCAAAATGTATGAAACAGCAGATTTTTTGTCGCGATTTCAAAGTTGAACTTATTATTGTAAAAGTTTGATGGTCATGAAATAAAGCAAACTTGAGAGGTGAATACAGTTAGATGGTCCCCATCCCATCAATCATTTGGCATTGCGGATTGTTTTGTAACACCCTGTAGGTATAAGTATACAACTATAGATACACCTTTCCAAGTGTTGTGCTGGTTTCGGCACTTGGTTAGCTCTTCGATTCATCTAGATGCAATGTCCGAGATAAGTCCAATTTTCATAATTTGTCTCTATAACAGTTGGTAACTGTTATTAGTTCAATAAAGAGTAATATCCTTTTACCTTATCCTACAAAGGGAAACGAATTATTTTTATGTTTGTGGATTGTTGCAGGACCGTTTTCGTCGCGGTGCCTATTTACTTCTTGAAAATGTAGGGTCATTTTATTAGGTACTTACGTACTTACCTACTTATACTACAGTAGCCGGTAATACATTTAAATTACCAAAAAGGTTACCGTTCGCCGTTGTGATATAGTTATTTATTACGAAATTATAGATACTTTAACCCAAGTTTAACAGATCGCAACCCGCCGTAACCTATATTTGTATATCTCCAAAAATTTTATTTTTTATTTTTCGAGGTTTACCACATGGTTTAGCTTTTCTCGTGTTCTACAGCTTTGTTTGATTGCCACTAATAATAGTAAGACTATGGAAAGTGTATGGCTGGTCTTAAATCTGTGTATGGCTACATTACATAGTCTTACTATTATCAGTGGCAATCAAACAAAGCTGTAGAACACGAGAATAGCTAAACCATGTGGTAAACCTCGAAAAATTAAAAAATATCGTTTTTGGAGATATAGGTACAAATGTAGGTTACGGCGGGTTGCGATCTGTAAAACTTGGGTTAAAGTATCTATAATTTCGTAATAAATAACTATACTATATTAAGGGTTAAACATGAAATTATGGGTTAAACATGAAATTATGTTTGTAGACTTGTCATAGCTTTTTCAAAATTAAATATTGTTTTTACTGTTCAAGGCTCGACGTAAAATCATAAACTTAATATTCGAGTGGAATATTAAGTTTATGTGTAAAATAAACCCTGATTTGACTTTCACTGAGTAAATGAAACAACTAAATTCTACTCAAACAAAGCGTGTGTGAGTGAAAAAGGTCGGCCATTTTGTTCAAAAGTGACGGACATTATTTGCATTCGCGCCATTTAGGCCAAAAGTCCCAGCACTCCCAGCACAGGGCCGCTCGAGGGTAAGGGCAGATTAAGTAAACAAATGCTTTAAAGACGACAATAAATTAAATGTCATACAGCTAAGAACGTTCCCACCAGTCTAGGTACATAAAAAAACAATTAAAAATATCCTGTAGTTTAGTCACAGGAAATGTTTATCAGTTACTGTTTTCAGTACAATTAATTTTCGTGCTATTACTTAGTTTGTTTGGATTTTTATTTAATACTAGCGGCCGCCCGCGGTTTCACCCGCGTGGTTCCCGTTCCCGTGGGAATATTGGGATAAAAAGTATCTTATGTTTTAATATAGGCTATCTACTATCTGTGTGCCAAATTTCAACCAAATCCGTTCAGTAGGTTTTGCGTGATTGAGGAACAAACATCCAATTATCCAAACATCTAAACATCCAAACATCCAAATCCACAAACTTTCACATTTATAATATTAGTAGGATCGTTCCTAGAAATTATTTGATAGTTTCAAAATACTTCTATGAAATAGTGATACCAATGTTTTCATTTATTGTCGCATTGTCGTCTCTATCCCGTATTTCATAAAATCATTGACTTTTAGGTTAAAAAGTGTTGATTTTGGTATTCTTCTTCTTAACGTGTCGACTCGGTATATGTATAATTATATTTGTGAGGACCAGAACTCAGCCACTGATATCGCATTTATCAGTGGCCTTGTAAAGATCCTCGCGTGTGCAGGTGTTGGGACACGCAGGGCATGACAGTAGATGTGCCATTGTCTGGGGAGAAATACCACACAGACATGCGCTCTCCGAGCTGTAGCCCCACCTGAGCATGTTCTCCCTGATTCAGCCTACTTGAGTCCTTAGTCTGTTTAAGGACTTCCAAGTTGCCCAAGGTAAATAATGGCCAGGGGGGGAGTTGTTCCGTCAGCTCAGTATTTGGGTCTGTGAGGTATTTCTCCTTACATAGCTTAAATCGGGTGTCTTTAGCTTCCCCGTCCAGAGGAGGAGAATTTTGGTATTAACCGGCCGGGTCATATTACGACTGTAATATAGCGGCATTGAATGTTGTTTATGTAAACAATACGGCGACACCGTAACGTCAGAAACCGCGCCGTATATTGCTTACATAGACAACGTTCTATGCTGCTAAATTACGGTCGTAATATGACGGCACCGTCATGCTAGGAAACGCAAGTATATACTTGTACTATTATTTATTCTGTGACGCAAGCTTTACTTGTTGTCCTTACTAATTTTATAAATATACGCAAGTCAGTTTGTTTGTTTATTTGTTATCGATCGTCATGTAATTTTGCATAGGTAACTACACGTTGTCAGGGGTAACAGAAAAGGACATAGAGTACCTTTCATCTCGAAAAATAGAACTGTTCTTCAGGGATAGAAAAAAAAACTGCCCACGAAAACGAAGTCGCGGGCGGTCGCTGGTAGGTATTTTAATAATTAAATAAATAATAGGTACGGACGTATTATATTCTGTGGTAAGTAGGTATACCAGCGGTATTATGTTAGCAGGCACGTATCCACACTTTTAATTAGGGGGGGGGGGGGGGACAACTGCATCCCGCAAACCGGAGAGTGCCTCGCCCGCTAAATTTGAATTTAGTCCTGTACTGTGTGTTCTGGATTTCGGGGGGGGGGGATAAATCCCAACTATCCCCACCCTTGGATAAGTGCCTGTATGTTAGGGCTCTTGTTCAGTGTGGCAGAATGTTATCTGAGTTACGCACTTTTAAGTAGGTACATCGTTTCTAAAAGACGTTGAAATCCGGCGCTGTTCCAGCTATAGGCCATCGTCATTATACCAGCAATTTTCCTTTGCCAGAAAATGTTATAATGTATCTAGGTCTAAATAAAGGTTTAAAAAAGGTCCAAAAAGTATTATTCTCGACCTCATTGTTTGAAGCGTTTGGAGTTTTTAATATCTATGGTGCGTTCCATGTTTCATAAAACAGCGTAATTTATTTTGATAGATTTTTTGTCTCTGATCGGGTAATTTTTTAAATATTCTATTCCAGCCCTTGTAGAGTCCGTCTTCGGACATAGGCCTCCTCTCTGCCTCTCCACTCTCGACGGTCTGCTGCCACGCTCATCCAATTGATGCCAGCCTGCTGCCGGATGTCATCCGTCCATCTCTTGGGCGGTCGTCCTCTACCGCGGGTATCAGCGCGGGGTCGCCATTCGAGTAGTCTTCTCGCCCACCGGCTGTGGTTCATTCTGGCAATATGTCCTGCCCACCTCCACTTTTTCCGTTCGATTTCTTCGACCACGTCAATAACTTTAGTGTTCTGCCGGATCCACTCATTTTTAAATATAAATTAAGTAAAATATTTTTTATACTATTCAAAACTCTTGTTAACTATTCACCAGATTTATTTGACGGATAAATAATTATATTTTCGGCAACTTATAAGTCTCGTGCGTGCGCGCCTAGCGAACGGTCGCGATAATGTCTGCCATAAATACAATTAAATGTGCAAGTTGTAATGTGGTAATTTCGGAAGTCCTCGCGTTTATTCGAAGCCGACATGACGTGATGGATAATGAAAGTTTAATAAGAATATGTGTGTCCGCTTTTTGCGAAGAGGAGATCGATGAAGCAAAAAAGTTATTGTTTAGCTCGACAAAGACGAATCGTAAAATCATATCAAGACGGAAAGATAAAAAACAAAAAGACCTCGAAGACATGATATCTGTTTTTAAAACTACTGATCCCGATCAATTACCGGTGTTTGTGGCTTATAATTTACATAAATTACCGCCAGTAAGTTTCGATCATATCGATGTCACTAAATTATTGAAAGATATGTTGGTGTTACGAGCGGAAATAGCTGATATTAAAAACGACTATGTGACCAAGGAGCACTTCGAAACATCCATAAGAAATAATTTTCCTAATCCGTTATGTGATCAAAATGTGAATAATTTACGAGGTGGAGGGTATGCCGCGGACAGCGGACCGTTCGGCTTATCGCCGTTAGCGGCTGCGTCAGAGACACAATGCGACACAGTGTTATGCAGTGACGAGGATAGTGCACCGACTTACCGTTCACTCGATTCCCCCAGTGCACGCGACGCGCCGGACGATTTATTATTATCATGTGCACCTGTCAACTCGACTATATTGGAAAAAAAAGTTGACACTATCGACCGTTCTTCAGCTAAGAAATCGTCGATGGCAGACGTACTCAAACAAGGAGAATGGCCTAAAAATAAGCCAGATGGAGAGTGGCAACAGGTTCAACGCAAAAAGTACCGAAATCGTTTTAGCGGGAAAACAGGCACTGCAACCGCTGTTGACACTGGTAATTTTAAAGCGGCAGAGACTAGGATTCCCCTCTTTATAACCAACGTAAATAAAGAGACCACCGAGAATGATATTTGTGACTATATTTACAAGATGACAGTGGAAAGGGTACAGCTGGAAAAAATAAAGATGAAGTCAGACCGACCCTATAATGCTTTTAAACTGTTAGTTGCTAAGCACAAAATCAGTGTATTCTTGGATGACAAGCTGTGGCCTGAGGGCATCCGGTTCAGACGTTTTATTTATTTTAAAACGAGTAAAGACAGAGATAATTCTCAGCTTAAGGGTGATAATATAAACTCTCACACCAATGGATAGCAGTCCCACTAATGTAACTTTCTGTACCTTCAACTGTAAAAATGTAGTCCGATCTACTGACTGCCTAAGAAAATTATGCGATGTTGCTGACGTAATAGCCCTGCAAGAGACCTGGCTTCTACCCCACGACGTGCCTTATCTTGGAAGTATCGACAAAGACTTTGCGTATACTGGAAAATCAGCCGTCGACACGTCTACGGGTGTCCTCAAAGGAAGACCATACGGAGGAGTCGCGTTGCTGTGGAGGAAATCTGTGTTTCAATCGGTTTCATCAGTAACATGCTGCAGTGATCGTATAGTGTGCGTTCAAATTGAACAAGGAAATCGTTCCTTATTAATTTTCTCTGTTTACATGCCCAGCGACAGTGCCGACAACCTTGTGGAATTCACTGAGTGTCTATGTGAAATTAGTTCAATAGTTGAAAGCAGTGGTGTTGAAAGTGTCTTTATACTGGGAGACTTCAATGCTCATCCAGGTACCAGATTTTCAAGTGAGTTGCTTACTATTTGTTCGGAACAATTGTGGTCATGTGTGGATATGGAACTATTGCCTCCAGATACGTATACTTTTATAAGTTCTGCTAATGGTTCTCTCAGGTGGCTAGATCATTGTGTTGTGACGGAGGCTGCTAGGCCACTAGTTGTCAATGCCTCTGTACTCTATGGAGTGTACTGGTCAGATCATTTGCCTATGTTGTTAGAGTGTAATATCAATTTGATACGACCGAAGGCCATAACCTCACCGATACTCCAAAATAAAATATTTTGGGGTGAAAGGGACAGTCAACAAATTAAGCAATACTCTGAATTCTGTAATTCGAAATTACGACTAATTGATTTTCCTGTCGAATGTTGTAGCTGCGCAAAAGGAATGTGTAATAACTCTGATCACTTTTTGCTTTTAGATAATATGTACTGTGAAATAGTCACTATTCTTAAAGAAGGGGCCGATGTTTCTTGTGTTAGTAAGTCACGTAATTATAAGCACAAGAAATATCTACCCGGCTGGAATAAGCATGTGCGTGATGCTCATAGTGAGGCTCGACTGCACTATAAAACATGGATTCTTTACGGACATCCTAAGTCCGGTTATTTTTATGAAATGATGTGTGATTCAAGAAATAAATTCAAAAAGAAAGTAAAATGTATTCAAGATAATGAACAGCAAATAAAAATTGATAGAATAGCACAATGTCATTCAGACAAGCAGTTTAATAAGTTTTGGAAATCTACAAAAGATTTAAATCATAAATCGAGCCTTCCTGTGAGTGTGGCGGGTGTGCAAGGACCAGTGGAAATAGCTAATGCTTTCCGTGAGCATTTTCAGATTGTACCACCGGTGGTTAAAGCAAAAAGGGTGATCGATGCTGAGTCCATCGACACCGGTAGCCTTTCCTTAACCAAATTTTCGGCTAAGGCTGTCGCGAGTGTTATTAAACAGATGGTGAGGGGGAAGTCTCCCGGTTTTGATGGATTAAGCATTGAACACCTGAAATTCGCAGGTGTGCACTTACCTCGAGTACTAGCAATGTTCTATAGCCTTTGCATAAGTCACAGTTACTTACCTACTGAATTGACTAGAACAACGGTGGTACCTGTCATTAAAAACAAAACGGGGGATTCTTCCAATGTTTCGAATTATAGGCCAATATCCTTGGCCACGATTATGGCCAAAGTATTGGACAGTCTGCTGGACAAAATATTGGCTGATCACATAGAACTGTATGACAACCAGTTTGGTTTTCGACCGGGTTTATCGACCGAAAGTGCCATCTTGTCCCTTAAGCAGACTGTTCATTACTATACGTCCAGGAAGACCTCAGTATTTGCTAGTTTTTTAGACTTATCTAGGGCTTTCGATGTCGTTAATTATGATATACTGTGGCAAAAGCTTTACTGTGACACTAATGTACCGAAAGACGTTGTAGAAATATTTAAGTTCTGGTATAGTAACCAGAAGAATACTGTAAAATGGGCAGGTCATCATTCTGATGAGTATGGTTTAGAATGTGGCGTAAGACAAGGTGGGTTAAGTTCTCCTCGCCTGTTCAACCTTTATGTGAACCAGCTGATAGGTGAACTCAACAGTGCCAATGTTGGCTGTTACATAGACGGCATTTGTATGAATAACATAAGCTACGCTGATGATATGGTCCTGTTGAGTCCATCTATCGGTGGACTAAGAAGACTCTTGTCTATTTGTGAAAGTTACGCGGTGGCTCATGGGCTTAAGTATAACACCAGTAAAAGTGAGTGGATTCTGTTTAAGTCTGATACACCTCACTATACTAATCTTCCTGAAATCACACTTTGTGGAAAACCTCTGAAGCGGGTTCAGAGTTTTAAGTACTTGGGCCACTGGGTTACTGAGGACTCCGAGGATAATTTGGATATTGAGAGAGAGAGAAGGTCGTTGGCTGTTCGCTGCAATATGCTGGCCCGCAGGTTCGCGCATTGTACTAGGCCAGTTAAATTAACGCTTTTTAAAGCGTACTGCCAATCATTTTATACGTGTAATCTGTGGGTTACCTACACGCAGCGAGCATTCAACGACCTAAAAGTGCAATATAACAATGCATTGAGGGTGCTTTTGGGGCTGCCGTGGCGATGCAGCGCTTCCAATATGTTTGCGGAAGCTCGAATCGACAGCTTTAGAGCGATAATGAGGAAACGGTGCGCCTCTGCGCTGAATCGTTTGCGTGGCGGCACTAATAGCATCCTGAACGTATTTATTGATAGGTGGGATATGCCATTATTACAACGGTGGGTAAAGTGTCACACAATATTAAAAGTTATATAATCCTTAATTTAATAATTAATAATAATATTGTAATAATGTTAAATTGGTAATGAATTTGAATTGAAATGACATGTAATTTTATGAATATATTTATAGTAATTTACTAACCTTAGTTTTTAATGATAATTGTTACTAACACTAATATGGGCTATGCCTGAAATAAAGAACTATAATAATAAGAATTTATACCAATGTACCTAAGTAGGTACCTACACAAGATTTTGCAAACTTGCCTATTATCTTCTCGTTCAATATTAGCAGATGCTGAGAAAAATACTAAAGCAACCCAATTTGGTTATGTAAAGTAAGGTTTTTGATGAAAATTCTAGTTTTTTCGAAAAAAACGTCAGATTTTCGTAGATGCGATTTCGAACAGTTAAACCATTGTTAAACTTAGTTTTATTCTCATTTAGGTACGAATCGGTACGTACGATGGTTAATCTAAACTTTCAGAAATAATCATTTAGAGACAACAGTATTACTTTTTTATAGCATGAATAAATTAGGTACCTACTACCTATTAAATTAGTGGTAAAAAATCCTATAAAACGTCAGCATTAATCTTAATTATTAAATTAGTGGTAAAAAATCTATTAAACTTTTAATAATTAATGTGGTGGTAAACAATCCTAAATTATGCTAGCAACACTGGTTATAAGTGAAGCATTGCGGAGCTGGCAGTATGCGTAACCGCAGCAAAATGTTGCGTCTTAGAGAAATGAGAGTATTACAGATAATTAGTTTATAGTAAGATGCAATTTGTTTAAGTATAGCAAAATGTGTGCAAGTTGTACTTTCGAAGTTATTCGAGAAAAAATGTTTTTTAAAAAAGGCGTTTAGCCTGGAACCAAGTACATCAAAAGATAGCTTTTGACGAGTTGTTAATGAATACCAATAGCAAAATCTGTGCATCTTATAGTTTTTGAGATATTCAAGATTTTGCTGCGGTAACGTTTAGGGATTTCCCATATCTCGAAAACTGTTTGTCGCAGAAGTTTGAAAAAAATACCAGTTATAGGCCTTAATTTGTTTAAATTTGTTTAAATATAAGTATTTCGATTCATCAACAGATATCGATATAATTAATTGTTTTTTAAAAACTGGAAAAAATCGATTTACTCCTAAACTAGTACATTTGAAAACAAATAAAAAACAATTACATATACCTATGATCTACCCCTTTAAGGTGTACAAATCTGGATTAACAAACTTTACGCGATATGAAGATATAAAAAGATTTCATCAAATTTCAAGCTACTTATCAATTTTCTACTTTGGCGATCGAATACGCAGCTCCCTATGAATACAAAACGATAGACTATAGTGAACACATTAGTGTATTTTGTTAAAAAACATCCCTGAAAGTTTCAGCTTTAAATCTCTGATGGATTAAAAAATATTCAAAAACCAAGAAAGTGCCAGCAATTCTCATATAAACCGACTAAATTACGGAGGTTACGAAAAAGCGATCGCGCTATACTTGCGGATGTCCTACTGAAATTAGCAACCTAATAACCGATATATAGTACAGTCAAGCAGAAAAATACTCATGTAGCCGAAATCTAAATTGTTTTATGTACAGGTTATATTTATATTATAAAAACGTGGTTCAACCTATCTAATAGTATTAGTTAATTGATGAATGCGTTGAACGAGTACTTTTGTAAAATAATAAATAATAAAAAATATTCTTAAATTTGAGATTTTTGCATTCATTGTTTTTTGTTACCTAATTAAAAATTTATCACACGTCACGTCACGGCATCCAACATTTTCGCATTTCTATCTCTTTTGTCATGTCACTATGTAGTTGTCTCTTTTTCTATAAATGAAGGACCCAGATGCAGAAGTCCGTACTTTTTCATCTGATAACACCAACGTGTAGAGCATGCCCAGATGCAGAGTTTCTCAATAAACCAAATTAAAACAGAAAACAACTAAAACAAATTTAATCAAAAAAAAGACTGAAATATTTCTATGTAAGTTATTGAAAAAATCAAACTTCACTGTGTTAGGAATTAATCAACCTTTTATTTAACATAAAAACATAACAAAATATTATTATACTTAATCAACATTAATCAACTGGACTTAGGTCCCAAACTCTTGGACTTAGTCACTTTTGACCATTATTCTAAGGACTTAGGCACTTTGGTTATATTTGGTGGACTTCTAATTAGCACTAAATTAAATATTAAAAAAAGGTCGGACTTAAGGACTTTTTAATATAAAATAATTGGACTTTTTAATATAAAATAATTTAAACCACAATTTGTTGGGACGTAGAGTCTTATTAAACGCCAAGTGACTTTTTTACCTCAAAACCTTGTATAAAAAAACGTTTTTTATTTTAGCCTTGGTACTTGTTAGCAAAAAAAAATTGATTATATTATGCTATTTGAAATGCTCTACACGTTGGTGTTATCAGATATAAAAGTAGCTAAGTGGACTTAGGGACTTCTGCATCTGGACTTCACTTGTCAAGACGAATAAATAAATAAATAAATGCTTGTACAATTTCACACACCGCCATCTATCCCTAAACTAAGCAAAGCTTGTAATATGGGTGCTAGACAACTGATATACTACATAATATATACTATTATACATAGGTAGTAACACCCAAACCCGTCACAGAAATTAAAATTCAGACCGGTATGTTGACCACTGCACCACTCAGGTCGTCGAATCAGACGAACCCAAGTTCGATGAGGTTGTAGAGTTCCTGTGGCCTTCTTCCGGCTCCATCATCAGACCCTGGACACTATTTCCCAACAGACTACTCGTCAAGACGATTTAAACAAGACCAAACTCGATGGAGTAGCATCGTTTATTATAGAGTTCCTGAGATCTTTTTCCGGCTCCATCATCAGACCCTCGAAACTATTTCCCAACAAATTACTTGTTAAGACGAATCAAACAAGTCCAAACTCGATGGGGTTGCATGGTTTTATAAAAGAGTTTCGAGAGAGAGAGAGGAGAGACTTTCGACGACAAGGATGATAAAGAAAAAACCGGCCAAGTGCGAGTCGGGACTCGCGCACGAATGGTTCCGTACCAAAAAACAGCAAAAAACATCACGTTTGTTGTATGGGAGCCCCCCTTAAATATTTATTTTATTCTGTTTTTAGCATTTGTTGTTATAGCGATAACGATCTGTGAAAATTTCAACTGTCTACCTGTAGTCGTTATCAATATCGAGCAAAAAACGGCAAAAAAATCACGTTTGTTGTATGGGAGCCCCCTTAAATATTTATTTTGTTCTGTTTTTAGTATTTGTTGTTATAGCGGCAACGGAAATACATCATCTGTGAAAATGTCAACTATCTATCTATCACGGTTCATGAGATACAGCCTGGTGACAGACAGACGGACAGCGGAGGCTTAGTAATAGGGTCCCGTTTTACCCTTTGGGTACGGAACCCTAAAAATTAGTCATTGACACAATAATATTACATTGTCTTCCAGTGCTGGACCTATGTTCAAAGTTTCAAGTTTCTATCTTATCGGTAAGCTAGTATAAAATAGTTTGCTAAAGAGGACAAACAAACAAAGAAACAAAATCTTTTTATACGCGACTGTACCACCTAAAAATGACTATAATGCTATTTTTTTCAGATGGTTACGCTCAAGTATAGCGCGATCGCTTTTTCGTAACCTCCGTAATTTAGTCGGTTTATATGAGTATTGCTGGCACTTTCTTGGTTTTTGAATAATTTTTAATCCATCAGAGATTTAAAGCTGAAACTTTCAGGGATGTTTTTTTAACAAAATACACTAATGTGTTCACTATAGTCTATCGTTTTGTATTCATAGGGAGCTGCGTATTCGATCGCCAAAGTAGAAAATTGATAAGTAGCTTGAAATTTGATGAAATCTTTTTATATCTTCATATCGCGTAAAGTTTGTTAATCCAGATTTGTACACCTTAAAGGGGTAGATCATAGGTATATGTAATTGTTTTTTATTTGTTTTCAAATGTAATAGTTTAGGAGTAAATCGACTTTTTCCAGTTTTTAAAAAACAATTAATTATATCGATGTCTGTTGATGAATCGAAATACTTATATTTAAACAAATTTAAACAAATTAAGGCCTATAACTGGTATTTTTTTCAAACTTCTGCGACAAACAGTTTTCGAGATATGGGAAATCCCTAAACGTTACCGCAGCAAAATCTTGAATATCTCAAAAACTATAAGATGCACAGATTTTGCTATTGGTATTCATTAACAACTCGTCAAAAGCTATCTTTTGATGTACTTGGTTCCAGGCTAAACGCCTTTTTTAAAAAACATTTTGCTGGGGTAACGTTACCCCAGCAAAATCAGTTTTTCTCGAATAACTTCGAAAGTACAACTTGCACACATTTTGCTATACTTAAACAAATTGCATCTTACTATAAACTAATTATCTGTAATACTCTCATTTCTATAAGACGCAACATTTTGCTGCGGTTACGCATACGAGCTGGCATGGCTCCAAGAAAGACATTCCTTCAGGACAAATGAAAATCGACGAACAATGGCGAATAAATACATCTTGGTAATTGCTTTCGCCAGACTGTTTATTATACGATCCTGCTAGAAAGAAATGTGATTAAATCGTGGGGAGTGATAAGTTATATAAAACTTAAGTAGCTCATAATGAATGCGTTTTATTCCTATCGGTTGGCAAAGTAATTTGCAGAATCCATGATGATAGATACTTTTTTAGATTTCTGCGCATAATGACAATCTATAAATTCTAAAATTGTGGGCGCCTCACACAAAAACAGCTGAACAGAGTTTGGTCTTCGATCATCCACCAGAATTTGGTAGCTTTACTTAGGTTCAAAGTTAAAATCTAAGCCATGTTTTATCTAATTAGGGTGGGTGGAACCAGGGAAACAGTCATACAACTAAGGAGTTCATTTAAATTGGCTGCCCTATTTTTCTACTGTCCACGCGAAGTCCCTGATGAAGATGAGGGGTTCCACAGAGATAAATACTGTTTAAAAAAGCAAGTAAAGCCACGGGCAAAAGCTAACAATTTATATATTTTTGAAAAGTGCTCATTAAGCCCTTTCATTTGAAACCTAACACGGCATTATTAAAAAATTTTTTTTTTTTAGTTCATGTCTTTAACTCCTCTAGAGGGCGCCACATTCAATTAAATGTAACGTCATATAGCCTATGTTCATTGGACAATTGAGACGCTTCTAACGATATCTCATTTGTCAAATTATAACAAGTAGTTTAGAAGTTATGAGGGAACATATGAATTTACAAACATACATACATACATACATACAGGTCAAAATCATATACCCTCCGTTTTGGCTTCGCCGTAGTCGGGTAAAAAAATAGTAAGTACTAGGTACCTAGGTAGAAGTAAAATAAAAAATTGGGTTAGATTCGTAATTACTCGTAGGTATATCCCCTTAGAATCTAACGGGATGTACTTAATTAGATGTTGATAAGTTATTAAAAAAATGATATTTCTGGTATGAAACCTTTGATTAATTTAATCAAAGTATGAAACACTATAATTTCGTCTTGATTTTTAAAGCTACGCCTAATAATTTTCTTCAGAAAAGAATGAACGAGGAAATCTGAAAATAATACTTATTTACCAGTAAGGTTTTAACAGTGCTACAAAGTGGAGACCCTTGTCTTACTTATGGATATAATTTATCTCCTATTTAGACGTTTAACGAAATTTGTTTCGTGCTAAATAAGAAACAAACTTCTCTAACTAAATAAAAAGTAATTTCAGAACGACGAAAGTTTCGTGTCCTAATCCGTAACGAGGGAAATAAGAAATTCCTAAGTGATTTAGTGTAGATAATTTTAAAGTAGGTATCTTATGAGCTGCACAGTGTATAAAATACGACCACAGCAGCGTCCGCCATTTTTCAAACTTGCCATATTTAATTTTCAGTTTCCACTGTGCTCTATCGGGGTTGCCAGTCGTAAAAATTTAGAGTTGCCCGGAAGGCCGAATTTCCTTTAGTGAGTATTACAAAGAAGGTTCGATATTACTTACATTACAAAGAAATTGTTTGTGTAATCGAGATATAAAGTTTTTCTATAACCTTTATGTCGTAGAAACAAAGTTCAAAATACTGTGAACTTTTGTGACGCTGTAGAAGGAATACAAATTGCGTTGTTATGTGCAGAATAACCAGTAAATAACGGGTTTTCACGATGTTGTTTGGCTATAACATTACTTTTACTTTGATTTTCCAAACGATCTCAGGTAAAATTAATGGTCAAATAATTTAGCAAAAAATACATTACATAACTAGGTATTTCGTTGGAATAAATAGGTACCTTGTATTTGTGTTTGGAATGTCGAAAAATTATACCTTGGGAATATTTTTTTTGGGGTTCGATTCTTTCACTCAACGGATTCGAAAAATCAATAAGTATCATTGAGTTTTTTTTTTAAACCAGCAATAAATACCTAGGCACCTACTTAAAAAGGTGTGTCTTACTTACCTTTCACATTGGTTAAATAAGACCCAAAGACAAAGTGAGTAAAGAAATTACGAGTAGCAAATGAACTAATTACTTCTCCCCCGAAAGGCCGGCAAGCTCCTACCCCAATAATGTCAGCGCTGATGAGAACCCACGGCGACCTTTTTTCATTCGGCTCCTAATATCTTGTAAATAAAAAATCCGGCCTATGTACAGTATAGGGTTCCGCAGTATCCTCATACCATAATATCCATATATATATCCATAATGGCTATTATCTTACATGTGTTTTCTCTGTTTTACATTTGTAGGACATTTGACTCTGCGATTGAGGAGAAAAATGATCATCATCCCTTTACATGTAGGGGAGGTACTTATACAAAAAATATATTTTAAGATTTTATTCTACCAGCAAACGCCGCGGACGGACACACGGACAGACGGACGGACTGACGGATATGGCGAAGCTTTAAGGGTTCCTTGTTTGGTTTGACTACGGAACCCTAAAAAATGGTCTGAGTGTAATCAGTAATTGAGCTGCGCTAAAAGGCTGATTGTTTTAAAGCCGCTGCCTGCCACTTTACATTTTATAGAAGAGAAAAACTATTTATAAAAATATTATAGGTACCTACGTTAACTTTATTAGACAAAAAACCAGCCAAGTGCGAGTCGGACTCACGCACCAAGGGTTCCGTACCAAAAACGGCAAAAAATCACGTTTGCTGTATGGGAGCCCCCTCAAATATTTATTTTATTTTGTTTTTAGTATTTGTCGTTGTAGTGTATTGGCTGTATGTCAATACTCACTTGTCTCGTGTGCACACGTCACGGTCGAGAGTCTGATCTGTGGTACAGACTAGACACTCACTGTCTGTCATGGCGGGACAGAGTGAGGACGTGTGGTGGTGCATTGGCGAGCCAAGACGTGGATAGTGGACACAACATCTGGCGACGAGTATAAAAAGGTACGCAATCGATAAAAAATACAAAAAAAAGGAGAAAGGAAAGGAATAGCGATGTCCAATAATTTTCCAGCCTTTGGTTTATAAGCTCTGGACGGCACAAGCAAGCTACAGCATTGTGGATTTATGCTTTAGCATTGTATGCAAATACAAATCCAGTAACTATCATCGTTGTCGTTAATATCGCTCTTCTTATTCTACATATTGTTAAGTTAACGAAACCTTTTATAGATATTGTTAACTTAAATTATAACAAGAATAAGCATGCATTTTGTTACTCAATCACCGGCAGGCAACACAAATTATTTAGTAGGTGATCACACGGTTTTGCCTTCAATTAAAAAATGCATCAGTGATTCTTAAATTTGAGATTTTTGCATTCAAAGTGCTATTTTCATACTATACTAAATAATAGTATAAGTACTAAATAATATGAGTGACTCGGTAGCTCAGCGTTCAGAGCATGGGACCGGGGTTATCCAAAGGTCACGGGTTCGATTCCCGTCCGAGAAGTGATCTGGTGCGAGTCGTAAATTTTTAGTATATTATTTAGTATATGTATCAGTGAATTAAATAATCATGTTTAACTTACAACCTGATACCAGACCAACCAAATTCAGAGATGAGTTACAATTTTTAGTCGTCTGTCTCCTTGTTTGCATCTTATTTGATCTTGAATTTTAGGGTTGTGACAATGAGGTAATAAAGTAAGAACTCTAATGTAAATGGGACATTAAATTATAGTTTAAAATATTGAATAAAATTGGTCACATTTGGTCAGACCATAAAATTATTATAGGAAAGCAGATAGCTTCTGGCCATTAAATTGAGCAGATATTGGACTTAAGCAGATATAATCTGGTCATTAAATTGAGTGACACAAGCAGATATAATCTGGTCATTAAATTGAGTGACACAAGCAGACAAAGGTCTGGTCATTAAATTGAGTGTTTCAAGCAGACAAAGGTCTGGTCACAAAATTAAGAGTCATTTAAGCAGACAAAGGTCTGGTCATTAAATTGAGTGTTTTAAGCAGACAAAGGTCTGGTCACATGACTCTTAATCATTTAAGCAGACAAAGGTCTGGTCATTAAATTGAGTGGCATAAGCAGGCAAATGTCTGGTCATTAAATTGAGTGTTTAAGCAGACAAATGTCTGGTCATTAAATTGAGTGTTTTAAGCAGACAAAGGTCTGGTCATTAAATTGAGAGTCATTTTAGCAGACAAAAGTCTGGTCACTTAACTGAATGACTTAAACAGACAAGGTCTGATCATCAAATTTAAAAAATAAAGCAGACAAAGTTCTGATCATAAAATTGAATTATTTAACTAGACAAGTTCTGACTATTAAATTAATGCAACGGTTAAGTAAATAAAGATCTAGATCATTAAATTGACTAATCTTAGGTGAGTTTTCATGTTTAAATATGTCTTAATCAAAGCAGTTAAAGTTTTGATCATAAAATTGATCTATTTTAAACTATGAAGAATATTACAGACTAAAGTCCACTAGAATGGCTACCTTGACACTTGAGAAAGTTAAGTGCAGTAGTGGCCGTGCTCTAAATGAAAACTGGTGGGAGTATTTTATAAATTTCCACGTTAAGCATATGAAAAAATGTAATTTAAGTACAAAGCTTTATTAATACCTTATGCATTTTGCTGTATAGCAAATGAAGGTGTACGAAAGACACCTGTAGAAAGGCCCGACTCATTAAGGACCTAAACCATGATTATAATCATTAAATGAGATATAATGATTCATCTAATTCAAATAGAAGAAAAATATAACAGATTGATATTTTTCCATATTAGTGGGGTATATTGCAAATACTTATAATTATACTGTTAGAGTATAAAACGTGTTGGTATAATATTCACTGAATATGGTACAAACTTAAAACTTTCATATTATCATCGGTATTACTTCCTATTAATTAAGTTTACAAACAAATTATTTGTATTTTGCATTTGGTGAAATACAGACCGAATAATGAACCTGAATACAGACTACAATATTGACGCAGAATCAAAATATAGTACAAAATTAGAAGTTACAAGTTCCTTTGATGTTTTTAGTAAAATTCAAGAAAGTAATTTTATACCTTAATATATATTAACCAAATGAGTGACTTATAACTTATTATGAAGAGACAATAATTAAGAGGTATTTAAACAGTCAATACTACAACAAATTTAAAACGTTACTTAGCTACATAAAAGTTAATTGTATTTAACGCCATTTATTGTCAATATTGCAAAAATCATATTAATTTCAAATAAAACTATAAAATTAGAGCAAGACCAAGTTAGATGAATAAACTAAATAAGGAACTTGATAAGTAGGTAAGTCTTACCTATTTCGGAAAGCAATGGCAAACAATTGAATAAGTATAGTAAACTTAAATTTGTTAAAAAAAGGAATCTGTTACGGATTTTCGGGCTTTACAAATATTGCAACACATTCAAATATACTAAGGTAAGATAAAATAAATGTAAAAAATATAGAATAAGGTTTATGACAAGACTGACATGTGTCTATTTAAGATAAAAGTCCCTTAAAAAAAAACAATAATAAAGGTAAATATCTACTAGAAATAAGGTGAGTACTTAAAGGGAGTATTTAAAGGGAGAAACGGGCTGCCACTGTACTACTTACTGAAATGAATTATGTCAACAAGTAGACTAACGAATAAAGAAGGTAGTAAAGTTAAATCTTTATTCATTAATATGTTCTAAAACACTCAGATTTATTAAATAGATTAATCAAAGATTTAATATCTCATTATCTTATTAATAAGTAAGTTAGATCACGGATCACCTATGGTACCTACCTAAGTAATTAATTTTGCTTAAAATTAGGGTAACGTGGTGTTATAGGCTTATCATGGACGTCATAGTCACGGGATGATGATTTGATTCAAATGAACATTTTATGAAGAATCGTCTGGATAAAGGGGAGATGGGGATCTGTCCGCCCAACCTCCGCTGCGCGTTGTCGCGGTCGTCGTCGGTGCTGCTTCTGTGTGCCTGTCGCTGTCACAGTAGGTATAATATAAGATAGGATTGTGCTATTAAGCCACTTTGACTCACTTCTAATTATTTACGCAATTGATTTAAATACTGTTTTCACTATACGTCAAACGTTTTATAAATATGTTTTTACATAATCATTATAATGCTACATGCATTTGGAGGCATAATCATGAAGTAATGAAAAGCAAAGGTTTTGAATACACGTTGCGGAATAAAAGGTTACAATGTTAATCTAAAAACCTTATGAGGTTCAATCTTAAACTCAACGTCTTTTATCCAGTCTATTCTAGGCTGTTAAAAACATTTGTGAACATTGATGAAGCTACGACATGTTCGTTCGTCAGTGTTGGAATGTACCTTGTTACTATACTAACTAAAGAATTACAACAAAACAAAACCCTGCAGAAAGTTCTTATTGTGACAGGTTCGTCTCATAACAGAAATGAATCGTAAGTAAGGTACTATATACCTGACTACTGCTAAGTACTAAGGAGTTTAGTGCCTACCTGTGACAAAAAATTAGTTGTTAATAAAAATAACAAACAATTGCCGAACAGTCTTACTTATTATAGCGTTACTCACATGGGGTTTATAAAAATAATGGAGTATTAACGTTTTGCCCTATCCGGCATGCAATGTGAGAGTGTTAATTTGAAAACTCAATAATTTAAAGTTGTCTTAAAATCGAGATATAAAATAAGCTTTACACACCATTATCATAGAACCATATTTAATTTGCTTAAATCTAGAACCATCTTATGCTCTTATACCATTCAGTGGGTCAATGAAACAAACTACGTTTATTTATTTAAATACTGGCTATTGCTCGTTACTTCGTCCGCGTGGACGAAACTGAACATGACAAAACATTATTCTTTCAAAACTACAGTGATATATACTGAATATTAAAACTGGTTATGCTCTGAAAAAATAATAAAAGATTATAAATTCTAGTTAAATATAAACGCATATTTATTTTTAATATAAAATTAACAATCCTAGTTACACTGTCCAGTAAAGATGACATATTTACAAACGCTAATTTTACAGTAGAGATTATGATGAATAATTTTGTATTTTTGTGCAATTAGCATTTGTGTACAAAAAAAATATAATTAAAACAAACTCGTTGTAAGTATGTACTTAAGGTATGTACCTTAAATAATTGAAACAATAGAACAGTCTATTTTATTAATTACTGGCAGGGCCGAATCTACCAAAGATTCAAAATATTGTAACTGTGAAGTGTGAAGATAGATAATTGTAAATAATTTGTTCTTTACGATTTAGTTATTAATAAAGTGTTATTACGTAAACGTAGTGCAGATAATAATGCCTGCCTAAGTAGGTAGGTACTCATGAAGAAAATAATATCGAAATACTTTAGATTTCAACTAAGGTAGAAACACTAGGATTTACATACATAATATACAGCAAAGAATATTCAGCTATAGGTACTTCGACATTTGACTTACTGTTGCTTGCGTAATAATGCAATGCTGCAAATTGTACTTACCTAATAAGATTCTATCAAGACAAATACTTTACCTTAGCCGGCTGTAATTAAGTAGTATATGGAAATATGTTTTTTAAACCAATACGTTAAATTGACTTATTTTGTTCTGTTAACGAATCTATGCAAACTTTTATTGGGATACCCACATTTAACTAGGAAATTGGATTGTATGCTAGGTTTATGTTATGGTCGAAAACTACAACGTGCAGTCTCACTACGATGCCGTTGGATAGGGTTTCAGCTCTCTCTCTCTCTGATCGTTTCTCCACTTCTGGGAATCGTGATCAATGGCTGCAGATTTTGCTCTCACCGCCTGATGGAACTTACTTGAGAAGGTTGTTACTTCTACTTGGTCATAGTGGTTGGCGATTGACCTCAGGCTCTCTTGCCTGCTTTTACACCAACCACTACCAGATCCTCAAGTCTCTCATCTCTTCTACGCAAAGTATGAAAGTACGCGGTGTAAATATACGGTGGGTTGGATATACGCGTTCAAACTCTTAGCATGTATTCTGTTTAAGCCATCCAGGGTATCTCAAACATTTGTCTCTAACACCACATCTCGAATGAATATTTTCTCTATCTCTCTCTGGCTAGTATGGTCCAGGTTTCTACTCCGTACATGAAAGATGAAAAGATTAAAGCTCTCATTAAATGTAACTTATTTAATGTGAAAACCTAGGCTTACAGATTTTTAAGATGACTTGAACCAGGCGTCTATGGACTTAGCAAAACGGCGCTTGATTTCTACAATTCTGCTGCCATCAAGGGTTATTTGAGACCCTACCGGAATAATCCTAACGTATCTCACTAAAGGGAAGTTTCAGCCTTATAGCATTGGCAGCCCAGCTTCGGCACAGCCTGTAACAGTAATCTATTATGCAGCAAGGTAAGTTCTTATTCTTTTTCAAGGGAAGGAACAGCATATGGAGTAGGTAAAAAGAAAGAAGCAAACATTGACAACCTAGAACCGGAAATAAGTAAGTTTTAAACAAGCACAACAAACAAATTGTAAAACTATATTTATAACGTACTTACTTACATGGAATAAAGTGTAAATACCATAATCAAAACTGATGAGACCAGGAAATGTTTTTAATTAAATAGTTTCTGAACATCGCGGTAAAATTCTTAGTAAAGCTCAAAAATTTGCTTCGAAATCAACCAAAGGAAAAAAAAAACTCTCTTGTATTCTCCTTGATGATCGAATATAATTAAGTTGTTATTGTTTTGGATTAAAAGTGATTAGGGCAGTTATTAAACCTTTATATTGTTAGTGTCCTTCTCAACAATTAAAGAAAAGGAGGGATGTAGTGTATTGGCTGTATGTCAATACTCACTTGTCTCGTGTGCACACGTCACGGTCGGGAGTCTGATCTGTGGTACAGACTAGACACTCACTGTCTGTCATGGCGGGACAGAGTGAGGACGTGTGGTGGTGCATTGGCGAGCCAAGACGTGGATAGTGGACACAACAGTCGTTATAGCAACAACAGAAATACATCATCTGTAAATATTTCAACTGTCTACCTGTTGTCGTTATTAATATCGAGCAAAAAACGGCAAAAAAATCACGTTTGTTGTATGGGAGCCCCCCTTAAATATTTATTATATTCTGTTTTTAGTATTTGTTGTTATAGCGGCAACAGAAATACATAATCTGTGAAAATTTCAGCTGTCTAGCTATCACGGTTCATGAGATACAGCCTGGTGACAGACAGACAGACAGACAGACGGACAGCGGAGTCTTAGTAATAGGGTCCCGTTTTTACCCTTTGGGTACGGAACCCTAAAAATGCTTTCTGTTCGTCCCGCTGTCCGATTGTCCGTCTGCGTTTTCCTCTACATACAGATCGTATTTAATGTTCTCAACCGATTCTCGTGAAATTTTGTGAGCAATTATTTTGAGTTTAGGACGGTTCTCCTACAGTCATTTGTCCGTTGAACCATTAGCCAACACAACTTTTTACCGGCGAATGTTTCTCTAAAATATCTTTCACCGATGAATTTTTTCTCTGCATTATCTTTTGCCAACGAACGTTTCGCCGGCACGAACGTTTCGCCGGCAGCCGCTTCAACGGCGATTGTTTTCCCTGAACAATATTTTGACATTGATCTTTTCATCGCCAAACGTGACGTAATTGTATTGACGGAATCATGGCTACACAGTGGTATTTTTGATGGTGAATTGTGCGATGACAGGTATGACGTTTTCAGAGCGGATCGAAATCTGAATGCCAGTGGTAAGACTACCGGTGGTGGTTTGGTGATAATGATACGGCGTTCGCTCGGTGCCATGGTTCGTGACCTTGACTCGTGCGCACCGACTGAGTTGTTGTGGGTTACAATACCATCGCGGGCTTGTTCTTCTAAATTTGACTTACATTTTTGCGCAGTTTACATACCTCCTACTCAGCGCCAGATACCCTCCGATTTGAACACAATTTGTAACATTATTAAAAGTGCTGTTCAACTTGGTCCAAACGATAATTTTATATTAATAGGTGATTTTAATTTGCCGTGCCTATCCTGGAGCGCTAATGGATACGCACTTTTGAAAATGGGTTTGGTTGAGGTGCAGGAGGCCGGTTCACTACTAATGGAAACGGCAGCATTTTGTGGATTTAAACAGTATAACATTTTGAAAAACTCTTCCGGGAACACTCTCGATCTCGTATTCTCTAATCTTCCCTTAAAAGTGTCAACGGTATCAATTCCACTTTTGAAAGAGGACCGCGCACATCCTTCCTTTTGTTTTTCGATATTGGACTTAAACATAACTCCTTTACGGGAGGCTTCCACACCTAAACCTAACTTCAAAAGAGCGTGCTATAATGGTATTAATGAATACCTCTTAAAATATGACTGGCGATCTTTATTAGGTACAGGCACTATAGATGAGGCCATTGACACTTTGTATAACATTATTAATAGTTGCGTAGATTTGTATGTTCCATATATCCGTAGCTCAAATAAACGGACATACCCTAATTGGTACTCATCTGCTTTAATTAACATAATTAAAGAAAAAACAAAAGCTCACTTGCGATGGAAAACATACGGGAACAGATTAGATTACGACGAATTTTCTAAATTAAGATCAAGAGAGAATCGCGTACAAAATGAATGTTTCAAAAGGTTCAAGTCGAATTGTGAAAATAATATTAAGAAGGACCCAAAAGCATTTTGGTCGTTCGTGAAAGCTGTGCGTGGTGGATCGGCGTATCCTAAGAAGGTGCATTTGGAAAATGTGGAATATACTGATGGGAATGATATATGTTTTGCCTTTAATAAATTTTTTCAAAGTGTTTTTGGTGATCCTTGTAATAACTATACGCCTATAAAAGAACATCCGCTATGTACTAACACAGTATCGAATTTACAAACATCTGTATTAATTGTGGAGAAAATGTTAAAATCACTGGATATAAATAAAGGCGCTGGCAGTGACGGGTTACCAGCTATATTTTGGTCTAAATGCGCTATATCATTGGCCCTTCCATTAACTATAGTGTTTAATCGCTCCTTGCGCGAGGGTATCTTCCCACACAAATGGAAATCAGCTCACGTAGTGCCTGTACATAAGAAAGGGTCGCGTACAGACGTTAGAAACTACAGAGGTATCTCTATTCTAAGTACTGCTGCTAAATTACTAGAAAGAATTGTATACGACGAAATATACTCTACACTATCTAACTCCATTCCCGAACAACAACACGGTTTTCTAAAAGGACGTTCCACCACTACTAATTTGGCATGCTTCTCGATTTTTATTTTGGAAAATATGGAAAGGGGGGGGCAGGTTGACGTGGTTTACACCGATTTTGAGAAAGCCTTTGATCGTGTGGATCACGTGATCCTGCTAAACAAGTTACAAGTGCTTGGTATCCATGGGGATTTACTCCGATGGATTGAATCATACCTCACTAATCGTTCTCAGGCGGTGGTCATGGGTGGTTATCGATCGGACTACATTACTATACCTTCAGGGGTTCCACAGGGGTCCCATTTGGGTCCACTATTTTATAATGCCTACCTGTTTGATATCGGCTCATCCCTTAAGCATTCTCAATATATCATGTATGCGGATGATAAAAAGATTTTTTGTAAAATAAGCTCTGTTCAGGACTGTTTGCGCTTACAAGGAGATTTGGACAACCTATTTGAATATTATAATAAAAATAATATAACGGTTAACGCTAGTAAATGCGAATGCATCACTTTTACGCGGAAGTCAAAACCCATTCTTCATGATTATCATTTCAATGGAGACCGAGTAAACAGGAAACAAAGTTTGAGGGACTTAGGTGTATATTTCGATCAAAAAATGTTACTTTCATATCACGTTGAAAATACAATTAATAAGGCATATAGGAATTTGGGTTTTGTTCTTCGAGTGTGTAGGCCATTCACTAATGTTTCAGTAATTAAGCTCGTTTATTTTGCTTATGTGAGAAGTATACTAGAGTACTGTAGCCCCATATGGTCACCCCAATACGTAACATACATAAGCCGTTTGGAGCGAATTCAAAAAATTTTTGTTAATCACCTTAACTTTCGCTGTCGCAAAGCAATTGATAATTATCATGATAGTTGCAAGGAGCACGGTCTCCTATCTTTGGAGCAGAGGCGTATAGTATTGGATATGGGTCTGCTTCACGATATTATAAACAGTAGAGTTGACTGTCCGCTCCTTGTATCTAAAATATTATTTCGTACTCCTAGACGTCGTACGCGCAATACTTCACTTTTACAAGTCCCACAATGCCACACTAACTATTTTCGAAATTCGGTTTTCTTACGACTTATCCGTACGTATAACGCACATTTTCGTAGCATCGATCTTTTTTTAAATACAAAACGCACATTTAAAAAAGAGGTTGAAAAGGTACTTCAAGAAATTTAATAATTTAGTTTTTCTTTTTTCTTTATGTAATAATGTTTGCAAAATAGACAAAGGGCAAATACAATATGTTGTACTATAACTGTTTGATTTAATTTTGTTTAAGGGTTTAATTTTCTGGTAACAATACTGTTATATTATATTACTTACCAACGACATAAAGTATTACTGTTAATTTAAGGGAAACCTATTATTGGCTATACTAACTAACATGTACCTAATGTTAAGTAATTTTGTTAATACGCTGTTGGTTTTCTTAATAAAGTAAAATAAAATAAAATAAACGCAAACAATAATAAATGCGAAAGTAAAGTAACAGCTATAAAATTAGGATAAAAAATAAATAAAAAATAAATCTATAAGTATGCTGATGCCGCCGTCTAGCGATATCGTTCTGCATTTTTTTGCATTTGCGTATGTTTGTATTACAATCACAAATTACTTTGTTGATGGTATACCTACATATTTTTTTTTGTTGCAGTTCATATCAAGTACAATACATTAAGTAAAGGATTGTGCTTCACAAAAAATTTGGATTTCTTCAACTTAATGATTGTTAAAAAAATTCATCATGTAATAGAGCATTTTATTTATATATATTTATAATATTCTTGCGTCTGGCGATGAAAAGATCAATGTCAAAATATTGCTCTGGCAAAACAATAGCCGTTGAAGCGGCTGCCGGCGAAACGTTCGTGCCGGCGAAACGTTCGTTGGCAAAAGATAATGCTGAGTAAAAATTCATCGGTGAAAGATATTATTTTAGAGAAACATTCGCCGACGAAAAGTTGTGTTGGCTAATGGTTCAACGGACAAATAACTGTAGAAGAACCGTCCCAAAATCCTTTAATTAAATTGTCTTTTGTTGCTTACAACCATTGGTGTTTGCCTTAGCAAAGTTAAGAAAGGAACAAGTTAATTGAAATTAACTGTTTTTCACGAAATTACCAACAGATTTACGGTGAGGAAAAGTTTCTTAGTTCTGCCTTAACGTACGGAAATTAGTCTGGCAGAAGTATTTTTAACTGCAATCGATATGAGCTTTAATTATCTAACCAACTCATTATAAACAATGTATTACAAAAAAAAAAGGCCAAGTGCGTGTCGGGTCACACGCAGAAGGGTTCCGTAGTTACCTTATACCATACCGTTTTTAATACCTACCACTATCGTTTGCAAAAATAATTTTGTTTTTCACAGTGTTTGTATAAATGACAAAGTTATATTTGCGGTTTTGGAAAATGTACGGTCAGCAGTCAGAGCACATCAAGCTGATCAAGCTATACAAAACTAATTTTGAGCCTTAAACTGCTTGTGCTTAATTTTAAAGTAGATTGAGAAAATTTGACACTTTGTTGTGGAATTCCAGCATCCCGTTTACTGTACTATTTATAGATTTTTCTCTCTCTCTTATTTTCAAAAGTTATAGTTAAGGAATAAAGTGGCTGTGACATACGGACGGACAGACAGACATTACGAATCTATAAGGGTTCTGATATTTTTTCATTTAGGCTACGGAACCCTAAAAACCCTAAACGCAGAATATGGTAGATAGGAACCATCAAACTGAAATATTAGGAGTTTTTTGTAACACGTAGTAGTATTTTGCTCGTTTATTCGTTACCATTAAAAGATAGCGTGAGTGATACAAATAACTGAACCTATTGTAGGTTGCCTTACACTATAGTTAAAAAGGAAGGGCTTACAATAAATCTATTTACGAAATCCATCACAATGGAACACGGTATCTACAACTTCCACACAAAACCTAGCGCTGCGAACTAGAACGGCACTCAAGAAAACAGCTGAAGATCATCGGTGTCACGGCATCGATCAGCTGTCGACCTTGCGGGTCGTTGACCCCGCAAATAGGTCGAGGGGGCTTGGAGGGCAAGGGCTGATATTGTTATGTACCTACGCGGGGCGATTGCGGTCGCACTTCCTGGGAAATTGCGAGACTGCGGCGTTAGAGGGTTTGGGGTTATTAGATCTTGATTAGTGGTTTGTTCGTGGTTTTGTCTGTATAATGTGAATGTTTCATTGATGTGGAGTCCTATAATTGTAATAGATTTTAAATAGACTAGGTACCTATTACGTTTGATTAAGGCTCGGTTACGCTGGCCTGTCTTTTTCTTTACATGTAAAAAGTAAGGAAAATAACCTCACTTCTGCACTTTTTCGATGTTTTTCGTTGATTTTTCATCATTTTCATTAAAGATAATGATGAAAAATATTGTACGATACTAAAATAAAATCTTTCTTGAATAAAAGTGATTGAAGTTGATGTAGAATTCAATACGTTTCCGCTATTCGCCAAAAATATGAACCTACGCAAGCGCGTTTTTACAGTCATCTGTGAGGTTTATACACAATTCAACATTTGTAGCAACTAGAGAATCTCTTTAGCTTGTCGTATGTTTTTTTTGTGGGTTTTGGTTTACCCCCAATGGGGAGGCGAAGGCAAAATGAATTACAGATGGCGCTTCAGTCTTTGGAACCATTGTCAGTTTGAGCTTATATTGTCTTGACTGTGTATTACGTGATTTTACTTTCTTAGATTGTATTTTTTTCGGTTTTGCGGACAAACAATGTATTCTATGCTAACTTTGGCTCAGATAAAAGAAGAATTACGGAAAAGAAAAGCCAAAACAACAGGCAAGAAAGTTTATAGCAACTTACAAAAAATTGCTAACAAGCATTACATTTCTTTAAATTTCGTGTAAGATTTACAAGTAATCTTTTTATTTCAGATTAGAAGCATATGATTTAAATTTTAACAAAGCAACTGAGTGTGAATTTCCGTGTTTATAGTTGCCTCATGATGCCTTCTGTGCAATAGTAATTTCAGGTTTCTGTACTGGAATTTCTGTACCATCCAAAATTACACGAACCGTTTTATCATATTTATTTTATTATTCTAAGTTTCTTGAATGACTCTGGCATATAAAATTCTATTAATTCCCTGTTTGGCCCCAATATTGGGCTTATTCCATATTAGATATACCTATCAAATTCATCCAAGTTATAAATATGTTAGAAACTGCTGAGGTTGAAATATTAAAGAACAAAGCTGTTATAATTCAAATGTTGTTTTATTTTGGCGAAGCTTCATCAAATTCATGAAACATTCCTTTTGATTTATAATGTTTCTCAGGCTCAGCAAAGGAGAAAATCGAGGGAAAAGCATCTTTTTTTGATATTTTTTTGCCCACTATTTTTTTTGTGGGAAATCGATGAACTCCAATATTTTACAAGTTACATGCATAACAATGCGGCATTTTCTCAGTATAAAATTAAAAAGTGCAATACTCCAAGAGATTCCCATATGTTTTGACACTTTCTTTGAAGCGGCCGGGTACCAAAGACCAGACGCCACCTATCGGGATAAAATTGCGCTTTTCCTCCCCCATGTTTTTCTTTTATGGACCCTTAAATAAAACACTTGCGGATGCACTCGAGTTTAATTATGATTTTGAATTTTAGAATTTTTACTTATATCTTACACGTAGGTACCTACTTAGATATGGTGTCATTTTGTTTATTCCTGAATGATTTTTTAATTAAAACTGTAATTTCCTCTTTCACGACTAAATAAATCTACAGACAGAGGCAGTTTCCTTACACAAAAACGCAGCTGTAATCCTATCTCCAGTATCGCCTATATCCTTCAATTGAGTCATGGTCCCCCATAGCACTCGAATCGATGGCACCCAACTCCCTCCCATTTTGGTACATCTAGGAGCACAGCGATCGGCGGAGTGTGGTAGGTATTACCTACAACGATTATAAAAATGGAGTGTTTTAGCGAAGATCCGCATTACGTCCTCTCATTCCATCATCTAGTTTACTTGCAAATTCTGTATGTATAGTTCATTCGCTTAGATATTGTCGGTACACCCGCAGGCACTTGTGTTCAGAGACAGGAATACCGGTAACAAACATAACCTTTCACTACGGCACCTCTATGTAAACTGCCAAAATCCAAATTCACTTGCGGGTGTACGCCGCACGCGGTATCCTTTGTTTATGCGGCGGTATCTTTTGACAAAAAGCCGCACGTGCAAAGGCGGGCACGATAAAAGGGCGACACTATCTAAGCGAATGGACTTTACACAATATAGTCTCATTCCGGGTGTGCAAATGATATAATAGATCCTAATGGAAATAGCATGCTTATGGGCGTATCCTTACTAATAATATTATAAATGCGAAAGTCCGTTTGTTTGTTTGTTTGTTACGCCTTCACGTCGTAACTAATACTGAACCGATCATCATGAAATTTTGCATACACGTTGTCAGGGGTGCAAAAAAGGACATAGGGTACCTTTCATCCAGAAAAAACGTATAGTTCCCGAGGGATAGCAAAAAAACTGTCCACGCAGACGAAGTCGCGGGCGGCCGCTAGTTTGAAGCTATTTTCCAGGAGGGCTCAGGTCTCCAGTTCCGAGGGATAACTAGGGTTTGCTAGAGTCACGTTGGGGTTTTGAAGGGCAATAGAAAAAAATATCAGCGTGTTTTCTGGGGTGGGCACCAGTCTGTTCTGGGGTGGGCACGGCCCACCCGGCTCCCCCCTTACTACAACAATGAACATGTTATCAGAGCCTGTCACTATTTTGTTCCGTATTGAAGCTATACCTATATTATATCGCTGTCGATTATCTATTTAAATGTTTTTCTTGCATTATCTGCTCAGACAGTCCACTTTTAAAAAAATATTAAAACCCTTCTGTAACGCTACGGCAGTAACTCTGATAGGTACCTTCGCCACCCAGCTATGGGTCAGTTTTAGGGTTCCGTTTCGTACCCATAAACGGGACCCTATTACTAAGACTGCACTGTCTGTCTGTTTGTCTGTAACCAGGCTGTTTTATGAACCGTGATAGCTAGACACTTGAAATTTCCACAGATGATGTACTTCTGTTGCCGCTATAACTAAAACCAGAATAAAATGAATATTTAAATGTGGCTCCCATACAACAAATGTGATATTTTGCCGTTTTTTGGTACGGAATCCTTCGTGCGCGAGTCCGACTCGCACTTGGCCGGTTTTTATCCCGCTTGTCGCTGCTCTCGTGGCGCCACCCTGAGGGTCTATAACTGCCTTTGTGTCGGCTCTTAGCCTTGACTTGCGCTTTGTTGCCATCAATGGGCTTCAGCTAAATGTCAAATATATGGAACTGTGGGGGTTATGTATCGGTAAAAATAGGTTTGGGGACATTTTGAAGATCAAATTACAGCAGTAACACAAAATAAGTACTTTTTATAATGAAGTGTTTCATCTGAGAGAAACATGTCAGCAAGTGAGCAGTCGATCGTACCTAAGCTTACAATCTGTTACAAATGAGAAAATTTTGGTCAAACTACCTATTACACCGTTAAATTTAAGTATATCTAAAAATGGATATCAGAACACGTTTCTGAAAATGAACGTGTAGTTAAAGATAAAAAAAAATAGTTTGAAAATATCGAAAAAAAATCTTGATTAATCGGCAAACTCACAAAAATAGCAAGACGCGTGCGTACCTACCTAGATTCATTATTTTTATTATTTACGTTGGTAAACAAGATAGTCTCTTTTGATTACACGCGTGTAATTCGATGAATGAACTCTAAATCCAGAAATCAGTAAAATTTTGGGACATAAACAAACCTCAATATCTTGACCAATTATTAAATATTGAAACTTTTAACTGTACATTAGGAAAGAGATCCCTACACTCTTTACTTTTTTAGATATATATACTTAAAAACATTCAGTCGAGTATGGTTGAATGCAGTGGTTGTATAAAGTTTCTAAAATATGTACACTGTGCCTGCGATATCGTGGCCCCATTTTTGCGAAGTTAAAAGTGCACGTGCTTGCAGTTGAAGATTAAAGTTTTTTTAATATCAATTTACATTTTTATAGAAAGAACTTATGTATTTTGTAAATTATGGAAAACTAGCGGCCGCCCGCGACTTCGTCTGCGTGGACAAGTTTTTGCTAGGCCTCCTCAGGAACAATACATTTTTTCTGGATGAAAGGTACCCTAAGTCTTTTTCTGTACCCCTTCCAACGTGTATGTTAAATTTTATGATGATCGGTTCAGTAGTTATGACGTGAAGGCGTAACAAACAAACAAACGGACTTTCGCATTTATAATATTAGTAAGGATTATGCAGTAACCACAAAAGTCTCAAATTGATTACAAGGAAAATCTTAGCTTATCTTTTTCCAAAATTGATTGTACCTAGTTTGGGAAAATCTCATATTGTTTTATTGTACTATCTTACCTACTTAGTAGTAAAACATTCTCCGATAAACAGATACCTACACACAAACATTTCGATCTCATTATTCAAAAACTGGTTAATAACTTGAAAAGTCTGTGAAAGTGCGATAAAATCTATATTTAGCTGCAATTCCGCTAGAACTACTTAGCAAATGTAATGCAGGTTAACTTAAATATGGGCATGCAGTTGAGTGCCCGCTGGCGGGTTTCCAGCCGAGTTCCATCCAGGGCAATAAATTCCCGGGACATATTAGATGATCAGTCGGGACGTGACGGCCGAGAAAGGGTTGTTAGCACGACGGACAAAAATCCGCGCAGAACAAATCACGCACACATAAACAATAAGTACAGTCAATATCAGGCCAAACGAGGCTATACAATACCTGTATTGTCCCAAAATTTGCCGCACTGAGGGAAAGTACATTAAATATCGAAGATAAGAAATGTTACTGAAAGAAGACTACATTTTATTTTTAACCGACTTCAAAAAAAGGAGGAGGTTCTCAGTTCGGCTGAATTTTTTATATATTTTTTTATGTTTGTTACCTCATTACTTTGTCAATAATAAACCGACTTTAAAAAATCTTTTTTCGTTTGAAAGCATATTATTGCATATTGGTCCCATTGTCATAAGATCACGATTTGATGATGGGATCCTGGAGAAATCAAGGGAACTCTTCAAATATTATAGGCACAGCTATAGCGATTTTGGTATTTTCTTAAGGTACGCGGAAGTGGAGCTGATAGTGAAGTACCTACCAGGAGAACTCCTCAACAATTAACGCCCCTCCGTCGGGAAAAGCAGAAATTTGTAAAAGGTGATGAGCCATTGACATAAGACTATTGTAAATTAGATAATATCGTCTTTAGTGAAGTGGAACTGATGATGAAGACCATAGATGATCATTGGAACTGTTCAATAGGAGGTACGAATTATTTCACTGGTGCTATACGATTACTTTAATATGGTTGCTAGGCTATTTATGTTCGTCATAATGCATATGGTGAAGTGGAGCTGAATGTGAAGTGCCAGGAGAACTCCTCAACAATAAATGCCCCTGCGTCGGGAAAAGCCGTATTTTGTAAAAGGTGATGAGCAGCATGAGATGACCTAATACAGAAGCTACTTACTTACACTAAAAATAAAAAAATAAAAAATGTTTTAAAAACAAAAAACCGACTTCAAAAACCTCAAAATAAAAACTAAAAATCTTCAAAATTAAATACCTCTAAAAACAGCTTATAAATTAAATACCTCTAAAAAGCAAGAAATAATATTCGAATCATACACATATCAATATTAATAAAACACGTCTATTGAAGTCGGGTGGGGCTGGAGGACAACTTAATTTTTTTCTTAAAGCCCCACCCGACTTCATTAGACGTGTTTTATTAATATTGATATGTGTATGATTCGAATATTATTTCTTGCTTTTTAGAGGTATTTAATTTATAAGCTGTTTTTGTTTTCAGTTTTTTGAAGGCGGTTTTTCTTTTTTTTTAAAAAGCTTTTTTATTTTCAACTTTTTAGTGGTAGGTATGTAAGCGCAGCGTGTAAATATTTTTTAACTTTATATAATGGTAAAATGCCCAGAACTCAATTTCCAAATTTACGCTGTTTGTTTTTGAGGAGTTCCGTTGTGTCATCGTAGTCCAAGTCTAGTCCAGAACGTTGCATCGCAAACCATGATTTGGTTTGTTTTGGATTGCCATAAACTTACCAAAACCTAAATCACTTTACTTATACTATTTGATTTTGAAGAGTTCCTTTATGTATCTTCGAAGTTCGAAGTCCAATAACAATGAAATTAAATTGTGACCACTCTTGAAGTATACCCTTTCAAATAAAAAAAGAATCATCTAAATCGGTTCATAAACAAAGAAGTTATGTCCGAAATTCCATAAAAACTCGTGCGATGGCGAGCTAAATAATTGATATTTTTCAGGATTATGAAAAAACTACTGGCCAGATCTCTGTAAAAAATTTATGGGACCACACACGAACTATGTTCTTTGAGTTAAAAAAAGAATTGTACAAATCGGGTAATAACTGACGAAGCTATGTTAAAACATACATAAAAAAAAAAAAAAATAAAAAAAAAAATACCGTCGACTTGAGAACCTCCTCCTTTTTTTGAAGTCGGTTAAAAAGCAAGAAATAGTATTAAAATCACTAGATACGCATTTATCATTGTAATAAAATACCTACGTCTAATGAAGTCGGGTGGGGCTTATAGAATAAAAAAAAGAAGTTGTCCTTCAGCCTCACCCGACTTCAATAGACATATTTTATTACAATGATAAATGCGTATCTAGTGATTTTAATATCATTTGTTGCTTTTTAGAGGTATTTAATTTTGAAGATTTTTAGTTTTTATTTTGAGGTTTTTGAAGTCGGTTTTTTTTAAAGTCATCATCTCAAAATATCATCATAATGAGTTGACAAATGTGATTAAGTACAATTTTGGAGCTTGACTGTCGTGCATTTTTTACATTTATATTTTAAAGGAACATACGTTTTGTGTGATTTTATAGTAAAATGTTTCAATTACTATCATTCGAAATATGAAATGTTTTCAGATATTTCGTTTTTATAAATATTTACAAGTATATATTTTTAAATGGAAATGTTTCGAGCAAAATATTGCTACTGACCGGCACTTCTGTCTATTTAGAACAAACAGACACTTTATATTTTGTGATGTTAGGGACAAATAACAGCGGGTTTTATCACTGACGAGTCGGTTTTTTTAAGAGCTAGCTGCTGCAAAATAACCTTAGAATAACAGTCGGTTTTATTCACGGTACCTACAGCAATAAAAACTGTGTCGAGGTATTTTTTTAGGAGCTGGAAATTTTTGAACCTTTGCTTTAAGTTTTCTGATTTGTTTACCGGATCCACTATAAGTCTCAATGATTCGCAATGCTTTCAAAAATGGGCTCTCAGTTTAGATGCACTAATTGATGTTGTAAAAGTCTTAGAAAGGAGCTGAAAATAAACGGCTCTTTATTAAAAAAATATCTTGCTGAATTTCATATATCTTACACTCACATTTAAAAACATTATCCCAGGCATTATAGTTTTTTTTATAATTTCATCAACTAAGTATCTATGTAGATTGGAACTTTGAAACCATGTGATTACTTATGCATATTTTATACTGAAGCTGTAAGTTATCTGTTAGGAAAATCTATTCCTAAGAAATAACTAGTTATACTGGAGGAAAAAAATATAAACAGATAACCAGTTATCTGGCCATGGTTATCTCCAAGGAACAAGAGGTCGTTACCTAAATGCTAATGTTACCATAGATAATTCCTTTCTTCTACTTAATTAGTTAATAATATATTGACAGGAACAGAGTTGCTTACATTAAACTGCAATAACCTAAAAAACAATAATTTCATGTCCAATAGCAATTTATATTCATTCATAGACATACATACATATTATTGTTTTCTTTTCCCCATGGGGGTTGTAAGTCATAGACAAGTTCAAACATTTTCAAATGTCACCCAAAACAAAAAAGTCCTTTATGAAAATGTGCAAGAAATGTCAGGAAAATGTCAAATAATTTCTTTTAACTTTTGGTACAATACGTCAAGATAAAGAATGAGCATCGTGTTTTTACTTTTCTTAGAAATGCCATTGACATTTATTTAATTGCAATAACTTTTAGGGCCAAACTACTTTTTGTTAATTGTCTTTGTTATGTAATATAATGTAGACATTGTAGACGATTGTTTCCGATGTTTTACAATGCCACAGCTCTTCTAAAATGAATTCAGTATACAAGTGGATATGAACGAAAACTCTTTCACGCCACACGAAACGATTTTGTTAGGTTAATTTAGAACTGTTATAAAAATAAAAATAAAATCGCGGATGAGTTTCAATTGGACCAGTTGCCACATAAGCAAAAATAATAACAGCATGAAAGCTCACCGCAACGTAAGCCCGGAAGTTTCTAATAAGATCGGAGTACGTTTTCTTGTAAACTCGTGGAAAATCTGTCAAGTTTCAGCCAAGTTGAGTTTAGCTAATATTATGTTCGGAACTTTCTGTAGGATTACGAATGTTTAACCGTCTGGTTCAAGATAACACGGCTAATTAACCACGAAGGCTCAACCATTGAGAGTATTGAGTAAGTTAAGTAAGAACAGTTGTTACAGCGACTATAACCTTGTGTGTATTGTCACGTACATTATAAACGTATTCTCGTGGCGTGAAAAAGTTCGTTACAAGAAAGAATCCCGATACATCGAACAACACTAGTCGTTTTATTTGCTTAATTTTATGCCTTAGTAAATAATGTCACCGAGTGGGACGGACATCGTCTGTGTATCACATTTTTTTATAATAGGACCATATTTTAACTAGTTGCTCTGTAGAGCTGTAGACCTCAAGTTAGTAAAATAAAAAAAAATAAAAATGGCTGAAATATTTTTTTCTCCATCATTTTGAAAATTTAGATAAACTGAATGGACAGAGAAATCCATATTAATATTATAGAACATGCTCGCAAAATTTAACGAGAATCGGTTGAGAAATGCGACTTGAAGAGGAAAACAAACGGACAGCCGGACGGACATACTTACATACAAAAGCATTTTTGCCCAAGCTGAAACGGAAACGATTCACTCGCGCTTCACGCTCGCTAAAACAAGAAAGAAACTTAAAAAAGAACGATGGTAATTTATTAAAATATTGTTAAGAATAGGTAAGTATTGATATTTTCTCCAGATTTTCTACGTATTCATTCAAAATTTTATCGAAAAATCTTTACTTTTCACGTGACCACGGCTAACATGATAATAATATGAAGATGAAACAAAAATATAAATTGTTGTTGTTGTTTCAAAAAAAAAATACTTGTTAAACGTAAATCATACACACTTTTTATACATATTTGTTTTTTATTTCTACAACTTTTACTACCTAGGTACCTACGGTTTAGAACCACTAACTTCTTTAGAGATAAAGATTATGAGGTAAATAAGTTGTTAAGTACTTATTTATTTAATTTATTCACGTTATTTATCAAAGTTTAACCCCTGAATGTCTCTTCTCTTTGTCATAAATTTCGCTTAACAGATAGGCCCAAGATAAAATAAACTTGGATGGAAATAACGGGCTAAAAATTTGAGCAAATTAATTCGGAATTGTAGACGGTGGACGAGTAATTGTACAACTTTTAATAGGTCTCAGGAAATTCGGGCGTATTGAACTAACAGCAGAACTTGGGTCTGGGAACGGCCAATTATTACAATTTTGTCATTTTATCATTTTAAATAAGTTTTCTGAGGTAAAATACTTTTACGGTTCTGTTTGAAGGAATCATGAATTCTGTTGCTCATTGGATGAGTTCGCAAGAGTTGCTCTGTTTGTGCTGTGTTACAGTCCTTATTCTTATTCTTAACATTAAATAAAGTGACTCTCTCTTTTTTGTGATCAAAAAAAGTTACCGGAGGGGTTGTAACTTCGCCAAAACTTATTTTTTTTGGTTATCGTATATTGAATAGGTAAGTTAGCAATTAGCACGTTAGTAGGTACATAAAAGTTTTGTTACATGTTCACGGTTTTTAAATGAACAAAGAAGATACTAGTATGAAAAATGAAGCTTCTTGAAAATTCTCCATACAAATCGGCAATTTCATAGGTAAAGACCTATTATTTAATTAACATCTGGAACCTGTAAACCTAGCCTTTATAACTATTGTTATTGTCCCCAAAATACATGGAAAGAATAGGTAACCAGTTTGAAAAACGCCAAAATCAGGCCGTAGGAGTACAGTACTTACACATAACGCGTTTTTTCCAGATTATTATGGAATTTAGTATGATCCTATATGTATACCTTAGCCTAGCTCAAAACACAGTGGGCTGGAATTCGCTCTTCATATTTCGCCAGACGTGTTTTTCCCATTTCCCGGCGTTCCCAGGGGCGTTAGAGCCGTCGGGAATGTGAACAATTTATATCAACTTGGTCGACTGGTGCGCTAAATTAACGGTTCATTATACCCAGCACTTAGGCGTTGTGAAGAATTCTGGAAGAAATTTTAGGTAGTTTGTTCCTAATCTATGGAGCATGAATGCCTTATGGAAGTGCAGCATATTTTGGCAAAGCAGTTTGGCAGTTTAGAATTTGTCAGGGTTCCAGAATATTAAAATTTACCTATAGTGCCTTTGGGATTTTATGGAAAAACATCTTGAGCTCATAGGTAATACTGTCAAGTGCGGCAAACTGACGTATTTTGGTGAAATGTGATAAGGATGATGTTATGCAAAAATTATTCTGGTAAAGACAGCGTTGGAAGGAAAAATTATTGAAAAAGAAATAAGGATATGCTTTGGACGCAGCATCTCTATTTCGGACAGGCAGCGGCTTCAAAGTCGAAAGTCAAAACATGATGAACAAGAAAATGCAGCAATGGCAAAATGCAGCAAGTGTCTTATTTCACATCAACTTTATATTTCACTTGAACTTATAGAGAAAAACCATAAAGCGATGACTTTAAATGTACACTACCTACACCACTATGGAGTTGTGTTTTGTGCTGCTATTTATTATATTTTTTTATTGTTTCTCGATCTTTTAGTGATGAAATGTTGGTCCCCTTTGAAGAATAGTTGAAGGAAAAGAAATAAAGGATTTACTTAGTAAGTACCTATATCAGTGCTTTTATTTCGGAGATGGTCAAATCCCATCTGCCTAAGAATGCCCGTGGTCTCAAGAACATAGCATGACCTATATACGATCCTCAACTCATTAAAATGCAAATTAATTTCTTTTTATGCCACATTTCTGTCACCTAAATCATGTCCTCGCAATTAGTATGGCTTTTCGCACCATTAGTGTCACCAAATCGACTGTTTGGTCCCAAATGGGTTTCCGATATCGAGTGGTCGTTCGCGCGGGGCGGTGAGCCGCGACGATTTCGATTCCCGATACTTTGTACTTGTGACCGCGACGTTCTCTTCTATAACTTACCTACTTAGTAACGATTTTGTATACATTTAAGTAATGTTTGTTACATCCGGTATTAGATGAAATCTTTAGTAGAATATTTGAATCTTTTACCCGTTGGATGCGACCAACCTATAATTTTGTTTACGGAGCTAGTAGAGAACCTGTCAGAATTCTACCGTCCGTAAGCAAAACGGTTTAGCGCCTGGCCCAGCGATTGCAGAGGTTAAGCAACTTTCGCAAGGGTCGGTTGTGGGATGGGTGACAAAAAATGTTTTATCTCGAGCTCCTCCGTGATTCGGAAGGCACGTTAAGCCGTTGGTCCCGGCTGCATTTGCAGTCGTTAACACCCACCAATCCGCATTGGGCCCGCGTGGTGGGTTGTGGCCCGTCCTCCTTATCCACCCAATAAGGAAGGCCTGTGCCCCAGCAGTGGGGTCGTAAAAATGGCTGATGGACAAGCAAAACGGATAGCTGTTCTTCAATTATAGGAACTGGGGGTTGGCACTCTGTATTCTCTCAACTACAATATAAGATATCTGGGGGCCTACTCAAATGGCAAACGTTATAAGCGTTTCTATATTCTACATGTTTCTTCGACTCGGCGAAAGCGATATTATTTTGGTACTCAACCCGTCACTCCGCATTCAATCTTCAAACGCTTGTATCACAGAGTAACTAGAGAGAGTAACTCAAAGAGTCCACTAGCGCCTCTGGAAATCGATGCGGAACTACTGACACGAAATTATAATAGCTGAAAATGTATTTTTTGTTTCTTATTATATATTTATTTTACTTTTTTGTAATATCTTTATTTATAACAAAATAGAAAATATTAATGAAAAAGAACAAATCAAAACAAAGAAAATACAAAAACAACTATGATTTGGCTCGGTATTCGTACAACGGTATAAATGTTGTAGCACGGTAAATATCTATTAATATTGTAACTAGGGTTGCCACCTTTTTTGAACTAATAAAGTATATTGATTGCTAAAGCTAGTAAAAAGTACGTTGTATGGAAATAAAGTAATATTTATTTTTACCTTTAAAACATACTTTTTATTACTTTTGGCAATATTTAAACAAATCTTGTGAAATAAAGTATTTTCACGTACCTACTTTATTTTCCTCATAAAGTAGAGAGTACAATAACCCCGAAATAAAGTACAGGTGGCAACCTTAAATTGAGACCTTTTTGTCGCACGATACACCCGTCTACAGTATTTTAATTTCAGCTAAGTACCTACTTTCGTATCTTTCTAGTTTTGTAATTGCGTATAACCTGCGTAATATTTTAGAATCCATAATATTATAGGGAAAATGAAATAGGTACAAGGTACATAGGTATAAGGTACCTAGGTTAACAAAACTAACAGTAAAAACAAAAAACTGAAAAAGCTAAATACCTACATATTAAAGAGAGAAACAAATTATTTTCAAATCCTTCTGGCCGTAGTTAGTAGGCAATACCTATAGTAAAAAAAAAAAAAAAAATTAATAAAAGTATACTTAATCTTATTTTTTGGACTCCGGGTATTTAAACATGTCATCTCTGGAGTAATAAAATAATAAATATAATACAAACAGCACAATCTGCAATTTACCATAGTAACTAAGTACTTGTATTTCAAACAATAATTAGTTCGTAGGTATATTACGTTCGTCACTGCGGCGCATTCGCGACTGTTCGTGTACCGAGTATTGTTAAAGTTGGAATACTGATAGATACAGTCAGTGGCACGAATCATGAAATTGGGTGGGGATTGCGCGGAACGCGTATTCTGGGTATGCGTTGCGGTGAGGGGCGCAGGCGGCGGGAGAGGGGCACGCACTATTGGTCGCTCACACGAGCACATGCGCGAATTTATCCCCACTCCGTCGAAAAATATTCATGATTCGTGCCACTGACTGTACCATTACCTTGATAGTAATGTCATGTAAATAAACGGAGGTGGTGTGGTAATCCGCTCTACACTACTGGACTGGGTCATTAATTCGGGTGTCGAATTTTATCATTATTATTGTAATTCGCACCATGACCAAACTCAAAAACGATTTTCATTTTCATATTTTAATATAATTTTGTTTTTAATTACCTACTTTATAACCAGTTGAAATTATTTGGCAAACTTGAAGATTTTGTTGTGAAAGTTGATGGTTAAGATTCAGAGATGACGCTACTTTTGTTTCGACCGTTTGCGTTGTTCCAAGTGTGCCCCTCTTGTATTGTACTGTATGATCTGTGTTTAACGTTACGCTGGCTCCGACAGAAAGAAATGGTACTCAAATGGCTATTTTGACATGTAGATTTGCCGACGATAGCCAGCAATCGTACTAAAACGCAGCGAACGTCCATACCCTGTAGAAAGAAACAAAGTCGTACGACACGTGTTTTATTTTCAATTTTGAAAAGGGTTTTTTTGTTTCCTGTGATTTCTGCCAATAAAACTAATGGAGGAGATAAATCATAATAGTGATCTGTGTAAGAAGCACTGAAACAGGCCACTTAAGGCGTGGGGCCTCGGAATTAAAACCCCTATACCCCTAATCATCAGTAAGTACTTAGAATTAATTGATAAATTATGCAGTAGGTACTTTGAAGAGTATTCTTCTTTACAAAAGCCTGAAGGCATTGGCGTATCTAAAGATTATTTCCAGTGGGGCCGGGCCTCTAGTTCTGGGGCAAAGCCTAGGGTGCTTGACTAGAGCCGCGTTGGAGTTTTGAAAGGCAATAGAAAAGTATTATAGCTGGTATTTTTCTGGGGTGGGTATCAGGCTGTTCTGGGGTGTGCACGGCCCACCCGGCCCACCCCCTTCCTGCCAATGCCTGAAGGTTGTCATTTCGTAAGTATAAATTAGTTCCAGTTACTCGTAGGTACAATACCTAATTATGTAAAAATCTTTTTTCATTAGTTTCCCTTTCTTTAGTCGGTAATCACAATAAAATATGATTCCCTTATAATTAACATTTATCTTTCATGTAGCATGGAAATGAAGGATTAGTTGAGCTGTGTAATGATTTCAAATTTTCAATTAAGTACTTTTTATTGTTTCAGGTTGTGATAATTTCTTCTTGAATTTTCGTTCAAAATAGAATTTGCACTACCTATATTATAAGAAGATAAAGAAGAAGTGTAAAGACAATTATAGTTATGATTTCTGAAACTGTGGTAAGCTAATGGGCTGTGTAATGAGTGAGCGAAGCTTTGTACTAATGTATTTTATCACAAACACAACACAGAGAAAGCATTGATAATTTGATACAATGGCAAACAAAATAGTGTATAAAACATAAGAAAAATATGTCATAAGTCAAAGACTTCTATGTTGTACCTATACCTATTACCATAGCCTTCTATATTTCCAAGCCATGAAGTTGAGCAGAACGGCAACATCGCATGTGGTCAAGCACATAGTAATGCTATTACACATGTATAAAAAAGGAACAACAATTAAAAAATAATAAATTAAAAGTAAAAGCTATAAAGCATGTATCAAAAAAGAGGTCAGCTCGGCAGCTGGCCGAGTGATGGTAAGTGTTAACACTTTTAAATATAAACTTGATATTATACATAACATATAGTTAACTTCACCACCATAGACTATATCCTGACATGCTAAGTTGAGTAGTGGTCCCCCGACACATATTTGGAAGTTAAATGCAGACATACAGACATAAGGCTTCAATAACACCCAATCTTTATGTTTAAGTTGCATCGGGGCTATGGTTTCCAGATCTAATAATGAGATTTCCTGACTTTTTCCCTGACTTTTCAGGAAATTTCTTGGCATTTAGTAAATCTACATCTACATTCTTAATTTAGTTGATATTTAATAATCTTTTCACACCAAGTGATTTAAAAAATTATGTGTTTTCATTAAGTTTTTACTGCTACAGTTATGAGTACATCCCTGACAACTACAGTTTTTATCCCTGTTTTCCTGATAGATGACTTAAATTCCTGACATGTCAGGAATGTTACTTGGTAATTAATATTCGCTAATTCTAATAAATTCTAATTCACTAATAATAATCACATAGTCATAAATTTACCTCTTTAATGAGTGAAAAAATAAAAATAGAATAAAAATAGTAATTGTTTTAATATAATGTTAACTTAAATAAATAAATACCTACTTTTTTACAGGTGACACTTAGAAGAAGGCCTGTTTGTAAGATATACTAGTTACAATAAGCCAAGCAAGACAGATTCAACTACTGATACAAGATGGTATCTAACAAAATCATGGGCCTCAGTACTTTGTCTGCGTGAAAAGCTTTTTTTGCTATCCCTTGGGAACTTTGTTAAGGATGAAAGGACCCTATGTCCTTCTCTGTACCCCTGACAACATGTACCTATGTAAAATTTCATGATGATTCTAACAATTGTTTGTTACACCTCAAAACAAACAAACGGACTTTCTCATTTATAATATTATTAGTAAGGATGTGGTTGCTTTGTTATTATTATTTTTATACTTTTAAGTTCAAAAAGTAAATGTTCTCTTTGATTTAAATTTAAATTTGTTTTAATCTAACACCTTATAACTACCCTATTATATTTTGATAATGCAAAACAACAACATATTGTTGAAATTTTTTTTTGTTTTGTAGATGTGATAGATAGTACACAAAATGAAAGGTTATAGGTAGGTAGTCAATATTTTATTTTATAATTATATCTAAACCAATACAATTAGGTATATGATTTTAAAGCACAAAGTAGGTACAGCCAGAACTTTTCCATCATGCTTCTTTTTATTTTATTATTACAGTACCTAAAGTTTCATAGTCTTGTTTGTCGCTTGGAGCAAAATATTCATTACTATAATTTTGTTCAATAGCTTCAGCGTATTTCCTGTGCACCATCGGGCACGTTCGACGTCCAAGGGTTAGCTTTTTCCAACATCTTTTCTAGCCAATTTAAAAGGTACTTGTGTATTATATTCTGCAATGTCAATATACCTATTGAATTGTATGTATCTGAAATTCAATAAGATTGAGTTAATAACAATTTAGGTAAATAAAAGACTTATTAAAAACCATAGCGGTATTTTGATCTAATAAGTAGTCAGTATATAATGTTACGGCTTATTTGCCGAAGTGCCCGAATAGCTGGCTAAAACTATGTGTAGCCTATGTGTAGTTTGGGGTATGAAGAACGTTATTTGTATTATCTGTTAAAAAAATCATCATCATCATATCAGCCACACGACACCCACTGCTGGGTATAGGCCTATCGGCTACACCTAGTTTTATCCGCACTTTGGGTATTAGCCGTAACATTATAATTATATACTTAATAGGAACCATGTAATAATAAGTATTATTTACCAGCATTCTTGATCACTTTTTTGTTTGTTTCATCCTTTGGTCAGAAAAGAGAGTCATGTTTTCTTGCCAATTATATTCCGTAAGTATTGTAGGTATCTTGAACTGAAATAAATGTAAGTAATGATTGATAAATCCATACGATAAGTCTTAAGTGTGGTATTTTGATGTAAGTAATATAAAGTTCTTACTTACTTACTAAGTAAATATATCTTATTTATTATTATAGGTATCCATGGCATATGATTGCTGACTGTGCAAGGGTTTATTATAAAGAAAATTAGGTAGGTACTATACTATTCTAATTAATTAGTTTAGTAGTAGTAAACACATTACACCTATAATTATACTCTTTGCATTACACAACACAGAGGAAATAATCACCACGTAGTAAGTAAAGTACCTTACGTACAATTTGACATTAGGTGCATTCCAACAGACTAATCGCTGAGTCATTGATCACCATAAAGAACATTTTAACCATGAAAAGAAATGGCAGTATAATATGATCGTCATCTCGTATGTGCTTACTCACTCACTCTTACTCCTTCTGGCTTGTGAGTTGTGAGTAGGGCTTGCAATTCGAATACTTCGAATATTCGGCTTATTTTGCTATTCGAATACTCAAGTCGGTGATATTCGAATATTTTCCACTTTGTTAGATTTAGGCGAAAGTCTTTCATTAAATACCCGAATAGCGCTAGAATGAAGCGTTAGTTAACGTTCACAAAAAAGAATTTCCGTCACTGAGGATCTAGCTTTATCTGAAACCAATTACTGCAGCACTTACGATGCAATTCGAGGTTAAAAAAAATTAGTATGTAAATAAGCTAGGGTGACCATGAAGTATTATTTTTTGCGGACATTGTATTGAAGTTTATTGAGACTGTATGTGGCGTATGTGCACATTACTTTTAGGTTTTTACACGACTGCCCAAAATTGTATAATTTTGTGTTCAGGGTTCATGTATGTTTGTAGTTACCTATGTGAGTTTCTTTATTCCACCATAACTTCTAACTAGCTTAACGGAATTAGATGTTTGGGGTTTCGTTAGAATCCTGACATCATTCCGAGTGACAATGGCTATATATTTTTTTGAAGTCAATATGGCGACTGTACGACGCCACTTTTAAATGTGAATAAGAATTAATTTCTGTGACGGGTCTGGGTGCTACTATGTATAATAATTATCTATTTAAAAAGTATATAAGTAGTATATCAGTTGTCTAGCACCCATATTACAAGCTTTGCATAGTTGGGGTAATCAATCAATCATTCGAATAATTCGAATGACCATCAACATGTATTACTAATTAGTAATGTAGATATTTTTTATATTATTTTATAGCGCCACGGCGTTTTTTCTTGAGCCTCGTAGAGCCACTTCTCAAAAGTATTACTATTACTAAACTTATTATTATTATTATTAAACTTTTTAAAATTTGTATCGGTAAATTTTCGTTTTGCACTATTGCTTCATAAGTCTCAATAAAATAAAAACGCAAAAGCAACATTAACAACATTTTTTTAAACTTGTCTAAAAACAATAAAAAATATATGTATAAACTTGAACATAAAACAAGTAAGTCACCGAGCGGGATTCGAACTCTGAACACTCGTTTCTTGTGGTCCACGTACTAACCCGCTGAACCAAACAGACATTGGCCGGCCGCGGATGAAATTAGAGACCATATGCTGCGTCGAAAGAAAAACGCATGAAAACGCAAAAACGCGCATTTCCCCAAACGTAAAACCAATCTAGATCAATTGTTTACCCCCGAAAACCCCCATATACCAAATTTCAACGAAATCGTTAGAGCCGTTTCCGAGATCACAGAAATATATATATATATACAAGAATTGCTCGTTTAAAGATATAAGATAGTAAGGCCCTGGTTCTGACTCATACATTGTGGTGCTAATCTGTATCACTAACGAAACGTGTTGGTCGTGGTACGTGTTGCTATTTAGTGTCGGGGTTACAAAAAAAAACACTTTCAAACATAAATAACTCTTAAAACATAAATTTTCGTAAAAATATGAATATTTTTTATGACTTACTAATTACATGCCTACATTTTGAAAAAAAAAACAGAAATGCTATACATTGTTTGGTTTTTTTCTATGCGACTCTGCCTGATGTCCTTTGAATCCGCCCGATATTTTAGATGCAGCGACGGAAATGAATGACTCAAGGCTGAGACAGGCATTTTTTAATTTCGCGGGTCTCGCTGTGAAATCTCGCATAGGTACATGCTTCAATCACGCAAGCCTTGCTGCGCAATATACCCGTCCACCCGGATGAAGCCACAGATTACAAGAATAGTAGATAACATTAAATTAACTAAATATGACGCTGCGAGGCCGTTTTTTTTTTATAAAACCACAAGACAAGATTAGTGGATAAAACTGACTAATTATACAAACGCAAAAAAACCGTCGGGGGCTGCATTACCTGCCCCGAAATAAACTAGTATTGTGATTAATTTATGTTAATAGTTAGAGAGATAGCAATGGCAGCCCCAGACGGATTTTTCTTGAAGCGCCAGCAAAAAATCTATTTCAAACTCAATAGGGAATATGCATAAGTCACCGATTTTCATAAAATTGAGCTTGATCGCAGCGGACACTTGAAATAACATGATGGAACAGAAAGAAAAATAAAAAAAATAAATTATTTTAGTTTTATCACACGATGAAATCAGGGGAAAATAACGATATTTTTTTTCATTTTCGGATATAATGCACTTAACAGTCAGATAGAATATCCAATAAGAAATAATATTTTGTATGACACATATGTACTAAAACGCAAAATTTAAGGAGATAATTGAAGATTCTTAGCTAACTCCATATTAAACGCGCTGAAACACACCTGAAACGTCACATATTTATATAGAGCGTTTTCGGCGGGAGCTGATGCGTGCTAACTTCAAGTAACTATATTACGAGAAAAAAACGCAAGAGAAAAGTTTCAATATTACAGTTGATTTTCTCAAGCATTAAGGTCCAAACAAATTATCGGACGCGGCTTATGGACGCGGCTTACTGCCGCGGCTGATAAGTGTGAACACTCTAATAACATCCTGCGTGCCAGATAGCTATCGGACGTCCGATGACGTCATATTAGTCGATTGTTACGTCCGCGACCTACTACATCCGATAGTTTGCACACCTGCCGCGGCTGATCTGCAGCCGCGGCAGTAAGCCGCGTCCGATAATTTGTTTGGACCTTTATACTATTGATTTTGATTTAAAAAAAAATTGATGCATATTTCCTATTGGTGGATTTTGTTCGCTGGCTATCGAATCAGCGGCCAGCACTGCCACCGGCTAAAGCCTCGATTACATACGCCGATTTAGCGTCCTTACTGGGGACCCAATTTCAGATTGGAAACGAAGCCCCGAATTGGATCCTAGTTGGGGAATTTAAGGGTTGCCTCCCTAGCCAAGGCTATATAGGTAAGGCAAATGAAACTTTGATCATGCAGCCAAGTCTTCAGACATATTTTTTTCTTTAGTTTGCATTTATGCGGGTGTATTACTTACTACCGGCACGTAATTTGGCAAGACAAAGATGAGACAAAAGATGCGCAGCAGCTACAAACACTAAACTCGGTGCATCTTTTGTCTCATCTTTGTTTTGTCAAGTTATATGACCGATTTCGATAAAACTCTGTTTTTGGTACTATTTTTACAAGAAACTAACAACTCAATTTTCCAAATACTAAAAATCCAAGATGGCGGTCATCTTTTTTGTTTGTGGGCCGATTTCGATGAAACTCAGTTTTTGGTACTATTTTAGCAAGAAAATAACAACACAAATTTTCAAATACTAAAAATCCAAGATGGTGGCCAACTTTTTGTTTATGGGCCGATTTCAAAGAAACTCGGTTTTGTTTCTACTTTGACATAAAAATAACAACGAAATGTTAAAAATAATAATAAAATATCCAAGATGGCAGCCAACATTTTTGTTTGTAAGCCGATTTCAATGTAACTCTGTTTTTGGTACTATTTTGACAAGAAAATAACAACTCAATTTTTTAAATACTTAAAATCCAAGATTGCGGCCATCTTTTTTGTTTGTGGGCCGATTTCGATGAAACTCAGTTTTTGCTACTATTTTGACAAGAAAATAACAACTCAATTTTTCAAATACTAAAAATCCAAGATGGCGGCTAACTTTTTTGTTTATGGGCCGATTTCAAAGAAACTCGGTTTTGTTACTACTTTGACAAAAAATAACAAGGAAATGTTAAAAATATTAAAAAATCCAAGAGAGTGGCGTAGTTTTTTGTTCGTAGTCCGATTTCGATAAAACTCGGGTTTTGGTACTAACTACTACTATTTTTAGTATTTAAAAAAATGTGCTGTTATTTTCATGTTAAAATAGTACCAAAAACCGAGATTTATCAAATTCAGCCCACAAAAAAAATGTTGGCCACCATCTTGGATTTCTTAATATTTTCAATATTGCGTTTTTATTTTCTTGTCAAAATAGGACCAAAAACCGAGTTTTATCGAAATCGGCCCAAAAACAAATGTTGACCGCCATCTTGGATTTTTAGTATTTGAAAAATTGTGTTGTTATTTTCTTGTTAAATTAGTAATAAAAACCGAGTTTCATCAAAATCGGCCCACAAAAAAAATGTTGGCCGCCATCTTGGATTTCTTAATATTTTCAATAGTGCGTTGTTATTTTCTTGTCAAAATAGGACCAAAAACCGAGTTTTATCGAAATCGGCCCAAAAACAAAAAAGTTGACCGCCATCTTGGATTTTTACTATTTGAAAAATTGTGTTGTTATTTTCTTGTTAAAATAGTACCAAAAACTGAGTTTCATCGAAATCGGCCCACAAAAAAAATGTTGGCCGCCATCTTGGATTTCTTAATATTTTCAATATTGCGTTGTTATTTTTTTGTCAAAATAGGACCAAAAACCGAGTTTTATCGAAATCAGCCCAAAAACAAAAGTTGACCGCCATCTTGGATTTTTAGTATTTGAAAAATTGTGTTGTTATTTTCTTGTTAAAATAGTGCCAAAAACCGAGTTTCATCGAAATCGGCCCACAAACAAAAATGTTGACCGCCATCTTGGATTTTTAATATTTTCACCATTTCGTTGTTATTTTTTGTCAAAATAGTAACAAAACCGAGTTTCATCGAAATTGGCCCACAAACAATAAAGTTGACCGCCATCTTGGATTTCTTAATATTTTCAATATTGCGTTGTTATTTTCTTGTCGAAATAGGACCAAAAACCGAGTTTTATCGAAATCAGCCCAAAAACAAAAAAGTTGACCGCCATCTTGGATTTTTAGTCTTTGAAAAATTGTGTTGTTATTTTCTTGTTAAAATAGGACCAAAAACCATCTTTTTTATTACATAGTTCTAGTGGCCTTTTTCCGTCCGGCTTCATCATCAAACCATTTCCTATCAGAGTACTCATCAAAACCTATTTTACGTTTCCGTTAATAGTGAAAACTCATTGCTTAATCTATGTAGAATAATGTTATTGTCAAGTACTGGTGACAACCCTAATCAGTGAAATCATGTCCTAATTGGGGCATAGTGTGATCGCTACATCCAATTTGGGTTCCTAGATTGGATCCCCAGTAAGGAAGCTAAATCGGCGTATGTAATCGAGGCTTAACGAATAAGGAAGAAATACCGAATCAGGGAGCGGCGCGGCTACGGTAATATGCGGCGGAAGCACAGAGACTAAGGCTGGCCCCAGACCTACCGGTTCCATTTCTTTGCTTTGCTGTTCTACCATGGACCGCCGGCCAAGAGGCTCATTTTCAATCTATCGCATATTTTGACCTGACCACATTGGCAAGATAGCCATTAGTTTGGTGTTATCAAATATCGTCGTCTGGGGTGCGATGAGAAGTTTTAGTTATCGTTTTAAAAAAAAACTGCTGTTTTATACAACAATTAATAACGAAATTATCAAAATGTATGAAACAGTTCATTTTTTTTCGCGAGTTCAGATTTGGTCCCATAGTAAAAGTTGTTCAGTTTTATTATGGTCCCTATCTACCATATTCAGTTTTATAGGGCTTTACCAAACATCTTGTATAAATAAGCGATCGAGTTATTTTTAACGATCGGAGTCCATGTTCAGGGTGGCATATCGCCTAAAAGCTTCCTACTTCGCAATCCAGGCGATGATATTTGATAAAACCAAGCTAATGGCTATCTTGCCAATTTGGTCTAGTCCCAAAATGCGATAGATTGAAAATTACCCTGGTTGGCCGGCGGTCTTTCAAGCAAGGTAGCACAGCAAAGCAAAGAAACGGAACCGGTAGGTCTGGGGCCAGCCTAACACGCAATTTATTTAACCTAATTAATTAAGTACCTAAATGAAAGAAAGGCATAAGTAAATTCTATACGTGATATGTATTTGGAGTATTAGACATTTTAAATTTAATTCATTTGAACTTAGACTTTTTAAATTATGACTATCTGACCGTGTTTTACATTTTCGTTTTCGACATTTTAATCGTTAGACTTTCTAATTTCGTCTAATTCGTTAGCTTCCCGTTCTCGGTTGTAATGTACTTTTACTCGATTTACCGGAATGCACCACATTAATGCGTGCTGAAAAAATCAGGTGCTGAAAATAACTAGGACGAATTTTATTTTTTCCATGCTAGTCGATTCTGAAAAATGATCGATGACTCAGCGAATAGTCTGTTAGAATGCACCCAAAGTCATGACACGAGACTATCGGTGTTTTCGTTCTATGTATTCTGTGTTTGTAGAATGGAACAAGCGTTTGTGATGTTAATGTACTTTTGAGTACCAAATTAGTGTCGATATCGTTTAAGCGTAGGATTTTGTATAGAGAAACGCTTAGAAATATTTTTATGCAATATGATTTGACTTGATTTTGGATTACTTATGGTTTTAAATTAACAATAATGCAATGTTATGTGTGTAATACAGTCACAGGCATCCGATGGACGACTATTTGTTTAATTTAAGGTAAGATCATAGTTTTATTTGATCAAATAGAAACATTGTACATTTGAGTACGAATCAACAAATTCGTGACGCTTGATCACGTGACCTATGTCAATCCCATACATTGTCTTTCTATTCTACTAGCGTTAATTGTAGTAAGTGGCCATTTGAGTAGGCCCCCTGGTTCTAGAAACCTCTTGTTAGAACAAAACAAGGGTATTACGAGAAACAGTTCTCCTTCGTGGTCCAATCAATGGAATAAAATCCTATGACATGAAAACAGGGGAATTGACGGACATCTTCGAAATTATTTTAAATTAAAATCTTTTCTTTAGGAGTCACGCTTACCTTACAGTTTACGGTAAAGTTAATTATTAGGTTGAGCTTCTCCTTGCTTTGGAGGGCACAATAAGCTGTTGGTTCCGGCTACATTTGCACTAAATTTCCAAACTCTTATTTGGCCTGTGTGGTGTGGTGGGTTATAGCCCATCCTGTTCATCCATCCTCAAAAAAGGCCCTGCCACAGCATTGACCATCAGCCATTTTAATGTCCCCACTGCTGGGGCACAGGCCTTCCTTATGGGTGGATAAGAAGGTTGGGCCATAACATAATCCCACCACGCAGGCCCAATGCGGATTGGTGGGTGGTAACGACTGCAAATATAGCCGGGACCAACGGCTTAACGTGCCTTCCGAAGCACGGAGGAGTTCAAGATAATACATTTTTGGTCACCCATCCCATGACCAACGCTTGCGAAAGTTGCTTGACCTCCGCAATCGACAGCCACAATGCCGCTGACAATGCTACAGCATTAGGGACATTTAAATGCTGATGATGAGAACAGAGCTCTCTTAAGTGTTAGAATTCCATTCTACGTCACATTCACATGCCGTGCGAAGTTTACCTTCTAAAGTCAATATTATAAAACAGTCGTTCTATTTCCACGATATTTCATAACGGACCTCACATAATTCTTCGATTCTCGAGCGAAATATTAGGTGTAATTGAGGGAACATAACCAAACGGGTGAATTACGGTAAATTACCGTTTTTTCGGGAATAAGGCCAAAGTTCACGGCGGCGGCGCCACGGTTTTGGCTCGCCTACAGTGGACGTCAGCTGTGAGGCCATGAAAAAAGAGGTCAAATACGCTTGTGTTGATTTATAATTATGTCCTATGAATCACTTTGGTAATATAAGTACCATGTCTACGCATTTTCAACCTATAACGTGTATCAGGCGAATGTTCTAGTCATTACACCAAATAGGCTTTTAAACCTATTACAGTGTGTTAGTGTTACCTTACAGAAGCTCTATATTTACGCTTTCAAAGAGCGCTAAAGTGGCCGAATGTGATGCCACTTTTTTCAATAAATTTTATTTAGAAGTAGGTAAACATTTTTGTTTTTAATCTGATCTGGTTTGGTCGTGGTCTGATGAAGGTTGCGTATATCGAAGTACCATTATGAGAAATCTAATATTAACCTATCATAATAGCTTACTTATGGTGTGCTAAATATACAATACATCACCATCATGTTCGACCGACACCCACTGCTGGGCGTCATAGGCCTCCTCCAAGGATCTCCACAGTGATTGGTCCTGCGGTGCCCGCATCCAGAGGCTTCCGATAATAAATAACACAATATTATGCACAAGGTATTATGTATGATTGATTGAAGTAGATTTTAATGAAACAAACGGTTATATAACGACTGTTTGTTTTCTTAATAAATAAAAAAAATGTAAGAGTCTATCCGCTATTTTCATAACCGTACCGGAATTCGCGTTGGTACTGCCGGTCCTCACGCAATCGTCCAATAACGCGCTCCATCCCCATATATCTGGGTTATTGGGTGTTCCTCGCACCTTGCCCCCCTATCCTGCGCAGATATCAAGACGATTCCACTTGGGCTTACTCGAAACCAGAAGTCAATATAAGGGCGTTATGTCTATATTTTTAATGTAGGCGGTAGGTCTATCTACTATTTTGGAGACAGATTATTATAATCATACTTGGTTGAATGCTCTAAGACCTCTAAGTAATCAGGCAACGAACAAAGTTTTTTTATACCAATTTGCATTGATTTGATGATACGAACTATGATCACAAAAATATTTGTTTGGAAGAAATATTGTGATTATCAACGATATGTTAAAACAAGTTTAGATACGTTACCCGCGCTCCACAATGGCAAGACGAAAGTCAGGTAATTGCCCGACTTTCAATTAGTCAGGCACAGGCTCGTGACACGTAAACACACACCACTCTCGTCAGTCAGACACTAAAAAACCGTGACATCCTTATCAAAAATGCCTTCCTGCGTCTTTAAACGATGTGCAAATTATACAGCAACAGTCAGAGATCGGAAAAATGTTTCATTTCATACGTAAATACTGTATTTAATCGTAAAATGTATTTTCGTATTTTTATTACTCTAATCGGCCATATTTTTACAAAGAGCGAGCATTGCGACTGTCACTCCCGTGATCGCGCCAATGAGCATGCAGCGTATCAGACGAAACTTATGATGTCTGTTTATCTCTTTCTAACGACAAGTATTCCGTATGGTGGCGTTCATTTTTTGTCCCTCTCTCGACATAATATGTCTATGTGAATCTGCAGTACCTGTCGCTGTTTTAAATTGCATGATGTTGGCGCATGACGCATCTAAACTTGTTTTGACATATCGTTGGTGATTATAGTCTTCTCTTTGTGTGTAGCGGTGTTGCTACTTCGTCCCCGCCACCGTCTGTCACCCCGTGGGACGGTCGCGCACGAGATTGACGGACTATAGGTAGGTAACACTTAATTGGTGACAAATATAAATTTTGGTGTTAGAAATATTTGTTCCCATTATTTTACCTATTCACAAAGAGTCTAAACTAGTTGTTATTAATGATTGGACATCTATACATACGAGTATAAAACTCTAAATTGATTTAGTAACTGATTAATTAATTGTTGGGATAGGCGTAGAGCCCTAACGGCTGAAGGTAGAGACACTATTTTTGAAACCTTTCATGATGTAGATGATCACTAAGACAGGATTTTAGAAAATTCCTGTTATACAGGGTGCTACAGGTTGTTCAAGTTTGTATGAGAATTTCTATAGGGTTGAAGGTAGAAACACCATTTCTGGAGGGTTGATACCTTTCATGGTGTAGGTAAGCACTAAGAAAGGGTTTTGTAAAATTTCCGTTATGCAAGGTGCTACAGGGTGTTCCAGTTTGTATGGAGATTTGTATAGGGCTGAACGTAGAAACACCATTTTTGGAGGGTAGATACCATTAATGGTGTAGGTGAGCACTGAGAAAGGGTTTTGAAAAATTTCCGTTATACAGGTTGCTACAGGGAGTTCCAGTTTTTATGGGAATTTGTATAGGTCTAAAGGCAGAAACGCCATTTTTGGAGGGTAGATACCTCTCATGGTGTGGGTGAACACTAAGAAAGGGTTTTGGAAAATTCCCGTTGTATAGGGTGCTTCAGGGTTTTTCCAGTTTGTATAGGAATTTGCATAGGGCTGAAGGTAGAGACACCTTTTTTGGAGAGTAAGTACCTTTCATGGTGTAGGTGAGCACTAAGAAAGCATTTTAGAAAATTCACATTACACAGGGTGCTGGGTGCTACAGAGTGTTCCAGTTCGTACATGATTTTTTTATGGGAAAATCTAAATGTGTGAAATGAGGTCTACTGATAAATACCTAGGTATATTGGTCATCCGTGTCTATTCAAAATAAATACACAACTATCTTAATCACGCGAACGAAGTCGCGGGCAAAAGCTACTCTATTATAACAATTTATATCCGTTTGAGACATTGTCCGGAAAACCTATGTTATATTAAAGTCTTCATTTAAAAAGATGCAGGCACCAGACTTATTATAAGCTCTACAATTAAACAGAACGGAGCAACAAAGAATATTCAACTTCCACTTTTCCTTAGTCTTAGTTAAGCCTTGTAATTACGACACCTTTGAGCGTTTAACGAGACTGTCAAAAGCATTAAAATTCACTTGATTTGAAAGTCAGGGGCTCGTGCGCGTTAAGGTTTTAACGATAAAAAAAACTAAAACGTTGTTATTTCAGTTATTATCATGGTGGGATCGTTATACCCTAGAACTCGAATATAACAAAAAGAAAACAAAGGTTTTTCGGTATACTATATTGATAAAACTTTATTTAATTCAATTTTAAATTTAGGTGCAATTATTTTTTGTTGAAATTAGGTGTGATTCGAAAACCTTAACGTTTTTCTAAGGATAACTAATATTTCTTGAAACATTAAGTTAGCCATACACCAGAGGCATTCATATATCTTCTATGATGATAAAGATGCTTCAGTTATTTCGAATTATGATATGGTCATGACGGCCAACTTTCAGCAATAAAAATATTTCTGATTTTCTTTCCTGAACGTTAAAAAAAGTATCTTAAAATTTACCTACTCTTTTTTCGAAAGCAGAAATGACCACTTAATACATTGTAACTTAGCCGATACTTATTTTTTCACTGAACACAATGTGGAATTAGCTAGCTGAGTGTTTAAACATTTGTGCACAAAAGTTTTAAAACATTGGCGTTCATAGTTGTTAAATAAATTAAGACAATGTTAAAAAGGAAAACGCAAATTCTTTAAAACTTTCCATACAAAACGGCAATTTCACACTGAAACCCCTTATTAGGGGTTTCGTAACTATTGTAACGATTTGGATTTAGTTTCAAGGTTCGGAATTCGCATAATCGAGCCCTACTCTGCAAAGATCCGGAAGATACGATCAAGGATTACGCAACTTTTCTATTCTGCCAAAACCCGGACAGATGTAATCATCTTAGCATTCAACGATCCTTTCTGTTGGATTCTGCGGCAGACTGTATTGATTTCAGTATAGCTGTAAATTACTGCTGTAATAAACTGGTAGGGGAATGGTTTGCAATAAACAAATTGACTCCCATACAAAAAAAAAATCTTCAGCGGAAACGTCAAAAGTATTAGAAAATTTCGCAAAAATTCATTAGTGGCTCGGTAGCATAATTGGTAGTGCATTGGGCCGGAATCCTAAGGGTGCGGGTTCAAATCCCGTCTGAGTTGCTACGGGTGAGTCGATTTTTTCTAATATTTTTCATTATTTATTCATCTTAATATAAAAATAGCATTGTGAATGCAAAAATCTAAAAGTTTAAAATTATATGACTGTTTCACCTTAATTGATTGTCTAGCACCTGCAATGGGGGCTGCTTTCGAATGTCGAAGTAATTCTCTTCACATTGGTGAGATGGCGCTGATCTTCAGCGGAAACGTAAAAAGTATTAGAAAATTTCGCCAAATTCATTATAGTCCAGTCAGTACTGGCACTCATGTATGGCGAGGTCAAAATTTGTCATTAGATGAATTCACTTGGAACATATGTAGCTTAGGTAAAACTGAGCTGATTTAGCCCGGTAGCCATCAGCCACCCCTTGGCAGGTAGGGAGGGGTGGCATTTAAAGTTTCACGCCGCCGCACTTCAGAAAAAAAAACATATCTCCTTCAATATACCTACCACCTCGAGTGTGATATCATTTTATAATGAATTAGAGATGATGAATTCATGTTTAAAACTTTTAATGTACAGTGTCATAGAAAAAAGGTAAAATATTGACGATAGTTTCAAAAAAAAAATTGCTATGTTTTTATTCAACAGTCAGTATCTGTAAAAATAAAAATTTTTGGATTGAATTTTTTTTTTATCTAATAGTACATTTATTCAGCTTTTGAAAAATATATACTTTATGTATAGTTATCGTTCAATGTATATCTGAAAAAAAATCGAACATGGTATGCGACGCTGTTTCCAAGCGAAGCGTCTACAATTAATAAGTTAAGTACCTAGGTATAAGTTGTTTTTTTCAATTAAAATATGATAAATCTAAGATGTGTTTTTTATTTTTGGTACAATAATGACACCCTTTCATTTTCATATACATTTTGCAATTTCCGGGAATAGGGTATTTTCGACATTTTGGTACCATAGAAGAAGTTGTTTAGTTTGATGGTCCTTCTACCGTATTCGGAATTATGAGTTTTTTTTGTAACACCCTGTATATCAAAATAAGAGAATTAAAAAATAATTTTGTTAATGATTTTCTTTTGTGGTGTTAAATAAAACACTGCAAGCATTCGTTTGTTACGAAATACTTAAAATATTGATAATGCGTTATGGACAAAAAATAAAAAGAACGTTTATATATTTAAATAAAAATATTTAATTTTCTTTTACTTTTACCTTCAATATCTTCATTGCTTTTGATTTCCCAGGTATGCAAAAACTATCCTGATGGTGGGCAGAATATGGAGGTCCTGGCTTAGTCAAGGGTCTTTTAATACTTGTCGTATTAGTTGTCTCTAAAAGCTTTTGTTTTTTCCCTCTGCTACAATTTACGGTCACAATGTCATTGATATTTTCTTGTTTAAATGTAAAACGAAACGCTTAAATAATATAATAGTTATTAAACTTTTTAACCGCAATATAAACTCCCGTCGTTCCGGGTATCCTGGCGTATATTTTTCGGGATCGGGTTTAAAAAACATCCCGGTAATTCCCAGAAATGGGAACCCAGGAACGCAACCCTAATCACAGTCCAATTTTCATATAAACGAGGTAACTTTGAAGCTTTTGTTCTTCGTCAGGGATTGAACAAGGTCTGATCTGATGATGTTTATCCAAAGAGTGAATGGAGGAGGTCAAGATCGCTTAAGAAACCCAACGGATCAGAAGAGTCGTTTACACTAGAGACCGTCTGGAGCTTTTAGTGTTACATTTTCCATACTTCTTAATTTTCATTTGATATTTTTTTAAGTTCAACCCTGAGCTAAACCGCTCATCTAATCTGTTAGGTTTTTTTAGCATAATGAGCCTCCGTCATTCATTCTTTAATTTGCCATCATCAGCACACACCTCGTTCAATCCTGGGCAGAGAACCAAAGCTGTAGGTTTACCCCGTTTGTTCGAAAATTGGTCTGTGATTTAATTTTTCTGCTCACGAGTGTACAAAAAATACTCAATGGAAAATATTTTAATTTCTACGGTATATTTATATGCCTAGGTCCTTAAGGAACCTACCTATTAAAACTTTAAAAAAATTTGCATTTTAATTTGGTAAGACATTTTCCTCCCTGACCGTTTTCAGATCTAATTTTTTGACGTCACGACGCTTCGTCGTTTTATGACTTTCTTATACATAGATCAAGTCTGTCTATTTTTTTATATAGTTTTTATGACTCTCACAAAAAGATCTAAGTATGTATCAGACCGTAAGATAGTTGAGAGAGACTTTATGACCGTAAGAACATAAGCGGCAGTCGAACGCAAAGTTAAGTTTGTATTCCATACATGTTGTATGAAAAAACCAACTTAACTTGCAATCGCTGACATCTGGAAACACCGTCGCATACCATGTTAGATTTTTTTTCAGATGGAAATTGTATGATAACTATATATAAAGTTTATATCAGTTTAAAGCTGAATAAATGTTCTTTAAGGTGGTATTTTTTTCTTTGCATAAAATTAGCATTTTAAAAGATACCCGACTGTTGAACAAAAACAATTGTAAACCGATTTTTGACACTTTGGTCAACATATTTTTATTTTCAATGAAACTATACATTAAATGTCCCAAAAATAAATTCCTCATGCCTGCTATAAAAAGAACTAAATATGCATCAAAACATAAAATAGTTAAAAGAGACTATAAGATCGTAAGACCATAAGCGGCAGCCGAACGCAAAGTTAAGTTTGTACTCTATACATTTTGTATGAAAAAACCAACTTAACTTTCAATCGCGGATGTTTGGAAACAGCGTCGCATACCATGTTCGATTTTTTTTCAGATAGACATTCAAAGATAACTATATATAAAGTATATATTTTTAAAAAGCTGAATAAATGTACTTTAAGATAATATTTTTTTTCATTGCACAAAATGATTATTTTTAATAGATACTGACTGTTGAATAAAAAAATAGCAAACTTATTTTTAAACTATCGTCAATATTTTACCTTTTTTCTATGACATTGTACATTTAAAGTTTTGAAAATGAATTCCTCATCCTTGATTCATCATAAAATGATATCACACTCGAGGTGGTAGGTATATTGAAGGAGATATGACTTTTTTTCTGAAGTGCGGCGGTGTGAAACTTTAAATGCCACCCCCCCCTACCTGCCAAGGGGGGGCTGATGGCTACCGGGCTGAATCAGCTCAGTTTTACCTAAGGTACATATGTGCCAAGTGAATTCATCTAATGACAAATTTTGACCTTCTGCCACTAATTCCCCAACTATTAGTGGCTCGGTAGCATAATTGGTAGTGCATTGGGCCAGAATCCTAAGGGTGCGGGTTCGAATCCCGTCTGAGTTGCTACGGGTGATTCGATTTTTTCTAATATTTTTCATTATTTATTAATCTTAAAAAAAACTTACTTATTTTTCGAACTTCTTCGCCTTTCGTATTTTTTTCTCCAAAAATGATTATTTAAATAAATGAAAAGATAAATATTGTTATAAGAATATTTTGGTGATATAATATTTTTATTTCACTTATTATTTGATCAGTTTGTCTTGTCCATACTTTTTCATTGTTAACAGTTACCTACATTATATGTGGTAAAAATGATAATTGTTGAATGCTTTTTGGTTACATTGACTGAGGGTTGTAAAAGCTCTGAGCAGACGCTGAACCACGCTATCCTTCGCTTTCAGTACAGTTTATGAGTCTGATCCGTGTCCGATCCATTACGTAACGGCGGACGTGCCTGCGAGCCGATGTGACGCATTATCTGTCTGTAGTTGTTGATGTTTCCAGGGTATACCTACCACATCTATGTACGCATCAATGTTATTATCAACTCGGTAACATTTTGTAGCAAACTAACTTTTGGCTAATGCGTTTGTGAGAAACTAACTTTTTTACTTATTATTGTCTAATTGTGGTTCGTTGGTTCCTATAACACAAGTTAGCTAGGTACCTATTATTAATATAACCTTATTTTGGCATCGGTTTTACGGTAAAAAAAACCTGAAAAGTACGAGTCGGACTCACCCACCGAGGGTTCCGTACATACATACATCATCATCATCATCATCATCATATCAGCCACACGACACCCACTGCTGGGTATAGGCCTCCCCTAAGGATCTCCACGACGATCGGTCCTGCGCTGCCTGCATCCACTGGCTTTCCGCGACCTCCACCAGATCGTCGGTCCACCTTGTCGGGGGCCTACCCACGGAGCGTCGTCCGGTGCGCGGTCGCCATTCCATACATAGTTTAGGAATCGAGCTTTTCCCGAAATCATGTTTCCAGAACCTCTTATTTTTTATGATTTAATTACAAAAGTATAGTATTCAGATTTTTCTCTGTACATGTAGTATAAGTCTACTACTAATAACAACAAATACTTGACAAATTTCATAGTTCTAGGTCAACGAAAAGTACCCTTTGATTCCCTAGAGTGTCGAAATATGCGTTTTTTGCGGCATAAACGGCCGTATCTTTTTTTACGTTAACTAAGAAGTTAAGTTTAGTGATTTTTCCACCACAGATTTAAGAGACTGTAGACCCGAGTATATGATTTTAATTTCAACTCGATACCTCCACGCGTTACCGAGATAAAGGGTCTTGACAGACAGACGGACAACAAAGTGATCCTATATGGATTCCGTTTTTTTTTCATTTTGAAGCACGGAACCCTAAAAAACACTGCTCTGTTTGCGCCAGAGTATAGTATATTCTATGGCCGGGGATAAAACAATATTTAAGCGAATTAATGACATGAAAATGTTTTTCATAATACAAGTGTGTGTAGCGAGTAACGACAGCAAAGTCTCCAATAAAACGTACCTTTTTGTGAATTTACCTAAACAAAGAGTTTACGAGAGGACAATTATTATAAGTGAAGATTCGAGCTGAAGTAGGCTTCGAAGGAATATTAAAACTCAAGTTTAACGAACTCCACACACGTCTCCTTGTTACTTTTAGTGCTTTCGTATGACTTCGTTATTTATTTATTGTACAATTTCTTACAAGGATTTTTCAGTGGAAAATAAATAATGTCAGTTCGTACAGGCAATTTAAATGGAGTTACTGGTGGGACATTTGATTTAAGGTCCTAGTATAAAAAAATATAATGGGTATCAAATAAACAGAAATATACTTTATTTCAATGGACATCTAAGCTACATTTTGATTGAAAAAAAAAATTGGTTACCATGTTACTGAAATCTATCTTTCTACAAACAGTTTTTCCAACAACAATAAGTATTACCTAAACAGATGTGTGAAACATAATGCGATAATATTTTGCGTGAGAAGCGGTGCTTTATTCTGGAATAAATAGCGTTATTTCAGCAGTTTACAAACAGCGGTTACGCTTCAAGGTTGAATCAAACTTCGGTAATCGGTATCGTTATTCGTTACCGATAGTAGAGAAGTTTGAAAGTTAACAAATAAGATATTACACTTAAATAAAAAAATATTATACATAGATCCCAAGAAGTAGTTTAATTAATCTCTTGTCTGTATCAGAAATGTTCAGGCATGGCGTGGCTTTACAATAAATGAGCAAACTTGCGCAAAATCATAGTGTTAAATAATCAATGATAAAGAATAAATAAAGACCTACTCTAAAGCTAGGGTTTCCTAGGATAGCGGTGCCGTCATATTACGGCCGTAATATAGCGGCGTTGAATGTTGTCTATGTAAACAATACGGCGACACCGTAACGTCAGAAACAGCGCCCTATTGTTTACATAGACAACGTTCTACGCCGCTAAATTACGGCCGTAATATGACGGCACCGTCATCCTAGGAAACCCTAGCTGAGTACTTAAGTTTGGCATTGTTTTGTAATTAATCACGCGTTATACAACTATTTCAGTAATTAGTTAGAATAAAATAAAAAAGAGGCATTTGTTTGTATCACTAGAATGACAGGCGCAAGACTCAGCTGAAAATGAGTGTCTGGTTTCTTGGAACTATCAATACTGAGCTGAGTTCCTTTTCAGACTACCGCCGCTGCACGCTCCGGTACGGTACTATTTCTTGTAGTCAATGTCTTGGTAGAGTCAATGTTTTTGTTGTTGTTGTTGTATGTTGTAGCGGAAAGGTTCTGGATTTGCGACCGCGCACCGGACGACGACGCTCCGTCGGGGAGGCCTATACTCAGCATTGGGTGTCGTGCGGCTGATATGATGATGATGATGATGTAGTGGTTTCTGAATAAATAATTATACATAGATAGCTAATTATTACCTACATGTACTAATATACAAGGTGCCTCTGTAACAACTCTCCAAATTTTAAGGATGTGATCAGTCCATGAAACTGTACAACTTTCTCTAAGAAACACATGGTCAAATATGTAAAAAAATGACTTTTCATACAAATCGAAGAGATCACGTGATCAGTTTAGTATAGCATGACCAAAATTTTTGGCGAATTTTGACACACGTTTCATCGAGAAAGTTTCAGTTTCATGGACTGAACATATCCTTAAAATTTGGAGAGTGGTTACAAATGCACCTTGTATGTAACATTGTCAATTTTAGGGCCTACTCCTGACTGCAATTTTTCGTTGTTCTTGTCAAATTCACAGTCATTATTCATGAAAGCAATGACACCAAAAACACGAACTATATTTATAGTCGAGGCGTTTGCTCGTGTCACAAAAAGGTCAAATACATGCGTACTCCTTGTTTTGGCCGAAACCTCTTTGGGACCCCGGTCACGTCGCCGCCACGCGGACGTCAGCAAAATGCCCTTAATGCTTCCGCAAAAAATATAATATTGACTTTCTGTTTACTCCTGTTGTGTTCTGTTTTCATAATAATATACTGTTTTTATGTAGGTATACGATTTTGACCAAAGAAGTTGATTTCTTTTCTGTGTCCATGATCGTGCGCGAAGCGTCTCTGCTTCAGCTTAGGCAAAAATGCTTTTGTATGTCCGTTTGTTCTTCTCTAGCTGGTCGCATTTCTCAACCGATTCTCGTGGAATTTTGTGAGCAGGTTTGATAATAATATTGAGTTTTTATTGAGCCAGTTTTTTGAAATTTTCCGATAAAAAAATATCACTTATTTAAAAATATTATGTACAAAATTAGGAGAGCCACCTAGCCTTGAATAATAAACAACACTTAGAATTACTTTTGAAAACCATGTGCATAGCGACATTTATTAGATTAACTAGCGGCCGCCCGCGACTTCGTCTGCGTGGATAGATTTTTTGCTATATCTCAGGAATCGTACATTTTTTCGAGATGAAAGGTCCCCTGACAATGTGTATGCAAAATTTCATGATGATCGGTTGAGTAGCTAAGACGTGAAGGCGTAACAAACAAACAAACGAACTTTCGTATTTATAATATTATTAGTAAGGATTTTGTTCAACATACAATTTAAGCTACTTTTTAACGCACAAACGAGAGGTCTAGCTCTAGTTAAAATGAAAAAAAGGTTGTACTTTCATAATATAACAAATTAAATTACAGTGCCTGTAATAGAAAACACACTTGTCATATAAAACAATAACGCATAAGCTTCGTGTCAACTTAATCTCGTCCATGAATGATTGTTTTGTCCAACACGGCCATAAATCGTAGCTGCTACGCCGTAGTCCGTAGCCCGTAGCCTCAGGTTGCCCTTATACCACGCTGCTACGGTTTATAATTAAACAGATGTTACAACTTAGTTATCTGTGGGAAATATTAAAAAAAATGTTACTGCGGTAATTTTTCACTTGAAAGTATTATGAAATATTTTAAGCTTTAAGATTTTTTTATTTTGAGGAAAACATGTAAAGAGATAGATGTGGTCTCGTAAAAACAACGTAATGTAGTTTCTAAACTTCCTTAATGTTAAGTCGTTTAGTTTGTACTTAAAGTCAGCTAAACCATTAATATGCAATTTGCTACGGAATACATTGTGCCGAATACAATAAGGTATTCAGCATAATGTATTTCGCTGATTCAGCATAGAAATAAAATAATTTAGATAGACTTTCCACTTCGCTGAACAAAAAATTATAAGTAAGAACCAATACAATTAAACATGATACTGTTTCATTTTATTTCCCCAATTCTAGACTCTACTACACTGGCCTGCAAAACTAAGTACTACAGATGTCTATTTTCATACAAACGAGGTAACTTTGAAGCTTTGGATCTCCGCCCGGGATTAAGCGGGATGTGATCTGATGATGGCCATCCAGGGAGTGAATGGAGAAGATTCAGATTTCCATACACACCCAATTGATCTGATCAGCATTCTAAGAGCTGTATGTAGGATTAGAGTTATCAGTTACAGCATTTCCATACATTTTAATGCTATTTTTGTGGTTTTTTTAAACATATCCAAACAGCTCTTAGAATGCTGATCAGATCAATTGGGTGTGTATGGGGATCTGAATCTTCTCCATTCACTCCTTGGATGGCTATCATCAGATCACACCACGTTTAATCCTGGGCGGAGAACCAATGCTTCAAAGTTACCTCGTTTGTATGAAAATAGACCTCTGTAGTACTTAGTTTTGCAGGCCAGTGTATTTTGATCAATAAGAAGCTTCATACAGTGAGGCTCAAATCTAGATCTCCAGATAACTTTATCTTTCCGATTTCCATAAAAAAGTCGTTTCATATATTTTTCTCAGGGTGTATCACACGAGTTTATTGATACAAAAGCCGTCAACCTAAAAAAAGTCGGTCAGACAGTAAATAAACAAATATGACTGGTTGTTAGTTCTTTGGTGTATGAAGCACAGATGAAAATATTCCAACAGAGACAACCGGGTCTAGTAACTAGCATAGAATCTAAGTTGATTTTATTTTACCATTGAAAATGGTTATCAGATGCAAATCGCCTGAGGGTTATCAGATACAAATCGCCTGAGACGTATTTTTGGCCATATCTTCGAGGATTTTAAGAGAATCGAAATGAAAATAGTAACAAAAGTTGAGGAATTTATCGAGACACGTATGAACGTTTGAATTTTGAAAATCTACTGGTAACTTTTTTTGTAATTTTGCGAAATTCCAAAAATTCCGGGTTTTTTGGGGGATGTTTGTTTACTAAATTGTAAATATTTCGGAAAAAAAACCGACTTAAGAAAAAATGAAAAAAAAGGTCCTAGGGTATTAGTTCAGCTATCAAATGGCGAAATAATATTGAAAATCGGTTTATAATTGTGACCTGTAGGTGGTCCCTTTAGATTTGGAATTGTAGAAAAACGGCTGTTTCCGTACATAAAAAGTGATGTAGCTTCTATGATTATTGACCGATCGTCATGGTAATAGTGTTAAAAGATGCAGAAGCAGACGAGAAGTGCATTCGTTGGAATTTTGAAAATTGGTTAATATAATTTCGGCTGCGTCGAGGCAGTCAGCGGGCACTTTTGTGACACGAGGCGGAGCCGAGTGTCACACACAATCGTAAAAGTAAATCGGTACTAGGTACCTAGGTAACTTTAAAAATATAATAGGACTCTGCATTTGATTTGATTTTGGTTTTTCGTAAATTTTTGTATTCATTTTCAATGCTCCGATTCTTGCGGGGACTGTGAAATCTGTGAATTTTTTGATTGGTGATATTTTAGCGATTCAAGCGATATGCGCCTACGCCCATTCTGAAATAGAAACACGCGCCAATAAGACGCAGGAAAAAAGATTTTTTTTGTGACCAGCAACATGCTAACCCTCTAACCTTTGTCCTGTATACAGTTATGAGCATACAGTTAAATAAACTTCAAGGAAATAGATTACTTACTTACAACAGACATGACAAATTTTTATTTTATTTTATGTTACATAAATTACCTCTCAAAAAAAGAATCATTGGTAAAATAATTATTTCGCTAGCGTGAAAACTGCCCGAGATATCACAGTTTAAAATGCACACAAATTGGACTCACCCAAAAACGCTCCATACTAACGGCTACCCTAGTTATGACGTCACGCCTAGGTGTTTGTATGCAACGCGTAGGAAATTTGTTCGGCAGCTATATTAAATATTGTGTTTATCAAAATGTTTTCTTAGACAAATTTGCTATAAATTTTACGGATTAATTAATGGTATTATTTATTTTAATACATTTTATACTTTTTGAATGGACTTGTCCATCCAACTTTGAAGGGTTATAAAACAAATAATACGCAATATATAAAACCAAGAGGTATACAAGCTACTCTAAAAGTTCAATATGTTTACGATTTTTATTAATATTTTGTTATTTTATTCATTAGTCGTCATCCCTATTTGAGTAACTTTTTAACGCGAGGTCTACAGCTCATGGAGCCACTAGTATTACTGTAATTGACTTGGTGCCAGACGCACTATGCCGATGTTACGCGACCGAAGTTCGGCCTAGTTACGCCTGCAATGCTTTGTGAATGGACACATCACAGGAACACATCTGCCGAAAATTACGTTGCGTTTTTTCATATTTGAAAGCGTTGCCGCGGATCTTCGGTCGCGTAACTTCGGCATTGTGTGTCTAGAAATTTAGACATATTAAAAAAATACTATTTAGATTTTTTTTTCAACTAGATGCCTCTGTTCGATTATTGAGTGTTATATTGCGAAGGCCGGCAGGCGGGGCTTGGCTCCGTGCCGTGAGTCGGGCGACTCCTCGACGACTCCCCGACGCCGCCTGTGCAACGCTACCATTACTTATTAATATAATAAGCCTAGCTTAACAAATAATGTAACCTTTTTAATTATAGGAAACGACCTTATAAATCTTTGTTATCTGTTTTTAGAGATTACAAGATTATTCTAGTTTTGTTTCGTTCTATCTCGAGTGAGATCTCTGATGGAGCGAGCTCACCCAAAAGGAAAGTAAATAAAATCTTACACCATGCGGTTAAGATACATCATCTAACCACTTAGAACAAACGGAACACCAAAAAGCCGAATCCTCATATAAAGTGAGGCAACTAAAATTAAGCCATATCCTTTTTAAGGTCCCTAATCGTAACTAAAATCCAATAAAATAGTAACTTAACTCCAAAAGGTAAAGAAATTGTTTCATACTTATAAGTACGGGTAACGTATGCAGGATACAAATTTGGAAACTCAGCCAATATGGCTTAGTTTTAATTGCCTCACTTTTGACAGTGCGCTTAGTAGGGTACTATAGTTTTGTGTTATTATTCTAATCACACTTCAATCAATGAGACAAAATACAAAAAAAAACCTAGATTCTACTTGCAAACAAATTGTAACAATAATCAAAAACTGACCACAGAAGGTTTATTTCCAATACTACACCATGCTCCACTCAAATCGAATAAATCAAAAGAAACCCTGTATCTAAAGACATCCGTTCGTATTTTTCTTTTAATAAAAACAACATATTCGTGAAACGTCGGGAAAATCAAAAATCAAACCAAATACAAACTAATTACCAAAGTACTTTCAATAAAACCGCGCTAGTATCCGTTAAAAGTCTTTTATTTCATGTCTAGTGAGCGCGTAAGCTTGAGAAGTGAATATATTCTTGAATGTTATCCGGAACTGTAATCCTATTTGCGAACGAAATTCGACCGTCGGACTTCAAAGGCCGCAGTGAATAGCAAATCCACCGATGGAATATTGAATTCTATAAAACTATCGAAAACTTTGTACATTGAACTTGCTACAAAAAGTGTTTCCTTTTGAATCACATGTTCCTAACAAATGTTTCCTTTTAACGCGGGAATTGGAGTAAAGATTTGGGTCTTAAAAATAACTGTAATACGATCTACCTAGCTACTTTTAAAACACTTTTCCTATTAAGATGATTAATATAATTGAAAAATATTAGAATAAATCGACTCACCCGTAGCAGCTCAGACGGGACTCGAACCCGCACCCTTAGGATTCCGGCCCAATGCCTTAACTAACTATTGTTGGAAATGCTAAATAGTGATACGCATAAAAAAAAGAAAACTGTTCTTATTTTAGTACATAATTATTTATATCCGTTACGTTGAGTTATATAAATCGTGCCGTATTTTTCAGAACTGTTATAACTCCAAGGCCTATTAAGGTTTTCCCAAACTTATTTATAGTTGCCAACAACCTTGGGAGTGTGTGTATCGTCAAATATTGAGTATAGGACATATGGGCATTCCCACGATCCAATTATGCTCTGAAAAATATAATATTCTCTGGATCATGATCTCTGACATTTAGGTTATGTCTATTTACTAAGCAAGACTTCCTAATATTAAGGTATAAGGAACGTACGAAATGAATATTTTCAGGAATTTTCAGAGCCTTCGAAAAAACAATTTATAAGAACTAATAAAGAATACTTATCTACTGGGAGAACAACCAAATATCTCGGAAGTGCAAAAGGTATTAAAATTATACTTAAATAGTACATTACTGCAGCGGCAGGACGAACGTGAAAATGTGGGCCGAGGCGAAGCCGAGGCACACATACGTGAGTCCATCAATGCCCAGTAGCTGCCAAGGCTTGTATAGTACTTTTCTCAAATAATACGCGGAAATTCAAACCAAGTAGTAACTTTTCTAACATTTAATTTTTATTTAAAATTACAGTAATTAAAAGCAAAGATTAAATCTTGGATTGAAAGTAAAATCGCACTGTCTTGAGTTTCTACGTCTTTTACATAAATACTCTAGTGTCGTTGCATATTCATGCACCAAAAATGCCAAAAATCAAACCTGCAACAAAAATAAAGAACGTGTAAAGTTGTGATGTTAGCTGTTTGACTAAAACAAAGCGGTAAATTACTCGTAGTACCTAGGTACTTATCAATACGAAAACTTACTTTAGGATCCAAATACACACTGCCTGATGCTAGACAAGAAAATTTGATGCAGACTTCCTACATTTATACCCTTGTGATTGTCTTTTGTGCATTGCAGTTAGGTTTACATCTGGTTTACTTATTGTTTGCGCTTTTAAATTGAAGAGGCTCGTTGCGTGGAATAAAAAAAGTTGAGATACGTGCAAGTATATAATGATTTGCGAAAAATTACAGAACGTTAGGAAATATGAAATTGTGCGCTAGACGATCAGAATAGAACCAAAAAAAATCGGAAATGGATATAATCCAATCGACGGCAGCAAAGTGTTGCCGTAGTAAAAAATATAATTAAATCTAAAGCTTCCTATGCGCGTACGAAGCCTAAACATGCCCCCGGCCTTGGAAGCACCAGCTTTCAATGGATACGCGATCTTGAACTGGAACTAGTCATCATGGTCAAGTAGGGGACAAATCTTGGTGTAGGCGCGTCTTACGATGCCAGATGCGGTCCGGATGTCAGCCACTCTGGCCACTCCATCGGTCCCGGAAATGATCTTCTCGATTCTTCCAAGGTGCCACTTCAAGGGTGGAAGGTTATCATCCTTGATGACGACGAGCATGTCAGGTTTTAATGGTGTAGCGTCCTTCCTCCTCTTGGTCCGTGATTGGAGCTCAGAAACATACTCCTTCGCCCATCGAGCCCAGAAGTGCTGGCGAATCTGCTCCACTCGTTGGTAGCGCGTGAGTCGGTGTGCAGGTGCCTCGGTGATGTCATCGCTGGCAGGCGCAGTGAGCGGACGGCCAACCAGGAAGTGAGCTGGACTTAAGGGTGAGTAGTCTTGAGGATCTGCGGACATGGGACTGAGTGGACGGGAATTGAGGACAGCTTCAATCTGCGTTAACACCGTGCTCAATTCCTCGTAGGTTAAATGTGCGTTCCCTACGACACGTCTTAGATGATATTTACAGGATTTTACACCTGCCTCCCACAAACCACCAAAGTGAGGCGCGTATGGCGGAATAAATGAAAATTTGATGTCCTGATTTAATGCGTATTCTAAAATTTCAGGTGAACAGTTATCAATGAACCTTTTGAAATCGTTCATAAGACCCACAAAATTACGGCCGTTATCAGAAAAGATTTCTGTAGGTTTACCACGCCTTGAAATGAAGCGCTTCAGTGCTAGTAAATAAGCGTCCGTGGATAATTCGCTGACGAGTTCTAGGTGTATGGCGCGCGTAGCGAAACAAATAAAAATGCATATGTAGCATTTTGACGTTTTAGCGCCCCTGCCCTTTCGATTTAACATGAGAATTGGACCCCCATAGTCCACGCCTGCGCGCATGAAAGGGTAGCCTGGATCTAGACGTTCCTTTGGTAAGTTACCCATTAAAGGAGAGGGGATTCTGCCTCTCAAACGCTTACATACAACGCAAGAATGCACCACCTTTCTAGCGAGGTTCCTACCGCCGATAGTCCACCATGTCTCTCGGAGATTATATAAAAGCGCCTGTGGGGCTGCGTGCAATAAGCGTTTGTGTTCATGTTGGAAGATTAATAAAGCAATTCGATGTTTTGAAGAAATGAGGATTGGGTGCTTCTTGTTTAAAGAAAAGTCAGGTGAATTACATATGCGACCACCAACACGAATTACTTTATTATCATCCAAAAATAAATTTAATTTAGATAAATTGTGTGTGTCTGGTAAAGTGCCATTTTTAACAAGTAACTTATACTCGCTTGGAAACGATTCCATTTGAGCCAGCCGAGCTAGTGTTGTGTCAGCTTCTCTCAATTCATCCACAGCGACCACGCCTGTGCGTTCAGTACCCGTGTGTGCGCGTGTGTGACGAATAAAGCGGTGTACATAAGCGACGGCGTGCCTGATGCGATTGAATTGAGAGAATCTGTTAAACGGGAACAAAATCGATGCGTGTGTTTGCTCGACCGCAAAAGAATGCGTCACACTAGATTTCAACTCAGGCAAATCAACTTGTTCATCATGACATTGTAAGGGCACGTCACCACAATTAAAGTTCAAATTTCGAAGAAACGACGGGCCCTCCCACCATAACTTAGAAGATGAGAGCTCCTCCAGCCGAACGCCGCGCGAGACCAAATCAGCTGGGTTTTCCTTGCCGCTCACGTGACGCCATGGAAGTTCCCCCGTCAACTCATGTATTTCAGCTGTTCTGTTCTGGACAAATGTTTTTTGTAAATTAGGTGACATGTGTAACCAGCCTAAAACGATAGTTGAATCGGTCCAGAACATAACACTGTCAAACTTACGTTGAAGTGCCTTGTGTACCTTGTCGTATAATCTTGCCCCAATTAACGACCCACATAATTCCAGTCTCGGAATACTGACAGGTTTCAAAGGAGCAACCTTACTTTTTGAACACAATAATCTCACCGACACTGTTTTGCTATTGCTAACTGCGCGAACGTAAATACAAGCGCCGTAAGCGGTCTGCGATGCATCGGTAAAAATATGTAGCTCTATACGTGTAGCGTGTGTACCTATAACATGACGCGGGATGCGCACGGTGTTAAGCGATGACAAACCATTTACGAACTGCTCCCATAGGCGCAACACGTCCCGCGGCACCTCATCGTCCCAATTTAATTGCAATAACCACAGCCTTTGCAATAAAACCTTAGCGATAATTATAGTAGGACTTAGTAATCCTAAAGGATCGAATATTTGTGAAACGTATGAAAGGATTGTGCGTTTAGTTACCTTAGCATTAGCGTCACATTTAAATTGCGTGTTAAAATAAAATTCATCGGACGAATTATACCAACCTAGGCCTAAGGTTTTGCACTGATTGTTTTCACCTAACGACAACTCCTTGGATGCACTAAACGGAACTGACGATTGGTCACATTCAAAATTGAAAGTCCACTTTCGCAAGGGAAAACAAGCAGACTGCAATACCTCTGAAACCTTATTACATAATTCTAATAATTCGTGTTTATTATCTAGCGAAACTAACATATCGTCAACATAAAATTCGTTGGCGATAATTTTTTGTACGTCAGGATCAGTACAGTCGAGCGCAAGCTGTTTTAAACACCTAACACTAAGAAACGGGGCCGAAGCGGTTCCATAGGTTAAAGTACCTAAACGGTAAATACCTAAGGGCCCAGAAGGATCGTCACGCCAAACTATCAACTGCAGATCGCGCTGAGATTCGTGTACGAGGCACTGTCTGTACATTTTCTCGATATCTGCACAGGCAGTGTACCTATATTGCCTAAAGCGAAGCAAAATATCTACCAGATCGCTCTGCAGCGGCGGCCCTACCTGTTGAATGTCATTCAATGACATACCACTACTTGTTTCTGCGCTTGCGTCGAAAACAACACGTAGTTTGGTTGTAGTGCTGTGCTCGCGGAACACACCGTGATGCGGAAGAAAATAGTGCGGGGTTCCATGCGCGTTTACCTTAGTCATGTGACCTAAGTCAATGTATTCATGAATGAAGTCACAGTACAGTTTTTTATAGCTAGGGTTACGTGCTAATCGCTTCTCAAGGGCTGTAAAACGACGCTCTGCTTGAGAGAACGATTCACCTAACTTGGTTGGCGACTCTTTGAGCGGCAAGCAAACGCAGAACCTTCCGTCGTCATTGCGTGTGGTGGTACGAACGAAATGTTCCTCGCAAGCACGCTCCTCGTCTGTGTGCGTGTGACCAACCCTGGGTAGTTCTTCCAACTCCCAAAACTGTCGTAGTTGTGCGTCTATTGCGTGTGAGAAATTACAAAATGATTGACTAAAATTGCGTGTATCAAAATTAATAGGACCGGAAATGATCCAGCCTAACTTAGTATTTTGTAAAAAGGGCCCGCTAGGCAACCTTATTTTGCCTTCACATAGAAGGTCCCAAAATATATCCGCCCCTATGAGCAAATCAATATCTTGGGATTCGAAATAATTTGGGTCGGCAAGTTGAATGTTATCAGGAATGACAAACTGCGCGCGTTGTTTATAATAATCAGCTGCCGGTACTGTAGATGTGATATAAGGTAACACAAAGCATCTTATTTGCGTTGAGTATGTGCCTATGCGTGACCTTATATCAACATCGCAGATTTGTGTTGATTGTGTAACGGAGTTACCTACCCCTCGAATTTCGTAAATGGACTGTAAACAATTTGCGTTTAATAAATTACATAAAGATTGCGAAATAAAACAATGCTCGCTGCCACAATCCAAAAGCGTGCGTGCGAGGTGATAATTATGTTTATCATCTGCTATTTCGATGAGTGCCGTGGACAGTAGCACTGGGCGCATTCGAACAATAGATTGATTTGCGTTATCAATGTGTGCGTTGTTTACCTGTGACGAAGGAATGCGCATGGGAAGGGAGCGAGCGGGTGGCTGCGCGGGCGCCGCGGAAGACTCTCGGGTCTCACCGGCCGAACCACCGCAGACTGAGTGGAGCGCCACTGCTGCTTGCACATCGCTGGGCCCGTCGCTATGAATTAGTGTGTTGTGTTTTTTGTTGCACTTCCTACATGGCCCGTACTTGCATGCGTCAAACGAATGCCCCGGTCGTAAACAGTTTGCACACAGTTTATTTGCGGATACAAATTGCAGTTTAGTGTCTAAACTAGATTCTAAAAAACGTTGACATGAATATAGTGCGTGATCGGCCTTGCACATAATGCATGATAGCTTAGCGTGAGTGATACGACCCTGCGGCTTATTGGTGGAAACATTGCAGTGCACTTTGTTTTGTGACGTATTGTGCGTCTGCGCAGCGTGCTTTTTAAAGTCTTGGTTTGACACATTAACTTTATTATGCGAAACCTGCAATGTTTCCAACATGTCAGCACGGTTCCTGAGAAACATTAGGAGATCGTCAACTTTAACACTAGATTTATCATCACTGTGACGTGTAGTGCATTTAAATTGCTCCCACTCGCGTTCGGTAGTATCGTCTAGCTTAGATGTGACAATGAAAATAACTAAAGTATCCCAGTGCTCAGTCGGCTCGCCTAAGATTTTTAATGCGCGTAAATTCTTAAGCACTGTGTCTATAAGCCGTCTAAGCAGGTGTGGTGATTCTTTAGTTATTTTTTGAATCGTAAAAAGAGCCTTGACGTGATTGTGAACCAATAAACTGCTGTTGTTATAGCGGTTCAGAAGCAGTTCCCATGCAACAGAATAGTTAATAGCGGAGAACTCTAAAGAATCAATGACTAACTCAGCGCTCCCCTTTAATGATGATTTGAGGTAGTGAAATTTCTGGATGTCACTGATTTCTCTAGAGTTATGCACTAGGGACAGAAACGTGTCTCTAAATTCGAGCCAGTTTTCATACCCACCGTGAAACGTTGGAATAGAAATTGTGGGAAGTTTAATCGATTGCAATTTGCTACCACTACACACATTATTTGAACTTTCAGCGACTTCTGACGTTTTTAAAATGTGTTCGGCTTTAGATAATGCGCTGTAATAACCATCCTCAAACAAATCTCGTTGGGTTAACTGCGTGTCTAAGTCACTGTCGCGAACAAGTTTTTCGATTTTTGTTTGAAGATCGTTAAATTCAGTGTACAAACTAGATGCACCCTTAATACGCAGCCTTAAATCAATGCGTTTTTGGTCTGACAACTGTTCATCTGAAATACCGTTGATGTAATTTGTCAATCTGGTCAACCTACCCTTAATAATGCCACGACTTTTAATGCACTCAGTAAGTAAAGAATTTGCGTTTTCACTATGAGCGATTGGCCTTAAGGGTGATTTTTCGCGTGTAATGGCTTTAGTAGCCTCATCTGTATCACTCATTTTGGTGGTTTGTGAAAGGACTTACGGTTTTATCCGGACTTGTGACGACAGCCGATGCTAGCAGCGGCACAAAGCTGTCTCGGAAGCAACGCACAAGCACTGTAACGTAAATTAAGCACGATATCACACAACTGAGATGAAAAGGACGGGGTTAGGGAAGATGGCTGGCCGTACCGAAATGCGTTTTCGTTGATGTAGGTCCAAGCTGCAGGTCCTCCGATGCCTTAACCCTGGCTTTGCGTCAGTTCTAGAGCCTCTGGATGCGATTGCGATGCGATTTTCAGGCCAAAATCCCTCTGCGATCGGGCGGGCCACGTTGAGTCCAAAGGTCGCTGAGCCGTATTTTGCGATATATCCGGCTCGAAGGACCACGACGTATGTTTGCGCTTTTAAATTGAAGAGGCTCGTTGCGTGGAATAAAAAAAGTTGAGATACGTGCAAGTATATAATGATTTGCGAAAAATTACAGAACGTTAGGAAATATGAAATTGTGCGCTAGACGATCAGAATAGAACCAAAAAAAATCGGAAATGGATATAATCCAATCGACGGCAGCAAAGTGTTGCCGTAGTAAAAAATATAATTAAATCTAAAGCTTCCTATGCGCGTACGAAGCCTAAACACTTATTTTTTTGATTTTGGAGTCAACATGTTTTCTATTACAGTTCTTGCCGCTTCTTGAATTTCAGGTGGCGTCGAAATATCACTTTCGTCACTTGAACTCATTTATATAATAGATTAATTACTTAATTCAAATTGAATATAAAATATTTGACAAAACAACAAACAATTTCAATAAAATATTCTTCCCGCGCCAAGATCCATAGATAATACAACGTTATTTTTATGCCACCCGCCTGTCCGAATCGTATGTTACACGTAAGTTTTGTAACCAGGAATACGGATTAATGGGCGGGCGTTACTGCGCTTGACGGATTTTAAGTAAAGCTTTTTTCCAATAATGGGGAGGAAAAGCGCAATTTTATCCCGATAGGTGGCGTCTTGTCGTTGGTACCGAGCCGCCTCAAAGAAACTGTCAAAACATATGGGAATCTCTTGGAGTATTGCACTTTTTAATTTTATACTGAGAAAATGCCGCATTGTTATGCATGTAACTTGTAAAATATTGGAGTTCATCGATTTCCCAGTAACAAAAAAATAGTGGGCAAAAAAATATCAAAAAAAATATGCTTTTTCCTCGATTTTCTCCTTTGCTGAGCCTGAGAAACATTATAAATCAAAAGGAATGTTTCATGAATTTGATGAAGCTTCGCCAAAATAAAACAACATTTGAATTATAACAGCTTTGTTCTTTAATATTTCAACCTCAGCAGTTTCAAACTTATTTATAACTTGGATGAATTTGATAGGTATATCAAATATGGAATAAGCCCAATATTGGGGCCAAACAGAGAATTAATAGAATTTTATATGCCAGAGTCATTCAAGAAACTTAGAATAATAAAACAAATATGATAAAACGGTTCGTGTAATTTTGAATGGTACAGAAATTCCAGTACAGAAACCTGAAATTACTATTGCACAGAAGGCATCATCAGGCAACTATAAACACGGAAATTCACACTCAGTTGCTTTGTTAAAATTTAAATCATATGCTTCTAATCTGAAATAAAAAGATTACTTGTAAATCTTACACGAAATTTAAAGAAATGTAATGCTTGTTAGCAATTTTTTGTAAGTTGCTATAAACTTTCTTGCCTGTGGTTTTGGCTTTTCTTTTCCGTAATTCTTATTTTATATGAGCTAAAGTTAGCATAAAATACATTGTTTGTCCGCAAAACCGAAAAAAATACAATCTAAGAAAGTAAAATCACGTTATACACAGTCAAGACAATATAAGCTCAAACTGACAATTGTTCCAAAGACTGAGCGCCATCTGTAATTCACTTTGCCTTCGCCTCCCCATTGTATTTTTGGCTGTATGAACATTTGCCTTTGCCTTATACGTTCAGATAAATAATGTTTGGTAATAGTATGATCAAATCATGTATTGTTTAACATTTAATTTTGATTCAGTTCTTATAAAAATAATGTAAATATCTTAAACATATCTAAGCAAGTTTTAAAAGAGTTACCATTTATTATATTTGATAATTTCACGATAGTTAGTTGTAACGCCTATCATTGGCTGAACGTATTTTCAAGAATTTAAGCAAGTAAGACTACAGTAATGAATATAACAATTATTGTAATTCATTGGGATTTAGTTTCAAAAAGATTAAAACGTAATTGTCTTATAAAATATTATCTCTGATATTACTTTTTCGTACAAATAGTATGGTCGAATATGATTGGTTGAAAAAAATGGTGTGAGGGGTAAACCTTTTGTGTTGAATTTAGTGGGTATTTAAGGAATGGAAAATGGAGCATACGTTTCACTTTTAAGTTTGGAGCACTACGGGATTTAAGTTAAGTAAATTCTTCATTGTGTTGTTTTATTTTGAATTAATTGTTTGTGTGTGAGTTGATTGTTTTTCAAAGTTTCAAATTGTTTTTCGCTGTTATTTTTCATTCCCAATTTTATGATTATTCTGATTATTTGTAGTAATAATAAGTAAAGTACATTATAGACAGATTTCTTTGCATTTGCTTGGTAACTAGTATCATAGTTTATTAAAGAGATTAACTGATAACTTTTAAGTTTATATTGTTGTAGTTTGTAAACGATTTAATTGTAAATATCTGATTTGATAAAGCTGACGAGTTTCTTCCGCCTGTTCTTCTCTCAGCTCAAAAAAGACGTCCGAACAGGTGGTAGGTTAAAAGAAATTGGACGATTCAATTTAATAAACATTACTTTGCTTAAATTGATTTATTTTGTTTTAATTCTCTCCATGTTTCTGACCATTTCTGACACGCTCATGACACTCTGTTACCGTGATTCGGAACTTTCCATTTACAAATTTCGTTCCATTTCTGAATTACACGTGTATAATGAGTTTCAGTACTAACCTGTACGGTCAGACGCAGGCAATTTTAGTATGAAAATCCATTATTACACGTTAGTAATGGATTTTCATACAAAAGTTGCCGGCGCGGTTTAGCTCTGTCCGGAAAGTCCGATTTAGCACGAAGAAGGTTGTCAAAATAATATTCGAATTTCCAAGCATGTTTGAGAAAAATAATTAGATTATAATTTATAGATTTTAACGCAGCAGGGAACGACGTGTTATGCTTTTTTTGAAGATGGGAGGAGCATTTTCTGTTATTTGTTAGTATCTATGTCTAGAAAAATAAAATGAAAAGTCGTTACCCTTTCTTTGCTTGCCCGTAGTCGGGTAAATAAAGAGCAAATTTTGATGCTTTCAGTGTAAGTTTTGCCTCATTTTATTGAAACCTCTACAATATTAGTTTGTACAAGTAGGTCGAGTGCTGAAATATTAACTCCTTGGCCGGTTCCGTATAGCACAAAGTCTAAAGTCTGTGTGTTGCCATAACCTCTATTGCCGCCCTGCTAATATTTCAGGAGCAGTTATGCTAGATTTATAGAGCAACCTTCACGAGAGGTTTGGGTGCACGGAAGAGGGAAAGCCAAGTCGAGCACGAATATTGTTTAAATAATACGTTTTTTTGGGAAGTATAGCAAAAGCTAAAGAAAGACGTTTTTTGGGTCAAATATACATTGGAAAAGACTTTTGGCGTTAAATATTTGTGCAAAGGTAACCAACAAATACCATAAAACAATGAAAATAATACGAGGGTGGTTTGATAAGTCCATGACTTTGAAAAGAAGAAATACTTTTTTTTCATAATTTATTTTTGTGTCTTAAAAAGAAACTCCTTAAGGCATCTTTACACTACATTTTTTTCAAATTCGGCAAAAGATTATTACTTTTGGAAACAAAAAGCTCAAGCGAGTTCTAACTTTTCTTAATGACCCTGTCGACCCTCTCGGCGGCACTCATGACATCAAAACTCATCGAATGAAGATGCGAATCCTTGCTTTTCTCTAGATTCAACCCCAGTGAGATATTTTCTCCTACCAAACATGAATAAACTAGCTTTTGCCCGCGACTTCGTCCGCGTGGATATTCGAGAAAATCCTATGGGAACTTTAAACCAGGATAAATAGTATTCAATGTTTTAATTTCATCAAAATCTGATCAACCGTTTTAACGTTATTAGGCGGGTCCCCACCAAGCGCGCTGACCCGCTTTTTCCTCTCATGAAATTTCATTCCCTATTTTGACACCTACAGAATTTCATACAAACTTTCATCCGCTATTTTAACTCTTTCCACCATTATTTCGTAATAAAAGGTAGCCTGTGTCATTTCTCAAGCTTTACTCTATCTCTGTGGCAAATTTCATTAAAATCGGTTTAGTATTTTAGGCGTGATAGCTTAACAGACAGACAAAATTACTTTCGCATTTATAATATTATTATGGATTAAGTATAGATTTTGTATTTTAGATTTTGAATTTTGTTCTGTCAATTTAACTCATGGAAGTCGATTGCATAACATAATCTCGTAGTGTAAAAGTATGTAAGTAGGTACCTTATAAATACGATAGTGGCATAACTTCTTTAGTCTCTCTATACTGTGGTACAATCAAACTTTCATCCCCTATTTCAACCCATCCAACATTTATTTCGCAATAAAAGGTAGCCTATGTCCATTCTCGAGCTCTACTCTACCTCTGTACCAAATTTCATACAAATCGGTTCAGTAGTTTCGGCGTGAAGGCGTAAGAGACAGACAGACAGAGTTACTTTCGCATTTATAATATTAGTATGGATTTTGTATTATTGATTTTGAATTTCGTTCTGTCAATTTTACTCATGGTAGTCGATTAAACAACATAATCTCGTAGTGTAAAAGTATGTAAATGGGTACCAAATAAATGCGATAGTGGCATAACTTCTGAAGTCTCTCTATTCTGTGGTACAATCAAACTTTCATCCCCTATTTCAACCCCTCCAACCCTTATTTCACAATAAAAGGTAGCCTATGTCCTATCTCGAGCTCTACTCTACCTCTGTACCAAATTTCATCCAAATCGGTTCAATAGTTTCGGCGTGAAGGCGTAACAGACAGACGGACAGACAGACAGACAGAGTTACTTTCGCATTTATAATATTAGTATGGATGTCTTGACAAATGTCTTGGCGGGCAAAGATTTTCATCAAGCCAAAAGGTGATATCTGAAACGGGCCCTCATTTCAGTTACCAGTTTTCAGGCGATGAAAGAAAAAAATAATGGGTTAAAGAGGTAGGAACTTCGTTGGACTGAATACGCAGAGCTACAATAAGATTATGTACAGAAATAAAACAAAATATTCTGAAAAAAAGTATTTCTTCATTAAAAAGTCATGGACTTATCAATCCACCCTCGTACACTCTCTGTACTATACTGACCAACTAGTGATTAAAAAATTCGGATTTTGCTATGTCAAAATGAAAATAATTAGTTAAGAGCGTCGACGCCAGCCAAAAAAATAAAAAATAGAGCACTTGTAATCTGTATTCTACAAAAACCTTGTCAAAATTATAAATTAAAACCGGGTAAACAAGTATATAATTTGTATCAGACATCAAAAACGGATCAGTCAAATTCTATAGTTCGAAGCTTGGCCTATGTTTTACTCACTACCTACTCATTCTAAAGTTGAGTAGGCAATATCTGTAGGTCGTTAGGCACAGGACGCGTCCTGGACCCTTTCGTACACATTCAAGAGACCTTGAATGTTATGGCCCTTCCAAGGGACGCCCGTTTGATTCAAGCACCGATACTGGCGGAACGGTCACCTACAGAATAGTAGGAAATAAATATCCAACTGCCACTTCAGTTGCTGAAAGAATCCATTAATGTAGAAATTATGATCGTTTACATACTCTTACTAAAATAGTTTCATTAAGATGTATGGCCCATTCACTTTTTCCTGGCTTGTGCCATAAAATTGTGTGATGCTCCGGGGCGGGACCACCTTAAGCTAGGTAAATTTTATAAGCCAGAAAAAAATGTACATAAAATGTATATAATTGTATACTCAATTAAAAAAATTGTATATCTATAGTTTCGTTGTAAACATTATATCAATGTGGGTCCGCCGGAGAGCATACTCCCCAGCGGGACCACCACGATAATTCCGTAACTGGAGGCTTTTCAAATTCGTTTATGACACCAAAAAAACGTATATTAAATGTATACCAATCTACTATAGTCAATTTATTATTTAGTTAAGTCTATACCAATTTACGAACACTTTTAAATTTCCTTTCGGAACATTAGAGAGCCATCTTACTAAAATGTTACGGCAAAGTCTTGACCATCAGCCATTTTTAATGTCCCCACTGCTGGGGCACAGGCCTTCCTTATGGGTGGATAAGGAGGGTGGGCCATAACCCACAACGAGGGTCCAATGCGGATTGGTAGGTGTTAACGACTGCAAATGCAGCCGGGACCAACGGATTAACGTGCCTCCCAAAGCACGGAGGAGGAGCTCGAGATAATATTTTTTTGGTCACCCATTCCATGACCGACCCTAGCGAAAGTTGCTTCTCCTTCGCAATCGCTAGGCCAGGCACTTAACCACTGCGCCACCGAGGTCCTCGGGTCGAAGTCTTATTTTTTGGATATTATTATGAACGTCACCAGTCTCATTATCTTATTTATTTTGTAACATACGCTTACTTACTCCTATCCTTTGCTATAACCTTTTTGTAGACGCTTCTCTAATGTTCCGGAAGAAAATTTAAAAGTGCTCGTAAATAACAAATTGACTATAGTAGATTTGTATACATTTAATATACATTTTTTTGGTGTCATAAACGAATTTGAAAAGCCTCCAGTAACGGAATTATCGTGGTGGTCCCGCTGGGGAGTATGCTCTCCAGCGGACCCACATTGATATAATGTTTACCTAGATATAAATTTTTTTTAATTGAGTATACAATTATATACATTTTAAATAAATTTTTTTCTGGCTAATTACCTATCTTATTATTACCTAGCTTAAGGTGGTCCCGCCACGGAGCATCACACATAAAATTACTCATAGTGTATTCGTTTTTAGGGTTCCGTACCCAAAGGGTAAAAACAGGACCCTATTACTAAGACTCCGCTGTCCGTTTGTCTGTCTGTCATGAATGGTGTGCCAGGCTGTATCTTATGAACGGTGATAGCTAGACAGCTGAAATTTTCACAGATGATGTATTTCTATTGCCGCTATGACAAAAAATACTAAAAACAGAATAAAATAAATATTTGAGGGGGCTCCCATAATTATAACAAAGGTGTTTTTTTTTGTCGTTTTTTGGTACGGAACCCTTCGTGCGTGAGTTCGACTCGCACTTGGCCGGTTTTTTTCTGTTATTCCCCTCTTTTTACTTCTCACCAGTCTACTGCTCCACCATTTTGTACTTTGATTCTTTTGCTTATTTACTTTTAACTTACCTATCGTTATAATCGACTTAACACTTAGATGAAATGAAAAAGGGAAGATACGGCACTAGCGTCTCGAAAATACGCCCCCTAAATTAGGTCCAGGCACACAATTTCGCTGTAGTCACAATCCGACTAGCTCACGAGTGACACGCGCACTAAAATTTTCCCTAAACTATATTTGACTGTTAAATACTCACGAAAAATGCCTTCATGTGCTTTTAAAAGGTGCACAAATAGTTCAAAAACAAAGAACAAACTTCACGGGATCACTTTTCATTCGTAAGTACCATAAAACATATTTTTTCTTATAAGAAATTGTTTGTTGTGAATTCGGTTCGCCATTTTCAACAAGAAAAGGAAAACAGACTCGTCTTGCTAAAGTGTGAGGGAGACAAAGTATCTGGATACGACCACATACGACCGACGACGGCATCGTTGGCATGCGGCAAGTCAGCAAATAATTTTATTTATTTTTTTCAATTTATAATTTTGTTAGAAAATAAAATTGGTGAAATTTCATTACTAAATCTACAAAGCATATGGAGCGTCAACAAAATCATTTTTAAGTATTTATAATTTTGTTTTCATACTATGTATTATAATATTGTTTTCATATATTTATATTCACAATATGGTTTCAAATTAAAATGGTGGTAATTACTTAATTAAATGAACTTATTAACTTGTAGGCAATATCAAAATGTAAAAGATAAAACTTGTTACGTCAGTATATTCAATTAAAGGGTGCAGTAGTTGAAGTATCTGAAAGAAACGAAGCATACTCTGAGTTTGTTTCCCTATTTTTCTAAATTACTCTGGATCTAAGTGAATGGCAAGATTTTGGACATGTCTCCTTTTGACACTTATGGTGCAGAGAAATTCCTACAGTTGATAGGCAATGTCCGATGAGTTCCGTTATTAATAATTTAATTGCTTATATCTTTTGTAGATTTCCAAAGGATGAACATTTGAAACATAAATGGCTACTAGTAGTAAGAAAGCAAAGACAAGAGTTAGATTGGATACCAACAAATAATTCTCGTATATGTTCGATACATTTTAAATCAGAAGATATGTACACAACCAACAAAGGTTATAGAAAAATATTAAAAAATGCGGTTCCGTTCTTTCGGGTACGTCCGTATGTGATATAAATAAGTAATTAATTTAATGGTATTAGAGTAATTTAAATAATAGCTAATAATATTATGACAGTTAATAATTATGTAATATTAATTTTCAGGCCGCTATGGAAGCAACGAATTATTCAATTTCAAGATCGAATTCTCCTAATTCACAAAATAATGTATATATATCTGACTTGGAATCGATTTTTGAGACGCCGAGAAAAGCTTTCTTGAAAAGAAAGCTAAGTGCTGTAACACTCAAAAAACGAAAACTAATGAAAGAAAACAAAAATTTAAAAAGTAAAATTAAAAGATTATTCGAAAAATGTAAAAGTCTTAAAGAAACAATTATTAGACTAAAAAGGAAAATAAATGTCACAGAAGATCAATTTACAGAGCTTTCTTTTAAGGCAGAAGCTGTAGATTTGTTCCAAAGAATGAGTCGCTTTAAAAAAATGAAAAAGAACTCAAGAACTAAATTTACGCCTAGTTTAAGAAAATTTGCCCTTACATTAAATTTTTATTCCCCTACGGGGTACAAGTATGTTCGAAAAGTATTTGAAAATGGTCTCCCTCATCCCAGAACATTAGGTAAAGGGTATGATTTTTTATCAATTATCAAATAAATGCATTTTCAGTAACCTAATAAATAAGATTTGTTTCTAAAATAGTAGTTCTGTCACCTAAATTGTAAATTGTAAAACTAATGGCTATCTTGCCAATGTGGTCAGGTCAAAATATGCGATAGATTGAAAATGAGCCTCTTGGCCGGCGGTCCATGGTAGAACAGCAAAGCAAAGAAATGAAACCGGTAGGTCTGGGGCCAGCCTTACGCCAAGAAGATGAACCTACGTAAGCACTTTTGGTAATTTTCTGTTTTTTTTTTTACAATCATCTGTAAGGTTTTAACGCAATTTAATATTTGTTGCAATTAGAGAAACTCTTTAGCTTGTTATGTGTTTTTTTTGTGTGGCTGCAACTTTACTTTTTCTATATTTTCCTATTACGGACCCTTATAATACTTGTATTTTTGTGTTTTACATATTTGTTTTATAATTTAGATTTGTCTATCTGTATTAATGTGTATGGGGAAGTAAGAACAATGACATCTTCACTTCCAAATATCTCGTGAACGTGACACTTTAATTTCAATAAAAAATTAAGTATTACTTTGAATGTTTTATTCTATTATATTCTCATAATTTATATGCTGACGCTACCTTGAACTGCGTCGGACGGATCTTTTCGGGTCGAGCGAGATCGGCCGTACGACTCGATGTCATCAGACTTGCCGTCTCGCTTGCACTTAAGTTGAAACTCATCTGTCTCGCTCACTTGACGTGACATTATTTATAGATGGGTGTGTGTGTGATCTTACATGTATGTAGTAGAGTAGGATTGTTTTTCAGTTAAGGCAAAAAGGCGTGTACCGTATCTTCCCTTTTTCATTTCATCTAAGACTTAACATTATCAAAGAAAGCAAACCAAATCTTTTCCTGCAAATTAATCAGGCATCTAGAACAACACTAACGATTGTTATTAAGTAATTTCCATTCCGCACAGACGTATCTTACGCAATAAATCTCGAGAAGCAACGAGCAGAAATGCAGATATTGTCGTTACGGAATGTTGATTTGGATTCCCACTCCGTGTCGACTCACTTTAACAACTGTAATTTGTTGCGATGCCAGGTTCCTTGCATAATTTCCTTCTAGTGAAGTACAGGAATGACATTTCAAAAGGAATGGTTTAATGGAAACTAGCACCTGATGTTAAGTTACAATAAGGCTGAAAGTGTAAGCGCACTACACCCGGAATCCTTACCACTGAGGAACTGGCCATCTTACCTCTGACTGCCGGAACACAAAAATGTTTTTATTATTGTTATGGCTTCTGATTTGTCTTAGGTAAAGGCTAGAGAGCTTAGCTTAGCTTAGCTAGCCAGGCGGATTCGAAATAAGCCCTACCACCCCTGCTGTGTTCATTTACATATTTATTGATGTATTGATGTGAGGGCCGCAACTTTGTTTATGAGTGATCGATTTTATGAGTCAAGCAGTAATGTCTGAGAATGCTTCATCATCCTTATCCTTACGTTTGTTTGTTAGTTAGGGCTTCACGTCTTAACTACTGAACCGATCGTCATGAAATTTTACATACTCCTTGCCCGGGTACAAAGAAAAACATAGGGTATTCTTCATCCCGAAAAACTATTGTTCCCGAGGGATAGCAAAAAAATTTTCACGCAGCCGAAGGCGCGGGCGGCCGCTAGTTTGAAATAAATAGCCCCCCTAGCCAAAGTAACATTTGCAAATTTTCGCTATCGCTTCGCTTCAAAACATGTATGGATTTCACGTTTTAAAATTTGATTGTTAACTAAACCTTATGTCAATCGCATACATGTTTCGAAAGCGAAGCGATAACGAACATTAGCAAATGTTACTTTGGCTAGGCCCGGTATATAACCGGTAATGTGAGAGACAATAAGCGTCCTTTACGTTAGATAATTTAACATACAAATCGTCTGTTGGTCGGGCTCCCTGTATTTAAGCGTTACATAGAAAACCTTAAGCTTAATTAATTTCAGTTAATATACGACAAAAAGCACGAAGCGGAAAGAACAGGTAAACTCGGGAAGAAAATATGACGGCTCGCAAATTGTAGCCACACCAGACCAGAGAGGTAAGAGCGCTCCTCAGCCTTGTTATGATAACGAGGCTGATGTCACTAGGAGGTAGCGTCAGCAAATTATATGCAAAAAATAATGATAAATATACGAAATAGAGCATAGCGTTATGTTATATTTTAACATAAAACATGAAGGTACTCAGACATCCTTAATGTTAAATTCATCTTATTTTCAAATAAGTTGTAGGATTTTAACAGAAATACTACGAGACTGACAGCTCTCTAAAAATTAAGGAAGACATCGGTCAAAGGTTTTAGCGACTTGGGACAATCACCGTATTTACCAAAAATGCGTGAGGTTGCAAAACAATGCGCTTTTGGATTGTCGGCGAAGTTGCAAAGTTATATACTTAGTACCTAAGTAGTAACGTACTGAAATTATTTGGTATTTTAATAAAATCGCAAAAACCTATGTAAATGATTTATTAGCCATTATCATAGTTTCCTATTATCTATTACTGCTTTTCCACATGGCGCTCAAAACATTTGTAGATATAAGTACCCAACGTTTTTAATACATTTTATATCGTGTGAGTTCGTATCGACCTCTGAAGTTGTGGAGAACTAGAGAACCACACTCCGTTTTGTGTAACAGTAGCATCAAATAATATTACGCCGGTCGTAGTGACTTTTTCCCACTAACACTTTTAGGGGTAGCTAATTAAAAACGACTACCTCCGTTTCTAATTATGTAATTACCTATGTAGTATGTTTTTATTTTATTAAGCCATCTGTTTCCTAAAGAAAGCCATTTGTTTTAGGCAAAATAACGAACAAGCAGCGCTGAGTGGCCAGCGACAGACTGAAGTTGAAAGGGGCAGTGGTGCAGTTGAAAATATAAGATTTCTATCCGTAGTCCATGGGAAATCCTTTGTAGTGTAGTGTGGTGGTAAATTTTAATAATATACCTTCTTATTACAAGTGGCTTTAGAAAAAGAAAATAATATTCAAAAATTGTTGTTACATTTTCTAAACAATATCTTGTAATTGTGACTTTGTAACTATCACCAAATGCGGTGTCCCATAAACACGGTGTATTAATTAAATAAGCAAAGGGACTTAGATCTATATCTGGAAGCGGTCGTTATTAATATTTACGGGGCGCGGCTGTTTGCCCACGGTGCGCTCCATGCCCTCCTTGAGTGCTAAATTTTCCTCGGGCTAAGCATTACGATCTAAGTTATAAGCTGAAAATTAAGTGGATTGGTTTTTTCTTTGTTTTCAATAATAAAGTATCGTTATGGAAGTAGGGTACGGGATTGGAAAGAAATGACAAACTTACAACGCCCAATTGCGCTAATTCTGAACGATAAAACCAAAACCGTTACAACCCGGTCGAGTTAACTCGGGACCTGAAGCGCGATAGACCCCTCTCGTTTTCTCCTTTCCTCACGCCACCGTTGTCAATTTTTTGATAGTTTTCGATAGATTATCGATAAATTATCGCTAACGAATGTACTTACGCTATTGGCATGACGACAGTGGCGTGAGGCAAGGAGAAAACGAGAGGGGTTTATCGCGCTTCAGGTCCCGAGTTAACTCGACCGGCCTTTCTATTGTCTAATTTAAAAATCTATCGCAATCGCTTTCAGAATGTAACACATTGAAGCTTCTTTTTGGCACAAATAAAATCGTACCAAAGAAATGCAGCAATGTGTCACATCCATCTGTCAAACGAAAGCGATTGCGATAGATTTTTTTAATTAGACAATTAGCCCCAGTTATACGTTGTCATTTTGTTTAATTTACCTAAAATCTTTGGTTTTTATTAGAATTCTCATTTAATATCCAAGATTGGCATCCTAAGCTCCCTAGTCCCTAGGCATAGCTTTCAATATACCGAAGATATTGCTTACAAACAAAATCTAAGTCTAGGTAATTGAAAATAATTGCTATTCTTCGCCTCTCGCCGCTTCTAACTTAGCAACACAAAAGATATTCCAGCTTTCTCTAGGTAATTCGCAAAAAGGGATGTCGTTCGAGTTTAACTGGAATAATGTGGGTTAATTATGATTTAAGGTAATTTTTGTTACTGAAATGAAAAGCGAACACTGGCGACAGTGAGTTTTCATCATCGTTTCAGATGGCTATCGGGAATGGGAATTTCGTCCATCGCTCTTCTTCAAATCAGTGGTTTGGCGTAAAATACTAACTTATTACTTTGGACCGAGCGACGCCACTTCATTTCAGCTTGGGCAAATATACTTTAGTATGCCAGGCTGTCCGTCTATTCTCCCCTACAGGTCGTATTTCTCAACCGATTCTCTTGAAATATTGTGAGCAGGTTCTAAAATTATATCAAATTTTTGCATCGCTTCAGTTTTTCGGTCTTTTTCAAAATGACGGGGATGTGGGGAAAAACATATTTCAGTAATTTCGAAAAATATTCGAAAATATTACAAACGAGCGAGGTCTAGAACTTTTAGTTAGTTAGTTAATTTACTTAGTTAAATTGTACAAACAATAATCTTATTAACGTCTAAATTTCTAAATTAGATTGTCACAATAGTTGTAAAAACATAATATTCAAAGTAGACAATATGACGAATCTGTTCTTCTTTACTATGTATAAAAATTGCATTTGGTAAGATCTTCTGATTTTTTTTTACATCAATCATACGATTTGATTATGTATTTTTTTTATTAACACGTTTTTATTAGGGTGCTTTCTCGTTTGTTATCTGTTTGTGGGTTTGTTTGTTTCTTCACAAAGTTTGCGAACGATTTTATACTAGCTTCCCGATAAGCTAGAGACTTGAAACTTTGAACATAGGTCAGAACTGGAATACAATGCAATATTATGGTGTTATTGAGCTGATCTGATGATGGAGCCGGAAGAAGGCCACAGAAACTCGATGATGAAACCATACAACCCTATCGTGTTTTGGACTCGTTACAATCGTCTTGACGAGTACTCTAATGGGAGACGAGGTCCAGGGTCTGATGATGAAGCTGAAAGGTCATGCCATAGGAACTCAATATTGAAACCGTGCAACCCCATCAAATTTGGTCTCGTTTGAATCGTCTTGACGAGTTCTTTGTTGAGAAATAGTTTTCAGGGTCTGATGATGGAGCCGGAAGAAGGATACTGGAACACTTTAATAAAACCACGTTACCCCATCGAGATTGGGCCCGTTTGAATCATCTTGACGAGTACTTTGTTGGGAAATAGTGTCTGAGGATCTGATGATGGAGCCGGAGGAAGGCTATAGGAACTCTATAATAAAACCATGCAACCCCATCGAGTTTGGGCTCGTTTGAATCGTCTTGACGAGTTCTTTGTTGGGAAATAGTTTCCAGGGTCTGATGATGGAGCCGGAAGAAGAACACAGGAACTCTTTAATAAAACCACGCTAACCCATCGAGATTGGGCTTGTTTGAATCATCTTGACGAGTACTTTGTTGGGAAATAGCGTCCGAGGGTCTAATGATTGAACCAGAGGAAGGCCATAAGAACTCTATAATAAAACCATGCAACTCCATCGAGTTTGGGCTCGTTTGAATCGTCTTGACGAGTTCTTTCTTGGGAAATAGTTTCCAGGGTCTGATGATGGAGCCGGAAGAAGGACACAGGAACTCTTTAATAAAACCATGCTACCCCATCGAGATTAGGCTCGTTTGAATCGTCTTGACGAGTACTTTGTTGGGAAATAGTGTCTGAGGATCTGATGATGGAGCCGGAGGAAGGCCATAGGAACTCTATAATAAAACCATGCAACTCCATCGAGTTTGGGCTCGTTCGAATCGTTTTGGCGAGTGCTCCGGTAGGAGATGGTTTTTTTTAGTGTTAACTCGTTAACTAAAAAGCAGAAAATAATAATTTACTGAAAAAAATATATTTAAAAACACGTTTTTGTTAGCATGCGCTAAAATTTATCATCCATATTGTCTTTAGCATGCGCTAAAGACAATATGGATGATAAATTTTACAAAATGCGCCCCACGTTTTTAGGTTTAAAATTTCTGTAGGTAGGGTTGGTTATAAATATAATAATAATTTTTGGTTCGCATGCGCATAAGGTATATCGTTGACATCAGCATAGAGCCTTTCGACGCATAGTGCCAGAAACGCAAATTACCGTACACGCTAACGACCATGTTTTTAACAGCAAACTACCAGATATGCAAATGACCAGATTTTTTTCCGCAAACGACCAGTATCTAATTTATACGCATAGTGCCAGTTACGCAAAGTACCACCTGGGACTTGAGGTGTATTTCAATAAATCATTCGCTTTACTCTCGGGAATTTCTGATGCCTAGGGAAGACTTGAAGCGTCAAACGCTGTAAATTGGAACCCGTATCGAATGAAACTTTTATAGATATTTATCTATTTGATAGTTGTCGTAATATTTTAACTGATATATGAATAAATGAATGAATGAAAAATATCTTAATTAGAGATATACAGAGTCGTTAATTTTTTAAATGTTTATTATGCTTACTTTAATGAATTGTTTGAAAATGACCTACATAAAAAATACTACTGACATACGGCGAAATCATAGCTAGAAACTTGTAAGCGACCGACCGATTTACACAAGTGCCTTAATCTGCCAAACGATCATAACACCTCGGTACATGTTTATTTTCCCCAACAGTAAATAAAGATATTCAGGCCCAAGGCATTCTCAGTAAAAGAAGTCATTTCTATGATGGCGTCCCGCGGGAAGCGACGAACAAAGACGCCCCAAGGCCGCGCTCACACTGCGTGCTACCTCGGAAAAGTCTACGACGAACCTTTTTTCTGAGCTAACTGCTGAACGCGCTTAGAACAATATTCACATTTGCGAAGATACAACAAGCTTACACGCTTAATGGTGTTATACTTACGTTTCGCTTCTTTTTCAGATCTTCAGTGACCTCTTGTTTTAAGTAGTTGCCTATTAGGTATTTGTGGTTATGAGTTTTTTTATCTGTGAGGTGCTATCAGCATGTATTTGCATGAATGGAAGATGCCGTGGGCGGGCGGGCGGTGCACAGATTTCTTGCATATTTTGCGATCTAATTGACAACATTTCAAAATTATAATATGTCGATTTTACTCTGTATAATGAAAGTAGATAAAAAATTAGGGGACACATATTTATTATTTTCATTTTTAATCGTTTTTTATATATTAAATCACTGTTTGAAATTTTACTCGTTCTAAAAGAGCGTGAGTACATTGATAGGAAGTTGAATGTGTAGCGCTTTGCCTATACAGGGTGGATTGTTGAGACGGGACATTAAGGGCAGGTACCTTAACCGTTATAGTTACAGGAAAACATTCCAGGGAGACCATCCATAACTTTTTGAGATATTCTGAACTGCATTTACAGATTTTGGAAAAAAATTACCGTTAGCAAAAAAAAATGCTAAAATACCAAAAAAAATTTTTTTATGCCAATCGATCCTATTTCATGTGGGGATCAAAAGACTCTATGGGACCACTTAAGGTATGAGTACTAGAAACGACAGAAATCGCCAAAAACTTTTCCCATACATTTTGTACGGAAAAACGAAAAATCTTCTCGAAATATTTTTTATTGCCAAATGTTCCTATTTGTTACTGTGAACAAAATACTCTTTAAGGCCAACTAAAATTTGAGTACAGAAACTACGTAAGTCATACACAACATCGTCTTCACACGCAGGCACAATCGTTTACAGCATTAGGTCCAAAAAGTAGTTTCAGTACTCAAATTTCAGTTGACCTTAAAGAGTATTTTGATCACAGTAAGAAATAAGATCGTTTGGCACTAAAAAATATTTCGAGTAAATTTTTCGTTTTTCCGTACAAAATGTATGGGAAAAGTTTTTGGAGATTTCTGACGTTTCTAGTACTCATATCTTAAATGGTTCCATAGAGTCTTTTGATCCCTACATGAAATAGGATCGATTGGCATAAAAAATGTTTTTTGGTATTTTAGCATTTTTTTTGCTAACGGTATTTTTTTTCTAAAATCTGTGAATGCCGTTCAGAATATCTTAAAACGTTATGGATAGTCTCCTAAGAACGTTTTCCTATAACTATAACTAGTCAGGAGGCAATTATTTAATAAGTCGTCTCCTTCACGATTTTCGTCGGACTCTCTTCTATATACCTAAAACTGGTATGTATGTGTTCCTTGTGCTCTACAAAACACGAAACTGACGGTTTTAAGAGGAGAAAGTGGGGACACGCATAGCTATGACGTCACAAAGATGGCGCCGACCGTAACAAGTTTTTCTTCATTTCTCGAGTTTTATTGTATCAATTTCGTTGTTTGATATGTCATTTGAAAGGTTTTATAATTGTCTATGATTGCTCTTTTGAAACCTACTAATTTAGTTTTGTCGTTTTTGAAATATTAACAAAAATATGATTTTTTTTCATAAACTTTTTATTATTTACAGGTTTAAACTAAATATAGAAAAAGATTTGTGTACCTAAGTTTGTAATTTTATAATAAAAAATAAAGTGCGTTTTTATATCTTCTCAAAAATATAAACATCATTGTAGTGCAATAATAAACAAACAAGTTGTGACCAATTCTGTAAGGAGAGTACTCATAATTTTTTTTTCATTTTCTTTTTATTTAATGAAAATTTTCTTCATTTCTCGAGTTATACTTCATTAATTTCAATGTTTGATATGTCATTTGAAAGGTTATATAATTGTTTATGATTGTTTTATCGACAGCTACTAATTTAAGATTGTCGTTTTTGAAATATTAACAAAAATATGTTTTTTTATACACTTTTTCTTATTTTCCGGTATAACTATAAATAAAGAGAAACATAAATGTGCCTAAGTTTGTTAGTTCATAACCAAAAATTAAGTCCGTTTTATTACTTTCTCAGAAATATAAACATGATTGAAGTGCAATAATAAACAAACAAGTTGTGACCGATTCTGTAAAGAAAGTTCTCATCTGATTTTTTAAAGTTCTTCTTTATTTCATCAAGTTATTCTTCATTTCTATAGTTCTACTGCATCAATTTTGTTGTTTGATATGCCATTTGAAAGTGTATGTGATTGCCTATGATTGTTCTTTCGAAAACTGCTAACTAGGTTTTGTTGTTTTTAAAATATTAACAAAAATATGATTCTTTTTCATACAATTTTTCTTATTTACCGGTATAAATAAATAAAGAGAAACATAAGTGTACCTAATTTTGTATGTTTTTAACAAACAATAAAGTCTGTTTTATTGCCTTCTCAGAAAAATAAACATGGTTGTAGTGCAATAATAAACAAACAAGTTGTGATCAATTCTGTAAAGAAAGTACTCATCTGATTTTACCGCCGTTTTCACTATTGATTTTGAAATGATAAGTATTTAAGAGCTGTGAAAAAGAAGCTGTGCTTTTTACAAATTACAGTATACATATAATATACGTTTACTTTTATATGTATTATAATATGACACATCAAGCAATTTAGATGTACTTGCTAAGCTATTATAAAAAACAATGTACAAAACCAAAGTATTATTTATTGTAATTACCTATAATAACAGTGCAAATAAAAACTATTCCCAATGTGTAGTGAAAATCACTTATTAAGTAGGGAAATGATGAATGAGATAATGTGTTTAGTGAACAGAGCATAGCAAGCAACATATAAGTACTACTCATCAACATCAAGAAAGTTATGCTGATTAAAACATAATTATTTTCCAATCCTATCATACGTTTTTGCTTTGAGCGTGCACAGTCGCATTTCGTCGTCCGGCAGTCTGTCTTACACTGCCACGATATGAGCTCGATATCTTGCACGCTCAAAGCAAAAACGTATATTGAAAGGAGTATGCCATATTAGAAAAGAAATATTTTAATCAGCATAACATTATGGATGTTGATGAGTAGTATATGTTGCTTGCTATGCTCTGTTCACTAAACTCGATAGTTCAATTATGTCAACATTATCTCATTCATTATTTCATTGTTATTTTCTATTTTGTACAATGTGATTTACGTAAAAATAAGTAATTTTCATTACACCTTGGGAATAGTTTTTATTTGCACTATTATTAAGATTACAATAATACTTTGTTTTGTACATTGTTTCTATAATAGCTTAGCTTATATTAGTTCTAATTTACTGGATGTGTGATCCTACTAATATTATAAATGTGAAAGTTTGTGGGTTTGGATGTTTAGATGTTTGAATGTTTGGATGTTTGTTCCTAAATCACGCAAAAACTACTGAACGGATTTGGTTGAAATTTGGCACACAGATAGTAGATAGCCTAGATTAAAACATAGAATACTTTTTATTCCGATATTCCCACGGAGACGGGAACCACGCGGGTGAAACCGCGGGCGGCCGCTAGTATTATAATATGAATATCCTACGAAAGTTTGTGGGTTTGGATGTTTGGATGTTTGTTCCTCAATCACGCAAAAACTACTTAACGGATTTGGTTGAAATTTGGCACACAGATATTAGATAGTCTAGATTAAAACATAGAATATTTTTTATCCCGATATTCCCACGGGAACGGGAACCACGCGGGTGAGACCGGTAAAAACAGCGGTAAAAATCAGATTCGTACTTTCTTTACAGAATTGGTCACAACTTGTTTGTTTATTATTGCACTACAATCACCTTTATATTTCTGGAAAGGCAATTAAATAGACATTATTTTTGTTTCATATAAACATACAAACTAAGACACATTTATGTTTCTCTTTATTTAGTTATACCGGTAAATAAGAAAGAGTGTATGGAAAAAAAAATATATTTTTGTTAATATTTTAAAAACAACAATACTAAATTAGTAGGTTTCAATAGAATAATCATAGAACATTATATAATCTTTCAAATGACATATCAAACATTGAAATTGATGCAGTAGAACTCGATAAATGTAGAAAAACTTGATGAAATAAAGAAGAAATTTAAAAAAACTAGATGAGTACTTTCCTTACAGAATTAGTAACAACTTGTTTGTTTATTATTGCACTACAATGATGTTTATATTTTTCTAAGAAGATATTAAAACAGACTTTATTTTTATTATAAATTTACAAACTAAGGTACACAAATGATTTTTTTAATTTAGCTTGTACCTGTAACTAAGAAAAAAATTATGAAAAAAAAATCATACTTTTGTTAATATTTCAAAAACGACAAGACTAAGTTAGTAGGTTTCAAAAGAGCAATCATAGACAGTTATATAAGCTTTCAAATGACATATCAAACAACGAAATTGATGCAATAGAACTTGAGAAATGAAGAAAAACTTGTTACGGTCGGCCGCCATCTTTGTGACGTCACAGCTATGCGTGTCCCCACTTCCTCCTCTTAAAACCGTCAGTTTCGTGTTTCGTAGAGCACAAGGAACACATACACACCAGTTTTAGGTATATAGAAGAGAGTCCGACGAAAAATCTCAAAATGCTTCGTCGCCACCTAACTAAACGGTTAAGGTACCTGTCCTTAATTTCCCGTCTCAAAAATCCACCCTGTATAGACTAGATTTAAGATTTTTTTAATTAACGTAAAAAATACTGATCTAAAAATTTTGAAATATATATGAGCTTTGAACACTAAAATCTCTAAATGGTTTTCCAATTTTAGTACTTTCTCAAAATGAAATGTTGTCAATTGTGTGGAACTTATTGCTAAATATTGTTTTTGCATCCATTATAATGGACTTCAATAAGGTAACGCCTAGGCTTGCCAACTCCAAAAAAGGCATTTCCGGGATTACTTAGCTCGACATCCGGGACTAGGGTATATTACGCGGGACACAACACACCACATACAAAATGGTTAGAAAAATCCAAAGGTAGATATTTTTTAATCCGTTATGACAAAATTTTTAAATTATTAAATTTAAGTTATTTTCTAAATTTAAAACTACTTACTTTTGAGATTTTTGCGCATTTTCACAAGTTTTTTGCAATAAACGTAATTATAAATTTCGCTGCATTTTTGGTCAAAATTAATTTTAATATGTGGTGCAAGCCAAGCCCAGGGACGTATTTTAAGATTCGGCGCCTCAGGCCAATAAGGTATGCCGCCCCTAGGGTCGCCATCTACGTAAGGGAGGATGTCTGTCTAGGATGCACGAAACGCCTGTTTTTTTTATAAATATGCCTGTCTATAGAAAAAAAGGCCGCGCAGCGCTATTTTTATTCAGTTTCATCAAATAATCTTATAATTTTGCCAATTTATAGTTAAAAAATCGGCCGCGCAGCGCGATTTTTTCTCAGTTCCATCCACTAAACTTGTAATTTTGCCCGACTAAAGTAAAAAAAAACAGCCGCACAGCGAATTTTTCTCCTATTAATGACTTTAACTGATTTCCGGGACAAAAGGCGTCCCGCAAGGGGTCACGGCGGGACGGCCCAAAATTGACTCAGAAACGGGACGGTCCCGGAAAATCCGGGACGGTTGGTAAGCCTAGTAACGCCTGACTTTTTAAAAATAATAGTTAGGTAACACAACTGTTTATTCAAAACTTTTTCGAACAAACGCAAGCATTTGTTTTCTGTTTATCGGAAAATTGCGTTCGAACGAGCAATGAGTTTAGCGTAAAATAAAAGGTTTAATAGCCCGGAGCGAGATAAGAAGTATAGCTTTAGGGGGTACATTAACGACTATAGTTCGTAGATCATTGACGCTAAAAGATTATTGGAATATAAAAAAAGAAGATTACAAAGTTCAGTATGAAGGAAATATTTCTCATTGGCTTTGGCATATTTTATGTGGATTAAAGATTAGACAAATAATATTAAGAGAAAGTAAGTGGTTTCCTATTTCTTTAAATAGGAAATTTAAACCAGGTTATTTAGTCTGGGTTAAATAAAATAGAAAATTACTATAATGCGATTAAATTGACTATAGACAATGATCAGGGGCCGTACCGGCTAACTTTTCGAAATTCGGCGGGTCTGCCGAGTTTCAACTTAAAACAGAGAAATAAAAGTAAGGTATTTCGTTTTGTACTATTTGTTGACGTAATTTGGAAGATATCGATGTTCGTGTGACATCATGAATTGGGCCCAATTGGGGCTCGATTTATCTGTTTTAATTTGAAACCCGGCAGCGTAAATACAAAGGCGGCTGCAACACAGACCGTAGCAGCTCTGTGACGCAGCCGCGTATGTATGAATAAAGTATAACAATCACGGCTGCACCACAGATATTTGAAAATGATCTACAATGTGATCGGCTGGGTTTTAGGGGCTAATTAAATGAAGGCGCCTGCCAAGTCGCTCCATGTAAATACTCCATTACGATTCATTTGTATCGCGCTAAGGTTTAGCTGCCTTTAATTTTGTAGTTTTTTAATGCTGTGCCAATCAAAAATAAACCTATAATCTTAAAACTATAATAAAAAAACCTTAGCTCTATCTAGTTTTGTGATTGATAGTTTTCCAGAATAAAAAATAGTTTTTATTAGTTATTAATTGAAAACGATAATAATGTCAATAATTTCGATAATTTTCTTCCAGCGTTGTACGCCCCCAATCTTATTTCCCATTCCCAACGTAGCTTAGTACCTACTTGAAAAATAAATCATTATTGTTACATTATTTGATTTTTCTTTTTTTATCGTGTTCAATCAAATTAACATGATTCCCTTACCTACCTACCTAGTGCATACCTACCCATATAGGTATTTTTCTTTTTGTGATATGGTGTTAAGCCTCTACGGGCGCTGCAAATATTAATATGTATATTAATAAATAGTATTTGTGAAATTTCGAGAGGGTAATTTTGAGAGTGAGAGGGGCAGGGGATGGGGAAAGTGAGGGGGAAGGAAGGGGGATGGTGAGAGGGGGAAGGGGAAGAGGAAAAGAAAAGCAGCGTGCTTGGTGGGGAGGGGACCCACCATATCACGTAAAAACGGCAATTACATTTTGATGAAATTAAAACATAGAATAACTACTATTTATTCTGAATCGAAGGCCATTTGCAAAAAAAGAAACAAGGCAACATTTTATCATGCAGTCGGAGGCATAGAGTTTAAATTTAATGATAAGTCGAATCATTCATTATGTCACTTTATGCATGCCTGCGACTGCATGATATAATGTTGCCTTGATTTAATATTTAATCTTGTTTCCATCTTTTCAGTTGCCTTATGTTTAATGCAGGCGGGTTTTTTAGTTTTTTAAATTATTATTTTTATAAGTCTTATACAAACAAATAATATTACTGTAGGTACTGTAGGTACTACAGACAGCTGCTGTGATGCAGTTACGATAATGCAGCACATGGTCGTCTGTTTTGCATCCGCCTTTGCAAACAAACGCGGCTGCACTACAGCGCGAAGTAATCATACGCAAGATAATGCAGCGCAGACTATGGGTCTCGTGTTGCATCCGCCTTTGCATTTACCTTATGCAAACAATCGCGGCTGCACTACAGGGGCGCTGTATTGCAGCTGGGTTTGGACGGATTATTACTACTCGAAGCCATTCGCAAGATGATGCAGCACAGACTATGGGTCTCTGTGTTGCAGCCGCCTTTGTATATACGCAACCTGGCAGACTTTTCGAAAATTGATGCGTTAGCCGGTACGGCCCCTGCTCACTACTTCACCCGAGAATGTATCGCAAAGTTAAAAGTTTACAGATTAAAATACGTCATTTTGTTCCTCAAACGCTCTGAAGTTGCTCTGAAGTCTATTGTACTTAGGTTTTATTTTTTATTAGCGCATAATTAAAATATTGCAAAATTAATGGTCTGTTCTACTTACGAATTATGTTATAAAACAAGCGCGATTTAAATAAAGAACGTGTTCGGAAATCAGCTGTTAGAACATCGCGTGCCACCGCAATGCGACGCGATCGATACAGCGACCGCGAGCGCTCGCACGCACCGCGCGAACTGTTCCAGCTCATTAGGCGACTCCGTGAATCGGTCGGGTTATACCTGGGAGGAATGAATTTGAATTTGGAACGATTGTTCCGAAGTTACGGCGTGCGCGAAGAATTTGCTTACTCTGTAAGTATAATAATTTGTACAGACAAGTCATTTGTAGACTCGGTTTTTTGATCAACGATATATGCATACTGTTTATTGACCTGCTATTGCCTATTTAATACTTCAATTAAAGTTAAGAAAACAACAAATAATCTTTCAATTTCAATTTCAATTTCAATTTATTGCATTCCACAATGTTATCAAGTTGGTAGGTATACATAGAATAACAAAGTGCATTGTAGACCCTGAAAAAGGGCACAGCAATTATGTAGAGAGGACGACTTATTATTATTATTTTTAAGATGAATAAATAATGAAAAAATATTAGAAAAAATCGGCTCACCCGTAGCAACTCAGACGGGATGCTACGGGTGAGCCGATTTTTTCTAATATTTTTTCATTATTTATTCATATTAATATAAAAATAGCATTGTGAATGCAAAAAATCTAAAAGTTTAAAATTATTATTTTTATTTTTTAGGTAGGTAATAAAATAGGTGTAACTAATATTATATTTTACGTTATTTCGTCTTATATATATTATATTTTACATAATACTATTTTTAATTAGTTTATGTATTTTAAATCGGAAATCAATAATAATAAGCGAATAAACATAAATAAAAATGAAGTTAGTATTAATTTGGTATTATGTCATTTTAATTGTTAATCTTATTATCATATAATTATTTATATTATAATCTTCTCCTATTTACCTAACTAAAGATATTTATTTAAAAAGTATATTCTTTTTCTAATAATTATTTAATATATCAATCTATCTTTTCATTAAAGTATTCTTGTATTGTATAATAACTTTTTGATATAAGGAAATCTTTAAATTTTTTAATAAATTCTTTTTCATTATTTATATTTTTTAGCGCAGTAGGTAACTTATTATATATATTTACACCCATAACTAAGGGGCTTTTTTTATATCTTTAAAAAATGGAATCAAACTTCATTATCTTGTCGAAATTAGTTCGAGTATAATTTCTTAAAAAAGCTTACCAGAATGAAATCTAAATTAATTTCCTTTCTAGGCAATGTGGTATTTTTGTTATTCCCTTTCCATGTAAAAAACTTTAACCTTGACTTGTGTCACAGCTTCTTAAATATTAATGTTGTCCTAGAATACGCGTTAGGGGTGTCGCTCACACGATCAACAGTAGGCGTGCCGCTTCTAAGTTTTCTTTAGAAATAAATGGCAGTGCGCTCTCATACTGGACTAAGGCGGGGTGAAGGCAGGGCGGGGTCGAGGTGCAGGCGTGGCGGGGGCGCTCAAGTATACCCGAAACTCGACTCCACTGCCATTTTGTCATTTCGTTTCAAGCGACATGGTGTAAAGTGAATCCTACCAAAAACATTTTCATGTAGTTGCCAAGACTCCAATGGCTTGCACTGTCAAAAAGTTATCAGACCTCATGTAGAGCCAAGCTTCTAACTCTACGCGCTCGAACTCTACAAACCCTATATTGTTTTGAATTTCCATGGTTATTGACGTTGATGGAATAAACTATGTCGGGATTTACACCATGTACCTGTTTATTTTTAGTCTCAAATATAAACAGGTACATGGTGTAAATCCCGACATAGTTTATTTCATCTACAAACCCTAACTTCGAGCGACATGGTGTAAAATGAATTAGAATGTTATCTGCGTGAAGAATAGCCGCCTGCGCCTCGACTCCACGTTGAGACCAACCCTCGAACTTGCCGTTACGCCGCCACCACTTTCCACCGAGTGACGCCCCTTAGGGATGTGTCGTTCAATATTAATCGAATATTTTCGGCTAATCCCAGAGTGGAGACACAGTGCATAAATAGATAAAACAGTATCTCAATAAAGCCCCTTTTTAATAACCGATATAATTACCTATTATAGGCTATAGGCTCCTTAAACCGTAAGGGTTGGCGTATTTACAGAAAAATTATCAAAAATTGAAAACATTTGACTAAAACCCGAATAAACTGGGCCTTTTCAGGAAGAACTTCGTAGGTAAGCGCCAAAATTTGCAAAAAATAGTTTTTATAATAACCGCCATATCAGCTAATTTTGCACCTTATACCAGGTTATAAGTAATGTGTAAAGTCAGTACTTTAAAGTTCACAGTAAAATATAATTCAATTTTATTAAAATTTGAAGTTTTAACGTAAGTTACATTACAAACCCATAAAACTTTTTGACTTTTACTTTTTGACAAACTTCCATCGACAGATATATCCTAAATATAGTGCCTGTCGCTTACGACAAAAAAAACTAGGTCGCTTATGATAAAATACTAGGTTTTAGGTTATGTAGCGAATCATCTTACTTGTAAGTCAGAGTAAATTATGCAACGTAAGTTAAATACTTGTCGCTTGCAATAATTTTGAAAAATATCAAAAAACCTTCTCCTGTAAAATATGCAAAATGGCGGTTACGATATTCTTGCTTCATTCATTCACACACACATAGTTGCGTTACTGCTGTAGATATACATTTCCTGTGGTGGAGACCCGTCTCAAGTGAATGTCAGTCTCGTGTCAATAATGTCACTCGATATGCGCATTTATCAAACTACATTGTCTCAAAGGACTTTTTGGTAAGGCTGCTTTTCTATCAGAGATGTGCGATGACTTAAGGTGCTGACACACTATACTGTCGTGTTGTATTGTGCCGCGACAGAAGAAGTGTTATGTCAACAGTCAACACGACACGACACATAGCATTAACGAGTTTCGTGAAACCGATAAGCTTACTGTCGCGACACAACACAACATAACAGAATAGCATGTTTCCGCCTTCAAAAAAACACAAGTGAAACACAATTTGGGGTGAGTAAGGAATTTATATTAAGTCCTCGAGGGATGAATATGGAACAACTCCAATTAGCATTACTTCATTTTCCTGGCTTCGCTCAGTACAGATCTGATGAAAAACGTGTTGCACTTACAAAAAAGTTAAGCAAAAAAGCCATAGACTTATTATATCACTAGCGTACAGAGCGTACTATCTACAGTGCCGAAGCGAGGTTTATGTGGGTACCTACAGCAACGTCATTTGGAATTCCTATAGCACCTGGAGGGAAAGTGCTATATTTATTAAAATAAAGCAAAATTGAATACAAATAAATAAGATTTCTGAAAATACATTTGCCGCATCGAAGGAAACCCATACTGATTCAAAAAATAAGCTTCTGTACTTTTACCAACAATCGATAAGGTCAATCAAAAGAATTAAATTTGACTTAAGAGTCAATGTAACTACACATTAAATCTTGTTTATGGAGCACTAGCGAACCGCCATCGCTTCGCTTCGGCGTAGTGTGGAATTTGACACCATGTATTATAGGGGAGAGTAACCTATATTGTACCGACTCCTAAATTGTACCACCTTCAAACTTCCCACTAAACGGTGCCATTATTCTACAATTGCAACACAAAACGAGGCGACTACAGCGCCACTGTCACTGACCCATTTTGTTTCATCTTATGACAGATAACACGAGAGTGAGAGTGAAAAAATTGTTTTTTGTGCTTTGATGTAATTTCTTCGTCTATTGTCTAAGAAGGTAGTTCAAAAAAAAGGTTAGTAATCATTTAACACTGTATTCTATAAAAAAGCACGATTCCTACTTTTTTTAAACATCGCGAGTAGAAATCAGTTGGTTAAGGTTGTTGTTGTTTTTTTTTAAGTTTGCTATCGAACTACCGTGTACCCTATATTGGACCCCTTCGAGCTTCCAAAATTGGACCATTGGATACATTAAATGAGAAAAATAATCGAGGTTATTGTATTGCTTTAGATAAAGACTGCTCAGAAAAAGTATTATAAATGGAGTGAAGAAGATTTAAAAGAGGCATTACGAGCATATGAAGAAAAAAATTGGAATGAGATCTGCACCACTAACACAATGAGTTTTCTTTGGTACAATTTAGGCATCCCGTGGTACAATTTAGGATACTAGTTCCGTAAATTGGACCGAAGGACAGCTATCAGTAGATCATTTTTTTAAATAGTTTTAACTTGATAAGAATCTTAAGTGCGTAATATGTTGTAACAGGTATACCAAGGTATCACCTAAATCATTGGGTTTCTCTAACTTACAAGGTTTAGCTATTTTTTAGTGTTATGTCAAAAGTGGTCCAATATAGATTACTCTCCCATATAAACCTTCCTCTTGAATCACTCTATCTATTAAAAAAAACCCGGCCAAGTGCGAGTCGGACTCGCGCACGAAGGGTTCCGTACCAAAAAAACGGCAAAAAAAAAACACGTTTGTTGTATGGGAGCCCCCCTTAAATATTTATTTTATTCTGTTTTTAGTATTTGTTGTTATAGCGGCAACAGAAATACATCATCTGTGAAAATTTCAACTGTCTAGCTATCACGGTTCATGAGATACAGCCTGGTGACAGACAGACAGACAGACAGACAGACAGACGGACAGACAGACAGACGGACAGCGGAGCCTTAGTATTAGGGTCCCGTTTTTACTCTTTGGGTACGGAACCCTAAAAACCGCATCAAAATCCGTTGCGTATAGTTTTAAAGATTTAAGCATAAGTACATATATATATATACAGGGTGTCCGGGAAGTCATGGATAACCCTTTACCTGCCGATGCGCCACATTGGGATCTACAAATAAAAAAATTATGACCTCAGTAAAAGTCTTATGGTTACCGAGTTTTTTGATGTTTTATGCAATTTTGAAAAATTTCTACCTTTGATCGGTTTTTTTCATGCCATTTCTATAAATGAATTGTTTTTCGATTACGGTTTTTTTCATTTTATTCTTGAATCATCCTGCTAGCGATTGGATACCAAATAGTTACAGATATCTTCTATTAAAGACCTAAAATTTTGGTCCAGACTTAAAATGTTCACCTACAATTTATTTTTACCTTACTTTTGATCGGCACTGGTGAAAAAAAAAATTACTACATGGAGTGTGCAAATTATTTTAAAAACTACTTCATTTTATAAGGATTTAAAAATGGTATAATAGTTAATAACTTTTTCTTTTAAACTCTTGTTATTACAATTTTAATCCAAAGATTATTGGAGAATGTGTGGGTAAGTGTAAACTTGAGACATGTAACTTTAAACATATTTGCAGTTTATGTACCATCTTATACACAACATGAACAATTCAAAGACCTATTGGAGCGTATAGAGGACATTGTTCAAGTGTCTTCCGAACATACTCTAATAATTGGCGATTTCAATCTGCCTGAAATTGACTGGCCTTGTAAGCACCCTACAACTACATCGAATGCTAAGATATCTGCTTTACATGAGTTTATAACCAGATCGGACTTGACCCAATCTAACTTTATAGTCAATTCGCAAAATAAAATATTAGACTTGGTATTAAATTATTCACAGACCCCTTGTACGGTTACAGAATCTCAACCCTTAAGTCGAGTCGATGCATATCACCCACCACTAGAAATAATTTTAAACTATAGCAAACAGAATATATTAAAGCAAAACCCTGATAAAAAATATAGATTTTATAAAACTGACTTCACTGCTTGCAATGCCGAGCTTAATAAAATAGATTGGGATCAATATGCTGATTTGGATTGCGATAGCTTCTTACAGATATTTTATAATCATCTATGGGAAATAATTGATAAATATACACCAACATCCAATTCACATAATAACTGGCCTTCGTGGTTTTCCCGTGCACTAATTAAAATATTAAAAGAAAAAAATAAGTATCACAAAAAATTTAAACTTTATAATAATCCTCGTGACTTTGATACTTTCTCTGTACTCAGATCTAGAGCTAAAATTATATTTGAAAGATGTTACAAAACTTACTTAGAAAGAACCGAGGAAGGTATTAAAGATGATATTAAGGCATTTTGGAGATACACAAAATCAAAAAACACTACAAATTCATTACCGAATCAAATGTTCTACGGCTCTGATTTTGCTAATGATGGTGTAGACATTGCTAATCTTTTTGCAAGGCATTTTTCATCTGTTTATAATAAACCCTCTACACACACTTACACACCTTATTTCCCGGAGTCATCTAGAAGTATCTCCTCTATTACTATAACTGAACGGGAGATAGCTGATGCTCTCGATTCTGTAGATGTAAAAAAGGGTGCTGGACCAGATGGAGTACCACCAATATTTTTAAAACAATGTGGGATGGCACTGTCGCGACCTCTTTATTTAATTTATAACATAAGCCTAAGTACAGGTAGTTTTCCTGAGTTATGGAAAATTGCTAAAATTGTACCCATACATAAGTCTGGAAATAAAATAGATGTAAAAAATTTTCGCCCTATTAGTATACTCAGTTATTTTGCAAAAATATTTGAAAGTTTAATTTATAAGTACTTGTATTTTCATTTGAAAGCCACTATTAGCACCAAACAGCACGGCTTTGTCAGTGGGCGTTCCACAACCACCAATCTATTGACTTATGTTCATGACATTAATATTGCTTTTAATAGGCATGTGCAGGTAGATTCACTTTATATTGACTTCGCTAAGGCATTTGACAAAGTAGACCATCGCATCCTTTGTTGTAAGGCATATCACCTTGGAATTCATGGTGTACTCTTACGATGGCTCATATCTTATTTGTCTAATCGCACTCAGTTAGTTGCTATACACGGCTACGATTCAGCTCCTTATGAGTCTACCTCTGGAATTCCACAAGGTTCAAATTTAGGGCCCCTTTTATTTGTTATGTTTGTTAACGACCTGTTAGAATCTATAACGTCGAGTTGTGTAGCATATGCAGATGATATTAAAATATATCGTGAAGTAGCTTGTATAAATGATGCTATGCTTTTACAGCATGATATTGATAAGGTTCATGATTGGTGTATGAGTAATAACATGTCCTTGAACATCTCAAAGTGTGGTCTTATTACTTTTACAAAAAAGAAATTGCCAGTTCAATATCCCTACAAAATTAATAACATTCAACTAAATCGCTTAAATGTAGTCAAAGATCTCGGAGTGTGGTTGGACCCTAAATTAAGTTATACATACCACTATGATAGTATTATTGCAAAAGTAAATAAAACTCTTCATTTCGAGAACTACAAAACCTTTTCGTAAACCGGATAGTATTTTGTTGTTGTACTTTACCCTCGTTAGAAGTGTTTTAGAGTATAACTCGATTGTGTGGTGTCCCAATTACCATTGCCACATTGATAGATTGGAAGCTGTTCAAAGACGTTTCCTACGTCATCTTAGCTCAAAACTGGGCCTCAGGCGTAAGTTACCTACGTATGAAGCCAGGCTACAGCGCTTTGGGATGAATTCGCTACAGTCTAGACGCTCGATTCAAGATCTATTAATTTTGTATAAGATAAATTTGTGGGCGGGCATCATAAATGGGCAAATAATTGGACCACATGTATTACCAGCTAATACACTAAATGGTGAGAACTACTTGGATTTTCTCCAAAATGATTTATTCGAGCTACTGTTGGAAGTGCCGCTGGCAACCAGGCAAGGAATGTGGTACCAAAACGACGGTAGCCCAGCTCACTACACCCTTGCTGTACGGCAGCATTTGAGCGAACAATTCCCTCGACGCTGGATTGGGCGCTTAGGTCCAATTTCGTGGCCACCCAGATCTCCGGAACTCAATCCCTAGGATTGTTTTTAATGGGGCGCTCTGAAGGACCTGGTTTATGCAACTCCCATAACGTCCATACACCAGCTGCAATCGAGAATCAATTCAGCCGCCGAACAAATCAGCAATGCGCGCCGAATCAAAAGATCATTTTCATCAGAAGGTGCCGAATGTGCATTAGATCCGAAGGCCGCCATTTTGATCACCTGCTGTAATTAAAAACAATGAAATAATTTTATTTACATGTTATTTTGTTGTTATTTACCTCCACACGCCTAAAAATTATCATGTTTTGCTATTACAACTTTATTTCAAACACTTGCTAAAAATTACCTTTTTGGATTAAAATTGTAATAACAAGAGTTTAAAAGAAAAAGTTATTAACTATTATACCATTTTAAAATCCTTATAAAATGAAGTAGTTTTTAAAATATTTTGCAAACTCCATGTAGTAATTTTTTTTTTCACCAGGGCCAATCAAAAGTAGGTTAAAAAAGAATTGTAGGTGAAAATTTTAAGTCTGGACCTAAATTTTAGGTCTTTAATAGAAGATATCTGTAATTTTTTTGTATCCAATCGCTGGCAGGATGATTCAATAATAAAATGAAAAAAAACGTAATCGAAAAACAATTCATTTATAGAAATGGCATGAAAAAAACCGATCAAAGGTAGAAATTTTCCAAAATTGCATAAAACATTAAAAAACTCGGAGACCATAAGACTTTTACTGAGGTCATATTTTTTTTATTTGTAGATCCCAATGTGGCCTATCGGCAGGTAAAGGGTTATCCATGACTTCCCGGACACCCTGTATATACATATACGGATAGAGAAAGCGACTTTGCTGTCAAGTAGGTACTTCTAAATAATTTAATTTAATGAATTAATGTTAGATAGTGTTGTTCGACTTGATAGTTTGTCGGTAGATAATAGTATTTTAATAACTTTTGTGTTAAATTACAAAGCTCTAAGGGGTAACGAGATGGAATTAGAATTTATTTTATTATATTTCTAATTATCACAAACAAGAAAAGCGAATAACTGCGACACAGTCCTAAAATGTAGTTAATTATGTTCTGTGCACGTTTATAGCATAAACGGAAATATTACTACCTAGCAAAAAAAGACATAAGAAATGACTTACGAAAGCAACATTACATGTTATTCTTGTTCATTCTACTCGGGAAAAAAGTTTCATTATCCTTACTTCCTTATAATACTAATATTACAAATGCGAAAGTCCGTTTGTTTGTTTGTTACGCCTTCACGTCTTAACTACTGAACTGATCATCATTAAATTTTATATACACATTGTCAGGGGTACAGAGAAGGAGAGGTAACTTTCATCCCGAAAAAAGTATTGTTTCCGAGGGATAGCAAAAAAAGGTTTCCATGCAGATGAAGTCGCGGGCGAAAGCTAGCGTTTATAGTCATAAGAAGTAAAATAAAAATTAGTACTTAGCGGAGACAAAGTAGTATGTATATTTGTGAGGCTTACAAGGAGAAATAAGTTATGTAGGTAGGTACTCCGTAAAAAAATAAAAATTACAAATTACACTGAACTGAAATCGTAACGGTTCCCGAACATTATCGATAATGGCTATTTGTGGCCTCAATCGCTGGTACTTTATTTTTGCTGACATCTACACGACCTTACTTTTTTCAATGTTTCATTAATTATTCGTTACAAGAGGTTACTAGGTATTTCGTGATTTGCGTATATTTCAACCCCTTCTATTCAAATGCGTTTGAACTCTTCTCTCTCTAAGCAGTAAACTGTAAAATTACGTGCCGTAAGCTTGTCAATTCCATTACATTAAAGTCTGTGATTTACGTAAGTTTGCGACATGTGATTTTATTGGCTATTGCTCTTAAATTAAGCTTTTAAAGGAAGCGTAGCGTTCAAACATTTAGAAAGGCATAGGGGGGCAGAGGGCCTAGCCAAAGTAACATTCGCTAATCTTCGTTTTTGCTTCGCTTTCGAAATATGTATGGGATTGACATAAGGTTTCGTTAACAATCGAATTTTAAAACGTCAAATCCATACATGTTTCGAAACAAAGCGATAGCGAAAATTTGCAAATGTTACTTTGGCTAGGGGGGCTAGATTATGTATTAGGTAAGCATTTTATTGGTTTTGTTAATGTTAAAGCAAAGTGATTATGATCTAGACCTGACATATTTTGGTTCTGATGATGAGGTTAGTATGATTTACAGTAAATACATCCAAAGTTTAAACGCCAAAAGATTGCTGAAGTCCTCTCAAGGGAGAGCCCCGTTTCCTAGCTGATTTAATGGTCTATTTATGATGAGAATGTAAAGGCAAAATATGATCATGTTACACAAAAGCTTTCCCATTATATCTGAAGTTGGTGACGGGTTGAGGTCCCGCTTAGGTACTGCAACGTTGTTAGGCAAAGCCTTATTAAGCAGTGGTGCTCGCACGAGGATTTAGCCATTTCATCTAGAGTGACAGGGCTTGACACAACATACAAATACTCAATAAACACGACGATGCAACTATAACGTAATTTCGTAACGTATAAAAGTCAAGTATTTCGAAATAATAGGGGTTAAAGTAAAAAATTGCCGATTTCATCTCACACGCATTCGTTGTAACTTAGCCCATACTTAATTTTTTCGCTTAACATGTTTGGCATTAGTTAGCCGAGTGTTTAAACATTAGAGTTCATGGTTGTTAAATAAATCAAGAAAATGTTAATATGGAAAATGCGAATCCTTTAAAATTCTCCATACAAAACGGCCATTTCAAACTTTAACCCCTAATTGCGAACGAAGCGTCTCTGCTTCAGCTTGAGAAAAAAATCTTTTGTATGTCCGGCTGTATGTTCTTCTTTACAGGTCGCATTTCTGAATCTATTCTCGTGAAATTTTGTGAGCAGGTTTCAAAATTATATAGATCTTTTAGCCGAGACAGTTTTTTGAAAATTTTCAAAATGGCGGAGATATGTTAAAATCATATTTCAGTCCGGCTTTCTATCACTGTCTGTTCTCCTCCACAGGTCGCATTTCTCAACCGATTCTTGTGAAATTTTGTAAGCAGGTTCGAAAATGATATTTTTTTTATCAAGCCAGTTTTTTGAAAATTTTCAGAATGGCAGAGTAGTATTGTTAAAAAACAGATTTCAGTCCGGTATATAATGTTTTTGTAACGCCATTTTTTTAAATTGGTAGAGATATGTTTAAAAAAATCATATTTCAGTCAGGCTTTCCAGCGCTGTTTATTCTCCTCTACAGGTCACATTTCCAAACCGATTCTCGTGAAATTTTGAGGACAGGTTCAAAAATTGTATAGGTCTTTCGATTTTATTTAAAATGGCGGAGAAGTGTAAATAAAAAAATATATCAGTCCGGCTTTCCGGCGCTGTCTGTTCTCCTCTACAGGCCTATTTCTCGACCGATTATCGTGAAATTATGTGAGCATATGCTCACATCCACATACTCGGAAAATACCACATACACATATGTGTATGTGTTATTTTCCGAGTTAGGCGCTTTCCGTAAAGGTGGTGTTTCGCGTACTTATACGGTTTTATGCGTTAAAAAGTGTGTCAAAAGAACTTTAAGTACTCTAAAATCCGTACTATTAAAAAGCGTCGAAGTAAGACATTGAATATTTTGGGTGCCCTATACGAACCTATACGATGGTGTACGTTTCACACCTGCGTTCGATTGCAGCTATTCAGGCTTGCAGTTGCAGCGTGATTGAACTCTCTATCCCTCGAGAACTCTTTAATTGGATTGAAATGTAACTTACGTTCATTTCAAGGTGTGAATGTATCTGTATTTCTTTTCTGTAAGCTATTGCACCGTTAAAATATTTACCTATATATGTTTATCATTTGTCAAAAGAGTAAAAGAAACAAAACACTTTATAAGCCTCCTATATTACTCCTAATCTATCCAACATTGCTTATGTTTATGAATTAGGAGAGAAGAGAGAAGTTAATGTCGTGTTAATTTGAAGCATTTGTTTCCGAGTCATGGTTATGTCACGTTATGTTATGTTTTCTACACGAATTTTTACACTATTTTGGGACTAAATGATTGGTTTACCGGAAAATGTTAGTAAAGATTTGACGCAAAAATCTTGTCGTAACATAATACTTAGGCATGGGGACAGCAGTGTCTTCACAGAAATCCTGGAAGCATATTCTAGGTCAAATAAATACGTAGAAAGCCTTGGAAGCCTGCCAGGATAGAATGACGAGCTGGCCTTCCAGGGTTTCCAATTAGGAGCTAAATTGTATTAGGGATATTTTTGATACTTCATTTATGGATGAAATCTTGAAAAAAAAAGGTTTCAGCTTCGTGACTAACGAAGTTATTCTATTAACGTTTTATCAAACAAGAATTTCATACTTGCGAAAGGCGAATTAGAAAAATAATACTACTAGACAGATTGTGAAAAACATACAAATTATCTAATTATTGTACGTACCTAGCTAAGAGTTTTTTAACACTAAGAGAATAAAAAGTTTCAGACATTACAACGTCATGGTACGTCTACGCGTACGTGCACGCTTAAGCTAGGGTTTCCTAAGATGACGGTGCCGTCATATTACGGCCGTCATTTAGCGGGCGTAGAACGTTGCCCATATAAATAATACGGCGCGGCTTCTGACGTTACGGTGTCGCCATATTTTTACATAGTCAACATTCAACGCCGCTATATTACGGCCGTAATATGACGCCACCGTCATCCTAGAAAACCCTAGCTTTACGCTTACGCATCCGGTGTGTTTCGCTTCTTAAACATCAAATCTCTTTTGAGTAAGGTTTCAACAGAAAGGATTCCATCATGACTCAAATCAAATCTCTTGTATGTAAACCAGTCTTATGATTATTATTATGCTAAGTGAAACAAGCTAACTTTATTGACAAGTGATTGTCAGTTGACAGCCCTGCGGATGGTGCTTGATTCGATGGGGTGAACTGAATAACGGTCATACCAGAATAAATCAGCCTTTCTATTGTCTAATTTCAAAATCTATCGCAATCGCTTTCAGGTAGTAATACATTGATGCTTCTTTTTGGCACAAATAAAAACTTACTAATAAATGCAGCAATGTGTCACATTCATCTGTCAAATGAAAGCGATTGCGATAGATTTTTGAAATTAGACAATTAGCCCCCTGATCTGACCAAATAAATCGCCTTCACAAGACATGTCAAAAATTCACAGATTTTGCAGTCCCCGCAAGAATCGGAGCATTGAAAATGAATTCAAAAATTAACGAAAAACCAAATTTAAATTAAATGCAAAATCCTATTATATTTTTAAAGTTACCTAGGTAGTACCTATTTATTTTTACGGTTGTGACACTCGGCTCCGCCTCGTGTCACAAAAGCACCCGCTGACTGCCTCGACGCAGCCGAAATATTATTAACTGATTTTCAAAATTCCAACGAATGCACTTCTCGTCTGCTTCTGCATCTTTTAACACTATTACCATGACGATCGGTCAATAATCATAGAAGCTACATAACTTTTTATGTACCGAAACACCCGTTTTTTTAAATTCCAATTCTAAAGGGACCACCAGGTCACAATTATTTACTAATTTTCAAAATTATTTCGCCATTTGGTTGCTAAACTAATACCCTAGGACCCTTTTTTTCATTTTTTCTTAAGCCAATTTTTTTTCCGAAATATTTTCAATTTAGTAAACAAACACCCCTCAAAAAACCCGTAATTTTTGGAATTTTGCAAAATTTTTAAAAAGGTTACTAGTAGATTTTCAAAATTCAAACTTTCACACGTGTCTTGATAAATTCCTCAACTTTTGGTACTATTTTCATCACGATCCTCTCAAAATCCTCGGAGATATGGTCAAAAATACGTCTCGGGCGATTTGCATCTGATAACCATTTTCAATGGTAAAACATGAACAATATTATATTGAAAGTTTTCCAGAAACTATTTCTGTAACAATGAATCTTTCACTAGTTCACATAAGAAAGCAAAAAAATAGTTTGGTCTTTGACTACATTGCGAGCAAAATGTAGTATTTTCAGAAATATGAGATTTGAAAAGGACTGAAAGGTCGCAAATGATAAAATAACCCCCACACCCCTTTCCCTCCGCTTTATATGGTAGATAGGGACCAACTTAGAAATCGCGAAAAAAATCGGCTTTTTCATACATTTTGATATTAAACAGCCGATTTTTTTTCGCGATTTCAGTTTTGGTCCCATAGTAAAAGTTGTTCAGTTTGATGGTCCCTATCTACCATATTCGGCATTAGGGGTTATTTTGTAACATGTTGTATAAACATACGTTAATTCAGTTTTGGTTTTATTTCAAATTGAAACAAAATTGAAACAAAAAAATGAATACATACTACTTCCTCTTTTCCTAGTCTTACTAAAATTGAAAATTATGTTTTTTTTAATATATCTTATTTTAGAGTAACTGAAAAAGTGTCTTCAGAACTTAGAATAATTATACCTAGAAGCCATGTCCTTGCATGCAAAGTGAGGCAACTAATTCTGAGCCAAAATGGCTCAGTATTCAGATTTATATCCTTCATACGTTACCTTATCCTAACTAAAATCCAGTATCTAATACTTATAATCTAATCTCATAAGGGTAGGGAAATTGAAACTGTTTTGTATTTATTAAGTATGATTATGTAATAATGGACAATAAAAATCTGAAAACGGCGCCATTTTGGCTGTTTTAGTTGCCTCACTTTTGACAGCGCGCTATCGTTCTAGGTGTAATTATTCTAAGCTTCAGAATAAGTGCATAGCGTCAATACAAAATATTTGCACATCTGTTTATGCTAATTTCAAGTAGGTATCGGTTGGAAATTCCCCGCAAAAATAAAGTCATAAAATGACCGTAACGTAAAGAATGGCATTATCTCGTGTTTGCGAATGATGCATCAAGAGGAGATTACTTCAATGTGCATATTTTGTTGCTCTTATCTCGAGGATTATGAAAGTGGCCTTCAGTTTTTATATGGAACGAAATGACTCAGATAATTGTAAATGTGTTGCTAGAATTTTTATTATCTACAGTATAACTCTCTAGGTATCTATCAGTACACATCTTCTATCTATCAACACACCACACGCACAATCTCAGTTTTATTTACGTGTTTTATGCATGTAAAATTTAGTTTCTTATTTACATAATCACCGATATTGTCATTCCTCTCTCTGAGTCTACGTACTGATTATTATTATTTCAGGCACAGCTGAAAATTAGCGTCGTGACCTTGAGCAGTCAATATATTGTTAACTGAACTGGTTGTCTTTTTGGTTACAATAACAAAATTGTACCTACCTACCTTAGAATGCATTTATTTTACAAAACAAATGTTTTTTTTGTAAACCATTTTGGAGGTACGTAAACGTAACCAAATAAAGTTTTCATTAATAATTAATTCAACTTTTGCACATCGTATTCACGCCAACAGGATAATTTATGTTGAAAATAAGTAATTTAAGAACAAAATGTACCAAATTCATGCTAATAAAATATTTACAACTAGCTTCCACCCGCGAGTTCATCCACATGAAAATTTTGATCGAATTTCAACGAAAAAAAATCTTTCTTAGCGAAGCCTATCTCATAGTAACTATCTGGATATCAAGCTAAAACCGTCCATTGGTTTCATCTTCACGATGATGAACCAATCAAGACATACTCGTATTATTATTTTAGAAGTGTTAATGTCTCAAAATAGGTTCGTAATAATTTGCAGTCAGATCAGGCGAGTGGCTTGAGCTGTGCCATGCATGATGAACCAATCAGAACATATTATTTTAGATGTGTTGTAACAAAAATGAACGTCTCAAAATAGGTAATTGTAAGTCATTTTGAAGAATGTAGTGTTAAAAAAATATTATTATTTTAGAGCCTTTTTCACCACAAATTGGCTAAGTTATTAACCCCCGTGACGTAAAATAGAAAATTTAACCTAATGACGTTAAAACTATAAAGTTGGAGAATTCCACTTCAGAAATCTCTACAACTGAGAAAGTGGCATCTTAGTTTAACTGCCTTTAAATGGTGGTTGCATTGCCCTTGTAAGAATTCGAACTCGTAACCACTGATTCATTTACGGTACCTAATATTTATATAGACTAAATCCATAAAAGAAAAAGAAAATATAAAAGTCGTCAAGGTAGTTAATGCAAATCATAGCATTTTCAGGATTACTTGAAAACTACAGAACCGATTTTTAAAAATAAATTAATGGGACTCAATGTTACTCAATCGAACGAAAAAAGAATCATCAAAATCGGTCTATAAAATGACGAAGATATGCGCGAACAACGATAAAAAAAGTATACAATCGAATTGAGAACCTCCTCCTTTTGATGAAGTCGGTTAAAAATACATTTCACCACACAACCAACGTATTTGTTACAGTGTGACTACATTGAAACAAATATGTTGGGTGCCCGTAAACAGTTTAAAAGAAATCATTGTACTTTACCATTTTCTTGTGTCAACGGCTAACCAGCAAACCTCATAGTATTTTATGTCCATGCGGAAATAGGGCACGAACGTATAAAAACGCATAGTTCACACGAAATATTCAAATATTTTCATGATTCGTGAAGAACGGGAATGCCGAATCACATGCTACGGCAGTAAAACAAATAGTTCTTGGTAGAACATAATTATTTATGGACATGAATTATGTAAATAATATTGATACTACACTTTTTACGGATACAGTGCATATATTAGTTAATTTAGATGTTCCGGTAATTTCATAAAAATATGAGCAGCCTTTTTTTCTTAAGTCCTTTTTAGTTCCTGAAAAGGTGTCGCAAAGTCGGGAAATCCAAAAAACCAACAAATTAAAACTAAATAATTCAAAAATAACATCTGAATTAGCCAATATACGCGCTGTAATTCGTAAAAAACAGTTTTATTTCTAATGAACTGTAGAAGCCTTAGAAGTGCAAAGTTATAGGTTCCAATAGGTACGTATTTTTTTTTCCAAATTTTTCCTTATGTAATAACATTTTTACGTAAGTATAGGTACTATAGCGCGGGTTTATCAAAGCTTTTTTGATGTTTTGATTGGTATTTTATTGGATTTTTAGGCTTCCCGATATTTCGGCTCCTTTGTTGGTAGCTGTTGTAATTACGGGTGACTGAAGCTCATTATGTGTCGTATAATTTCGACGTAATCAATGTTCAACCGTGGTTCAACCTAATATACTATTATAACTTGTTAATATAATTACCGACGATTTGTGCACATTCGTTGCCAACCAAAAGGCTTTCAGCGATATGTATGAATCTCGAGTTTTCCAACTAAAAACGAATAATAATAATCTGCTTCACGACGCTTTTCGACGTTTCGTCACCTTTGCAGTTATCATGAACTGCAAAGGTGACGAAACGTCGAGAAACCAAAAATCTAATAAATTTTAACTCGACATAAAAACCTGTGGTAAAACCGCCCTAGTAACTAACTGTCTTATTCGGAGATGTTTCACAAAACTGGGGTGCAAGACTGAAAACCTGGTTTAATGCTTGTAAACCAATCACAATGCACCTTTTAATCCTTAAACGGTGGGACTAAACGTTAAACTGTCACTCTGAATACGATTTGCGCTAAAATGGCGTTAGGCTGGTCCCAGACCTACCGGTTTCATTTCTTTGCTTTGCTGTTCTACCATGGACCGCCGGCCAAGAGGCTCATTTTCAATCTATCGCATATTTTGACCTGACCACATTGGCAAGATAGCCATTAGTTTGGTGTTATCAAATATTGTCGTCTGGGGTGCGATGAGAAGTTTTAGTTTTCGTTTTAAAAAAAAACTGCTGTTTTATACAAAAATTAATAACGAAATTATCAAAATGTATGAAACAGTTCATTTTTTTTCGCGATTTCAGATTTGGTCCCATAGTAAAAGTTGTTCAGTTTTATTATGGGCCCTATCTACCATATTCAGTTTTATAAGGCTTTACCAAACATCTTGTATAAATAAGCGATCGAGTTATTTTTAACGATAGGAGTCCATGTTCAGGGTGGCATATCTCCTAAAAGCTTCCTACTTCGCAATCCAGGCGATGATATTTGATAAAACCAAGCTAATGGCTATCTTGCCAATTTGGTCTAGTCCCAAAATGTGATAGATTGAAAATTACCCTGGTTGGCCGGCGGTCTTTCAAGCAAGGTAGCACAGCAAAGCAAAGAAACGGAACCGGTAGGTCTGGGGCCAGCCTTAGTCCGCAGTCTAACGCCATGTTAACTTTGGCCCCAGTTTAACGAACGCACTCTGAATAAGACAGTCAATGTTTAATTTCAATATTATTTTATCTTTTGAGAAACTGTTAGGTATTTAACCTTTTCAAATAGGTGTTATTTTAACTTGAGCTTCAATGGCAAATCTGAAACTCTCTCGGGATTTCGCGAAATTCGAAATCAAGGAATCAAGGGACTCACGTAAATATTGTTTATTTTTACCCTACAAGCTAGTCCATGGTTTATTTATAAATCTCATAAAATAAAACAACGTTAAAAGGGTCTGTTTTACAGGTTTCGGGTAAGATCCAGATACGATATCAGACAGAAAATTTCATTGAAATAGGTATTATTTCAAAAAGTACATAAATCTGAGAAATATCTGAGACCTGTGAAACAGGACTTGAGTTTTTTCACGATTTATTAAAATAAAAAAAACTTAATGACTCTTTCAATTTTCTTTAAACAGATGCAGTAGATTTGACTAAGTATTTTCTTCTTTTAAGTACCTTTTATTTTAAGATATAAACGACATCCTTTCAGTATATGCTCAAAGACATTGATCGTATTATTTACGGGTGAACTAATTCTTGACCGGTAAGTAACAAGCTCGGAAAACGTTACTAATCGTTTGAAGGTCATCCTAAGGGTTTTATTTTTATTACAACGTTAATTTTATTACTCAGGTTATACGATAATGTTACCGTTTCAACTTACACATAGGGATTCTTACGTAACAGCTTATTAACTAAAATATAAGAGTAAACAAAAGTCTGAAAACACCTGAAAGCCTACGAACAAGTAACAACCACTTTTCGGTAAGGGAAAAAACTCTGTGCCATTTTATTCAATGGAGCCCGCCTATTATTGTCAAGTAAAAATGTAAACTTCCTTTCCGGCATTGCGAAACAGCGCCGAATAAAAGCCTAGAAGTCATCGACTTGTAAAAAAGCAATCACAACAAAAAAAGGTCTCCTTCAACCGCAAACGTCAAGTCATTCCTATTATATCATTATCGATTGTAACAGCCATGGCATTCTGCAAAACAGCTGAGGAGTACGAGGTTATCCAGCCGGGTTGTTTAGACGCAATGCAGATCACGTGTGCGCTCGCCAGCCTAGCACCTTCGTGAACGCCCTCCTGGCTTCCGTCTCCCTCCTTCGTTGGAAGGTGTACCGGCGAGGATACGAGACAGGAGACAGGGTTGAGTAGACGCCGGCGCGTCGGCGCTCCGCGCAGCCCCGGCGGTCGATGGCGAGTGCGCGCGCAATCGTCTGGGCAGGCTGTGTTCGAGCCATTCCGTTCGGAGTGTCCGTCCTGAGCAGTCGGCTGCTAGCGCTACTCTGGGCGAACGGTCGGCAGTCGTGCCGACGCCGCCGTCGGCGATGGACCACGACGAGGAACGGTCCTTGTCTCTGGGCACGGAGGTGTCGGCCTCCGTGCCGCCCCCGAGCCCCCTCACGGGATGCTACCTGCTCGCCGTCGTCGGTGAACCCCACACGCACGAGCACAAGGAGATTATCCTGCAGCGGCTTGTCAAAGGTGAGTCAATGTCACTTTGACAGCTGCCGCTCGAAATCCAATTTGCCGGTCGGCGTTCGAATTTTCCGGCGGCACTTTCTCCATCGATTCAGCTGTGGACGAAGAAAGTACTAGATTAGTTGTTTAAGTTTTTGTCAATTATTTTAGTTCGAGTGCGCGTGATTGATAGTAAAATAAAATTGCGAGTAAAATTTGATCTCGTTGTTCGTATCGGAACGCATTGGAAATTGCGCTGTGCGCCGGTAATTAGATTATTTTTTTGGTGACCGGCATGTTTCCCTGTTACGTCATCCGTGACACGATTTTTCTTAGTCGGCTAAGTGATTGAACAAAGTAATGGAATAGCAAAGTATACATGGACGGAATGAAGAGAGCGTGATAAACTTAATAGCCATTCAACTTTACATACATTCGCGTCGCTTTTTGCGGTGTTTTTGTCTGTTATTAATTACTATGTTAGCGTCGAACTATATGAACGGCTTTTCATGTGGTAAATTACTTTCCATTTCGTGTACCTTAAAGTGCTAAGATGTTTTTGTTATAGCGCGGAACTCGAAAAGGATTTATCGGTAAAATGTAGAGCGATTTCTTGCTGTAGTTATATTCACTCATCCTTGTTAAACTTGCATAGTTAATAACAAAAACCATAATAAGTTTCACTTATATTATGTTGAATATCTTTGCCTCGAAATCACTTGTATAAATACGAGTAAAATTTTGTGCATGTCTCTGCAAACCGCATAAAGACATTGACCGCAAAAATTACGAAATGTTTTTGCGAACTCTGAAATGAGCGCCGGCGGGCGGCGGCTTGTCGCCGTTGACATTTTTTGTTAGGTTCAACTGTAATTTGTATTCAAGGAACCATTACACCGTTTTATGTGCATCGGTTGAATTGTTCAAGCAGTTTTAACAACAGTTAAAGTTTTCTTTCGTAATCAAGATAATGTACCTACTTATAAAGGTAAAATGGCTATCGCAAGATTCATAAGGAATGAAAATCATGTCAGAAAAAGTAAGTTTATAAACTTAGAAAAAAGAAGAACCTCCTTTAAAAGGCTGAAAATATGAACAAAATTAAATAGCTTTAAAAAACAAGAAATAATATTGAAATCATTGGATACGCATATCAATATTAATAAAAAAAAACGTCTAATGAAGTCGGGTGCGGCGTCTGGACAACTTCTTTTTCCTTTGATTCCAAAAACTCCAACTTATTCATTAAATGGGACCATCTCGCAAGAAAACTCAATCAAACAAAAATAAGAATTATCAAAATCCGTCCAAGTTACGCGTGAGTAACGATTAAAAAACATATTACAATCGAATTGAGATCCTCCTTTTTTTAAGTCGGTAATAATAGTTTGTCTCCTTTTTCCATGCATCGTCGTCTTGTCGTCGTTTTTACAACCTCTATCCTAATAGAGACAAAAGGACATAGGTAGAGGTCAAATTTAATTCGGTGTCATCAAGAAGGCAACGGACAGACTTCACGGCGCCGGCGCAGAAGAAATTGGCACTCACTTGAATGGGGAGGCGAAGGCAAAGTGAATTACAGATGGCGCTCAGTCTTTGGAACAATTGTCAGTTTGAGCTTATATTGTCTTGACTGTGTATTACGTGATTTTACTTTCTTAGATTGTATTTTTTTCGGTTTTGCGGACAAACAATGTATTCTATGCTAACTTTAGCTCATATAAAAGAAGAATTACGGAAAAGAAAAGCAAAAACAACAGGCAAGAAAGTTTATAGCAACTTACAAAAAATTGCTAACAAGCATTACATTTCTTTAAATTTCGTGTAAGATTTACAAGTAATCTTTTTATTTCAGATTAGAAGCATATGATTTAAATTTTAACAAAGCAACTGAGTGTGAATTTCCGTGTTTATAGTTGCCTGATGATGCCTTCTGTGCAATAGTAATTTCAGGTTTCTGTACTGGAATTTCTGTACCATCCAAAATTACACGAACCGTTTTATCATATTTATTTTGTTATTCTAAGTTTCTTGAATGACTCTGGCATATAAAATTCTATTAATTCTCTGTTGGGCTCCAATATTGGGCTTATTCCATATTTGATATACCTATCAAATTCATCCAAGTTATAAATATGTTAGAAACTGCTGAGGTTGAAATATTAAAGAACAAAGCTGTTATAATTCAAATGTTGTTTTATTTTGGCGAAGCTTCATCAAATTCATGAAACATTCCTTTTGAGTTATAATGTTTCTCAGGCTCAGCAAAGGAGAAAATCGAGGGAAAAGCATATTTTTTTTGATATTTTTTTGCCCACTATTTTTTTTGTTACTGGGAAATCGATGAACTCCAATATTTTACAAGTTACATGCATAACCATGCGGCATTTTCTCAGTATAAAATTAAAAAGTGCAATACTCCAAGAGATTCCCATATGTTTTGACACTTTCTTTGAGGCGGCCGGGTACCAAAGACCAGACGCCACCTATCGGGATAAAATTGCGCTTTTCCTCCCCATTGAACTTGTTCAATGCGGCATTTTTGTAACGAAGACTAAGGCTGCATTCAGACGATAACGCACGACTCGACCTCAACCCGAAATCAACTCAAACTCAACTCGAACTCAACTCAATCGGAGCTTACAATTTTGAGTTTTATAACACATTAATAAGCTCCGTTATAATTATATCGATGCAACTGCACACGCCTCGCGCTCAACCCGAACTCAACCCGAACTCAACTCAAACTCAACCCGAACTCACCTGACCATTACACAGGAGCTTATTAATGTGTCATTCATAAGACTCAAAATTGTAAGCGATGTATTTCAAGGTGGGTTGCGGTTGAGGTGATTTTGAGTTGAGTTCGGGTTGTGTAATTATCGTTTCAACGCAGCCTAAGATATGATTTTTTTGAAACGGATGATTTGCTTTGATTGAAATACTGTTCCGTAGAATTACTATTGATATAAACATCCAAATAAAATAACCAGGAGTGAACGCTGTCAGTTATAAACAATATTACTTAACTACTTACGTTTACATTTACCGCACAAACTGAAACAAATATTTTTCCACTTAGGTATGTGAAGATTACTTAAGATCACTCATTTATCAAACAATTATTCTCGATATTATAGGAGTTTACTTGATAGTTAAACTCATTAAACTTAAATATTAAATATATTTTTTATTTATAAAAAGGAGAGTTGTCCAATCAACATTAAAATTATCTTTAAAAAAATTACGAGTATAGCAACATGGTCTTAAACTTACTGACTAATGAAGTTAACTTGTTAACCTAATTTAAAAAACCAGCCAAGTGCGAGTCGGACTCGCGCACGAAGGGTTCCGTACCAAAATACAGCAAAAAAACATGTTTGTTGTATGCGACCCCCCCCCCCCCCCCCTTAAATATTTATTTTATTTTGTTTTTAGTATTTGTTATTATAGTGGCAACAGAAATACATCAACTGTAAAAATTTCAACTGTCTACCTGTTGTCGTTATTAATATCGAGCTAAAAACAGCAAAAAAATCACGTTTGTTGTTTGGGAGCCCCCCTTAAATATTTATTTTATTCTGTTTTTAGTATTTGTTGTTATAACGGCAATAGTAATACATCATCTATGAAAATTTCAACTGTCTAGCTATCACGGTTCATGAGATACAGCCTGGTGACAGACAGACAGACAGACGGACAGCGGAGTCTTAGTAATAGGGTCCCGTTTTTACCCTTTGGCTACGGAACCCTAAAAATCGAAATTAGTAATTCTCTTTTGCTGGTGAAATTGGTGGTTTACAGACTATTAAGTACCTTTAAATATTTTGATAAATTATTACGACACTTTACTTACTTAAAAGAAAACAATAATATATGTACTAGAACTTATATATTATCACGCAAAAATGGAATGGTAAATCTATATGATAAATCTATGAATTGGTAAATGCTATTACAAAATTAAATAATGTGTTATTTTGCATATAATATTAAATATGTTATAGTCAAACGCCGAAACTCCGGAGCTCCTAGATTGGTGAAAAAAAAGTTTGGGGAATAAAGCGAATGGAAATTAAAATAAAAGGGAAAAATAATTTCGGGGAATCCGCCTCTACAGTCAACGAATTTATGTCCAAACCTAAAGCGTGAAATACATAGAAGCGATGCGGCGGAGATAAGGCGCAGATACGGCAGCGACGGCGGCGATACGTGTATTTGATTGGCCGAAAGCATCCGAAAGTCTCATATCTGCACCGTATCGCCGCCGTATCCGTGCCGCGTCGCTTCTGTGTATTTCACGCCGAGAGACCAACTTAACAGTCAATCGCCGAAACTCAATACGATCAACGATCAAATCGGGGTTTGACCAGTCAGACTTAAATTAGTTGCAGAATTTGTTATTTTGTATGTTAATTTATCTAAATTAATAATCTTCCTGTGAACTAAAGATTTCTGTTGTCTATTAAAAAATAACCACGAAAAGGATTTGAACTTCTTAGTATGAGAGGCTTGCATAGTGGAAACCATATTTTTTATTTTTGACGGGGATTTTGGAAATGTAGCGACGCACGATGAAACCTGTGTAAGTATATCAATAGAGGATCTATGGACGAACAAAAAATGTCTTGTGATATAAAGTCCTAAAGCGCAAAGTTTTCGAAATAATCCAGGGAATAAGTTTAGATTTTTAAATATACATGATCTTTAACATGGATTATCTCGGAAATATTGCTCTTTAGGACTTTATATCATCTTTATATCAAGACATATTTGTTCGTCTATAGATCCTCTATCGATATACTCAGGTTTCATTGTGCGCCGCTAAATTTTCCGAAATCTTCGTCAAAAATAAAAAATTATGATTACCACATGCTAAAATGTTCAAACCCTTTGGCTTCTTGTTTGGAAACTTGAGGAAACCTAAGAGCGCCGGAACTTCGGAGTTTGCCTATAACATTTATGCTAAGAAAAAATATTATAAAACGGCTTTGAATTTGGAACGTCTAAATTTGATCGGTCAACACGGGGGTGTATTCTGAAACCCCACAAGTGAGGTCGCCGGCTGTGATGGGATTACCGAGTTACGCGCGCGGCGAAATAATCCAACGGTCGAACCCAACCACCCGCTATTCGGTTATCCTAGCAAAACAATTGGCAAGGATCGGACTCCAAGCTTCTTATTCTACACGCCCCTCTACAAGGCCTAGCTTTAGTCTACATCTTAGTCAAAATATGTGGCTTGGCCGTTTCATTACTACAAAAAATATTGTAAGTATAACAGAAAAGTAATAAACAGTAAATACATTTTTCAACTTACGCCGATACGAATGTAGCGAAATGGCCAAGCCACATAATTATTATTTTGACTAAGGTGTAGAGTTTGTGAAGTTAGGACTTGTAGAGTTAGGGCGCGCGGCTTTACATGAGGTCTGATAACTTTTTGACAGTGCGAGCGTGCATCTTGGCTACATTTGACATAAAAATGTTTTTGGTGGGATTTTCAAATTCCCTGATGAAAGTATTTGAAAATGTTGTTTCGATGGAACATCATCGCTCTTTTCCGGGACTAGGGTTGCTTACTCTTTTTACAAGAAACAAAAATATATTTAGATCTGAGTAGAAAAATTACAGATTTTACAGTCCCCGCAAGAATCGGAGCATTGAAAATAAACACAAAAATTTACGAAAAACCAAAAACAAATCAAATGCAGAGTCCTATGATATTTTTAAAGTTACCTAGGTAGTACCTATTTATTTTTACGATTGTTTAAAAAATTGTTTAAAAGATTGTTGAAAAGTGCCCGCTGACTGCCTCGACGCAGCCGAAATAATATTAACCAATTTTCAAAATTCCAACGAATGCACTTCTCCTCTGCTTTTGCGTCTTTTAACACTATTACCATGACGATCGGTCAATAGTCATAGAAGCTACATCACTTTTTATGTACGGAAACAGCCGTTTTTCTACAATTCCAAATCTAAAGGGACCACCTACAGGTCACAATTATAAACCGATTTTCAAAATTATTTCGCCATTTGATAGCTTAACTAATACCCTAGGACCTTTTTTTTAATTTTTTCTTAAGTCGGTTTTTTTCCGAAATATTTACAATTTAGTAAACAAACATCCCCCAAAAAACCCGGAATTTTCGGAATTTCGCTAAATTCCAAAAAAATTTACCAGTAGATTTTCAAAATTTAAACGTTCACACGTGTCTCGATAAATCTAGTAGATTATCAAAATTTAAACGTTCACACGTGTCTCGATAAATTCCTCAACTTTTAATACTATTTTCATTTCGATCCTCCCAAAATCCTCGGAGATATGGCCAAAAATAGGCGATTTGCATCTGATAACCATTTTCAATGGTAAAACATTATTTTAGGAAAAAGAACAGTATTTTTTCCTACTTACTACTACCAGTGATACTGACAATATTTGTATACTTTATTTTCTTCAACAGTAAAAAGTACAATGTAGTAAAAACAGTAATAATTTTTTAACTTTTGGTTGGAAACCCTAGCCTAAAATTGGTGGCGTCCCCACCAATTTTTTAGTAATATTTGGTAATATTTAACGGGTCATTGGAAGAAAGTTTAGCACAAAATGACACTCAAGTGTTTTAATGTTAGCTCAATTTAATAATTTTAAATGTTAACTCAATCTATAGTCATAATTGGATCGTTTTGAATATAATCGTCCATTGTCACTTCAAACAAACAATGGTTTTTAATTTCGTCTATGTTTTTTGTTACGCAACGCTTGCATCCATTCTGCCGTGAGAACATTTCTAGAGTTTTTGCGAACAACTACCTAACTACTGAATTGCTAATTTTGTGAAAAATGGCGACCGCCTGCCAATTGATTGCAACACTTTCTCCAATGCAAGCAGTTTGTTTCTAGCACTGCATTTGAAAAATATAGTATTTTGAGACTGTCTGACCTAGATTTATGGAAGGCAATATTTAGAATAAAATTGAATGAAATTGAAAAACGAAGTCACTTTGGAAGGTAATCATTACGATATCTGTCGTTGTTTTAAGCAGTCTCAATAGTCACATTTATGTTATTATCTTGTACACATTTACTCATGTCTTCATAGACAGTTTTCAAATAAAATTTATTGCCTGATACCCAAAGATTAAGTAATTGTAAATTTTTGGATTGAAAAAGGAAATTAAGGCCTTTTTGTCAATCGGTGGTGGGCATTAACATTAACTTCTGGACATGAAGTTATATAAATTAGTAAGTAGGATTTAGAGACTAGTCATTTAGTGACGGATGAGGATTCCGGGTGTAGTGCGCTTCCACCTTCAGTTTGGCCTTTTCGTCACTTAACAGGTGTAGTGCTTGGCATTCGGGTTAGTACCCGTGGTGCATTAAAAAACTAATTTTATAAACTACAATGCAATTAATTTAACAGTGTACAACAGAAGACTAGCTTCAGAGTGCTTGCGGTGCAAAACGACGTATTTTAATCTGTAAAATTTTCTTTTTGCCATCCATAAGTTGGAGCGGATCACTATTGTCAATTTAATAGCATTGTACAATTTCATACCATACAAACGTGTATCAGTTGACACGTTTCATAGACGGCCGGCGTGGAGCGCGCATCGCAGAAAGAAAGTACCCGGTAATTAAGATCGGCACATACCGCAGCTATCTACGGATCGAGCGAGTATCCACAGTCACACGGCAGAGCTGCAAGCGCGGATTAATTGGCAAAGTTTGCCCATTAAAAGCAGTAACTTTGAAATTGTATACAAACAGCTATAGGCTGCAGGGAGTAGCATAATGTGAAGTAAAGGCAAGTTCTAAATACACGTAATAAACAAGTCTGCAGGACTCATTACATATATTATTATGTTAATGAAACTTAATTTATAAAACCTTAAAACGACCTTCGTGGTCGAGTGGTTTGTACGCTAGTTTTCAAGGTGTCGCCATCTCTGAAATCCCGGGTTCGATCCCTGGCTGGATCATTTAGAAAACGAACTTTTCTACATTGGCTCAAGTCTGGGTATTTGTAGTTGCACTGTTTTCTCTGATTTTAATAACACAACTGCTTTAGCTTAGGAATTGGAGCAATGTTTGTGATGTTGTCTAGGTAATAAAAACAAAAAAGATACTTTGACAATTTCAAATGTAGAATGACGAGTTTGTTGTGATTGCAATTTCATTGAATACATCAAAAATAGCTCTAATACAAAAATACTTAGGTACACAAAACGAAATAAAACCCATCTCCATTTCTTCTTGTTGTTTTACGACAGCTTCAGAAAGCAACACCTTACAAAAACTACCCTTTGTCGAGTCGCGTAAGCTCGAACTACACAAAGATCTTATACGTCAAGTCGGACGTGGTAAGGTTACGCAATATACCGGGATCCAGGGCCAAGGTTAAATTGGGTGTAAAACTGAGACGTTTACGTGGAAATTCACGCCTTATGTAATATCACGAAAAAAGGTGAGGTGAATTTTCAACCACGTTCATGAGTTATTGCACAATGCGTGTGTTTTTTAAAGAGACGTAAAAAGAAATTAATTAATAGTTAGAATACCATTCTATCCATGTGATAATAATACTAATAGCTGAAAAATAAATAAGAATTTTAGTAGAAACTCGCATTAATTTCAGTCAGAGAGTCAGTTAGAGGTAAGATAGCCAGTTCCTCAGTGATGAGGATTCCGGGCGTAGTGTGCGTCCACCTTCGGCCTTATCTTCACTAAACATCGGGAGAGGTGAAGACCAAGCATTATCCCGTTATGCATTAAAAAAGTCATCAAATGTATTTTTTAAATAAAATATAAGTATTTACACTTTTCAACTATATTGTTAACAAAACCACTATGGTTCGTATTAAATTAAAAATATTTTAATTTCAAGCTTTACATTAGGCACACAGTCTTATAACAATGGAATAGACATATGCATGGCATTTAATAATTTCTTTCAGAGCATGTTTTCTAATTCTTTTGCTTCACCTCTTACCGCTTTTGCAGAACATGATAATAATATAGATACTTTGTCTCACATTGCAATAACTACAGATATGGTCACAAAACTGCTCAAATCCCTTGACATAAATAAGGGCGCGGGTTGTGAATTCTACTATGGTTGTGATGAAATACCCCCAGTTTTTTTGGCACGTTGCTCAGAAAGTATTTCCATACCTATCACAATCTTGTTTAGACGTTCGCTATCTGATAACACATTCCCTTTGATTTGGAAAAAAGCTAATATTATACCCAGCCATAAAAAGGCCCATAAAATTTTATAGACAATTATAGACCCATTTCAATTTTAAATACAATAGCCAAATTATTTGAAAAATTAGTCTTGGAATACATCTATTCGGTGGTGGCCCGCGGTATTCCAGATACACAACATGGTTTTCTACGAGGACGCTCGACCACATCCAACCTTGCCTGTTTTACACAGTTTGTTCTGAAAAATATGGAAAAGGGCGGCCAGGTTGACGTGATCTACACGGATTTTGAAAAAGCTTTCGACCGTGTAGATCACGTGATCCTGTTGTCTAAATTAGAAAGACTGGGAATTCATGGCGACTTACTTAGGTGGGTAGAATCCTACCTGACCAACCGTTCCCAGGCTGTTGTTCTAGGGGGATTCAAATCAGATTACATTACTATACCCTCGGGAATTCCTCAGGGTTCACATTTGGGTCCCCTCTTCTGGAATGTGTACATGTACGACATCGACTCTCATTCAAAATTTTCCAGGCATTTGTTGTTTGCCGATGACAAAAAAATATTCATCTCTGTAAAGTCTCAAACTGACTGTGAGCTACTACAAAATGATTTAAACAATCTCCTCACATATTACAAAAACAACAACACCACAGTCAGTCTTGGAAAATGCCAGTGTATAAGTTTTACCAGAAAGGGTGCGCCCATATTGTATCCCTACCACCTAGATAACACCGAGTTAGTAAGGGTTGGCTCTGTAAGAGATCTGGGAGTCACGCTGGACTCAAAAATGTCTATGATTGATCATATAGATAACATAATCAATAGATCATTTCGTAGTCTGGGCTTTGTGTTACGTACTTGTACACGCTTTAAAAGTATTAAAAGCTTTAAAATTGTATATTCAGCATACGTGAGGAGCATTCTAGAATATGCATCAGTAATATGGAACCCTTACTATTACTATACATAATGACAGACTGGAACAAATACAAAGAAAATTTTTATCGCACCTGAATTGGAAGTTTCGTTACGCATCCCCTAGTAGTTATTTGGAAAATTGCCGCCACTATAAACTTTTTTCACTCGAGGAGCGAAGAAAAGTCCTCGATATATGTTTTTTACATGACATCGTTAACGGTCGCCTCGACTGCCAAGCTGCTCGCGGGTTTAGCGCTAAATGCACCATCCCGCCGCACGCGTAACTTAGACACCTTTAATATACCTTTCCATCATACTAAATATGGCAAGAACTGTGTCCTTACACGTATTGCACGTTTGTACAATGGTGAATTTGGTAGTGTTGATCCATTTGTGGGCTCCAAATCCACTTTTAAAAAACAATTATTTAAGCTGCTAAGCCCTACTATCTAATTTAATACTTTACCCTTCATCCTGGGTAATTATCATACTCTATGTCATTATGCATAGCAGATATTATATATGTATATATACATTATAATTATATATAATTATTATTATGTTACTTAACTTCATATTTTTTTCTTATATTCCCCATAAATATACTTAATAATAATTATTATAATAATAATCTTTAAAAGTTTTGCTTGAGTTCGTTTGTAAACTTGTTTAAATTTTAAATTTATGTTTTTAGAAATTTTATTAATGCTTTTTTTTTAGTAATTCGAGGATGACGTTTTTGGCTTTACTCTTAGTAAATATCATGTAGTAATTTAAGTAGTTTTAAGCTGTTGTCAACCCAAATATCTTAAAATAAAATAAGAGGAAAGATTAGTTAGTTCTTTATTTTTCAACGCTTGTTTCATTGATGACAATGGAAACGCAGTGGAAATGTGTGCAATGTACGGTACATCATCGTGTTTGTTGTGGTGTAGCTGTTGCCACGCGGTATTCATAATTAGATGAAGATGGCCGCCTCTATTCATGCCAATAATAGACCATGAATAAGATTTAATTTTTTATATATTTTCATTGCAATTAGAGCAATTGGGTATAACAGCTAAAGATGAATAAAAAACCGAGTGCACAATAAAAAATAACTGAATTTACTATTCTATTGGGAAAAAATAATCAGCTGATTATGGAGGGGGCGTCCATTAATTACGTGATGCACAGAACAAAGAAATTTACGTGATGCATTTAGGGGGGGGGAGAGGGGGTCGAGCCTAATCTCACCCAATCTCACGTAGGAGAGAGGGGGGTCTCGGCAATCATCACGTATTTTTTTTTACAGAAATCGTGAAATAACTGGGTTAAATAAAGTTAAACATTTTTGATACCAAAATATGGTGAAATCCTAAACAATAATGTTTACTTAAATAAATGCAAAGCAAGCAAGCACAGGTTAACGTAATCAAATTAATAATACGCGTTTCGAAAAATCTCGCGTGAGATTTATAGGGGGGTGAGGGGGTCGAACCAAATCTCACGACATCTCAGCAAGCAGAGGGGGGTAGAAAAATCGCCAAATTCACCTCACGTAATTAATGGACCCCCCCCCATTAACAAAAAAGGTGGAACTTATTAATAGAATACTCGATCAGCTGACTGTTGATATTGAAGAACTACTTATATTATTTTTTATCAGACGGCGTATCTTTAGTAAGTTTGTATAATCTTTTTTCCTAAATGATAAAAAAATGCAAGTGTACGAAGTTATCTTTCTCGAGTTTACTCAGATTATGCTGCAAAATAAAATAATAATATTTGATTACGATCACCGAATTAAGAGTAATATGCCATATATGATAAATTCTATATTTTATAATTATTTTAAATCTTTATTCGATGCAGCTATCACTATTGTACGCAGATAAAATAATTGCTTAAAGACTTTGAAGCTATTAAATAGTGTACACTATTATTACTTAATTTGTTTTCTAAAGTACCTAAGCATTTATTCGGCGTTCTTAAAGTGCAAAATTACTGCATTTACATCTCCATCTTCGTACTTAGAAACGGCAATGTTATTATTCAGTACCTTTTTATAAAAACCCTAATTGACCGTAACGCTGTATGGTGTTATGGGGTATTGTAAGGGAAGGCTATTACCATTCTTATTGCCTACTTAATAACTGTTTTATGGCCGTCCAAGAAAAATAGCAAGTTTTCAACGGCCTTTTTAATAGGAAAACGTGTTTAGATTTTGTTTTAACAATGGGTGATGCTAGCAGCTTTACCATATTATTTTTTAAGACATTTATTATTTTCGATAGATCAAAAAATGATTTTTAATAGCTATACTGCAATGATATTGGTTATGAACAGCAGTTTATAACCAATATCATTGCTAAACATTTAGAATGCTTTATCATCAACTCTCCCAAATTACGTCTTCATAAAAATATTTAAAAAAAAAGGAAAACCTCCTTCAAAAATCTTAAAAAACAGATGTATAAAAAGCAAGAAATAATGATCAAATCGATTAATTAAAACACGTCTATTGAAGTCGGGTGGAGCTGGAAGTATTTTTTTTACTTATTGTATTTTTTATATTCTAAAAGCCTCACCCGACTTCAATAGACGTGTTTTAATTAATCGATTTGATCATTATTTCTTGCTTTTTATACATCTGTTTTTTAAGATTTTTGAAGGAGGTTTTCCTTTTTTTTTAAAAGATTTTTATTTTAAACTTTTTTGTGGTAGGTATGTAAGCGATGATTTTATAAAATAAAACGTTATAATGTTTCACATTTTTTAATGGTATACCCTGAGTAACTCAATTTCCACGAGTTCCATTGGGCCTTCGCAGTTAAACTCTAGTCCAGAACGTCCTTGACAATAGATAGGTACTTAACTTGTTTTTGATTGTCATAAACCTACCAATATTTCAATCACTGTACAGTTCCTATTTGATTTTGAGGAGTTCCCTCGTGTATCTTCAAAATCCAAAGTCCAATACCAATGAAATTAATATGGTATCATCCTTAAGGTGTCTTCTTTCAAACAAAAAAAGAATCATCTAAATCGGTTCATAAACAAAAAAGTAATGGTTGAAAATCCGCCTGAATTCATATAAAATGGTTACGAAAACGACAGTATTTTCAAGATTACTTGAAAACTACTAAACCGATTTCAAAATTTCAAAAAATGGGACCAACTTGGAAACAAACCTCATATTATAAAGTTTGAATCATTTCAATCGGTTCAGCCGTCTTCGAGTAATCGGTGTACATACATATAAAAAAATATATGCGACGAATAGATAACCTCCTCCTTTTCAAATTTTTGAAGTCGGTTAAAAACTCTGGCAAACGTAGTGTGGGACGCCCTCAGACAAGGTGGAGCGATAATCTTCGCAGGGTGGCTGGCATAAACTGGATGAGTATAGCCGCGGATCGTGCTCAGTGGCGTGCACTCGGAGAGGCCTATGTTCAGCAGTGGACGATGATAGGCTGATGATGATGATGAAAACTCTTTTAGGAATAATTCAAAAGAAACATGCCCTATATTATTTTATTGAATAATAAATACTCCTTCGATATATCTACTCCATCGAATAGATGATCGAAGAGATACTCGCACAGTTATAATAGTAATTTATATTTCATGAAATGCTCATGACAGCCGTGTGTTTAAAACTTTGTTTAAACTAACTTTATTGTCGTAGTTCTGAAAGGGCTAGTCTAGTAATTATGCAGTCACTATTATTCATTCAAAACTTCAAGTTAACTACGTGGAATCGAGAGTGCGCGGTTGCGATGATGTGTTTGCAAAATTGTTTAGACTTACCTACTTAATAGTGATAGATTCTAAAATCGGAGAGTTTAGTTAATTAGTAAATCTGGATTTCACTGACTGACATTAGAATATTGCTTTAGTTTTGCTCAACTTAACTAAGTGGCCGAGAGCTAAGTGTCGATGTCAAGCTTGGTTTCAATAATGAAAAAGACAGATAGCTTTAATAAATATTATTAACGTAGCGTACATCCGGACATATCAACAAGAAAAATTATACTTCTATCCTGGGATTAGGAAGGCTGGAACCCTTCGGGAGGATATACTCAGCAGTCGTTATATGCTAATATAGGCTGACATTCATCAATTGTGGCTGGCTGGGCTGATTCAGGGATTTAATTCAGCATTTTAGAGAGAATGCAGACAGCGTTCCCAATCATCGTTTTTAAGATTTGATCCGGGATTTTTAGTTCATGTCAGATTTTTCCAACCGTCTCGTCGTTTGTTTTATTTCATTGACTCCTTACAACTCGCGAAAGTCAATACATAACGGGATTATAAATAGCGTCCCAAACAGGTTCGTAACCCAGTGCCCCCGCCGCAAGGATGCGCCAGTTTCCGGCTTGGTGTCGTGAGTCATGCGCTCGCGCAACTGTTTGATTATACCTACCTCTAATATGCTCGCAGTCCGGCTAGATCGCGGTGTCGCTGCTACCCCTCTCTATCAGAATGACCAGTTAGAAGAGAGACTATTTCGTCAGGACGATATAAAAGCAGAATACCTGATGTCGAAAGACAATTCAGGTCAATCACATCAAATCAGATAACAGCCGTAACGCAAATTTGTCGAACACCGCGTAAGAGCAATTCGCATTATTAAGGCAGGACTGAAAATCACAATGATTAAGTAGCAAAACGTCTGGAATTTAAATAGTCTAGGTCAGGGATGACGAAGAAATGGCTCGCGTGCCATTATTGGCACGCGACGCAATATTTTGGGCACGGCACTGATCACAAAATTCATGATGCACTACGAAAAAAATACGAAATAATTATTTTAAATAACGCGTATAATTGAAACATTACAAAACGAGTTTTGAGTTGATAGTTTTTTTTCCAATAATAACAAAGTCAAAATTATTTGATGACACGTCTATTATTATAAAATGGCACTTGGATACATAAGGTTCGCCATCCCTGCACTGAGAAAAAAATATTGCTATTGCAACAAAAAAACTTTGATGCTAGGGAGCCGTCAAAGGTAAATAGTTACAAGAGCAAGGTCTTTATTGTCATTTTTTAAATTGCCAATGGAACTAAGTTGCCAATATTGATGTTATAGCAATTAAAAATTGTCATACTATCTAAGTGAAATTGATGCAGTCACAATGCTAAAATTGATCCTATCGCAATATTTGCTTTTGCCTTTGTTCTGATGACAAAGGATTTTGCTAAAATGACAAAAGCAAATTGTCCCTAGATCTACTTTTCTTTAGTTGTACTAGCAATCTTCCTTTGTTACTTTATCAACATCACTGTTGCTGCTCCAACAAAGTCACTTTTGTCGAATATATTTTGCTACCCCAGCAAAGTAACATTGCCGGTCTCGATCCCTGCACTTGTTAGTGGTACACCATGGAAAAATTGATACTCCCCGAAGCTTTTGCATATTATTCCAGGGGCATGCGTACCCTGAACGGAGTTCATTGTACATCACATATGTGCATTGCAGCATTTGCACTTACATGGTGCCAGAGAACTCCGGTCAAGATACGCAATATGCATACTCTGTAATAATAAAGGCAGAAGATACGAGGAGTATCAGTTTTTCCATGGTGTACCACTAACAAAGTATAGTGCAGGGATAAAGACAGGCAATGTTACTTTACTGTGATTGCAAAAGGCATAATGACAAAGAAAAATGATTATGAGAAGGTAAAAATGAAAATATATGAATATTCCAATCATAAAACTATTTATTTATGTTTCCACTACAATTATTAAATAAACGAAAAACTAATATTGTGGCCTAAAAGGTATAAATCGCAACAATAGAATTAGGTGGTAAAAGTTTCAAAGTCCTCCATAGCTAGGCAACTTTTAATGCACTATCCAGGTTCTCCGTGGCTAAGCAACTTGTAATGCACTGTTCCAGCCTCCATAGTTGGGCAACTTGTAACGCACTGTTCCAGCCTCCATAGTGGGGCAACTCGTAACGCACTGTTGCAGCCTCGATAGTTGAGCAACTTGTAACGCACTGTTCCAGCCTCCATATTTGGGCAATTTGTAACGCACTGTTCCAGGTCCTGCATAACCAGGCAATTTGTTGTCCTCCATAAGAAGTAGCGAGCGCGGGCCACTCCCTCAGCTTGTGGCTCGAAGGCGGCCACTCGGACGCTCGGTTTGCGCCGAAAATACTTGTCCGCAGCTTGTGGTCTCTTAGTGGCCACGACTAGTGGCTCAATGTGCGCCAGCTCATAGTTTTTTTGATTATAAAGCACGACCGCAAAACACGCGTCTTACTCTGACCAACAACAAGAACAAACTAACTCGATTAATAAATAAATTGCCAGGTAGACAAAACAGGTTGCGATTGCAACAATGTCATTATTGTAATCTTATATAGGCTATTTTGTGCAGATGACTAATTTGTATTTTGTTAGTTAAAAAGGTTGCTTTACTGACAACACTACCTAAACATAGTAACAACTGTTATTTTGATAGATTATACTTTGCTATAGCATCACATTACAACGTTGATAAATTAACAACGTTCCGTTGCTACCCCGTTTAAGTACACATACTTAGTCATAGGATCAATGTTTCTTTTGCTGAAATGACAAAAATTTGTTCAACAATAAAAAAGTTGTAATTGCCACAATGGCCACATAGCTGCAGCAACAATTCACTTACGTGGGGTGACAATAAAATTCTAACAAAGCGTTTATTGTCGCTTTGTTAGACGTTTTTTTTCTGAGTGTGGTCTAGGTATACTAACAAAAAAGGTTGGAGCTTAAACTATGGGAAAATAGCTTCCACCCGCTTCGTCCGCGTGGACATTCGGAAAATCCCTAGGAAATCTTTGACTGGGATAAAATATATCATATGATTTCAATCAAAGCTATAAACTATCCATGTGCCAAACGTCATCCAAATCCGTTCACCCATTTTTGCGTGATTGAGTAACAAACATCCGAACTTTCACATTACTAGTTAAGAATAATATTTTTTAATAAAAAAAGAAAAAGTAAACAAATGCAGTACATTTGTACATTTGAATTTCCTTACCAGCCGTCATGTGCGCGCGCATACAGAAAACATGGTAAAAACAGTCAACAAACAAAACGAAACAAAAAGAAGTGAAAAATCGAAATAGATTATAAAAGAGAATAAAAAAGTTTACAAAAGAGGTATGTCTGGCAATTTACACTCGACAAAAAGAGGAAACAGAGACTCGGCAATTCGCTATTCGCGAGCTTTCAAAATAATAGACCTTGAAAATGAAAGTAGCAAAACACAAGGGACTTTCTGACCCGGCGATGCTGTGACATACCAACCCTTTGTTTTAAATGCCCGACGCGATTTCTAATTCATGTCGGTCGCAGTCGCTGTGATCCAATTAAAATGGCTTCTCTGTGGGGTTTCAAATTCGGTGCTGACGCCGCCCAATTGTAAATTTAGATTATGGCTGATGCGAAACACTAACTAATTCGTATGAAAGCTGAATTGACAAAATTAGAAATGAAAATTGAATATTTGATAAATAATTAGCCGGGCTCACAGTAAATCACCGATATACACGTAACTCCAATTACGTGAGAATCAATAGTTTCATTCGAGGAGCTCGATGACGCAGTGGTTTAACGCCTGGCCCAGCGATTGTGAAAATTAAGCAACTTTCGCATGGGTCGGTCATAGGATAGGATGGGTGACAAAAAAAATATTATCTCGAGCTCCTCCGTGCTTCGGAAAGCACGTTGAGCCGTTGGTCCCGGCTGCATTTGCTGTCGTTAACACCAACCAATACTCGTTGGCCCGCGTGGTAGATTATGGCCCATCTTCTTTATCCACCCGTAAGGAAGGCATGTGCCCCAGCAGTGGTGACATAAAAATGCCTGATGGTCAATAGTTTAATTGATCCAAAAAACGAATCGTGGGTACTTCTAATCCTTCTGCTGAAATTGTCTGTACTTTGGAACAGACATTCAGGCATTTTCACTTTAAACTTCCTAGTATTGTTTCAATAAAGTATCATAATAATATCATCAAATAAAGTAGAGAAACGATTCATTTTTAACCGGACTTTCTTATTTATGAACCGAAGTAGATGATATTTTTTTGTTAGAAAAGGGATACTTTAGTGTAGTCTTTTTTTAACCGACTCCAAAAAAGGAGGTTCTCAGCTTGACCCGTATGTATGTATGTTTCTCCGCGATTACTCACTCTCTCACGTTTGGCTAAGTTGTTTACCTAAATAATATACCTAATACAGACGGTACTTACACTAAAAATAAAAAAATAAAAAATTGTTTAAAAACAAAAAACCGACTTCAAAAAACCTGCCTATAAAAAGCAAGAAATAAAATTAAAATCATTAGATATGCATTATCATTGTTATAATAAAAACACGTCTATTGAAGTCGGGTGGGGCTTTTAGAATAAAAAGAAAAAGTTGTACTCCAGCCCAGCTCCAGACTCGCAATATCATCATAATTAATTAATTATTTAAAAAAATCTTGTCTTTAGCCGTTTTTGTTTTACTAATGGTTTTATTCATTGTTGTAAGGTTGTCACTACATTACCTACATTCTAAAACGTTAGGACCTAACTCAAAATAAGATAATAATCACAAATTCTATTGTCTGTAGTATTTTTCTTTTGTCTGTGGATAATCGTGGGATAGAAGTAAATAAAAGAATAATAAATATTTTAGTAAACATCTATGAAATTGTTGCACCTTGATCGTAAAATAAGAAACGTTTTTGAAATAGTTAAAAACATTGTTTTTTATAGTTTTGATCTACTATACTATGTTGTGGACTTATTGTTATTGCAACTTTTTAAACATTTAAAAAAAAAAAAGATACTATATACATACGTTATAAAAATACTATTGTAGATACGAAATTCTGCATGTAATAAAGTAAAATACTAATTTACTTACCTACTGCTTAAATATTTAAATATTTCATTAAAACCTATGTCATTGATAGCCAAACAACCAACCACATATAGACAGAAACATTTTCGCTGATTTCTATGCAACCACATATTTTTGTCCCGACCTAGCTGGTAAGTACAGTTGGCCCATGAAAATGAAGAGCACTTTAGTACTATGTCGAATTAAATAAACGATAAGGCAAAGAGTGATAGTGGCATGTTAGTCTAAGTCACTTGTCAATATGACAAGGTTCTGGGTATGCTCAACATTTTCATGGACCGTGTACCTATAATTTTACACGTTTTGTGTCATATGCAATCACGCGTAAAATCTAAGTGTAACACAATGATAAGTGTTTTAACGAATGATGTAGTCAGGGCTGTCACGTCACGCCTGACTGACGACGGAGTTCGGTGCCACGTGGGCCGTGAAAAAAATGATCGCTTCTCACTTCTGTGCTGAGATATCACGACGTGTTATTGTTTAAGGAAACAATAACACGTCGTGATATCTCAGCACAGACCCCTTGGTCATAATAGGAAAACATGGTTTGCGCGGGCAATATTTTTATATAGTAAACGTAAAGTTGTAGCCACAAAAATACATACGACAAGCTAAAGAGATTATCTAGTAGCTACAAGTATTAAATTGCGGATAAACCTCACAGATGATTGTAAAAAAAATCAGAATACCTATCATCTATTGACGCGCTTGTCGCGGGTAATATTTTTGGTGTAAATAATAGCGGAAAATAATTTAATTCTACATCAAAATACACTTTAACGCTTTAAGCAGTGCAGAAGTGAGGTTATTTTCCATACTCTTTACACGAAAAGAAAAAGACAGAGACAAAGTGATTTTGCATAACGGAGCCTTAGCTGACTTATTTATAAAAAGTTATATAACCTATACTTACTGTGTTTTAAGGAATTTCTTGAAAATAGGTAGTAATAAAGTATGACTCAGAGTGTATGGCCGACTATCTTAATGCCTCTGACAACATTAGCACGTGTTGATGAGATTTACAAGTAGTTTTGTCGTAAAACCTATGAAATATGTTTTGTGAAAACTTTATAGACTTCGAAAAATACTTTACTCCGTGTATAAAAATATTGTGAGATCGGTTCTTTAAGGGAGAATAAATTTATGACATTATGCAATTAAAGTTTTAAATTACTTAACTTTGCGTAAAGTAAGCAAGGTAAGCGAAAAAGTTTTCATGAAAGCAATTTGTTACGAAAAATGTTTGCTAATTAGCTTTTTAACTTAAAATTGAAATTTCATAGTCATTAACGAACGAGATCACTTTCCTGATTTTATTTTATAATCTTCAAATCTTTGAAAACACGGGCATATATTTTATTACAAACAATTTATAAGATGAAGACAGCGACAGCACGTGCCTATAATAGAGGTACTAAAAAGTGCAATTTTCTTTCAATGAATGTTCTTTCAAAGTTACGATGTTTATGGTTTCTTGTACAATTAATTAAAATGTTATATATTTTTTAACTCAATGAATTTACGAAAATGTCTGTTTGTTACAGGTACATTTCTAGATTCTGCCAGCAACAAGGACAAAACTCAAAAGCCTATTTTATTTCACTACATGAATAATTATACTAAAATATACAAAGCAAGAAAAATGGAAAATTAATATTTTTCTAAGGATGTGTGCTTGCATTTAAGGGGCCATAATAGAAAAACATGGTTTGCGCGGGCCATATTTTTATATAGAAAACGTTAAGTTGTAGCCACCAATAAAAGCATACGACTAGCTAAAGAGATTATCTAGTAACTACAAGTATTAAATTGCGTATGAACCTTACAGATGATTGTAAAAAAAAACAAAATATCATCAAAGTGTTTGTCGCGGGCCATATTTTTGGCGTAAATAATAGGGGAAACGTATGGAATTCTACATCAAAATACACTTTAACGCACTGTGCAGTTGCTCCAATAACTTTTTTCAAGAAAGATAAATTGTGCTAAAGATAATGAAGAAAAGACAACGAAAAACATCGAAAAAGTGCAGAAATTAGGTTATTTTCCATACTCTTTACACGTAAAGAAAAAGACAGAGACGAAGTATTTTGCATAACGGGGCCTTAATACTATCCTCACTTAAAATAAAAGAACATCAAGAGAACATCTTTTATTTCAATTTTGAAGTATTGAAAATTAAAGGCAATTTAAGCTACAACACACTTTATCTTATTCAATAGAACTATAGCTTTTGAAATATTTTAAGTAAAAAGGTATTAAAGGTTCCATTCCACCTAAGACTAGGTGACGGTATATTTTAAAAGCCTCTTGGTAATAAATTTAAAGCATTAGAGATGGGCAAATGAAAGCCCGCAAAGAGGCTTAGGTTCGCACCTGCATCGGAAACTTGAGGCTTAAGCGAAATGAGCAGAGCGAGCGAAACGAGCGTACAGGGATTTTACCGAGCGTTATTAACGCTGTCTGTTAAATTTTAACCGTTTTGCGGTCTGAAGCGTTAATGCATGTTTGTGAATCAATTATTAAACGAGAGGTGTGAATTTATTGCGGTGGCGAGTGTTTTTTTCGTGTAGGCATCATCAAATATTTCAGTTATGTTGTTGTGTATTTTAGTCAGAATTGAAATTGGGGTTGAATTGAAAAATTGCGCTGCCACCCAAATTCCAAGCATGCAAAATAAGAAACAAGAGCTATTTAAATCACTATTCTATTGCACATGCTCTAATAAAAATATTCTAACTTTAATGTTTGTAAGGGTTAGGGTAGTATTTTAGATTTAGTATTAAATGCAAGCCTAATTGTATTTATTGCATCCTTAGAAAAATACAAAATTACTGGCTTGTATTTCCACATTACCAGAAAAGCTTCTCTTTAAAAACAAGAGGCAATTTAATATCAAATTGTATCTCAAAATAAGCTTAAATAACAATGCCGCTTCGTTTAGATCTGATAACAAATGGCTATAACTCAGGATCAAACTAAACTTAGTCCTGTCTGCGTATAGTCTGGGTACAGAACAATAAAACAAGGATATAACCACTGAAACCAAATAGAAGAGGAAGATAAATAATTTATCCTATACAAAGTCGGTTTAAAAGCGACAACTGTCCGCGACTTGCGTGTGTACTACGCGATGTATTAAAGGGGTATTATTTTATACGAGTTTGCGATTTTCAGTACAGGTTTATAGTTCTATTTGATGCAGTGCGCTTGGCAGCGTGCCAGTTGAGGGTTCCGGGTTTGATGCCGGGTCGAATGCGTTTGTTTGGCGTTTAGCGCGTACGGGATGTACTGGTTTGCGGTTTTATTGGCTTGTATTTCCTTATGATATAAGGGGAATAGCTTGCTATTACATTTAAAAGGGATAAACTAGACATATTTAATGTTTTTGATACTAAGAATTTTAGTTGTCATTTAGTTATTTAGCAATAAATAAAGTTTATTTCGGGATAAGTATATTTCCCTTTAGAGCAAATTACCGGCACTTTGTTTTACGTTTTCATCTTTGACCGTACAGTATTTCTTTTACCAAAATATTTATTTGCAGAATAGTGTACTGCTTGTAAGCCAAAGAGAGTGCGGTAAATGAAAAATATAGACTTAAAGTGAAAATGAACTGATCCATTGTTTGTCAAAACTACAGTTCAAAATTGCAAATAATAAATAATATCAAAGATTCTAGCAATTTCTTGACAGTTGACATTTGCAGAACAGATTATTTGTCTGGGAGATGCACAGATGAGATCATCTTACGAAGGCCGCAGACCACTTGCGCAAATATTTTTCGCATGAAAAATAATAATATTCAAAGAAATGGCTATGTACGAGTATATTTAGAATTAAAATTCAGTATAACAGGAAACTTTTTTCAAATATGCATTTGAACTATGAGTCGAAAAAGGGGAAGGTTCGTATCATAAATTCATAACGTACAAACAAATTTTGATTTCTTCTAAATTGAAAAAAAAGGACAAGTATTTTTCTAAAAGTTTTTTGTATCGTTAGCTGATCTCTCCAAGGATAGTACAGTAAGTTACTATTATCAATTTCTTAGCTGATTACTTAAAACTTTGGTTTTGTGACATTCTTTGTTTTGCCCCTGTAGGTTTCTTACAGTCAAGACCATCTTTTACAGGCTGTATTTTTATTAATGTGTGTTCATTTCATGAATCTGAACATTTTTTTCCAAGAAAACATGTGTCGAAATACACCACAAAATTTTGGTCATCCCTTCCTAAACTAATCTCACATGATCTCTTTGATTTGTATGTCATTTGATAGATATTTTTTTTACATATTTGACTCTATGTTTAGAAAGTTGTTCAGTTTAATGGACTGAATACATTTAAAAATTTGGAGAGTGTATAAAAAAATACAGCCTGCATGTATATTTTCACGATCATCATTATTAAAGCCAGACAGACAGAAACAACTCGAACCATCACATCTCATTAGATGTTTAAGTGCTGACTCGCCTTATTTCAGCTAATGCAATAATAATGGGCGTCTTATGATATTGACCATGTCTAAAACTGATCAAGAGTAAAGTAGGTAATTATTTTTCTATTTAAGTTTTTTCTTGAGTACTTAGCTATAATAAAATTTCAATCCAAACTAAGCCAAAAGGCTCAGTTTTTTTAAGTTTCCATTTCCCTACCTTTAGTGGATTAATAACTATTTTAATGGATTTTAGTTACGATTAGGTAACGTATGAAAGACATTACTTAATCAGAGTTTTTTTTTACCTTACTTTGCATACATGGACTCGGCTTCCAAGTGTTGTTATTCTAAGAGTCTTTTTTAAGACTAATTTTTACACGACTGCCCAAAGCAAAAAGAGTGTATATGTGTTCAGGGTTCATGTATGTTTGTGGGTATGTGAGTATCTTTATTCCACCATAACTTCTAAATGCCTGAACTGATTTGGACAAATGGGGTATCGTTAAAATCCTTACTGCATCCCGAGTGACACTGGCTATATTTTGTTAGAAAAAATCAATTTTTTTTTCTTCTATTATTACAATATGGGCATCAAATGAGAGGCCTTGATTAGCCCATTCCAAAAATATAAAATATGTCACTAAAATGTGTGAAATAAAAATAAATAAATTCAAATATATTAAAAACATGACTGCCCTGCCAAAAACAAACTAAAAAGTTAAGCAACAAGTGACATTGCAGTCGGGGGACCTCTTTGATCAAAAATTGTTCCATAATAAGGTCCCCCGACTGCAATGTCACTTGTTGCTTAACTTTTTAGTTTGTTTTTGGCAGGGCAGTCATGTTTTTAATATTTTTTTGATTATTTTTTAATAATGTAGTTTGTAAAACCCAATTTTATTGTTCAGCACACTTTCTCTTCTTGTTGTTTGATCGGGACACACTCGGCCTGTATTTATCATAAAATGTTGGTCAACGCAAGAATGACCTTGATGAGATAAGTGTTTATATTCGCCATGATTCATTGCGAATTGCATGTCATAAGCTTAAAGCGGTTTTTGCATTATTTTACACTGTTAGTACAAAAAACCGCAGGGCATGTATGAAAAGATTGATGGATGTGAATGAAGCGAAAGAAGTGTGCAAGGATCGTAGCAGGTGGCGATCCATTGTCTCTGCCTACCCCCATGGGAAACAGGCGTGAGTGTATGTATGTTAGTACAAAACGAAACTTGTTCCTGTATAATGGGGTATTTACATACTTACTTACTTACTTCGCTGGCTCAGCGACCCGAAGTGGATCTTGGCCTCCGACATCAAAGTGCGCCATTTTTCCCTATCTTTTGCCAGATATGACCAGTCGGGCACCTCCAGCTCTTTGAGCTCTTTGAGGTACTTATTTACATGGTTGACTAAAACCGCACTTTGACCGCATGGCAAAAATCAACCGTGTAAATGTGAATTCGGCCTGGCTGCAGGTCACTAAACAAAATTATGTGGTCAAATGGCCAAAACTGGAAATATGTTATTACCTAGGTTACGTCATCAACTACACAGACAACAGCGACGCCATCACCTGCGATTCAATTTTGTAAGCGACTTGCTAGGTGACTAAAGTCGACCGTCACAGATGACTAAGATTGACTCATGTAAATAGCCAATAACTTTTGAATAATTGATTCTAAATTGCGCATGGTTTTTTTCCTATTTTCAATATTTGAATAGGTAATAACAAAGAGATTGAAAACGAGCGATAAAATTAATAACTATTGCAATTTAGTTATTTATACAAGTTATTACAAAGCTTCGTATCGTAGTAATAGCATATAATAAATAATATGGTAATAGATAGGCGCAATTTTGTCACTTCAACAAAATCGCTAAAAGCGTATGACATAAGTCAGCGGGCACTGTAACCTCGAAGTGACGCAAGCGTCATTTTTTGCGCACTTATGAGCCAGACGTGTTTCAGACGCAGCGCAGGGCTAGCATTGCACTGAGAGTTGCGTGCGCAGACCATGCGCTCTTTAAGTTAAGAAACTTAACAACCAGCCAAGTTAAAACTTGCATTTGGGAATGCACCCAGTATCATCGTATTTATGTTATGACAGCCAAAACAAAACATCGTCAAATGTTAACAAAATATTCATGGTTAAGATAAAGTATTTTTTCGACATTAGCTCGTCAAATCTTGTTGTTTCCTCGACTGTCAAAAAGCAAAGCACAGTAAGTGACAATTTGAAAAAAAACAAGGTTTTTTAACTTTCCTGATTCACCTAGTAACGCTCTACAAATTTCGTAGCGCTACGTTGCCTAGAACTTAAACTACTTCAAGTTTAAACCTAGTAAGAGACAAAATAAGTATAAGATGTTGCTTTACTAGGTTCTGATATTGTTTCTCTGACATAATAGTTTTTAGTTTGGTTTTGCTGCCAAAATATCCGCAACTGATACACCTAATAGATTGTAAAAGAACATAAAGTTACAATTTGTTTTTTGTTTGATTTTTAATAATACTCGAATTCTTCTGAAGTAGGTTTATTTAGCTCGATTTTAATACAAATAAGAGTTGTTTTTATAGAGCCTCATTTCAATTAATAAAGCCAAACAACAAAGGGCCAGAATTCAGCAGTAAAACGTCCCGGTCCATCCACTTTGCTTATCATTCGCTTAATGGGTCAAGTAATAGCCATTTAAGTCCGTCACTGGCCCGAATGGCCAATAAGCAGTCATGTAATGGGGCATTCTCGTCCACATGAACTTGCACTCAAATTCGATAGTTATACAGTTTATTGAGCTATTATTGCTTAATAAGACGAGTTTTATTCAACTTGCTTTTCGAGTAATCATAATAATAATGTAAAAGTCTAGTTAACTTATGATCGAAATGTCGTCATTTTCAGCTACTTAGTATAGAGTCCACTGCAGTTGCTAGATGCAGGAGGTCGATGGCGCAGTGGGTTAGCGCATTGGCCTGCGATTGTTGAGGTTAAGCAACTTTCGCAAGGGACGGTCGTGGGATGGAATGGGATTTTGGATTCCTTTTTATATTGTCTCTATTTCAAAAACAATATGTAAGTTAAAAGTTCATACTTTATTCATACATAAAGTACATACATAAGAATATTATAAAATAGAAATGTAAATTACTACTTCATAAAATTTTAAATTGTAGCCCTAGTACAGTAATGAGTCATTTTAAGTTCTGTCCCACCAGTCACATATTCAAAATGATAGATTTTTTCTTTTCAAGGTAGTGAGTATTTATTTCTATTGCCTTTCTAAACAGTTATATCACTATCCAATCTCAAAAAAAGAGAAAAAACATCAGATAATAAGTAGTAGTTTGCCTAGACATTGAATGAGTAGAAGGACCGGCCATTATTGTCCCACCAGTAGGACTCATTCAAATATAATAGTTTAAAATTGAAAATATTTACTATTGTACCCAGTTTTCTTTAAAAAAGGTAGCACAACGATTAATTTATGCTTTAGACAAATTACACTGTTGAATGATTTGTATTGCCTTAATTATAACTCAAAGTTGGTTAAATTCTGGAATAAAATGTTCCAACTCTAACTATGTAATGGCCTTAAACGAACTAGGCATATCTTTGCTATTTGATTGAAGATTACCAATAAACTTAAAATTATCTCTTCGACTCATCTTGCACTATCAATAAAACAGTTCTTTACAGCCCCTCTGTCAGACAGGCTGTACCCAACCAGTCTCGTTCAGTGGATCGATGTGAGCCGAGACGGCGCCTGCCAGCCGACGCAATGCTACACCAAATCTCTACTTATTTACTCTTTGCTACACATAATAGTAGCGTAGAATATAAAATGGAGGTAGTGCAGAAAAGATTTTCATTTTTACTCCCACGAGTGGAAAACAGGTTAAGTACGTCTGTGGCTCAAACAGTTTATTCGATTCACATGCAAAATATGAAAATTGCTCTATTAGTATTCGAATAACTTTATGTGAAATTGTTATCGAGTTCTAAATAAGTGGTTTCAAAAGAATTAATGCTTATATTTTGGTAGGTATGAGGTTTCTTTTTTATTTTGTGATTACTTTTAAATTAATAATTAGAAGCTTGTTAAACATCAATAAATGTAAGGTAAATTATTATCATAATATTTAGGTAGGTACCTACAAGTATTTTTTATATTTTGCGGCGTACATACTACAATAATTTACATACTTGATACTTAGTATTTTAACATAAACTATTTTGTTGTCTGCGAACCATAATTGCCTCGAGGGAGTAAAATGGCTTAAAATCATAAATCTTATTTTAAAATGTATGTACAATAAATTATGTAAAAATTACATAAATTATGTAAAATAAATCGAATAATCTCTCTCATAATGATGAGTTTAAATGAGCTTTATCGTTGTTATTGAACCTTACATTATTTGAATAAACAGTACAAAATTAAACCAGCATTTCGTATCCAGTTCTTGAAAAGTGAAGCCAATTATTTATTTATATGGCGAATAATTTATTATTCAGATCCCGTGCGATCTCTTCAAACTCGCTCGCAAATCGAGTTAAACTCTACTGTATTATGAAAATAAGGCTGAATATCAAATGGCAAATAATAATGCCTAGGCTTATCACGAGCTTTTGAAATAGTATTATTGCACTTTATGAAAATGAGACGTTAAAATAAACAATGGATAAGGTTATTTTGTTTTTTTAATTTTAATCTTCTTAAAAGTTTGATATTATTTGTTTATTAACCACACCAACATTGATTTCATGCAACGTTGTAACAGGAAAAAAAATGAAGTTCTAAAAATATGTACCCACGACAGCACGGTAAGTTAAACAGTTCCTACCTATCTTTACTTATCTATCTTTTATTACGTACGGCATAAAAATGGTCTCAAGGTCAACATGTATAGCCTTATGTGCTGTCGACAGTACCTATAAGTTTGTCTTGATTACTGACTCTTATACCTTTTTATGTAAAAAAGCACTCTTATTATTTATGACTCCTTTTTCTATAAATCAGCATAATGTTAAATTCTGTACTACTAAGTTAAGAGGGCGTAAAATACACATTTCACGTCAAATACACAATTTTGAGCAATGATTTCACACAGTATTACTTACTTGATTTATCAGTCCCAAAAAAAATTTAGAAAGTAGATTATAGGACTCAGTTATGTGATTGATAGAAACATGATAGTTCGTAACACTATTTTCGATAGAAAAAATCGTAAAGTGACCTACAGTTTTTTTTTCATTGCTGTGCCACCCAAACATAAACATCATGAAACTATCATAAAAAAACCTTCTCTAGCTCTCTTCTCTCCTTTATGATTGACAGTTTTCCAAAATAAGGAATAGTTTATTATAAAAACCATATATATTGTCAATAATTTCGATAATAAATTTTACTATGAAAATTTCTTTCAGCGTTGCACGCCCCCTTAAGAACTTAAGTTATAAAAGTGAAAGCACGCTGTAGAGGTTAAATAAATCACTTAGTCGGTGCACGCAATAAAATGAATAAGTACAATACAAAACGATAAATACAATTTCGACAACCAGGCTCGGTCGAAGTGACAGCAGCCTTGGCCGAGTCGTATTCATTCGAAGACCGCATATTGTCTCTTAAAATATATTTTTAAAATAAAAGATTCTCTGTAAATACATACTACAGTTATTTTTCATTATATTTTTTGTTTTACAGTTGGATCAACATTTTGTATCCTGTCACTTATAGTTGTATAACTTACAAATATTTTTTCTGGTTGAAATATTAATAAAAAGATAGCGTAGTTACGTTCAAACTCGATCTTGTTATTATTTATTTATTTATAATTTATTTATTTATTTATGAATCGTCGAAAAACTAAATGCAAGAAATTTGGTGTAATATTCGGTTGTAATGCTCGGATTCATAATTTCTGAACGTTAATTTTCTGTCGACTTGTTATAAAAAAAAATCCCTACCTACATTTTCCATAGCATTTTTTCGCTTTGTATTGTAACATCATTAGGACTGAGAAAAGAGCGATTAAATGGCGCTGTTCCATGTATTTTCATTTGCTCAAACACAATTTAAGCGCTGCTGAATTGACATATTCTGTTCTGCCCTCTTTTCAAAATTCTTTGAACAAGAGGTGACCTTAAAACAATAGAGTTAAGAGCCATTTTTATCAGAAATTTGTCCAGCAATTTGTTTTAACTCGTTTAAAACGTTTATTCAGTTCGCTGAGCAAGGAACACAACAGCACATCGAGTTGAACAGTTTAACTGCGATACCAGCTTTTATTACGAACGGCTTAAAGACGGTCTCAAGGTCAACATGTTATATAGGAATGTATAATCTGATGTGCTGTTGACTGTACTTATGTCGCCGGTTACACTTCATTGCCCATCAGATAATTATTGACAATTATGACATTACGAGACACTTAAACAGTGAATCATCGATGATTAAAATAATTAATCGATTGTGAAGACGAGAAAAAATGTTATTAAGTCAACAAAGAATCTGACATTATTATTAATTTATTCCTATACTAAACTGGTTCCTCATCTTTGTTGGCAATTAACACGTAAAGTAAATATAGCTATTAGGTCCTGACATAATATATGTTCGTATTTATTTGTTAAATCCGCTTTGTGCGGAATTTGTAATGTTTATTTTAGGTACCTACTAGTGACTCAAAAGTCTAGACGTTTTACTCAAATCGCGATATGCAAATTTAGAAAGCCTTGATTGAAGGAGCAAGTTACTTATTACGTCTAAATAGCTTTTTTTATGCACAAAGGGATTTCTTGATCTTCACCTCACCTGATGTTATTAAGTGACGATATAGCTGAAGGTGGAAGTGCTTTACACCCGGAATCCCCATCACTGAGGATCTGGCTATCTTACTTCTAATTGCCGGAACACAACAATATTTAAATTGTTGTTATAGCTTTATTATAGTATAGTTATATTTCTTCTAGAACAGTATTGTTAACAGAGTACCTAGTCATAATCAAATCAAGTTTATAAGGTTTGTAAACATAAAATAAATGTCATCCAACAAACAATTCTAAATGTCCACAGCTTTACTATAATCATGGACGAAATAGCGCAAATCGTATTCAGAGTGACAGTTTAACGTTTAGTCCCACCGTTTAAGGATTAAAAGGTGCATTGTGATTGGTTTACAACAAGCATTAAACCAAGTTTTGTTAGAACAGTCGTGCACCCCAGTTTTGTGAAACATCTCTGAATAAGAGAGTAATAGGTTTACTATAATAGGTTTACTTGTACATGGTTTAAAAGGTTAGAAGCCCCAAACGCAAATAAAACAATAATTGGAGTTGAGTTTTTACCAATCGGAAAAAAAACAAAACACTAGCCAAAAATACCTGCCAGCATTGCTTAAAAAAGGCGAGTTCACCAAAGTAGCCCAAAAAACTCTACCATCACACACGTTAGGCCTAAAAATGATCCAATTTAGCGCACATGACGCACCTTTTTAATTCCCCTTTCGCTAATTGAAACATTCGCTCCTTGATATCGAGCGAGTCGGGACCCAAAACGAGCAGACATCGGCTGACTCACCGAGTGAGTCACTGGCGCAAAAACGACCATTATACCCTGATACACCCAGCTAGGGTTGCCATTGCCAGTGACATTACTATACGTACACTTCGATTTTTTGTCACCTGCGATTCTTGCATTTAGATCTTTGAAAGTACCTAGAAGAATTTTTCAGGCTGGTTTTGTTAATTTATATTTTAATGGTTCCCTCATATCTGAGGATCGTGATCACTGGCTGATGTTATGATTTACCTCCATAGGTCTCGGTAGGTTGCTCTCACTGCTTGTTGGAATTTGCTCGAAAAGGTTGCTACTCTTGACCAAGTAAGCTTGGTCAGACCATCTGTTTGGCGAACGACGTCGGCTCTCTTGCCTTCTATTGCACCAACCACGACCAGCTTTTCGAGACTCTCATCTCCTCTTCGGATTATGTAGCCAAAGTATTACAGCACGTACTCATATACTTATGAGAGTACGTGATGTAAGCAAATAGTGAACAATAGCCGAGTCTTGACATTTAATTGTGATAGGATAGATATATTTGGGCGTTTGGCCGTCCAGGGTATCCCTCCCAAGCATTTGCCTCAAACACCACAAAAGTAAGGTTTGGAAAATATTACATTCATTGAAGGCAAATAGGTAATAGTAACTAATAGGGCATCCATCCACTTTAACTAACATAATTTATACTTAACATATTATTTCAGATTTACCTAACATGGTACTTTTTCCAAAAAGGAAAGAATGTAGAGTCGTGGTGATTTTGTTCTACCACATCTAAAAATTCATTTTGATAAAAAACGTTAATATTATTATTATTTAAAAAAAAATTTACGTCCGACTATTTTGTCTTCTTTGCTTCTTTACATAAATTGGCAACCCTATGCCCCGTCCTCCTTATATTACCTCGATTACGATTCGCAGCGCTGCGGATGACGAACTATAAGGCAAGGGTCCATTTAGACTGGTCGGCTCGCACGCACGTCTCGCACGGCCGTCGCGATAATGGCGTGGCCCGTGTCCGAAATTAGTTTATGGTGTGAAATTATGTAGGTAATAGTTATGTGTTGAATGGAATCGCCTTGACTATGTAATTGTTTGGTTTAGTTTAGTTTTGGTGACCTTTTATTGATTACCTATTAATGTCAAAGGAACACTATTTTCTTTGATAGTATTAATAATAATTAACAGTCTTAATAATAAGTACCTATCAATCATAACCGCCTCTGTGGTGTAGTGGTTTGTTAACCTGTGTAAGACGCGGGGTCCCGGGGTTCGATTCAAGGGGTACAATTTGTTGGTTTGGTTGGTGGTACGGCTTATTTCAAGTCCACCTGGCTAGCTACCGCCATCTTACTTAAGTCTGACGCCATAACATTGTTGAGTTCCGGCAGTTTGAGGTAAGATAGCCAGTTCGCCAGTTCCTCAGTGATGAGGATTCTGGGTGTAGTACGCTTTCTTTCACCTTCGGCCTTATCGTCACTTAACATCAGATGAGGTCAAAGCCAAGCAATAGTGCTTGTCACAATATTTTTTATGCATAAAAAATATTGTGACAAAATTACTACCTGTATATATCCATACAATCGATTCTATCGATCGATTTGTACTTTGATAAAGTTTGGAAATAACTTGAAAAGAATAACTTAGTAAAAATTACTAATAACATTTTCAAAATTGATTGTAGTTTAATTAGATAAAAAAAAACACGGTACATAAATTTATTCCATTCCATTGTATGAAGTCTTTGTTCTATTCGGCAAATGATTAATCTGTATAAAATTTATTTCTAAAAAACGTCTTTATAGGTCCTGTTATAGGACCTCTAGAAAACAGTAGAAATAATTTAATTTCTACCTTTAAGAGAAACTTAAAGCCAGAGCCTTATTAATTTAAGTGCCCTCCAAGTACAAATCTAGATTTTTACATCCAATCCAAACCATCTAAAAGCTAGACGGTAATAATCTGAAGTTCCTGGGATCTCGGCAATACCGGGGATATTGAATGCATCCCGGGATCACGGGATTCGTCGCCGGGATGCTTTCAGTTCGGAGTTTCATTCAGTGTGGCCTTTTCAGTGCACCGGTTGCGATGAAATGTTACTTACAGCGAATGAATCGATATTGATATTGCTTTTTGATTGGTACAGCGAATCAGTATATTCATAAATAGCGAATCAATATACTTTATACAGCTTTTTTATTATTGTTTGATAAAACTGAACTATTTAATTTGCAATTTAACATTGGGTGTGGATTTTTACCTTGAACGTTGCGAGATCGCCCAAAGCAATGAAACTTCAACTGATTTTCTATAAGAAAAATAAATAGGTACACTCCTTTTTAGGGGCAATCATGTGATAATTTTCGCATTGCTTAATTTTGATAGTGGGGGTTACATTCGAACGCGATTGAGAATCTGAGATCGAATTGATATCGATTAGTTAAACGCCAGAACGGTACACTGGAAACCATGAAAATGTTTTCAATGTTTTCATTGTACCAAAATATCAAATTTTTGACGTTTATTCGATCTTCGTGTGAACTTAAAAAAGGGTGTCCCGTAAGTTTTTTGATTTACATTAACGAGATACGTTGTTACGTGAATATTCACAAGCAATGTTATCATTTGTACTTTCATTAAAAATAAAAAACCAACTACGAGTAAAACTAGTTTTGGATAAAAAATAGACAAACCTTGAAGAAACGTAAACATAAAATAGCTAAACAGGAACCAGGCATTGGAAAGTCTATCTAAGATCATTAAATCACAAGATAGGAAATATATTACTATTTTATTGAATAAGTAATAAAATGCTAGAGTTTTATTCGTCATTAAAATACTTTTATTGTTAGTCGTTATTTACGAGGCCGCGGTCTGTGGCTTAGTGATTATTACAAAGATATAATACCTACTAGTTTAATTGTTTTAGTTATTTTTACACGACTGCCCAAAAAAGAAGAGTGCATTGTGTTCATGCATGTTTGTAAATTTTTTACATCACCCCAAGTGATACTGGCTATAGACTAGTAATGCCTAGTTAGCTGTTGTAGTAACACACTTCAATAAAATGTATTTAGTTATTTATTTGTCCTAACTGGCTAAGACACAAGTCATAAAAAAGACGTTAGTTTGAAGTTATCTCAAAGAAGATGCAAAATTTCTCAATATTTTTTAACTTATAACTTTAATCGCCGCACAGTTCCGGTTAAGAATAGGACTGTCCCATCTCATCCCGTGGGTATCGTAGAAGGCGATAGAGGGAAGTTTTTAGGGACCCGGTGCAGACCATCGCACAAAGGGTCACTCGAATGGCAGCGAGGAAACTGTCAACAACAGCATTCCCAAGGAGGGTTGGTGTCAGGCAGGCGGCCGATCGTAAAACTTTGCCAAAACCTAATGCAGTATGTACTACATGCTGCGCCGACCCCAATAGTGGTCGTTCTACGAGCGCAAAATTTTATTTTGTGTAGAGCACTACAAATAAATTGGGATAAGGACAGGAGGATGATGATGATTTTTAACTTATAACTATAATTTATTAATACTAATAAATTAATTGATATCTTCTTTTAAGATTTTAGATGGTTGCATGAGCACAATGCTCTTTTTATATAAGCTTTAAATTAGAAAATAAGTTAAATATGGAGAGAGCTTTTTCTGTACATTTTGCTGATATTTTTTTGCTATCGTTGAGGCCATACACTTTATTTGGTTAGTGTAACTGTAATACTATTATCAAACACTATCAAATTATCTCGTTGACCTGTCAATTAACTTGGTGATCGAAACACAATACTTCATTTAGTTCTTACGTAGGTATTCGTAAATTGAAATCGATTTGTGGCATTGACCGTTTGATCAAAATAAGTAGACTAATTTCGTTGTTGGCTCCATTTGAAAGGTACCATTGATGTCTGCTTGGCTTTCTGGCATTCATAGGTGCTTTTAAAAGCTTAGCTAGCCTAATATTTATTTTTTACTATTTCTTTTTACTTAATTCTAAGGGGACACAAAAGGTTTTTTGTGTTAAATACTCATAGCACCATACATTTCATTACTGTTACCGATCAAACATCCTAAATTTAAAATTCGCCCTTTAAAAAGTTTAAAGGGCGAATTTTAAATTTAGGATGTTTTTACTGGCGATATCTTCTTTTATTTAGTACCCTATTAGTTTTACAATAAGACACTCAACATTTATTTGATTTCGATTCGAAAATCAATCCTACGGGACTTCAGAATGCGCCTGCACACGACAGGATTCCACTTTTGAGTGAAATTGGATTTCATTACAGCAGAAACGAGCTCACTACAATATGTAGGTACTTAGGTACTATCTATTTTTTTTGTAATGATTTTCGATAGGTTCCGAAGGCACTGTAGCTTTAATATTAAATTCAACTTTGTCCAGTTAATTAACTTTTTGAAACTGTACATTATCTGCATTTTTTGCTTACCACACATTTTAAAAATGTATTCAATATCATGCAGATTATTCTGAGCAACGAAGAGGCAAGATAATTGTTATATAAAATAAATAGGTATATAAACTTCGCATTTAAATTGCACATTTTGTGCAAACTTGAATAAAATAATCAATGTGTGAAAAACTGAAAATCTCATAAAAAGTTCCTGCAGGCCTATTACAAAAAAGAACTGCGATCATCGGACGCAATTCGTCGTTCAATTTACTGTAAGTTCTAATAGAACTTAAAGTATATTTTTTATCTGCACATATACATTGTTGGTGAAAATTTCATTACAAAGCACATAAATTGAGGTAAAGTATAAAACTCTCGCATCGCGACAAAATAAAATTCAGGCAGGTGATGCCATTAAATATAAAAATCGTAAGTGCTTTCGTTTTCCCTAAAAATACGATATTATTAGATATATGATGCGTAAGTGATTTCGGTTGAGGAAAATGAAAATGTTGCGTTGTCACAGAGAACTTCAATTAATTTCCCGAGGGATAAGGTTGGATTAGCGCGTGATGGAGGACTTGCACGCAAATACGCAAAGCTTATTGAATTTCATATACTTAAATATTAATTTTGGTAGTTTCAACTGAAATGCGAAAATTAGTTCACGTAGAAAAAAGGTTTTTTCATATAGTTGACGTATAACATTAATTTGCACAGCTTTAAAACGGCATTAGACATCTCGCAAAGATTGTCCACCAAACTTTTAAAGATCCGCTGTCATGTTTCGCCTGAATACGAGAAGTTTCAAAACGACAGTGTTTCGTGTTTCGCCTGAAACTAGGGCAATTTGCCTAACCCCGCCGGATTAAATCAGCGAGTGCGTCGCGTCACCCGTGGAGCTCTAACATAATCATCAAATTGCTTTGCCATTTCCAATTGCCAATGCTGGAATGTGTGACAGTTGGACCTGTCGCAAGTCAGCGATTTGTTTGTGTGGAAGGAAACGTTTTAGTTTTTGTGTATTGAAACATGTGCAGTACCTATTCATAATTGCATTTGCACCATCAGACATTTTTTTATGTCCCCACTGCTGGGGCACAGACCTTCCTTATGGGTGGTAAGGAGGATGGGCCATAACCCACCACGCGGGCCCAATGCGGATTGGTGGGTGTTAACGACTGCAAAAGCAGCCGGGACCAACGGTTTAACGTGCTTTCCGAAGCATAGAGGAGCTCGAGATAATAAATTTTGGTCACCCATCCCATGGCTGACCCTTGCGAACGTTGCTTAGCCTCCGCAATCGCTGGGCCAGGCGCTAAACCACTGCGCCACCGTGCTCCTCATTTTAATTTTTTTATGATACATTTAATTAATTCATTGTTATCTATCCTTTTATCTATATGTAAGTATGTATAATTATTTCTTTTTTAAATTTGAGATTCAAGCATTCACAATGCTATTTTCATACAATACTAATTAACATAGTGACTCGGTAGCTCAGTTGGAAGATACTTAATTGAACTTGACTTCTAAAAGTCGCGGTCGCCTCGCGGGTTCAATTTCCACCTGAGAATTATGATGACTAGCACCAGGCTAGTCAATTTTTTCTAGTATATTATCTAGTATTATGTATATTTCTATTTGTCATTGGACATTTATAGGTATTTCAGTAGAGCGGATACTTTATAATCTTAATCAATACGTTTGAGGAAGTATTGCTTTGGTAATATGGCTCCTCCAATAGTCAAGCTTAACCTCGTAAATTTTTAGAGCGATTGAATACCATATCAAAATGATATTTTTATAACTCTTCAAAATAGCAATGTCGATATTAATCGCAATAACGCAACGTGACAAAGACCAGCTCTTTCGGAATCAGGACATTCAGCTCCGGAATTTGCACAACATTTGGCCATGCGTCACTGTTCCGTATTTATGGCGCTTTTTATTGTACTAAGTCTGCTAACAAATCGCCAGAATCTAGACATTTCGTTTGAATTAGATCAGTGTTAATTTGAGAGTTCGTCTGCCTATATTCAGATGAGTAGAGTCTTAAATTTGAACTCTAAAGAAAGACCACTAAAGTTAGGAATCACTTTCGATGTCTACACTTTGCGATGCCTAGAAATGGAAGATGTTTTCTACATTATTCGCTTTATTGCTGTTTTCTATTCAGTGACGATAGATATATTGAGCTGTAACTCACTCAAAGGGTCTTGAATTTAGTTTCGTTTGCAATTTGTGTGTAAAGTCAAAATTATAGAGGGTGTTTACAGTAAAGATATTGAGTTTTATCTATATAGTTTACTAAATCGAAAAAAGTTTTTGTCAATAATTTGGCAATTTTTATTGCTAATAAATAATATATTTTTTTTAAGATGAGCTAACGATTAGAATTAATGCGATAAAATTGACAATAGACAGTGATTTGCTGCAACTTCACTCGAGAATGAATGGCAAAGAGAAAATTTTACAAATTGAAATATGTACGACGTTTTGCACCGCTAGCACTCTGAAGTTAGCTACTTCTGTTGTACATTGTTAAATTAATCGCATTGTGGACTTATTTAATCATCCGCAATATACCTTCAATAATATCACGGAGTTTTCCATAATTTCTTGAAATGGAAAACATATATCCCCTTCATAAAGAAATATCTGAAACACTTAATTGATTGATTGAAATGGTATTCAGAAAAGAGCAAAAAATATGTTCGGTATTTTATTTACAAAACGTTATTTCCCTTAGGAAGATGTCTATTGATAAATCTGATTTTATAAATAGACTGTCAATTTTGGAAACATAAAACGCGTGTGTGAAACTCAGAACATTAGCATAAGAATAAACAATTGATTTATTCTTATGACATTAATTACATAATATTTGTCTATTTTGTATACTTTTGCATGTAGTGAGAATGAGGGGATAAGATGATTTTGTTACTACAAAATACGATACTTGTAATACCACTTGTCATATTGTGTAAAGCCGGTAAGATGTGGTTGATGAGGAATAAAAAAGCTTTTAAAAAAAAAAAGAAAAACCGCCTTCAAAAAACTGAAAACAAAAACAGCTTAAAAATTAAATACCTCTAAAAAGCAAGAAATAATATTCGAATCATTCGTTACACAAATCAATATTAATAAAACACGTCTATTGAAGTCGGGTGGGGCTGGAGGACAACTTAATTTTTTTCTTAAAGCCCCACCCGACTTCATTAGACGTGTTTTATTAATATTGATTTGTGTAACGAATGATTCGAATATTATTTCTTGCTTTTTAGAGGTATTTAATTTTTAAGCTGTTTTTGTTTTCAGTTTTTTGAAGGCGGTTTTTCTTTTTTTTTTAAAAGCTTTTTTATTTTCAACTTTTTAGTGGTAGGTATGTAAGCGCAGCGTGTAAATATTTTTTTTGCTTTATATTATAATATTTTCAAATGCCCAGAACTCAATTTCCAAATTTACGCTGTTTGTTTTTGAGGAGTTCCGTTGTGTCATCGTAGTCCAAGTCTAGTCCAGAACGTTGCATCGCAAACCATGATTTGGTTTGTTTTGGATTGCCATAAACTTACCAAAACCTAAATCACTTTACTTATACTATTTGATTTTGAAGAGTTCCTTTATGTATCTTCGAAGTTCGAAGTCCAATAACAATGAAATTAAATTGTGACCACTCTTGAAGTATACCCTTTCAAATAAAAAAAGAATCATCTAAATCGGTTCATAAACAAAGAAGTTATGTCCGAAATTCCATAAAAACTCGTGCGATGGCGAGCTAAATAATTGATATTTTTCAGGATTATGAAAAAACTACTGGCCAGATCTCTGTAAAAAAATTATGGGACCACACACGAACTATGTTCTTTGAGTTAAAAAAAGAATTGTACAAATCGGGTAACAACTGACGAAGCTATGTTAAAACATACATAAAAAAAAAAACAAATAAAAAAAAAACCGTTGACTTGAGAACCTCCTCCTTTTTTTGAAGTCGGTTAAAAATACGCGTATTTTGAGTAGGGGGACAGAACGGTAAAATAAATTCTAAGGTTTTATAATAGAGCTAATATAAATGGAATGTGTATGTAGAGCAGCTTTTAAATCCTGATCACTCAAACTTCAACTACCTACCGTCGTTCTACTTCCAACCTTGTAACGATCGCTAAATGATTCATTTCGCATTGATAACCTCGATCGGAAGAACTTCAGAGCATTGTTGAGTTCTGAAACGGTCCTGAATGCCGCAATTAGGAGCACTGAAATGGGACTAATGGATTTTGTTTCAGAACTTCACTGAATGTTAAAAAAACTTTTTATTTGGAGTTTCTGAAGGAGATTTTAAATCTAACAAAAAACCTTAGCCTTAATAATATTTAATACCTCTACTGGTAGAAGTTTAAAACTACTACTTTTCAACTTCAATATGGAATAATATTTTAATCGTATTAAAGTTGAAAATCGACTAACGTTTTCCAATTTAAACATAAACTTTTATAATTAAAGTAGCTGATGCCCGCAACTTCGTACGCGTGGACTTTATGACTTCGGCGTATGCATATAAATGAACTAATGTAGTTACATAAGAAAATACTTGTAGCAGTGTTATGGTTCTGCATCAGGTGTTCCAGATCTTCGATTTTTATACCTCAACAAAAAATACTCATCAGGCTGAACAACTTTGCAAAGATGTCATTTTAGGGTTCCGTACCCAAAAAGTAAAAACGGGACCCTATTACTAAGACTCCGCTGTCCGTCTGTCTGTCTGTCTGTCACCAGGCTGTATCGCAAGAACCGTGATAGCTAGATAGCTGAAAATTTCACAGATGATGTATTTCTATTGCCGCTATAACAACAAATACTAAAAACAGAATAAAATAAATATTTAAGGGGGCTACCATACAACAAACGTGTTTTTTTTGCCGTTTTATGTTCGATTTTAATAACTACAACAGGTAGACAGTTGAAATTTTCACAGATGATGTATTTCTATTGCCGCTATAATAAAAAATACTAAAAACAGAAAAAACAATATTTAAGGGGGCTCCCATACAATAAACGTGATTTTTTTGCCGTTTTTGGTACGGTGTACCTAATAAAACTTGTAGCAGTGTTATGGTTCTGCATCAGGTGTTCCAGATCTTCAATTTTTATACCTCAACAAAAAATACTCATCAGGTTGAACAACTTTTGCCAAGGTGTCATTTTTATATTTTGTAAAGTTTAGCTGGACCATTATGGTTCTGCATCAGGTGTTCCAGATCTTCGATTTTTGTACCTCAACGAAAAATGTTCCTCAGGCTGAATAACTTTTGCTAGGGTGTCATTTTTATATTTTGTATAGTTTAGCTGGACCATTATGGTTCTGCATCAGGTATTCTAGATCTTCTATTTTTATACCTCAACAAAAAATGCTCATCAGGTTGAACAACTTTTGCTAAGGTGTAATTTTTATATTCCTTATAGTTAAGTTGGACCATTATGTTTCTGCATCAGGTGTTCCATTTTCCATAATCAATTATACCCTAAGTTACCCCCAGGCTTACCAGCTATATAACAAAAAAAGTTTTATTCGAATCCGTTCAGTATTTCCGGAGATTAGCGTGTTCAAACAGACAAACAGACTTGTTTTTTTTTAAATTCTTACTCTATTACTATGTCTCCATCGCCCCAAATTTTTTTTTTTGAAATGTATGTAATGTACAGACACACTTTTTTTACTGTTTTATTATAGATAAGGATGAGAAAAAATCTAAGTAAATTTTCGAGCTTTTGCTGTTACATTTGTATTAAAAAAACCCTTCCATTTAATCATATTCACTTTTCAAAATCACCTTCAACTATAGGTACATAAAACTTTGATTTTTTCTGAACTCTGAATAATTCTCTCGTTAAATTCTCTGCTAACATTTTACATAATGCAGCTCCGACAGGTACGATTCTTGACAAGTTAGTCTTTGTATTATCAGATGCAATTTCTTGTGAATATTTTATTTCGAATAAGTACGGTACGCAACGTTGGCTTTTGTGAACAAAATTAAATTCTACTTTGTTCGTAATTATTGTGTGACTTGTATTTTTTTACTACTTAAATATTTATTTATTACATGGGCTTAGATAATTTCGTCATTAATCTAACAAGTTTGGCTAAAAAGTATATTTTTTTTATCTTTTACTATGTTTTGTGTTATTTCGGTATTATATTTTACTTAAAAAACTAAATGGGTTGTAAATAGTTTAAAAGGATATTTTTTTAAACCTCTTTGATTTTGATTTTGTAAAAATATAGTAGAAAAATCGAAATGGGATTTTTTGTATTATTTCGGTCGGTATTTTATTTTACTTTAAAAAGTAAGTAAGTTGTTAATAGTTTAAAAAGAAAAAAAATCGCACCTCTTTCATTTTAGATTCTGAAAATATATTTTAGAATTGCCTAGAAACGGGATAGGACTAAATTACCAATAATTGATTTAGTATCAGAATTCCCATAATTAATTACAACAAAGTTACCTTTAGCGTCATCAAGTCATCTTAAGTGACACGGTTATAAATTTCACATAAAAAGTTGCACTTTTTCTCAGCTTATTTCTGAGTACCGGCGCAGTGAAGCGGCTGGATGCTCTAAGTGTCAAAGTGTCCGTCCAGCAAAAAACAAGTCACTTGAAATGCAAAGTTTAATTACTTTCTGTTAGCAGTCTTATTGAATTCTTTTGTAGTGACGGCTCGGCTCAGTTCATTTTAAATAAGTATTTTTTTGTTTTTTAGTTAAGGTAACGTTTCATGATTTTTTTTCGAGCTTTGTAACTTTAATATACCTAACTTTAATCTTTAAAAAATATCTTTTTGGCATGGTTTATGCCGCTCAGTGAGTTATGAAATTTGATTTGCGCGTCTATATGGCAAGTATAAAACTATGTAGTGGTCCGAAGGGTATTGTTTAAGTAAAATCAGTGTGTTGTGTACAACTTTGTATTGCAGTATGTTGTACAAGTACAACATACATACAAATACAAAGTTGTACAATGTTGTACAAGTAGAACATACTACGAAGTTTTATTTCTGCTGCATTATACGGTTTCTAAAATTGCTTGTGACCCTGTCACAACATAATTATATAGCACACACTGCAAGCTATATAGATTTTCAAACACTTTTTGAGCGTCAACAGATATAAAAAAATAATGAAAATATGTCTTTTTCAATATAATATTCTAGTAAGTACAAACGGTTTAGCTCAAAAGATTTCCTGTAAGCATGCGTGTGTGAAATTTTAAAGAGCCTGAAACGACGTTTGAGAGCGAAGCGATCTTTGAACAATTTATATACCAAGTCGTGTTTGTGGAATAAATATGGATTCTTTTGTACGACTTTACTTTGTGTAATCTGTGTTTATAAAGGATCTCAAAATATTGTTTTCAATACAGAGAGAAAAAGCGAATCTGAAATAAACATATCGTTTTTTTTACGCTCATAATGCTCACATTTTATATCAATTCAGAAATATTTTTATTGTGCTATCCCGAAAAGTAGAACTAATGTTAGAACATGGACGATCCATGTTATAAAAAAAATAAACATGAACACAAAATAACAGGGCTTTGAAGTGAGCCCTTAACTTTATTTAGTAACGAGGGAATAATCTTGACTAAGTTACACGAAAGGGTGAACGGACATCTCACCTTTAGATTCAAAGGATAAGTGTGTTTGCATGGAAAAATATCAGGTTTCTTCGGAGCTGGATAAAGCTTTGAACGTAAGTAAGCCGATTTACCTCAAATTTCAAAAGCTTTGACGACAAAGTTTTAGTTAGAAGAAAAATAAAAAAGGAATTCTTTATGTGTAAAAAAAGGTTTTTCTTTAGCTTTTACAAGAAAAGACGTCAACTTCTCTTTTAAATTGTGATTTGCCGGCTGAGTTCATACGTTTGTTGCAAAACATTGAGTTCCCATACAGAGGTACCACGTGACCAATAATTACATTATAGTGTATACTACATCTCGCGCTTCCGTCATAAAATCATACAAACGAGTGTTTTAATGTTGTACTGAATTTCATAATGTACGAGTAACTGGTTCGGGCGTAGGTGCGGGCAGGAGCCCAACGTGCTTTTGCTCGGATATGACACTGGTTGTTATCATGTTGGCAGTAAGCTGTTTGAGAACCTCTTTATAGTGGATTTAAAGGATGGATGTAGATAAAAAGAGTTTATGAAACGCCGCTTTCAGAATAAATATGTTACAAACATAACTATAAATAGATTCAACGAAGTGTGTTCTTTGTTTAGCTGCCGTGTGTACCTATTGTCTACGTCGGATGTGGACGTCGAGATTGTATCGACGCGGTGGACATTGTGTGGTCTAAATTGAAAGCGAGAAGCGGTCTTTATTGTTTTTAAATGAAGCCGTGAAAAGAGGAAACGTTTACTCTCGAGGAATAACATCTCCACTCATTTGTTAATGACATTTTAAATAACTCATATTGATATAATTTCTGGAGTATTTTTTGATTTGTATTTTTGCATATTGTCTTATACTTAGCCGCCTGTTACTAATAGTATCATGCAAATGAAAACCCATACGAATAGGGCCAAAGTTTAAAAATGTTTGTGTTTCAGCAGTTAGAGGTGATAGCCAGTTCCTCAATGAATGGGGTGGCCAACTGTCCTGTATTTTACAGGATGTCTCGTTTTTCAGCTATCATTTTGGCCATGTCCTGTATTTTATAAAGTAAAATACACGACATTTTTTAATGCTGTCCTGTATTTTTAAAACGTGTAATTTTAGATCGCTTGTACTGTATAATGAGCACACTGGGCTGGTCACCCTGATTCCGCGTGAAGTCGCTTCCACTTTCGGCCTTATCGTCACTTAACATCAGGTGGTTTAAAGGCCAAGCACAACACCGTTGTGCATGAAAAAAACACTGTGTGGCATCGAGCTTCTTACAGTTGCTAAAAAAATTGTTTCAGAGGTAGAACGACCCAAGACCGAATTTTATTAATAAACTCCTACACGAGTAACAATACTTAATTCATTAGAGTTTCGCAACTGTTCTCGGCTCGGACTGGTCAGTGGTTTCCAACTTTGTTAGTAGGCTAGGTAGTGCAGTTGACCGCTATTGATACCGAAATAGTTTGTTGGAGGCTACTTTGATTGAGGGCAGCGCAATTAAGTTACTATCGAGTGGGCTCTATAAGAAAAAATCCGTTTCCGAGTGGTAACTTTAGCTGATTGGCCTCGCTTGCTTACTTACACTTGGAATTGATTTTAATATCTGTTCCGTCACATTAGGTACTTTTTCAAGAAAGGCGTAGTTTATATCATTGATTCTGATCTTTTGACGTCAGTTGTAGCTTAGTAATGATTTCGATACAGTTATTTTTTATTTTATTTAGGAACAAATAGTTTTATAACATTGAGAACATACAAATACTTAACAATAAATAAAAAATGAATAAAAACAGTAACTTAATCGTTAATCGTTTACTCTCTCTTCGCATGGCATGGTCATACACGAGATAGAGATAAATTCAGAGATATATTTTTTTTTATAAAATATTCCCAATTAAGAAAAACTTAATTAATTCTCTCCCTCTTATGGCTTGCGGCGGACACTTAGTGGATGATAAAGCAAACTTTCCCAGTACATAGATGATATCGATATGATTTGCGGTTAGATTGAGTTTGTTCTAATATTAGGTAGAGATATTAAAGTCAGTAAAATAAGAGAGTTAATATGGAACAAAAGAGTAAAATAATGTTTATTCAAAGTATTCCAACTACAAGTTTATTTCAAGGACTAATAGAAAATATTTAAAGTATCCTATTTTTCTAAAGCTACTTTCTAATGCCACTGCTGGGGCACAGGCCTTCCTTATGGGTGGATAAGGAGAATGGGCCATAACCCGCCACGCGGGCCCAATGCGGATTGGTGGGTGTTAATGATTGTAAATGCAGCCGGGACCAACGGCTTAACGTGCCTTTCGAAGCACGGAGGAACTCGAGATGATAAATTTTTGGTCACCCATCCCATGACCGACCCTTGCGAAAGTTGCTTAATCTCCGCAATCTCAAGGCCAGGTGCTAAACCACTGCGCTACCGAGCCCCTCTATCCATCTCTATCTATTTAGGAATTATCAAAATAAACCTATTTGCTTATTCCAAAATAATGTATTTCTTTATAGATATAATTTTGTACCTACTTTAATTATTTTGCAACACATTACATTTCTTTATGAAAAAATAAATACTAGAACTGCTTACAACCCCAAAGGTCTGTCTTAAATTTGCAAAGTTCTATACTTCATCGGGTTTGTTTAAGAAAATACAATTAATTATTGATAGATTTTAGGTGCCCAGATATATGGCTACTTTTGAAATCAAAACCAATACGAACTTCGATATTGTTGGTTGATTGAAGAATAGCGAAGTTGAGAACTAAACAGTTCTATTACATTTGTAGGCCAGTTGTTTACGATTGTTTGAAAGCAATTGTTTCTGAGGAGAGCTTTGTCAACTTGCCATGGTCGAGTTCGAAACTTCGGCGCTACACGGCTTTGAAATCAGATAGTGGCGTACTGAAGGCTCAGTAAGTTTGTTTTAGGGATAGGTACTATACTTTATATATTACCTATCAATGTAAGTTTCAAAAGCGTCTAGACATTTTTTCTGAAGCGGTATGAAAATCAAATCTCCTAATTGCTCAGAAGTCATGCGCCACGATCACAAAAAGTCGTGAGTTCAATTTACTTGCCGATGCAAGAGCCGAGTTACTTTTTCTAGTACCGCAGTAGCACATGAGGTTATACAAAACTGTCAAAAATCCGTTATTATTTTGAACCTTAACAGCTTTGCATTTAAGTATTAAATGATAGAATATAATTACCTTGTCGTGGAAGCCCAGCGTGCCGTTGACCGTACAATATTTAGGTAGTGAAACTAGCGCCGCCAATACATTTATTTTTATTAGTCGTAAACCAAGTCAATATTTAAAAAAAGCTCAAGTAATAATCTCTTAAATTGTCTCTAATATTTTTTGAATAACTCTTCAACAGTTTTCATTATTTCCGTAAGTTTTAAAATCCATTTTAGCTCAAAGTGGCCACTTTTGGCAATTATGGATTTAAAAACTTACAGAATGAATGATAATTGTTGATGAGTTATTCAAAAAATATTAGAGACAATTTAAGAGATTATTACATGAGTTTTTTTTTATATTGACTTGGTTTACGAGTAATAAAAATAAATGTAGTGGCGGCGCCACTTTCACTACCACCTCGCCTTAAGCAGACTCAGAAATATTAGAAGTACTCGTATTTTATAATACGGACCTTGTTCTCTACGTGACAGTAAAGTTCCTAGTAACTTACTTGGTAGATAATTTTTCATAGAAAGTCTGCTCCATTTTTAATTCAACCGGAAGATTGCTACATTTTGTAGAACGTTGCAAAACGTTGCTTTTTAGTTTTGGAACATTCTGAATTTTGATGATGAGTTTTTTCAACTAGAAAAAGTGCAATTTAGTGTTTTTTATATCTATTAAAGACGTGCATAGTCAGGGGTCCCCAATCTTTTTCAGCCCGCGGCGCACTTACAAGTTTAGTATTTTGTCACGACGCCCTACCCTAGCTAGCTATTGGAAATAGATCAGTCGAAAGAAATAGAGGATCGCCTCATGGCGCCCCTCTTTACTTTCTACGACCCATCAGGTACTGCAGCGCACACTTTGCGAACCCCTGACATAAATAATATCACAGATAATATAATAATAATATATTGATGTAAAAATAGCATAACAATGAACTGAACATATGTGCCAAAATACAACGAAAGAGGAATAAATTAAACAATAATATTTAAACCGTGTTATTCGCATTGCACTATTCGCCAATGACTTGCATTTCGATAGACTAAATTGATTGGTTATAATTAATCACTTTTTTACTGTTTCACGGCTCACTGAGTTGCTGACGGGCAATTAATGGGTTTATTGATTTTCAGCTACTTTTATGTAAAACAGGATGAAATAAGATAAATGAGTTGTTTATTTAACATTCATTTATTTTAAACTTTTAGATTTTTGCATTCACAATGCTATTTTTATATTAAGATGAATAAATAATGAAAAATATTAGAAAAAATCGGCTCACCCGTAGCAACTTAGACGGGATTCCAAAAATTTCGCCACATCCCTCAGCGGCTTGGTAGCATAATTGGTAGTGCATTGGACCGGAATCCTAAGGGTGCGGGTTCGAATCCCGTCTAAGTTGCTACGGGTGAGCCGATTTTTTCTAATATTTTTCATTATTTATTCATTCATTTATTTATTAGTTTTACTGTTATACCTATATGATATGAATTAACCGTTTTTTTATCTTTTTCCAGGTAAGACCAACAAAAAAAGAAAGTCAATGGAGTAGCAAGTTTGTCGGCAAACGGTATGTTTAGAAATAATCTTTATAGTAAGATCGTGATATCGTAATCTCAACTCGGGAGATAGTTATTTTTTTACTAACTATATTTAAAAACAGAATCAATTGTTGACATCAATTAATTTAATTTTTCACAATTAATAATTTGAAAAAATAATTCTTACCTATCACCTAACTTCCTAAAGTTACAACTCATTGATTTTTGTACATTTTTTTTTATAAAAAGCCACGTTTATTAAAAATACGTGTCTATTTAATAAGTTATTAGCACGTCATAGTTTTTGCAGCTTTCTTCGGCCCAATTAGCGCGCACGCAATTCCAGCTGCGCGTGAGTGTACGCGACGGATTATTATAATTAGGTTATGCAAAACTATCGTGGTTAATGATGAAGTTTAACTACTGGACACTTTTATCTTAATCATGTCGGTTATCTCTTTAAAACCATCTTGAAAAGAAACTGGCTAGTTTTAACTAAGTACTGTTTTGCTTCTTTGAAGTTTGTTATAAGTCCAATGTTCAAATAAAAAGTTCTTTGTAACAAATTACATTTTTAGAGTGACAAGTACAAAGTAGTTTAAATTTGATAACATAAAATAATATTTACGGGTATTTTAAAAAAAAATTTCTCTACAGACGAATATATAGTAACAATTGAAATATGTATGATTCGTTTGATTTGCACATTTCTCTGGGATAATAGTCGAAAGCTGTTAATCTTCTTGTATGTAAGTATGATAACAGCTATGCCATGGGTTATGCCACTTCCACAATATTTTTCAGTAAGTACTTGAGTAACTTGCGAAAATATTAAAAGTTGCTCTCAGTGGATACTTCAGTTGCTATTCTTTCAATGATTACGTTCATTTCTAAGTAGAATACCTACTTTTGCTTTTAAGACCTGCCCCAGCCCCCGTAGCCAAAGTAACAGTTTCAAATTTTCGTTATCGCTTCGCTTTCGATACATGTATGGATTTAACGTTTTAAAATTCGATTGTTAACGAAACCTTATGTCAATCCTATACATATTTCGAAAGCGAAGCGACAGCGAAGATTTGCCAATATACTATACTTTGGCTAGGCCCTCTGACCACACGAAGCTACGAACCGCGAAGCGACGCGGACGCGCGAATTCCTTTTCGTCGCTTTACCGTTTATCGCTTCGTCTATCCAGGCGGTTATATCCTACAGTATGTATTCTATTCACAGATTTTACAGCTTACTTTACTCTTTAATATCGATGAAAATATACATTGGTAACCAGATTAACGGATCGTATCTGACGTAACAATGTTGTTTGTTAGCACCTCCGCCTCGTCCAACCCTCTCTCATAATTTTGGAATTCAATTATAGCTGACACGAACATAATCCGAAATTGATTTTGATGATATTAATATAGATTTTCGTGCTGATAGAATATTAGTTACGATAAGTACAAGCTTAACCATGTTGACATTGTTCTAGGAAAATGGTTGTTTGCTAAAAGTAGCTCATGTAACTATTTTAGAATCAATGCATAACTACATAAATTATGGGTCATTTTATTATCATATATGATTGAAAAACATAAGTAGGTAATGTCTAAACATACATATACTTATTATAAGGTCATGCCCACAGATCACAGAAGTAAAGAGATATGGCGTATGATATCGCGCGTCTCCATTTCCTGCGCGACCCGGCATTTGGGGATGACTACAGGCACCTGGCTCAACTTGAAAAATGTTTTCGGTCTATCCAAACCAGTGTTGGTAAATAAAGTAAAACATATTAATAGCACTAAATCTGTGCGTCTGCGGGCGGCTAATATTAGCGCGAGAGCCGCATCAATGTCAATGACCAACCGTGTAGCAAAGCAAGGGAGATAAAAGAAGGAACTATTTAAAATAAGAGGAATAAGATTATCAAAACTATAAAGACGAGAATTTTAGGAAATGAGATTTTGTAACGCTTTGTATATAATATAATTATGTATGTACACGAATTATTCATAATTCCATTGGACCAGTCAACCCTAGAAGCATAGTGTGAAGTGCATTCGCTAAATCGGTCGCGTGGCGACTTTTGCTATTTCGGTAGCGACGCACGCGCACCACGCGAATATCAATGTCATTGACCGGCCACGAAGGGCAACGCAACGTGGCTCCTGCAAATCTATCGGCTAAAACACTGAAGTTCACAATGGCTTTCATTTGACTGATGGATGTCATACATTGCTACTTCGTAATGGCACAAATAAAAACTTACCAAAGAAAAGTGGCAATGTATCACTTCAGTCAAATCAAAGCGATTATGATAGCAAAATGTGATAATAAAAAAAAAATTAAGTTAGGCGCATTACTGATACCTATTTAGACTTCAACTTTTTTCATCCCATCCAGCGGAATAGAATAGAAATTTAGGGAGGTGCTTAAAGGCGACTATTAGTAATTAGAGGTAATTTTGACACCTTTTTGGACCAGAAAATGGACAGAAATGTATTCTGATGAAAACATTTAAATAACTACTATCACGAACCCGCCTGCAATGTGTTACGATTATGGACTGTTACGATTAAGCTCATAGGTATAAGCTTACTCATCCATACGAAAAAAAAACATATAAGTAGGTACAGTACGAGGCATATTTCTTGAAATCGGGTGGGGATTGTGTGGAACGCGTATTTTGGGCATGCGTAGCGGTGAGGGGCGCGGGCGGCGGGAGAGGGGCGCGCGCTATTGGTCGCTCACAAGAGCACATGCGCGAACTTATCCCCACTCCATCGAAAAAATTTAAAGATATGCCTCGTACTGTGTACTTAAGAACTGTAAAATCGTGAACCAGCCTGACATTTTGAGCTAAGACCACTTTTATGTGACAAAACCATAAAATGAAATGGCAAATGAAGCGGGCAGACAGTTTTTATTAAAACTTTCCGTCAATTTAGGATAAATCTTCCATCTGAACTAGTTTAAAAGTTTAATTGAGACTTTAAATCTAGATTCAGACAACAAAGACGCGTTTATGTCCTAATTGGAATACAATGGGAGCAGTTATCGTAACAGGCGGATCTTTGTTTTCGACTTTTGGTGATGTCAGTGAAAGTAACGTGTTGGTACACAATACAGATTTTATCCAGTTTTTTTAAATGATAATTAGTGAGGCTTCAATTGAATGAATGAATGAAAACTTTAGTTACATACAAAATTGTTTACAAAAAACATTCACTTATAAAATAAATGCATTCAAGGTAGGTAGATATAATTATGTAAATGTATGGCAACTAGCTCAGATAAATGTGTTATTTTATTACTTTTATTTAATATCCCTATTATTTCCGAGTGAATTTTCAATTAAATATAACGTTGTAAGTTTAAAACATTTTTCTATTGTCATGCATGGATGTTATTTCTGTATTTTATTGATTTTGGACCGTTATCAGTTCCTTATATTTTAAAAATAATAATGTAGAAAAAGGAATAAAATTATTATGGTAAAGGTTAATATTCATTTCTTCTAATAACTTTGCTACAACATTTTGGAATCTAGGTTAATTTATTATTTTTAAATTTCAATGTAATGTATTATTTTGTACAAAATAAACGTTTTTTTTCTATTCTATTCAAAAAGGAAGAAGGATGCATTTATCGGCTTACTTACGTTTCGTGACTTTTGTTTAAACTGAACCAGTAGTTTTATTTGAAGTTTGGTAATATGATTGTAATCTGCGTTAAGCACGCGATGTAGGTAACTTTATTACAACAATGTGAATGTTGCTTACCGTGATTAAAAAAAACAATAGAAAGAATGTGGAATGGAATTTACAATAAAGAAATTCCTTCTTGTAATCTAAGTATTTATATATTTATTTATTTACAAGTACTGACTACTGTACATAGACGCTTATTTCACATTGTCATTTCTTCCAGTAGACCCGTGATAAGTGTACCTATGTGTGCAACCCACATAATATACTAATGACACAAAACATACATATTTATATATACAAACAAATGAGTTGGAAACAAAATACTAACGCTCATTACAAACATTATATATACAGATGAATTCAAGTTCATAAAATATTTGCTGGCGTAGGTACCTTGTCCATCAGCCTTTTTTGATGTCCCCACTGCTGGGGCACAGGCCTTCCTTATGGGTGGTAAGGAGGATGGGCCATAATCCACCATGAGGCCCAGTGCGGATTGATGGGTGTTAACGACTGCAAATGCAGCCGGGACCAACGGCTAAACGTGCCTTCCGAAGCACGGAGGAGCTCGAGATAATAAATTTTTGGTCACCCATCCCATGACCGACCCTTGCGAACGTTGCTTAACTTCCGCAATCGCTGGGCCAGGCGCTAAACCACTGCGCCACCGAGCTCCTCAAGGTACCTACTGCTATAAAAATCATGGGTCATTTTTATTTTGTAGCGAACTAATATTATAAATGCAAAAGTTGTTTCGCCTTCATGTCTTTACTTAACTACTCCACCGATCGGTGTAGAAAAGGACATAGGGTTTAGGGCTTAGAATAATAGTACCTAGAACGACAGTTCTCTACAAAGCGCACTGACAAAAGTGAGGCAACTAAAACAGCCAAAATGGCTCCGTTTTCAGAATTTTATTCTCCATTATTACCTAATCATACAGAATAAGTAAAAAACAGTTTAAATTTTTCTACATTTAGGAAATTAGTTACTATATTATTGGATTTTAGTTACGATTAGGTAACGTATGAAGGATAGAAATCTGAAAACTAAGCCATTTTGGCTTAGCCTTAGTTGCCTGACTTTGCACACGTGGACACAGCTTCTAGGTGTTATTATTCTAAGGTTTAGGGTGCCTTTTACCTGAAAAAAGAACTGTTCCCGAGGGATAGACATAAAATACTATCCATGCAGATGAAGTCGCGGGTGGTCGCTAGTTATGAATAAATCTTTTAGCAGGTGTCATCTACATTTGTATGATATTGCAGCGCTGGCTAGTGGATGACGTAACATGTAATATTCAGCATGCGAACTCGTGGCATGTGCATGTCAGGTTAGCGTATTGCAATGCGACACTGCATTACTGAAACTTACTTACATATAATAAAATACTAGAACGGCTGAATAGGATATTGTATCCACTTAGAGATTCAGTCAAATTACAAAAAAAGTTAAACAAAATACAAAAAAAAAACCGCTCCTTTTTTCCTAAAAAAAGCCAAAAAATTGCCTACTAATCGACGCACCAATAATATTTGTGTATCAAAGACATAAGACTAATTTACCAAGAGTGCTTGTTTAGCTCTAACTAAATTGTGTTTTTGCGTTGTGTTGCCTTAAACTAATTATTTAATAAATAACCAAAATATTTCACATGTTATTAAATTCAGCTTTCACGAGTGATTTAATTTGCTAAATGGATTAAGCGTTGCGTGTGCTCCAAGAGTTTTTGATTCGATGAAAGCGTTTAGATAAGCCGCTAAGTTTGCCGTGAAACTGGCTGCAAAAATACGGCCGATTATTATCTGCTACGTGAAATTGACAGAAATAATGATTTATAGCCATGTAGCAGAGAAGAGGAGCTCAGTGGTGCAGTGGTTTAGCTCCTGGCTCGCCAGGGTCGGTCATGGGATGGGTGACCAATAATTTATTATCTCGAGCTCCTCCGTGCTTCGGAAGGCACGTTAAACCGTTGGTCCCGGCTGCATTTGCAGTCGTTAACACCCACCAATCCACATTGGGCCCGCGTGGTGGGTATGGTCCATCCTCCTTACCACCCATAAGGAAGGCCTGTGCCCCAGCAGTGGGGACATTAAAAATGGCTGATGTACAACAAATAACAGCAAAACGCCTTCACTCGGGGTGATGTAAAAGGCGACTTTGGTGTTGGAGGTATAGGTATAGTGTAGGAAATGAGGTGATCTTTTGTATGGAGACCCCAACATTAAATCCTCAGTCGATGAAACTTTGCAGGGATGTAATATAGTATGAACCAAAACCTATGTACAAATATCCAAAAAAAACAATCGATTCGGATAATTTTAAAAATATGTTTCATTTAATCATACTGTAAAGTTTCGTCTACTGTGGGGGGTCCACTACCTTCCTTTTCTACACTATCTAGTAGAACACCCAACACATCTGTTGACGTATAACAATTGGAAACAGCGTTTTCGGATAAAAACAGTCCCACAAACAAACAGCAGTTCCGTCGGTCCAGGCCAAATAGTTCCGATAGTCAACTTACTCCCCCGAGAGACGCCTGCGTCTTGCAGTGGAATGAAATGAAGGATCTGTCATGTATAGGTAAATATTTATCAAATTCACTTGAATGATCTTCGTCATTGATGGTTACTAAAGTACAAGAAATTGAGATTTTTGCATTCAAAATGATTTATTTCTAAGTTACGAGTAAGTACTAGAAAATTCTACAATTCTAAGTACTAGAAAAAACACGACTTGTCAGAACATTGGACCGGATATCCAAAGGTCGCGGGTTCGATTCCCGTCCGAGAATTGATCTGGTGCGAGTCGTGTTTTATCTAATGTATATAATTTAGTATTGTATTAATTGAGATTTTTTAGAGAACTCTTAAAAATCTTCGAAACCCAAACGTTTCTGAGGGCATAGACTGGCAAAAGCTTAGCTTTTATTCGAATAGAATAGAAAGTGTATGAAATTGACTTTTCAAAACATCGTGATTGTCTAGTGAGTGACATCTTTAATTAAATACAAATTTTTAGCTTGGTTATAGGTCAGATTTTGTTTGCTTATTGCAACAATAGATAACTTAAAATCTTTCATCAACACGCGGCAAAACGAAGCAATACAAGTACGTAAATCAGTTTATTCAACCCGAACTTGTCGAGAATTTTCATCGAGCCATTATGCCATATAACCTGCAATACTGTATTGGGAACTGCATAGCTTGCGAAGCATCGCCTGCGGGTAACAAGATTTGCATATGAATTTTTAGATCGAAAATCTGCCTTATTTTGCTGTAAGCTAGCATAGTGTGGTGATTGGTTGTTATACAGCCTACAATCGTATAAACGAAGTTATAGATTATAACTACTTGTGTAAAATATTCGCGTAAACCTGTGATGTAAACCTTTTTAAAACCTACACTTATCGATTGTGGCTTACTTATTTGAGTGCTAAATTGTTATAAAGTTTGAGATTAAATCATTAAAAACGTTTTGTTATTTTTAATTTATAAATCTCATTCTAACTGTATGTTGTAAGGTACAAAAAGGAACAAGATACTTACTTACATTAGGACAAATAAGTTGACAGAAAATGCGGTACGTGATAGGAAAGTAAACTGTATTCTAGAGCAGGCGCACCCTACTTTGACGTCACTCCAGGGACGAATTATGTAGCACACGGAATACAAATAAGTAGGCCAAAGTGTAGTCAAAAACAGTATCTGAAAAAACCCTGCTGAACAGAGAATCTCCTTGTTTTTTGATGTCGGTTAAAAAGGCAAGATATTATACAAATACATTATTAAATGTTTAAAATAGATTTCAAGAGAGATACGTTTTAGAAGATGAAGAACAATGATTTAAGTAACAAAATCTCAGTTTTCGACACAATAACTGTATTATAACGTGTTACAAAAACCCCTAATACCGAATATGGTAGATAGAGACCATCAAACTGAACAACTTTTACTATGGGACCAAATCTGAAATCGCGAAAAAAAATCGGCTGTTTCATACTAATTAATTTCATAGATTTCAGAGTTGGTCCCATAGTAAAAGTTGTTCATATGCGGCATTAAGGGTTGTTTTGTAACACGTTGTGTAGTAGTAAAATGCAGATTTTTGCTAGCTATTACTGATATTGAATCACTATGATTTTCATATTTTGCATGGAAAATTCTTTTCGCACTGTCGATGCAGATATAAAGTGGTATTTTATTTAACACAATGCTTTTATGAAAATGAATTGAATCGAGTTAATATAGCTTTTTCGCTCCCTGGTTCGTTCGATTCGTATTCATTTTGTATGCAGTATAAAAGTATACTGTTATGAATGGATTTATGCACTGCGCTTCAGTTAACATATTCAGTAAAAGCAAGTGGGTGTTAATGGCTCCTTAAATAAATGCTGAGAGCAAAACTTCACTTGCACGCGTTACTTCACATATTTGACATAAATTGATAAAGGATTTAAACTTAAAAAAAAATACAAAAAGTCAAAAACATATTTTGTACTAATGTGTGATACGTATAGTATCACAGATTAAAAGCTCACAAAGATTACCCTGCTTCATAAAATCAAAGCATACACATTGGTATTATCAACATCAGATTCGAATACTTAACTAAATAATTCGAAAACAAAACACATGTTAAATAGCTGTTAAATTTAAGTACAAACGTAGTAACGATAGAAAACAAAAAAAAACCCAGTTTAATGAAAATTCAATGTTACCCACTTTTTCCCTACCGTTCGAAAAACGAAATGCTCGCTCGTTTTCTCTCTAAAATAGATCTGTGAAAATGCTACGAGTTTTTCAGGGGTTTTTTTTATTCCTACGTTTGAACGGTAGACTAGATGGGCTAAAATAGTACAAGTAGTTACAGATAAACAATGGGCACGGTAAAAAATCTTTTTAATACAGTTGCTCAAAAATGGAAGTTTACGATGACAGTCGAGCGTGCGGTAAGTTGATTTTACTGCACGCCGTGCGTTTTTGTTTACGGATTAGTACAGCATGCGGAAAGTTGATTTTACCGCACGCTGGCGCCGTGCGTTTTTGTTTACGAACGTTTTTTTTATTTCAATTTCAATTATTTATTGACCATGTTATAACATAGAACGTTACATTTGGCATGTCATAGCGTTACATTATTTAAATACTATGTTTAAGTCATACATTTAATAAGTCATTCTAGAATACTATTAATTACAGGAGACTTTTAGTACCTATTCTTATTTTCTCTGTTTAGCTATCGCAGTTGTAAAATGTCATGATATTGTCAAAAGGCCTTATGAAATAAATTAAATTAAAATTACAATGTCATGAAAAGTCAATTTCGGTCACAATATTATTACAAATCGAAATTATTTTGCTTCCATGTTTTTGTCATGAACTCATTAATTTTATAAAAAGGGTGTGACTCAAAAAAGAATTTTATTACAATCTTAAATTTGCTTATTTCTACTAGCTTCCGCCCGCGACTTCATCCGCGTAGACAGTAGAAACATATTACAACCAGTTTAAAATGACCCCTTTAGTGTATGAAAGCTAGTACTACGGAGAGTTCAAGCTGTTTCCCTGGTTCCACCCACCTGAATTTGATGAAACATAGCTTAGATTTTAAGTTGGACTTCAATCTACTAAATTGTAAAAAATCCATCAAAATTGGTTTAGCGGTTTTTGCGTAGTTCGCGCACAAATATTTAGAATTTACAGAAAACGTCAACTCGTTTTAAAAACCTCCTTACCAACCTTGTATCATAAACTACTATTACGTACCGTGGAACGGGCACCGTGTTTTTGATTTTGTTAGAAATGACGTAGACATTTATTTAATTGCAATAAAGTTGAAATTTTAAATGACTTTTAGGGCCAAACTACTGTCTTTGTTATGTAATGTATGTAGGTAGACGATTGTTTCCTATGCCCATTCTTTATCTTGTTGTATACTTTGTAGTTTTTTTATTTTACAAGTATTTTATTTTTATAGTACTTACAAAGGTTAAACATTAATGTTACAAAAATAACACTGAATAACAGAGAACTATTGAATTATTGTCGCCGTAAAGTCATGAAATACGTGAAATCCAACATTTGTGTTTATTAAATAAAATATTAGTTTCTAATTTAACTTATATACCTACTTCGATAATCTGTGATAACACCAGTATTAAGATAAGCTTTGCAATTAGCATAATTTTCGTAAAAATCTATTTTTTCTCCTAACAAGTGACATAATTAGTAAGTGCTGCCTGAAAAAGTAACGAAGCATTTATTCAAGCTCAAACAAAGACAAATTCTTTTTAATTACAGAAGTGAAGGTTCTATATTTAGAAAAGGAGCTCAGCTCCCCCCTCCCCCCTCCCTCTACTTCTCCCATTTTCACTGATTGCAGCCGCAGGAGGATTAAACTGAATTGAAACTTGAGATGAAGGAATTAAAGTATCGATTCACGCGGATGGCTTTCCAACTAAGAGGTTTTTAAACTTGTATTTTAACGAATCCCATCTCACTGTGTAAAATCTCCTTTTATAAGGATTAAAAGTCAACCACTAGATTTGCTCGTGGTCATGATTTGATGGGTAAGTGAGAATTTTAAGTTTCGTAATCTCATCGCAGCACAACATCTAGACGAGTGATATTACGAAAAAGGAAATGAAGTTTATACAGAAGGACCACATTTTGACGGAAATCGTAAAGTCCTCTGGTAACGATTATTTGCGGTTGTCAATTTTTACCTAATTGACGCTCAATGATGCAAAAATTTATCGTTTACACTTGTTAATTCCTCCAACAATGGCATTTTTTTGAAAATTGACAATCGCAATTGATCGTTACCTGCGGCCTTAAGAAGCTAAAGGCTTAAGTAATAGTGTTAGCACACCTTCATAAAATTAAATCTGACAAAATGTATATAATCAAAACAGCAAAAACTCAAAAAGTACTGGACAATTTCGCCGCTCCCACTAGCGACTCGGTAGCATAATTGGTTAGTGCATTGGGCCGGAATCCCAAAGCGCAGGTTCGAATCCTGTCTGAGCTGCTACCGGTGAGTCGATTTCTTCTAGTATTTTTTCAATTAAATTAATTATATTAATTATATTAATGATTGTCTTTTCTTCTTTCATAGTAGCCCCTCAGTTACGACGTCCGTCGCTTTTTGCCAGCTAGCTCATATTTTGATGCTGCGATGAGAGATGGTGTGGTATAAAAATAATTGTAGTTGTCATTTTTCATTGATGGATTTCTGTTCAGAAAAGTAACAACTTGTAGAGTGACAAAGTTCTAAACTGTATGTATACTTTATAGACGTGATTGTACGGGAAACCGATTGTACACTTCAGTTTTTTATCAAACCAACCTTTTTTAGTAGATTTTTCACAGTTTGAAATAGGTATGTCAAAAAATACGACATAGTATGTGATAGTATATTGTTAAGCGACTTTCGTTGCTGACCATACGTGTGACTAGACTTTCGTTGGTGGCTGTGACTAGACTTTCGATGCTGACCATACGATAGACTAATACGCAAAAGGTTCAGTAAAGTCAGCAAATTATTACAAAAACCAATCTATTAGTGAGCATACAAGTTCAGTTATTAATAAAATGTTCCTTGCTGAGAATAAAATTGCATTTAAGCTTTCGTTTTGCATTTCTGCAGCGATGGCAAGTTGCCAGCAAAGTGAACCGAACAACTAAACTTGCACGAAGTTTTAACGTTGCATTAGATTTGTTCAAGCACGTTATTGTTATTACAATGTTTAGACACAGAAGATTATTGTTCACTCTATTTATTTATTTTATGACTTTATGTGTTCAAATTCATAACTTGATTGAAAATCGAAAGTATAGTTTGTGAGAAAATCAACTGTAATATTAAAACTTTTGTCTTGAGTTTTTTCTCGTGATATATTTACTTGAAGTTAGCACGCATCAGCACCCGCCGAAAACGCTCTATACAAAACGGTCATGATTTGTGACGTCACTTGTCACGTTTGGCCATTTTCAGGCGCGCTTATTATGGAGTTAGCCAAGAATTTTCAAATATCTCCCTAAATATTGCATTTTAGTACTATGTGTCTTACAAAATATTATTTCTTAATCGATATTCTATCTGACTGTTAAGTGCATTATATATGAAAATGAAAAAAAATATCGTAATTTTCTCTTCATCGTGTGAAAAAACAAAAATTATTCATTTTTTTATTATTTTTTCTGTTCCATCATGTTTTATACGTTTTCGCAGCGATCAAGCTCAAATTAATCAAAATCGGTGACTTATGCATATTTTCTATTATGCCCTTTGTGAAAAAAATATTTTCAAATGGCCTAATCCTGTTTATCCACCCTGAAAGAGCCACCCTAAGGTGGCTACTCGGAAAACGCGTGTCCAATCATCCACCCCATCATACTATCAAAGATGGACTTACGTTTTCCGAGTATCCACCTTAGGGTGGCTGTTTCAGGGTGGATAAAAGGAATAAGCCTTTCAAATATTTTAAAACATAAAGTTTTATCTTAGATTAATAACGACATAGAAAGATAGTTCCCTACAAAGCGCTTTGCTCACTTAAGTGAGGTAAAAAAAACTGAGCCCAAATGGCTCAGTTTTCAGACTGGATCTGAGTAGATAAAGTAGTGTATGAAACTGCATATAATTAGGTATTCAGACACTTGTGTGATACTATTAAAAACCTTGCTTCACTCATGTTTTAATTCATTTGCATCAATTTCATAAACTACTATTTCAACCTGGCACAATTTTGTATTTTGCTTTGCAGCCAATGTGAATAAGTACCCGTTTTATAATATTTCAGTTTGCAAAGCCTGACCTGAAAAATTTGTTCGTGCGACAGTAAATATTCTATTGCTTTCTTTTGTATGTGAACGAAAAGAGTAAGTAATTTATTTTACTACAAAGTTTTTAAGTCAAGGGCAAGTTAAACTACTCAAACATCAAACCACAACCGATTTTCAACTTTAAAATTCAGCGTTTAAAATACAACATCATTTGGAATTTCACAGTCTTAGTAAAAACATTTTCTTTTTGGACAGAAACGGTACAGAAAATAAAACTATCGTAAGTCCGATCTTTTTCCCAATAAAAAAAGATAAAGTTACTAAAATCTGACTTGTTTGGCCAGATGGGTTTTTCTGATACCTTTATAATAGACGCCCACATACTAAGATAAGTTTCATCGTGGACTTCTAAAACAAATTTGAGTTTGAATGACAAAAAAATGCTAAAGTACTCCTCGAAACTCTATAGGCTAGCTGGACTAAAACATAGGATAATTTTTATCCCAGTCAAAGGTTCAATAGGGATGTCTTAACTACTGAACCGATCATCATGAAATGTTGCATTCACGCTGTTAGAAAAATAGTTAAGAACGTGGACCAAAGGGAATTTTCGAATGTCCGAATGTAGACATAGTCGCGAGCGGAACTATAGTTATCAATTCCTTATTCAATTCCAATTCCTTATTTTCCATATTTTGGGGAACTAAAACTGACGTAAAGTGTGGGGTGGTGACCCAAGGACTCCCATAGGTATTTGAAACTAAGAAAAACCATTGAAAAGCCATTGACGGAAGGCGCTCGAACGCGTACCAAACTGTATCCACTTTTCTACAAAAGTTATGACTGAAAATATTTTTGCATGGAGTCTCTGGGTACGTCTCTATAAATTAAGGGTTAAGAGACAACTATAGTTATAAAGTGGGTATTGGTACTGATTCGGTACCTTACTAAACTAAGTTAACACGACAAACTTAATTCTGTTCATGTATTTTCGATATGGCAAAAAAGGATGCAAACTTGGTTTAGTCCTGTCAATTCAGTTAAGTCATGCTGCACCGAATCGACACTGTAAATAATAAGTAACAAGTTCGTTTCAGAACTACCTACTTTTTATTTTGATCCATATTTTTCCTAAAATAGAACAAAAACAAAAAATATCAACCAAAAATCTGAATTGTGTAGCCTATATCAACCTAATTTTGTTTGTATTGGAATTCTCAATAAACTGCTCTTAAGAAAACAATTCCCTCGGAGCTCCAATTTTCGTCCAAGTTTATAAATCGTTGACAAACAGCAGGATTAAGTGTTTTCAACTCAGCACTTGATTGCCGAACAAACGTTTACGGCTCGGCCTAAAAAGAGGTCGGTTGAAACGAGAAGGGTTGAAATGAATGGGAATATTAAACGGTTGGTGCTATTGAGATGAAATCTAGGTCTGGAAAAAGTGAACTATAGATAAGGATGAAACAGTTTGAGTACCGGTCTAGGCCTTGATAACACCAGAAAAAACTTACTCTATTAGCCCATTTTAAATGGTACTTAACCATTACTATAATTAAACTGTGATTAAGAAATATAAAACAGATAATGCTGCTTTATCCAGACTCAATAATAATAACTCTATCTCCTATCCTTATACTTTTCCTATTAGGGAATATGCATCAAACTTTTTTTTTATCAAAATCAAAAGTAATTATAATGTGTGAGAAAATCGACTGTAATATTAAAACTTTTTTCTTACGTTTTTTTCTCGTGATATAGTTACTTGAAGTTAGCACGCAGCAGCAATCGCCGAAAACGCTCTATACAAACCTGACATGATATTATGACGTCACAGATCACGTTTCAGGTGCGCGTTTACTATTAGACCGTGAGCCCGCGACAGTATTGCCTACGTCATATGACATCACGATGAAATACATGGCACACGGTCGAAAAATTGTGCTTAGCGAGGATCAGAAGATTATCGCAAAAAAAAATTGGCCGGAAGCTTGAGAAAATCTTCCACTTCCGGTCAAAATTTTAAGATTATATTTACGTCATGTGACATCATTGAGAGACCCGTGTCCAAGAATCTTATATTCCGTGTCATCATTTAGTTTTCAATCGTAGAGAGAGTAAACATAAGTCTGTCAGTTCTGAAATGACTAAAAAACAAAAAAAATAAGTTTACGGTATTCCGGCCAGTAAATACAATTTGTTGTAAAAACTCATTTTCTTATTACGCAATTTATAAGCAATTTTACCACAATAAAGAAAAATTTCAAATATCAAAAGTTAGTAGGAGTTTTCGCTTTCAAACCTTTATGTAAGGATTCGATATTTTATTTACTTTCCTTTTTCCAAGCCTAGCTAAATAACAATCATGGCAAAACCTAAAGATTTCACTTCTATAATTTTTTATTACTCTCAGATTTACGAGACCATAAAAAGGACTCGCAAATAAATAGGCTGAAGTTAATGGGAATTTATGGAATTCTAACGTAGACTTTTGTCAACATTATACAATACTTATACCAACGCAGATAGAAATAGTAGGTCGAATATCTAAGTTTTAAGGCTTTTTTATATCTTTGAACTTTACTTAGGTTATATAAAGCAGACTTGGTAGGGAGAAAAAAATATGACAACAAATATTCGCCCTACAGAATTTGAATTGAACCTTTGGTGCATTAGGCAGCAGCAGTAGGTACCTACCTATTACCAAGCGGTAGTCATAATAATTGACCGAGCGAGCACGAAGTGCGAGCGAAGCGTCTCTGCTTCAGCTTGGGCAAAAATTATTTCGTATGTCTGTATGTTCTCTTCTACAGGTCGCATTTCTCAACTGATTCTCGTGAAAATTTGTGAGCAGGTTCGAAAATTATATGGAATTTTTTTGTCGAGCCAGATTTTTTTAATTTTTCAAAATGGCGGAGATATGTTAAAAAAACAGGGTTTTCGGCTTTCCAGCGCTGTCTGTTCTCCTCTACAGGTCGCATTTCTCAACCGATTCTCGTGAAATTTTGTGAGCAGGTTTGAAAATGATATAGATTTTTTTTGTCACGCCGCCACTATTTAGATTTTTTCCAAAATGGCGGAGAAATGTAAAAAAAACATATTGCAGTCCAGCTTTCCGGCTCTGTCTTTTCTCCTCTGCAGGTCGCATTTCTTAACTGAATTTCGTGAAATTTTGTGGGCAGGTTTGAAAATGATATAGATTTTTTCAAGTTGAGACAGTTTTTCTAAATTTTTCGTAATGGCGGAGATATGTAAGAAAAATATATTTCAGTCCGGCTTTCTGACGCTGGATGTTTTCCTCTACAGGTCACATTTCTCAACCGATTCTCGTGAAATTTTGTGAGCAGGTTTGAAAATGATATAGATTTTTTTTGTCACGCCACTATTTAGATTTTTTCCAAAATGGCGGAGAAATGTAAAAAAAAACATATTGCAGTCCAGCTTTCCGGCTCTGTCTTTTCTCCTCTGCAGGTCGCATTTCTTAACTGAATTTCGTGAAATTTTGTGGGCAGGTTTGAAAATGATATAGATTTTTTCAAGTTGAGACAGTTTTTCTAAATTTTTCGTAATGGCGGAGATATGTAAGAAAAATATATTTCAGTCCGGCTTTCTGACGCTGGATGTTTTCCTCTACAGGTCGCATTTCTCAACCGATTCTCGTGAAATTTTGTGAGCAGGTTCGAAAATAATATAGAATTTTTGTTACGCCAGTTTTTTGAATTTTTTCAAAATGACGGAGAAATGTTAAAAATACATATTTCAGTCCGGCTTTCCAGTGCTGTCTATTTTCCTCTACAGGTCGCATTTCTCAACCGATTCTCGTAAAATTTTGTAAGCAGGTTTGAAAATTGTATAGATTTCTTATGTCAAGCCAGTTTATCTTTTTTTTTTAAATGACGGAGATAATGTAAAAAAAAAACAAATTTCAGTCCGTATTTCCGGCGCTGTCTGTTCTCCTCTACAGGTCGCATTTCTCAACCGATCTCGGTGAAATTTTGTGAGCAGGTTTGATAAATACATAGATTTTTTTTGTGAAATTTGTTAAAATGACGGAGATATGTAAAAAAACATATTTCATTCCAGCTTTCCGGCTGTTTCTCCACTACAAGTCGCATTTCTCAACAGATTCTGGTGAAATTTTGTGAGTAGGTTCGATAAATTAATTATATATAACTGTTCAGTCAAGCCAATTTTTCCAAATTTATAAAAAAAATACCTACCCATTTTGAAAAATGATCAAAATTAAAAGCACCATCAAGCTGCAATACTCACGTACCTACTGTGTGCTTTGAAAACTTCATGGCGACATTTTATTTTATTTTTTCGCGAGGTCTACAGCTCACGGAGCCACTAGTACAATACTTTATACATTTTATAATTTTATATGATCATACTCGTAATGTACTGTAGACTTCAAAATTAAGAGCTCACTTTGCATAAAACCCTTCGGGCACTCAAAAGAATCTTATGAATAATTCCCAATTTCAAGTCTATATTGAGGATTCGAGCAACTTCAACAAAATGTCCTAGAACTTAACTCGCCGCAGCCCATGAATCCAAGGAATTGCACTTTAACACGTTCGCATAAAGTTTATATTGGGTTATCAGGTAAACATTGGGCGAATCGTAAAAACGGTCGACCTCGTAAAGTTTATGCGCCTAGGCAGAATCGGGGGTATGGCGCAAGTAGGGAGATTATAGCGATGATATAATTTTCTTATTGTAACAATGATTTATGAGAGCAGAACTTGTTTTATGGCCTGAACATAAATGTTTTGGTCTAGACAGGCTATTACTATTATGCAATAAGTTATCCATGTAGCTGCATAAATCAAGTCTATTTCGACCCCGAAAAACAATGCCTCGGAATAAATTTGATTAGTAATTCAAAAGGTCATTATGAAAAGTTTTTGTAGTTCATGATCATGGGTAAAATAAGAGTTACTTAACTGACATATGTATTGAACATAAGTTATAAAATCGTCGAACTTGCAATAAAAAGTCATGCCTCAAAGTTGCAGTATCTTCTTCTCTTATATAAAAGTGAAGGGGTGACTGACATATCAACGCACAGCCCAAACCGCTGGGTCTAGAGACTTGAAATTTTGTACAAAGATACTTTATACAGTGTAAGCATCCACTAAGAAAGGATTTTTGGTAATTTCACCCCGAAAGGTGTGAAATGGGGGTTTAAAGTTTGTATGGAAAAAAAATATTAAATAGACATTTCGACTTGAAACTTCGTAGGAATACTTCTAAAGACCAATAAGTAAACACGTGTTTCGTGGTTTTCCGAAAATCAACCCTTTACGTAATAAATGGGGCAAAAAAAGCCCAAAATGACTGACAAATCAACGCACAGCCCAAACCACTGGACCTAGAGACTTGAAATTTTGCACACTTACTTATACAGTGTAGTTATCCACTATTTAAGGATTTTTGAAAATTCCATCCCTAGGGGATGAAAAAGGGATGAAAGTTTGTAAGAAAGTCCCTCAGTTTTGAAGCTAGGATCTCAAAATTTTGTATTTAGGCTGACGATTGAAAATTAATAAATACGTGTCTCAGCGTTTTTCAAAATTCTACCCCCGAAGGGGTGAAAAGGAGGATGAAGTTGTGTAGAGAAGAAAATTCTTCATTTTCGAAGTAAAAATCGCTAAATTTATAATTCAGGATTATGGATGGAAATCTAACGCAACGTATATTGTTTTTGTTAGTATTTTAACCCCTATGGGGATGAAATAGGGGTGAAAAGAGGTAAAAAACCTAAAAATAGATATGGATGTCGTTATCGAGTTTTTGTGGGATGGCGATTGCAAAAATGACATTTATTTTGAAGTCCAACACGATGGACATGATTTAACCCCTGAAGGGGTGAAAATGGGGTTCAAATTTTGTATGGAAAATAATATAAAATAGACATTAGGTACAACTTTAAACTTCGTAGGAGCACGTCTAAAAATAAATAGGCAAACATATATTTTGTGATTTTGAAAATCAACCCCTTAGGGGGTAAATGGGGTGAGTAAACATAAAAATCGATATGGATGTCGTTCTTGAGGTTTAATGAGATGGTGATTGCGAAAATGATATTTATTTTAAAGTCTAACGCGGTGGACATGAAACATCATGAACCTGGACCTGGACATGCACATTCAGCCGGGACGGGTACGGGAACAAGGACGGGGACGGGAACGGGAACGGGGACGGGGACAGGAATGGGGGCGGGAACGGAAACGGAACGCGAAAGGGACGCGAACGGGACGGGAAAGGCACGGGAAATAGACGGGAACGGGACGAGATGGGAAGGGAACGGAATGGGAACGGAACGGGATCGGAACGGGAACGAAACGGGACGGGAACGGAATGGGGACGGGAACGGGAACGGAAAGGGAACGGAACGGGAACCGAAAGGGAACGGAATGGGAACGGGACGAGAAAGGGACGGGAACTAGACGGGAGCGGGACGGGAACTAGAAGGGAACGGAACGGAAATGGTACGAAAATGCAAAGGGAACGGAACGGGAACGGGACGGGAACGGGAACGGAAAGGGGACGGAACGGGAACGGAACGGGAAGCCTCATATGAGGCCCGCCACACGCGGCAAAGGTCTTGCCTCGCGACGCAGCGCGCTTGATGGGGACCCGCCTAATCGCGTAAAAATGGCTGGACGGATCCTGGTTGGTTCAGGTTCCCTGAGGATTTTCTCTAATATCCACGCGGACGAAGTCGCGGGCAGAAGCTAGTTATAGGCATAAAAAAGGATTCGAGCAGATTCAGCAAAAATATCGGCGGCGGAGGTGACGTGACGGCTTATTGCAACCTCTTTCTTTAGTGTTACAATACGTGTTCGTTGTTCGTCGTTCGTTCGTTCGTGAGAAACGAAAACGTATTGTAAAACGAAAAGAAAGAAATAGCAATACGCCGTGACGTCACTAAAGAGTCTTTTTTCAATCTTCACTATGATACTAGGCGTGCAATCTCCATTGTGGGTATAAGCTTCTTGCGTTTACGATTTGTATTGCGAGTCATTACTTAGGTACTCATTGTCAACATGTTGTCAAGAATTAAACCAGAAGTGTGTCATCTCACCACACACTTTTGGACCACTTGTCACCTCGTCATTCGCGTGGGGCGATATTAAAATCGCAAGAGCACCGGTTGTCGGCCTTTAACCTTATTATTTAATAATGGGTCAAACTGCTGGATCTAATTCAAGCAACAAGTGTCTGGACAATAGTGGATAATCTGCGCAATGATTTGGGTACAACAATGACTTGCCACACCGTGACACGGAACAAACTTTTGGGTGACCAAATCAGCGCTAATGACTTTTAAAGCTTAAGGTTCGGTTACGCTAGGGCATTTGTCTCTGTCTTTTTCTTTACATGTAAGGAAGTAAGGAAAATAACCTCACTTCTGCACTTTTTCGTGGTTTTTCATCATTATCATTATCACAATTATCTTTCTGGAATAATTGAAGCAACTTCACAGTACGTTAAAGTGTATTATGATGTAAAATTCATAAGGTACGTTTATTATTTACGTCAAAAAGATGAACATCCACAAGCGCCTTTGGTGATATTTTGATAAAAAAAAACATCTGTGAGATTTGTAGCAACTAGAAAAACTCTTTAGCATGTCATATGGGTTTTTTGTGGCTACAGCTTTTCGTTTTCTTTATAAATATAGAGACTTTCCCAACATGTCTTCCTATTACAGACCCTTAAGTCAAGATTAGGTGCGATGATGTATGGATGTGAGACAAAACAAATATCATAATAAGTAGCAGTGATTTTGTATGAATTTTATTAATGCAATCTTTCAATTTAGCCGACTACATATTAGAGATTTAAGGTTTCGTCCTTCACTTGCACCAGCTTTCATTATTTTTGATTTGAATACCACATTGAATAATCAATGAGCAAGAATCACAATAATATTAAATTCTAACAATCAACATGAGACTTTTACTTAGAATCGCTGGGTAACTATTATGTTTATAATTTCATACCGCAAGTAATTTTTAACTAATATTAATATAAAACCGATCAGCTGGACATATAAAGATTTCAAATAAACATTTATTCAATAAAGAAAAACTCTGCTGGATTTAAAATTTACGCTACTTAAGGAGATTGGGTAAAGTCTTCTTAAAAAATATGACTGATTAATACTTACATCATTTCTCAAAAATGAATATAAAGTTCGTTCAGAAACTATTAACTATGTAAAATTAAGTTTGCTGTAGCCTTACATAGAAATCAAAAGTGCTGAAAGTGGCCACTTACTGTCTTATTCAGGTAATTCAGGGATGTTTCACAGAACTGGGGTGCAAGACGGTTCTAACAAAACCTGGTTTTATACTTAGATCCCAGACTAGCTCGTATGATCTATTTATTATGTGGTATGATTCCGCTTGATAAACCACCCGTAAACGGTTGGACTAAACGTTAATCTGTCACTCTGAATACAATTTGCGCTAAAATGGCGTTAGTCCGCAGTCTAACACCATGTTAACTTTTGGCCCTAGTTTAACGAACGCACTCTGAATAAGACAGTTAGTGTTTTTCGTGCTGAATGTTTTTTATATGAACATTATACAAACTTAGGTGTTTTTAATATGAACACAGTTATCATCAGATCATACAAATCGCATTTTTTGACTGACCGCTATTAGCGCTATTGCATGACCTTAACCGTATAACCTAAAAGACTTTGTACACTACAATGGCAATAAAAGTAGCCTAGAACCATCTCCGACCTGGATCAATACGGGAGAGGCGTTGAAAAGAATTTATTGATCTTGGCAATGGCAGCTACCCAATGTGGGGAAGGGAATCAATATTAATTTGTCCTTTGCGGTGCTTGGAACGACGAGATAAATTTATAATAGGTATCTAAGAAGAAATTGGCACTTAGAATTTTAGGCGAGATATACTTATTCACTATAATATATATATATATATATATATATATATATATATAATATATATATATATATATATAGTTATACCAACCCGTCAAATGTTGATCATGCGTAGGGGAGGTCAGCTCAGCGCGGCCACCTTAACTTTGACTTTAAAAAAATGCTGTTAAAAAACAGAATTTGGAAAAGTATTTAATACCAATAGATAGGGAATTTATTAAACTTTTATAACGTGTAATCGCATTCCGTGAAAACTTTAATAGTTTCTTTTAATTTGTAAATTACGAAAACTTGTCACAGAACCACTTTGCCCAAGTGAGCGCCTAAAGCGGCCATGGGGGTAAGGGCAAAGTGGTCATTCCAAAAGATTACAAGAAATCATTTAAAGTTGAAAAACATCGTGCTTAAAAAAACAAGAAGACCAAAAATAAATAAAATAAAACTCTACTAATGAAAAAAAAAATGTTTCTTAAGTTTCAAATGAGACATTTATTATTACAGTCTTAGAATCTTCGAATATTTCCTAAATTTATTTTTAATTATTATATTCATAATTATTTTAGTTATGTTATAGTTACGCAACAATTTTCTCATACTTATCTTCCAACAGTTCTTCTACTTAAATTAAAAAAAATAACAGCTAGGCAAAGCACTTGGCCACTTTGCCCGGACCGCTTTGCCTTTTTCCACCGTTTTGTTTTAAAAATTAACTGTGCTCATAACATTTGTCTCATGTCGGAACCAATGTTAAACAAACAAAGCCAAATTGGATAAGCAATAATAGACGTAAAATAAAAACATTGAGTTTTATAGAGTTTTGATCAAAACAGATTGAGTTTACCCTGGAGTTTCTTAACAAAATGAACAAAAATCTTTCGCATGTTGCCGCGGCCACATGCTGGTTCCGCCCTCTACCAAATGGCTGCTCAGGGCGGGGCGGTAGGTTTGCTGCATATCAGAACATAAAACATTGTACTATCGTCATAAGTTGCCGAGAAATGAGGCATGGCCGCTTTGCCTCCTATGGCCGCATTGAGCTGACCTCCCCTACTGTCACGCGAGCACATTGTTGATCCGAAAACGTATGTTGATCCGGGTGGTTTTTGTTGATCCAATGTACTGTTTTCATACCTAATGTGGCTCCGGTCGGATCAACAATTTACTCCGACGAGGTTTGGGATAAGCCAAGAAAATGTTGATCACATATACAAATCCACTCCGATAAATGTTGATCCGATTCAAATGAACCAATCAGAAGGCGGAAAGTCTCTCATTGGACCCTCAAACCACGGGACTAACGGAGCGACGACGGCGCCGTGCACGGCGGCGGGCGGCGGCATCTGGGGTGACATTGTCGAGCGTTGATCCCAATGGGGAGGAAAAGCGCAATTTTATCCCGATAGGTGGCGTCTGGTCTTGGTACCGGGCCGCCTCAAAGAAAGTGTCAAAACATATGGGAATCTCTTGGAGTATTGCACTTTTTAATTTTATACTGAGAAAATTCCGCATTGTTATGCATGTAACTTGTAAATTATTGGAGTTCATCGATTTCCCAGTAACAAAAAAAATATTGGGCAAAAAAATATAAAAAAAAAGATGCTTTTCCCTCGATTTTCTCCTTTGCTGAGCCTGAGAAACATTATAAATCAAAAGGAATGTTTCATGAATTTGATGAAGCTTCGCCAAAATAAAACAACATTTGAATTATAACAGCTTTGTTCTTTAATATTTCAACCTCAGCAGTTTCTAGCATATTTATAACTTGGATGAATTTGATAGGTATATCAAATATGGAATAAGCCCAATATTGGGGCCAAACAGAGAATTAATAGAATTTTATATGCCAGAGTCATTCAAGAAACTTAGAATAATAAAATAAATATGATAAAACGGTTCGTGTAATTTTGGATGGTACAGAAATTCCAGTACAGAAACCTGAAATTACTATTGCACAGAAGGCATCATCAGGCAACTATAAACACGGAAATTCACACTCAGTTGCTTTGTTAATATTTAAATCATATGCTTCTAATCTGAAATAAAAAGATTACTTGTAAATCTTACACGAAATTTAAAGAAATGTAATGCTTGTTAGCAATTTTTTGTAAGTTGCTATAAACTTTCTTGCCTGTTGTTTTGGCTTTTCTTTTCCGTAATTCTTCTTTTATATGAGCTAAAGTTAGCATAGAATACATTGTTTGTCCGCAAAACCGAAAAAAATACAATCTAAGAAAGTAAAATCACGTAATACACAGTCAAGACAATATAAGCTCAAACTGACAATTGTTCCAAAGAATGAAGCGCCATCTGTAATTCACTTTGCCTTCGCCTCCCCATTAACCCATCACCATTTTATTAACAAAGAACTCAATGTTTTTTGCGATTACTAACTATGAAACTCTGCTCGATGTTTTCATGTGTTGTGAATTATGTGTTTTTATCTAATTCCGTAAGCTGTATATATTTTTGTCTATAATTTTCTCTTATTTTAACACGTTTTTATTAGGTTGCTTTCTCGTTTGTTTGTTTGTTTGTCCGCAAAGTTTGCGAACGATTTTAAACTAACTTTCCGATGAGCTACAGACTTGAAACTTTGAACATAGGTCAGAACTGGAATACAATGCAATATTATGGTGTCATTGAGCTGATCTGATGATGGAACTGGAAGAAGGCCACAGGAACTTAATGAGGCAACCATACAACCCCATTGTGATTAGGCTTGTTAGAATCGTCTTGACAAGTACTCTAATGAGATATAAGGTCCAGGGTCTGATGATGAAGCTGGAAGGCCAAGCCAAGGGAACTCAATATTGAAACCGTGCAATCCGATCGAGTTTGGGCTCATTTGAATCGTCTCGACGAGTACTTTGTTGGGAAATAGTATCCAAGGATCTGATGATGGAGCCCGAAGAAGGCCATAGGAACTCTATAATAAAACCACGCTACCCCATCGAGTTTGGGCTCGTTTGAATCGTCTTGACGAGTACTTTGTTGGAAAATAGTGTCCGAGGATCTGATGATGGAGCCGGAAGAAGGCCATAGAAACTCTATAATAAAACTATGCAACCCCATCGAGTTTGGGCTCGTTTGAATCGCCTTGACGAAGACTTTGTTGGGAAATAGTGTCCAGGGTCTGATGATGGAGCCGGAGGAAGGCCAGTGGAACTCTATAACAAAACCATGCAACCTCATCTAGTTTGGGCTCGTTTGAATCGTCTTGACGAGTTCTTTGTTGGGAAATAGTTTCCAGGGTCTGATGATGGAGCAGGAAGAAGGGCACTGGGACTCTGTAATAAAACCATGCAACCCCATCGAGTTTGGGTTCGTTTGAATCGTGTTGACGAGTTCTTTGTTGGGAAATAGTTTCCAGGGTCTGATGATGGAGCCGGAAGAAGGGCACTGGGACTCTGTAATAAAACCATACAACACCATCGAGTTTGGGCTCGTTTGAATCGTTTTGACGAGTGCTCCGATAGGAGATGGTATATTTTTTTATTAGTCTTAGCTCGTTAACTAAAAAGTATAAAATAATAATTTACTGAAAAAAAATATTTTTTTAAAACACGTTTTTAAAACGGTCTAAATTATTACAAAAAAATCAGACTAAAAACATTAAAACGGACAAGTAAAAACAAACTAAAAAGTAAAAAATAAATTCTTCTGTAAATATTTATAACCCTAATAACCTATACCTACCTATAGAAATTTTAAACCTAAAAATTTTAAACCAAAAAACGTGGGGCGCATGCTATAAACGATATGGATGATAAATTTTACAAAACGCGCCCCACGGTTTTAGGTAAAAAAAAAATTAGGTTTAAAATTTCTGTAGGTAGGTATAGGTTATTAGGGTTATAAATATTTACAGAAGAATTTATTTTTTACTTTTTAGTTTGTTTTTACTTGTCCGTTTTAATGTTTTTATTCTGATTTTTTTTGTAATAATTTAGTCCGTTTTAAAAACGTGTTTTAAAAAAAAAAATTTTTCAGTATTTTTTTTTTTTGTGTTATGAGTTTTTAATTTGCTTCCATTGGGTTTTGTTTTGCTTGCCAACAGCATGGACGTATTGGTCGAATACTAGCACTTGTACCTAAAGAGCATGCGCCGTCGGATACTAGCGATAAGTCTGATATAGTCAGTGGCACGAATCATGAATATTTTTCGACGGAGTGGGGATAAGTTCGCGCATGTGCTCTTGTGAGCGACCAATAGCGCGCGCCCCTCTCCCGCCGCCCGCGCCCCTCACCGCAACGCATACCCAAAATACGCGTTCCGCGCAATCCCCACCCGATTTCATGATTCGTGCCACTGACTGTACAAACAGTGAAAATGACTTCCCGATACCTAACTCTCCAAGTTTATCTTCATCTCCACCACGATCTATTGAATCTTCATTGGAGCGCATGCATATTTTAAGCAGTCCAGAACCGAATGACTCTCAATGTAGTGACAACGAAAACAATAATCAATCTGATATACACCAATCCTAAGCACTTACAACGCCAATTTTACAAGAAATATGTCCCAACTAGCTTCTGCCCGCGACTTCGTCCGCGTGGATATTAGAGAAAATCCTTAGGGAACCAGCCATTTTTACACGATTAGGCGGGTCCCCATCAAGCGACTTTGTTGAGGTATAAAAATCGAAGATCTGGAACACCTGATGCAGTACCATAATGGTCCAGCTAAACTATACAAAATATAAAAATGACACTTTAGCAAAAGTTGTTCAGCCTGATGAGCATTTTTTGTTGAGGTATAAAATCAAAGATCTGGAATACTTGATGCAGAACCAAGTTTAAATTATTTGCACAAACATGTGTTTACAAAAAATCGAAGCTCATCTGATGTGGAAGGAAATCTAAGAGATCAGGTTACAGATGTTTAGCACAATATAATAACACAAGCAGAGAGTACCTCCACGTGGTGAAGGCGGCAGTTTGGACCTATTTTTTGATATCGACTTGCCTTAATACGGGTCAGACGCTTAAAACAGGTGTCGATCTAAGGACTGGTTATTTCTCGCATGGATAACTTTATGTGGCTTTTCCAGGGTTAGTAACGCTTCGAGTCTTTTCATATTGGCTCCCGAAGGAAAGACTCCGAACATAGTTTATAAATATTTTTTTAAACTATGTTTACTTACATGTTTACAATATTAAATATAAAAATAAAATAAAACTAGTTTATTAACTTTTAACATTATAACACTGCTACAAGTATTTTCTTATGTAACTACATTAGTTCATATTTATATGCTTACGCCGGAGTCATAAAGTCCACGCGTACGAAGTCGCGGGCATCAGCTAGTCAATAATAAATGTACGGTACGAAATCCTTACATATAATAAAACAGTAGAAAAAGTGTGTCTGTACATTACATATATTTAAAATATATATATCTGGGGCGATGGAGACATAATAACAGAGTAAGAATTGAAAAAAAGTGTGTCTGTTTGTCTGTTTTAACACGCTAATCTCCAGAAATACTGAACGGATTCGAATGAAACTTTTTTTGTCATTAGCTGTTAAGCCTGAGCATAACTTAGGGTATAATTGATTTTGGGAAATGAAACACCTGATGCAGAACCATAAAGGTCCAGCTAAACTATCTTTATCCTTATCCTTATATCCTTATACATAATCCTTACATATAATAAAACAGTAGAAAAAGTGTGTCTGTACATTACATATATTTAAAAAATATATATCTGGGGCGATGGAGACATAGTAATAGAGTAAGAATTTGAAAAAAAAGTGTGTCTGTTTGTCTGTTTGTTTGTCTGTTTGAACACGCTAATCTCCGGAAATACTGAACGGATTCGAATGAAACTTTTTTTGTTATATAGCTGTTAAGCCATTATAACTTAGGGTATAATTGATTTTGGAAAATGGAACACCTGATGCAGAACCATAATGGCCCAGCTAAACTATACAAAATATAAAAACGACATTTTTACAAAACAAAAGTTGTTCAGCCTGATGAGCATTTTTTGTTGAGCTATAAAAATCGAAGATCTGGAACACCCGATGCAGAACCATAATGATCCAGCTAAACTATACAAAATATAAAAATGACATCTTAGCAAAAGTTGTTCAGCCTGATGAGTATTTTTTGTTGAGGTACAAAAATCGAAGATCTGGAACACCTGATGCAGAACCATAATGGTCCAGCTAAACTATACAAAATATAAAAATGACACCTTTGCAAAAGTTGTTCAGCCTGATGAGCATTTTTTGTTGAGGTATAAAAATCGAAGATCTGGAACACCTGATGCAGAACCATAATGGTCCAACTAAACTATAAGGAATATAAGAATGACGCCTTAACAAAAGTTGTTTAGCCTGATGAGCATTTTTTGTTGAGGTATAAAAATCGAAGATCTGGAATACTTGATGCAGAACCAAGTTTAATTTAATTGCATAACATGTGTTTACAAAAATTCGAACATCATCTGATGTGGAAATCTAAGAGATCAGATTAAAGTTTTTTAACGTAATATAATAACATAAGCTGGGCGTACCTCCACGTGGTGAAGGCGGTGACAGTTTGGGCCCAATTTTTGATATCGACTTGCCTAAACTGGCTAAAACTTTTTGTTTTGTGTTGATGTGTTTGCAATGATAATAAATATAAAAAAAGACTTTTAACATTATAACACTGCTACAAGTATTTTCTTATGTAACTACATTATTTCGTATTTATATGAATACGCCGGAGTCATAAAGTCCACGCGTACGTAGTCGCGGGCATCAGCTAGTAATATAATAAAACAGTAGAAAAAGTGTGTCTGTACATTACATATATTTAAAATAATCTGGGGCGATGGTGACATAGTAACAGAGTAAGAATTTGAAAAAAAAGTGTGTCTGTTTGAACACGCTAATCTCCGGAAATACTGAACAGATTCGAATGAAACTTTCTTTGTCATATAGCTGTTAAGCCTGGGCATAACTAAGGGTATAATTGATTTTGGGAAATGAAACACCTGATGCAGAACCATAATGGTCCAGCTAAACTATACAAAATATGGAAATTACACCCTAGCAAAAGTTGTTTAGCCTAAAGAGCATTTTTTGTTGAGGTACAATCATCGAAGATCTAGAACACCTGATGGTACAGCTAAACTATCCTTACATATAATAAAACAGTAGAAAAAGTGTGTCTGTACATTACATATCTTTCAAAAATAAATATCTGGGGCGATGGAGACATAGTAATAGAGTAAGAATTAAAAAAAAAGTGTGTCTGTTTGTCTGTTTGAACACGCTAATCTCCGGAAATACTGAACGGATTCAAATAAAACTTTTTTTGTTACATAGCTGTTAAGCCTGGGCATAGTTTAGGGTATAATTGATTTTGGAAAATGAAACATCTGATGCAGTACCATAATGGCCCAACTAAACTATAAGGGACACAATAATGACGCTTTAACAAAAGTTGTTCAGCCTGATGAGCATTTTTTGTTGAGGTATAAAAATCGAAGATCTAGAACACCTGATGTAGAACCATAATGGTCCAGCAGTTTACAAAATATAAAAATGACATATTTGCAAAAGTTGTTCAGCCTGATGAGCATTTTTTGTTGAGGTATAAATATTAAAGATCTGGAACACTCGATGCAGAACCATAATGATCCATCTAAACTAAACAAACATAAAAAAGACACCCAAGCAAAAGTTGTTCAACCTGATGAGCATTTTTTGTTGAGGTACAAAAATCGAAGATCTGGAACACCTGATGCAGAACCATAATGGTCCAGCTAAACTATACAAAATATAAAAATGACATCTTTGCGAAAGTTATTTAGCCTGATAAGCATTTAATGTTGAGGTATAAAAATCGAAGACCTGGAACACCCAATGCAGAACCATTATGATCCAGCTAAACTATACAAAATATAAAAATGACGCCTTCGCATGAGTTGTTCACTCTGATAAGCATTTTTTGTTAAGGTACAAAAATCTAAGATCTGGAACACCTGATGCAGAACCATAACACTGCTACAAGTATTTTCTTATGTAACTATATTAGTTCATTTATATGCATACGCCGAAGTCATAAAGTCCTGTGGAAGCCTCTTTTCCCTTAAAAAGTAGCACCCCTTGAGAGAGTGGTGATGTAGTAATTTCTTCAAGGGTTTATCAATAACATACCACCAGCCACTAAAATCGCAATTTGTTTTTACAAAACACAATCTGTATAAGTAAATTTTTTTTCCAAAAATCTAAAAAAAACTATTAATTGCTACTTACGTCCTCCGTAACTCTGGAATCATTCACTTTAGCAAGATTATGCCATTGACTATTTTTGTTTGATATTTAATGTAGATTATTTTTGTCCTTGCCATTGTTGCGCTAAATCACATAGTTTTCCAAATATTTAATAAAAACAGATAAAACCCAACTTCTCCCCCCCCCCCCCAAACCCGACGCACAAAATGGTGTAACTTTTTAGCAAACAATATGTGTTCTTTAAAGAACAATTAGGAGCTATAATGATATTACTGAGCCAGTTTTTTGAATTTTTTCAAAATGGCGGAGATATGTTAAAAAACAGATTTCAGTCCACTTTCCAGCTCTGCCTGTTTTCCTCTACAGGTCGCATTTTTCAACCGATTCTCGTAAAATTTTGTAAACAGGTTTAGAAATGATGTAGATTTTTTTCGACCAACCAGTTTTTTTAAATTTTTCAAAATAGCGGAGATATGTTAAAAAACCTATTTCAGTCCGGTTTTCCAGCGCTGTATGTTCTCCACTACAGGTCGCATTTCTCAACCGATTATCGTAAAATTTTGTGACCAGGTTCGAAAATAATAAAGAATTTTTTAGGCACGCCAGTTTCTTAAAATTTTTAAAAATGACGGAGAAATGTTAAAAATACATATTTCAGTCCAGCTTTGCAGTGCTGTCTGTTTTCCTCTACAGGTCGCATTTCTCAACCGATTCTCGTGAAATTTTATAAGCAGGTATAAAAATTGTATAGATTTTTTTTGTCAAGCCAGTTTTTAATATTTTTTTTAAATGGCGGAGATAATGTAAAGAAATCATATTTCAGTCCAGGTTTCCGGCGCCGTCTATTCTCCTCTACAGGTCGCATTTCTCAACCGATCCCGGTGAAATTTTGTGAGCAGGTTTAATAAATATATAGAATTTTTTTGTCGAGACAGTTTTTCGAAATTTATTAAAATGACGGAGATATGTAAAATACCATATTTCAGTCCAGCTTTCCGGCTGTTTGATCTCCTCTACAGGTCGCAATTCTCAACCGATTCTGGTGAATTATTGTAAGTAGGTTCGATAATTATATATAACTGTTTAGTCAAGCCAATTTTTCCAAATTTATAAAAAAAAACACCTATTTTAAAAAATGATCAATATTAGAAGTACCATCTAGCTACGAATACTCACGTACCTCTACTGTATGCTTTGAAAACTTCATGGCGACATTTTATTTTATTTTATCGCGAGGTCTTCAGCTCACGGAGCCACTAGTATAAGTAGTATTTAATTGGAGGGGGAATAAGTTTGAATTTTTATCAATAGACAGGATCTTCAACATGGATTATCTAGAAAACGTTGCGCTTTAGGACTTTATATCATATGACATTTTTTGTTTGTCTATAGATCCTCAATCGATATGTACAGGTTTTATCGTGCGCCGCTATCACAGTATAATAAACCCGCTATTTCCGAAATATCCGTCAAAAACAAACCTAATGGTTACCACTATGCCAGCCTCTCTTACTAATAGGTTCAAACCCATTTACATTTCGCATTTTATTCACTTGGTCAAATTATCATTTAGCAGTAAAAATTTACTTTGTCAAGTTTTATTAGGTCAAATGTTTATTAAGCAAACGTTTTATTTTGCCAAATATGTATTATATTCCAAAAAAATGTTTGGTAATATTTACACTTCACACACTTAACTTATTTACAGCGTAAGTTTGGCAAATGATAATTTATTTTTACTGATACACGAATACAGGACAGGAGTATATAGGAATTTCAAGTATGAAGAGAAGGGAACAAATGGCAGAAATAAATATTATTTATAAACGTAACAGGATAATAGTAAAAATATATTTCTTTTCATAAATTAAGAAACTAAAAACGATTTACTATGTTTTTTTTAATCCGAATAAGTATTTTAGAAAAAAATAAGAAAATTGGGAGGATTATAGCACGTATTAATAATTATCAAATAGTGTAAAATTCAAAGCTTATTAAATAACTTTATTTCCAATAAATAAAGTTAAAAACATTTTCTCATTTTTTGGCAATGATTTGTAATTTTTTGGAGTATCTAGAAAGGAGGTTTTCTAAATTTTTTTTTAATAGTTAATTACATAGAAGCTATTCCCTATAAAGTTAGGGTAAAATTGGTATCGATTAAATAGTACAATATTGCGTTAGGAGATTTTGGCCGTGACATGTGAAATTGTATTTTATGTCGCATAAAAACTAAAAATTGCTAAAAAACTAAGGTAGGAGGTATTGGTACTTAATCGTCAATTTGTGTCTTATGCACTACTCAAATTAATATGTAAATCGTATGCCATGCAATATTTTGGGAAGAGTATGTTTTGCCAAACGATACATTTGACTAAATACCTAATACTTGGTAAAATGAAACTTTGACCAAGTAATTATTTGCTAAACAATAATTTGCCAAAAAGAGTTTTGCCAAATGAAAAATTGCGATAAGTTGTTTTGCCAAATGAAAATTTGCGTAAAATAGTTTGCGATGTGATATCTTGTGTTTTTGGGCAGTCGTGTAATAAAAGAATAAGAAAAACCCATTGTTTTATTTCCAACACACCCTATACTTTTGTTTCTATCGATTGTTAATTGATCGTGTAATTCGTGTAGGTATGTTTGACATTATTTACCAACTACTAACTAGTTAATCTGTGACAAACTCATGTCATGTCCAAAGGGGTAGAACAAAATGTCATATAATACGAAAATGTTAAACAATTATAACCTCAAAACGGCTCCTTAAGATTGAGATTTTTATTTTCTCCCGCATTATATTTTAATGATATTCTCCCCACACAATCACTAGAAGAAATCTATAGTATATTGGTAATTTCATCAAAGCGCATCATGGCCTAGCTTGTATAGATAAATCGGCATCATCCAATAATGAACGAAAGTAGGTACCTAGATGCGCGAGAATAATCAAATCTAACATCAAACTCCAGCTCAGTTGTTGCTGCTTGCGGGCTGTTGCCGTACCCGTCCGCACTCGGCAACCGCGCGGTCATGCAACGTCGCTTCGCAGCCTAGCATTATGAGTATTGGGCATCGATAAAATTATCGATACTTTATACTAGTATTTTATATTAGCGATACAAGTATCGGTAAAAATCTCAGTTATTGATACAGTTATCGATATTTTCTTTAAAATATCGACATTCAGAAAATACCGGTAACCGGTCCCTGTCGCTAAGTACATAATGTATCGAAAATTCACATGTACAGATTGAAGCCAAGGTTCTATAGTTTATTTACAAACAATAAACTCAGTAAAACATAGTTTGTTGTAGTAGTAGTTAGTAAAAGTGCCAAAGGTTTTAATTGTCCTATCTTATCAAGTCGCTACAATACAAAAAGTTTACAGAACTAAAACATAAAATTTTACATTTGTCTATTTTTATCATCGAAAATTCCTAATACTTCTAAACGGATCATCATATTTACACAATTTCTTTTTTCCTATCCATTTAAGACCTAAACCTATCAAATCACACTAAAAACATCACGTGCTACTATGTAAAATCTATGCAAAGGTCAAAATGCCCTCGGATCAACGTTAGTTAGGAAGATTGTGCACGCGCATGAATATAAAACGGATTAACATTTGACGCATCGGTGTAATTTCTGGGACCGTTAACGGATCAACAAATATCTTTAATTTGTGTATTTGTTCATGACGAGTATCTACATAAGAAACCGATGCTGATTGGCGGACAACCCTAACGTGTCAACACCGGATCAAAGTATATCGGTTGTATTCGTGGGGAGCCAATTATATACGACGAAAAGGTGGATCAACATTATTTCTAACATCGTACTGGATCAACATTTACATAGAACGGTTGAATATATATATATTTATCCCGCAAACAATTGGCCGTCCCCTGAAGGCGAAAATGCATTTAACCTGGCGTCCACCTGCTTTTGGCGTCCGCATACCGGACGCCACTTTATTGGCCGGTGGCACTTAGGCCCTATTGATCCTAGCTAGCCATAGTACAAATATCGACGGAAGCCAAATATCGTATAAAATGGCTGCAAAAAAATATTGAAAAGTTCCCGAAGAAATCTCAGCGCAGGTGAGGCGCTGCTGCAGCGCGTATATCCACGCATGTATATCGAGGGGAATTTCTGACTACGAGTTCGCGTATTTGGCGTCCACAATTGCGATGTTGCCAGCTCGCTCTTGAAATCTGTGACAATAGTTCAAATAATATCTACTGTAATCTAAACAATATACATCGTCTTCGGTCACGTACGCGTTGCGTAATATTCGGCGCTCGATCTTATTATACACGCTGAAATTTTAATCATTTGGTTCCCGCCGTGTGGTGGTTCCACTCATGATTACAAGCAACTTTTACTATGGGGCTAACTCTCCTGCTCGCAAAAAAAAATCTGCTGTTCCATACATTAAGGTCGAGTAGGTACTGCACTTTTGTATGGAACAGCTGATTTTTTTTTGCGAGCTGGAGAGTTGGCCCCATAGTAAAAGTTGCTTGTAATCATGAGTGGAACCACCCCACGGCGGGAACCAAATGATTAAAATTTCACCCTGTATAATATAAAATATAATTACTACTGAAACTTACAAATAAACTCAACTTTATTCATAAAAATAGATAACAATCCATACTAATAATATAAATGCGAAAGTTTTTCCGTCTGTTACCTCTTCACACATAGACTGCTGAACCGATTTAGATAAAGTTTAGTATGGAATATGGAGACAGTTTCGGACCAGAGAAAGAACATAGGATACTTTTGTCCCCAAAATCATCTCCTAAAGGGGCAAAAAGTAGGGTAGAAGTTTGTATAGGGAATCCATTTCCACTAAACCGATTTAATTAAATTTGGTATGAAGATAATGATGACATAGGGTAGTTTTAATCAACGAAATCATCCTCTAAGGGGGTAAAAAGCGGTGGAAGTTTGTATAACCGCTATACCGATTGTGATGATATATTGGTATTTGTCATTTAGTATCACTAAATCAACGTAAAGCTTTGTACGGACGCCCAATTGCTGTATACGGACGTTCAATAGCTAAATACGGACGCCCAATAGCTGTATACGGACATTTAATAGCCATATACGGATGCCCAATAGCTGTATACGGACGCCCAACATCCATATACGGACGCCCAATAGCTGTATAAGGATGCCCAATAGCTGCATACGGACGTTCAATCGCTAAATACGGACGCCCAATAACTGTATACCGTTGAGCAATAGCCATATAGGGACGCCCATAGCTGTATACGGACGTTCAATAGCTATATACGGACGTTTAATAGCCTGGCGATCTTGATTCCAGGAATACGGTACTATTCGAGGCGGTACTATGTGGCTGCAAGCAAGGTACCAACTATAAGATGATAGCACTGTTCCCAGTAGATTTTTCATTTTATTTTAATCATATCAGCAGCACGACACCCAGTGCTGGGTATGGATCTCCACGACGATCAGTCCTGCGTTGCCCGCATCTAGTAGCTTCCCGCAAACTTCACCAGTTCATCGGCCCACCTTGTCAGGGGCCTACCCACGGAGCGTCGTCCGGTACGCGAACGCCATTTCAGAACCTTTCCGCCTCAACGGCCATCGGTTCTTCTCGCTATGTGTCCAGCCCACTGCCACTTCAGCTGAGCAATCCTGCGAGCGATGTCGGTTACTTTAGTTCTTCTGTGGATCTCCTTATTTCTAATTCCTAACATGAACTGGAGCGGGCACGATATGGGCATTCGACATGATTTTCGTCTTATCCATGTTCATCCTCAGACCCACTCTTTGGAAAGCATTGCGGAGATCTTAGAGCATTCTGTTCAGGTCATCCAAGGTCTCAGCCATAAGAACTATATCATCGGCAAAACTTTTCGGAACCGATGGATGGATGATGAAGCCGAAAGGCCATGCCATAGGAACTCAATATTGAAACCGTGCAACCCCATCAAATTTGGGATCGTTTGAATCGTCTTGACGAGTTCTTTGTTGGGAAATAGTGTCCAGGGTCTGATGATGGAGCCGGAAGAAGGCCACTGGAACTCGGTAATAAAACCATGCAATCCTATCGAGTTTGGGCTCGTTTGAATCATCTTGACGAGTACTTTAATGGGAAATAGTGTCCGAGGATCTGATGATGGAGCCGTAGGAAGGCCATTGGAACTTTATAATAAAACCATGCAACCCCATCGAGTTTGGGCTCGTTTAAATTGTCTTGACGAGTTATTTGTTGGGAAGTTTCCAGGGTCTGATGATAGAGCCGGAAGAAGGCCACTGGGACTCTGTATTAAAACCATGCAACCTTATCAAGTTTGGGCTCGTTTGAATCGTCTTGACGAGTGCTCCGATAGGAGATGGTATATTTTATTAACACGCTTTTATTAGGTTGCTTTCGCGTTTGTTTGTTTGATTGATTGTTTGTTTGTTTGTGTTTCTCCACAAAGTTTGCGAACGATTTTATCCTAACTTCCCGATGAGCTAGAGACTTAAAACTTTGAACATAGGCCAGAACTGGAAGGCGATGCAATATTATGGTGTCATTGAGCTGATCTGATGATGAAGTCGGAAGAAAGCCACAGGAACTCTATGAAGAAACCATACAACCCCATCGTGTTTGGGCTCGTTAGAATCGTCTTGACGAGTACTCTAACGGGAGACGTGGTATAAGGTCTGATGATAAAGCCGAAAGGCACTGCCATAGGAACTCAATATTGAAACCGTGCAACCCCATCAAATTTGGGCTCGTTTCAATCGTCTTGACGAGTTCTTCGTTGGGAAATAGTTTCCAGGGTCTTATGATGGAGCCGGAGGAAGGACACAGGAACTCTTTAATAAAACCACGCCACCCCATCGAGATTGGGCTCGTTTGAATCGTATTGACGAGTACTTTGTTGGGAAATAGTGTCCAGGGTCTGATGATGGAGCCGGAAGGCGGCCACTAGAACTCGGTAATAAAACCATGCAATCCTATCGAGTTTGGGCTCGTTTGAATCGTCTTGACGAGTGCTCCGATAGGAGATGGTATATTTTTAGCCTTAGCTCGTTAAATAAAAAGCAGAAAATAAAAATTTACTAAAAAAAACTTTTTTAAAAACATGCTAAAGACACTATGGATGATAAATTTTACAAAATGCGCCCCACGTTTTTAGGTTAAAAATTTTTGTAGGGATAAAAATATTTAAAGAAAAAATTATTTTAAGCTTTTTAGTCTGTTTTTACAAGTCCGTTTTAATTTTTTAGTCCGACTTTTTTGCAATAAAAACGTGTTTTTTTTAATCTTAGCTCGTTAACTAAAAAGCAGAAAATAAATAAAATGATAGTTTAATAAAATATGAAAAAAGGGAAGAAAGAGAATGAGATAGATTTTATCATGTCGACAATTAAGAAAAAACTTTTTTAAAAACACGTTTTTATTACAAAAAAGTCGGACTAAAAACATTAAAACGGACTAGTAAAAACAGACTAAAAAGTATAAAATAAATTTTTCTATAAATATTTATGACCCTACAGAAATTTTAAACCTAAAAACGTGGGGCGCATGCTAAAGACACTATGGTTGATAAATTTTACAAAATTTTAATGTTTTTAGTCCGAATTTTTTGTAATAAAAACGTGTTTTTAAAAAAGTTTTTTCTTAATTGTCGACATGATAAAATCTATCTCATTCTCTTTCTTCCCTTTTTTCATATTTTATTAAACTATCATTTTATTATATGTAAATATGGGTAGGTACACAATCTACCAAATTTATTAAAGTTCGTTCAGTAAGTGTTGCGTGAAAGACGGACATACCATTCAATCCATTCATCTATGCTCAGCTCATTGCAACACAACAGACTTTTTATTAAAAAATAATCGAATAAGGCAAGCACACTAGGTACTCGTATTTACATATTATAACATACGTAAGTGCTTGTTGTATGGTCTGTGCATATGGGGTCCGTATATGTATAGACTTTACGAATATTGGAACAAATTAAATGTTGAAACTGGGTACTAGAGACAAGCGATCGGAAAAGAAAGAGATAATAAACCGAAAGCTGGCAACGTCGCACTCCCAAATACCATCCATCCTGTGAGGACGTTCAATAATCGATGCCATAGTTAATTTATGATCAATATATCTAGGATGTCTATAATGCATCACCATGGTTAGGGGTTCAAAAATGTTGCAGCATGACTGCAAGACGAATATCGCGAAATAGAAAATTATCGGAAAATGACGTATCCCACGGAGCTGGAAATCAAAAAACTAAGCAATATTCATTTAGACATGTTAAAAAAAGTAAGGGGAACTGGGGGACGTCGTAATGATGCACCACGTGCATGACGCCAAAAAGCTTGCTGGATGTAAATATATATATATATATATATATATATATATATATATATATATATATATATAGATATACTGAAGCTTACGCGCTCACTAGACATGAAATAAAACACCTTTTAACGGATACTAGCGCGGTTTTATTGAAAGTACTTTGGTAATTAGTTGGTATTTGGTTTGATTTTTGACTTTCCCGACGTTTCGGCACCTTTGCAGCTGCCGTGGTCACGGGGGACCGAGATAGACTTATTAAAACACATACTAATAATGTTACTAGTAAATCTTGCCTAAAAATTCTCAGTACCAATGTTCAATCTTATAAGATTAAAACAACTGGTCAAACATCCATACATTTTTTGGTGACTAAATAGTGAATGGTAATACAAAATTAAGAAATTTAAAATAATTAATAAAAATAAACATTAACGACTCAGAAACAAATGATTATGTATGATCATTACTAAATCATATATTTAAAACATGTTTTTTTGTCAATTTCATAATTTAAAAATAAAAAGTTTTTTTTTATTCAGTTACAATATGAGAATATAAGAAAATAAAAAGCAAAAAATACCTTGATCCCTAGACCTTTTTATGTGTAATTCGTATTTTGCACATTAGTTCAGTATTAGGCCGTATTCAGTGATTTATTTATTTAAATTTTCTGGCTAAAATTACAGCAAATGGCGGACTTAATGCCATAAGGCATTCTTTAACAGTCAACCGGTAAGGGTGTTAGAACTATAAATGTGTAGGCAACAAAGCAGAAATCTATGTTTAAAAATGCTAATAAATTACTTACGGTCAGTGCTTCCTTGACGGTCAGTGCTTCCTTGACGGTCAGTGCTTACGCACTGCGTATGCGGACTATTAGGCTGCGTTCAAACGATAACACGAGACCCGACCTCAACCCAAACTCAACTCAAACTCACCTCAACCGCAGCCCACCTTGAAATACATCGCTTATAATTTTGAGTCATGTGACATATTAATTAGCTCCTGTGTAATGTTCAGGTGAGTTTGAGGTGAGTTCGAGTTCTGTTTGGGTTGAGTTTGAGTTGAGTTCGGGTTGAGTTTGAGTTGAGGTCGGGTTGAGCGCGGAGCGTGTGGCAGTTGCATCGCCTAACTATAACAGAGCTTATTAATGTGTCATCAAACCCAAAATGGGGAGGAAAAGCGCAATTTTATCCCGATAGGTGGCGTCTGGTCTTGGTACCGGGCCGCCTCAAAGAAAGTGTCAAAACATATGGGAATCTCTTGGAGTATTGCACTTTTTAATTTTATACTGAGAAAATTCCGCATTGTTATGCATGTAACTTGTAAATTATTGGAGTTCATCGATTTCCCAGTAACAAAAAAAATATTGGGCAAAAAAATATCAAAAAAAAGATGCTTTTCCCTCGATTTTCTCCTTTGCTGAGCCTGAGAAACATTATAAATCAAAAGGAATGTTTCATGAATTTGATGAAGCTTCGCCAAAATAAAACAACATTTGAATTATAACAGCTTTGTTCTTTAATATTTCAACCTCAGCAGTTTCTAGCATATTTATAACTTGGATGAATTTTATAGGTATATCAAATATGGAATAAGCCCAATATTGGGGCCAAACAGAGAATAAATAGAATTTTATATGCCAGAGTCATTCAAGAAACTTAGAATAATAAAATAAATATGATAAAACGGTTCGTGTAATTTTGGATGGTACAGAAATTCCAGTACAGAAACCTGAAATTACTATTGCACAGAAGGCATCATCAGGCAACTATAAACACGGAAATTCACACTCAGTTGCTTTGTTAAAATTTAAATCATATGCTTCTAATCTGAAATAAAAAGATTACTTGTAAATCTTACACGAAATTTAAAGAAATGTAATGCTTGTTAGCAATTTTTTGTAAGTTGCTATAAACTTTCTTGCCTGTTGTTTTGGCTTTTCTTTTCCGTAATTCTTCTTTTATATGAGCTAAAGTTAGCATAGAATACATTGTTTGTCCGCAAAACCGAAAAAAATACAATCTAAGAAAGTAAAATCACGTAATACACAGTCAAGACAATATAAGCTCAAACTGACAATTGTTCCAAAGACTGAGCGCCATCTGTAATTCACTTTGCCTTCGCCTCCCCATTGTAAGCGCTGTATTTCAAGGAGTGGGCTCCGGTTGAGTTGAGTTCGAGTTGAGTTTGAGTTGAGTTCGGGTTGAGGTCGGGCCGTGCGTTATCGTCTGAACGCAGCCTGACGGTCAGTGCTTACGCACTGCGAATGCGGACTATTATAGGGACGCGGTCAGTGCGGGCGTGCGGCTCTCAATGCACGCATGGTTTCTATGGAGATAGCTACGGAAGACCGACAGACACGTCAGTCGGGCCCTCTTTAATAATGTGACAATTGTCATGATATTGTCACGTTTGAATACGGCCTGAATACGGCCTTAATAATACAAGTTTTGCTACCCTTTCCTCCAAAGTTATTTATCTAGTAAGTAAATATCAGAATTCGTGTTGGCACAACAAAGCAAGGAAAATCTCAGTTGGGAACAAACATGAAAGATAATTCACTTTGAAGATAGGATATAAAAAATCGTGGGTAGCGTTTGTGGAAGATTAAGGAGGTTACTGTACGTAATATTATCCTTTTTGGTGATAAAAATGGAAGAATATCGTTTTATTCCTACGCTTTCTTTCGCTGCTTATTTGGCTTTCGTTCTACTCAAATATTGTGAGACTGACTTTTAAAAACACTGCCATATCTTGACAGAAAGTCTAATTTTAGCATCCTACATTTTTTTTTATTTATTTGACATTATGGGAAACAACAGCATTTGTTAACACAAATTTTCACAATACAGTATAGAAACACAATTGCCATAATAGTTTCCACTAATACTTAGTACATATCAGCATCAAGTAAACAAATAACTATCAAGTACAATTGACTTTTTATAATGCAAAATTAAGGCAACAAACAAATTAGACTACGTTTTTTTTTAATGCGGCCAAAAGTATTACAACAACAATAACATTTAAGAGAAAAAATATTTTTTGAAATTAGATGGTTTAGCACTAAAAATATCAATGTGACTATATTTCGAATTATACAGTTTCATTGCTCTGACAATAAAACGATTCCTTACATAATTGGTCCGGCACATAGGAATGCAAAATGTATCACGGGAACGCGAATTTGGTCTTGGGCATTTCAACAATACTATGCTTAGTAGATATGGAGAGTCAACGTAATTGTTGATAACTTTGTAGAGAAGGGCTACATCTCTGTACTCTCTTCGATGTGCTAGGGATTGAAACACATCATCGCGAAAACCACTAAATTTAAATTTCATCCTTCTAATAAATTTTTGCTGAATTTTTTCTATGGCATTAACGTACTTAAAGTATTGCGGATTCCAGACTGTTGATGCGTACTCAAGTTGTGATCTAACATAACTATTATATAAAAGAATTAACGTATTAACGTTTCTAAAGTCTTTGCCCTGGCGAAATATGAAACCTAACATTTTATATGCTTTTGCTGTAATATTACTAAAGTGAGACGAAAGCTGTAATTCGTTATCTAGTATTACACCTAGATCCCTTACTTCTGACTTATTTGTAAGAGCTGTGTCAAAAAGTTGATAATTAAATTGAATGTGAGTTTTCTTTTTACTAAAAGTAACAGAGCAACATTTGTCTACATTCATAGATAATCTATTGGTGACGCAGTAATCACATAAACGATACAAATCTTCCTGGAGTTTTATACAGTCTTCGATAGATCTGATAACAGAAAAGATTTTGCAAATAGCAGGAATTTGGAATTCATGAAACAGTCACTTACGTCATTTATGAAGACGTTGAACAATAATGGTCCAAGATGGGAGCCTTGGGGTACACCTGATGGAATTGGTATAAAACTAGATTTATAACCTTTAATAGTTACCGCCTGGGTAATAAGACTGAAGCCACCTCAGTAGGTCACCGTGTATACCGATATATTCCAACTTTTTTATTTTCTATATCAATGTAAGTAGTAACAAGTTTAAATACCTATTGGTCAATGATAACACGCTTCTAAGGCTTCCGCGCGTATAGTTCATTGGAAATAAAACACTTTTTACGGATCACAGCGCATATATTGGTTAATTCAGATGTTATTTTAGAATTTTAGTTAATGAGTTTAAAATATACTTTAGCAAAAGCAATAAATAGCATATTGGGGTTTAGGGTCCTTCCAAGCTAAAGGGGATTCAGCCGGAAAAATCTGCCGTATTCATCATCATCATCATATCAGCCGCACGACACCCGCTGGGTATAAGCCTCCCCCAAGGATCTCCACGACTATTGGTCCACCTTGTCGGGGGCCTACCCACGGAGCGTCGTCCGGTGCGCGGTCGCCATTCCAGAACTGCCCCGCCCCAACGGCCATCGGTTCTTCTCGCTATGTGTCCCGCCCATTGCCACTTCAGCCGAGCAATCCTTCGAACGATGTCGGTTACTTTAGCCGTATTATTTAGTGATAATATCAACAATGTATTCATAAAGTGTGTCATTTTAATGACTCAATAGTCTTTGTAAGGCGTTCCATATTCCTTGCATGGTTTTAACAATGGAGTTACTGCCATAATGCTTGACATAATTGTTAGGGCCGCTGCTGTTATTCAGTGAATGTTGTGAGCGAATAGATTCACGAAGTAAGTGCGGTCCCGCTACAACTAGAATCAGGGCTGCCAACATCGAGAAAATTTTAGTTTTCAATCTCTTGTACTTGGAAATGAAAGGGATGTTGTCAGCGTTTGTTCTCCAGCTGGATTAAAGTAGCTGACTGAGAATTTGATACAACGATTGGCTAAATGAGATTTTGACCTCTTTTACAAAAATATTGAAGACACCATAACAATAGAGGTAAGTAGGCAAAGTGTAAGCGATAAGACTACTGACGAACTCACAAGATAATAATGTCTATCTTCATTCCACTGTCTGAGCATTGTACAGTACGAGGCAAATATCTTGAAATCGGGTGGGGATTGCGCAGAACGCGTATTTTGGGCATGCGTATCGGTGAGGTGTACGCGGGCGGCAGGAGAGGGGCGCGTGCTATTGGTCGCTCACAAGAGCACATGCGCGAACTTATCCCCACTCCGTCGAAAAAATTTCAAGATATTATACCTCGTACTGTACCATACTACTGCACTTATACTGGTATTTTTTTATTTAAAGGAAAGCTCATTAATACAATCTTAATGAAGATACTAATAATTTGTCAACACTTGTCGTCGATCGACGACACTGTCTCGTTGGAGTAACTTTAGCAACACCACCAAGTAAACCTCCGTAAAAAATGGCCGTGATTAAGTATGAAGTAGACTTAGACTAGGAATAGACTATTTGACAACCCTAACCTGACCCGGTTCGCTAACGAGCGACATCTGTTGGTATAATTGTGCACGCTTCCACCCCTGGATGGTCCGCCTGAATCGAATAGGCCGGAAAAGTCCTTACTAATGATGATAGTATGTATGAATCTTTAAATATGGCGTGCTACAATATTCGTGTCATTAAATTTTTTTAGCCAACAAAAACAATAATGCAAGAAAATTAGTGTAGTTTTATTTTGTTTTTATAAGGTTTTTTTAATAAATATTAGATTTTATACATTTCACAAAGCTATTAAATAAATATGGATAAATACTAATAAAAAATACTCACCCGTAGCACCTTAGATGTGAGTCCCGTCCCTGAGGATTAATGATTTTCTATTATTATTAAGTTTCATGGTGCAAGCCTAAATGCATTAAAATTTGTAATTAGTACATTGAATTTAGATGGTCAAAAAATGAAATAAAAGTTCACATAATATTGGCATTTAGTCGCGACTCAAAGCGCGGTGTAAGCCGTGCGATAGACGCGCGTCTATAATGTATGGATATGACAGACCGGCTTACGCCGCGAATAAACCGCCTATAATATTATGTGAAAGCGCTCTAAATTTAGTTTCAAATTAGTTGAGCAAACTTTCCATTTAGGGGAGGTTAATTAGCCTAGAACTGGCGCTCTTCCAAAACCATATAAAATGAAGTTACCTACCTTACTTTTAATTGAGATCAAATACTGGCTACGACAATTTAAATAAAAATAAACAACGTAATCATATTACATGACCCCGTGGGGGTAGTTTTGCATCTTTTTTTCCATTATCTTATATAATGAATTTATTAACCGACTTCAAAAAAGGATGGGAGGTTCTCAGTTCGTCGGAATGTTTTTTGTTTCCCTATTTTACTTACAAGTCAGAAAAATTTGACTAATGCGATGTGACACTTCGGTATTGATTTTAATAAAATAACCAATGAGATTGACTAACAAAATCTAATTTTCACATTGGCAGAGCCAAATTAAATAGAGCATAGATACAGCAAAGTTTAGTAATAAATAAATCATGGGTCCTTTTATCCTTTAATACTATACCTACAATGTGTTACAAAATAACCCCTATGCCGAATATGATTAGTGATGTACAAAACTCGAGTCGTCGAGTTCTACTTTTGAAGACTCGACTCGGATTGGCAGGACTCGGTGAGCTCAATAGGCTCGTAAGCCCGAGCCTAGCCGAAAAATGAGCTCTCTGAGCCACGCCTCGAGGCTTCAAAAGAGTTTCAAGCCTTCAAAAGAGCTCGAACCTATTAAAAGAGCTCGAGCCTTCAAAAAAGCTCGAGTCTTAAAATGAACGCGAGCCTCATAAAAAGCTTAGAGTTCATGTTTATTACTTTAATATCTCCGTAAATAATAATATTTACAATATTATTAATTACGGAGATATTAAAGCCGAGCCTATCGAGCTCACAAAGCCCTGAAAATCTGACTCAAGTCTTCAAAATTAGAACTCAAAAAGATGAATGTCTTATGTTATAAAGAGCACCGTAGATGCTTAATCTATTGTGCTTTAGCTCTACTTATCCTCATTCATCAGCAGCCCATCACAACTAGTGCGCCGAAAAAGACTCGAGTCGTGAAAAAGCCTCGAGATCGACTGAGCACTCCAAAAAGGCTCGAGCCGTGAAAATGGCTCAAAGTCGGCCGAGCTCTGAAAAAGGCTCGAGCGCTAAAAAAGACTCCCGAGTCGTCGAGCTTCGTACAAACGAGGCGAGCCCTGTAAAACGACTCCGAGCTCTGGACAAAAGGACTCGGCGGACTCGAGTTTGTACATCACTAAATATGATAGATAGGTGACATCAAAGTGAACAACTTTTACTTTGGGACAAACTCTGGAATCGCGAAAAAAAATCACCATTTGATATTTTCGTTATTATTTTTTGTACGAAACGCCTTTTTTTTTTTCCGCTATTTCAGAGTTGGTCCCGTAGTAAAAGTTATTCACTTTGTTGGTCCCTATTTACCATATTCAGCATTAGAGGTTATTTTGAAACAAGTTGTATAACAAAACAATATTTTCAAATGCTGTTATTGAATACATTAGAATAATATCGAAGTGGACTAGCGACCCACAGAATGATACTACTAAAACGAACTAATTAACACTGGCTATTGAAATGCATCTCTGGACTGAGTAAAGACGACAATCATTTTGTGCCCTTATACACTGGAAATACATTGTTGAGTTAATTAACGTACAGGAGACTGTTGTGTTTTACATCTCATTCATTGTAAACTAAGTCTTAATTGACTTTTAATTAAGTAGTGTTTTAGTTAAAACTTGTTCTTATTATTAAGGTAGATTGACTGTTAAATACTGATTTTATTTCTATGGAAGTCAATGAAAACACTGCGTATAGGGTACTTATTTTATATTCTGAAAGTACCATAAAAATACTGTAGTACATACATACTCATTTACTTATTTTATATTTCGTAAATTGTTACATTCCTATTTTCAGGCTATGTTTTTCAGACGCGTTTTTTTTAAAGGAAATTAGGAAACTAAAATGCATTCTGATGATAAACATCTGAATTAATAATTTCTTTGAATTTAACCTGCATTGAACTCTAATGAACATCAATACCATTAACGATAGTCGATGTTAGCGTATTTTTACACCCACCTGATGTTAGAGACGACCTCCGTGGTCTATTGGTTTGCACGCCGATTTTCAAGGCGTCATCATCTCTTGAGGTCCCGGGTTCGATCCCCGGCTGGGTCAATGTAGAAAATGAACTTTACAATATTGTCTCAGTTCTGGGTGTTTGTCATACCACCGTTGTTTCTGATTTCCATAACACAAGTGCTATAGCTACTTACTTTGGAATTGGAGCAATGTATGTGATGTTGTCAAATATTTATTTATTTATTTATGTTAAGTGACGATAGGGCCGAAGGTGGGAACGCACTACACCCGGAATCCTCATCACTGAGGAACTGGCTATCTTACCTTTAACTGTCGGAACACAAGAATTCTTAAAAAGTTGAAAGTTGTCATGGCATTAGACTTAAGTAAGATGTTGGTAGCTGGCCAGGCAGACTTGAAATAAGCCGTAAGGGGTACAGGCCAAGTACTATCCCGTTGAGAAAAAAACAGCGTTTTCCGACGAAAATGTCGAGTCGTACAAAAAATCGAGGACATCTTTCCACGGAAGATACCGAAATCCTACAGAGAAATAAAATGAGCTGCTATGATGATAACTGATGGGCTTTCTTTTGTTACCAATTTTTCTTTTTCAGCTTTGAACCAAATATCATTCCCGTATCATAAAGATTAAAACCGTTTTCTCCCATCGAAGTAGGTAATAAGCCGTCCTTCTAAATGACCCTTGTAATAGCCACCTCGATTGGCACTATAACACGTCTCCTAGACTAATGTCCTAGCAAGGACGGTATTGGCAAGACCGACGAAGATTAATCCGGGCAACATCGGCTAATTGATTAATACTCCACACTGGTGATTAACACTGTTAGCCGCAACGTGGTGTGACGCTATTAGCTGTATCTAATTACGCGTTATTAGCGCTTTTATAGGATTCACTTGGTACTAAGTTATATATAGGTACAGTGGTAGACAGATAATTAAGGACACCAGTCGATTTTCATACAAATGAGGAAAGGATATCATCCGTTTTGGTCCGAATGTAAAAGTACCGGCCGAAAAGCAAAAGTGCTATATTCTGATAGATTTTGTCCGCCTAAGCATTTCTTATTATGGGACCGAAGCTGTAGCACAGCTATACTTGTTTTTAAATAAGTTCAAAAAGTCTGTCTTTTCATACATTTTGGCACAAATGTGAAGCGGTGCTACAGCCTACAGCTTCGATGCCTAATAAAAAATGCTTAGATGGACAAAACCTATCACAATAAAGCACTTTTGTCCTTTGGCCGGCACTTTCATATTTGGACCAAAAATGATGAAACATGGATGATGTTCTTTGAAGCCTTGGTTCTCCATGTATATGAAATATGAAATTTATTGAAGGAAGACCTAAAACTAATATCGCGGTCCTTGCTTTTCAAACGGTAAAGAGCAATTTAACACCTTACTGAAACGGTGAAAAGAACTCATTCATCTCTTGAGGAGGCGTAAAATTTCCATTTCATTAGAGTTGAAATTTCTTTGAGGCCACTCAATAAGCCAATCGGCGCAGGATCGCGAAAGTTATGCCCCGCCGCAATACGGGGCGGCTTTGTTTCGCCCACAAAGCGCCGGAGCTGCGAACGAAATTACCGCCGCGGAAAAGTTTCGAACACACTTTATGCACGGCAATTCTTGGTTATGTTAAACAAAGTCTTAAAGTACAATATAAGCATATAAAGCATTCGAGTATTATTTTCACATGTTGTTAAAAGCAATTTTTTTCGGTTTTTAAATAGCAATTATTACGATGATCATATTATTTCGGCATTTGTATAGGTACTAAAGAGACTATGGCCTAACGACGTCCCAGCTTTTATAATATTTCTTATCAGCTTAAAAATATGGCACTATTATTATCGAACCGTACTTCGCAGGTCAAAAAAGGTTCAATTTTGGGTTAATACTTACAATAATATTAGCTAAAGTAACAACGGCTTATCAAATTACTTGTACCAGATTATTCAAAATTTTAATTCAAGGTAGGCTTCTCAAAATCAACAAACTAAGAAGTAACTTTAGCGAAAATAGATTCAATAAACAGGTTTGAGACTCAACTAGATGAGAAGATTTAAATTTCATTACCTACTGAAGGAAATTCTCAACATCACTTTGCTGAACTTAATTGGTGTCAAAATCATTTCTGTCAAACGAAGCTTAGTAATAAGACTAAACAAATTCCAAAAGACAGAGATGTGGATCAGTTAAAATTAAAGCAATAAATAATCGTACTCTTTGTATCATACTACGATATTTACAATAACCACATTTTATCAATAGGTAGAAATCAATATTGTCACTTAAGTAATTTAAAATGTCTATCTTATTTTCGTTATTAATAATTAAATTATAGTCCTCACCCACAATTATCAAGACCTAGCAAAAATATTCAATGTTTCAAAAGAACTTATTTCATGAGACCTGCAATGCTATTCTCTAAAGTTAGCAGCGTCGAGATCATCGCTGCGGTAGCATTGTCTGACAGGTGTCATATTCCTATTATTAGTTAAACTCTTTGGAATCTATGGCATTTTGCCTAGTGACCCAGTAATGGGTATAAGCATAGCCTTCTATATTTCCAAGCCATGAAGTTGAGCAGAACGGCAACATCGCATGTGGTCAAGCACATAGTATTATATTATTTTAATAATTATTTATTATTTGTTTTTCCTATATTATCTATGTTTAAACTAGTTGTAAATTGTGATGTAAGGTTATTTCAATAAAGTTTTATATTTATTTATTATTATTTATTTATTAGAACGTAAGGTTTTAGTCAAATTATTTGCACTTTTCGGGGGTCCTTTAGTACGATGAGCATTTTGATCTAAGCCTCTCCTAGCAATAAATCTTACATCATTGGAAAGGTATTTAAGTTTGAAACACTTTATTGTATCACAATAAACGTCAACTATTAGTACTTTGAGAGTTATAACGCTCTGAACTTGACCAATTTTTTTATCATTTATGACCTAAAACTCCGAAAATACTAACAATTAATAGAAAGTATGTTTGCAGCAAATATTTATCATATGAAAACCTTTCTAATGATATTTCATTTATTGCTAGAGGTGGGGTAAATCAACTCCCATAGACAATAAACCACTTTTATACTTTAATAACCTTTAACTCCAAAAGTATAAACAATTGATATAAAGTATATTAACAGCAAATATTTGTCTTCAAAAGACCTTTCTAATGATATATAATTTATTGCTAGAGGGCGTGTTAATCAATTCCCTGCTGAAGAAAATCAACAAAAAAGATGACATCTTTGACAGCCATTTTTTCCTGGTTAACATTGATACTTTTCTTATTGTTTAATATACAAAGCATTTCAATAAAGGAACTAAATTATTTTCATATTTTAAACCTCACACGATTACTAGGAAAAAAAATATCGACCTCTTAAAATTGAAATATTCCCATACATTTAGTATGGAGACTGGCCGACGACATGACCACGAACTGACAGTAACAGACGTTGCCAAACTTATGTTCACGGCTTGCAATTATAGAAGGCTATGGTATAAGACATCTGTCAGAAACTCGACTAAACGATCCCTGCCAGTGAAATTGCATGTAAGAGCATTGCAGAAGGTTCTTTTAAAAACTAACGAGTTTGTCACCATATTCAATTGTGTTGCAGTGAAAATGCAAATTATGTTAAATATCACAAACATTTTATTTTGCGCTCGTGTGTCTCTCTCTCAAGTGCTGTCACTTGCAATTTCGAGACACTCCTGGGAGTTAACAGTACCTTGCGAGATTTCTCGCTGTTCTTGGCGTTCGCTTGATAGGTAGTTTGCAACTAAATTGCTTAACATTCTTGAGTGGTTGTTACGTAAAGTACTCGTGCAATATTAAATTATACTAAATATGGTAGAGCTCTTGTGATGTTTCAGATTTATACCGGACTGAAGATTTTCATGAATTTTCTCAATTTCTTAGTAACCAGCAGATTCATTTTCAATAAAACCGCGCTAGTATCCGTTAAACTGTGTTTTATTTCAAACCAGCAGATTAACATCTGTATAACTACTACTAACAGGGTTCTATAAACATTTAAGTTCCATAAAAGTCCCATCGATCATTTTTTCTTTATCTGTCTTTGATAATGTATCAAAACAATCTTACAAAATTAAACGATTCGCACATTTTCGCAAAGCCAGCGATTCAGAAAAAATCTCATTAAAAAAACCATTAGTATCACAACAAAACGTTTTACTAAAATACCTTGGAATTTAGGAAATGAAATGTTTCTTTTCAAGGAAAAGCTTTGGATTAATCTCATCTGCTTAATTCGCAGAAGTAAATGTGTTTCGCACAATAGTCGGAAACACTTTTGTTCCCATGATACCCCCCGGTTGGATGCTTGGGCCATTTTATTTATTCATTTTGTTAAAGTTCTTTTGCATATTTTACGTATTAGGCTGTAGAACATTTTGTTTCTCTCATGGGACTAGAAATTGGGGTGTAGCTATTTTATATACCTGTGTAGATAACCATCCTATCATCCTCTCATGAGTTTATTCTAGGATGTGCCTAGTGATACAACATTATGGATAGTCTGGAGAGAGAAAAAAACTGCAGAAGCGTTCGTGATGACGGTGACGACGTGAGCGAGATGGATGAATGTGAAGGAATTGATTGAGGAGATAACCAATAAATGACAGGAAAGAATACTCGTAGAAGAGGTGGATACTTAATATTTTTACACGTTAACTTTGTACTTGTGTAGTTATTTTTGGTAAACTAAATAGTGCTGTATTCATACGCCGTTAAGGTCGCAGATGGCACTGTATTTTAGAAACAAAAATTTTAAGTGTACGAAATCAGATAAGTATAACAATTTGACGAATATAAAATATGACGAAGAAAATCTGCAAGGTAGGATTTCTTATAGACAGAGATGAATATGATGTAGACTTAAAAGTACCGAGTAAAATAATCCATTGTGCTTCACCGCCACTAGGTACTTATCTCTTTGAGTAAAAATACGCTCTAAGAAATCTACGATGTTCTTAGCTTTGTAGATTCTCAAGATACTTCGTTTGTGAACATAATAGATTGAAAAGAGCTTTTTAAAATGTAGCATGGATAGATTTGACATAATATTTTCTATGTTGCTTCTGTTTACAAAACCAACCAACTATATGATAAACCAAATACCAACTAAGTTAAGTACTTTAAATAAAACCGCGCTAGTATCCGTTACAAAGTATTTTATTTCATATCTAGTGAGCGCGTAAGCTTGAGAAGTGAATAATATGATAAATCCTAACTTTGTGTGTATGTGTGTGTTTGTTACCTCTTTTAGCCTAAACGGCACAATGAATTTGGATGAAATTTAGTTGGTAGACAGATTAGGATCTGGATTAACATATACTTTTTATCCTAGTCAAAGGTTCCCTAGGCTCCGCTGGTATGTCACATATTTCTTCACTCCATTTTCCCTGTACCTACAGTTCTTCAATAATGACACCCCAAGGTCACAAGTTCAAGGTTTGCCAAACTAAAAATGGTGCAATGTCGTCACTCAAAGTAGGTGTAGCCATATTTCATAAGCAGAATATCCTGCCCTTAATTCGGCAACACAACACAACTAACACGCTGTTTAAGTGATGAGTAAACCATATGGCATTTGGTTGACTTTAAATTTAACAAATTGAAGATCATGTATTTTGGTAATTGAAATAAGAAAATAACTTATAATAATAACCATTAAGGCTTTAACATGCCTCAATCCGAGCGGGTCGATCCGTGATGGTGTGAAATCGAACGTAACTCTACTCCCTTCGGGTTCAAATCAGTGCGCGTTCCAACGCGGCGGTTGCGTTGAGAACTAGCACCGAATTCTTAATTTTTACATGTTTTTATTAAATTTCTTCGCTTTCAAGTTAGTTAAAAAAAATCTGTTCAATTAAGATTGAAGGTATTACATCGCCGATTTTTATGTGTTGGTTTTAACATTAACGAATGTTCTGTTTCCGAGAAATTTTGCAAATAGGACCAGAAACAGGGTCCACGGAATATTTTTTACATCAAAGGTGGTAACATTTCTACAAATGCTTTCAATTAAAAGTATTGTGTATTATTCTAACTACATTATATATTTTTTCCATTATAGCTTCACGCGCGTAAACTTTCAATAATTTGATTTGATTGGATGGATTTGACCCTTCTTAGCGCCTTAAAATTAATTAACTTATTACTATTAACTCAGTTATAATATTGAGTACCCTAAGAATCGTTGAGTTAAGTATCCAAATTGACGTCAAAAGTTAAAAAGTGAAAATTTAAAGGGTAAGGACCCTTGAAAATGACAAAAAGACGCTTTATAGAATTGTGTTAATTTCCTTTCCACAGATTACGAAGCCTCTCAAAGTCTCTTTGTTTCACAAACGATGTTTTTCTAAAGGCAGATATTTTTTTGAAAGCTTCTTGCGAACCGCTTCAGTCGACCTTCTTAAAGATTTTTATCAAAGAAATTTTTAAACTGCGCACATAATAAAGTACTTTAAGCCCTTTACACTACAAATGTTGCCGACTTCTTCAAAGGTAAATGTTGGGTTTCTTCAGCCCTATATAAGGTGGTAACAAATGATATGATGATAATTAACATGTGATAAGTGTTGCTTAAACTGAACAACTTTCTCCAAGGAACATAGATCGAAAAACGAAAAAAATTACATACTCCTGTAGGAAATGTCGAGGTCGCCAGTGTAGGAATGAAGTATGGTATGGGTATAGTATGGAGAGAGGTAGCCACTAGTAGGAAGGCCAAAGTGGAAGGTCTTCCTCCGGGCTAGGTGGTATTTGCCCGGGGACCGCCGTCCAACCGATGATGGTTGGAAGTATATATAGTTTGGTGGCTGGGAAAACTCCGATAGCGAGGTGTAGGTTTCTCCATACATTCTGCATACTACGAGTTGCTGTTCCTTACTAATCTTTGTGTTTATACAACACTAGCGCCATCTAGTCACATGGTGATGAATCTCGTTGCAACCATGTGTAGGTATGTGCGGCGGTACGGTAGATGCCGCTACACTCCCATACAAAATGTATTGTATTGGTCAGCTGACCGTGACTTACTATGGAAAGGCGAAAATTCATTTTCCAACCTATGTTCCTTGGAGAAAGTTGTTCAGGTTAAGCAACATTATCACCTGTTTAAGTATCATCATATCATTTGGTACCACCTTATTTTGCTACATTATGTCTATCTCTGTATAGATACGTGTCTTTAAAGCAAGTTGCCAGTTGCAAGGCCTGTTCATGTTTTGTTTTTCGAACATTATTTTTGTTGTACCAGCTTTGTTCTAATGAGCGCCGTTTTTGTTTCAGGTATTAATCTTCATTATTTTTCGAGGCAAATTACCTGAAGTGGTAAGTGAGGTTAGAAATGAAAGATTCAACAGAGGGCCTCTGTTAAAAATATTTAGGTTTAGATACATTTTTAATAATGAGGTATTTGAAATAAAACACTTTTTAAAGGATACTAGCGCGGTTTTATTGAAAGCACTTTGGTAATTATGTGGTGATTGGTTTGATTTTTGATTTTCCGACGTTTCGGCACTTTTGCAGCTGTCGTGGTCACGGGGGACTACGTGACCGTCCCCCGTGACCACCATCAAACAAACCTAATACCACATAAAACAAACACCACCTAATTACCAAAGTACCTACTTTAAATAAAACTGCGCTAGTATCCGTTAAAAAGTGTTTATTTCATGTCTAGTGAGCGCGTAAGCTTGAGAAGTGAAAATGAGGTATTTACATAGAGTGACTGGCAGGCGACTTTAGTCATTAGCGCTTTTTTATCAACAATCGCTTGTAAAATCTAATCGCAAACCTAATTTCAAAGGTGGCGATTCGATTTTATAAGCGATTGTCGATAAAAAGCGTTAATAGATTAAAGTCGCCTGCCAAATTGCCTGCCAAGTGAACTTGTGTAAATACCCTATATGTAGGGAAAAAAAAATATTGAAGTGAACTAACCTAATGCTGTGTGTGTTTAAGTAAAAAATAATCTGTAGCACAGAATATATAATAGTACTAACTCTGTAGCCCAAAGTGGAGGTAGAAACTAGAAAGATTTTCCACAATTTTCGAGCCGGCAATTTGGAGAGCCCTACACTGACTTTCGGCGAAATTCAAAACTTTTCGAGGATTTTCGAGAGGAACATTACTGCCGCAAGTCGATACTGCAGGAAATTGCTAGTAGATGCTTGAAGCTAATTGCAGAGAACGTAGTTTGGAGTATGTTTAAATCACATTTAAACATAGTCCATAAAATATGACCCTTAGGTTTAGTAGAACAACAATCAAATAATAATAGAACATTGTTTTTTAACCGGCTCAGGCACATTTTACAATTAGGTCTTTAAGACTGATGGGGGCCCTGTGAGTTCTAGACCTTGTGTTATTGACATTTCTGATCATTTTCTAAATTGACTGTAATATGGTAAATTATTTTTTCCGTTGTCCCGTCAATGGGACTTCCAATGGAGCTACGGAAAAGAAGGGAATTTTTTTATATCGAAAAACTGTTCAACCAAAAAAACTAATCAAGAATTCGAGAGTTATACCAAATTTCTCGGCAGTCCAAGTAAGTGAGATCTAAAATGCGTTATCGCCTTTTTGTTACAATGCCAACTTTACTGACAAGTTTCTTAGCCAAAAAACGTGTAAGTATGTACTTTATAAATGACGTCAGTTCAAAACCACTTTGTTAGCGTTCCCTTACAACATAAGGGTAACGCCCTCATAAATGGAATACAATTTGGTTCATCTTATAAAATACAAGCTTTTTCCATCCACTCTTTCATATTAAAAAATATGAATATGAAATGTGCGCGATACAGTGAATAAGTAACTGAAATAAATGTAGGTACTTAATTGGTTATGAGACACTCAATAAGCATAATAAAGTTTAAAACAGAAGAAGGGACATTTCTCAAGAATGTTATTAAATAAGAATGAATTATTAAATCATTGTTATGGTAGGTAAGTAAGTTGTTTCAATAAAAACTTCTCATAATTAACTAAACACGATTATCTCGAAGAAGAGAGTTTCGTATAATATTTTAATGTGTACGTTTTTCAATAAAACGTATGCAATGATATTTAAATGATAAAAATTTCATACATCATGAATACAAACTGTTTGATAATTCAGTGTAAGTTTGGCTATAATTAAATCTTAGGACTAAAACTCTAAATCAATACCGCGGTAATGATTACCGAACACACAATAACATCCGAACGAATAAGAATTTCGTATTTATTTGATACGTATTTCTCTTGAACATTCTCGAAACGTCTGGCGTTTTCGATACATTGTCATTGAATTACATAAGACGTCTGGATGTTTTTGCGTAGGTAACAAAGTAAAGCCGTAAATATCAACAGAAAAACAAGGTAAGAATAAACATTCTCAGTGGAATCCTTTGTTAGTCAGTTGATTTTTTATTAAGTTTCTTGATAGTAAAAGAAAGGATCTGAATAATCAAATCATTTTACTACTTGGATTCCTGCGCTCTACAGGAATATAAGCCACGAAGTAAAATCCAAAAAATGTACACTTGCCACAGAACAGGTATAAGTACTATCGTATACTCGTACCTACATAGTATAAACCAAAGTAGCTTTCCGCTGTCTGTCCATAATTCTTAGATCTTTAAAACTACGCAATGGATTTTGATGCGGTTTTTTAATTGATAGAGTGATTCTAGAGGATGGTTTATATACAATACATGGTGTCAAATTCCACCCTTCGCCAAAGCGAAGCGAGGGCGGGTCGCTAGTAATAATAATAAACTTACTCAATTATTATTTAATTGTTTCTCTTATTCAATGTTGACGACTCTCTATGAAATATACAGGGAGAAAAAAGCAGCCCTTGACGAGTTTCTTGCCGGTTCTTCTCGTTACAAGGTCTCCCGCTTAGGGTTTGCGAACCGATGGCGTAGCTTCTATGACATTCACAAGTGCTTGTAACAGCCTAGACTGAATAAATTATTTTTGAATTTTGAATTTTACTAAGTTAGCGCAACTAAATTCTTTATTTATTGTTGAATATGTTGTTTGTAACCAAAATTAACTAACTTAAAATTCAGAATAACCTTTCAGCTGACGTAAGAAGTTCAAAAATCTACCTACAGGTTCATATAAACTAAGGTTATCAGCTTTTTATTTTCCATCTGAAATGTCACACATATTTTGTTATTCCATCTGACGAGATTAAAAGGAAATTAAAAACAATGGTAATGTTTACTGACTCTAATTAAATTACTTACTTATATTTGTCACTTTGATCAACTTTTTAATGATGTCAGTTTCGAGAGATTTTATTTAGTTGAAATACCTACGTAAAAAACTTCTTAGCACCAAAAAGCTAACAATTTTAGTAAACCAACTACGGACGAAATTAGCCCCACAATTAAGGCGTTAGCAAAAGTAGCAGAGTTACTTATCCAGTGGCTAAAGCCTAATAAGTGCCAACAGAGGCCTTTCAAAACAAACAGTCATCCCGCCTTAGGATTATGTCCATTAATTACAACAGAGGCGAATCATCTGGGTGTTTGTGAGCTATTGTTTGGAGATGATAGATACTTTCAGAGCTTGGAAGTTGAATAACAGACTAATACTTTTTATAGAAGTTTATGTAATTGTTCATAGTAATCCAGCTTTAGTGTAGTTAAAGCTCTGCTTCAGTGAGAAAGTTCGCAATGAATTTGGTGCATCATTACAATTAACTGAGATTAACATCGTTACAATTACAATTAAATAAGATCAACAGAGGCTAATAGTCCTGTTTAAATTCATATTCTACAACGTATTACAAAATAACCCCTAATGCAGAATATGGCACATAGGGGCTATCAAACTGAACCAATTTTACTACGGGTCCAACTCAGAAATTGCAAAAAACAGCTGTTTCTTACAAAAATAATAACGGAAATATCTAAATTTGCGATTTCAGAGTTGGTCCCATAGTAAAAGTTGTTCAGTTTGACGGTCCCTATCTACCATATTCGGCGTTTATTTTGTAACACATTGTAATTGAATTTAAACTTGATCTCACCCATATCAAGCACATAGTAGAGCTTTGAGGTCAAAGGAATATGAGCAAATAATTCAAAATCAGAAAAATAATATCTGTTGCGAATTTACAATTAGAATTTACGTTGTGACTAAGTTTATCCCACTGTCAAAAGAAGACTTAAATGAACTGCCAAAATTCGTAACTATTTTCCATTATTTACATTCACTCGGACGATTTAACATCCACCACAACAAAAGGATCCACTCAATTTGGTTGCTAAGCACATTCCTAACTCCAGAAATGCGAAACCTTTCAAGCCAAATCATTAATTTAACCGTTCCTTCAGTTCATTTGTCTAGGCTCGAGGGCTATTTTTCACACCTAAGAATCCCAAAAAGTTTTACTGATCAGTACACTTTGTAAAATGACAAAGAGGTTTCAGTTGACTTTTAGATTTATTGACTTGTGTCCGAGGGTCCGGTTCTTTGTTGGAATTGAGAACTTTATTAAAGCATGTCAGACCGTTGGCAAATTCAATTCCTTTTAGATTATTTTTCAAGTTAGGTTTTATTTAAATTCAAATGGTATTGTAAAGATAAAAAAGTTTAACTGCTGATTTCAATCTGACTATAGATCTGTTAATAGTTGTAATTTCCTGTCAGTTAACAGAAATTCTAGGCGAAAAATCTTTAGTAAGCCTGTCTCACTGAGGATAGGTTATTGAAATAGCACTTTAAAATTGATGAAAACAGCTATAAAATTGTATATCAGCACTTAAAATAATAATAAGCCTATAATTTAATATTATCACTACAAAAATAATGGTTTGCACTTTAAAATAATAATAGATCTATAATTTAATATTATCACTACGAAAATAATGCTTGCACTTTAACTGTGTCGCAACGCAACCATTGGTCCCAACTCCGAAACCATTTAGTTTCTGTCCAACCATGTCAGACTGACCACCATCTGACCACTGTTAAAATGAGATGGAAAGATGAAAACAACTTGTGGCATAATGCATAATTATACGCCATCAGGTCGGTTCTGGCGTTGTTGGTCACATCACAATGGAACCTAACCTCCTCCTGGGCTTCTCTCTCGCTGCGCCCGCTCGTCGTCGCACCTATAACGTTTGTTTACCAGTGCTAGTTATAAAATTAGTTTGTAAGGTGCAAAGTATTAATTTTAAAGCTAATCAATTAAATTGTACAGTGCAAAGTATTAATTTTAAAGCTTAGCATATTTATAGTGGAAACCATTATTTTTATAGTTCATTCAATAAATTTTGAAGCTAAACATTTTAAAGTGTGTTACATTATTTTTAAAGTGCTTTTATATATTTCCCGTTGCTCATTTGGTAAACAGTCTCTGGGTTGAAAATGGTTAAACTCTATTGAAATAAAGAGTACTACCCAGAAGGCCCGCTTAGTGGTAAAATAATTACATCTTTTGTTTTGTTGTTAAGGTTCGACATTTTGTCATTTTTCGACGTCTAACATTCGTCTAACGTCATTTTTTACTTCTTGTCCACGCGCGGCACATGCGTGCTCTCGCTGCCGTGTTAGCCCGAGATGACCTGAATTTGACATTTTGTTGAGCATAACATTAATCGAAAAATGCAATTTCTTTTAAGCGGACCTTCTATAAGACACAGACTATTTTGTGATAGTAGCAGCCACTTTCGTCATTTGTTTCATTTCTTTCGTACTGACTACTATTACCCGGGTGTGACTGCTATTTTTTCGAGCAACTTAAAATTTTGTGCCGCTTCCAGTAATTTAGGCCTAAGAAGTGAAAAGTTAACTTTTCAATTGCCACATACCTAAACCAAATAAACAGAAATGTATTCGGAACAAGGAATAGGTATTTATATTAATGCCGAATAAATTAATGTTCGTTAACAATCTCATCAAAACCATTAATAATGTATCATTCTGATACACAATGATTTCGAGGGTCGGTCTTAGTATGATTACCAGCGTATAACTTCGTAAGCGATCCTCGAAGCCTGCCTTTTGGAGTCCGCGGATTACTGCAGATTATCCCGGATCATAACGTAATCGCATTAGGACGATGCCGAACGAAATTAAACGATTTATGAGACTCCGATTCCAATCCTCATTTTGGTAAAATTGGACCAACTTCAAGATGTCTCTTGCATTATGTACAATTTAGATACCTACCTACCAAGGGCAAAGGGTCCATACAAGCCGATTCTCATCGCCTTACTTTTTAGAATTCCGACCCCACTGATCCGCTTTGCAGATCATAATAATTTTGTAGAACAGCTTACCCATTATTTTAGCACTCGCCACTGCTATCTACATTACATAAAAGTATATGTTTTAGATTGGAAAGGTCGCAAAGCGAAATTTATTCAAACCAATGGCATGGCGTACTTACATAATCTATCCGTACTTCATCTGCTACAAAATCTCCTAACTTTCGCCCAAACTTTCCGACTTCTAAAGCTCTGGCTAAAATGTTTGGTTCTTTGAGGATACTTATTACATCACCAATCCTCCTAAAGGTATTCAAAGCATGATACCCAAAACCCAAACTACTTCCTCATTAATTCTAGAATTCCCAACATTGCATTGAGGTCGTCTATAAAGCTGAACCTCGTAATTCGTTAACATCAGCCGGGATCCGAATGGGCAATCCATCACGGTGCAGACGGGGGCAATCTGTCATGCAGCAAGATTTTTCATTTAACCTAAGATTACGAAGAATTCTGTTATGGTCTTTTGTGCTGCTTGGTGAATGTTGCTATCAATCTTGACCCTTGTGAGCGGAAATAATATTTTGATGTTATGCGTCTTAGTTATATGCATCCTTTTATCTTATTTTACTTACTATCTTTTTAAATACACGATTATATGTAATGAATTTAATTTGTTATGGTCACAGAACAATAAACATTGTGTTACATTGTGTGTATTAATGCTTGATAATCGTAAAAGTCTTTTAAGTTCTTTAATCATTAATTAGCTATGGGCATACATAACATTATTATTTTTATATCCTGTTTTAGTGTGGGCATCACAACATGCAAATCACTTTCGTTACTTCAAACATAATGTGAATCATGAAGGTTTAAGTACAGATCTTAAACATAACTTTTATCTACTTAGCTGATGAGCTAAATACTAGACACAGCTTGAATGGGAGATGTCCCATTCAGGCTGTTGAGGTATTCGGGTCAGGCAGACTAACAGTTTCTTTGTTTTGAGAAATCTCTCGGGATCTTCTTTTTGAATTCTTAAATTCACACTTTTGTCTCGACTTTGAAACAAAGCTTTTAAGTAATATTGAAGAAACCTATTAGATTATTAAAAAGTTTATTTTGAATGCGATTGAATTTTTTCACAAAAATATAAAACCTGCGTTCCTAATTAAAATAGTATTACAATCTCTATGGATCCAGAAAATTATATCTATTAAAACGTGATTAAATACACCGAAGTTAAAATCGAACTAGAATAATGTTGCATGATACAGTTTTCTATTGAGTAAAGCTTTTTTAAGTCCAGGGCCCTCCGATGATGATTGAGCTAATCTCTCCAAAAAATACAAGCGTCGCTGGGTCGATTTTATTTCGTATCTAGCAAAAACGCTTCGCAGACCACGCTCCGTATAAAATTCCCTATTTTCGTATTAAAATTGGATCAGCTCAGTTGTTTTGTTACAAAAAAACTCACTTATGTAACGGAAACAAAGTGGAGCAGTGACATTCCTGGAAATAACATGGCATTCCAACATTTTCCAATATGAGCCCAGGTGGCTTTAAACTTTTCCAATTCCGACCGTGTCGCAGGAGATATTACATCCGGATCTGTATTTTTTAATCCCTAATTTAGTTCCAGAGATATCTCTGTTTTGTTTCTTTTTACTTTCATACTCTTTGCTTTAGACAGTAAATGGGATCCATGTCTTTTTTGGCTTTCGTGAAATTCACTAACCAGCTAAAAAATTAAATAGCGATTCCAGTCTTTAACTTCAGTCATGCATGATCAATCCTTGGATATTATTTTACTATGCTTTTAAAACAGTGCTTAATAATATTTTTTTTATGATATAAAATTATATGAAATAAAAAAAACTCTTCCTTTGATACCCAATCCCCAAAGTACGCTTGAAAAGTCCTGAAATGTTTTACCATTGAAAATGGTTATCAGATGCAAATCGCCTGAGACGTATTTTTGACCATATCTCCGAGGATTTTAAGAGGATCGAAATGGAAATAGTACCAAAAGTTGACAAATTTATCGAGACACTTGTGAACGTTTGAATTTTGAAAATCTACTAGTAACTTTTTTTGAAATTTTGCGAAATTCCAAAAATTCCGGATTTTTTGGGGGGTGTTTGTTTACTAAATTGTAAATATTTCGAAAAAAAAACTGACTTAAGAAAAAATGAAAAAAAGGGTATTAGTTTAGCTACCAAATGGCGAAATAATTTTGAAATCGGTAAATAATTGTGACCTGTAGGTGGTCCCTTTAGATTTGGAATTCTAGAAAAACGGGTGTTTCCATACATAAAAAGTTATGTAGCTTCTATGATTATTGACCGATTGTCATGGTAATAGTGTTAAAAGATGCAGAAGCAGACGAGAAGTGCATTCGTTGGAATTTTGAAAATCGGTTAATAGTATTTCGGCTGCGTCGAGGCAGTCAGCGGGCGCTTGTCACAATCGTAAAAATAAATAGGTACTACCTAGGTAATTTTAAAAATATAATAGGATTATGCATTTGATTTGATTTTGGTTTTTCGTAAATTTTTGTATTCATTTTCAATGCTCCGATTCTTGCGGGGACTGCAAAATCTGTGATTTTTTTTCTTTGTAAGTAAATGGCAATCAACATAAAAAATGAAGACAGCCAAAATACAAAATAACTATTTGAAACTAACAGTTTTTGAAAGATAATTTTCAAATAACTGTAGTTATCAAGATCGATAAAACAAAAACAAAATTCAAAATAATTTACTCAGTCTAGGCTGTTACAAGCACTTGTGAATGTCATAGAAGCTACGCCATCGGTTCGCAAACCCTAAGCGGGAGATAATGGGACGATACTAAAGGAGTAGACCGATTCCTTTCTCGTCGTCGAGAAACAAAGGAATTCTTACGTTCAGCCTACCAACGACTTTCACTATCGTCGATCGTCGATGTTAAATCGATTTGCAAGTTGTCAAATGATCATTTCGATGTCGGTCATTAGCTGATATTAAAGGCTCATTTAGATCTGGAGCATTCTGTAGGTACTTTAACTAAAAAAAGGGCGACTTCTAAAAGGGCATGTTTCAAATATAGTTACTACTGAATTACTGGCAGCGGCCGGCGAAGCGCCAGAAAAAAACTATTTCTAACTCGATTGGTGGATTTTGTCAAAATAATGACCATTTTACAAGCATTTTTGAGTACTTAAAACAAATTAACCGCAACGCCTACTTTTATAAGTGTAGTCGTATGTGTTTGTGTAGGTAGAGTAAGTTATAAGTATCGACATTTTAACTTTCGGGGTTTTAAACTTTCGGGATTTCGAATTTTCGGTCATTTGATAATCGATCTTTCAAGTTTCGGTCTATCGGATATAGACATTTAGGATGTTCGGTATTTTGAAAATCGGCGTTTTATGAGTCGATATTTCGGTCGTATGTATTATAAATTTTCGACATTGCAATGCATACCCGTAAAAAATAACTCAAATTGTTGAATTTAGCTAAATAGTTTTTACCACTTGTACAAACACTAATTAACTTCAATCACCCAGCGCAGAATCTTGATTTCCATCTAATTTGAATACCATTCCACGGTCTCAGACCGTGATGTCACCCTTAAGTAAACACTTTTGCTTCTGAATTGGCATTTCTATTCAAAGCGAGATTTGCATTAGCTGGAGAGTGAAATCAAATGTACCCTGGAGTACTTGAATAAGCACCGAGATAGCAGCTAACAACTAATTAATATGTAGGCGTAAACAACTGACGAATTCAGACACTCTTCAAGATTTTACTCTAGTAATATTTTATTCCTTAAATATAAGTACCTAAAGCTTCGCCTTTCGTGTGAATCATATTTTGACGAAATATTTCTTCGAAATTAAAGTTTAATTTCAATGTCTCCAGATCTATATTTTTATTTAATTGGTCTTCACCTTCTAATATGTATTATGAAACTCTATCATTCTGGCCTAGGTTTAAATACCCATGCATTACATGCATTGCTTAATGGCGCAGTGGTTTAGCACCTGCCCCAGCGATTGCGGAGGTTAAGCAACTTTCGCAAGGGTCGGTCATGGAATGGGTGACTAATTTTTTATTATCTCGAGCTCTTCTGTGCTTCAGAAGGCACGTTAAGCCGTTGGTCCCAGCTGCATTTGCAGTCGTTAACACCATCAACATCCGCATTGGGCCCGCGTGGTGGGTTATGGCCCATCCACCCATAAGGAAGGCTTGTGCCCCAGCAGTGGGAACTAAAATGGCTGATGGTCACATGCATAGCAGCAAAAACAGAATTGCGCACCTTCCGAAAATGTCAGGACTGTTAAATAAGTTTTTGCTTCGACGTTTCAGTCCTATGATTTCATCTTTTATCCTTCTACCAGATATAATTTGACCGCTGCATAAACCCTGTTACTTATTCATTGCGTTATTGTACCCTATTCTATTTCAAAGTAACTGACACATATTCAGATATCCAGAGGGTATCCCAAGACCGCGATCAATTATTCAGAAAACCTAAACGCCTCAGTGATTAATGATTGCGCAATCAGTGAGTCTTGCCCATTTCCATCTGATTTGAATACCTTCAATGGAACTGTCGCCAAGTAAATTTCACTTGAATGTGTGTTTGATTGCTCGACAAGTTCTCACAGAGTTGTAATTGATTTTGCATATTACTAACGTCGAAGTTGTTCGCCATTTCGAGAGATACCTGCTACGTCGTAGATTTCTGATCAGATTATCTAAGTTATTAATTAATTTTAATAGCATCAAGTAACTTATTTAATACATTGGTATATATCACAATGGATGTAGATTAATTTACTGTAATAGCATCGAGGAGCTCGGTTGCGCAGTGGTTTAGCGCCTGGCCCAACGATTGCGGAGGTTAAGCAACGTTTGCAAGGGTCGGTCATGGGATGGGTGACCAAAAATTTATTATCTCGAGCTCCTCCGTGCTTCGGAAGGCACGTTAAGCCGTTGGTCCCGGCTGCATTTGCAGTCGTTAACACTCATGTTATGGCCCATCCTCTTACCACCCATAAGGAAGGCCTGTGCCCCAGCAGTGGGGACATTAAAAATGGCTGATGGACAATAGCTTCGGGTAACTAAGTTATTCATAAAAGTACATATTATGTTGCATTTTCTCTGACAGTATTGAAAGCTTTAAATTGATATAGTACCTATTGAAAGCGGCCAAATAAAAGCTTATACAGGGTTATTTGTAAAAAACCAACAACCTCGCAGGAGTAGATTACTAACATCATAAACAACAACATTTGTTCTACGACTTTTCCGAAAACAGACAAAAAAAGTTCGATTTTTCATACAAAACTCGATCAGCTGTTCAGACATTTCTATGTAATCATCAGCCTATTATCGTCCACTGCTAAAATAGGCCTCTCCGAGTGCACGCCACTGAGCACGATTCGCGGCTATACTCATCCAGTTTATGCCAGCCACCTTGCTTGCTCGTCGATCCACCTTGCCTGAGGGCGTCCCACACTACGTTTGCCCATACGCGGTCTCCACTCAACAACTCGTCTGCCCCAGCAGCCATCGTCGGTTCTACGGCTAATGTGGGCTCTTGTGATGTTTCATATTTCATACCGGATTATGTAAAGTCTATGTAAAGTCGAATATATTTTGTCTGTTTTCGAGAAAGTCGTGGAACAAATGTTGTTTATGATGTTAGCAATCTACTCCTGCGAGATCGTTGGTGTCTTACAAACAACACTGTATAATTTAGCACTACTGTTGTCAAATAAAACAGTCCTAACAAGAGGGAAGTTATAATTGCGCAAGAAACACTTTGTAATTATTAATAACCTTTTGAGAACGTCGAAGTTAGCGCTCTCTCATACGAGCCATGAAGTTTTACAATTATTAAACTTGCATACGCTCCGTATACTATGTCTAAGAATGTCTATGAACACTTTAAAACAGAAATTTCGTTTTAGACCCTATTGAAACCCTAAGAAGCTAATCGAAGCCAAATGCCAATCTGAAGGCACTTTTTTCCAATTTCTTCAGCCATTATAAATCTTAAAGAAAACAACGGCGAAAAGAAGTATTTCAAAATGAATCGATGATTTCTAAAGGGGCACTTCCATATCCAAGACATTTTTAATGGTAAATATATTTAAAAAAAAATGTTGTTTTCATTGTATGTTGCTTTAATTTTGTGTAAAATGGCCACATGTAACTTCTCTTTCCATGAGTTGGTATGCCATCGAAATATTCATTTAGAACTAAAGGGGCACTTTTCTTTTGTTTTTGTCGCCTCCTGCAAAATTGTCAACTAGAGAATACGGTGTGATAGGTGCTCTTTTCGAAATCATCGATTTAAATGGCGTCTTACAATTGTTTTGATTAAATAAACGTAATAAAAATTATTTACCTTAATGAGTCACGGGAACATATTCCCGTGGGGACGGGGACATATTCAAAATACGATAAACTTAAAAAATAATTAAACTTTTATCCTTAGAATAGTAGGAATGTTAATATCAAAGAATAATGTAATTTAGTCATATTAGGCTGTTTGATAATAGAGTTGATTAACTATAATTCTTCCATTAAAAATATAGTTTTCAAAGGTCTTTTTGTAAACTCGTACTACCAACTTAGTTATATTAACTTCAATGTATATTTCTAGAAAGTCAGTCCAATGCAACTCGTAACTCAAACTTTTATGTAACACCTCTGAGCGTTTACAAAGAGCTTGGTCCAACTTTGTTGCTTAGAAACTTGTAGCTGCTATCACTTACTTGACTTAAGGTCGGTACTAACCTTTCAAGTCGTAAAATAGGAGAACTCAATTTAAGAAATAAATGGGGGCTTCACAGGGAGGCGTGAAGGATATTGCAATTGTCAATTACGTTACTGATAATATAATTAAAGTGCGAAATTAGTGTGGATACAATGAATGTTTAAGGGACCGTTTATAACGTCAAAATTTACACGTTTTTGAACAAGAATTTCACATAGTATTACTTGATTTAAGAAACCCAAAAAAAATATGTAGAAAGTAGATTTAGTACTAGTTATGTGATTGACGAAACATGATAGCTAAAACTTTTCTCAAAAAAATCGTAAAGTGACCTTCAAATTTTTGTTTTTTCACAGATGTGCCAACCAATAATAAACTTATAGTCTTGAAACTATATTTATATAAACTAATAATAATAATAAAACTCTTTATTCGTGCCAAAATTACATAGTCACTATAAGAAATTTATAAACAAGTCTTGAAACTATAACAAAAAACCTAAGCTAGCCCTCTAGTTTTGTGATTGCCAGTTTTCCAAAATAAGAAATAGTTTATTCGTTATTAATTAAAAACGATAATGTTGTCAATAATGTCGGTAATTTTTATAATAGGATTATGCATTTGATTTGATTTTGGTTTTTCGTAAATTTTTGTATTCATTTTCAATGCTCCGATTCTTGCGGGGACTGCAAAATCTGTGATTTTTTTTCTTTGTAAGTAAATGGCAATCAACATAAAAAATGAAGACAGCCAAAATACAAAATAACTATTTGAAACTAACAGTTTTTGAAAGATAATTTTCAAATAACTGTAGTTATCAAGATCGATAAAACAAAAACAAAATTCAAAATAATTTACTCAGTCTAGGCTGTTACAAGCACTTGTGAATGTCATAGAAGCTACGCCATCGGTTCGCAAACCCTAAGCGGGAGATAATGGGACGATACTAAAGGAGTAGACCGATTCCTTTCTCGTCGTCGAGAAACAAAGGAATTCTTACGTTCAGCCTACCAACGACTTTCACTATCGTCGATCGTCGATGTTAAATCGATTTGCAAGTTGTCAAATGATCATTTCGATGTCGGTCATTAGCTGATATTAAAGGCTCATTTAGATCTGGAGCATTCTGTAGGTACTTTAACTAAAAAAAGGGCGACTTCTAAAAGGGCATGTTTCAAATATAGTTACTACTGAATTACTGGCAGCGGCCGGCGAAGCGCCAGAAAAAAACTATTTCTAACTCGATTGGTGGATTTTGTCAAAATAATGACCATTTTACAAGCATTTTTGAGTACTTAAAACAAATTAACCGCAACGCCTACTTTTATAAGTGTAGTCGTATGTGTTTGTGTAGGTAGAGTAAGTTATAAGTATCGACATTTTAACTTTCGGGGTTTTAAACTTTCGGGATTTCGAATTTTCGGTCATTTGATAATCGATCTTTCAAGTTTCGGTCTATCGGATATAGACATTTAGGATGTTCGGTATTTTGAAAATCGGCGTTTTATGAGTCGATATTTCGGTCGTATGTATTATAAATTTTCGACATTGCAATGCATACCCGTAAAAAATAACTCAAATTGTTGAATTTAGCTAAATAGTTTTTACCACTTGTACAAACACTAATTAACTTCAATCACCCAGCGCAGAATCTTGATTTCCATCTAATTTGAATACCATTCCACGGTCTCAGACCGTGATGTCACCCTTAAGTAAACACTTTTGCTTCTGAATTGGCATTTCTATTCAAAGCGAGATTTGCATTAGCTGGAGAGTGAAATCAAATGTACCCTGGAGTACTTGAATAAGCACCGAGATAGCAGCTAACAACTAATTAATATGTAGGCGTAAACAACTGACGAATTCAGACACTCTTCAAGATTTTACTCTAGTAATATTTTATTCCTTAAATATAAGTACCTAAAGCTTCGCCTTTCGTGTGAATCATATTTTGACGAAATATTTCTTCGAAATTAAAGTTTAATTTCAATGTCTCCAGATCTATATTTTTATTTAATTGGTCTTCACCTTCTAATATGTATTATGAAACTCTATCATTCTGGCCTAGGTTTAAATACCCATGCATTACATGCATTGCTTAATGGCGCAGTGGTTTAGCACCTGCCCCAGCGATTGCGGAGGTTAAGCAACTTTCGCAAGGGTCGGTCATGGAATGGGTGACTAATTTTTTATTATCTCGAGCTCTTCTGTGCTTCAGAAGGCACGTTAAGCCGTTGGTCCCAGCTGCATTTGCAGTCGTTAACACCATCAACATCCGCATTGGGCCCGCGTGGTGGGTTATGGCCCATCCACCCATAAGGAAGGCTTGTGCCCCAGCAGTGGGAACTAAAATGGCTGATGGTCACATGCATAGCAGCAAAAACAGAATTGCGCACCTTCCGAAAATGTCAGGACTGTTAAATAAGTTTTTGCTTCGACGTTTCAGTCCTATGATTTCATCTTTTATCCTTCTACCAGATATAATTTGACCGCTGCATAAACCCTGTTACTTATTCATTGCGTTATTGTACCCTATTCTATTTCAAAGTAACTGACACATATTCAGATATCCAGAGGGTATCCCAAGACCGCGATCAATTATTCAGAAAACCTAAACGCCTCAGTGATTAATGATTGCGCAATCAGTGAGTCTTGCCCATTTCCATCTGATTTGAATACCTTCAATGGAACTGTCGCCAAGTAAATTTCACTTGAATGTGTGTTTGATTGCTCGACAAGTTCTCACAGAGTTGTAATTGATTTTGCATATTACTAACGTCGAAGTTGTTCGCCATTTCGAGAGATACCTGCTACGTCGTAGATTTCTGATCAGATTATCTAAGTTATTAATTAATTTTAATAGCATCAAGTAACTTATTTAATACATTGGTATATATCACAATGGATGTAGATTAATTTACTGTAATAGCATCGAGGAGCTCGGTTGCGCAGTGGTTTAGCGCCTGACCCAACGATTGCGGAGGTTAAGCAACGTTTGCAAGGGTCGGTCATGGGATGGGTGACCAAAAATTTATTATCTCGAGCTCCTCCGTGCTTCGGAAGGCACGTTAAGCCGTTGGTCCCGGCTGCATTTGCAGTCGTTAACACTCATGTTATGGCCCATCCTCTTACCACCCATAAGGAAGGCCTGTGCCCCAGCAGTGGGGACATTAAAAATGGCTGATGGACAATAGCTTCGGGTAACTAAGTTATTCATAAAAGTACATATTATGTTGCATTTTCTCTGACAGTATTGAAAGCTTTAAATTGATATAGTACCTATTGAAAGCGGCCAAATAAAAGCTTATACAGGGTTATTTGTAAAAAACCAACAACCTCGCAGGAGTAGATTACTAACATCATAAACAACAACATTTGTTCTACGACTTTTCCGAAAACAGACAAAAAAAGTTCGATTTTTCATACAAAACTCGATCAGCTGTTCAGACATTTCTATGTAATCATCAGCCTATTATCGTCCACTGCTAAAATAGGCCTCTCCGAGTGCACGCCACTGAGCACGATTCGCGGCTATACTCATCCAGTTTATGCCAGCCACCTTGCTTGCTCGTCGATCCACCTTGCCTGAGGGCGTCCCACACTACGTTTGCCCATACGCGGTCTCCACTCAACAACTCGTCTGCCCCAGCAGCCATCGTCGGTTCTACGGCTAATGTGGGCTCTTGTGATGTTTCATATTTCATACCGGATTATGTAAAGTCTATGTAAAGTCGAATATATTTTGTCTGTTTTCGAGAAAGTCGTGGAACAAATGTTGTTTATGATGTTAGCAATCTACTCCTGCGAGATCGTTGGTGTCTTACAAACAACACTGTATAATTTAGCACTACTGTTGTCAAATAAAACAGTCCTAACAAGAGGGAAGTTATAATTGCGCAAGAAACACTTTGTAATTATTAATAACCTTTTGAGAACGTCGAAGTTAGCGCTCTCTCATACGAGCCATGAAGTTTTACAATTATTAAACTTGCATACGCTCCGTATACTATGTCTAAGAATGTCTATGAACACTTTAAAACAGAAATTTCGTTTTAGACCCTATTGAAACCCTAAGAAGCTAATCGAAGCCAAATGCCAATCTGAAGGCACTTTTTTCCAATTTCTTCAGCCATTATAAATCTTAAAGAAAACAACGGCGAAAAGAAGTATTTCAAAATGAATCGATGATTTCTAAAGGGGCACTTCCATATCCAAGACATTTTTAATGGTAAATATATTTAAAAAAAAATGTTGTTTTCATTGTATGTTGCTTTAATTTTGTGTAAAATGGCCACATGTAACTTCTCTTTCCATGAGTTGGTATGCCATCGAAATATTCATTTAGAACTAAAGGGGCACTTTTCTTTTGTTTTTGTCGCCTCCTGCAAAATTGTCAACTAGAGAATACGGTGTGATAGGTGCTCTTTTCGAAATCATCGATTTAAATGGCGTCTTACAATTGTTTTGATTAAATAAACGTAATAAAAATTATTTACCTTAATGAGTCACGGGAACATATTCCCGTGGGGACGGGGACATATTCAAAATACGATAAACTTAAAAAATAATTAAACTTTTATCCTTAGAATAGTAGGAATGTTAATATCAAAGAATAATGTAATTTAGTCATATTAGGCTGTTTGATAATAGAGTTGATTAACTATAATTCTTCCATTAAAAATATAGTTTTCAAAGGTCTTTTTGTAAACTCGTACTACCAACTTAGTTATATTAACTTCAATGTATATTTCTAGAAAGTCAGTCCAATGCAACTCGTAACTCAAACTTTTATGTAACACCTCTGAGCGTTTACAAAGAGCTTGGTCCAACTTTGTTGCTTAGAAACTTGTAGCTGCTATCACTTACTTGACTTAAGGTCGGTACTAACCTTTCAAGTCGTAAAATAGGAGAACTCAATTTAAGAAATAAATGGGGGCTTCACAGGGAGGCGTGAAGGATATTGCAATTGTCAATTACGTTACTGATAATATAATTAAAGTGCGAAATTAGTGTGGATACAATGAATGTTTAAGGGACCGTTTATAACGTCAAAATTTACACGTTTTTGAACAAGAATTTCACATAGTATTACTTGATTTAAGAAACCCAAAAAAAATATGTAGAAAGTAGATTTAGTACTAGTTATGTGATTGACGAAACATGATAGCTAAAACTTTTCTCAAAAAAATCGTAAAGTGACCTTCAAATTTTTGTTTTTTCACAGATGTGCCAACCAATAATAAACTTATAGTCTTGAAACTATATTTATATAAACTAATAATAATAATAAAACTCTTTATTCGTGCCAAAATTACATAGTCACTATAAGAAATTTATAAACAAGTCTTGAAACTATAACAAAAAACCTAAGCTAGCCCTCTAGTTTTGTGATTGCCAGTTTTCCAAAATAAGAAATAGTTTATTCGTTATTAATTAAAAACGATAATGTTGTCAATAATGTCGGTAATTTTTACTATGCAAGTTTCTTTTCAGTGTTGTACGGCCTCTTAACAGGATTGTTGGTAGTCAACAAGTATAAATATAAATTGAATAGAATAAAACTGGCCAAGTGCGATTCGGACTCGCACACGAAGGTTTCCGTACCAAAAAAACGGCAAAAAAAACACGTTGTATAGGAGCCCCACTCAAATATTTATTTTATTCTGTTTTTAGTATTTGTTGTTATTATAACGACATCTGCAACTGTCTAACTATCACAGTTCATGGTACACAGCCTGGTGACAGACAGACATACAGACGGAGAGCGGAGTCTTAGTAATAGGGTCCAGTTTACGGAACCCTAAAAATAACTTAATAGGGATACAATCGATATGTTTTCTCAAGTGAAGCTTATATTACTGAATTTTATAGGCATGAAAAAAATGACCCTATAACGGTTCCGTTTTTTTTTTGAGGTACGGAACACTAAAAAATCAAGGTAAACTACATGATGACAATCAATATCGGCACGAAAAAATATGTTTACTTTATTCCTAAACAATCCATATTCATCTATTTTCTTCGTGAAAATATCCTAAGTACATATACGAACTAAAAGGATCAGAGTGTCCAACACAAAGATTAGGTATTACGACGTTGATTGATGAAGTCCGTAGGAAATCCACAGAACTTTCTAGCTAGAGAGATCGCAGTACAGTCAGCAATAAAAGTAGCTTAACACTATAGTACTTGTCTTGTATATCTTGTCTTATTATATTTACCTCAGTGTCTCAAGACGAAAGTCTATGACCAGTGTGTGTTGCCAGTGATGACTTACGGCAGTGAAACGTGGTCGCTAACTATGGCTCTCATAAGGAGGCTCAAGGTCACCCAGCGTGCTATGGAGAGAGCCATGCTCGCCTTTTCCCTGCGTGATCGAATCAGAAATGAGGAGATCCGTAGGAGAACCAAAGTAACCTACATCGCTCGAAGGATTGCTCAGCTGAAGTGGCAATGGGCGGGACACATGGCGAGAAGAACCGATGGTCGTTGGGGCGGAAAGGTTCTGGTATGGCGACCACGCACCGGACGACGCTCCGTGGGTAGGCCCGACAAGGGGGACCGACGTGAGGTCCAGGGCGCGGTGCGCCGCTGGATGCTGGCAGCGCAGGACCGATCGTCGTGGAGATCCTTAGGGGAGGCCTATACCCAGCAGTGGGTGTCGTGCGGCTGATATGATAATGATGATGATTGACTTGTCATAGCAACTTTTTTGCCAGATTTTGTCACTGCTTGAAATATTCGATCAGATTTTCTCACTGTTCGAAAGATTAATAAAAAAGCTGCTTAAGTGCTAAGTGACTTTCGTTGCTGACCGTACAATGACGACCAAGTACTGTGCTCGTAAAGAAGTTCGCTAACTTGAGCGGCAATGAATAAAAGAACAACTACGGATATATTATTTCCACCGCTGAATTCGTGAGTGGCCACTAAAAGTAATGGAGAGGTAGCGATTTCACAATATAGCTGTTGAAGTATTACGAAGTACGAACATGCCGAAACTGCTCGCGGTTGCGGTCGCGGTCGCACTTTGATGTCGATGCTTGTTGTTTTACATGGATGCGTGACTAAACCGACGTATTCGCACCACCATCCATGTAAAGCAGCAAGCATCGACATCGAGGTGTGACCGCGACAGCGACCGCGATCTTTGCAGCGCGTGCCCATCTATTTCCAAATATTTGTTTTATTGCGAGGTGACATCGAGATAGCGATCTAAACTACGATATATTGCAGCTGAACATCTTCGGCATGCAGCCGCGGATCCTCAGTTTCAAAAAGGGGGTGCAAACTGCAGAAGACAATTTGCCGCCTTCTAGGAACCAAATTTTTAGCAAATAAAAACAACAAACAAAAACACAGAAGTACGATGAAAACGGTATAGCACCGTGTACAGACAGCGAGACAGACTGGTCCACTCCACCAGCACTGGCTGGCCACTAACAAGTCCCAGCCCCTAGTCTTCTCCACCCGGGGCAAGTGCCCCGTTAGATCCCCCCGCTCCTAGATCCGGGCCTGTCGGCATGTTTATACCCTAAGCACAGAAAAGATATAATTATTGTTGAACCTACGTTTATCATACCATGTATACCATGCAGCACTCTGGCCACAAATAACTGTATTTTATACTTGAAAATACCTGTCACAAACACTGTCTATCAGGCATTACATATTTTTATTACAGGTCCTGGGCCCATAACCTGTAATAAAAATTAGTAATGCCTGATAGTCTTATTTTATTTGAGTGTCAAAGTGACAGGTATTTTAAAGTATAAAATACAGTTATTTGTGGCCAGAGTGCTGCATGGTATACATGGTATGATAAACGTAGGTTCAACAATTATTACCTAAGGTTTTAGAATACACTTCTTGGCCCCACACTATGCGACATCCGAGAACTGTCTTCGGTTATTTTTTACAGAAACTTCTCCCGCGAGAAGGAGCTAAAAGTGAAATGTTACAATTACTCCCCCGCCTCCTGAAAAGCGATATTTATGCAGGACATTAAATGTAACATCTTTTGGTGTTCTTTGGAGTGTTTTGTAAAACTGGAAAGTTTATGTTACGACCTAAGATGTTAACTTTGCTTGAAAATAACGTCAGAGTCATAGGTAACACACATTGAAATGTTTGCTTCCATTTTTTATTGAATTGGCAAAAGAAAAAGTTTTTCTTTCAAAAGAACTTATCAATTTATTACTTTTCCTTTATTATCATAAATCTTTTATAGTCTTAACTTAAATTTGAATATACCAGAGGTTGAATTAAATTTAAATGATCAAGTAAGATATACTGTATTTCATCTGACAGATGCGTTACATAAAAAAAAAACCAGCCAAGTGCATGTCGGGCCACGCGCAGTAGGGTTCCGTAGTTACCGTATACAATACCATATTGAATACCACTATAATTTTTCGTATGCAAAAATAACTTTGTTTTTCATAGTGTTTGTATGAATGACAAAGTTATATTTTCGGTTTTGGAAAATGTGATATATCTCTAAAAATTATCACTATATCTCGTTCAAACCAATTTTCGTTGAAAGTATTTATTACGGTCTACAACATATATTTTTTTTTGATTTTTCACTCTCTTATTTTAAAAGTTAAAGGGGGGGGGGGACACTCATTTTACCACTTTGGCAGTGTATATCTTTCAAACGGTTGACTTTGAGAAAAAATAGTCTTAGAAACCTCAATATCATTTTTAAAGACCTATCTATAGACACCCCGCACGTATAGGTTTGATGAAAAATTTTTTTTTCAGTTTCCGTTTCATGTATGGGGAGCCCCCCCTTAATCATTTTTTTTTATTTTTATGTGAAAACCTTAAAGCGGTTTACAGAATACATCTACCTACCAAGTTTCACTTGTGTAATCCTAATACTTTCGGAATAAAATGGCTGTGACATACGGACGGACAGACAGACAGACAGACAGACAGAAATGACGAATCTATAAGGGTTCCGTTTTTTTCCATTTTGGCTACGGAACCTTAAAAATACCAAAACATTGTAATATTATGCACGTGCGTTTGTAGCTATGAATAAAAGCCATAATAAAACTTTCATCATTTGAAGTGTTTGCAAAAATAGTTCTTAGTACCTAAAGTAGTTTCTACGTCAAGAGGTTATTTACCAAAGTAGGTACTTAGTAAAAAGGTCAAGAGTCTATAAGTATAAATGTAATTAATTCTCAGTAAAACACGGTTGCTACCTGAGCCTAAGTACAACATTATCCGAAATTTAATTTCACCAACCCTCTCGACTCGTAAAGCTTAAAAGGGTTCCGAACAAGACCTAATTACGTAGTTAGTTTCTCTCTGGGACTAAACAGGGTCCTATCGGATGTCCAAATGTTAGGTAACCTGATATCCAGGCATTTCGGGATATAATTATGCGGCTCGCGGACTTTTGTGTTAATTTGATGAAGGCAAGGGTATTTTTTATTCGCTTGCCAACAAGTCAAACACAGAGTTTAATAAAAATTGAGGGAGCTTTACATAATTTATTCTCTTTTCTAATAAAATTAAACCTAAAAATTGTGTCCAACATTTAAAAAAAACCCGCTTCTGTCATTTGTAAACTTTTACATTAAAAAGAATTTCACAATGTTTTAAGTCGCGTTGTTGACCTAAAATGGTATTTTTAACAGTCGATATTAAAGTAGTTTGTTTACATTTTTGTCAATATTTTATTAAAAAGAAAATCTAGATTATAGATAATAGAAACGTGATCTAGTAGTATTTGCCCACCGGTGTTAGACTAAAAAACCGGCCAAGTGCGTGTCGGGCCACGCGCCATAGGGTTCCATAGTTACCTTATACCGTACTATATTTAATACCACTATAATTTTTCATCTGTAAAAATAACTTTGTTTTTTACAGTGTTGGTATGAATGACAAAGTTAGATTTGCGGTTTTGGACAATATGATATATATCTCGAAAACTAATTACTATATCTCGTTCAAACCAAATTTCGTTGAAAGTTTTTATTAAGATCTATAGCTTATATTTTTTTAGATTTTTCACTCTCTTATTTCAAAAGTTAGAGGGCGGGGGACACACATTTTACCACTTTGGCAGTGTTTATCTTTCAAACGGTTGACTTTAAGAAAAAATTGTCTTAGGAACCTCAATGTCATTTTTAAAGACCTATCTATAGACACCCCGCACGTATTGTTCTGAAGGAAATTTTTTTTTTCAGTTTCAGTTCCATGTATGGGGAGCCCCCCCTTTATCTTATTTTTTTTTTACTTTTGTATTAAAATCGTTAAGCGGTTAACAGATTACATCTACTTACTAAATTTCAACTGTGTACTCCTAATACTTTCGGACTAAAATGGCTGTGACATACGGACGGACAGACAGACAGACATGACGAATCTATAAGGGTTTCGTTTTTTGCCATTTTGGCTACGGAACCCTAAAAAGGGTTCAAATCTTCGTTGAAATTACGCTATTGTTCCTTTAATTTGGTTTAAATTCATGATTTTAGCTTTCACCAACTTACCGAATTTGTCGCCATTTATTAACATATTGTTGGGAAGAATTTAGTGTAGGTACCATAGACATAGAAAAATTTTCGCTGCCCTCAAGAAGACCAACAAAGCGTGGAAAAGAGAAGTTTACATCATACCGACACAGTCTATGTAAAAAAGAGACAAAGGATCAAGTGACATGTGCCAACATTTTTTACAGTAAGAGCCCCTAGCGTCCCGCTTAGCAAATGAGCAATCACAGTTGGTTTAAAATATTAGTTAAATTATAATTTAAAATAAAGATATCGTGGAGCCTTGTGCTGGTGTCTTGTGCTCTAATTTATTGTGATATACCAAAAAGAAACAATCCAAGTAATCACACTTTTCACAGGTAAATAAGATATTGCCACACATTTCTCTAAAACCAAATTTGCTACATGTATGGAACATAGCTTATTAATTTCCTTTGCCATATATATTCATATTTTATGAATCTAAGTAATATTTTATGTATCTCATATAAAATGTATGCATTAGTTTTCGGATCACCTGTTTATTAACATTGTTGTTAAGATGAATCCGTCTGTGATGATGAATGATCCCGTCTAAGTTGCTACGGGTGAGCCGATTTTTTCTAATATTTTTCATTATTTATTCATCTTAATATAAAAATAGCATTGTGAATGCAAAAATCTAAAAGTTTAACATTGTTGTTCTTTGACATTCTATTTCTATGGTAGGTAGTTACTTACCTAAAAAGGTTTCATAGCTTAAAATTGCCAAGGGAAAAAGCCCTATTTATTAAGTTTCAGAATGTTTCCGTGGTGTAATAAAATTAGTTTAGTTGGCTTTAAACACGGACGCAAGTTACAGCTTTTTAAAAAGTAATATATTCAGAATATGTTGTTTGTTAGAAACATAAAGCGTTTTTGTTGTTATTTACTTACGACATACAGCCACTGTAATCAAAAGTTTTGAACTAGTGCAATATTAGTCGGCTAAATTACCGTAAATTAAGTTATTACGGTAATGGTAAAGTAATGGTGTTTTAGGTTATGAATATACTGTTTATACCTACTTTTACCTATGACAATTGGAATTTTTTTTTTGTTAAATAAAGGGTGATTAGAAGGTTGGCACATTTTTTTGCGGGAACTTCGTCCGGTCCGGCAACATTAGGCGACTTGTCGTCGCGTTACTTCAGTTTAATCAATCTGCTTCTGTATAGTTTCTCAAATTAATAATTTCTTACTAATATTATTAAATGCGAAAGCCCGTTTGTTTGTTACGCCTTCACGTCTTAATTACTGAACCGATCATCACTAAATTTTACATAGGGACAGAAGTCACGAGTAGAAGGACTAAGGGTACCTTTCATCCCGAAAAAAGTATTGTTCCTGAGGGATAGCAAAAAAAACTTTCCACGCAGACTAAGTCGCGGGCAGCCGCTAGTCATAAGTAAGGCAGGTAAGATGGATGGACTGTGTGTGGAATGATTGGATGAAGAGATGACGAGTGACAGGAAGGAATTAAAGAGAAGGACGCACTGCGCTGACCCCATTGCAAATGAATTGGGATAAGGGTAGGGGATGATGAATAGAAAATAATTATGCCAATATGTTTGAATCAAAAAACTAAATAATTTAGATAAAAAAGACACGAAAAAATACAAGAAATACGTGGTCTGACTTTGTCCGAAATCTCAAGGAACTCGTGTCGTGGGGCGAAACATTTTGTCCTCTAATAATGAATTCTAGACTTTACGGTACTAAACTAATACAGATAATATAATACACTATGCTAATACTTAAATAACATAATGTTATAAAATAATAATATAACATTCTCCAGGAATTCAAATCTGGAAATTGTTTCTGCATAGGAATGTCAAACCACAAGTGACCAAATTAGCTCCGGTGGCAGAGAGAATAAAATATAGTTTTTGCCAAAACCCAGTGACCAGAATTTCAAGACCATTTTCGGTTCAGTCTGCATGTTCGCAATTCCGAATGAGTGAAATGTGCAAATTTTATGTGACGCTCCGTCACCATTTGCAATGCCGATTTCAATTTACGTGCGAGGAATATTTTTCTCGTTTGCTGAGGTTTTTTATTTAACAGATTGTAAGTTCTTTTTTCACACTGAATTTTTATCGTTATAATTATCTTTGCTCAGTCGGTACGATTTCATATAAGGTACAATAACTGCGCCAGCAGGCATAGCACTCCTCGACAAAGGAAGTGACGTGAGTCTGCTCAGGCTTACGACATCTCCGCTATGGGTATTGAAAATTGCAATTTCGTTTAATAAAAATAAACAAATCACAATTAAAATGCACTATAACAATTTTGTAATGAGTGTGTCAGAAAAAAATCTTTCATTCTTTGCTTGTTACTACAAAGTGTATAGTGGCGTATGCCTGTGCATTTCCCTGCATGTTGGAACTTATTATCTTGAACCATGATATTAGGTACTGCTATGGTCAAAGAAAACATTTATGACATATAAAATCTTTAATTTTCCTTTTATCATAAAAAAAATTCAAATAAGTTTTTAGAAATTTTATAAACTAAAAAAGGTTATTTCAATTACTTATTTAAAAACAACACATTTGCATGCATCTTATTATGCATCCCACGTCCTATTAAGTGTATGCGGGATCAAATCGATCAATAACGAACACGACAGCAACACTCGCAACTTAACGCCAAAACTTAAGTAAAACTTAAGCAAACTTAAGCTAAGCACACTTGGCCGCGTGGCTAATGGACTGTTCGAAAGTTTCGGCAACGCCTGAAGTTAATGGGACCTATGTTAAGTACAGTTGTATTGTTAATAATATAACTGTAAACTACTGGGCTTTGCGAAATAATAAAATATAATTAAATTACTTCTAGTTTAGACATACCTATAAGATAAACTCTAAATTGTCTACTTTAATCAAAATTAACAACAAACTACAGTGGCCTTCAAAACTTAGTAGGTACCATAATGTTAAAATTGCAATAACTTTTAAAATGCACAAGATATATTTTCGTATTAAAAAGGATTATAAAGAGAATTCAATTATTTAAATAATAACTTCATAGTCGAGAACCTTCTTGAAATAAAACGTTTGTTTTTATTTCGAAACTCTACCTTTATAGTTAAAGAGAAATTGCCATTTTAAGTAAATTGCAAGTGTGGTACTAAGTTTTGAAGGTCAGAGTATAAAGAAATATATCTATTTACGCAAAAATAGCTATGGATTGAAGTACAAGACTTTCGTAAAAAATATTTTCTGTAACACTACAGATTACTGTTTAAGTTGCCCGCAAAAGCCTGCAAATTAACGCCTTTGACTGCCCCTCACGCTGAAGCCCAGACTCTGGGAAATTGCGCAATAACCTAGTATAGCTAGACCTCTGGAAATGATGCAATAGCCCAGATGCCGGGAAATTGCGCAATAGTTTCGAATAGGGTAAGGCCCTTCGCACATGGCTCGTAAGCATAGTCGTCACGTAAGCGGAAAGACACGACGAGTACGATACGAGCGAGTTCTACACATACGAATCGTACGTAGCGTAGGTGTAGATATTGTTTCAGAATATAAACTAGAGCTTCATTTGACAGAAATTCATGACCAAACATATAGATATTTTCTATGCTTGCTTTTTTACGCCAGTACGCTACGACTATCGTATCCTTAGTATCCTTACATAATATTATAAATGCGAAAGTCCGTATCTTTGTTTGCTTGTTGACTACTGAACCGATCGTCATGAAATTTTGCATACACGTTGTCAGGGGTGCAAAAAAGGACATAGGGTACCTTTCATCCAGAAAAAGCAGTTTTCGAGAGATAGCAAAAAAACTGTTCACGCAGACTAAGTCGCGGGCGGCCGCTAGTTGACAATAAAATCTCATACAGTACGCTTACGCTACGACACCGTTTGCTGACTTCTTTGAACATGTACGTGCTCGTATTGCTCTCGTACGACGCGCGTATTACGATACGCTTACGCTACGACGCAGTGAGCGGAGGGGCTAAGGGAACAGGAACGGTGAGCGAATAGCTCGAGTAGAGCCGCTTAGAGGCGCGTCGGATTTATACATCTCTAGTTTCCGTTAGCTAAAATTACTACTTGAATGAAAATGTGTGCAAGATGTGTTTTCTTAAGATTGAGTTTTTTCTTTTGTTTAACTAATTGTTCCGGATATAAAATACACAATGCAGTTGTACTGTCAGGGTGGGCGGCGCGCTCTTGATTGCGCTAACAAGAACAGAAGAAGCTAGTACCACACTAGTACGAATGAATGAAAATGAATGAAAATATCTTTATTTAAATAAGCTCACATTATAACCATTTTTAAATCGTCAAATCTTTTATCTTACCACCCATTATGACGTTTTTTAGCTGACAAGAAAAATGCGCAAAAAACTTGTCAGCGTTATCAGATGGAACGATATTTACAAATATGTATATCGTTTCCAGACTTTATATTAACAAAGATAAACAAATGAATGCCATTATTAAATTTGCTCATTTCTTAATGAATTTCAAATTACTTAATCAAATCACAGGATTCAAGCTAAATTCAAAGTTATTATTCAGTCCATATAGATTGCCAAGTTACCCGCATCGTTCCGCACTGTCCTTGATTGTAGCTGGTGAACTCAATTTCAGATCGTAAAAAAAAGTTTTGCCTTTTTCCCCTTGAATTCGGGAAAAGTTAAAAATAATAAACAAGTCTTTATTCGGTAAATAAATCTTCTGATTATGGCAAACATTGGTAACTTTTTAACTTTGTTATTTTATAGGTTTTCTGTCTTAAACAATAAACGTTTGATGTTCGAAAGGAGACGGTCTTGAGTTTGGGTACAATATTTTAGTGCCAAAGTCCAACTTTTTAATGATTTTAATATAATAGTTTTTTTATTGTTATGTAGATAATATTTTACTAACAATAATTAATGTTTCCTTTTGTTTTGTTACAGGTAAACACATGCGAGAAGAATTCAACCTGCAATATGGAGTAGATAAAAATATAAACAGGTTCACGTTGTACATCAGATATAAATAATAATTTCCATTACTTTATAATTCTTTATTGACAACGCTATAAGGGTCCCCGCAAACGGGCGCCACGCCACAACCACAAAACGCCGCCACTGACCTATTCCTGTAGTTTTCATACATCGCCGCACACGGTAAAACGCCGGTGGTCGCCACACGCCACAAATCGTCGCTTCTCGCTTCTTGTGGCTGACACTGGCCACTAACGCCGCCACAAAACGCTGACACACGCCACTCGCGCGATACCCTACCCCTCTCTCCCTTTCTTCAGTTAACCTGTCAGTTCGAATCACAAGGCAACGCACGCACGGAGTCATTTAGTTTATAACGTAGAAATATGGATATAAATTTAGAACTTTCTATAGCAGAAATTCAATCCCGTCCTGCTATTTGGGATACGATAGAAAGAAGAAAGAAGAAAGAAAGAAAAAAAAAAAAGAAAGAAAAGGATACGATAAGCGATAATTACAGTAATAGAGGAGAAAAAGTAAAGGCCTAGGAAGAAATCGTGTTGGTGTCTTGGTGCTTTAATCCGTCTTGTAATAAATTCAAAATTAAATCCAATTCCCAAAATGTGCCTATGCTTAAACGAAAATGGTTGTAAAACTTGTCTAAAAGATTATCTGAAAGCTCGTTATATGCGTTTACGCTTTTTAAAATTGGATGTATGTGACAATGACGTTTTCTTACGAGCAGCAGCGCAATTAAAGATTCTTCGTCGGAGTCCATTATGATACTGCAAGCAATAGAGGGTTAAAAAAGTAGCGGCCACCGACCGCAAGTTTCTAATGCTGACCACTTGTGGCTGCCGCGTGCTTCAGCTACTTTTGCGGCCGCTTCTAGCTTCAAGTGGCGGCGTTTTGTGGTTGTGGCGTGGCCCTGTGTGCGGGGACACTTACATTTTAATTAATTAACACAAAAATTCATCGATTTATCGGTTCAGACGAGCGCGCGTTTGATTGGCGTAAATGAAAAATGGCCGCGCCCCGAATATTAATTTATTCATTAGTTGGCTTTTATTTTATTCTCGAAAGAGGTCGGGGGCGGGAACGGGAATGACCTGCATGACCTGGCATTAGATCAGGGGTCAATGACCTGAGCATTTTAACTGAGGAACTGGGACTGACGGAATGTTGGAAATGAATTCCGCTTTCATGCTGCGAATAGCGCTAATGGCATGTAGACATGAACTATTAAGTTGTTTGTTGATCGATATTAATATAGATAGTAGTTAAAACAATATTTACTTGCACTAAACATCGTTTTCACGGTACGTCTAGCACAAGCTATAATAGTAGTAGGTTAATAAAATGTTGTTTTATCACTAACTTGAATTAACTGATTAGACGGAACAAATCGCACTAAATTCTTTCAGTGCACACAAACTACCGAACAAATTAACGTTTATGTAAACACGAAATTTCGCTGAAATACTGCGGGCGTCAATCAAAATTCAATCAGACCGGCAGGCTGATTATCTAATTTAAAACCACCTAGCGACTGGTTTGATTTGACAGATGAACGTGATACATTGCTACTTCTTTTTGGGTTAAAAAAACATACCAAAGAAAAGTAGCAATGTATGTCAAATGCAACCGGTCGCTAAATAGTTTTTATTTAGATAATCAGCCTGCGGTTCTGTAGGGTCTTAGAGTAAGACGGGCTTCTGTACGAAGCCGTCGCTGCTTGAAGTGTAGGGTTTTAGACAGTTGGAATGTTGCCGGCCTTTTTTTAAGGCCAGTATATTCCAAAAACTCTGACTCTTTTTATTTCTGTCTTTTTATTTACGTGTGAAGAGTAATGAAAATAACCTCACTTTTTAATCTTTTTAATGTTTTTGTTGTTATTTTGAGCATAAAGTCACTTTTTGAAAAAGTAACCGTTGAATATTATTTTATATGTCATTACCTATTTTTCTATATATTTTTCTTGAATAAGGGATTGAAAAAACTTTAAGTATTATCCAAAAAATATAAAATTAATGAAAATTTTCTTTGACTTTGCATTATTTTTCAGTCAAATGAAGATACAAATATCGTATTTTTAACCGAAAATGATCAAGATCATTTATGAAACTTCAACATAATATTTTTATCTGCTCAAAATAAAGAATAATTAATTGTTTATTTTTGAATCAAACATAGGCCACATTCGATAATTTGGAATATACTGGCCTTAATTTACTGTTAGAAATAGTAAATATTATCAGGTTCTTTCTATCAATGAAATTGTCGGTTAGTAAATATGCAGATTTTTTTTTATCTAAAAAGCATTAAAGGGGGTGCATCCAGCTTGCGAAACAATAAGATAAAAGATATACAATTATACATAAAAGCTTACGTGAGAAAAGGACACACCAACCGCACAACACCACAAAATGCGAAATAATTCATTCATTCAACTCGTATAAGATAAGTTTTTGAAAATCGCTAGTACAGTCGCTTTGTAAAACTAGAATAAATGTGTCAAAAATTCAACTCATTAATAATTCACATAATATGCAATTAATTGAAAAAATATAGATTTTAGTCTAAATTAGATTTAACTTCGTGTAAAGATTAATTAATTTAATAGACTCACCCGTCAACGGGATGCCGTTTGAGCTGCTACGGGTGAGTCGTTTTTTTAATATTTTTTTCTATTAAATTAATTATCTTAATATAAAAACACCATTGTGAATGCCTAAAAGCTAAGAATTCAATAACTTCGTGTTTTTTATTTTGATATTTTAAATTAATTAATGGAGAGAGAGAGAGAGAGAGAGAGAGAGAAGTTATTTATTTGTCCAAAGTCCACACAAAATGTAACAAAACAACGAAGATTAAAGTAAGACGGTATTTAAACGAAAAATAAGAAAGGAAAAAAAACTATCCTACTAATATTATAAATGTGAAAGTTTGTGGGTTTGGATGTTTAGATGTTTGGATGTTTGTTCCTCAATCACGCAAAAACTACTGAACGGATTTGGTTGAAATTTGGCACACAGATAGTAGATAGCCTAGATTAAAACATAGAATACTTTTTATCCCAATATTCCCACGGCAACGGTAACCACGCGGGTGAAACCGCGGGCAGCCGCTAGTAATATAATAATCATAATAATGGGGTTTTTCTTTACCAATTTTTTGTTATAAGTAGGTACTTTAATATTTGTTTTATAAAAGTTGCGATCCATGACGTAGTAAAAGTATGTAAGTACAAACAATAGATGAATAAAAATACCAAAAAGTAAACAATGAATACAAACGTTGGTCGTCATGCGCATTGTTTAAATTCCATTTTTTTTATAGTCGACTAAACGCTCACGCGAGTTCTGTCGTGTCTATGCTTATAAAATTATTGCTATTACCGCCATTTTATGTAACTCGAATAACACGATTATGCAAATGGCGGCGCACTGGGAAATCTAGTTTATTGCGGTGCTGGGTTTTAAGCTTGTGGTTTTTTTTAATATTGATGATATTCTGAAATACTTAAATCGTCTTTTTAGACAACAAACTTGTTCAATTTTTTTTCTGTATATTTTTGACTATGTGCGTTGTAGAAACTAAAATAAAATAAATATTTTTTACTATCAAAACGCTTGTAGAAAGAAGTATTTCAAAGGTCAACGGTCAAAGGTCAGGTCACGAACATGCGTACCTATGTTTTTAAATAGACGTTTTTAATAATTTGTTGATTTCACTCTAAAATTTAATTAAACATTTGGTGTAGACAGGTACATACACTGCAATAGGTCAATAAAAACTACGTACGATCTATGTGTCTACATATGTACGGACCTATATGAACGAAAATAACTTGACCCAGAACAATACGGCCACTACCAAATATTCAATAATGGATCGGGATTGGTATTCGTCGTCTGCATACCCCAGAATATCGAAATGACATCGAATACCGAACACCATTAGCAGCTTTGTTACCGACTGTACTACGAGTATTTGTCGCTCGCTACACTCTAGTACGAAATTGTTCGAAGTGGTTGTGTGAAAACTCCATTTTAGGCCAAACTTGAAGTGCGATGGGTGTCTCTATCTATAGTATAATTATAATCACAATTCTTGTTATGAGCATCATACGTGAAATAAAACACTTTTTAACGGATACTAGCGCGGTTTTATTGAAAGTACTTTGGTAATTAGTTGGTGTTTGGTTTGATTTTTTATTTTTCCGATGTTTCAGCACCTTTGCAGCTGCCGTGGTCATGTCATGGGGGATGGCAGCTGCAAAAGTGTCGAAACGTCGGGAAAATAAAAATAAAAACAAACCAAATACCAAGTAATTATTAAAGTACTTTCAATAAAACCGCGCTAGTATCCGTTAAAAAGTGTTTATTTCATGTCTAGTGAGCGCGTAAGATAAGTGAATAGCATCATACTTAATTACGTACTTGAAAGAAAGTATTTATTTCTTAATACTTTGTTTCATTATTATTCCTTCACTATAACTTATAACAAATAATAATAAATAGATATATCATTTTCTGTTTACTTGGCTAACTCAAAAAATACCCTAATAATTTGCATTAACGCAAAAAATAAATTGTCTTTTTAGGTTTCTCTAGCATTATTATTATCATGGTATTAAATACAGCTCGTATTTAATACCATGATAATAATTATGTTTCCGTTGTTCAGTTTGTCGCTATTCTGAAATACGAAAATAATTGTTCAAAGTGGTTCTGCGAAAGCTCAATTTTAGGCGAAGCTTAAAGTGCCATGGGAGTGTCTAACGCGCATTATACAAACTCGATAGGAGTACCGACCTCTTAATTAAATTGATTTATATTTTGTTTCTATTCGCTATTTTTTTTATTATTTGCAATTAGCAATTTATTAGATATTATTTGCAAAAAATTATTGTATTTTTTTATTTGTCGGACTATGGTCACAGCCGTGACACACTCTGTACATGAGAGTTCGAGCGCCAGCGACCTTGAGCCAGAGCGTGGAAGCGCTAGGGTTGATACCGAATTTAGACTTGTAACAAAGGAGATAACATAGTATGTTAGGAAATATAAACTTGTGAAAGGACATGTTAATGAAAGATAGGTTTGATTTATAATAACTTTTTGTAATCTTTAAATTATATTAGGTAGGGTAGATCCTACTAATATTATAAAATGTGAAAGTTTGTGGGTTTGGATGTTTAGATGTTTGGATGTTTGTTCCTCAATCACGCAAAAACTACTGAACGGATTTGGTTGAAATTTGGCACATAGATACTAGATAGCCTAGATTAAAATATAGAATACTTTTATCCCGATATTCTTACGGTAACGGAAACCACGCGGGTGAAACCGCGGGCGGCTGTTAGTACATCATAAATTGCAACTCTTATACTATATTTTCTGTTATTTATAATAAATTTATTAATCTTTAACATGTTAATGAAAGATTTGATTTGTATTTTTATTTATTTATTGGCAATTTTACCTACTTGCGAGTGTATGAGTTTAATCGTCTGAAATCCTTGTTTTCAGATCTTTTTTTATAATTTAAGTAAGGTAAAAGGAAGGGTAAGGGCATGACTAATATTTAGTATATTTTAACTTTTAAAATACGAAGATACTTTTATCAGGATATTGTTTTTGGTTGTTGCCACAACAACAAACACAACAATAATGCCCGCCGCCGGGCATGATTATCTAACAATTAAATAATGTTGCGTCGCGTCGCGTTGTCAGTCCGTGAGAAATGCGGTACAATGCGGATTGCGATGGGCCAAGCGAGCGGCGAGCGACAGTAGAACCCTTGGCCGGGTAAGTCGGCGACTAGCGGCTGCACTCCCCGCGCGCCGCGCGCTGCCCCCGCACGCCTCCAGACACGCACACATAGCCGCGAGCGATTTTACGAGCATACATGCGCAAGTGTCGTTTCTTTTCGCGTTAGAGTATATATTCTGTGCTATGGTGTAAGTCCCGACTATACAGTTTGTCGCGAGTCTGAAATACGAAAATAATTGTACAAAGTGCTTCTGCGAAAGCTTTTTGGGCCGAATTTAAAGTGTCAAGAGAGTTACTAATCAGATACAAACTTGAAAAACTCGAATGAAAGTACTGACTTCTTTATTAGCTTGATTCGTTCATTGTTTCGGTCGCGCTGTTATTTGAATAACATCTTGCTTAATGAAGCAATCAATTACTCATATTTTTTTGTCTATGGACTATTTGAAAAATCTAGGAAAATCTGAGAATTTCGGCCAAGTTCAGTAGCATGTGACTCGATATTGTAGGCACATTACGTAGTTTCCCAGGATTTAAGCTTTACACAATATACAGGGTGATTCTAAACTTACCATCTAAATTTCAAGGATGTGTCCAGTCCCTTAGAATAATAACACCTAAAACGATAATTCCGTACAAAGCGCACTGTCGAAAGTGAGGCAACTAAAACAGCCAAAATGGCGCCGATTTCAGATTTTTATTGTCCATTATTTCATAATCATACATAATAAGTACAAAACAGTTTCAATTTCCCTACCTTTAGGAAATTTGTTACTATATTATTGGATTTTAGTTACGATTAGGTAACGCATGAAGGATATAAATCTGAAAACTGCGCCATTTTGGCTCAGTATTAGTTGCCTCACTTTGAATACGAGGACACGGCTTCTAAGTATTATTATTCTAAGCCCAGTCCATAAAACTGAGCAAGTTTCTCCAAGAAACGTACTGTCGAATTTCGCTACCTAATTTTGGTTATCCCATACAAATTGATGACGTGATCTCTTTGATAGTCGATTTTTTTTACATATTTGGCTCTGTTTTGATAATAATAATAATACTTTTATTTTAGACTTTTGGTTCATAACTTTTTCTTAGAGATGTTTTTTGGGTCCATAACTTTATTTTCTTAGTTTTCCTTAAGGAAAGTAGTTCAGTTTCATGGACTGATCACACCCTTGAAATTCGGATGGCAAGTTTAGAATGACCCTGTATTTTAGAGTGTTCCGACAACTAATGGCAATTTTTAACCATGTTATCAAAGCAAAATTATCTCATTAAAAGCAATATGTTTGTAGTATTTGTCGGATACAACTTAAGTGTGTACAACTAAAACCTGCTGAAATGTTAGGTGGCCCGTAAATAACGGTGTATATCTCCCACTTGGCTCGCTGCAGCGCTGCGCTGTCCGGTTCAGCGCGCCACCGAGATTACCAATTACCAGCGCCGCGGGAATCTAGCAACGGGCGGTGTATCGATCGAACTGAAATAGCTGACTTTTTGTTATAACATAGCTTGTCCATCAGTCATTTTTAATATCCCCACTGCTGGGGCACAGGCCTTTCTTATGGGTGGTAAGGAAGATGGGCAATAGCCCACCACGCGGACCCAATGCGGATTGATGGGTGTTAACGACTGCAAATTCAGCCGGTACCAACGGCTTAACGTGCCTTCCAAAGTACGGAAGAGCTCGAGATAATAAATTTTTGGTCACTCATCTTATGACCGACCCTTGCAAACGTTGCTTAACCTCCGCAATCGTTGGGCCAGGCGTTAAACCACGCCACCGAGCTACTCAGCCATTATTCAACATTAAAACCTGCTGAAATGTTAGGTGGCCCGTAAATAACGGTGTATATCTCCTACTTGGCTCGCTGCAGCGCTGCGCTGTCCGGGCCAGCGCGCCACCTAGATTACCAATTTCCAGCGCCGCGGGAATCTAGCAACGGGCGATGTATCGATCGAACTGAAATAGCTCACTTTTTGTTAACATAGCTTAGCATTAGGAAAATCTATTTTATTTTGAACAACAGGCAGTTGTGTGCTATTTTCATTTCGTCAGATTTTTTATAGTATATCACGTTTTGACTTATATTCATTATGATTGTTGTCAAACTTTTGCTGTCAATAAAAATCAGGCGAGACAAAAATCTGACGAAACTAAAATCTAAACAAACGAAAATCTGTCGGAAACTAGAAACGGAAATAAAGGGTTTATTTATATAACTTGTTATATTCATTAGAATAATCTGAAGATAGAAGATTGAGTGCCATCAAAGATTACTGTAGAATTATTTTCGTGCCAATAAACATTTGATCTGTGGTAACTTTTAATGTAGTAGCAAAGCAGAATGGTGTTTTCAAACTTTTTACCACACTTTGAATTTTAAACAATATTTACAGAGTCAGTCCTTATCGAAAAAAAAACACTTTGGTGTAACATGTATAAATACTTATAAAATCTACTCTCGAGTACTTACTTCATTCAAACTGATTTCAATACCTTTGTATGTTAAATTTATGATAATTGCAGAAGGTCTTTTTACGACAATCGCAGATTCAGCTATAGAATTAAAAAAAAAACTCAGAATACCAGTGCTGTAATATATGTCAAAGAATTACACCCACATCATGTCACATAAACGTTCATTTTCAAACTAATTAATTTGCTTTAAGTTGCAAATCCCATTCATTATGCAAAGCTTAATTGCTCTATCAGCCATTCTCAATTTATTCATGTTATATTCAAAGTTTACAATCTATCAAAGATTACATTTGTGAATATTTTATTGCAAAGCATCTAGTTTCGGTTCATAGGATTAATTAGGATCATGTATTGTATGAGAAAATCTGTACATTTTGCTTCAGTTTTTTTTGTTGAAACGGATTTTAGTTCATTAGAAACTTTTAGCTCTCATTTATGATCGCATCTAGTTTAAAAAAATTCTTTAAATAAGATGATGAGCATCTAGGCCTCCTCTAACAATGAGTCTTAACCCTCGTATCTATAGAATATACGAGTAAGTAGTGACTTTAATAAAACTTGCAATTTTCAAATGATTCCAATACAATATCCACATGAAACTTTTGGGACCCTAAACTTAACATCTTTTACTATGGGACCAAATCAGAAATCACGAAAAAAAATCAGCTGTTTCGACAAAAATTAATAACGAAAACATCAAAATGTAGGTATAAAACAGTTGATTTTTTCGCGATTTCAGAGTTGGTTCCTTGGTTGTTCAGTTTGATCGTCCCTATCTATCGATGGTCAATATCGACCATATTTGCTATTAGGGATTGTTTTGTTTGTGTAATACTGTAACGTTTTAAAATACCTACCTATGATAATATATCACGTATTTTTTATGGAATTTATCTTTCAGTACTAACGCGGGTCAAGCTTGCTATGATAGTGTAGAAAAGGAAGGTAATGGACCCTCACAGTAAATCTACAGTAGACGAAACTTTACAGTATGATAAAGTATCATAAATGAAACGTATTTTTATTAAATTATCCAAATCGTTTTTTTAACACGTTTTTATTAGGTTGCTTTCGCTTTTGTTTGTTTGTGTGTTTCTCCACAAAGTTTGCGAAGGATTTTATCCTAGCTTCCCGATGAGCTAGAGACTAGAAACTTTGAACATAGGTCAGAACTGGAAGGCAATGCAATATTATGGTGTCATTGAGCTGATCTGATGATGAAGCCGGAAGAAGGCCACAGGAACTCTATGATGAAACCATACAACCCCATCGTGTTTGGGCTCGTTAGCATCGTCTTGACGAGTGCTCTGATGGGAGACGAAGTCCAGGGTCTGATGATGAAGCCGAAAGGCCATGCCATAGGAACTCAATATTGAAACCATGCAACCCCATCAAATTTGGGCACGTTTGAATCGTCTTGACGAGTTCTTTGTTGTGAAATAGTTTCCAGGGTCTGATGATGGAGCCGGAGGAAGGACACAGGAACTCTTGAATGAAACCACGCTACCCCATCGAGATCGGGCTCGTTTGAATCGTCTTGACGAGTACTTTGTTGGGAAATAGTGTCCAGGGTCTGATGATGGAGCCGAAAGAAGGCCACTGGAACTCGGTAATAAAACCATGCAATCTCATCGAGTTTGGGCTCGTTTGAATCATCTTGACGAGTACTTAAATGGGAAATAGTGTCCGAGGATCTGATGATGGAGCCAGAGGAAGGCCATGGACTCTCTATAATAAAACCATGCAAGCCCATCGAGTTTGGGCTCGTTTGAATTGTCTTGACGAGTACTTTGTTGGGAAATAGTTTCCAGGGTCTTATGATGGAGCCGGAAGAAGGCCACTGGGACTCTGTAATAAAACCATGCAACCCCATCGAGTTTGGGCTCGTTTGAATCGTCTTGACGAGTGCTCCGATACGAGATGATATATTTTTAGTCTTAGCTCGTTAACTAAAAAGCAGAAAATAAAAATTTACTGAAAAAAAATCTTTTTTTAAAACACGTTTTTAAAATGGACAAAATTATTACAAAAAAATCGGACTAAAATCATTAAAACGGACTAGTAAAAACAGACTAAAAAGTGAAAAATAAATTTTTCTTTAAATATTTATAACCCTACAGAAATTTTAAACCTAAAAACGTTGTAATAATCTTGTCCATTTTAAAAACGTGTTTTTAAAAAAGGTTTTTTTCAGTTTTTTTTTTTTATATTTGTACATAGGTTTTGGTTCATACTATGTTACATCCCTGCAAAGTTTCATCGAGTGAGGCTTTGATGTTGAGGTTTCCATACAAAAGATCGCCTCATTTCCTACACTATGAAGATTAATAATCCAGATGATTTTCTGTCCTATAAAAGCCAACCTTCAACTCAAACTGCAACAGGCTCTCAACAAATGAAAGCTATAGCCCCAACTCTAACAACTGCATCGCTGCAGGTATAATGCAATTACCCCACATCCGACCACCTCCGGAGGGACGTAAGCTTCACCTCCCGTGTTTGTCGGTCAGCAATTTTCGAGTTAGTACGACAATTTAAAACTTCCATTACCTGCAAAGTTGGCTTAAACGAATGGAGAATGTTACTGGGTCTATTAAATCACTTGAAACTTTATGACTATGTAGCTAAATATGTAGCAATACACATGTTTTAGTTTCATTTAAATCAAGCGAATAGTTTTGAAGTTATAAGGGTTTGAAGGAAATGCCAAGCGCACTTAAATATGTGCTTTATTACGCAGGACGAAAGGTTCACCTGTATGACCAATGACGTCATTGTACAACACAAATTAACAGTGTTCTAGGCCATATAACTTTTCTGTTTTAAGAGATATCGCGAAAATTTCTTCACAGTTGTGCATGTGGTCCTATAAGATATTAGATAAGTCACTAAACAAAAATCGCTGTTATTCTTCATTGCACTTAAAAGCCCGTAGACTGCATTGACACGGACACAAGCGCGCCATTGGAAAAAATATCATAGTGTTTAAATAAAGACGCAATTGTGAATTTTCTCTCCGTAGTTCACTCCGAAGAAGCTTTGCGGTGCTTTTTATCACTTAAACTATACATATTTTCCAGCCTAGACAGGCTATTAATAATAATAATTCATAATTTCGTCTTTATTTAAGCACTTTTTTCCAATGGCGGCGGTATGTACATAATACACTCTCTTAATGAGTACAGTGTAAACCATTAAATAATGAAGTATTTTAGAGGTCAATAATAAAAGTAAATTTTCATTTTTCGTTATAACACGTGACAATTTTAAATAGTTTAATTTTTAATAAAAAAAATGAAACAATTTTTTTTTGATTCTACAACTGAGTTACATTAGTCGCTTGTGTCATATTCTGTCATGGCAACCAAGGTCATTTGATGCATCAGAACTCTTAAGAAGTTACATACATACATACATACATACACTCACGCCTATTTCCCATGGGGGTAGGCAGACACTATGGATCGCCACCTGCTACGATCCTTGCACACTTCTTTCGCTTCATTCACATCCATCAATCTTTTCATACATGCCCTGCGGTTTTTGTCACTGCGTACACCAGACTTTTTTATAATAACCCCTATTTGGTCCGCGTAGGTTTTTCTGGGACGCCCTTGTGCAATCGTTCCTTCCACATTCGCACAATATATCTCTTTCGTGATTCGCCTTTCATTCATCCTCTCTAAGTGACCAAACCACCGGAGCATTCCTTTCTCAATTCTTGTCACTATATCATCTTTCAGACCACACCTTTTACGAATCACCTCATTGCTCAATCTATCACTCAGTTTTACTCCGCATATTTTCCTCAACGATCGCATCTCTACCGCATTTATTCTGCTTTCATTCTTCTTCTGCCATACCCAAGATTCACTTCCATACATCAGTGTCGGTACCAGCACTCCGTTATGAAGAAATATAAAAATTAAGAAGTTCGGTAAAAATGGCAAAGTGATGTTTCCAGTAGAAACTTTTTAAATAGTGGCTCCGTGAGCTGTAGACCTCGCGTTCACGTTTTCAAAGCACGTAGTAGGTACGTGCTGTTTGGTATTATTTGGTAGGTAAAATAAGAAGCGCCATCTAGCTGATGGCGCTTCTTATTTTAAAAAAATTTCGAAATGGTGATTTTTGGTAAATTTAGAAAAACTGGCTAAATAAAAAAAAATCTATATAATTATTGAACCTGCTCACAAAATTTCACGAGAATCTGTTGAGAAATGCGACCTGTAGAGGAAAATGGGCAGCTGGAAAGTCGGACTGAAATATGTTTTTTACATTTCTCCGTCATTATGAAAAAATTCAAAAAACAGGCGTGACAAAAAAATTCTATGTAATTTTCGAACCTGCTCACAAAATTTGGCGAGAATCGGTTGAGAAATGCGACCTGTAGAGGAGAACATCCAGTGCCAAAAAGCCGGCCTGAAATACATTTTTCTTACATATCTCCGCCATTACGAAAAATTTGGAAAAACTGTCTCAACTTAAAAAAATCTATATGGTTTTCGAACCTGTCTACAAAGTTTTACGAAATTCGGTTGAGAAATGCGACCTGTAGAGGAGAAAAGACAGAGCCGGGAAGCTGGACTGCAATATGTTTTTTTTACATATCTCCGCCATTTTGAAAAAAATCGTAAAAGTGGCATGACAAAAAAATTCTATATTATTTTCAAACCTGCTCACAAAATTTCACGAGAATCGGTTGAGAAATGCGACCTGTAGAGGAGAACAGACAGCGCTGGAAAGCCGTAAAACCTGTTTTTTTAACATATCTCCGCCATTTTGAAAAATTAAAAAAATCTAGCTCGACAAAAAAATTCTATATAATTTTCGAACCTGCTCACAAATTTTCACGAGAATCGGTTGAGAAATGCGACCTGTAGAAGAGAACATACAGACATACGAAAGAATTTTTGTCCAAGCTGAAGCAGAGACGCTTCGCTCGCACTTCGTGCTCGCTCGGTCAATTAGGGTCCCAAGTCCAAATGCATAAAAGCAAAGACGTCCAATTTCAGTCATTCAGGAATAAAAATAAAAACCTAATTTGAGAGCAGCTAAAGAAATTTCCTGTGAATAGATTAAAGATAACTTAGAATCTTTTCTCGCTTCGCAGTCAAAGCTTCAGTTAGAACTCGATTTTCCGAGAAATCAACTCGTTTTGTTTCGACTTTACTTGATAAAGTAAAATATACCATTCGAGATTTAATTTGAATCTGTTATTTACTAGGTAAAGTTTTCAGGCTAAAGTTGAACGCTACCGTTATTTCACTTTGTGTCTGCAAAGATAAATCATTATTTAAGGAACTCTGACTTTTGTTGAAGTAATGAAAACTTTATCTACAGTTAGATATTTAGTATTACAAATTAAATTTTAGATTGGTAGCAATGGCATCTTTATTCATAAAAAGGCATCAATGTAAATAATTATTATAATAAGTATTGTCACAATATACCTATATAATATGTAAGTTTTTTCAAACAGTAACTCCATGGTAACGTTTGAATTTGATGGCTGACGTCACTCTAAGAGCTCTAAGCAAGCTCGCAGTACTTTGGTCAGGGTTGTGACATCGCGTCGCAGTTGTTTCCAATTCCATAGCGTTTGCGCGTAGCATTCCACGAGACGGCCGGAGAATGCCAACCCTAGCGATCCGACGGAGTGAAATGACAAAAGGGCCTAAGTGACGTTAGCTCCTACGCACACACACTTGGACAAAACTGGTATACCGCGCAAGTGTCGTCGGCATCGCCGTCAGTTTCACATTGCTTCTTCTTTTTTGACACAAATAAAAACTTAACAAGGCAGCAGCAATGTTTCACATCCATCCGTCAAAATTATGTCGACAGCGAAACCGACGACACTTGTGCGGTAGGCCCACCGTTTAGAGCGTAGCAGAGATTCCGAGTCAGTAAGATGTCGGTGAGAGGTGTGTGCGTTGCTCGAGCGGGTGTAGTACTAAGCTTAACATTTTCCTCTCTCTATTCTGTGGACACAGCTACGACGCCAAAGTGGCTACGTAGCACAGCCAACGTATCGTAGCGTTACGAGTATACTGTCCATATAGCGCAATAAGCCACACTGGCTAATACTTTAATTTTATCGAAGCTCCATAGAGACGGACTTTCGTTGTCTTTTTTTGCTTTGCCAAGAATGACGATAACAGATGACCGCCACGCCAGCTGCCTCCCAGCGTCTTAACAAATGGAATTAATTTCACTTAGACTGACAAAGAGACATCCTATCTCTTTGCAATAATTTAAACGCCTTTTTAAAAAGACGGAATATTTTTTGTGACTTATCCTGGCTGAGCATGAGCAATGACGACTCTTCTCTCTTGTTTTTTTTTTTAAGATTTTTTATACACAAATACTTACCATTTAAATATAATTTTATGTGAGTCCTAGTTACTAAGCTCAAAAAAGTGAAGCATTTATTACTAATTATTATTTAAGATTTAAAAAATATAAAATAATTTATTACCTAGGGTTTTGGCGTTAAGCAAGGATAAGCTGAGTAACACACAACAATATCAGTATGACTCTTGAAATTCTAACGCATTCCAAATCCATTATGAATATGGTATTCAGTATATTGTATGATATGTTTACTCGGTGCGAACAATAGCATAATATACAATGGGTCAGCTTAAAAGAGACGGTTCATAATTTATCTGGATTAAGCTAGAGTATAGGCTCCCAAAAGCACAAAAGCTGCAATGGGTATAATGTTTTACTCATTGCAGCTTATGTGGTTTTTGGGAAGTCATTTAATAGTGAATACCTAGGCTTGTTGTATAAAATTAAAATAGGTTTTAATTTTAACTGAATACGTAGTCAACATTTTTATAGTTTTGAAAATTTGTCGTGTGCTGCCGTTTTGCTATAACAATATCGACGACGAAATCAGCCATTTTAATGTCCCCATTGATGGGGTACAGGCCTTCCTTAGGGGTGGATAAACAGGAGAACTACATAATTTAGTTTTGAATTTGTTTTCAATTTAAATGTGACTTAATTTCCAAATTGAAAGATCAAGGCTTTGTTTATTTAACAAATATTGGTTTCGCTTATGCCAAGAAAAAATAAGAAAACAAATAAAATATAACCAAAATCACTAAAATGTAAGAATTCATATTTTTCTAAACATACTACCTACTAATTATAAAATTAAAATTGACCTGTCCACGCAAATTATTTGCAAACAATAAGTGAAATCAATATCGCATACATCTGTTTACTTTATTTGTTGATAATTTTTCGTGCAAATAATATGCATGTTTCATTGCTCAGACTCAGTCTGAAATAAAATGATTTTATTTATTGCTACATATACTTTGCTTCGTATGAAGAGAATTAACAAACTATCCACTCGAAATCTATACAAATGCAACAGTCATTCCACCAAGCCGAAAAATCAACAAACAATCGTTTGAAAGCCATAAACCTCCCAGTCCAATACTAGAAAATATATTGAATTGAATTGAATTGAACAGCTCAGCAAATATTAACATTGGCTTTCTCTCGGCACAATTTCCTCAGCCACATCCTGTCTCCCGGGGGATATTCCACAATTTAGTGTTGTAGTGTTGCCAGTAATTATTGAATAGTTCTCGTAATAACCTACTTGAATTCTTCAGTGCGGTTATGTTCAGTTATGCAACTTTATTGCTGTACTTTGGCGCACGTGTGAAAATAAATGGTTATTTTTCCGAGTTATCTTTTAGTTACGATGTTGATGTTGAGCCACAGAATAAATAAATAATGTGGTTTTTTATTTGTTTACTGGGAAAACTTGCAACATTATTTTTATGTGGCTATTTCGGTAAATAATTTAGTTCAAGTAGTACTAGATGTTACTATAAAATCATATTTTTTGATTTGATTTCTATATACCTACCTACGTCACTTTTATTTCACATATTACGCATCGTCTCACCTTATTATTATTCACGTGGGCATTTGTGTTCTTAGCGATAACGATAAAATGAACTGAATTATGGGTTGAAGAGGGCCGAAACTGTTGTCACAGGTTAACCACACGTATCCCCTCTGTGAGGTTTCATTGTTATTACAGCTACATCATACATATTAGTATTAAATAAGTTTTAAGCAAGTATTACTACTCGTATCATGTCAAGCGAAACTAAATGTGCAGGGATCGTAGTAAGTAGAGATGAAAATCATCTCTATCGATCGCAATGGGAAATGACTTTGTATGATGATGGTGATAATAAAGTTATTTGTCAACTTATAACAAGTGATAATGATCGAATAACGCCTTCCGCATTGCGCGTAGACATCTCCACCCTGAAAACTGATATCTTTTCTGTGCTTGAAGCACGTTTGTATTCGAAAACGTCAATTTCACACGTCACTGGCAATTCAAAAATTGTATTGAGAGACGAGGCTGAATGGACAACATTTCATTTTGAGAAAGTACTAAAATTAGAAAACCATTTCGAGATTTTAGTGTTCTAACGACATATTATATTTTTGGAAGGTTGTCCATTATCCTCTAATGCTTCACTATGGAAAACGAAGAGATAGCACCAGCATTAATGAAACATTCAACTTAATTGACGTTTCTGAGTGCGGCAGTTAGTATTCAAAATTGTAAACGTCAATTTCACACGTCACTGGCAATTCAAAAATTGTATTGAGAGACGAGGCTGAATGGACAACATTTCATTTTGAGAAAGTACTAAAATTAGAAAACCATTTCGAGATTTTAGTGTTCTAACGACATATTATATTTTTGGAAGGTTGTCCATTATCCTCTAATGCTTCACTATGGAAAACGAAGAGATAGCACCAGCATTAATGAAACATTCAACTTAATTGACGTTTCTGAGTGCGGCAGTTAGTATTCAAAATTGAGATGTAATTAATATTTTAATATACGTACTAGTGGGAAAAGGGTTGGACGTGAACAATATTACGTTTTATCAACAAAGTTATGACCTTAACAATTTGAAAACAAATCGCTTGAGAGGATGGAACTAAAAGTTCGTCCTTTACCTGCCTCCATTGTTTTTATACGCTTTTGTGACTATCTAGAAATGAACCTTAAGGTGTCAGCTCATAGCTTTGCTGACTGTACTATGGGCAACAGCGTCGCTTAACCACTCCAAAGGTTAGAATCGCTTGCACGCCGCGCCGTCACTACATACGTTTAGTTCGTGCAGGGGCGATACGCGCGCACACGAATTTTTTGCTAACTGGCAAAGCGTCGCTGTTACCCATGGTACCTTTTTCATTACTCTCCCTGAAGGTGTTATTTCAGTACATGTATGTAATGTTCTATGTATGTTTGTTGCAGGGCTGCTGTCATGGGACTCGGGCGAGCACCAAGTCGACCTGGAGAAGGAGCTCTCTACCCTCACGGCGCAGGCACCCGAGGGGGAAGAGGCCAGATATGGTCAGTACTCATTTTAACCTTATTATCTTAGAAAAATTAGCCTAGAAGCCGAGTCCTTGTATGTAAAGTGAGGCAAATAGAACTAAGCCAAAATGGCTCAGTTTTCACCTAATCGTAACTAAAATTCAATAAAATAGTAACTAATCCCCTAAAGATAGGGAAATTTAAACTTGTTCGTACTGTATGATTAGGTAACGTATCCTTACTTCCTTACTAATATTATAAATGCGAAAGTCCGTTTGTTTGTTTATTTGTTTGTTTGTTTGTTACGCCTTCACGTCTTAACTACTGAACCGATCACCATGAAATTTTACACACGCGTTGTCAGGGGTACAGAGAAGGACATAGGGTACCTTTCATTCCGAAAAAAGGAACTGTTCCCGAGGGATAGACAAAATACTATCCACGCAGACGAAGTCGCGGGCGGAAGCTAGTGTAGGATAAATCTGCCAACTGAGCCATTTTGGCTTAGTTTTATTTGCCTCACTTTTAACAGTACCTACGCTTTGTAGGGAACTATTGTTCTAGGTTGGGTATTGGTTGGCCAATGTCACAGCTGGACGTGTGAAGCACGACCAGTGCATAGAAGTTGGTAAATAAAACAAGGAATTTTAATTTGCCAGGTTATATTAAAATTTCTCGAGGGAGTGGTTATAACAACCTTGGCTCAGTGTTTTGGAAAAGATAAGCGTAAACTTAGCTTTGATTTTGCCTAGAAGAGGCAGAAGCGCATGCGCAGCACGAGCGTTACGTTCGCTGGGGAAGCAATTTGCTCTGCCTCAGTAGGAGGGTATGCTTGGAGGAAAGGTGCACAGACTCGGCGTGGGTGTTGCTCCGGGGTAGGCTGGAAGCAGCAGGTGGTGGCTCAGGCAGGTAGATTCCCGGAGATGTAGTGGTAGATGGCGTGCAGGAGGATCCGGTAAGGGAACTCCTGCCCGTGGATACGACCCCTTGATCAGGGACGCACGAACACAAACTATAATTATTAAAATGAAATGTTAAAAATGTTATAGGTAAGGTTTAAAGAAAAGAGCTTATAAAAAACTGTCTAAGTATAGAATAAACCAGTGCACTGACTTGTGCTGTGCAAGGTCTCAAAGATGTCGGATTGATCAAACTTAACGGTTACTTCATGGATGAGGATTTAATAATTATTAAAGAGGATCATTTACCCCAAGTTCAAAAACATCAAGTCAATAATGTTTGTTATGTAGAAAGTAGGTAACTCTTGCAATTCTCAATTTAATGAACAATTTTGAATAAAACTGTTGGCACATTGCAGTAGTAATATTTGCAGTTCGGGCCGGATTCCTGATCTTTACATATTTTTTATACCTATTTTCTAATTTGCGTAGCTATTTCAATGACGGTATGATAGACTCAATTCCATAGATATTGTTATACAATCATTGATTTAGTAATCAATTCAACATAGCTAATAAAGAGCACAATTAAGGAATTAGTGCTTTATTAGGTACATCAAAAATTCACCTAAAGTTTTAGTTTATTTTATTTTTACGGCAAATAAAAAATCCAGCACAATCTTTCCTAAAAGCGTTTCTTTTAAGAGGTTGCTTTACGGTTTAATTGGCGAAAGAGGTTTGACGACAGTTTCCCCGTGTTTATCGCCTGAAACATTTTGTAGATCACACTGCCTTGAAAGAGCTCTTAACTCTCGGCTTCTCGCGACTTTTACGATTTTAGCACAGATTATAATCTTGTTTGGTTCGCCTTAACTAAGTAAACTAAGCTCTCGAAAGATTTTTCAAGTAAACGGTTAAGTGATTTATGTAACGAAGGTTATGGACGTGAAAACAATTTTACTTTCATGCCATGTGAAGTGGAAAAAACTAAAATAGAGCTTAGTAAACACTGCGTACATGCTAAATATCAAGTAGATAGTAAATGTTGTAGTGATTGAAATGCGTTTGTGAAACCCGAAGCTGATTACAGAAATATAGGTAGTTACTTAATCATATTATATTAAACCTAATGAGTCATAAACAAATAAATATGAATTACAAGGCTAAAAGTTAACAATGTTTAGAGCAGGGAATGATAACGTTATTTTTAAATATAACGTAATCTCTTACTTTTTTTAACGTTAATTTTAAAATTAACGTTATGTCAATAATTAACGTTAATTTAGATAACGTTACATTGAAATAAACGTTATTTCAGTAAATAACGTTAATTTTAACGTTATTTCTTACTTTTTAACTGTTAAACTTCAAAATTAACGTTATTCCAATTAATAACGTTATTTTTTAACGATAATTTTACCGGTATATTGTACCGGTACAGTTTAACGCTAATTTTACCGGTAAGATATTTTAACGTTATTTTCACCGGTAAATTTACCGATAAAGTGTTTTAACGGTATTTTTAACGTTATTTTTTATTTATCGTAATTTTTTTAACGGTATTTCAATCCCTGGTTTAAAGTGACAAATTATTATCTTCTAACAAAGTTCTTTTTTGTTTCCTCACCTGTTTCTTTGAGTAGGTAGTGTTTTCTTCCTTTCATGGATGCATGCGGAAGTCTCATAATGATTAATAATAGCAAGATTAGACTATAAACCAATCTTCAAGACATTGATATTACGCAATATACGAATTTGATTCACGCTGGATAGTTTTTCATGATAAGGGTTCAGTTCAACCCCTTTAGAACCGAAAGGTGTAGAAAGGTCTAGACATATTACCAAAGAAACTAGGTTGCGGTCGTCGCCGCATCAATCTGTAAATTGGTATTGATACGGCAGATCCATCAGGCGTTAACACCTGACGGTGATCGATCACAGATGAATGATGGCGGTGGATTAATGCGTTCACGTCAGAATGAACGTATACTATATCTTAGTACTTGTGCATTAAAGATGAGGAGACATTTCCGAACTTTTGAAAATAAAGGATTTTGATTTTGTGATAGATGAAGAAGAAAAGGGAGACTGCACAAAAGATGAATACCAGTATTGTACGCAGAATGATTAAGTGAGTGTACATAAGCAATCAACGAATAGCGCCGAAATGCAGGATCAGCGAAAAGTACTATAATGTAAACATTACGCTCACGTGACGTCGCGCTACATCAAGCTAACATCGAGACAAAATGTGTGGAAACCTGACTCACGATTTCAAAGTTTTCTAATCACTTCGCATAAAAACAAATTCCAACATCCAGCAGTAGGACTGTGGTTCCCGAGCACAGACACCTAGATTGGTGGAAGTACTTCCCTTTTCGCTGAATATATGGTGAAGAGTTTCTGCCTCAACATGAGAATTATTGCGTCAGGAAATGACAGGGAAGAATGGAAGAGAAGGAATACTGTACTAATTCTAAACAAACTAATGAGCTTAGGCATAGAGTTAAAAAAGGTATTGACAAAAAAATATGAATGGGGTGATTTATGCCAAAACTTATTAAGTTATGTCACACGGTCGTCCAGTGTAGCATCGCCATTGCAGAACCGCTCCACCCCAACAAAAGCTTGCATCCGATAAATTTGAAGCTAAGCTGAACAAATTCACTTCTTAGAAAAGTTTCTTTAGCTCCGTTAGAGAATAATCCAGTCAAATTTATTTTTATAAAATCTGTGTTAAGTAATAGAAAAAGAGAGAAAAGATAGCTTCTATCCACTTAGATCTGCTAACACAAACTGGCTGTCAGCTCTTTCACCCCGTGAATAGGTTTGGAATGCATTCAGAGCAGTGCATTCAGCATAGATTGAATCCAACTCTCAATGAGGCTTTGTGAGCTCTGAATCGTTTTGGATTACGTTTTGAGTTATACGTTTTGATACTTACGCAATAAATTAAGATAACAAAGTCTGTATTATTCGTACCAGACATGCCAACTAGCTTATTTCCCTTTGTTGCTCATTTAATACCAACCAATAATAATTTGAACTCTTCTACTACTACAGCAGCTCAAAAAAGTGTCTGCAGTTAGTGGCCGAAAAAACCTAAGTAACCGCTTCTTTAGAAGTAACTATAGGTATCTATTTACTGAGCCGTTTGTTGATAGTAAAGTGTATACCTTAAGATAACGTGATGCGGTCAGGATTGGGTGCGGTTCAGATAGTCTAGATAGTCTAGACATTGATATCGGGCTAGCTCAGCTAATGGCAGACGAGCCCGTCAGTGACGCGTTTATGACAGGAATGGAGGCTAAATTGAGAATCAAAACTTATAAAAATAGTCTTCATAATTTAGCGAAAATGAGAAACGGAACTTCAAATAAAAACAAACCCCCTATTAAAATAGCCAACATTATATGCGTTAAACGCTGCTAAATAAGCAGTAAACTATAAAATTACGTAAGCTTGTCAATTCCATGCAATGCCTACGTCTATGATTTACATAAGTTTGCGACATGTGGTAATCTGCTCATATTTGAGCTTTATAAGTAAGCGTAGCGTTCAAACATATACGAGTAGAATGTTGGCCATTTGAGTAAGGGCAATTCAGATTGAATATAAACACTGAAAACTAAGTAAACTCATTAATCAATATTTAGTTATATGTACGGCTACAGAGCTACAGCAATCAGTAATTAGGTCAATAATAAGGTTCAAAATGTAAAAGAAACAATTACTTTTAATTATTATTATTCTGTTTTAGTAAGAAAATTTGTAGATATAAAGCTACATTTCTAAAACTCGTAAATAAAGACAGTATAAACTTAATATTTGATCGCAAAAAGAAATAATACTAATCATACAAGCACTATTAAACAAAATGGCATGGAAAAATGGCATTTAGTCCCGAAAATATTTTCTATTAGCACCAAAATCGTGTTTTCGACGATTTAGCTCCGATATATCACGCTCGAGTTTTTGCCCGATTGCCCTACATAACCAGTTATCTGTTTCTGGTCCAACGACCGCGGTTAACGAAACGAAAATCAGTGTCGGTTAGAGTTAGGGCGGAAAGCCATCAATATCGGGCGGTTTGTTTTATTGACGACTAGATTCTGCCAGCGACTTCGACTGCGTGGATGTTAGAAAAATCTCTAGAGAACCTTTAACCAGGACTAAAAGTATTATTACGTGGTAATCCAGGTAATAACTATATATCTAAACACTTAGAATAATAACACCTAGAAACCGTGTCTTTGTATGCAAAGTGAGGCAACTAATACTGAGCCAAAATGGCTCAGTTTTCAGATTTATATGCGTCATACGTTACCTAATCGTAACTAAAATCCAATAATATAGTAACTAATCTCCTTATGGTAGGGAAATTGAAACTGTTTTGTACTTATTATGTATGATTATGAAATAATGGAGAATAAAAATCTGAAAACGGCGCCATTTTGGCTGTTTTAGTTGCCTCACTTTTGACAGTGCGCCTTGTAGGGAACTATCGTTCTAGGTGTTATTATTCTAAGTCTAAACACTATAAATTATGAAGAATCTAAACACTGAAAATAAGGAAAATTTGGAATTTTATTATAATTTTATGATGCTATTAGGAAATACTAAAGCCAGTTTTACTGGTTTCGAATAAATTAACTTACATATTTTTATTGAAATTATAGATTTTTGGCATTTACGATGATTTAGTCAATTTTTTTATTAAATTAATTATCTTACCTATTTTTCTTTTCAAATCAGATTTCAGTGCTATCTGGAACATTATAAAAGAAGTTTAATGTGCAGGTTTAAACACTATTATCAAAAAAACTATCGTCTCTCGGCAAAGTAGAATTCATAATATGGCGCGGCTTTTTATTTAGGTAATTTACAAAAAACATAGTGAAAGAAAGTCCAGTTCTAACGAAGAAATAACAGAGTCGCAATTTAAACGTGATCATACTCTTTCCGTTTCAATTTGTTCCAAAGAAAATTCTCTATCAATATTATTGTAAGATTTCAGGGAAGTTTCAGGTTGTATGATTTCAGGGAAGTTTTAGGGCTTCTTTACTTAATACTTTACTTATTGTGATCTCAATACAATCGCGTAGTTAGGTATAATATTATTTTTGAAAACATTATTTCAGTAAATTACTTCTTATATAATACTTACTAAATAATATACTAGAAAAAATTCGACTCGCACCAGATCATAATTTATTCTCAGGCGGAAACCGAACCCGCGATCTTTGAAAGTCTGATCTAATGTTCTTCCAACTGAGCTACCGAGTCACTAGTGGCATAGTCGAAATTTTTCTAGTAAGTATTTCCTACTCACGCTGCAAACCAACGTTATTTCATCAATGTGAGGAATGACCTCGACATTTAATTAAAATATCTTTCCAGATATTTTTGGTGGATCTGGTGCGAGTCGATTTTTTTCTAGTATTATTTAGTATTGAATAAAAATAGCACTGTGAATGCTAAAATCTCAAATTAAAAAATATTTCTTCTTTCGATAACTTAAAGCAAGATAATTTAGGCTCTGTTTGATACACCAAACAGTAACGAAGTGTGATAAACTTAAATTCTTCTAATTATTGTCATCAATTCTTCTTCATCAGTTAAAAGGCTAAATAGACTACAATCGTGCTTATAGCTGAGTTTTATAATTTTTGAAGTTGAGTTTGAGTTTATTCTTATATTCAAATCAAAAAGATGCATTATATTTTGCTTAAATTCCTCTTCATAAATACCCGCTTCAGTTTGTTATAGCCAAATCTGCTTCAATATCCCCGTCAGCAAACAGATTGGAGTGTGGCCGCTCAATAGCAGCATTTGCAGGCATTTGCAGGCTATACAATCTCTAGCTCTGAGAGCATTCAATAGCACCTATAGTTCAAACTGGCCATTTTATAAACTGAACAATAGTTTGCTCGCTCGTTGATTGCACTCTTATTTATCGAGTTGAAACTTTTTGCTGAAATACTAATATTTTATTTTTAAGGTATTAGAAAGGATTTTTGACGCCCAAAAATCAGTATACTTCTGGCTAAGCAATGTGTGTGTTTTGCGTATACTTTGAACTTAAATACAATGTTTATACATGCTGACTTTTAAATTTGAGGAATTCAATCAGATAGATCTGATTATAGAAAAGCAATAAATATATACTAAGATCTGGCTACAGAAATAGATGGACAATTTGTAGAGTGAAATCCCTTTAGTTAGTTAACCGTACCATCATTATTAACAGATCCGGGCAGCAGATTTTCAGTGGTGGGGGTGGGAGTGGTTGAGCAGCAAAGGGGCTGAAAAGCGATTGTAGGTATACAATTTACAGAGCTCTGGATTTGGTGTGGTATAATAGCAAGCCAATTATGTATGTAAAACGAATATAACATTGCCAGGAATTTTGACGTGTGGAAAAGTAGTACTAGGCGGCATCAAACTTTTACCACTTTTTCGCGCAATTTAATGCCGCCTGACACTACTTTTCCATCAGTCAAAATGTTTGGCAATGCTATATTCATTTTACATACATGATTAGCTTGCTATTATACCACACCAAATCCAGAGCTCTGTAAATTGTATACCTTCAATCGCTTTTCAGCCCCTTTGTGCTCAACCACTCCCACCCCCACCACTGAAAATCTGCGAGGTGCCCCGATCTGTTAATAATGATAGTATGGCTAACTAGAGGGATTACGTTGCTCTTTAAATTGTCCACCTATTTCCGGGGCTAGCTCTTAGTCCAATAGTCACGAAATATGAAATAATTATTAGTTTTACGTAGCTAAAAACGCAAATAACCAAACGTTTTTTACAGCGAAGTTCCCCTAGAGTGAAAGAAGTAATTTACAAAACTTTTTATTCTTTCACAGCTGAAAATGAACTGAACACAGATAATAAAGAGATAAAGTTTCAAACAATAGGAAGAGACAAAAGAGTGATCCGGTTCATTTCATGGCGATATTATGATTTGAGCTCAGCCTGTAATTTCGTGAAAGGCGGAAGTATTTTCAGGCGTTGATGTGGAAACTTTTATCATTGTTCTGTGATTGATGCTATTGGTCTGTGCTTCTTAAAACGTTCGTGAAGTTTTTTTTTACTCCTTGTCTTTGATTTAATCTTGTCTTTTTTTTTATAAAATTAAAGTAAGTTCTGTTTAGATATAATTATATATCTAAACACAAAAAATTAGAAAGAATCTAAACACTAAAAATAAGGAAAAATAGGAAACTTATTATAATTTTATGATGCTATTAGGAAATACTTAAGCAAGTTTTACTGGTTTCTGATAAAATAACTTACCTATTTTTATTGAAATTCTAGATTTTAGGCATTCACAATGATTAAGTACATTTTTCTATTAAATTAATTATCTTACCTATTTTTCTTTGTCTTTGATTTAAACTTGTTATTTTTTTTTATAAAATTTAAGTAAGTTTATTAATTGACCTTTCCGACATTAAAAAAAAATCCAATTAAAATTAATCAGAACTAAAAACTAAACAAAATAAAATCTATCAAAAGATCAACAAAGGTAAACATAAACTACCTAAGTACATTTAGCTTTTTCAAAGTATTTTAATTTCACCATCTAGCTAGACATACAAAGCTTTATAAAGGCTTTATAACGACCATTAATATCAATTTCAAATTTAATGTAGCGAAACGCAATTCATTAATGATTAACAATTCATTGTCGTCAATATTTTAAAAGGTTTTAATAGCTGGAATTTCAATAAAAAAGATTTTTTTATTACTCCGTTGTTTAATATACTGTCTTAAGCTATATCTTATAGATATTGCACTATCTACTTGACAATGTCTGTGCTTAAGGAAAGCTTCTATCAAGATAAAAAGGGACTGTGTGTTTTAACATTGCATCTTCTACACTTAACCAGATAAAATTAGGTCCTACTAAGCTATTTCCATCCCCTGATTTCTGAAAAATTTACTAATGCATTAACATAGGTACTTTATTTTAATTTATTCTACCTATTTGATCTAAACAATTTAATACATATTTGAATGCGAAAAAATTTCTCAATTTCTGCGAAAAGTTTTCGCTGGCAGCTAAAGTAAAAAGGGAAAATGGACATCAAAAATTCGAGTGACAATGTTTTTATTACTTTTTTGTAACAGTGTATTTCGAATGGCATCCATTATCATTGTTTTTGAGCATAAATAAAATTTTACGTACTATCTGAAAATCAATTAAGTATTTTATAGCGATGGACGTGACATAATGCCCGTGTGACATCGTTTGAATTTTATTTTGGCTTTTATGAGAATCGGGCGAATGATTAATGGGTGTGAATATTTTGGGAAAGAGGGTGGCGGTGGGCTCCAATATCAGTTATTAAAATCTCGGGTGCTATCGCGTCTGTGGGTTAGGAAGACGAAATTAGGGTTATGGGGGTTTTGGCAGATTTTTGGAAGACTTTCTAACTATTTTTAGAAGAAGATTAAGGAGTTTATTTTCTTTGTGAGATTAGAACCGTTATAGAATACGTTGGTATAGCCGTAAAAATTAAAGGCTTTTTAAATTTAACTTACGTAACGTAACGTAATCTTAACAAACGTAAATGCTGTAAATTTTTTTATAATATAGCTCTACCTAACCTCAATGAACGTAAGGGCTTTATAGCTTTTATGTTTTGAAGTTAGAGCTCGTAAAAAAGCCTTATAAATTATTATTTTAAAGTAATAATGGAAACAGCCGTTATTAACTAACATATGCAACTAATGAAAGAAAGGAATACAACTCAAAAAAATAAAGTAAAATTTAAAGTCATTTGAAAACGCATTTTTTTACACTTAAAAACAAATAACATTTTTAAGATCGGACTCAAAAGCGACCAATCGTCTGTGTCAATTGTGATTTCCACTAAAAATAAAACAATTTACGACATAGTCTACTTTTCTAAGGTAGTTTGTTACATTGCCGAATGCTGCTGTGTTATTAATAAAAAAACTGCGATGCATTTCATGAAATTAGACCCCACGGAACGAAAGCTGACTAATTTAAAAAACAAAGTTTATAATGCTAAGGCCTAATATAAGGCTGAATTTTATGATAAAACTTCCTAAGTCTAATTCGAGGAATTCTCAGCGGACATAAATAAGACCTATCTCTCGCGTTACTCGTTCATTGAATTAGAGGAGAATGGCGGCGGGGCGTGGAATGGCGGCCGATAGCGGGAGTAATGGCGAGCCGCGGCTAGTGGCGCATTGCAGGAGACGGATCACGGATTGTGTACGGATTTTATTTGTCGTTGACGACTTACGGTCGTTACGTTTTGTTACTGTTCCCGGGGGGTTGTAATCCCTATAACGGAACAACTTTTTAGTTAGTCTGAGTGTATTAATATCCTGTGTCTGTTTTATAACTTGATTTACAAGACATAATTTAATTTGTTTAATTTTAATTTTATTTTAAATATAATTTGTTATAGGTACTAATATACCTATATAATTATCATATCATAAATAAGAGCTGCTACTGTGATGCCACAGACTTACAGCTGTAAAACGTTCTTGTAAAACTGGTTACAGATGACAATTTGTTGTATTATACTTATTTTTATTTTGTTATTTTCATGGTTTTTCTCTCTGTAAAATGTAATAGATAGTCCCTGACCCAGGGCGGGTGGGAGACGCTGACAGCTGTGACACAGTTCATACTAGTACGGTTGTCAACGTTAACCTCTAAATAGTTATAAAATCTGTTTTATTATGTTCCATCTTATATGTAAGAGGATATTTGTAACTTTAAATAACATGGCCAATATTTGTATGGGCGTTTGCATTGTTATCAAATTTAATTTACACCCATGATTTTTGGTGTTTAATATTTAAGAATATTGGCACATTCAATAACTGTAAATAAAAAATTCAAAGAACTTGTCATTACAACACACTAGACTTAAACAGTTTCATGAAACCTTATAATCAGATCGCTTGCAACAAGTGTTAAGAATATGATTTTGACTAACATTTATTAAACTGGGTAATAGTCTTAAAAAATGGAACAATAATAACAAAGTATATTCAAAAAGCTGACGGGCAACATTATTAAAAAGTTGATTATAAAGAATGTAAAAAATCAATTGAAAACAGTTTCATTTAGTAAAATGTTCCTAATAAGAGCATTGGCGACGTCTATATCACAATGTCTACAAAGTAGTATGCTTGTGTTGTGTTGAAAGTCCATTATTATGGTTCATTATGGCGACAGTTGACAAACGGTACTTTGATCACCTTGAATTACTTAGGCCGTCCGCTGCCTTGAGCGGGACACGCGCGCGGGGCGACATAGATTTGAGCTTACTCATGCACTGCGCAAGCATCTGTCCGTCAAAAACCAGCAATCTATATTCCCGCGCCGTGTACCCGCGGCGGGATCCCGCTTAAGGCAGCGGAGGGCCTTATTATTTTGAAATGAAAACTGACAGGTTCAGACAGGTTCAAAACTACGTGTAAATAATTTTTTCTGTTTTTATTTTACAATATTATTTTTAAATGAAATGTACTTTTTTGGCTATGTCCTTTGAAATAATTATAATAATTATTATTATAGAACTCAATAATTTTTAGTGGTTCATTATAAGTCGTTTTTAATGGAAAAGAGGGAAATAGTACCAATGCTGCGTTCCAAAACAAATTTACCAAACTTTTTTTGCCAAGTTTCGCCTATGTTATATTTATTGTCAAATGCGTTATAAAACTGTAACAAAGGACTTTTTTATTTATAAGCCTAATCTCGTATATAGATCTAAACAATTTAATCCCACTTTAGTCCTTTTACGTCGATCCCTTGTCAAACGTTTATTTATAAGACCTTTTGAGCCCTTTTTCGCGGTCTGTATACATAATGTACCCATTAGTATTGTTTCCTCGCGCCGCCCGCCCTAGTTGCTGAAGGACGCCCGCCCTTATCTTGCCCTATAAATTTGGAACTAATCTCAACAACAAAACTGTATATATGTATAATACATAAATATTATTTCTAGACTTAGATAACGTTGAGTTATTGACTGGTATATTATATTTATGTATTATAATGTAGTTAACATTATTTTATTGACTGGGTGATAGATAATAACATAATATAAATGTATTTAAATTATATTTATTCAACAAGTACAAATAAAATAAAATTTAATTTTGCTATAACTGAAGTACTTTCCCGATCGACTTTTGCGGTTCCGCGGGCTTAAGGCGACAAGGCTTGAATAAATTTTTGAAAAATATTACGCTAATGCAGAAAAAATTACAAGATCACAATTTTCGCAGTGACTTTTATATTAGCTCGCAACCTCCACTGAAGCATGTGTGAAAGTCATTAGTATTGTTTCCTTGCGCCGCCCGCCCCGCGCTCGGCCCGCCCGCCTAAGGCCAAGGGCGTGTATCTCATGAGGATTTATTCAGGAGAATCGGGGCGTTTTATGAACAAAGGCGAGTCATATATAATGCTGAGCTAGCTCCTTTCTTCTACTTTTTTGTAGGGTGGATATTTTGATGTCTTGGTTGGTTTAGTTAGAGAGAATTTACCGCGAGAAATTACCGCACCCTTACACAATGTAAATTTGTGAGATCTATTAAAACTTCAATACAAGTAGCATTCGAATTCAAACCTTTTAGCGAATCAAACCATTTGAAAACCTTTGATGAACTGAATCAATATCATAAAATGCTAGTCAAAGTGATGGACTTCATACAATGTTAAGGCTAATACAATGTTAAACCTATCTTCATTTATTGACATTTTCCTTTCTTCCGCAGGCGAGCGCCTCATCCAGTTCGCATCAGAGAACCTGGTGACGGAGATCCTGATCCACCCACAAATGAACACGCTGATGCAGTGCATGCGCAACCTGCTCAGCTCCTTCACGAGGCACCGCCACCTCGTGCACGCCGGATACACGTTCGCCGGGAACGGCTCCTGGATCATGCAGGTAAATGACACTTACCTATACAATACAGTGGACACGCTGATGCAGTGCATGTGCAACCTGCTCAGCTCATTCATGAGGCACCGCCACCTCGTGCACGCCGGATACACGTTTGCCGTGAGCGGTTCCTGGATCAAGCAGGTATATGATACATATACAACTAGTAGACAGGCTGATGCAGTGCATGCTAACCTGCTCAGCTCCTTTACGAGGCACCGTCACCTCGTAAACGCCGGATACACGTACGCCGGAAATGGCTCTTGGATCATGCAGGTATATGACACTTATACAACTACAGTGGTCACGCTGATGCAGTGCATGCTAACCTGCTCAGCTCCTTCACAAGGCACCGCCACCTAGTGCACGCCGGATACACGTTCGCCTGGAACGGCTCCTGGATCATGCAGATATATGACACATATACAACTAGTAGACACGCTGATGCAGTGCATGTGCAACCTGCTCAGCTCCTTCACGAGGCACCGCCACCTCGTGCACACCGGATACACGTTCACCGGGAACGGCTCCTGGATCATGCAGGTATATGACTCTTAAACAAGTACAGTGGACACGCTGATACCGTGCATGCGCAACCTGCTCACGCTCAGCTCCAGCACCGCCACGTCGTACACGCCGAACACATTCGTACTGAACTGTAGCCAGCCAATGACAGTTGAGGAGCTTGGTGGCGCAGTCGTATAGCGCCTGACTCAGCGATTGCAGAGGTTAAGAAACTTTCGCAAGGGTCGGTCATGGAATGGGTGACCATAAATGTATAATATCAAGCTCCTCCGTGCTTCGAAAGGCTCGTTAAGCCGTTGGTTCCGGCTGTGTTCGGTCCGCGTGGTGGGTTATGGTCTAACCTCCTCATCCATCCATAAGGAAGGCCTGTGCCCCAGCAGTCGGAACATTAAAATGGTTGATGGTCAATGGAAGTTATATTGTCATGAATAATTTATATTTATTTATTACTACAAACATTTATATGAGAACAATGGTTGCGCAAACCAATCTCATTGTCCCTGTTGAATAAAATACACAAAACATAAATTTTTCGACAATAATCCGTTTATTAAAACGATTCTCCAACAATATCGAAGGCCGGTTGATCCGCCCGGTATAATGAGCTTAGCAGATTACCTCGGTCCACATCGCATTCCCATCATCCGAAAAAATAATAATATCTCCTTAGAATTTATTGTCATTGCGAAGCAAATCTTTTTCGTTGCCTACGCGACAATTTTATGAATTTTCGGTATCAAGTTCAAGAAATGAGAACGAATTCAATTTGTCGCAGATACTGGAGACAAGTAATTTAAATTAATATCAGTAATAGGATTATCATAATTTTATTTTTAGTGCCTACGTATTATAAAGGAAATTATGATATTTTCGTTAATGTTTACGTATTAACGAGAAATTAAGAAGAAATTATAAAGAGGTTCATTATTCAGTAAAAAAATTGTTCGAATTTAATGTGGATTACAGATTATCCTTATAAGGCTTTAAATTGTTTTGTTGGTTGTATGAGCGTTCGTTGTTTAGCAAAAAATCAGTACGAATTAAATTTGGATTATAATTTTTCCTTATAAGTGGTATTTAAATTGTTGGTTTTAATTATGTGAATTTTCATTAACTAATAAACATTTTAAAATCTGTTAAGTAAGTAATAAGTCTGTAAGCAGTAATTACAGTTAGGTACAGGAATTGTTTAAACTCTTCATTATGATACAAACGAATATCAACAAAAAAAAATTCACCTCTCCAGCACGGCGCTTTTGGCGCGTAAAAACTCGCAGCAAAATCGATTTTTGCTGCGAGCGTGAGGCAAAGTGCTTTTTTAATTTCTAACACCAACTTTTGAAATAATAAAGAAAAATAAATAAAGTGACAAGGATGAGACTTGTAAAATTGATATCTGCGATATAATTGATTGCTGCGAGTTTTTACGCGCCAAAAGCGCCCTTTTCGTGCTGGAGAGGTAAAAATAACTATTAAGCCCTGCGTTTGCGGAGGGAAAGCAACTTTTGCAGGGGTCGGTCATGGGATGGGTGACCAAAAATTTAGTAACTCGAGTTCCTCCGTGCTTCGGAAGTCACGTTACGCTGCTGGTGCCGGGTGCATTTGCAGTCATAAACATCCATCAATCTACATTAGGCCCGCGTGGTGGGTTAGGGCCCATCCTCCTTATACACCCAGGAAGGCCTGTGCCCCAGCAATGGGGACAAAAAATAAATATGAAGCTTACCTAATTATCTTTGCTTTAAATTTGCTGCCTACGCTGTTCAGAGCTCATAGATAAGATTAGAGAGAGTTTTGTCCAAATTCTATATTGCCAAAAGTCAAAGAGTTCTGAAATCTTAAATGCAATTTGATCAGTTAGGTTCATTTTACGTAGTAGTGTCAGAGCATTATATGGGTAACAAACAAGGTTATCCTTCTATGTAGTGTCTGTAGGGCTACGTTGTTTGAAGCATCATCATCATATCAGCCGCATGACACCCACTGCTGGGTATAGGCCTCCCCTAAGGATCTCCACGACGATCGGTCCTGCACTGCTCGCATCCAGCGGCTTCCCACGACCATCATCAGATCGTCGGTCCACCTTGTCAGGGGCCTACACACTTGCGTGAGTGGCACACCACCGCACTGTTTGAAGCATATTTTAAATTTATAGTAGTCGAAAGTGTAGACAGAAGAAAGAGATATAAATAATTAATTAAAACACTATCTCGTTTATTTAAGCTTCACAGTCACATATCCAAGATCCAATAACAACGCACAACGTTAATGTTTAATTTAGGGCAAGCGACCTGCGCTTAATGAAATGAGATACAGATCTATTTTGCCGTTTAATTAAAATGTATGGTGAACCGATTCTTTATCGGAAACCTATAAGGAAGTCAATAAAGGTGAATACACGTTGCCTTTATCCCTTATCTTCAGGTTATAGAAGGACTTGACTGTAATTGATATTTAATTTTATCGAACTAAAAGACTGACTGTGTATGTAACATTTTCTGTAGATGGACGTAGGTAATCGCTTTTCAGGTAAGTAAGGAATAGTTACTAATACTAACTATTCCTTTAAGAAAACTCAAAATACCTTCTTACGATATAAAATATGATGCTAGTGCCTTTTTACAAACCTCAAAAGAAGTAGGTACAAAGTTAAATGTTTTGTCAATAAAATAAATTGTAGTAATCTTATTTCCAAAACTCGTATAATACATAATAGATATATTTAATATCAATACAATATGATGATATCTGAAACGATATTATCGTAACCAGCGTATCGTATGAAACGTTCCGTTTGGATACCAAACCTAGATAAATAGGACAAGCCCCATTGTAATAATATTTTGCTCTCAAATGTATGTATTTCATGAAACTATATCGCACTCTATATGAACTACGACTCAATTAAGCTGGTGAGCAGTGTAATTTCCTCCTCACCCTGAGGGTAAATGTCACCGCCGTTACACTGCCTTCAGCTGTTTTAATTAACACCTGTGAATGTACAACTTGGAAACAGAATCAAATGAAATGCTTGTAATGCTAATGGGTGTTAAAGGGTTCATTGTTTTCGAATATGAAGCTTATTTACTAATTAGAAAAGTACTTTCATTTAAGACACAGACAACAATAAAAAGAAAGAGTTATGTGGAATTAATAATTAGGCAGATCGAAATGATTTTCAAACTTCACTTTTAAAATCGTTTAAAAGACGAAGAGTGTGTTTCATGAACAAAAAATAGCAAAACGAAAAAAATCATTCGCAAATAATAAATTTCTCAAATCCTGTTATGTTTTCATTCATAACCTTCACCTTAAATCTAACCAAATTTCCCCGAAAATAGAATAATAACTTGCGTTCAGGCTTCATTTCTTACAAAAATAGAAATCCAAGACGATGTGGAACCTAATAGGATTACATCCGACGGTTCTCAAGCGAGCCTGTTTCTACCCACAGGAGAGATTTATCTGAAGAAAGGTCTCAAGAATCTCAGTTCTGACTTTAGTAACACAATTTATATTTGTGAGAGTTATTTTCTTTTTTATAGTTTCAAATGTAGTATTTTCCACTTTGTGACTCGACGCTGTAATTTAGGCCTTTTAAAATTGATTTAATATTTGTCCATCAGCCATTTTTAACGTTGCCACTGCTGGGGCACAGGCCTTCCTTATGGGTGGGTAAGGAGGACGGGACATAACCCACCACGCGAGCCCAATCCAGATTGGTGGGTGTTAACGACTGCAAATGCAGCCGGGACCAACGGCTTAACGTGCCTTTCGAAGCACGGAGGAGCTCGAGATATAAATTTTTGGTCACCCATCCCATGACCGACCCTTGCGAAAGTTGCTTAACCTCCGCAATCGCTGGGCCAGGCGCTAAACCACTGTGCTACTGAGCTCCTCCAAGATTTATTATTTACGATTTCTTAACGTTTGTTTCATTTATTAGTGGCATGGCAGTCTCTATCATAGTAACTTCCCTTTTGCTTACAAATAGAACAGTTGAATCGGTTAATTAAGAAGGGGAACATGTCATGGCACGTCAATTTTTCAGGAGACACAAAAAACAAATTTCAAAAAAAGTTAAAAAGAAATTGCTTTGTATTTTAACTATATTAGATAATTTACATTAAAATACATAATTTAAAATGCTTTTTTGGTACTATAATACTGTGTAGTTTACGTAATAATTAATTAAAAGTCATTGACTTGTTCCTTTTCTTAACCAACCGCAAAGAAGTAAGGAAAAATAAGGACCAGCATTATACTACTCTACTTTATTGATCATCATTTTCATTATTTCCACTCGTGTTAGGCCAGTTTTCTAATATGTTCAAAAAAAATCCTTGTGTGTGGGATGAAAATATTGCAAACTACATGTTTTAGATCTTCAACTGTTTTGATATTGATGGGCATAGGACCATTATAATGCTTTATGTTCTGGTAGAGTTGGAATAGCCGATCGGTTCCTTATCTAATCAAATGTGTTAACTCGAGCAAGGTTTTGGATAAATGGGCGAGTTACTACTACACATCCTTCTGATCTAAGAATACTAGAATTCTTAGAATTGCGACACGAAAAAGTGTTGTTTTTGATGCCGTGGGACCTGCTGAGTTTGAATTTCAACAGAAATGGCATCTCTCTTATAAATCTTAGTCCACCAATCCATAAAGTTCAATTCAATATGTCTGCAGTTTTGACCATCAGTGTTATCCTACTAGAATAATGATCGGTTGAGTAAGAAAAGGAACAAGTCATTTGACTTATTCCTTTTCTTACCTTCATGTAAAAAATTGGTGCCCTATAATTTTTAAACTATTGTACTGACATATTCCGTTTCTTGACTGTTATGTCTGTCTTGCCCTAGAGAATCGAAATCCATAAAAAATTCAAAATGGGAAAAAAGGTGACATGTTCCCTTTCTTAATTAACCGATTCAGTTAGTTTCCAATAACTCTCTGATATTCTTGCCATCGAAATTACCTAAACTTTTTCAATGAAAGTTATGTTGATGTTTTTTCGAAAAATCCTAAAGAGACGCCTAGGTCACTCTCGCTCCACTCTAAAGTCTATCATTTTTTTATTTGTATAACGGGTTTCGCCATAATAATCGTTAGTTATGTTTATAATACGAGTACCAATCGACAGTTTCGTGTTTTAACATAAATAATACTGAAAGTAAAGTTCTTTATATTTACAGTTTTATCCATTCACTTAAAGCTTTCATAAATCTATTTATTGGAAACTGAGGAAGATTCGGTAGATATTAATGGAACATTGGCAGTGATAAGGCCTGGGGCAATATTTGCCCGGTGGCTCGCGCTGATGAAATTTTAATTAAAATCGCCAGTTTATTTGTTATATTTTGAGATTATGTCACAATTTTCTATATGGATGAATATTGGTTTTATTGTTGTGTGTGTGTTAAGGGCACACAAAAAACGTGGCGTCAAAAGGCGTTGTAATATCTGTTGATTGTTTTACTGAGAGCCGTCTAGACTAGTCAAATGTCAATAAGTAACTATAAAAAAACTGAGACATCGCTCGAAGGATTGCTCAGCTGAAGTGGCAGTGGGCGGGACACATAGCGAGAAGAACCGATGGCCGTTGGGGCGGAAAGGTTCTGTAATGGCGACCGCGCACCGGACGACGCTCCGTGGGTAGGCCCCCGACAAGGGGGACCGACGTGAGGGTAAAGGTCGCGGGAAGCCACTGGATACGGGCAGCGCAGGACCGATCGTCGTGGAGATCCTTAGAGGAGGCCTATACCCAGCAGTGGGTGTCGTGCGGCTGATATGATGATGATGATGAAAAAAACTGCTGGGTCACAGGCCTTGGATAGTGACAATGAGTCAAAGCAGCTCACCACGAGCTCTTAACGCTAATAAGGAAGTTAATCCTTAAGTGGAATTTGAGAAAAAAAAACATAAATATTTCATGATTTTTTTTTAAATATTTCAACAAAATATATAAAATCATATATGAATGTGTGACGTCAAAAATTCCGTATTGTATGAAATATGCAAGTCATTAAAAATTGAACTGCTAATATTTTCGTCGTTTTCGTAAAATCAAAATATTGCTTACTGTTTTGGGAATATTAATTATAAAAATATATTTACAATCATAAACAATTATTGATAACTTCCTTATTGGTGGATGTCCAAAAACAACATTATAAATTATAAAAAGCAAAAGTTTTTCTAGCGCTGCCATTGGAAAAAAACATGCTTATAAAGACGAAATTGTGAATTATCTCTCTGTTGTGCACTCCGAAGAAGCTTTGTGGATCTTTTTAGCGCTCAAACAATATTTTCTAGCCTGTCGTTTAGTTTGATGGAGTTTTTTGCTTAAAGTGGCCACTTTTCGCAAAAATCTGAGAGTATAGAGAGACGACTGCACTACAGAGAGATAATTCACAGTCTTTATTTAAATTGTGAATTATTTAAATAAAAATGAATATGCTAAAGAACTATGACTTTTTTCCAATGACAGCGCTTGTGTGTAGAATACGCGCTTTAAACGATAATATTGCCACAATTTAAATACGTTAACCCTCTTTGAATAACAAAATATCAAAAGATCACCGTGAGGAGTGACATTTTGACGTTTCCCTCGAGGAGCCGAAGAGTCTATTGTCAAAATGTAGGGTAAACGACGAGGAAAATGTCATTACAATTTTGCCTCTTTTGGAGGGAAAATATACGCTTTACCTGAAGGAATATTATATTAGGATCATACGGTTAATCTATCAAATATTCCAAAAACGAATATGAATTGCTATGATAGAATTATATTTTGACGACATCCGCAATCTACATAAATAATATTATAGCCAGCCAAAAGAAAAAATACTAAACAGACGTGCAATAAATTGTTTGGGTTATTGTTATCAGCTAGCTAGGGAAATAGGAAATCTATTGTTTTTATGTTAGAATTAATGACTTTCTTTATAAGTAGTATTATTTCATAAATTATGTTGAATAATAAATGAAACACAATATTGTAAAACTAGAGTGACTTGAATTTCTCATTGTGGTCGGACTCCTAATTAGTCATTTCAAAAGCCATTTATCATTATCGCTTGCCACTCAGTAACTATATCAATTTGAAAGGTACAAAAACCTAAAACTGCTCTTTCATCATGTGAACCCACCACGTTATCCTAAAACCACAGAATAGATAATAGTTCTGGCGAACCTACAGAAGTTGCACCACGCAAAATCGTTTAAATAAATTGCGACTATTGCTCAGACATAATAAAGCGCAATTCAGGTCGCACAGCGCTTCCTTCGCTCCAAAACATTCACTTAGTAGTGGCCTCTCTTTCTATCGCGTATGTCTTATCTTTTCCGACCGACCGACGTATGAAATTTGTCCTCTCAGAGGACACCCAGCGCTTCATACTCGCTCGTGGAGTGACAGAGCCCTGCTAAAACTCTTCTTTCTCTTCCAGGACGGGACCTTCTCCCTGGCAGACTTCACAGACGCATACCAAGAAAACGAAGTGCAGCGCGTGATTCGCGCTTACGAGAACTCCATCTCGATCGACATACATTGCTCCACAAGTGGGGGCGGCGAGTGGGCCAAGCTGCCCGAAATGCCCTTTGTAAAACACTGCAAGCTTAGGGTCAACCCTACTGACATTTTGGACTCTGGCTCTCAAGCCATCAAGGACTTTATCTGTGAGTAAATAAATAACTATTAGTTTAATAAGACACTTTTTATCACCAGCGACGCTAATAAAATATATTTTTTGGTTTCTAAACGAAACTGAAACGAACAGAAAAATAATAATAATAATAATAATAGTTTATTTGGAACAAGTTACATTGTTACATTTTAGCATTGTACGTTAATAACCGCAAAAGTTATAAAACTGTGTCGCAGCACTAACGCCCGTCTCCGGTAATACTCGATTTACAGAAAAATACTCCATTTAGTTTTATTAAAATTTTTGAAAACTATGGCTAGGGAACCTAGGATGCCAATCTTTTAACAATTTAAATGAGAATTTTAAAGAAAAACCAAAGATTTTTAGGTAAATGTAACCGAAATGACAACGTAACACAATGATGTAGGTAATCCCTTTTTTAAATTTTTTGGTCTCAAACCTGTGTGAAAAAGCTGTCCTTGTGTAGTATACTAGTATAGTATTATATTATCTGTGGTAGTATACAGACAAAATGCAAGCCATGATACGCTTTGTAAAGTGTACAAAGTTATTAAAAAGTGTATTCCATTTTTGTCCAAATTTAATATTAGACAGTGTACACATGTGTGCAGACGGCGGCATATTTAATTCAGGACTCCATTTGGGTCAGCGTAAGGACGCGACCACTAAAACAGACCAAGAAAGGATCAATATACTCTTTGTATGGATATTGTTGGTTCTACGCTATTCCAATAGCTTTGTTCTCTTAGTATTCGTTTTGTGACTTAATTTGCTTGAAGTTGTCATAGTACCTATCCTATAAAATAATATAATGGTGACTTATTCATGATCACAAAAATTAACCACTAGAAAAATCGAGTTGGAACTTGGCATAATAATACTAATAATAAGTAAGTAAGCTAATTCCGCAAGTGAATGATCCATCCAGTGCGCGATTTAGTTGGATACAAAAATATAGTCTCTAAGAATTATATTTTAAGGCTTTTTGCAAAAATTAGGCGTGATATTGTTTTTTTTTTTAAATATTTAGAATAGTTGGCCTATAAGTTTTACGATGGTGAAGTCTCCATTTATATTATTTATATGTAAGTATGGAATAAATGACAACTTCAAGTAAATTAAGTCACAAAACGAATGCTAAGAGAACAAAGCTTTGGGAGTAGCTCCTTCGTATTATTTTTATTAGTTTAATGGGTTGTTATCTTTTCTCGTATCATAATTATTATGTTTATCTATTTGGTAGATTGATAGAAAATGTAAGATAGTAAGATGTACCTACAATGCACAAAACGAAACCAAACATGATGATACTGAGCGATGCTTGTTATAACACAAACTTTTTGCGGTACAGTATTGTAATACACTACATTAAATTTATTATACATCGCGTATTGTACAAAGGTACTCGTGTATTAGATGGGGACAACACTGCTCTCTAATTTGCCGCAACTCCGGGACATCGGATTGTCGGCTAACGACGCCTCTTGTTCGCTCGGGTAACCATACGGCAAGAACATGAGCAAACTTTGTAAAACGACTTATAAGTTACACTGTCTCGAGAGATAGACAGACACTTTTGTTGTGTCTAAGTTTTTAAAGCTCTTGACGCATGTTCTCTTTATCTCATTGAAACTTATTTGTATTTTCAAAAGCCCTTTTTAGACCTAACTTTGTTTTATTTAGTACAGTGAATTGTGGAAAATATTATTACTTTTCTTCAGCCTTCTATTTCTCATTTAATATATGAAATCAGTTGGTGTATCTATATATATATAAAATTCAAAGTCTTGACTGACTGACTGACTGAGTGAGATATCAACGCACAGCCCAAACTACTGAACCTAGAAACTTGAAATTTTGCACACAGGTACCTTATACAGTGTAGGCATCCACTAAGGAAGGATTTTTAAAAATTCCATCCCTAAGGGGATGAAATAAGGGATGAAAATTTGTATGAAAGTCCCTCAGTTTTGATGCTAGGATCTTCAAATTTTGTATTTAGGCTGATGATTGAAAATTAATAAATACGTGTATCATCGTTTTTCAAAATTCTACCCCCGAAGGGGTGAAAAGGGGGATGAAGTTGAGTATAGAAGAAAATCCTTAATTTTCAAAGTAAAAATCGCTAAATTTATAATTTAGGCTTATGGATGGAAATATAACGCAACGTATATGGTTATTAGTAGTATTTTAACCACTATGGGGTTGAAATGGGGTAAATAAACCTAAAATAGATATGGATGTCGTTATTGGGGTTTTCTGGGATGACGATTGCGAAAATGACATTTATTTTGAAGTCCAACACGGTCGACATGATTTAACCCCTAAAGGGGTGAAAATTGGGTTCAAATTTGGTATGGAAAATAATATAAAATATACATTACAACTTAAAACTTCGTACGAGCATGTCTAAAAATAAATAGGCAAACATATATTTTGTGGTTTTTAAAATATACCCCTTAGGGTGTAAATGTAAGTAAACATAAAAATCGATATGGATGTCGTTCTTGAGGTTTTATGGGATGGTGATTGCGAAAATGACATTTATTTTGAAGTACAACACTGTGGACATGATTTAACCGCTAAAGGGGTGAAAATGAGGTGCAAATTATGTATGGAAAAATAATATAAAATAGACATTACAACTTTAAAATTCTTAGAAGCATGTCTAAAAAAAATAGGCAAATATATATTTTGTTATTTTGAAAATCATCCCTTAGGGGGTAAATGGGGTAAGAAAACATGAAAATCGATTTGGATGTTGTTCTTGAGGTTTTATGGGATGAGGAATGCGAAAATGAGATTTATTTTGAAGTCCGACGCGGTGGACATGAAACATCATGAACCTGGACCTGGACATGCACATCCAGGGGACGGGAACGGGAACAAGGACGGGGACGGGAACGGGGGACAGGAACGGGACCAAACGGGAACGGAAAAGAGTAAAGAAACGGGAACAGGATACTACTAATATCTCTGGACCCACTTCTGATTGTTGTAATAAACTAGCTTCCGCCCGCGACTTCGTCCGCGTGGATATTAGAGAAAATACTTAGGGAACCTTCAACCAAAATCCGACCAGCCGATTTTATGCGATTAGGCTGGTCCCCACCAAGCACGCAGCCTCGTGCGAGGCCTGCCACACGCGGCAAACGTTTTGCCTCGCGAGGCAGCGCGCTTGGTGGAGACCGGCCTAATCGCATAAAATAGACTGGTCGGATTCTGGTTGAAGGTTCCCTAAGGATTTTCTCTAATATCCACGCGGACGAAGTCGCGGGCGGAAGCTAGTATAATATAAAACTCTAAATTGATTGATTGTTGGGATAGGTGTAGAGCCCTAACGGCTGAAGGTAGAGACACCATTTTTGGAGGGTAGATACATTTCATGATGTAGATGAGCACTAAGAAAGGATTTTAGAAAATTCCCGTTATACAGGGTGCTACAGGTTGTACAAGTTTGTATGAGAATTTGTATAGGGTTGAAGGTAGAGACACCATTTTTGGAGGGTAGATACATTTCATGGTGTAGGTGAGCACTAAGAAAGGGTTTTGGAAAATTCCCGTTATACAAGGTGCTACAGGGTGTTCCCGTTTGTATGGGAATTTGTATAGGGTTGAAGATAGAGACACCATGTTTGGAGGGAGATACCTTTCATGGTGTAGGTGAGCACTGAGAAGGCATTTTGGAAAATTCCCGTTATACAGGGTGCTACAGGATGTTCCAGTTTGTATTGGGATTTGTATAGGGCTGGAGATAGAGACACCATTTTTGGAGAGTAGATAGATACCTTTCATGGTGTAGGTGAGCACTAAGAAAGAGTTTTGGAAAATCCCTATATACAGGGTGCTACAGAGTGTTCCAGTTTGTGCATATTTTTTTATGGGAAAATTTAAATGTGTGAAATTAAGTCTACGATATCGTCGATAGATAGATAATTTATTCAGAAACCACCACAACACACAACAACAATAACAAGAACACTTGAGGAACTCCTAAAATTAGATAACTTAAAACTAAGACATTGACGAAGATATTACCGTACCGGGGTGTGCATCAGCGGTAGACTGAAAAGGAACTCAGCTCAGTGTTAAAAGTTCCGAGGAACCAGACACTGATTTTTAGCTGTGACTTACATCGTTATTTAATTTCTTTTCAGTGTCACTAAAAATCTTACGGAAGTTGTTTCAAAATATAATATCACAGCGTTCAATCTTTAACTTCTTATCCAAAAATTACTACGTCAGTGTCCGAGTTTATTACAAACTTATGGTTAACTTTCCGTAGCACAGTACATTCAGCGCGCCATAATACCGTCGTAGCAATCCCGTAGCATTGTCGTAGTCAATTGCTACGAGCTGTCTGTAGCACTACAGGTGACTATTTGTGGTAATATCAGCTTATTACGAGGTCGTTATCAAATTCATCTAGGATTCTAAGCTTTAACAAGGTACTGCCGGCCGCAAAAGTAGTTGAGCACTTTAGTCCAGTCGCGAGTAATGAATTGTAGGTATACGAATATTGAACCGTCTCACATTTTGTTCATATAAGAGGGTTGTAAAACAATAGATATGTGACATTTGATTAAATTGTTCAGATTCTTCTGAGAATAAGCCATTTTGAGCTGGACCAGGTGTGAGGATAGGTAAGATCTCCTGATTAACAGGTTTATTCTATCTGTATAACGAATTCAGAACATAGTGTGACATAGTGCTACGCTTTATAAGAGTGATTGTTTATAATCAGACGTGTAGGGTTTTCCTGCAGATTATACCCGTTCATTTTCAACCCGCGAAATTAACAAATGAAATCCAAAAGATTTTAACACTAATCAAATTACATATGTACATGAAAAAAAAATCTTTGTTCTGTGTGTACATGAATAATCTCAAATAACTTGAAGCATTTCTCTATCAAACTCCATTGCTCGGTGACTTCACGGCAAACAGTTACATAATTGGCACTTGGTGTTGGCCCAGTGTTGCCAGCGTTGCCAGTGTCGCGAATGCTGGCAACAAATTTCCATGCGAGACGAGCGAGTTAATTTGACAGAGAACTTGCAAATTGTTCTGAACAAAAGTTTGACGTTTGCTGCGCGGGAAGCCTGACGCCACGGGAGAACTTATTTATACCGCAGAATAAATAATAGCTTAGACAGACTTTTTTATGTATTGACTGACTGCGCGTTTGATCCCATTTTCACCTGATGGATAGTAACAAGGAAGACGAGGATGGAGCACGCACAGTCAGTAAATGCCTATCTCTGACCTTAAAGACGCCCAAGTTGTATTGTTCGGGGAATACAGACGCAGGGAGGCTATTCCACATCTCAGCTAATCAAATTAAGAAGTTAGGACTGAAGCGTTTCGTGCAGGTGTGTGGATTATCGACAACATAAGGGCCGCCCTGCGTCTGGTAGTCCGATTATAAAAGAACACATTATGAACCTTGATTTCAACATACTTTTACGAACTTTCTACCTTCTAAGCTTAGCAAATAATAAGAACGAGGGTAACGCCACAAAAACTAACAAACTTTTCGAACTTTTTCAATTTCCCAACATACAAAGGCCGTGAGGCATTTTACATGGTTTGCTTTGAACCATAAAGCAGAGATCGTAGATATTTCCGATATCGCACTACAAGTTTAATGTTGTTGTGGTTACTTGAAATTGCTTAGTTCTAAACTTTGCATCGTCAAGCGTCTAGTGTAGTCGTTGGCCTCTATTTTTTATGCAGTTTGGGTAAAACAGCTTGTATACATGTAAATACTTTGTAACTGAGTACATAGCTACTTTACCTTCTATATCTGCCAGAGTCGTTATATTTGGAAAAAATCCTTCATCATCATCATCATCATCATATCAGCCGCACGACACCTACTGCTGGGTATAGGCCTCCCCCAAGGATCTCCACGACGAACGGTCCTGCGCTGCCCGCATCCAGCGGCTTCCCGTGACCTTCACCAGATCGTCGGTCCACCTTGTCGGGGGCCTACCCACGGAGCGTCGTCTGGTGCGCGGTCGCCATTTAAGAACCATTCCGCTCCAACGGCCATCGGTTCTCCTCGCTATGTGTCCAGCCCACTGTCACTTCAGCTGAGCAATCCTTCGAGCGATGTCGGTTACTTTAGTTCGCCTGCGGATCTCCTCATTTCTGATTCGATTACGCAGGGAAACGCCGAGAATGATTTTCTCCATTGCACGCTGGGTGACCTTGAGCCTCCTTATAAGACTCATAGTTAGCGACCACGTTTCACTGCCGTAAGTCATCACTGGCAACACATACTGGCGACTTTTGTCTTGAGACACTGAGGTAGATCGGACACGAAGATTTTTCGAAGCTTCCCGAATGCTGCCCATCCGAGTTGGATTCGATGAGAGATCTGTTTCTCGAAAAATCCTTATACTAAAGAAAAGTGTAGCTTGTTATCACAAAGTCTAAAAGTCCGCTTGATAAAAGATGATAGATTGACCTTACTAACGCCTACAAATTATAAATAGCAACACAAAGTGCGTCACTGCCACTACAAAGTTACTGAAAGGATTAAATAGCATCATTGTACAGTATAACGAGGTAGGTACCGCATATATTTCAATCCGGTTCAGAGAGCTTATTTCAATGGAGGTCGTTTATTATGCGCGCCTGCATAAACCCACATGCATAAGTTTGCATTAGCCTGCAACGCCCGCATTATAGAAGCCAAACGGGTGGAATAATCGCTATTGAAGACAGTGCACTAAATATGGGTATACTAACGAAACAAGAACATAACATAAAACATAATTATATCTTTTATCTTTCGTGACTGTAACTGAACAATACATTTTAGTCAGCATTATTTTTTGTTGTTTATCACGATGATGGTACAGTTATAGCGAAAGTAGGATGACATTTTAAAACAAAATGACATCTCGAGAACATTAAATTGAGGTACTGAAGTCAAAGTCAGTTCATACCTACTCGGTGATTTATAAATTTTTATTTTTATTTTATTTGATACTATATATTTTCGGACTTGATTAATTGATTTCATAATCAATTTTACAGTTGACAGTACACTGGCGTAGCCAACTCTAATAAATCGATGAAAAAAAATTTTTTTCTCAGCTCTAAAGTTGTGAGTGATGTGACTAAAGCTTTAAATTCGTAAGAGGATTTAAACCAGATAAAAGTTTCAAAAGTCTCTATAGGCAATATTAACTTTTTCCCCGTTGACAGGTAGCTTCCCATACTAGGCCTTAAATCTCGCTTAATATAACCTGAACTCATTACAACCTCCGTCTCTCCCATTAATCCAGACCAATCGTGTGCAAAGTTCAAATTGAAACATTTGCACGTAAATCGCGTCTTTATCTCGTGGGCTATAAGGTTTAATATCGGAGGCATTACCCTGAGTTACTGGGGTAGAAATATTGAAGTTCTCAGATCATTGGTTATAGTATTAGGTGAATGTAGGCTCATATGTCTGGCTTAGAGCTGTCGTTTAATGTTAGCTGTTTTTTTATCGTGTTCATTTGCTTTTACTTCGATACAACGAGTAACAATATGCTTAGGCAAAAATGCTTTCGTATGTCTGTCCGTCTGTACAGGTCGCATTTCTCATCCGATTCTCGTGAAATTTTGACAACAGCCCCCCCTACTCAAATGGCCACTTTTCTATTCGTTCGCTAACTTAAAGCATAAAAATAAATTATTATACGACCAAGTCACACGTCGCAAGTTTATGCAAATCACAGACAACGTTGTATTTTATGGACCCACGACACGCAATTTTAGAGATTACGGCTTATTTTCAATTTTTTAATTAGCGAACGAATAGAAAAATAACCATTTGAGTAGCCCCCCAGGTTTGATAATTATAAAGTTTATTTTTGTCGATTCAGTTCTTCGAAATTAAAAAAAAAAACTTATTTAGCCATTTCGAAAAATGATCAAAAATGTTACAAACGTGAAGTCTACAGCTCACTATTATACAACTGAGCCACTAGTATACAACTGAGTTGTAATAACAAGAAACGTCAGACAAAATAATAACTCACGAAAGTTCGGACAGCGCAGCCATCAATCAAAAAGGAAAATCCAATTCCACTCGCCAAGATGGACTATCTCAAAAATTACTCACTCTTATTTTTATCTCGGAAATTAATGAAAACATTTTTCTTACCGGATCTGTATAACAAGATGAGAAGTTACTAAACTAACAAAAAACATCTCTACTATAAGTTTCAGGTACGATTAAGTGAAGATTATTATTTAAGAAAAAATCTTGTAATCCTCTCGCTGGTCGAGCTAAAAAAAACAATATGACTTTAACGCTTGTTGACGTCATAAAAACTTTGTCGGTCAAGAGCTGGCATGAAATGAAGACTGCTAAGGTATATCAAGAAACTAATGTAGGTACATCACATAGGTATAGAGAACATTTCTTATACCTAAGTCCTTAGTGAAACTATATAATAGTAATTGCTGAAAGCTACCCGGTGCTAGCGTTATAAAGATACCAGAATGTAGACAGAAAAAAAATTACCATAACATAATTATTGAGTGCCAACACATGAGCCATGAGTGCTCAAACAAGTGACGAACGTAGAAATCTTAAAATAGAAATAAATACCTTGTTAAGTATTTTCAAAATGCTCTGGTTTTAAACGAAAGCTAAATCTAGTTTTTTCAATGAAACGGATTATACAACGAAAAAACATTTTTATTAAATTATCATAACTGAATCAATAGGTAATATTTAATTTTACTTCGGAAATCATAAATCTCTATAACTATAGGTAGCTGAATTTTAAAACAAAGCATCTGGCTCGATCTTCATGTTGATTACAGTCGACTTAACTTTGAAACCTTTGAGATCACTTTCAAACGCCTTATTCTATAATTTTAAATCTAACTTATTTACTAAGTTTATTTCGTTATAATTTTAGAAATTTTAATATTTAATAGGTCGTACATTAAAGAAGGGTTAAAAGTATGGAGTGGGCGATTTTTTCCTACACACAGAGGCTCTCATATCTTCTATATCTATAATGTCAAAGACGCTTCGGCCTACTTGTTATTATTTCGAATTATGATCATAACGGGAACTATTAAACGTATTTACACTATTTAACGTTAAAAAAAAGTATCTTAAAAGTGACTCCGTTTTCGTTAGTATGACCACTTAATTCGTTGTAACATAGCCGATATTTTTTTTTTCACTTAACACTTGTGAAATTAGTTAGCTGAGTGCTTAAACATTTGTGCATAAATGTTTTAAAACATTTAGCGTTCATGGTTGTTTAATAAATCAAGAAAGTGTTAGTATGGAAAATGCAAATCCTTTAAAATTCTCCATACAAATCATCATTTAACCCACTGTTAGGTTTTGCCGTTTATAACACTAGTTTTTAGCGTTTTTGCTATTTCTAACGATAACGTTAACGCTATTTTCCAAATATGAGTTATTCATTTTACTGGCAATACTTGATTGTTGGCAACACTAGAGCTATATAAGCAGAGAGTTACGGTAGAATCGGATTCATTCTTGCTCCAACCGTTGACGCAGTAACTTGAAAAGTGAAACTACCGTGTAAAATGTACGACAGTGTATAAGTCCTGGGAAAGTAAAGGATGTTAAAGGTATTTATGTGTTCTTATTTTATTATAAGTGTCCTTTAGAAGAATAACCTTACAATTCAGAAGTGGTAACCAATATTGAACGCAGTAAACACAAAATTGTCACTTTACTTCACACTCTGTTCTACACCAGCCTCAAGCGCTGCTCGTTAATGCTAGGTCAGGGCCACTCCCTGATAGCATTGGTGGGTAGGGTAATGAAAGCTCTGCACGCTAATCCTTGATCGGGGCTACTCCCCGATAGAATTGGCGGGTAGTGCGATAAATGATTTGATCCTACTCACTTCACACTCATTGCACTTGGTCGAGGCTACACTTCGACAGTGTATACTTCACACTCTGTTCTACACCAGCCTCAAACGCTGCTCGTTAATGCTTGGTCAGGGCCACTCCCTGATAGCATTGGTGGGTAGGGTAATGAAAGCTCTGCTCGCTAATCCTTGATCGGGGCTACTCCCCGATAGAATTAGCGGTTAGTGCGATAAATGATTTGATCCTACTCACTTCACACTCATTGCACTTGGTCTAGGCTACACTTCGACAGTGCATACTTCACACTCTGTTCTACACCACCCTCAAACGCTGCTCGTTAATGCTTGGTCAGGGCCACTCCCTGATAGCATTGGTGGGTAGGGTAATGAAAGCACTGCTCACTAATCCTTGATCGGGGCTACTCCCCGATAGAATTGGCGGGTAGTGCGATAAGTGATTTGATCCTACAACATCTACATGAAATTCATGACTAACTATCAATACGCTGTACGCTGCATAAAAGAAAAGGGGGTTTTCTTAATCATTTTGTTTTTATTCTACCTTAATTAGTTAAAAAAAAATGTACCTTACACTCTACTCTTGCTAAAATATTTTTTTTTGAACTGTACTTAATACCACAATTATATAAAGAAAAGGAGAGGTTCGAAACCTTTCTTTGGTTTTAATGGAAACCGATATCACATAATTTTGTAGCATTCGGTTTCCATTGGAAAACTACTAATTATCAGTTAATATGAAATTTTCTCCATTCCTGAAGTTAAAGGTCAAAGTCTTTCCCAACTATTCCAGTAAATTTTGTGTTTGAGATAAAAACAAAGCTAAATTGGTACGTACTCATGACTTTATTTATTCTAAAATTTGCATTATTTTCTGTTTAATACTCATTGGAACGAGACTGACTACCCACAAGTTGCGGCAGCGTGTCGAAAAGTCTTAGTTCGAGATGCGAGAATAAAGAAGATGAAGTTGAAGAAACGAGATCGAGGATGGAATGCTGAGGTATCCCCTTCAAAGCGGTTAAAGGTCAGAAGTTACATTTCATCTTACTATTTTATGAGTTATGAGGTTGAAAGTAACCCTACTTATTTACAAATGTTTAATAATTTTGATAATTTATTTAAAGGGAATGGTTCAGTTTATACGGGGGCTTTGCGTGAACATTAAATAATAAAGTTGCCCCAAAATAAAAATAAAAATGATATACTTTTATGAGTAATAGAAGTTAATTCTGACGTTTTCTCTTTTTCCGATACAAATTACACTTTCAACTTACTTAACCTTCAAATTACTTACTGTTTACATTTTTGAGGTATTACAGAATAATAATAATAAAAAGTGATTTTTATGGTACATACTCTTTAGCAGATAGTGGGCATGTACTAGTATTGTGCCATGTTTTGAATAAGTTCTCATCTGTAAGTTTCCTATAATTATTTTCAATTAGATCCAATAGTTATTAGATTTTTGATATTTATTATTTTATTTTATTGTAACTTTGTAATTATTTGTATACCAGTAATTGGTGGAACACGCTGAACTTGTGCCTTAAATATTTTATATGAATAATTTGTACCGTGTTTCGTACGAATAAATTTCTATTTCTATATACCAGAGGTGCCCAAACGGTCGATCGGGGTCGACCGGTCGATCGCGAGAAGTTTTGACGTCGATCGCCAAGAGTAACAGATTTGCACTCGATGTAGTTTGACTTATGCAATTTTTTTTTTCTTGTTTAATATTTGATGGATTAAACGATAAAAATGTCGACATCTTAGTCATAAAGTTTTGCTAGGTCGATCTCCTCAAGAAAAAGTATGGGCACCCCTGCTATATACTATGTGCTAAGACAACTAAAGCTACTTTTCAAATGATTCCCTTTTTATTTACTTTCTGGCGAAGAGACTCCCACTGTCATCTTAATCTTGAATTAGTTGTATTTTCTGTAAAGATACATTTTACAGAACTTTTTCGCCAAAAGCCTTAATCAAACCATTATCTTCCCTGAAGTGCTTCATGGTTATTGAATTTGAATTTCTCTGCAAACTGAGTATCATTATTTTATCATATTATAGTGACATAGTTTAATTTGCGTGTTGTGTTGGGACTGTATATCCGCATTTCAAATAAATTTGCGTTTTTCAGAGAAGTTATCTTAAGAATGAAAGCATTACTATTGATATTAACTTTAGTTTTAGGAAACAAAATACTTACTTAAATTTGTGCCGTATAGAGAGAGAAACATTATAAATTATCAGCTATTTTAAAACGAAAACAATGTGTTCAAGTGGAATTTCAAATTTGTTGGTCACGGGTATTTTTCACAAAAGTTTCAGCTGTAACAAATAAGAATACGACTCATATTTTTCACTTGTTGTTTATTTTTCAAGGAGTGCACTATATAGAGAATTAAAAAAAAAGAGATTTTAATCACAGAGAACAGGGTTTTTCTAGTGGTTTAAGTATTTAAAGATTCTAAAGTATTTTTTATTTTTTTGAATAATGTGGTATTTGTCTAATGTATCTATTGCGTGTTTTGTATATCCATTTATCTATTTAATAATTTAATAGGAATTTTCGAAGTTCGCCCTCATTACGTCTCGCGCAGTTGTGATCATTTGAATTGAAAATGTAAAAAGGGAACGTGATGCGAATATACAGCCTTAAACCAGGGCAACTCTCTGGTGATAACGTGTAACTATTCTCTGATAACTCCTGATGCCTATCTTAATTTTGCCACATAAAAGTGCGTATGTGCATATATATAAATATTTATGTATTATGCCATGTTTTACGTAAGTTAACATAAATATGTATACAGGAAGATGCTAGGGTTGGTTGCTTGCGCATAGCGCTTGATCAGGATGACTCTCTGGTAGCGTAGTGCGCAAGCTGCTGGATAAGTCTTGGGTACAGCCACGACTGTGACCAAGGCTTACTCCTTACCCTTGGTAGCACTCGACACGCACGCCATTGCGCCACACACACACGGTGAGCTAGTTCGGGCTAAATGATAACGCTAGATCAGTTTCTCTGAAGTATAGTGCCTATGTTGAGAGTTTTTATATTTTCTCCATCGCTGTAATTAGTCCAAAGTTAAGATCCTAACGCAGTTCTTAACTATTCTGTACGATGTATGGTTTCAATCATGTTAACGCATAGGTACATGGTAACTAATTTGAAGTAATCAGTGGTAGATAATACACCATGTTTGTGTCACATTGTAGTTATCATGATCAGTGATTGATAACAAATCTCAAGTTTAATAGTGGGAGGACGGGATTTCCTAGTCGCTGGCCGCCAGGATTTGGCGCCGTATCTACTGCTTATGCACTAACTGTTACGTTAGTTTAAGGAACTTTAATATTATAAAGACATTAACATTGTCACCATACATAAGAACATTATAAATAAAAGGACTAAAACAGTTCGTGGTCACTGGTCGCAACAGCAAGGTAAATTAGGTAGGCACAATAATAATTATTGTCCACTGGTATGTCTACCAAATTATTCCTGTAAGAATCTTTTATTCCATCCAGTCCTACTATTAGTTCGATAGTCGAACCGTTTGGACATATATTTTTTTCCAAATTGTTAGACTGGCGGAGATAATCGAACTGTTTGGCTATTGGCTCGCTCAAATCGCTAAAAATACATACCAGTGCCACTTTCATTCACAATAAAAGAAGAATAAACATTTATTCTGCAAGTAGCATGGTACACATTACATAAAAATCTTAAAATAACTAATATCCGCTACACGACACCAGTTTCAGGCAAGCAGAATGAAGGGAGATAATTATCATACAATCCTTTAAGCACATTCATATTAATCATTTTGAAACTCTAATTCTTAAGTTACAATTTATTAAGTACATGATGTCAAATTATTATACATTTTACGTTCTACCCTCAAAATATTCCCTAATTGAATAGAAACACTTATCTGTTAACCACTTTAACCTTTTCATAAATAAAACTGATGGCATAGAATATATAGTACTGATGGTAACTCTCGTATAACTTTCGGTATATGATTATAAACTAATGATGACAGTGTTTTTGTGACAAACTTGGTTCTACAGTCCGGAACCTTAGACTGTTGTGCAAACAAATTATGATGTTTATTTACAAAACATCCTACCCCAGATATACAGACAGTTCTTTTTAAATAATGGTCTGCAACTATAGAGTAGTCTTGATCTTATATTCCACATTATTACTATTAGTATTTCATGTTCGAGAAATGTTTCACACTATTGTAATTATACTGATACAGTCAGATAAATGACTTTATTTTAAATGATCTCATATTTAGTACTTAGATTCAATCGGTGGCTCAATGTACAATATTAGTGTTATACATACAAATAAAGATGGTTAATAAATGGTAACAAATCAAGTTCCTTGAATAACGGATCACAGAGTCGCGTGGTGAATTTACCTGATCTTTCGGGTATTAACTGGATCTTGACACTGAATATAAATAAATGTATTTCAACATTTCTATTTACTTTAGCATTGCCGATCTTATTAGGGAAAGTTTGGTTTGCTATAGGGTTAAATTATAATAGTGGGGTTTGCACATATAAGGTTTCATTTGATAATGTATTAAAAGTTTTGATTGGAAATGTTCCTAGGTATTTTGATAGTATAGTCTTATGATAATACTTGGAAGGGTTGCTGTCGCTTTTGTGTTTAATTTCAGAAAGATGATGGATTTTTATAATTCGAATGATTATGATGGTATACACTTCTAAGATGAGATCATGAACCTGGAACATGCTTTAAAGGGATCCAGCAGCTAAACTTTGTTTTCTTGTTAACTTTAATGAAATTTAATTCATTAATCATAAATCAAATCAGCAACGCAGCTGTAAAATAAATTGATTGACTTGAATGCATTTTATAAAGTTCCGATTCCGAGCGAGCAATTTCATAAAAAAATATGTAAATTATAATGACAAGTCTCATACATTGGAATCGGTGAGTTGAATCATAATTATGTATTTTATCGGTGATTGTATAATTGCCAATGTTTTTCTTTAATATTATGACAAGAGTATTAGGTTTGAGAAAACTTTAGTGCAAATAAGCCCTATATTTTTGTTTGAATATGCAAATAGAAGTTATTAGCTTATATGGAATGAGAGTGAATGAGATTTAATATTGATATACCCTCATGAGAGCCAAGGTGGCTCCATTCCGGTGATATGAGTTGATCTACATTCATAGATTATAGCTCATGTACCTTCATGAGCAAATGATCTTGGTGGTACATGAGTAGGATTTTAGATGATTGATTGAAGAATGAGATTTAATACTGATATACCCTCATGAGAGCCAAGGTGGCTCCATTCCGGTGATATGAGTTGATCTACATTCATAGATTATAGCTCATGTACCTTCATGAGCAAATGATATTGGTGGTACATGAGTAGGATATTGAACGATTGATAGACTGAGATGTAATACTGATATACCCTCATGTGAGCCAAGGTGGCTCCATTCCGGTGATATGAGTTGATCTACATTCATAGATTATAGCTCATGTACCTTCATGAGCAAATGATCTTGGTGGTACATGAGTAGGATATTGAACGATTGATAGAATGAGATGTAATACTGATATACCCTCATGTGAGCCAAGGTGGCTCCATTCCGGTGATATGAGTTGATCTACATTCATAGATTATAGCTCATGTACCTTCATGAGCAAATGATCTTGGTGGTACATGAGTAGTAATTTAGAAAAAAAAAAGAGATCTGTTTTATAAATGAACTAATGCTATGATACAGAATATATCTTAAAAATGAAAAAAAAAATTAACTCTGAATTTGATGTTATACCTATCAAATGGATTTAGTATACATTTAATACATAATTTTGTAATAAAAATTGTCATTTGCCTCGAGGTTGTTTCATAAATGAATTAATGTACAGCTTTGTTGTACGAATTGTTTTTGTGACGTAATTAATATTTTGACATGATCCATTATTATTGTGTACTGTTTCGATTACTATAATTAAATCATCATGTATGAACATTTTATTATAAATTAGCAGAAGATTAGTGCGCACTTATTATTATTTTTTTGTGTAGGTAGCTTCATATCACAACTTGTACCCAATATTTGCATGCCTTTGTTATGGGTCAAATATGAGAAACTTAATTACTGTTCGAACATCAAATGTATACCATGTTTGTGGCAAATAAATGTTTTCTATTTCTATTTGATACTGAATATATGTTAAAAATGAAAAAAAAATGTAACTTTGAATTTGATGTTATTAGCTAACAAATGGATTTATAATTATAATACATAATTTTGTAATAAAAATTGTCGTAAAATAAAAATACAATTAAATTATATAAGTCATGTCTAAAATTGCCTCGAGGTTGGAGTAAGCAGGCCGATTGTTAGGTATGAAATCCTGGTCGCGTGCGTGCATGGGGACATGCACGAGGTCAGGATGGTCGATTGTTAGGTTTTGCCGTTTATAACACTAGTTTTTAGCGTTTTTGCTATTTCTAACGATAACGTTAACGCTATTTTCCAAATATGAGTTATTCATTTTACTGGCAATACTTGATTGTTGGCAACACTAGAGCTATATAAGCAGAGAGTTACGGTAGAATCGGATTCATTCTTGCTCCAACCGTTGACGCAGTAACTTGAAAAGTGAAACTACCGTGTAAAATGTACGACAGTGTATAAGTCCTGGGAAAGTAAAGGATGTTAAAGGTATTTATGTGTTCTTATTTTATTATAAGTGTCCTTTAGAAGAATAACCTTACACCACCTTAACCCCTAATTTCTATTGTCTCTCATTTTCCTGTACCTACCTGATGAGTTAAAACTAACTATTGTTGTTTCTACAGCATACCTGGAACCGTACATTGTGCCAGCGAGCCTGGACCAGCTGCTGGTGGCCAGCGACGTGGTGGGCAATATCCGGTTCAGTCACCCCACCCTGTACGTCTTCCCGGGGGGGCAAGGGGACGCGGCACTCTTCGGCATCAATGGATTCAACATGCTCGGTGAGTAAACAACATACATCATAATATAACAGTTAATTACTATTATAACAAGTACTTAATACTAAATTGTTTGTTTCCAATAAGTTTACAAAGCTTACATAACTAGGTTATGCCTGTTCTATGGATGTATACAACCCCTAGTGCCGGACACGGTAGATAAGGACCATCAAACAGAACAACTGTGAGACCAACTCTGAAATCGCGAAAAAATCAGCTGTTCGTCGCTTGTTTAAATTCTTGGTAGGGATTGAAATACCGTTAAAAAATAACGATAAAAAAATAACGGTAAAAATACCGTTAAAACATTTTATCAGTAAATTTACCGGTAAAAATAACGTTAAAAATATTTTACTGGTAAAATTAGCGTTAAACTTTACCGATACAATAGTACCGGTAAAATTATCGCCTAAAAAATAACGTTATTAATTGGAATAACGTTAATTTTAAAGTTTAACGGTAAAAAAAGTAGGAAATAACTTTAAAATTAACGTTATTTACTGAAATAACGTTAATTTCAATGTAACGTTATCTAAATTAACGTTATTTATTGACATAACGTTAATGTTAAAATTAACGGTAAAAAAAGTAAGACATAACGTTACATTTAAAGATAACGTTATCATTCCCTGATTCTTGGAGAGGCATATGCCCAAAAGTGGGTGTCGTTCGACTGAAACGATGATAAAGTCATGCCTTTCTCCCGATCGATCCCAGTAGGTAGGACAGGTCATTACTTAAGTGCTTTTCAAAATAGTGGATATGGTATTGTTTTGTTACACAAAATGACATCTATACGTGGCCTATATTTACAGCGTTTATTTAGCATCAACATTTAACCATTCATCTAATTAACTAAGTTAATGATAGCAAACAATCTTCTCTGTAAGATACGATGATTTTAGCTTCAATGACTAGTTCCTCTAGAAAAGATTAGACAAAATAACTTTGCCTTAGAAACTTTATGTGGAAAACCATGACAAGAAAATAGTATGCAATAAATCAATCAAAAACCAATATATTGGTCTAAACGCCTCACACTCGTTTATCTCTATATAAAGTGATCATGTAACAAATCATATTTTAGGAAAAAGCCTGGCATTTTCTCTATTCTCCCACCGCCTCCGGCGCGCAATTTTTCCCTATATCCCCTAAATTTTCGTCGGGAACGATGCCAAAACGACGCTGGCGGCGTAATACGGCGCCGTGCCTCTACCCACGGCAATCACATTTGTCGTGCTGTTATTGCGGAAAAACTTCAATAAGTATGTCAAGTAGATCTTTAAAGCTTATTATGATCATTTATTTGCTTGTTTTGTACACAAAAACGTAGATATAATAAGATATATAATATTATACTTACTTTTAATTTCAAATATGACTAAAGTTAAGTTCAAATTTGTAAGTTCGGATTAGGTAATCAAAGTTTGTAAGGTAATGTTGTAGCTTAGGAAAGTTAAAATGTTGTTTGAATTTGTTACCTACTTAAGAACAAAACCAATATTACTTATATAAGTTACGAAAGGAAGGCATACAAATACAAGTGCCCTAAGTTAAATAATAATATTTATTTTTTTAAATATATCCTCCTCCGCGCCATCGTCGTAATAAAAATTAAAGAAATTAGGTATTATACTTTGCATTAAATAACGAATTGAATTGGAGTATAATTTTTGGGCATCTCGTCCAATGAAATAGAAGCCTTGCTCGTTACATCACAGAATTGTGGTTACATTTAGATTTATTACATTATTTCGTTTCCCAGAGTGTTGGAGATGTGGACTGAGGTATAAAGTAGCAGGTGCGCGTGATAAATACGAAACTGATACTTCACGGTGAAAAATATCTCATGAATATGAATTGCGTTTGCTACCATTTATATTTTGTCGGTATCTAGTGAGAACTTATGTGGAGGTAGGTAATTTGATCGAAATGAATATTTTGTTTGATAACATCATTTACCTTGCCTCTTAGAAATAGTAGGGTAGGAAATACAATTGTTTATAGAAGCCTTAAAAATTAAAAATAGTATCCTTACAAGCAACAATCCCGTGATCCCGTGACTACGGCAGCTGCAAAGGTACCGAAACTTCGGGAAATGAAAAAAACTGAATAAAAAAAATTTAGTATCCGTAAATAACTTCAACATTATCAGTGTACGAGGATCATCTTTTTATTGGATTTAATATTTAAAGCTTCTTGTTTCGAAATGAGATTAGTTGCCTAAACCTTGGGGTTTTAGGCACGAATATACAATTTCCAGATTTTCTGGAAATGTTTGCTCGGATTAGGTTTTGTTTGATGTTTCTTATATTGGATAATGTTTAATCGAATCGAAAAAAATATATCAAAGTTTTACATTCAAATGGCCTTACTCTGAGGCTTAATAAATTAGTATGATTTTATGGAATTCTAAGGCGAGAAATATAAAAGTCCAAGCTTGTCATTAATAACTGCGTGACTGTTGGATTCAGGGTCTAATTCACAAGTTCCAATTCAGCTCCAGCTTTTTTTAAGATACAAACTCTTCCAATCAAAGCAGAACTTAGAGTTAAATATTTTAACCAATGTGACGCAGACATTTAATATTAACAACCAACTAACTTTGGAATACCAAAACAGAAAGTATTATATAAACTTCACTGTAAAGATAAAAGCAAAATTAAGATGTCGTAGAAACAAATCGCTTCATATCACATGTATTCCAGTTCAGCTCGCTTCCCTTAAGTGACGTTAATTCGATACCCTCTCAGTCAAACTAGAAACTGTCAAGAGGAAAGCTTTCTGCCGTGAAGAAATCCAATATTCTTGGCATCCGACCAAGATGCCAAGGCTAGTTTGTACATTGTTGTCAAGCCTTTTGGAGCCTCTTGGAACCTCTTTAAGTTGAAGGCAGCCTATGGATCTGAAACCTTGTATCAGTAACTTAGAGAAATAACACAGTTAGTAACTTCGATCAAGAATAATTATGTCCGGTCAGAAACTCAAAATAGCGTCCCACTTACAAAAACGGCGCATTTTGCACAAAGTAAGTGATAAAAGATGTGATTATGAACGAAATAAGCTTTACTGTACAAAATAAAATAAGTGATGTGAGTTTGTACAAAATAAGAGGTGATTATGTACAAAATAAGCGCCAAGTTTGTAAGTGGGACGCTATTTTGAGGTGCCTTTTTTGCGTGTTGTTTTAGTTCGTGAAGCGTTCTCTAGGATATTCTTGATCGAAGCTTAGTAAATTTCATACATATATTTAAAGTGACATGAAAGCCATGAGGCCAGTGTTTGATTTGAAATAACTTTTTAAAGTTATCAACACTGAAATCTTTGTAAAATATAATCATAGTAGTTCATCGATGTTCTTAGCAGAATCAGAGGTTCCAAAATATTTTGAAATGATAACAATATAATTGTGTACTTTGGGTAAAAACCTAATTCGGAAATAGTAAAAGTTAATAATTGAATTTTATTTCAATAAATATTTTGGCGAGGAAAAATAAAAAATAAATAGAAAGTGCTATAAAGAAAGACATTACGTTAGAAAGGCATTTATTAAATAATAAAATAAAAACAACTCTACAAATACTATTATCCACAACATGTCATTGGGATTGCCAATCAGCACGCATTGTATTGTCATTGTCATACCTGTCGGTAGATGTCCGACATTGTACAGCATTGTCAACACCCTGATATGCAAACCGACATACGCATAGTATTGATGGTATTGATCGATGTTTCTTCTACACGGATAATTTTGATATAAATATATCAAAAAACTAATAGGCGTATCTCTTTCCTTTTCTAATCAAGTATAAAGATATTGAGATCTTGCTATCTCCGTGCGTTTGCTGATATTAATGATGCTTGCTTACAAGATTTCTTTTGATATTTTCAAACTATTAATTTTTTACTTTTCACTGCACGTATAATATGTTCAGTGACTTTTTATACGGGGTGGTCTTATACTCCCATTTCATTTTCAGATAGGCTTTTTTAGACAGGTACTTAAAAAATAAGGGTCTATTCTCTTAAACGACTAAGTAAACTTTTATATAAATAATAGAAGAAGGCTAGTAGAAAGAGGCAATTTTTTCTACAAATTGGTTTGGCTTGCTCACTTTCATAATATCAGTTTGTACTCTGTACGTAAATAATATGTGTGGTTTAGTTTAGGATGCATTATTTTATGAAAAATTCGTATATTCAGTATAAATAAAGTTAGTAATGCTATGCACCATTCATTTCAGTTTTTTGTCGATCTGCTACCCATACAGCCATTTTTGGTCACAGATTTTCAACAGATGTAACAAGTCGCTACAGTTTCGTAACTGATACGACACTTTGCGACTGTATGGGGTTTTGTTTAAAGGTGTTGTAACAGTTCAGTAACAATGTTACGGAAACTAGTTTCAGTAACTTTGTGTTGTCGCTGTGTCGACATAATTCGCAATGATCTGTGTCCATACATTCTATACACTTTGTGCTCAGTTTGCAACTAGAGTACAAAGTTGTAACAATGTGTGGTAACGGGATGGTAACGTTACAACACATTGTGTTGTAACGTTACGACAATGTTCCGGAATACCAGATAACCTAACTTATACAAATGAGCGTCACCAAATCCAGTCACTCTCAAATATTGCCTTTGTTTTCTGCCCCCTAGCATGCCTACCGAAACACGATATAATATAGCGATTTATCACGTGTAACTGTCACAATCTGTAACTATATACTTTCAAACAAAAAAACGATTTCTAAAATCGGTTTATGATTGACAAAGTTATGAGGTAACAAACATAAAAAGGTAATCGAAGGTAAATCCACGAGTCTAGCATGTTTTCACTTACTTCATCACATAACAAGTAATTTGAACTTAGGCAGTAAAACTGCGGCGATTTTTCTGGACATGAGCAAGGCCTTTGATTTCGTCTCTCACAGAATTTTGCTAAGCAAACTTGACAAATATGGAATCAGGGGTAATGCTCACTCTTGGTTGGAATCATACCTGAGTAATCGGGAACAATATGTAGAAATCTCAAAAATTTCTGGAAAAACAAAGACTATCTTTAGGTCTAATAGTCGTCCGAATAGGTGTGGAGTACCGCAAGGAAGCGTACTGGGTCCACTCCTATTCCTTATCTACATAAACGACCTACCATTAGCATGTAGTGCGCTAAGCATTCTATTCGCTGACGATACTACATTGATAATCAAGAGCAGAAACAGTGACGAACTTGCTGCTTGTCATTTTTTAATTGACAAATCAATTAAGTAAATAATTATGTTCTGCGTTATTCAATTAATTCAATATTTGTGATGCATGATAGTGTTTTTTATGACTAAATTATTTTTCTTTGACATTATATAAATATAATTATAATTATGACATAGCTGCAATTTGTAATGAATGATACTTGCCCTATGCTGTTTTTATTTGATATCAAATAGCTATTAATAATATCTAATATTTCAAATATTTGCACGCTGTTTGCATACGGCAGCATGTAACGGCACATTTTATGATAAAGACCTTTGTTTCACCACATGTTTGCAAATAAACAATTGATTTGATTTGATTTGATTTGATTTGAAAAAAATAAAAAAAAACAGCTGAATTGAGAACCTCCTCCTATTTTTTTTGTCGGTTAAAAAGACAATGTATTTCGACAGTTGAATGTTGATAAAACGCTATATCACGCGATTTTATCATGTTTCGATGGACATGCTACGGGGGCGAGGCTAAAGTTTGATCATGCCGATCAAACCAACTATAGGTACCTATTGACTTATTAGCATAACAACATTGGGGTTAGTTGTAAAATGAGAAGCTATAAGTAAAGGTATAATATGTATTTCAGTATAAATAAACAGACCCTTTACTAATAAAATACGTTATGCAATCTGTTCAGTTTAATAGGTATGAGTATATCTCACGAGTTGAAATAGCCAATATTCCACTTTTATAAGTAGCATAATTTATTTTTCTTTGTTCTGACTGCGACCGCCGCCTGTTCCAGAAATGTTGGATTTTTTTTGACCCTGCAACAAATATCTAAACTTTGAGAAACGCTGGAAGCAAAAAAATTGAGAAACCATTTTTGAATTCCCGTTACTTTGTGACGACTTTACGTAACCATGTCGACACATTATAGTTACTTTGTGACTAGTTGTGACGAGAATATTTTCACGTAACAAAAATGCTTTTCTTTAATATTTATCAATTTTACTGTTTAATATTGCTAAAATATATAATTTTTTGTTTTGATATTAACTATTATGAATAATTAGAAGCATTTGGGCACTCGGTGTGTACAAATAAATAATGTTTACTTACAACCAAAATACTAAAATTGAGATAATATTGTGGCGCGTTAGTAAATTTCATTCTATTTGATGAAATTACACAGTCAAATATTTTTGCCATTACGATTTGAGCATTAATAAAAACAACATTGAACAAAATCTGTTTATAAATATTACTTGCCTGGAAAAAGATGGCGCTACCTTTTATTTTCATTAATAGTTCATGTCACCATATTTGTCACTTCATGAGTCAAAGGAACTGCTGAACGAATGAATGAATGAATTCCTGATAGAAGTGAGCACAAATACGTCGCGATGTGACTACTCGGCGACAGCGCAGTGCGACTAAAAGTTACTGTTACCAAATGTTACAAATCGTCCCCACTTTTCGAAACGGCGACGGAACAACGGTCGACACGGCTACTCATTGTGACGGAACAAAGTTACTGAAAAAATATGTTACGACACAAATGTGTGCACTCTAAGTCGTAACCGCTACCAGAATGGCTGTATGGGTAGTCTATACCAATTTCATTCCAATGTTGTTTTCTAGTCAACTAGTCTTGATTAATCCATGAAACATGCATTCCTGTTAATAGGTAATAGCAGTTATTTTTACAACATCAAAAAGCGCAGCTCATCCCTACTAAATTCAAAAGCGATCAGAGCGAGCGAGCACAAACATCCCGCCTCAATTTATTTCGCAATCAAGTGCCGGCGACGAGTATTTGCTTTCGATTTCATATCACTTTTTTATTCGATTGACAATCGATGTGGACAATCGATTGAATGGTCTCTTTAATTATCAATCAAAACAAATTGACAAACTCTGACTGAATCAAAAACAGAGTACTTAATTAAAACATTCGGATACTAAATTGGAGTTTTGTGCTGTTTTAAGAGATTTGATTGATTAAATATATCAATACTTAACACAAGTCAATACCTAATACCAATAATAGAGCTTATTGACTAACAAAATGAACAGAGTTAGCAACGGGCTCTAAAATGACAATCAATAACAATAAATTATTTATAAGACTAATTTATTCAACAAGACATATACAAATGCCGTTACAACGGGCAGCGTCGTCAAAAATAATAAAGAAAGACACATGGAATTTGATGTCTATTAAATTCCATCTCTTTACAAAACATAATTATTATTTTAATTGTGAAACACAGTGAATGGAAACAAATCACATATTCACGTTGTATCGGAAACGAGGGCTGAGAACAATAACTCATTTGGGGCAGAAATTAATTTAATGATTCACCGAGCGCCGCCATATTTGGCCGAATCGTCGTGGTCGTGTTACGCAATATAAATAGAATCAAACATTTGCAAACATTCATTTGAACGGTAATTGAATACGCCGCTTTCAACATGACATTTGAAATTATACTGTTATATTTTTCATAATATTCAAATGGTTGGATAAGTAATCTGGCATTTGAAGCTTAGGCGTTTATTAAAAAAATCTAATAGTTTAACAGTACAATTTTAATTGTCAACTATCTGTACTTGTGACTCAACTCGCTCTCAACTCGCCTTCGGAAAAAGTTCACATTGATACTAGGTACCAAAAATAAGGCCTACTCAAACCTGACCGGTATCCTGCCTGTAACGGTATACCCGACTGATATCCTGACCGGTATTTTGTATGGCATTACCGCAGCTCTTGCGGAACACCTTTGAACAGCGCGTTACCGCATACCCATCGGGATATCGTTACAGGATACCAGTCAGATTTGAGTAGGCCGTTAATCTTCAACTTGCTTGTCATTTGGAAACCAAAGAGGTTTTAATATCATCTAACTCTTTGCCGATTCCAGTCGACGGCGGCTTCTCCCGCAAGGCTTGCTGGTGGGACTTCGCCCGGCACCTGGATCGACTGGACGCGGTGCTGTTCACCAGACTGAACAACTGCTCCGCGTCAGGCATGGCGTCTGTGCTTCGCAGGAAGGCCAGCGCACATGTCTACCCGCAGATTGGACACTTCTTCTGTAACTTAGAGGTGATTTGTTTGACGTAGTTTAGCGCCACAGGACAGAGCCAAAAGTGCTCAACCACAGAATAAATAAGTCTTCTACTTTCAGACTTTGTCTGTTAAACGCGACGCTTATGTATTAAATGTGTCTTCAACATTATTTTTTGTACATACGAAAGCCGAAACACGGGTCACATTTCACATATTTTCACATCTCTTATATAAAAGTGAAGGGGTGACTGACAGACTATTGCCCAGCCCAAACCACTGAACCTAGAGACTTGAAATTTTGCACATAGATACTTAATACAATGTAAACACCCACTAAGAAGGGATTTTACGAAAATACACCCCTAAGGGGTTGAAATGGGGGTACAAAGTTTGTATGGAAAGCCCAAATTATTGAACCTAGAGACTTGAAATTTCGCAAATAGATACTTTATACAATGTTAACATACACTAAGAAGGGATTTTTGGAAATTTCACCCCTAAAAAGAGGAAATGGGGGTATAAAGTTTGTATGGAAAATAAAAATTAAATAGACATTTCAACTTGAAACTTCGTATATGTTCTTCTAAAAACAAATAAGCAAATACGTGTTTCGTGGTTTTCCGAAACTCAACCCTTTAGGGGGTAAAAAAAGCCCAACATCGATATGGGTGTCGTTATCGAGGTTTTATGCGATGTTGATTGCGAAAATGGCACTTATTTTTAAGTCCAAAATAGTGGCCATCAACCCCTAAGGGAAAAAATGGAGTTCATGTTTTGTATGAAAAAATAAAATTAAATAGACATTTTGACGTGAAACTTCGTAGGAGTACTTTTAAAAATCTAACAACTTTTAAAAGCAAACACGTATTTTGTGATTTTTGGATAATTAACCCCTTAGGGGTAAATGGGAAAATAAACCCATAGAATAGAATGGAATAGAATAGAATATCATTAATTTGATTAGGGTACACTGGAGGTTTTGGAGATCTGCCTATTCAATCATACGTACCATTAGCAACAGCATGCAAAAAATATTTTAAATCAAAATTAAGAAATAGGTATGGACCGATCGAACCCATTTTTCGCCGAGAACCAAGACCGAGTTTTTTTTTAATAAATATTTTAGAAGAAAGTCGAGTTGCGAAAGTCCGTTTGTTAGTTTGTTACGCCTTCACGTCTTAACTACTGAAACGATCATCATGAAATTTTGCATACACGTTGTCACGGGTACAGAAAAGGCCACAGATTACTTTTCATCCCGAAAAAACTTACAGTTCCCGATGGATAGCAGAAAAACCGCCAACGCAGACGAAGTCGCGGGCTGGCCGGTAGTTTCACATATTTCACTCACGTGAGTTTTTGTGAAAGCTAAAAAAGCTTGAGCTTTTTGTATCGTCGCGTTAGTAGGGTGTGCGTCAATTATGGCTTTGTAAATATTATTTAGTCAAAATATAACATTATAAAAAAATATTGCATTCAATTCTATTACTGATTCTGAACAAACAGTTTTCAGGATTCGTATATACTAAAAATAACCTTGTATATTCAAAAGCACTGCAAAAGCATTTTGCTTAATGGTCGGCGCTGCAATCACGGCTAACTCTTATATTCTACTTAGATTCGTCCATTACAAAACTACTTGGGACTAATTCGACTTTGGAAAATGATTGGCTTTACTTACGCTTCGCTTCAAAGTGAACATTTCTTGATAGTTATGATTACAAGCACCGGTTCTTCCGTAACCTTTTGGAATTCACTTCTTAGTGTTTGCATCATGTAAGGTACCTAGAGAGGTACCTACTTTACTTGATGAGAGATATACTCAGTTCCTCTAAGTTGTGTCTATTAAAGTGCTATACCACATAAGTAAACACAGAATCGGCATTTTTATGGCGACGCATAAGAAGATAGAAGAATGATAATATTATTTTCAAAGAGGAAATCATCTTTCACGTCCTTATCTCGGGTCATTAATATGTCTTATCGTAATGCAGAAGAAATTATAAAGGTAGTGTGGAAGAAACGGTGGCCTTCGATAAGGTCTGGTGATCTGGCAGGACATAAATCACGGTGTGTGTCAGTTGGCGCCACGCGGCCGCGTCGTGGAGGCCGTATCGAATGTGCAACATTACCCCTTGATACACTTCATTGGGCAGCCTACTTGTTCTAAAGAGGCATCCATAATGTGGACTTATGTAGTTCTGATTAGAAAATAATACCTACTTACATTTATTTTGAACAAGAACTTATGACGATAACAGAAATACATTTTGTTAGTTAGGTCAGGAACAAGATCTGTTGATGGTTTTGTATAACCTCCATAAGATACTACACCTACTTTCATTTTTGTAACGACCATGTTGTAATCTATCGTATTTGTTTCTTTTTCCATTATCCGAAAGAATATTTTAGTGCTTTTTGAAATAACATCCTTAATTTAATCTGCATCGTTCTTTTGATAATCCTGATTTTACCATTTTACATACTTACCTCGATAATTTAATTTTAAATAGTTTTTAATTGCTACTTCGTTGGCGTGAGAATTTGGTTTTTCAATACCAAATCTCAGCAAAATTATTTCAGTGGCTTAGGCTTAGAGTATAATACCTTTTATATGGAAATTTTAATTAAAAAAATGTAGTCCTTAATGGTCACCCGAAATGATCAGTTGCGATTTTAAATTTTTACGTAATTGACACTCATTGATGCGAAAATTGATCGTTTAATTTAAAAGTGCAATTGAAGCTATTGTCTTAGATTATCTTAGTTGATTGTTGAATTCAAGTAAAAATTGACAATCACAAGTTTTGGGTGACCATAACAGTCCGTTATGACCACTAGCTAAGTGCTCACCGGAGCGATTAGTGTCAGGTTCCCGGCCCTTTGTTGTTTGCAGTCACCTACAAGTGCTTGTTTGGTGCGTTACTTTTACCACATTTAGTGATCTTTGACTTTACTGCGGAGCTTTGAGGTATTATTGATCAAAAAAAAAATTTTTTATATTGTAAGCTTCTAAATCGGTAAGCAATCATTTTTAAACCAATTTAAGAGTACCTACTGATAATATATCGTTTTTCACGAAATGTATATTGAAATAAATTGCAAAAGATTGACTAAGCCACTAATTTAACCACATTATTAAAAAAAAAGAGGAGCTCGATGGCACAGTGGTGTAGCTCTTGGCACAGCGATCGCGGAGGTTAATCAACTTTCGCAAGCCGCCATGGGATGGGTGAACAAAAATTTATTATCTTGAACTCGTCCGTGCTTCGAAAGGCACGTTAAGCCGTCGGTCCCGGATGCTTTTGCAGTCGTTAACACCCACCAATCCATTGGGCCCGCGTGGTGGGTTATGGCCCATTCTCCTTATCCACCCATAAGAAAAGCCTGTGCCCCAGCAGTAGGGACATTAAAAATGGCCGCTGGTCATGGTCATGGTCATTTAAAAGAAATGTTTTAAGTTTCATCAATAGTTGGCCCTATTTGATTCAATATGTGTAATTCCAGGAGCGTCGCTCGATCGCGAGCCCCGACGGCGACAAGGACGCGGACCCGCTGCTGGTGTCGCTGCTGCAGGAGGGTGCCGACATGATGGCCGACCTGCGCCACCTGCGCCTGCGCCCGCAGCCCTGCTACCGCGGCCCCGACCCCATCAACCTCTACCACAAAGTCGGACACGGTACGTCACCCTCTTCTTCTTCTTTGTTTTGGCAATCTACTTTCCTCTTTGAAGTATTTTTTGCCAGTGTCAAGTGTTGAATAGTTCAGTGGTAGATATTGTTTAAATTTTCATTAGAATGCGGGTGCATCGCATTCCAATGCCGCTTGGAGCATTTGTCACTAAGTATATCAAGACAGTTTACTCGGTTAGTTCTGCCGAGGTAGCCACCACTACATTAAAATTCTCAACTTCACACAACCGAGATTGCGCCTATTTCAATTATCCCACATATTATTCAGTTGCTTTTAACACTTAGACCACAAAACTGCACAGATTTTAAGACACAATATCCACTATGAATCAATTTGCAAATAATTAAATAAACACCGAACCGAACTCGATAGAATGGCGCCAAAAACTCCTACGTCACCCTCATCATGACTCACCGTCAAATGGCATTTAAACTTGGCAAGCAATTGGCAGGCGATTTTAGTCAATTAGCACTTTTATCGACGATGGCTTGTAAAATCGAATCGTCACCTCATTGAAATTAGGTTTGCGATTAGATTTTGCAAGCGATTTTCGATAAAAAACACTAATTGACTAAAGTCGCCTGCCAAGTTTCCCCACGTACATACCCCATCATATAGCTTGACACTTCGGAGACAGTCTTCGATTGACGATACACTATGTCCGATCAGACTCTCAAAAACGGCACAGAAAATAATGCCCCACCTCAAACTGGGTCCAACTGTGAGTGTCTCAAAAACGGTACAGAAAATAACGCCTCACTTCATCCTATTTAACACGAACGAAACCAACGTTCTGAAACTCACGTTTCCTTTGGGGTTCACGAGTATTTTTTGTACTTACAATTTTATTTAAAATGTCGTCAAAATATACATTAAATAACTTGATCGTTATGTATGTTAAATAAAAAAAAAACTTCTTGATACTGCCTTAACATTACTTCTAGGTGGATTTAATAAATCTGATCGATGATAAGCTTTATTTTTCATAGAAACATAATAATCACATACGGATTGGTAGGTGCGGTCAGCAACGAAAGTTGCTTAACACTTTAGTTTTTTATCATAGTAACCTTTTTGACCAATGCTTCAAACTTTAAGACATCTGTCAAAAAAGGTGCTGTGACAAAGTACTAAAGTGTTAAACGACTTTTGTTGCTGACTGTAGTCAGCAAAAAAAGTCGTTTAACACTTTAATATTTTATTTTTGTACACAAAAAGTTGATGTTAATTGTATGTATTAAAAATACAAACTTTTTATTAAAAATCGCGTTTGCTTTCAGGTACTCTGGATATGTACGTTCTGAATCCGTCCAAGGACTCCAAACACGTACGAGATTTCCTAAAAAGGTGGCATAACAGTGAACAAAAACTTTTTGAAGGTGCAAGTACATCAGGACAATTTAACTTTCCAATACCTAATTTAGTGTCTATTTGTGCTTTACTTGTGTGGCGACCCGCGAACCCTGACGATACAATAACGAGGATAATGTTCCCCGGCTCTACACCGCAACATAAAATATTTGAAGGCTTAGAAAAACTAAAACATCTTGAATTTCTTCAGCATCCGACATGTACGGGACGGCAAATGGCAGCCACAGCACCTACTACAACTACCACTACTACGACTACGGTAACGTCAACAAAATCTACAAAACAAGCTACCTCTAAAGTTAGTAAAGAAAGGAGTATCATTACAGAAAAGACAAAAGAAGAAAAACATGTTGAACCAGAACCTCCACCACTTAAAGATGCAGTAATAAAGGATGAAACGGATATTAAAAATGTTATTGACAACAAATTGCTCAGTGAATTAGTAGAAGGTGAAGAGAAAAAAATTGAATCAGTTTTACAGGATGCAATCACAACAAGAATAGAAACAAAGCTAGACGATAAAATTGCTCAATATGAGAGCACTGTTTTAGATGGTTTAATAAAAAAGAAAGACGTTAAGAAAAAGGAAAAAACTATTGATAAAAGGATAAAACGCACTGATAAGACTGACGATTCAAAAGACTCTGTAGCTAAAACAATCGAAACTAAAAAGGCTGAAATTGATATTAAACCAAAAACTGAAACAAAAAAGAAAATAGAAAGTAAAGTTAAAAGTGACATACAAACCTCGACTGCTCGAAGTAAAATAAGCCATAGAACAGTTCAAAAAACTGTCGATAAAAAATCCATATCAGATAAAAAAAATACTAGTGACGACAAAAAATCGCCACCAACAACACCAAAGAAAACATTAGAATCAAAAACAATAACTTCTACTACCCAATCAGTAACCAGAGAAAGGCTTAAAACTAAACCAAGAAAACTTAGTCCAGGCAGTACTCCTGCTAAAAGTGCCAAAGAAGCGAACAACAGAAGGGTTGTAGAATCAAAATATAAACAGGGATCTCCTAAACGGGACTTAACTCAAAAAATACCTGAAAAGAAAGAACAAAAATCTAAAAGAGAACCAATTTCAAGACGTCCTCGGCCCTTGGCGTCACCAATAAAAGGATTGAAAGTCATGAAAAGTCCAACTAAATCTGTCAAAGGCCCAAAAGCTGACACATCAAAATTAAAGGGCTTACAGAGGGTTAATTATGAAGATATTTTGAAGGATGCTAAAAAGTCAGATGAAGATACGTCAAAATCATTAGATGACATTAAACAACAGGAACTTGATGATAGAGAAGAACAAGAAATTGTAAGAGAAATTGAAGCTGTTTTCAATAGAGATAGTGAAGCTGAGGAAAAAATTGAATATGTGGGGCGATCTGATATTGAAAAAATTACTTGTTTGATAGATGACGCTAAGACTGAAACAACAGCTGATGGTGAATTTGAGGAAGAATACTTAATTATAGAAAAAGAAGAAGTGGAACAGTATACTGAAGATTCTGCGGTGGACCACGAAAGTAGTCAAGAACATGACGAAGACGAACTTCAAAAACATTTGAAGGATAAAGAAGAATCTGAAAAACGAAAAGATGAAAATGAAGAAAACCTGCAAAAAGAAACTCAACCTTTAGTGGAGATGGATAGCGATCAGAAACAGGTGGAGTCTAAAGAACATTCTGTAAGTGTTGAAGAAAAACAAGACATAAGTAGTGAAAAGAAAACTTCTGATAGCAAAAGTGGTGTTACAAAGCCCAAAGATTCTTTTGAACTAAATATCGTGCAGGAATCACAACCAGATGAAAAAATATCTACAACAATTGAATCAGGAGCAACAACAGCACCTACTTTGCCTGAAGATGAGCGCATAACCCTTAATGATATCAAAGAAGACCAACAAATAGAAGAAAAATATGTTCAAGAAGAAAAAAAAGAATTGGTGCCCCCACAAACATTAGTTGATGTGCATAAGTTAACATCTAAAGATAAAAGTTCAAAACTTGAAACTCTACCAGCGCCCGTAAGAGAAATAGTTAAAACTCCTGACGAAGTAGCAGATCTACCTTTACACGAAGAGGTTGATTACAGAACGTATGAAGAAAAGAAAACTCCCATTGACGATGATGCTTTTAAGCGGAAACCTGATTTAGGATTTGTCCATGAAATAAAAGTACCTAAAGACTTACCTCTACCTGATCCAGATACAATTGTGCCTTATAGAAGCCCTAGAGCAATTGAAGATGATGTTGTTTTGAAAACAGTTCAACGGGCATCTCACGCTGAACTTGTAACAGTTACTCCAGGGTCTGCGCCAGAGTCACCCATGAACCCCGATCAGATGAAAACTACGGTTCTACCCAGCAAAGAATTAGAACCGTTAAAAGAATATGAAGGTGTTGATTACAATTACGCTCAATTTACCGAAAAATTAAGAGAAACTCACATCACTACCGTAGATTCTCCTATAAAGGATGATATCATAATAATAGAAGAAGTTTCTAGTATGCCTGAAAAAATTCCTTCGATTCCTGAAGATGTTGAAAAAGAAATTGAAGAAGAACGTATACTTGAAGCAATAGAAAAACCTCCGATAAGCCCTATCAATGTAGAAAAAATTGTTGCAGATGTTGCAGAAGTTTTAAAATCAGATAAGAGTCTTGAAGAAATAATGGCAGAAAAATCACCAGTTTCAATTCGAAAGTCTCCAGACAGTTTTTCCAGGGCAGAAATCACCATAACATCAGCTATCGAAGCAACTAAAATGCTACTCACACATGAAAAGGAATCAATGCACAAAGACATTAAAGAACAACATGAAATTTCTCTGGATGAAAAGTTGGATACAATTACAATCAAAAAGGAAGTTTCGCCATCAAGATCAGTTACGTCTGAAGACATTAGTGAAACATCCGACAAAACTATTTTAAGTGAAGGCAAAAGAATTAAACGTGACACAAAAGAAGAAAAAGTTGTTTTTGAAACAAAAACCAAACAAACTGTCACTGATCCACATGAATCACAAATAAAACTACCTGAAAAATCATATTATGGAACAGACATAGTTTCAGAATCACATGAAAAAGAAGACGTTGGAAAAGAGAAATCTCTTAAAACTGTGACTACGGGTGATATAAAAATTCCAGACACTAATGAAAAAAGGTTGAGCATCACCTTAGAATCAGCTAAAACACTAGAAAAATTAGAAGAAAAAATGGCTGACTTAAAACGAAAAGAGGAAGAAATGCTCAAGGAACCCCTAAACGGTGAAACAACAACAGCTTTAAATGCCGAAACATTAGAAACGCAGAAAAAAGCTTTATTAGATGAAAACACAATTGAAAAGCAAGAAGGTAAAAGTCTACCAATTTTAGAAAAAACAACAACTCTCACCATCGATACAAAGACAACAACCCCAGTAGAGAAGTCAACATCTCTTCTCAGCTCTGTTCTTACCAAAGAACTTGGCTCAGAGAAAGAGGTGACTGAACATATCAGTAGCCAGATTGAAAGCACTAAAGAAATTGCACATGAGATAAGTTCTCAAACTCTAACCTTGACTAAGGATGATGTAGAAAGCCCTAATTTGATACAGGATATTGATCAATGTGAAGATGGATTACAAGTAAAATCTAAAGATGACGTATTTGCTGTTGAATATAGCGAAATTCTCAAAGAATCCGTACCACTTTCTATAAAAGAAGGTAAAAAACAACTGATTGATGAAAAAGATAGCGACGAAGAAAGCACTCGAGATAAAGATCATGTAACCGATATAACTGTCTTAGAAGATCTTAATACCATTTCTAGCAAACTTGATAAAATGCAAGTAAGTTTAGAAAAAGATTTCACAAAAATTTCAAAAGAAAACCTTCAGGAAGAAATCGATGGTGAGTATTATGAAATAGAACCTGTTTCCAAACCTTCGTCAGAAATTTTTAGTCACATTCAAGAACATGCTAAAAGAACCGATGTCATGCATTGCATGCCAATGGCATTTAGAGAAGAATTATCTGAAACTCAATTAAGTTCCAAGGATAAAACCTTTTCTTTGTCTGATAATCTTGAAAAAGTTTCACCTCTGAGTGACAAAGATTCGATTTCTACGACGGAAGAGGTTACAGAAAAAGAAACTACAATAGAAAAAGAAGTTAAAGAGGATTTATCTATCTCAGGTAAAATCAAACCACAAAAAAGTTTAATCACCTTGGCTGAATCTGAAATAGAAGAGAGGCTTTCATCAGGTAAATTATTGGATATAGAAAACAAATTACCTTTTACAGAGAAAATCATTAACGGTGATCGATCTCCAGAACAAGAAAAGATAACCGCGTCAATTGATCGTATACCAAAAAAAATATCAGAAGATAAATCTGAGGCCATACTTGAAGTAAAACACAAAAGTTTGACTAGTGCCGCTAAGAAAGAGGTACGTACACTGTCTGTCGAATCAACTACCTACGACGAAAAAATTGACACTGAAAAAAAATCACCTATTGCAGAAAGGAAAGATGAAAAGGTGCCAATAGATAAAAAGGAAGATAAATCAAAAGTTACGCCGAAACAAGAATCTGATAGTATTGAAGCCACTCTAGTAAAGGCAATTACATCTTTAGATATAGGAAGCTCAATCCACATTGGGACCGAACTTAAAGAAAAATATCCGAGTCCGACAGATAAAACTTCAAATAAAGTCAGTGCCGTAGTAGATAAATCATTCGATGACGATAAAATGCCAAAGCCTAAACAACAAGATCAACTTTTAAGAGACATTGTTGACAAAGAGGAAAATTTGAAAAAAGAAGCTGAAATGAGTTTTACAATTTCCTTGAAAACTGATTTAGAAAAAGATGTTGTTGATGAAGTGAAAGAAACAATAAAAGTGTCACCTTTTACAGAGCAAGTTAAAAAGAAAGAACTGACTCAGGAAGATGATATAAAACCAGAAAAAAGTACAATCACAACTACTGAGTTTACACAAGAGAAAGAATTGCTTCAGGTAGAAGAAGTGAAACCAGATATAAGCGCAACTTCTGAGATAGCATGCGAAAAAGTACCTACACCCACAGGCAAAGCACCAGCTGATGATTCCGACTCTAAAAAACTAACTTATTCAGTTTTCGGTGAAGTAAAGGAAACAGAAAAAGTGTCGCCTATTACGGAGGAGGAGAAAAAATTGCCGCAAGAAAAAGATGTAACACATGAAATAAGTATAATCACAAGTACTGAGTCTACACTGGAAAAAGAACTATCACCATTAGCCAATGCACCAGATGATAAACTCGACATTGATCAACTAGATAAAACTTTGATTGACAAGACTTTCGAAGTTCATCTCCAGGAAAAAGAATCTAAATTTGTAGTAAGTCCAACAGCTACCGCTGAATCTGCCTTAGATACAGTAAAAGACAGCATGTCAGTTACCACTCATGCTATTCATGCTAAAGAAAAGGAAGCACAAATGGTGTCACCTATTACAGAGAAAGTTGAAGAGAAAGAAGATAGGAAACCAGAAATCACAACTATGAAACTTGCATCAGAGAAAGAATATTCATCCACAGAAAAAGAAAAAGCTGATGAATTAAGCCCATCAACAACCGTTGAAACTGTATCAGATGTGGAAATAGACAGCGCATTAGTTGTTACTCATGCTATTGATAACCAAGCAAGAAAAACACAAAAAGTAACCCCAGTTAAAGAAACAATTGAAGATACAGAATTGCTTCAAGAAAAAGAACAAAAACGAGAAATAGGACCATTTACAACTACTGAGCCTGCGATTAAGGCAATACCATCACCCACAGGAGAGGAACCACATAGTGAACCAGACTCTGAAAAACCAGTTGTTATGACCGTTCATAGTGAAGTAAAAACTCCAAAAGCGTCCCCTATTATACAGAAAGGCGAAGAAAAAGAACTGCCACAAGTAGAAGACATGACAGCAGAAATAAGCTCAATCACACTCCCATCAGAAAAAGTTCCATCGTCTACAGAAAAGGAACCAGCTGATAAACTCGACTCTGAACAACTGGATCATACTTCAAAAGATACTGTTGACCAAGATAAGTACTCTGAAAAGGAATCTAAAACTATATCAGAAAAAGAAAAAGGTGGCATAACACTAATGACTGAAGCTATTGATATAAAAGTAAAGGAAATACAAAAAGGGTCACCTATTACAGAGAAAGCAGCAGAAAAGGCTCTGCCTCAGGAAGAGAATATGAAGTCTGAAATTAAAGCAATCACAACTGCAGAGCCTGCACTAGAGAAAGTACCGTCTACCACAGGTAAAGCACCTGATCATAAACCCGACGCTGAACAACTAGATAAACTTTCAATAGAAAAAACTGACAAAGTTGAAACCCAAGAAAAGGAAACTAAAACTGAATCAAGCCCGTCAACAACCGTAGAAACTGTATCAGGTATGGAAATAGACAGCACATTAGTAGTTCCTCATGCTCATTCAAAAGAAACACAAAAAGTAACTCTTGTTAAAGAACAAATTGAAGATGATAAATTACTTCAAGAAAAAGAACAGCAACCAGAAATTAGTCCTATGACAACTAAAGAGCATGCGCTAGAAGAAATACCATCACCCACAGGAGAGAAACAAGATATTCACAGTGACATAAAAGAAATACCAAAAGTATCCCCTACTACAGAGAAACAAGAAGAGATAGAACTGCCGCAAGCAGAAGACATGACAGCAAAAACAAGCGCAATCACAACTACGGAGCATGCTCTAGAGAAAGTTCCACCACCTACAAGTAAAGCACCTGACCATAAAACCGACTTTAAACAACTAGATAAACTGTCATTAGGAATAACTGACAAACTTGAAACCCAAGAAAAGGAAACTAAAACTGAATCTAGCCCATCAACAACCGAAGAAACAATATCAGGTTTGGAAATAGACATCACATCAGTGGTTATTCATGCTTTTGATGATAAAGCAAAAGAAACACAAAAAGTAACTCTTGTTAGAGAAAAAATTGAAGATGAAAAATTGCTTCAAGAAAAAGAACAGCAACCAGATATTAGTCCAATGACTACAACAGAGCATGCGCTAGAAGAAATACCATCACCCACAGGAGAGAAACTAGATGATAAATTCGATTCTGAAAAACTAGTTGTTACTGCTTTTCACAGTGAAGTAAAGGAAACGCCAACAGTATCCCCTATTACAGAGAAACTAGAAGAGAAAGAACTGCCGCAAGTAGAAGACATGATAGCCGAAAAAAGTGCAATCCCAACTCTGGAGCCTACACTAGAGAAAGTACCATCACCTACAAGTAGAGCACCTGATTCTAAATCCGACGATAAGCAACACGATAAATTATCAATAGAAAAAACTGACAAAGTTAAAACCCACGAAAAGGAAACTAAAATTGAATCAAGCCCGTCAACAACCGTAGAAACTGTATCAGGTATGGAAATAGATAGCACAATAGTAGTTACTCATGATGATGAAGCAAAAGAAACACAAAAAGTAACTCTTATTAGAGAAAAAATTGAAGATAGGGAATTGCTGCAAGAAAAAGAACAGCAACCAGAAATTAGTCCAATGACTACTACAGAGCAAGCGCTAGAAAAAATACCATCACCCACAGGAGAGAAACTAGATGATAAATCAGATTCTGAAAAACTAGTTGTTAAGGATATTTACAGTGAAGTAAAGGAAACACCAAAAGAATCCCTTATCACAGAGAAACTACAAGAGAAAGAACTGCCGCAAGTAGAAGACACGATAGAAGAAATAAGTGCAATCACAACTACGGAGCCTACACAAGAGAAAGTACCATCACCTACAAGTAAAGCACCTGATCATAAAACCAACTCTGAACAACTAGATAAACTGTCAATAGGAAATATTGGAAAAATTGAAACCCAAGAAATGGAAACTAAAACTGAATCTAGCCCATCAATAACCGAAGAAACAATATCAGGTTTGGAAATAGACAGCACAACAGTGGTTACTCATGTTCTTGATGATAAAGCAAAAGAAACACAAAAAGTAACTCTTAGAGAAAAACTTGAAGATGAAAAAATACTTCAAGAAAAAGAACAGCAACCAGATATTAGTCCAATAACTACTACAGAGCAAGCGCTAGAAGAAATACCATCACCCACAAGAGAGAAACTAGATGAAAAAACAGTTTCTGAAGAACTAGTTGTTACGGCTATTCACAGTGAAGTAAAGGAAACAACAGAAGTATCCCCGATTACAGAGAAACAAGAAGAGAAAGAACTGCCGCAAGTAGAAGACATAATTGCAGAAAAAAGTGCAATAACAACTACGGAGCCTACATTTGAGAAAGTACCATTACCTACAAGTAAAGCACTTGATCATAAATCCTACGATAAGCAACTAGATAAAGTATCAATAGAAAAAACTGACAAAGTTGAAACCCAAGAAAAGGAAACTAAAAGTGAATCCAGCCCGTCAACAACCGTAGAAACTGTATCAGGTATGGAAATAGACAGCACAACAGTGGTTACTCATGCTCTTGATGATAAAGCAAAAGAAACACAAAAAATAATTCTTGATAGAGAAAAAACTGAAAATAAAGAATTGCCTAAAGTAAAAGAACAGCAACCAGAAATTAGTCCAATGACTACTACAGAGCATGCGCTAGAAGAAATACCATCACCCACAGGAAAGAAACAAGATGAAAAAACAGATTCTGAAGAACCAAATGTTACGGCTATTCACAGTGAAGTTAAGGAAATACCAAAAGTATCCCCTATTACAGAGAAATTAGAAGAGAAACAACTGCCGCAAGTAGAAGACATGATAGCTGAGAAAAATGCAATCACAACTACGGAGCCTACACTAGAGAAAGTATTATCACCTACAAGTAAAGCACCTGATCATAAATCCGACGATGAGCAAGAAGATAAACTATCAACAGGAAAAACTAAGATAGTTGAAACGCAAGAAAAGGAAACAAAAACTGAATCTAGCCCATCAACGACCAAAGAAACAATATCAGGTTTGGAAATAGACAGCCTGTCAGTGGTTAATCATGCTCTTGATGATAATGCAAAAGAAACACAAAAAGTAACTCTTGTTAAAGAACAAATTGAAGATGAAAAATTACTTCAAGAAAAAGAACAGCAACCAAAAATTAGTCCAATGTCAACTACAGAGCAAGTGCTAGAAGAAATACCATCACCCACAGGAGAGAAACTAGGTGATAAATCAGATTCTGAAAAACGAGTTGTTACGGCTGTTTACAGTGAAGTAAAGGAAACACCAAAAGTATCCCCTATTACAGAGAAACTAGAAGAGAAAGAACTGCCGCAAGTTAAAGACATGATAGCAGAAATAAGGGAAATCACAACTACGGAGCCTACACTAGAGAAAGTACCATCACCTACAAGTAAAGCACCTGATCATAAGTCTGACGATGAGCAACTAGATAAAATATCAATAGGAAAAACTGACAAAGTTGAAACCCAAGAAAAGGAAACTAAAAGTGAATCCAGCCCGTCAACAACCGTAGAAACTGAATCAGGTATGGAAATAGACAGCACAACAGTGGTTACTCATGCTCTTGATGATAAAGCAAAAGAAACACAAAAAATAATTCTTGATAGAGAAAAAACTGAAAATAAAGAATTGCCTAAAGTAAAAGAACAGCAACCAGAAATTAGTCCAATGACTACTACAGAGCATGCGCTAGAAGAAATACCATCACCCACAGGAAAGAAACAAGATGAAAAAACAGATTCTGAAGAACCAAATGTTACGGCTATTCACAGTGAAGTTAAGGAAATACCAAAAGTATCCCCTATTACAGAGAAATTAGAAGAGAAACAACTGCCGCAAGTAGAAGACATGATAGCTGAGAAAAATGCAATCACAACTACGGAGCCTACACTAGAGAAAGTATTATCACCTACAAGTAAAGCACCTGATCATAAATCCGACGATGAGCAAGAAGATAAACTATCAACAGGAAAAACTAAGATAGTTGAAACGCAAGAAAAGGAAACAAAAACTGAATCTAGCCCATCAACGACCAAAGAAACAATATCAGGTTTGGAAATAGACAGCCTGTCAGTGGTTAATCATGCTCTTGATGATAATGCAAAAGAAACACAAAAAGTAACTCTTGTTAAAGAACAAATTGAAGATGAAAAATTACTTCAAGAAAAAGAACAGCAACCAAAAATTAGTCCAATGTCAACTACAGAGCAAGTGCTAGAAGAAATACCATCACCCACAGGAGAGAAACTAGGTGATAAATCAGATTCTGAAAAACGAGTTGTTACGGCTGTTTACAGTGAAGTAAAGGAAACACCAAAAGTATCCCCTATTACAGAGAAACTAGAAGAGAAAGAACTGCCGCAAGTTAAAGACATGATAGCAGAAATAAGGGAAATCACAACTACGGAGCCTACACTAGAGAAAGTACCATCACCTACAAGTAAAGCACCTGATCATAAGTCTGACGATGAGCAACTAGATAAAATATCAATAGGAAAATCTGACAAAGTTGAAACCCAAGAAAAGGAAACTAAAACTGAATCAAGCCCGTCAACAACCGTAGAAACTGAATCAGGTATAGAAATAGATAGCACATCAATAGTTACTCATGCTCTTAATGATAAAGCAAAAGAAACACAAAAAGTAATCCTTATTAAAGAAAAAAATAAGGATAATGAATTGCTTCAAGAAATAGAACAGCAACCAGAAATTAGTCCAAAGACAACTACAGAGCATGCGGTAGAAGAAATACCATCACCCACAGGAGAGAAACTAGGTGATAAATCAGATTCTGAAAAACGAGTTGTTACGGCTGTTGACAGTGAAGTAAAGGAAACACCAAAAGAATCCCCTATTACACAGAAACTAGAAGAGAAAGAACTGCCGCAAGTTAAAGACATGATAGCAGAAAAAAGTGTAATCACAACTACGGAGCCTACACAAGAGAAAGTACCATCACCTACAAATAAAGCACCTGATCATAAATCCGATGATGAGCATTTAGATAAACTATCAATAGGAAAAAATGAGATAGTTGAAACCCAAGAAAAGGAAACAAAAACTGAATCTAGCCCGTCAACAACCGTAGAAACTGAATCAGGGATGGAAATAGATAGCACATCAATTGTTACTCATGCTCTTGATGATAAAGCAAAAGAAACACAAAAAGTAACCCTTATTAAAGAAAAAATTGAGGATAATGAATTGCTTCAAGAAATAGAACAGCAACCAGAAATTAGTCCAAAGACAACTACAGAGCATGCGGTAGAAGAAATACCATCACCCACAGGAGACAAACAAGATGATAAATCAGATTCTGAAAAACTAGTTGTTAAGGCTATTTACAGTGAAGTAAAGGAAACACTAAAAGAATCCCCTATTACACAGAAACTAGAAGAGAAAGAACTGCCGCAAGTTAAAGACATGATAGCAGAAAAAAGTGCAATCACAACTACGGAGCCTACACTAGAGAAAGTACCATCACCTACAAGTAAAGCACCTGATCATAAATCCGATGATGAGCATTTAGATAAACTATCAATAGGAAAAAATGAGATAGTTGAAACCCAAGAAAAGGAAACTAAAACTGAATCAAGCCCGTCAACAACCGTAGAAACTGAATCAGATATGAAAATAGATAGCACATTAGTTACTCATGCTCTTGATGATAAAGCAAAAGAAACACAAAAAGTAACCCTTATTAAAGAAAAAATTGAGGAAAATGAATTGCTTCAAGAAATAGAACAGCAACCAGAAATTAGTCCAAAGACAACTACAGAGCATGCGTTAGAAGAAATACCATCACCCGCAGGAGACAACCCAGGTTATAAAACAGACCCTGAAAAACTAGTTGTTTCAACTATTCACAGTGAAGTAAAGGAAACACCAAAAGCTTTACCTTTTACAGAAAATCGAGAAGAGAAAAAACAGCCACAAGTAGGACAAATTATAGCAGAAATAAGCGCAATCACAACTACGGAGCCTGTACTAGAGAAAGTACCATCACCTACAGGTAAAGCACCTGATCATAAATCCGACGCTGAACAACTAGATAAACTATCAATAGAAAAATCTGACAAAGTTGAAACCCAAGAAAAGGAAACTAAAACTGAATCTAGCTCATCAACGACTAAAGAAACAATATCAGGTTTGGAAATAGACAGCCTGTCAGTGGTTACTCATGCTATTGATGATAAAGCAAAAGAAATACTTAAAATATCCCCCATTACAGAGAAAACTGAAGATAAAAAACCACTGCAAGTAGAAGATATTATAACAGAAAAAAGCGCTATCATAACTATGGAGCCTGTACAAGAGAAAGTACCATCATGTACAGAGAAGTCACTAGATGAAAAACTTGACTCTGAAGAACTAGAGAAACTTTTTGAAGATAAGATTGATAAAATCGAAACTCCAGAAAAGGAAACTAAAACTGAATCAAGTCTAACAACAACCAAAGAAACTCTATCAGGTGCGGAAATAGACATGACACCAGTTATTTCACATGCTATTGATGATGAGGCAAAAGATATACAAGAAACATGTCTGGTTGAAGAGAAAATTACAGATAATGATTTGTCTCAAGAAAAACAACATAAACAAGAAATAATTCCTATGACAACTACAGAGCCTGCGCTAGAGGAAATATCATTAGCCAAAGAAGAGGAACCAGATAATAAACTTAATTCTGAAAATCAAGTTGTTACGACCGTTCACATTGGAATAAAAGAAACACCAAAAGTGTCACCCATTACAGAAGTAAGCGAAGAAAAAGAACTGATGCAAGTAAAAGACATGACAGAAAAAATAAGTGCAATCACATCTACGAGGCCAGCGCTAGATAAAGAACCATTGCACACAGGCAAATCACCAGACGATAAACTTGACATTCAAGAACTACATAAACCTTCAATAGGGAAGCCTGACAAAGATGAAACCCAAGAAAAGGAAACTAGAACTGAATTAAGCCCAATACCCATCACTATGACTGTATTAGATCAAGAAAAAGATGTCATACCAGTTTCCATTAAAGCTGTTGCTGATGAAGAAAAGGAAATACGAAAAGTATCACCTGTTACAGAAAAATCTAAAGAGCAAAAATTGCATCAAGAAGATGTAAAGTTAGAAATAAGCTCAATCACAACTACTGAGCCTGCGCCAGAGAAGATACTATTACTTGACACTATACAACTAGTTGGCCTTCCAAAAGATGAGTCTGAAAAAGTTCAACAACCAGAAAAGGAAATAAAACGTGAATTAGGATTGACTACTACGGTCGAATCCGACAAAGATACAGGAAAAGACGACTTATCAGATATTACGCAGGCAGATCACGATGAAGTAAAGGAAAAAGAAAAAGTTTCCCCATTTACAGAAAACATTATAGAGAAGGAACCACCTATTGAGCTTCCATCAGAAAAAATACCATCACCCACGGAAAAGGACCTAGCTGATAAACTGGACTCGGAGCAGGAACTAATTACGAGAGATAAACTATTAAAAGACGCAATTTCGACTGAATCTATGCTAACAAAAGATTTATCATCAACTATAGAAAAGGCACCAGATGATAAACTTGATTCTGGTAAACAATATAAACAAGACAAAACTGATATAGTCCGAACCTCAGAAAAAGAAACAAAAACTGAAATAAGTTCAACAGCTACTGTCAAACCTGAATCAGGTGTAACGTCAGTTGAAGATAATTTTCAAGAAACACAAACAACATCCTCCGTTACAGATAAATTTGCAGAAAAAGAAATACTTCCAAAATTAGATGTAAAGCCAGTAAGCCCATCAATTTTAACAACTGAACCTGTTTTGGATAAATCACCTTCACCAGCTGAAAAGGTGGAACTAGAAATTAAACTTACTTCTAAAGGCGAAATCCTGGAAAAGGAATGTATACCTGAAAGAAGTTCAACAACTATCATAGAACCTATATCAGAGACAAAAGAAGATAGTATGTCAGTTAACATATCAGTTGCAGATGACGGGCTTAGAGAAACACTGAAAATAAGCCCTGTTACGGAGAAAGTAGTGGAAAAGGAAGTGCCTGAAGAAAAAGATGTAGAGTTCAAACTAGAGGTAAAAAAAGGAACACCAACAGTAGAAGCATCAAAAGATGAATCCGACTCTGGAAAACTAGATACACCTTCATCAATTGTAACACAATTGACAGATGGGACAGATAGAGGTGACAAAGAGCTATCTTTACCATTAATTAGTTCAATGGTTAAAATTAAGTCAGAGCAAGTATCATCCAAAATCGACGAAGTTAAAATCCTAGAAAAGGACCAAACCACAGATGAGAAAACTAAGATTGAGGCTAAGTCTACACCATTCGATGAAAAACAAAGGACACAAGAACAAAGTACACAAAAAACATTATCAGCTGAGATTCTGCTTGAAAAAGTACCTGAATATACAAAAAAAACTAGAGATGATAAAACAGACTTTGAGCAAAAAATTTCAATTTTGAAAGAAGAGACTGGTAAGAACCAAGATCCTGAACAGAAAACTAAACACGAAGTTATTTCAGTCAGTGCTGGTGAGTCTGTATCAGATACAGGAAAAGCCATTTCACTTGTTGTACATATTAAAGATGATGAACCAAAAGAACCATCCCCCGTTAAAGAGAAAATTGAAGAGATGGAGCTGCCTTTGAAGAAAGAAGTCGAGACTGAAATAACCTCAGTCGTATCCACTACCCTTGTGAAAGAACTTAAAAAGGGACCTTTTTCTAAAGAAAATACACCAGAAGAAATAAGTCCTGAAAGAAAAATCTCATTGTTAAAAGAAAAGTCAGTTAAGGAACAATCTTTAGAACATGAAATTAAGTCTGAAGAAAAAGAAAGCGTTTCGTCCGTGGTGAGCAAAACCAGAACCGATGAGTCTATAGTAGACACAGAAACAGATAGCGTCGTACTTGACAAACATGTTGGTGATGAACAAAAGATTAAAAAACCATCACCTGTAACAGAAAATGAAGAAGAAATGGAATTGGCTTTGAAACAAGAAGATATGACAGCTGCTAGCTCGACTGCACGAACTAAGCCTATCCAAGAAAAAGAACTTTCACCTGCAGAGAAGACTCAAGAGGACAGATTGAGCCCTGAAAAGAAAGTTTCGCCTTCGAAGGATGATATTGAAAAAGATCTAACGCCAAAACGGGAAACTAATTCGGAAGTTACCGCAACTAGTCCCAATAAGTCTATATCGGAATCAGAAAATGACAGCATCTTACTTAACAAGTTTGATGTTGGTGATGAACATAAGGAAGATCAAAATATATCACCTGTAACAGAAAAAGTTAAAGAAATGCACATACCTTTAAAACGAGAAGATGTGCCAGTAACTAGCTCTACTTCACCAACTAAATCATTATTAGAGCAAGAACTTTCACATGCACAGACTCAAGAGGATAGATTAAGCCCCGAAAAGAAAGTTCCATCGTTAAAGGAGGAGATTGAAAAAGATCTTAAGCCAGAACGGAAAACTAAGACCGAAGAAATCGAAACCGATGCCGATAAGATTATATCAGATACAGAAAAAGAAAGAATCTTCCTTGACAAACCTGACGATGAACAAAAAGTAGTTAAAAAACCTGTAAAAGAAAAAGTTGTAGAAATTGACTTACTTTTAAAACAAGAAGATGGGCTAGTAGCTAGCTCAACTTCACCAACTAAGCCTGAGCAAGAGAAAGAACCTTCACCTGCAGAGAAGACCAAAGAGGACAGGTTGAGCCCCGAAAAGAAAGTTTCGCCTTTGAAAGATGAGATTGAAAAAGATATAACGCCTAAACGGGAAACAAAGTCGGAAGTTAGCGCAGCTAGTCCCGATAAGTCTATATCGGAATCAGAAAATGACAGCATCTTACTTGACAAGTCTGATGTTGGTGTTGAACATAAGGAAGATCATAAAATATCACCTGTAACAGAAATAGTTAAAGAAATGGACATACCTTTAAAACGAGAAGATGTGCCAGTAACTAGCTCTACTACACCAACTAAATCTGTATTAGAGCAAGAAATTTCACCTGCACAGACTCAAGAGGATAGATTAAGCCCCGAGAAGAAAGTTGCATCGTTAAAGGAGGAGATTGAAAAAAAACTTACGCCAGAACGGAAAACTAAGCCCGAAGAAATCGCAACCGATGCTGATATGATTATATCAGATACAGAAAAAGAAAGAATCTTCCTTGACAAACCTGACGATGAACAAAGGGTAGTTCAAAAACTATCACCTGTAACAGAAAAAGTTGTAGAAATGGACTTACTTTTAAAACAAGAAGATGTGCCAATAGCTAGTTCAACTTCACCAACTAAGCCTGAGCAAGAGAAAGAATCTTCACCTGCAGAGAAGACTAAAGAGGACAGATTGAGCCCTGAAAAGAAAGTTTCGCCTTCGAAGGATGATATTGAAAAAGATCTAACGCCAAAACAGGAAACTAAGTCAGAAGTTAGCGCACCTAGTCCCGATAAGTCTATATCGGTATCAGAAAATGACAGCATCTTACTTGACAAGTCTGATGTTGGAGATGAACATAAGGAAGATCAAAAAATATCAACTGTAACAGAAAAAGTTAAAGAAATGGGCATACCTTTAAAACGAGAAGATGTGCCAGTAACTAGCTCTACTACACCAACTAAATCTGTATTAGAGCAAGAACTTTCACCCGCAGAGACTCAAGAGGACAGATTAAGTCCCGAAAAGAAAGTTGCATTGTTAAAGGAGGAAATTGAAAAAGATCTTACGCCAGAACGGAAAACAAAGCCCGGAGAAAGTGCAACCGATTCCGATAAGATTATATCAGATACAGAAAAAGAAAGAATTTTCCTTGACAAACTTGACGATGAACAAAGGGTAGTTCAAAAACTATCACCTGTAACAGAAAAAGTTGTAGAAATGGACTTACTTTTAAAACAAGAAGATGTGCCAGTAGCTAGTTCAACTTCACCAACGAAGCCTGAGCAAGAGAAAGAATCTTCACCTGCAGAGAAGACTAAAGAGGACAGATTGAGCCCTGAAAAGAAAGTTTCGCCTTCGAAGGATGATATTGAAAAAGATCTAACGCCGAAACAGGAAACTAAGTCAGAAGTTAGCGCACCTAGTCCCGATAAGTCTATATCGGAATCAGAAAATGACAGCATCTTACTTGACAAGTCTGATGTTGGAGATGAACATAAGGAAGATCAAAAAATATCACCTGTAACAGAAAAAGTTAAAGAAATGGACATACCTTTAAAACGAGAAGATGTGCCAGTAACTAGCTCTACTACATCAACTAAATCTATATTAGAGCAAGAACTTTCACCCACAGAGACTCAAGAGGACAGATTAAGCCCTGAAAAGAAAGTTGCATTGTTAAAGCAGATTGAAAAAGATCTAACGGAAGAACGGAATACTAAGCCCGAAGAAAGCGCAACCGATGCTGATAACATTATATCAGATACAGAAAAAGAAAGAATCTTCCTTGACAAACCTGACGATGAACAAAGGGTAGTTCAAAAACTATCACCTGTAACAGAAAAAGTTGTAGAAATGGACTTACTTTTAAAACAAGAAGATGTGCCAATAGCTAGTTCAACTTCACCAACTAAGCCTGATCAAGAGAAAGAATCTTCACCTGCAGAGAAGACTAAAGAGGACAGATTGAGCCCTGAAAAGAAAGTTTCGCCTTCGAAGGATGATATTGAAAAAGATCTAACGCCAAAACGGGAAACCAAGTCAGAAGTTAGCGCAACTAGTCCCGATAAGTCTATATCGAAATCAGAAAAAGACAGCATCTTACTTGACGAGTCTGATGTTGGTGTTGAACATAAGGAAGATCATAAAATATCACCTGTAACAGAAATAGTTAAAGAAATGGACATACCTTTAAAACGAGAAGATGTGCCAGTAACTAGCTCTACTACACCAACTAAATCTGTATTAGAGCAAGAAATTTCACCTGCACAGACTCAAGAGGATAGATTAAGCCCCGAGAAGAAAGTTGCATCGTTAAAGGAGGAGACTGAAAAAAAACTTACGCCAGAACGGAAAACTAAGCCCGAAGAAATCGCAACCGATACTGATAACATTATATCAGATACAGAAAAAGAAAGAATCTTCCTTGACAAACCTGACGATGAACAAAGGGTAGTTCAAAAACTATCACCTGTAACAGAAAAAGTTGTAGAAATGGACTTACTTTTAAAACAAGAAGATGCGCCAGTAGCTAGTTCAACTTCACCAACTAAGCCTGAGCAAGAGAAAGAATCTTCACCTGCAGAGAAGACTAAAGAGGAGAGATTGAGCCCTGAAAAGAAAGTTTTGCCTTCGAAGGATGATATTGAAAAAGATCTAACGCCAAAACAGGAAACTAAGTCAGAAGTTAGCGCACCTAGTCCCGATAAGTCTATATCGGTATCAGAAAATGACAGCATCTTACTTGACAAGTCTGATGTTGGAGATGAACATAAGGAAGATCAAAAAATATCACCTGTAACAGAAAAAGTTAAAGAAATGGGCATACCTTTAAAACGAGAAGATGTGCCAGTAACTAGCTCTACTACACCAACTAAATCTGTATTAGAGCAAGAACTTTCACCCGCAGAGACTCAAGAGGACAGATTAAGTCCCGAAAAGAAAGTTGCATTGTTAAAGGAGGAAATTGAAAAAGATCTTACGCCAGAACGGAAAACAAAGCGCGGAGAAAGTGCAACCGATTCCGATAAGATTATATCAGATACAGAAAAGGAAAGAATTTTCCTTGACAAACTTGACGATGAACAAAGGGTAGTTCAAAAACTATTACCTGTAACAGAAAAAGTTGTAGAAATGGACTTACCTTTAAAACAAGAAGATGTGCCAGTAGCTAGTTCAACTTTACCAACTAAGCCTGAGCAAGAGAAAGAATCTTCACCTGCAGAGAAGACTAAAGAGGACAGATTGACCCCCGAAAAGAAAGTTTCGCCTTCAAAAGATGATATTAAAAAAGATCTTACGCCGAAACGGGAAACTAAGGCGGAAGTTAGCGCAACTAGTCCAAATAAGTCTATATCGAAATCAGAAAAAGACAGCATCTTACTTGACGAGTCTGATGTTGGTGTTGAACATAAGGAAGATCATAAAATATCACCTGTAACAGAAATAGTTAAAGAAATGGACATACCTTTAAAACGAGAAGATGTGCCAGTAACTAGCTCTACTACACCAACTAAATCTGTATTAGAGCAAGAACTTTCACCCGCAGAGACTCAAGAGGACAGAGTAAGCCCCCATAAGAAAGTTGCATTGTTAAAGGAGGAGATTGAAAAAGATCTTACGCCAGAACGGAAAACTAAGCCCGAAGATAGCGCAACTGATGCCGATAAGGTTGTATCAGATACAGAAAAAGAAAGAATCTTCCTTGAAAAACCTGACGAGGATCAAAAAATAATTAAAAAACTGTCACCTGTAAGAGAAAAAGTTGTAGAAATTGACTTACATTTAAAACAAAAAGATTTGCCAGTAGCTAGCTCAACTTCACTGACTAAGCCTGAGCAAGAGAAAGAATCTTCACCTGCAGAGAAGACTCAAAAAGACGGAAAGACGCCGGAGAAAAAAGTAACACCGTCAAAGGAGGAGATCGATAAAGATCTAATACCTTCACCTGCAGAGCAGACTCAAGAAGACAGACTAAGCCCTGAGAAGAAAGTTTTACCATTAAAGGAGACCGATAAAGATCTAACGTTAAAACGAGAAACTAGTCCTGAAAAAATCACAACTGGTGCCGATAAAGTTGTATCAGACACTGAAAAAGATAGCGTCTTCCATGACAAACCTGATGATGAACAAAGGGTGGTTCATAAAACATCACCTGTAAGAGAAAAAGTTAAAGAAATAGACTTACCTTTAAAACAAGAAGAGATAACAGTTTCTAGCTTAACTGCACCAACTAAGACCACGCTTGTACAAGAACCTTCACCTGCAGAGGCGACTCAAGAGGAAAGATTAAGTCCTGAGAAGAAAGTATCGCCTTACATGGAAGAAACTGAAAAATATAAAATGCCAAAACTGGAAACTAAGCCCGAAGTAGGCACAACAGGTGCTGACGAGCCTGAAACAGATACAGAAAAAGAAAGCGCTTTACTTCATGAACCTGATGTTAGTGATGATCAAAAGATAGTTCAAAAAACATCAACTGCAACAGAAAAAGTAAAAGTAAAAGACTTACTTTTGAAAAAAGAAGACATTCCAGCTGTTAGCTCGACTGAACCAACTAAGTTTGTATTAGAGGGAAAACCTACACCTGCAGAGAAAACTCAAGAGGATAGATTAAGTCCTGAGGAGAAAGTTTCACCTTTAAAGGAAGATATTGAACAAGATATAATACCAATACCAGAGATTAAATCCGAAATAAGCGCAGCAGGTGCCGACACACTTGTATCGGATACACAAAAAGATAGCGCCTTACTTGATAAACTTGACGATGGTGAGGCACAAAAGGTTATTCAAAAAATATCACCTGTAACAGAAAAAGCCAAAGAAATTGACTTACTTTTAAAACAAGAAGTTGTGCTAGTAGCTAGCTCAACTTTACCAATTAAGTATGAGCAAGAGAAAGAATCTGCACCTGCAGAGAAGACTCAAAAAGACGAAAAGACCCCCGAGAAAAAAGTAACACCGTCAAAGGAGGAGATCGATAAAGATCTAATACCTTCACCTGCAGAGAAGACTCAAGAAGATAGACTAAGCCCTGAGAAGGCAATTTCACCATTAAAGGAGATCGATAAAGATCTAACGCCTAAATGGGAAACTAAACCTGAAGGAAACACAACCGGTGCTGATAATATTGTATCAGACACTGAAAAAGATAGCGTCTTCCGTGACAAACCTGATGATGAACAAAGGGTGGTTCATAAAACATCACCTGTAACAGAAAAAGTTAAAGAAATTGACTTACCTTTGAAACAAGAGGACATGCTAGTTCCAAGCATGACTGCACCAGTAAAGTCTATCCTAGAACAAGAATCTTCACACGCAGAGGAAGCTCAAGAAGTTAGATTAACCCCCGAAAATAAAATTATGCCTTTGAAAGAAAATATTGAAGAAGCTTTTGAAGTAAACGCAGCAGGTGCCTACAAGCCTGTGTTGGATACGGAAAAAGATAGCGCCTCACTTGACAAACCTGATGTTACTGATGAACACAATGTAGTAAAAAAAGCATCGTCTATTACAGAAAAAGTAAAAGAAAAGGACTTTCTTTTGAAACAAGAAGACATGCCAGTTGTAAGCTCGATTGAACCAACAAAGCTTGTACTAGAACAAGAATTTACACCTGTAGGGAAGACTCAAGAGGATAGGTTTAGTCCCGAGACTAAAGTTTCGCCTTTGAAGGAAGATGCTGAACAAGATATCATGCCAATACAGGAAATAAAGCCCGAAGTAAGCGTAGCAGGTGACGACAAACCTGCATTGGATACACAAAAAGATAGCACCTTACTTATAAAACCTGATGATGGTAACGAATATAGAGTCATTCGAAAACCATCACCTGTATTAGAAAAAGTTAAGGAAACAGACGTTTCTTTAAAACAAGAAGATATGCCACTTACTAGCTCGACTGCACCAACTGAGCCTATCCTAGAAAAAGAACGTTTACCTGCAGAGAAGACTCAAAAGGAAAGATTAAGTCCCGAAAAGAAAGTTCTGCCTTTGAAGGAAGAAATTGAAAGAGATGTAAAGCCAAAACGGGAAACTAAGCTGGAAGTTAGCGCAGCAGAAGCTGACGAGCACGTATTGGATTCAGAAAAAGATAGTGGCTTGCTTGATGAACAGAAGGTAGTTCAAAAAACATCACCTGTAACAGAAAAAGTGAAAGATATGGACTTACCTTTAAAACAAGAAGACATGCCTATTACTAGCTCGACTCTTCCAACCAAGCCCAAAGAACAAGAACCTTATCCTCCAGAGAAGACTCAAGAGGATAGATTAAGTCCCGAGAAGAAAGTTTCGCCTGCCAAGGAAGATAGTGAAAAAGATAAAATGGCAAAACTGGAAACTAAGCCCGAAGTTAGCGCAACAGGTGCTGGTGAATCTATATTAGATACAGACAAAGATAGTGCTCTACTTGAAAAACCTGATATTGATGATGAACAAAGGCTAGTTCAAAAAACATCACCTGTTACAAAAACAGATGAGGAAATTGACTTACTTTTAAAACAAGAAGATGTGCCAGTAGCTAGCTCGACTGCACCAACTAAGCCTATCCTAGAACTAGAATCTTCACCCGCAGAGAAGGCTCAAGAGGTTAGATTAACCACCGAAAAGAAAATTTCGCCTTTGAAAGAAAAGATTGAAAAAGATCCTGAAATAAGCGCAGCAAGTGCTGACGAGCCTGTGTTGGATACAGAAAAAGATAGCGCCTTATTTAACAAACCTGATGTTGGTGATGAACAGAAGGTTGTTCAAATAGCATCGCCTATAACAGAAAAAGTTAAACAAAGGGATTTACTTTTGAAACAAGAAGACATGCCAATTGTTAGCTCAACTGAACCAACTAAGCCTGTACTAGAACAAGAACTTACATCTGCAGAGAAGACTCAAGAGGATAGATTTAGTCCTGAGAAGAAAGTTTCACCTTTGAAGGAATATATTAAACAAGATATAATTCCAATACAGGAAATTAAGCCCGAAGTCAGCGCAGTAGGTGCCGACAAACCTGTATCGGATACACAAAAAGATAGCGCCTTACCTGAAAAACCTGATTATGTTGATGAACATAAAGTAATTCAAAAACCATCACCTATAACAGAAAAAGTTAAAGAAACGGACTTATCTTTAAATCAAGAAGACTTGCCGATTACTAGCTTGACTGCACTAACTGAGCTTATCCTAGGACAAGAATTATCACCTGCAGAGAAGACTCAAGAGAACAGATTAGGCCCCGAGAAAAAAGTTCTGCCGTTGAAGGAGGAAATCGAGAAGTCTGAAAAAGAACTAACCCCAAAACTTAAAACTAAGGAGGTAACCTTAACGAGTGCTGATATATCGTTATCGGATACAGAAAAAGATAGCATTTCACTTGTTGAACCTAGTGTGGATGAGTTACAAAAAGCAGTTCAAAAGTCATTCCCTGTAAAAGAAAAACTTGTAGATATGCCTTTAAAACAAGAATTCAAATCAGAAATAAGTTCAACTAAACCAGCTGATCATGTGCCTGAGAAAGGATCTTCTCCTAAAATAAAGACCCCAGATGATAAATTGGACATAGAGCATAAAATGTCACCTTTGAAAGAAAAGACCGAAAAGGAGCATACCTTGCAGAAGACTGTTGAATCTGCAGAAATTAAGCCCCTCGCTGAAGATATTATGACGGTTACAGAACAAATTGTCGATAATAAGGCAATCAAAAAAGTAAGTAAAGAAGAATTAGAAAAGGAAGATTATTCATCCATTACCGAATCAATAGATATTAATGGTACTGATCACTTTGAAACAAATGAAATTTTAGGCGAAAAAGACCACTTTCCTCAAAAGGATTTAAATATACAAAATAATATGTCTACAATTATTGATGAAATGTTGAAACGTGAAAGATCACACTTTAGTGAGTTTTGTAAAACACAAACACCATACACAATTAGTAAAGAACATGAAAAGATGGATTCCTATCAAGAAACTTTCAGTGTTGATAAAGTCTCCATAATTTCTACAACAGACAGTGGTATTGATCGAGACAGTATAACTGTCTTGGCTCCTGGAAGCAGCTCTGAAAATACTTCGAAAGAAGTCAGTCTTGAAGAAAAATATAGCCACGAAAGTAGCGAAAAACATATACAAAAAAGCAGCCTACAACAAATGGAAATGAAAACTGAAAAATATATTCAAGATGCTACTATTGAAAAAATGCAAATTCCTACAAAATTCCAACAGAAACCTGATACCCCAGAGGCGTCAGATATTGTCTTAGACAACATTCCTACTGATACTAAACAAATTTCATTTGATCGCGAGAGCCCAGCTACGAGAACATTATTAGATAATGCCGCTAATTTCATGGAATCAATACATAAGGCATTTAGTGAAGACACCGTACAACAAGGTATCAAAAATGAAGATTTAGAGACATTAGGCGTGCATTCAGAATTAGACAGAGTATCAACACCACCCACAGTTCCAGTCAGTCCATTGCCGAAGACACCTAGTAGTTTCCAAGATATTAAAGTAAGTGAAGCAGTACAGAGTGAAGTTTCATATGATAAATCTGATGGAAGTGAGGAAACAATTACTAAAGTAGTCCATGTAGGAGAAGATGTATTAACACAAAAGATTTCCACTTCAACAGAAAAAATACCAAAGCCACTAAAGCCATCGTTGGATGCCAATACTGATCCTGAAATTTTGGCGTTAATGCTAAATGTTGGTAAAATAAAGACGGAAACTGATACAGTGACAAAAATTATAAAAGAAGGTGAAAATGTGGTAACTCAAACTATTACGACAGTTACGACTAAAGAAGTGATATCAAGAGAAGACGGAACTCCTCAAAACATTAAAACTACAATAGAAACGACCACCTTAAGTAAAGGATCAGATGGCTCTACAACAACTACAAAGGATACGCAGACCTTACTCTCAGAATGTTCTTCTAGCCTGAGGTCAACTTCACAAATGGACATGTATACTACTGATGTGAGTAGCCCTGAAAGCAAAGTTGTAAACAAACAAACAGTTGGCGAACAACTACAAACAGATAAAATTCAGTATGATAGTTTCATAAATGAAACCGAAGACTGTGATGAAAATATTGAAGATACTATTATAGATACTGACGTTAGTAAACGGATCGTACGTGAAGATGGTGTGGATATAATGGTAACAGTAACAACGACAACAAAAAAAGAAATATTAAAACTGAGTGGGGATAAAAAGTTAGTTAAAATTACTATTGAAAGTCTGACTATTAAAGATCACCCAGATGGCAAACAAGTAGTTGAAAAAAGTGTTGAAGTACGAAAAGAAGAGCTTAAAGTAGGCACTAGTAATCTTGATCTGTTATTGGTTTCTTATCAGGAATTTGGAGAGCCCGAAGAAAGTGTTAGTACCACGACTGAAGAATTAAAAGAGGAAAATATACTAATAAAAAGAACAATCACAACTAGGACAGTAAAAATTAAGTACGCAAATAGTGAAGGTGTTCCTGAAAAACTAAAAACTATCACAACTATAACAACAAAAGATAATTATCCAGATGGATCATCTTGTTCTAGAGTTGAGAGTAGCATTTCACTAGCCGATATTGAACCAATTGATACAATAGCGATCCAAGAACTAGAAGGTTATAATTCAGTATTAAATCAAACCAAAAATATTGAAAAACAGAAGAAAAGTATTGACATTGATGGCAAATCTGCGGAGCAAACTATAACGACTACTACAACCGAACAATTGTTAGCCAGTGACGAAAAGTCGGAGAAAAAAGTGAAAACAATAGTAGAAAAGGTGACGGAAACCAGGAAACCAGATGATATTACAGAAACTGTGAGAGATGTTCATGTGTTCATAGCGGGATATGGAGCTGATTTATTGGAAGAAAAAAGTGATTCCGACCCAGCAAAGTATGATATAGATGAAACTGAAATCATTTATTCTGATGGAGATCATTCGTCAGAACTTATATCACTTCAGGAATTAAAACCATTTGGCACCCCAGAAGAAACAGAAACCATATCAACAGAAAACATACTAGAAAAAGATTCCTTGATACATAGAACTATAGTCACAAAGACTGTTAAAACAAAATACTGCGATAACAAAGCTGTTATCAAAAAGATTAAAACTATTAAAACTATCACAACAACTGATAAATATCCAGATGGTACCACACAAACTTCAGTGGCAACTACTACCACGATAGAAAACCTTGAGATGGATGAAGATTTTATTTCTGAACAAGTCATTCAAAAATCAAAGAAAACCTTAGAATCTGAGAAAGGTGAATTATCTGAACAATCAGATTCATATGGAGAAACAAAAAATCACATCGCAGGATCAACTAAAGAAAATTCTAAATTAGAAACTATGCTGAAAGATTTAATAGTAATAGAAGAACCAGAGGAAATTGAAAAGACAAAGACAGAGAATGTTGTTGTAGAAGGAATAACTATTGCTAGAACTATTATAACAAAAACAATTAAAACTAAGTATGTAAGTAGTAACGGCAAAGAAAAAAAAATAAAAACAGTTATTATTGTTACAACTATAGATGAATATCCTGATGGTTCAATACGTAAGTCAGTAGAAACAAGTATGAAAGTAAGTGATATTGAAACAAATGCAGATAGTAAAACACCAGATTTACATGAATATTCGAAATTGGAAAGTAAAACTGTCGATGTAAATGAGGAACGACAAATGATAGACAGAGATGGTAAGACCGTAGAACAACTAATCACGACAACGACGACTAAAGAAATTTTATCGTCACCTGTAAGCATGCTAAAGAAGTTAAAGACAACAATTGAAAAAGTTTACAAAACAGTTTTACCTGATGGAGCCACAGAAGTGACCACTGATCTTAAAGTATTAGTAACAGATTTTGGCTTAGAAGAAGTGACCGATGACTTAGTAGGTTACACATTAGTAGGAGATCCTACTGTTGAAACTACTACTGATATGCAAGATGTGAAAGAAAATGATATAACCATCAAAAGAAAAGTAACTGTTACAACTATCAATGAAGAGTATTTCCATAGTCTTAATAGCTCTAAAAAAATTAAAACTATTATTAAGACTGTTACAGAAGATGAATATCCAGATGGAACAGTTATAACCAAAACAAGGGAAAAAATATCTATCGTAGATGTATTTTCAAGAACATCTGAATTGAAAGATCATCAAGACGAAATCGATTCACCGCCAACATTTGTAGAAGACAATGAAACTATTGAGGATACGTCTGAAGAATCTGATGTTAAAAATGAAATATTCCAGCAAGGGTCTATGACCATAAAACGAACAGTGACTACTAAAACTAAGAAGGACACTTTGGCAAGTATGGACAAAAACATTAAAAGAGTAAGAACCACCGTTGAAACCATTACTGTTGATGAATATCCAGACGGATCAACGGAAACAACAAAAGATGTAAAGATAACAATATCAGAGTTCCAGAAGACCTCAGACAGTAACTTACAAGCAGCCCTTCAGGGACTTTCATCCACGGGGAAAGTTAAAACAGCAGTAGATAAGAAAACTAATATTATTTATCAAAATGGAGAAAAAATTACGCAAACTGTTACAACAAATATCACCAAAGAAGAATTAAAAAATAGTATAACAAATGAAATCGCCGTTAAAACGGTTACTGAAACTGTTACTGAAAATAAAAAAGATGATGGTTCATTAGAAGTAACCAAAGACCTGCGAACTCAAATAACATATTTGCCAGTTGGAACTAGTCTCGATGATTGGTCACCAGAAGAATTAGAAAATATCGAAAAAGAATTGGTGAAAGAGGATAAACCCAAACTTGACGAATTATCTCTAGCTTCACAAGAGGAGGTGAAACCTTTAACTAAGCCTAAAAAACAGCGTTCACCTGTTGGAGAAACCACAACTGAAACCGATACATTCACTAAAATACTAAAAGAAGGTGACAATGAAATAACACAAATAATAACTGTTGTAACTACAAAGGAAGTGATAAGCCCTGAAAAAATTAAAATTACTGTAGAAACTACAACAGTAAGCAAAGGAAGTGATGGGGTAACCAAAACTACCAAATCAACAAAAACTACAATATCTGAATGCAAAGAAGAATATGAAGAAACAATAGATACAGGTGAAAGTGAAAAATCTTTTTCAAAACATTCTTCAAAGACGGGGGAGATGCTTAGTTCATCAGCCGCTAGTGATGATTTAGATCATCCAGGTATTTCTTCACCTCCATCAGACATCAGTTCTAGAGGTTCACGAGCAGCTACTCACGTTTGGGGAACAGAAAGTAGTGGTATGTATTATAGTGATGATGATGGCCAGGGAAGCCCAAGTAGCACAAAATCACAGGTAGCGCATTCTCCAAGATCCAATTTAAGCTTTGAAATGGACCCCACTAAGCTTACTCAGAACAGAGAAACAAACCAAGAAATGTTATTTGAAAAAGATGTAGATGCAAAATACCATAGAGATCCAATGTCAACTTCTGTTTACGGACAGTTGCCAGAAGATGATTCGTGTACATCTTCAACTCACTCCGAAGTAAAGACTGAAATTCGTGTTCTAGATATACCGCCATCAAAAATGACTGAATCCTTTATATCTCAAGACAAGCAAGAATCAAAATACGTGAGTACAGTTTCTGATGCTACCTTTTTGAAAGAGGCTGATGAACAATTTGAAAAGGCAATTGAAGAACATAAAAAGGTCAGTGGTTCTCAAGTAATATCTAATATCACTGCGAAGTACGAATTAGATGAAAAGAGTCATTCGACTGTCAGTCAACAGAAGTCTGCCAAAGAAGAAAGCACACTTACTCTCAAAGATTTAAAAACCGAGTTTAAAAAATCTAGTGAATCTAGTGTGTCATCGTCAAGTAGTATGAAACAATCAACATCAGAAAAAACGGAGCGATCAAGAGAATCACATACAAGTCAATCCAAAGATCCCATTGAGTCATGGGGTAAGCCACTTGGATTACCAAGTCCCATTCTTCCACCAACACAATCAGACGGTAAAAGCACTCCTAAAAAACAGACACCCAGTTCTACTGTGATAAATAAAAATAAAATTAATCAAGAAAAGAGTAAAGAAGCTAAAAGTCGAGTTTCCGAATCTCCAAGCAAGAAGAAGCCCCCAACTCCAGTATACATGGAATTGACGTATGTTCCACACCATGGTAATTCTTATTACTCGGCTGTGGAATTTTTTAAGCGAGTGCGAGCGAGATACTATGTTTTCTCAGGCACGGAGCCTTCAAAAGAAATATATAACGCCTTACTAGATGCCAAAAAGACGTGGGAAGATAAAGATTTAGGTAAGTAATATGAAATCTACTCATTTTCAATTGAACGGATGGATCTTCTGGTTTGGAAATGTGGAAAAAAATCTTTAATTACAATACCTATATGTATCAAATGAAAGGCTTAGATGAGCACACTCCAAAACTAAATAATTTATCCTTAAAATGTATGAAATAATAATAAATCATCTTAAAAAGTATTGAAAACACGACTGCCTTGCCAAATACCTCTTTGATTAAACATTAACTTTTTATTTAGTTTTTGGCAAGGTAGTTCTGTTCTTAATATTTTGGGTAATTCCACATTTAACTGGCGATTTTTCTACCGGTGAATATAATTTCCATTTTCAACCGGATTGAATTCCATATTCTACCGGCAAATAAAAGTAATTAAATTACTTCCATTTACGCCCGCCAGTTCATTTCTTTTTCAACCAGCTATGAAATAAGTAAAATAAAAATAGGTAATCTCTTATATTTTATCGTGGTCAGATTTTAATATTTATGAAATATTGAAATCTGACCACGATATTGATTATTTTAATAATTTAGTAATCACAGTAGTGATTATAAAATTAATTTAAAGAACAAAAGTTGTTTTTTATGGTCGTTGTTCTTACATTTATAACTGTTAATTTTATTAGTTGATTTTATTTCTAAATGAGCAACATAATAATATTAGGTATTAAGTTGATTTTCCATTTTTTTTTGCCTCCGAACACTAGGCTCTCATGATGCTTCTTCCATGAGATCCACAGATTGTTTTTTTGCCTCTTGACTCCCAAAACTCCCAATGGTATCCTCAGATTTATGTGAGTCTGGTGCCATAAATTTAGAATTATTATTTACCATACTTTTTAATTCAGGATATATCAAAGTTACTCAATATTTTTTCAAATTATTTTTTGTGGCTTTTATTAATGATTAGGTGACTAAAGGTCTTATTTTCTTTTCAGAAGTGACTATCATCCCTACGTATGACACTGATGTCCTTGGCTATTGGGTGACAGAAAACGAGGAAGCCTTGGAAAAGTATAAAATAGATTTATCTCCATCGGCTTCTCGTTGTACCATCAATCTACAAGACCATGAGACTTCTTGCGCGGCCTACAGACTTGAGTTCTAGGTGTCGGGTCTATTTGTAGCCTTCTCATCGAAGAAGTGAGTGCTCACTATGCATGGTGCTTTTGAATGGAGGACACAGAGTGTTAAGTTGTTTTAGGAAAAAAAAAGGCTGTGATAAAGATGGAGGGTATTCATCAGCATCTGTGCTACGAGTCCGCTACTCCGCATGAGATAGTTTGCAAATAGAAACACATAAAGACTTTGTGATATTTGAATGCAATTAACAGACTGCTAAAGAGTTTGATAAAACGTAGTTAATTATGAGGTAATGATATTTAATCAGAAGACGTTGAAACGAACTGATCGAAGTGCTGGTGTAAAAGTGTGGTGCGCTACCATCAGGCCACTCAGCAACGTCTAAGGCCAATCGCAGATCCGAAACTGACAGAGTCCTTAACCGCATCCAATCTTAGAGTCAATAACCATATTCTCGACCTAATAACAGAAACGTCCATTTTTTTCTAAAACTGTTTTGTAGTAGCTTTCATTAAGAAATAGGACACATGCCATTAAAATATATTTCTGATAATATTTTGAAATTTGGTCTTATACAATCTGTAGTGCTTTTATACACGATTTTTAGCGTAACCAGTCCATTTTATTTAGCCAAAACACCGCTTGAGCGAATATCAAAATTTTTGAAAAGTTATTTTGCTATCGCATTGTGAAATTTTGACTAGTAAATAATGTACAAACAACTTTCTGAGCACGGCCATGATTTTTTTAGCGTATCGCTTTACAAAAAAGGACGTGATAATTTTGGTTCCAAAAATAATAAATGTTGTCGATAAAATCTATGACATGACAAGTGTTAATATTATATACCTGATGTACTTTTTTATAAACAAAGTTAAAATATTGTCTTGAAAAGACGGTATAAATATAATACGAAGTCGCTCGATAGGCTAGTGCTTCTTGCGCTAGTTGTATTGATACTGTTAGAAGTGACATTACTAGTACGTTGTTATGGACCTAGGAAGACAAAGGCCACTCCAACAGTGATTAATTAGATTCAAAGTTGTAAGCAATTATTGATAAGCTTAACATGATTCTTATAATGACCATAGTGTGAGCTCAGACCATGCTCATGAAGAGGCATACATGACATTTTTGACACATCTACTGAAGCAATCCGAAAATCCTGCACTTCGGAATACTTCGGCGTTTGTGTCTTTTGAGTATCCTAACATGTCACTGTACAGTACAACATAGTGTTTTTTGTCTTTCTGGGCTTATCTATGAGCCTAAAACGATAGAGAGCTTAATCCATATAAAATAATTGTTTAGTAGAACTATTATTACAAAAACTCTCTATTTACCTTTGTTTGAGTTAAATTTGCTTGTTGCATCAGAATTTACTGAAACATAGTTATAAAAGTGTTAAAAAATTTACTCATTTGAAAAATGTAAATCATGTGATTCTTTGAATCTCCGTGTTTTTTTAACAATATTTTTGGCAATTGCATTTTCGGTATTTCGTTATTTTTTATATTTCTAGTCGTTACGACCCAAATACCTTATAAAGACGTTATATTCATAGTTGTAATTATTCGTTCCTATTTGAATTGAGTTCTAGCATTTCTAATAGTTTTCTATTGAAGAAGTCTAAATCCTCTTGTAATTATAAATAAAATAAAAACTCCATTAGATGATTGTTTTACTATTTAAATACTTTACGTTCGGGTGATGTGAGCGAATGTGATACTGGTGACTCATCATAATACTAATTTTACCATCTAGTGAGTAAGTTAACTATCAGGGCTTTTCTCAAGGTTCTACATGTTTGTTTCTGTGTTTAGTTATTTGCCAAAAATGTGAAATGAAGGTTTTGAGTCAATTAATTTTAAGTCATCCATAGTCGTAAGCCAATTGAATAATCACTTGTCAAATGATAACGCTTACTTTGCCAACATCCTTTTAATGATTAAAGTTAAATAGAGGAAAAAAACTCGTATATTTGAACGCACCAGCACAATATATTAACATAAAATAACAAACAAAAGTGTTAACGATTACATGAAATATGGTATATATTTATTTTTATGTACTACTTTGAAAGTACGAATGAGAATTAATTTTATAGCTGATATGATATAGTATGTGTTTAACTGTGTGTTGTTTGATGTGAGCACAATAAATAATTATGTTTCGATTACGTGATTTCATGCTTTAGGTATATTGTGGATGGAAAGGACTAAACAGGGAGATGAATCTTGGATCTAAATTGTTGTCAAAACCAATGCAACTTACACTTCTCCATTTCGTTTAGAAGAGTCAAGTTCTTGTTACTTTGTTCTATCGCTATTTTTTCTCTTTGATACACTACACTACTCGAACCTTTGTTACCAAACTGCTATGTTAAACTACCTACCTTCTGCTATTAGTGTAAGAAACATTGGATTCGACGGCAAAGGCTTTGAAAAATATTCGGATAATTTTAAACATAGGCTTTCTATTTCTTTTGGCCAGCATCCACGACTTAGCTGGCTCAAGCCTGACCCAAAAATTACTATTGTATTTTATAGCTAGAACTCTAATTAATGCATATTATTAGGAATATTAAAATGTTATTAAATTAAGAATTGTATCAGCTTAGTGAACATCAATAGCTCTGTGAAATAAATCATTATTAAAATTATTAAATGTTGTATTTTTCCAGCTGTGGAGATGAATGTACTATTACTATTATTTCCGTTAAATTACCTCTTTATCATTATAAATATGATGATAACGATTGATAATGGAATGATTATTTGATTTTAAAATTATATCTATATTAAGAAATTGAATAGTTAAATATAATTTCGACCAATCCTTCCCTAGTTCTTCTAAGTATCTTTAAATCAATCAAAGTACTTTTTGTTTGTATCAGATAATTAAAATGAAAAGTACTTTGATTTTCTAAGAAGTATTTTTAAAATCCCGATATAAATTAACTATGGAATTGTATATTTTGTAACGGATTACGGTGAATATGATTTGATAAATTAATGGAAAAGGGATTAATACAACTGAACATCAGCCGTGTTATTACAAAAGATTTTTAAACACTGTTTAACTAAACACATGTTTTAATGTGATGCTGTCACTTTTTTGACAATATTGTTTGACAGAGACAGCATCACGTTTAAACAGTGTTTAGTTAAACATGTGTTGAACAATCTTTTGTAACACCGCAGATGTTTTATTACAAAATCTGTTCAAGATCCGGTAGGTAACAGTGTATATTTTTTTTATCTTGACGACGTCATTATATTATTTAGTACACCTTTCGAGTTCATGAAATGGATTAGAGGTTTAGTGGATAGGTGTATGGAGTGTAAAGCTTACGTGGTGCTAACGACCGATGTGCTAGATGACAATTATTATTGAATTTATTTTCCGAGTTAAGGAGTGATGAGAAGATATTTGAAGTTCTGTAACATCAATAAAGGAACGATACAAAAATAATATTATTATCATCACGACTTACTCGGGAAATACTATGACACGCTTAATGGTTTGGAAGACTGATCGATGGCTATTCTAATTGATTTTAATTACATACATTTTTGTTAAAATTTATTAAAAAATATCGTAGCTCATTTGCAGTGTATAAAATTCGTATCTAAGATATAATCGTTCCTCCCGATATTTAAAACGACCTCTGAACCTAATAAAATTATATTTAATAATTTGAATAATGATCAAATTCTATGAACGGACTTAGGTATTTGTAATGATTATTGTATTACGTAAAATTAAAAGTAATTCATTGTATCAGTCATGTTGCTAATCTCCATTCAGCGTGTTTGGTGAAATTGTATGAATCATTAAAAGTAATAAAAAATATTCAAAATGTTATCACTCTATTATTTTAGACATTTTATCTGAATAGAATAGATACCCGTTAGTCTGTTGCAATTTTTTTAATATTTGGATTCAAAACCTGACAGAATTTACAACAATGGCTCAAGCTAATATAAGGTCAATGGCTTTCTGTTTCACGATTTGTATATTTTTTTGTTTAGTTTAGTTTCGTTTTGCTAAATGTATATCGAATCGAGTCATTTTGAACTTACCATCCAAATTACAAGGATATTTCCAGTCCATGAAACTGCACAACTTTCTCTTGAAACATGTGTCTCTTGAAGCAAATTTCGCCACTTGTACTATTATGTAAGACTAAGTAATCTGTGACAAAATTTAGATCATCTCATACTAAATTGATCACGTGATCTCTCTGATTTGTATGAATAGTTTTTTTTTACATATTTGGCCATGTGTTCCTTAGAGAAAGTTTTTCAGTTTCATGGACTGAACACATCCTCAAAATTTGTATGGTGAATACAAAATGACCCTGTATATTAATTATCAACAAAATCAAAATGGCATTTACAGTATTGAATAAGGGTGCTGTTGACAAATAAAAAACAAAATAATGCATTAATAATTTTATTATCAAAATTATAATTTCTTGTCTCACTCTGGACAAAATAGACACTGACATAAAGCTCACTATAACATTATTGGAATGCAAAGTATACAAACAGTTTTTGTTACACTAGGGTTTTATTATTTTAAGAGTACTGTACCGTATCCCAAAATAATAAGGGTTATTTAGGTATAAGTTCAATTATCTGCCTATCTGCCACATCATCATAATCTGCGAATCCTGAGACACAGGCGACGCAAATAGCGCACTAACGTGCGATACAGACATTTCTGTCTTGCTCTGACCTACGTTTGTGGCCTATGTCTGTCTCAACGGCCCTGCTCTGCCTGCAAATCTTTACTGTGCTGTGCTGCGTCTCAGCATACGCTTTGCCTCATGGACTGTTAAGATCCTTTTTCTCAGCAACGCTTTTTCAGGGTCGCTTTTATTACCTACATATTTTGTATCAAAGACGATGCGTGATCAAAAGTTTTAGTGCAACAAAAGCACTGCATAATTGTACCTACATAAAAAAACATCACAAACACGAAATACAATAACCAATCTCAAATGGCCATTAAAGAATGGTGTTTTTCTTGTTAATAATAAAGAGAATTAAATTAAAATGCTATTACGCAATGGCACAGATACGAAGCATTCAACTTTGAAAGAATTACCTAGGTATTAAAAAAATAGTTTACGAAAATTTTAATTTCTGTATAATATCTATATTTTAAACATAGAATAAGTAAATTCAAACAAAAACAAAGAGAAAGGTTTAATATAAAAATACTATTACAATTTACATAAAAATAAAAATACCTATACTACAAAACGGAATGATGCAAGTAATGGTTATTTTAAATTAGAATTACACAATATGACCTTCACAAAATCCGATTAAGTTTAAATTAATAACTTAACGAGAAACAGGCACTTAAACACAACAAAACATTAATGATCTTGTTATTAAAGTAAAAGTACGAAAGCATACGTAAGTAGGTACTATAAGGAACTACCTACCTATTATATTTTTTACTAAACAATTACTCTACAATCTTTACTAATAGTTTTATGTAGGTAAGAAGGGCGTGATTCTAAAAACATAAATTTATTTCGATAGCTTGAGTGCAGCATTATCTCTATGTTTTTACACTCATTTATTTGAGGTCGATGCATCGTTCTCTTAAATACTTTTCTGTATTACATGAGGAAAGACGGATACTTAAATCTTTCCTCATTCACTCCACTCACAATCATATCATTCCATCCACACAATCCATCCTTTTCTGTGGTCATCTTTTTTATATCTAACAGTTTTCTAGTCATATGTTACTTTCATTCACTCCTTCTAAAACATGTTCATAGCTTCTTTTTTCAACATTTCTATCACTGGTGCCACTTGCAAACTTCCTCTCTACTTAATTGTATATATTTGCGTCACTTCACACTCCAGCTCAGCATTACCTACATGTATTTTAGTTTTAAATTTTGAGTGCATACAGTTTGGTTTTACATACACATACACAGGATCAAAAAAGAGCGTGTTTGTCAGAATCAAGCCCAGTAAATATTCTACCTACTACTTCTTTAAGACTAGACGTACTTCATAATTTAAAGCAGAATTTCCAAGAAAATCTGCAATTTGGAAATTCTGCTTTAAATTTCCAAATTGCAGATTTGGTAATTATTATAGGTAATAATTATTATTATTACCTATAATAATTATTTACAGTAAGCCTTTGGTTCAGTTTTACTTTTACGTAAAATATGCTAAATAATACTGGTTACTTGTGTATTTTATAGATGTACTTATTTAAAATTATGGCTGATATTAAAAATTGACCTCAAATTACTTCAACTCGAGGTGAAGGCGAATTTTTATAATTTTTAATAAAATATCTAATAAAATATAGAGACATTTTGACATTTCAAGTAGTTCGCAAAGCGTAGGTAGTTATAATAACGATTCATTATTTTGACTTCTCATTTCTACTGGTTGAATGTTAAATTTTACGCCTGTCTCTATTTAGATAAGCTTCTTCATTAAAACTTTAAATTATTAAATCTTTCACCTGTCTGATTTCTGTAAAAAGTTACGGCAACAGAAATATTTTATCTGGATTAAACTGCCTCTATCTACCTACACTATAATAACATTGTACTTAATGTATCTTGAAATCAATTGCTGTTTTCTTTCTATTTGGCATCTTTTTTCTCACTACAATCGACGGCAGATTCGATTTTGAACTTTATGCTCGTTACATAGAAACACAAGTCGTCTGATTTGTTTTCTACCCTTATTCTTTTCCCACTGTTATCCAAGGTACTTTGAACCTTAAGCTGACTGATTAGAAGCGCAAATCATCTGGTTTCCTCAGGAAGTAGGCAACGCGGTCGAGGGGCACCTTGTATTCGTGCATCCAGCGGTTGCCCTTGCGCAGCGACCCGTCGATGCCGTCCTGCCATAAGCCCGCAGGAAGATACACTGGAAAATTTAACGCTTTTTAAAATTAAACGCTTCGCCCGATTTGGCTGTTTTTTTTGCTGTCTTTAATTTTCAGGAAAAGGTTTGTATAAAAATAAAAGATGATAATTATGGAAAATCCCTGGAAAAAGTTAGCAAGGATGGTATTTGGACTGTAACAATTTACGTACAAAAAGAGTCATCAAATTGAAAAATGACCTCAGCATGTAAAGTGAGTTGACCGTCTACAAGTCAGTGTTGCAAACAATATATTTTTAAATCCGCTAAGCAAGTTAGTATTTTCTGTCAAAAATTCGACAAAATTATATATGTTTCGTCAATGAAATCCGTCAAATGAAATAAAATCATAATTCCGCCTTTATGGATTGTAGTACATTCCGACAGAAATGAACGCTAGTGGATGAGGCCCCACTGTCGCCAATTTAACGGATTTCCCGTCAGATTTAACGGATTAGGGTCAGGTACTAATTAACGTGAGAAATTATGTTGACGGCTAACGGATTTTGAAGAAAATAATTTTAACTAAAATTAAACCCTTTTTCAGGCATATTTTTGTGTTTTTATAAATGTTTTCAGCTTGATAGAATAGGGTAAAATTAAAACAGAGGAAAAAAGAAACAAAAACATAGTTAATACCACTTTAACTGTACATTCTGTCCTGAAAATAAAACTGAAAATAACCGACCTTCTCTGGTGGTCTGCCCCCGATGCAGCAGCGGCGCGACCACGATCTCGTCGCCGATGGCGAACTCGTCTTGCACCAGCAGCGCCGCGTCGCCCGCCGCCAGCCACAGCGGCCGCACCAGCGGCAGGCCCTCCTCCAGCGCCTCGCGCTTGTACTTCATCAGGAGGGGGGTCACCTACCGGCGTGATCGTTACAGGGTTAACACTGAAGATAAATCGTGATGAATGCTAGAAAAATACCGTATGAAGCGTGAAAGTGCGAGAAGAACACGCGAGAACTGGAGTGAATGAAAAATTAGATATAAAAAGGCCCGGACCTCAGTCTGCGGAGCAGTGGCAAAATAAACACTGAAGATGTGGCTGCTTATATGATAAAGGCTGCTTATAAGGAGCAGTAAAAGGATAACAAAATATGACTGTTAATCAGACAATACAGTTAAATTGATTGATTGTGAAAAATAACGGGCTGAAAAACGCTATTAATACTCTAGTAAATGCCAACCACCTAATAACTGAAAGTGCACAGATCTTTAGTGATAAAAAAGACTGTACCAATACAAACAATAATGACCTAGCCAATATCACAGTATTGTGCGTTATCTAATGGGTTAAGAGCTAGCCCCGGAAAAAGGAATACAATTTACAGAGCGACGAAACCTATCTTGTTAGTAAGCCATACTATCATTATTAACAGATCCGGGCACCTTGCAGATTTTCAGTGGTCGGGGTAGGAATGGTTGGGCAACAAGGGGTCTGAAAAACTCATTGCTCATTGCTCAAACTCATCAAACGTGCGCGAAAAAGTGGTAAAGTTTGATGCCGCCTGGCACTACTTTCCCACTAGCCAAAATGCCTGTCAATGTTATATTCGATTTGGATACATGATTGGCTTGCTATTATACCACACCAAATCCAAAGGTCTGTAAATTGTATACCTTCAATGAGTTTTTCAGCCCCCTTGTTGCCCAACCGCTCCCACCCCCACCACTGCAAAGTTATCAGGTGCCCGGATCTATTAATAATGATAGTATGGCACACTAATAAGAGGGGTTTCGTCGCTCTGTAAATTGTATACCTTTTTCCGGGACTAGCTCTTAATCCATAAGTTACTTGTTAATATCCGTAATACTTGTAATTTAGTACGTAATACTCACCACTTTCTGTCGAAGTGAAGTTAAATTTTTAGCCATTTCTAAAACTTTCTCGTCATTGTACTTGCTTGGCAAATGTGTGAACTTCATCACTGGCAAGAAAGTGGCCATTTGGAGCCATCGCATATACAGTTCTACTTCTGGCAAGTCTATTCCGTTATGAGAAGTATCTGTATTATTCACGTCTACTGATCCTTTTGAAGATGGCAGAAACTGTTCGCTTCCAGGCCAGTAAATGTCTCCTCCTACGGCACCCGGCATTATAAATGGGAAGCCATTAATACCATATGTCAACATGGTTGGTATGACGAGTCTCAATGCCTCCCACGTAGACTCGAATGGCGGTAAAGAAACGAAGACCGGTGGCCTAGGCAAGGAAACCGCTGAAGACACTCCTATTACATTTAATATCTTTTCAAATGTTTTAATGAATATAGTCTTGTACTGGTCCGGATTAATAAGCTTCTTTTCACACTGATAATAATGAGGCATATCATAAGCTAAACCTAAATCTAAGTAAAAGGAGTCGATGTAGTATCTATCCATCACAGCCTGCAATTTGTCCATTATCCATGGCACTGTTCTACTATTAGTTATATCTAGTACTCCAGCGCTGGCCAAAGATTTAAATCTTGTTAACGCTGGTATTCTTCTATCACTATTCCTTTCGGTTATTAATAATCTCTTTTGAACACATTCTGCAAAATTTGCACTCTCTGTGCTTATGAAAGGTTGCACGGTAAATGCTACTTTAAAGCCTCTTCTATGAAGTTTATCTACAGTAATATTTAAAGTTTCGAATCTACTCGTATCGACAGTGAGATCTCCAATTTCGTTTTGCCAGTATTCGTTAATAAGAACATGTCCTTGTTTTAAAAACCCTAAATTGATAACATCCTCTGTGTATTGAGATATTGTTTCAGCTTGCAATTCGTGCTTAAATCTAGGAGCTATTTGCCAAACCGGTTCTGATATAAGAGATTCTAAGGTTTGCATATCAGCTGGTTTCAAGCCATCCCATAGAGGATCACTTCGATGACTATGGATCGAAGAATGTAAGGACTTCATGTCTTTGGAAGTGCAGATATTGTATTTCATCTCAGCATACTCCGTAAATCTGTTAGCGTAAGCAAAGTCATCATATTGAGCTTTCAGGCAGATCTCTTTAGTTTGCGCGTTGACTGATATATGCAGAGGAGTTTCTTCGTCAATGGTAATGGCCGCTCCTTTGGAATTGATTAAGTACCGAGTGAGCACGTTACCCCATTGTGATTTCTGTATGTCACCAGTGACGAAAGGAGTATACTGGATGGCTCCTGTATCTAAAGGCCAAGTCACATTTATAGATTGACCACCGCCATACCAATGAGCTTTAGTGTCACTCCAATCGAAGCAGTCATTGGGAGCAATATCTGAAAATAAAATATCAGTATTATAATTCTTCAAACAAAGTCCTACATAATATGTAGGATAATATGATTCTATCACTTACATAACTTGTTTAGAATCATATAAAATCATACACAATAATAACTGTAGTAGATTTCATTCTAGAGCTGTTACAATAACTGGTTTTATCCGCCTCGATTTATTAATGTCGTGATTAAATCTCCATATTTGTATAGAATAGCTTCTGCCCGCAACTTCGTCCGCGTGGATATTAGACGAAATCCTTATAAGGAACTTTCAACCAGGATCCGGCCAGCCATTTTTAAGCGATTAGGCGAGTCCCCATCAAGCGCGCCGCGAGGCAAGACATTTGCCGCGTGTGGCGGGCCTCTCACAAGGCTTCCAGTTCCCGTTCCCGTTCCCGCTCCCGCTCCCGTTCCCTGTTCCCATTCCGTTCCCGTCCCGTTTGCGTTCCCGTCCCGTAAACGTCCCGTAACCGTCCCGTACCCCTTCCGTTTCCGTTCCCGTTCCCATCCCGTTCCTGTCCCGTTCCCCTCCTGTTCTCGTTCCCGTTCCCGTCCCGTTATATTCCCGTTCCGTTCCCGTTTCATTTCAGTTTCGTTCCTGTTTCGTTCCCGTTCCGTTCCTGTTTCATTCCCGTTTTGTTCCGTTCCCGTTCCGTTCCCGTCCGATCCCGTCCCGTACTCGTCCCGCACCCCTTCCATTCCCGTTCCCGTCCCGTTCTAGTTCCCGTTCTCGTTCTCGTTCCCATTCCGTTCCCGTTCCGTTCCGTTCCGTTCCGTTCCGTTTCGTTCCGTTCCGTTCCGTTCCGTTCCGTTCCGTTCCGTTCCGTTCCGTTCCGTTCCGTTCCGTTCCGTTCCGTTCCGTTCCGTTCCCGTTCCCGTTCCCGTTCCCGTTCCCGTGCCCGTGCCGGTTCCCGTTCCCATTCTCTGGATGTGCATGTCCAGGTCCAGGTCCATAATATGTGTCATGTCCACCGTGATGGACTTCAAAATAAATATCATTTTTGCAATCGTCATCCCAAAAACCCCAATAACGACATCCATATCGATTTTTATGTTTACTCACCCCATTTACCCCCTAAGGGGTTGATTTTCAAAATAACAAAATATATATTTGCCTATTGATTTTTAGATGTGCTCCTACGAAGTTTAAAGTTGTAATGTCTATTTTATATTATTTTTCCATACAAAATTTGGACCCCATTTTCACCCCTTTAGGGGTTAAACCATGTCCACCGTGTTGGACTTCAAAATAAATATCATTTTTGCAATCGTCATCCCAGAAAACCCCAATAACGACATCTATATCGATTTTTATGTTTACTCACCCCATTTACCCCCTAAGGGGTTGATTTTCAAAATAACAAAATATATATTTGCCTATTTACTTTTAGATGTGCTCCTACGAAGTTTAAAGTTGTAATGTCTCTTTTATATTATTTTTTCCATACAAAATTTGGACCCCATTTTCACCCCTTTAGGGGTTAAATCATGACCACCGTGGTTGGACTTCAAAATAAATGTCATTTTTGCAATCGTCATCCCACAAAACCCCGATAACGACATCCATATCTATTTTTAGGTTTTTTTAACCCTTTTCACCCCCATTTCATCCCCTTTGGAGTTGAAATCCTAACAAAAACAATATACCTACGTTGCTTTAGATTTCTATCCACAAGCCTAAATTATAAATTTAGCGATTTTTACTTCGAAAATGAAAGATTTTCTTCAATACACAACTTCATCCCCCTTTTGACCCCTTCGGGGGTAGAATTTTGAAAAACGCTGAGACCCGTATTTATTAATTTTCAATCGTCAGCCTAAACACAAAATTTGAAGATTCTAGCTTCAAAACTGAGGAACTTTCATACAAACTTTCATCCCTTATTTCATCCCCTTAGGGATGGAATTTTCAAAAATCCTTCCTTAGTGGATGCCTACACTGTATAAAGTATCTGTGTGCAAAATTTCAAGTCTCTAGGTCCAGCGGTTTGGGCTGTGCGTTGATAGATCAGTCAGTCAGTCAGTCAGTCATTCAGTTTACGATTTTATATATTAAGATAATTAGCAAGAGATACCTAATTAAAAAACAAACTAAAATACTAACCAATATAAAGGAACCATCTCTCAAATACCTGTTACATAGTTAGACTTAGCCATTAGACTTATTATTTTTTCAAGTTTTTTACTGTAGCATGAGTGACTCACCATGGCTGAGCGCCTTCCAGTGCACGTTGTAGCAGGTGGTGTTGTCGGCGGCGGCGCGCGGCGCGGCCAGGTACAGGCGCAGCGCCCGCAGCCACTCCAGGCACACCGCGCCGTCCGCGCGCTGGTGCTGCGCCAGGCACGGGTACACCGAGCTCTTGCCCTCCAGGCTCACCGCTGGAACCAGGCAAATTGGACTGAACAAGCTAGTCTAAAACGACGTTTACAATCTATATTTTTCAGTTACAGCTCGTGCAATATAACTTGAACCCAACCAATCGACAATGAGGCTTGCGCACTAAACATTTTTGCACCTGAAATTGCTGCTGCGCAAATCACGTGGCACTAAAATATGGGTCTGTTTTGCGCGAGCTGTAATGGCCAAACCAGAATATGGTAGATAGGCATCATCAAACTGAACAACTTTTACTATGAGACCAACTCTGAAATCGTGAAAAAAAATCATACATTTTCATATTTTCGTTATTATTTTTGATATGAAACAGCTGTTTTTTTTCACGATTTCAGAGTTGGTCTCGTAGTAAGTTGTTCAGTTTGATGGGGGTATCTACCATATTCTGGTTAGGCCATTAATTCTGTTACACGTTGTACAAATAATGTTAAACGAAACAAATTAAAGAAGTAATTTCAGATATATATTATCTAAACATTTTACCTAATCTAGCCCTCAGTATCTCGACCTCGTCGTTGTTGAAGATCCTGACCAGCCTCTTGGGCTCGTTGAACTGCACGTGGTTGAAGTACGCCTTCGTCTGCGCCTGCCGGTGGTACAGCACGTACGCGAACCCCACGAAGAACACCACCGCCAGGAACATCAGCCCCACGAACGCTCGAATCTTGTAGTCTGTCGGCTTCTTCCTGATCTTCTGAGGAATGCTCTGGAAATAAAAGTAAATAATATAAATATAGTGGCTCTACTGAGCTGTATTTCTGACATTTTAGATTTTTTTAGGTCGCTTTTTTAACATAAACTGAAGCCGTTTAAGCCATCCCTCGGTTCGGTAACTTGAAATAACAGAATTATCACAATCAAAACAGTGTCTTTTCAATAGAGCTACTTTCTATCTACCAAAGCTCTTGAAGTCTTAAGGCATGATCGACCCTAATTATTGACAAAGCATGAACTGGCGAAGAGCATCCGGCCTTCGCAAACTACCTGCACGTAGGGAAGAAAGAGTTGAAAAAAGAAGAAGGGAAGAGGTAAAAATTCTATGGATGGGATTCTACGATACCATTACTACAATCAACGAATCATCTAACTATAATCAATAACCCTATGGGTGAATAGTAGTCAGAAGTTATCCCAGTAGCTACATACTGAAACCGGACTAAGCATGCAGTGTTTTTCTGCCATTTCACATTACCTGCAGCTTTTCTCGCAGCAGACTGGCAAGAGAGTTGACAGAAGTGACGGAGTTGCTCGGCGAGTAGTCGTCGTCGTCCATGCTGAACTCTGAGCGGCCCAGCCGCCGCGGGGTACGCCGGGGGGAGCGGAGGGGGGCTCTGTAGGGAAACACACCACCATTTAGCACAGGTTTCCTTAAAATCCTTCGTCGATGGCCTCTCTAATGACTGACTGACCATCAGCCATTTTTAATGTCCCCACTGCTGGGGCACAGGCCTTCCATATGGGTGGATAAAGAGGTTGGACCATAACCCACGAGTCACGACACGGCCCTGATGGTGAGTATTAAATACTGCAAATGCAGCAGAGACCAACGGCTTAACGTGCCTTCCGAAGCACGGAGGAGCTCGAGATAATAGATGTTTGGTCACCCATCCCACGACCAACCCTTGCGAAAGTTGCTTAACCTCCGCAAATCGGAGCCAGGCGCTAAACCACTGCGCCACCAAGCTCCTCATACCTGATAATTATTCCAGATTTTTGTTTCTATCTTAAACTATGTAAAAGAGAAAATCGTTTTTATTAAGTTTTTATCCTAAAAATGTAACGAAATGAAATGAAAAATCCTTTATTCAAATAAACGAATGGAGTGCTTTTGAATTGTCTACATTTTCCCTCCATCTATTCGAGACTTTTTAGCTGACAAAGTGTGAAATATGTGGGGGTTTACACATACACTGTTTCCTAATAATATGTTTATTTTGCCAAATCTATACATATAATAAAGCTGTAGAAAAGTTGTGGCTGTACAAAGAAAATATTTTGAATAAAAGTGGTTGGGGTGTTTAATAACAACCTATACAACCCATTTCTATGATTTTTGGAATGTTTGTCTGTTTATCTGTTTCTCTGTGTGTCTGTATGTATGCGCGCTAATAACTTAAAAAAATTATGTTTACATACGTATATACTACGTATCTTGCAGAATAATTTAGATTTTATCTCATCGCAATCGGTTCACTCAATCAATAGATATACAACTTTTAAGTTTTTAAGAAGAGTTTCCCTTAGTATTTATTAAAGGTTCCCTTAGAATTTTCTCGAATGTCCACGCGGACGAAGTCGCGGGTGGAAGCTAGTCTCGAATAAAGATGAAAATAGTCTGAAAAACATTAAAAATATTTTTGCCTTGAAAGTCTCTTAGTCTAATCTTTTGAATAATCTGTACGTAGCAAAGTAAAACTATAGTTTAATATTGGTGTTATATTAATACGTGAGGTATTATATTATATTTTGTGACGTCAGTATGACACAAACACAATACAATAGGTAGGTACAGAATTACAGACAATGAAATAAAATCTTCAACAAAAATGCCACAAGATGTTTTTTGTCAATGACCTCTTTCCGTTGTGTGCCGGTAAAATATATTTTTATGTCATAAATTCTTCGCCCACACGAAAATTACTAAAATCCAAACAGATTGTAATAAAACATGTTGCAATATGACACAAGACGTACCACAGTATAGAGAGATAAAAATAATTATACAATTACAAGTATATTAAAGACATAAAATAAACAGCTGCGATTACGTGTATTATAAAAAATGTACGCTTTAGAAACGTATTTATTGACATAATTATTATAATTCATAAGACGACTACCAAAATTGCATAGGAAAAAAATATTAATTATAAGTATTATAACCAATTATTTTCACTCTAACTTTTATTTAGCGGTTCAGTATTTTGTTAACGTCAATCCAGTGTTTAATGATCGTTAACTTATTTCTTATTTTCATAACACACTTGTGCTATGCTAATAGCTTATATACTTATGTTACTTTATCTATTGTTTATATTTTTTCACAAAATATTCCGTAAAATTCCAATACAAGATACACAAAACACAACACGACGTTTTTTCACCTACCGAGTTAATCTGTGCATGTCACGGCCTTATCATAACATTTGTGATCCCACAATTTACCGGTTACTGGAAATTTCAGTCACGTTTATTCATGTACCTTACTGTATCGTGACAAGGTCCAATATGCAATGACAAGTCTCAATATCCAGAGAGGTAATAAGGATATGAGCCAAGTGGCTAAAGTGCAGATCGCACGTATCTTTCGCTAAAGTTAATAGACTTGAACTTGACCACTTAAGTGGAACGAAATTTTGATGAACTCTATTATCTTCCTGGTTTCTTGAAAAGTAGGAAATGTGCTTTTTGTAAAATAGGCGTATAAATCTTCAGAAGGGCTTGAAATCGCTTGTACCTATGATAAATTTGTTTTTACAGTATTATCGATGTGAAACAAACTACTTTCTGAGCCAAAATTCTTATCTCTTATATAAAAGTGAAGGGGTGACTGACAGACTAACGCCCAGCCCAAACTACTGGATCTAGAGACTTGAAATGATTTACGGACTAAGAAAGAATTTTTGAAAATTTTGCCCCTAAAGGGGTTAAATGGGGGTACAAAGTTTGTATGGAAAAAATAGGTATATTACATAGATATTTCAACTTGAAACTTCGTAGAAGTACTTCTAAAAACAAGCAAAGACGTATTTCGTGGTTTTCTGAAACTCAACCCCTTACGGGGTAAATGGAATTAAAAATCCCAAAATTGATATGGGTGTCGTTATTGAGATTTAAATTTAAATATAAATATAATAAATAAATAAATATTTGACAACATCACATACATTGCTCCAATTCCAAAGTAAGTAGCTATAGCACTTGTGTTATGGAAATCAGAAACAACGGTGGTATGACACACACCCAGACCTGAGACAATATTGAAAAGTTCATTTTATACATTGACCCAGCCGGGGATCGAACCCGGGACCTCAAGAGATGGTGACACCTTGAAAACCGGCGTGCAAACCACTCGACCACGGAGGTCGTCAGAATTTAATGGGATGCTGGATGCTGGTTGTAAAAATATATTTATTTTGAACTCCAACAGGGTATGATTCAACCCTTAAAGGGGTGAAATGGAGTTTATATTGTGTATGGAAGAATAATCATTAAATACTTAAAACTTCTAAAAACTTGATTTTCCAAAAATTTACCCTAAAAAGGGTAAATGGGATTAAAAAACCTAAAAATCTATATGGATAGACGTTTTGAGGCTTTATGGGATGTTGATTGAAAAAATTGCATTTTGAAGTACAACATGGTGGATATGAGTCAACGCCTCAAAATGGAGGTCCATATTTGGGGTTTTAGAGAAATAAAATAAAATAATATTAGACATTCATATTAAAGTTCGTTTTTGCGTGATTAAGTAATAACAAACATTCAAGCATTAAAACTTTCACAAATATAATTTTAACTGGGATATCCATATTCCGTTCCTGTTTGTACCCATTCTCGCCCCTTTTTTTATTTAAATAAAAACCCCTAAATTATGGACCCCCATTTTGAGGCCTTTAGGGGGTTGACTCATATCCACCATGTTGTACTTCAAAATAAATGCCATATTCGCAATCAACATCCCATAAAGCCTTAAAACGCTATCCATAATATATTTTTAGTTTTTTTTTTTTACCCAATTTACCCTGTATAGGGTTAATTTTCGGAAAATCTAGTTTTTAGAAGTACTACTCCATTTTACCCCTTTAGAGGTTGAATCATAGCGACCGTGTTGGACTTCTAAATAAATAAACCAGCATCCCATAAAACCTCAATAACGACACCCATATCAATTTTGGGATGTTTAATCCCATTTATTCCCTAAGGGGTTGAGTTTCAGAAAACCACGAAACACGTGTTAGCTTATTTGTTTTTAGAAGTTCTCCTACGAAGTTTCACGTTGAAATGTCGATTTAATATTTTTTTCCATACAGACTTTGTATCTCATTTAACCCTAAATATAGGGGTAAAATTTTCAAAAATCCTTTCTTAGTGGATGCTTCAATACACTATATAATAAAGTATCTATCTATGTACAAAATTTCAAGTCTCTAGGCCTTGGGCTGGGCGTTAGTCTGTCAGTCACCCTTTCACTTTTATGTAAGAGATAAAACATAAAAGTTGTTTTTAACGTCAAACAAACGAAATTACCGTTACACGTAATCCTACTAATATTATAAATATGAAAGTTTGTATGTTTGTTACTCAATGACGCATAAAACGGCTGAACGGATTTGGATGAACTTTCGAACACAGATAGTTTATAGCCTGGGTACTTTTTATCCCAATCCAAAAGTTCCCTAGGAATTTTTCCGAATGTCTACGCGGATTAAGTCGCGAGCGGAAGCTAGTTCGATATAATATAAATAAAGCAACTGCTAATCTTTGAAATCAGAAAGGATAATACAGGTTTATTTGTAAAACACCAACAACCTCGCCAGGAGTAGATTACCAACATCATAAACAACTTTGTATTACGACTTTTCCGAAAACAGAAAAAAAATACGATTTTTCATTTAAAATTCGATTAGCTATTCGGACATTAGTATGGACAGTCAATTTTTTTGTCTGTTTTCGGAAAAGCCTTGGAGCTTATGATGATATAGTAATCTACTATTGCGAGGTTGTTGGTGTTTCACAAATATTTGTAGCTCGAATCACGAAAGATGACCACAAATGGCGCCCATCGCGTCATAACTCATGAAGAAAAGACTTTAGACAAAATAATATTTCATATTCTTATAGATATATCGATATTATTTAAATATATATGAAATATTATTTTGTCTTATGTCTTAACTTCATGAGTTATGACCCGAAGATGGGCGCCATTTGTTGTCATCTTTCGTGATTCGAACTATAACGGCGGAAGAAAAAAATCGGTTATTTCAAAAGTAAAAACTTAATAATTCTACACAATAATATATTTTCTTTACACGATTTCGTTTGCGTGCGATTCTGTTTCCTGCATAAATTATAATGAAAGTAAAAGCTAACATTAAAAACCAAAACAATTTATTTAGATTTCTCCGAATCGATTCGTAGAATCTATGTTACAGGTTTAGTCAAAGGTTAAAGACGTGTCATTATAGCACTCATCTCGGATAACCAGTGGTTTGTTATCGCACCGAGTCCAGTTAATTGCTTTTGGATTGATAAAAACTGGATTATAGACATTATTTTTACCCTCTAGTTAGCTTATGTCGTTTTTTAGTCATATTATAATGTTACTAGCGACCCGCCCTCGCTTCGCTTCGGTGTAGTGTGGAATTCGACACCATGTATTATACATATAAACCTTTCTATTGAATCACTCTATCTATTAAAAAAAACGCATCAAAATCCGTTGCGTAGTTTTAAAGATATAAGCATACGTAGGGATATAGGGACAGAGAAAACGACTTTGTTTTATACTATGTAGTGATTAAATCGATAAGTATAACTCCATGTCTCTGTTAGGTATAGGTATATTTAGAAATAACAAAAGTCTTCTTTACTGAACAAAAATAATTACACGTATTGATTGATATTTAAAAATGTAACAGAATGTCTATGAAATCATCTGTCAAGTAAGTTAATTGGAACTTTACCATAACTTGTGACTGTCTCTATAATTTATTATGATTCAAAACAAATGAAAGTAAGATGAGTTAAAACTGTTATAATAGCCTTCAATTAAAAATACATTTATTATTAAATGCACGAGAACGTATGTTTGTTTGGAACCAGGGGGCTAATTGTCTTTAAAAATCTATCGCAATCGCTTTCGTTTGCCAGATGGATACCTATGACACATTGCTGCATTTCTTTGGTAAGTTTGTATTTGTACCAAAAAGAAGCTTCAATGTGTTACATCCTGAAAGCGATTGCGATAGATTTTGAAATTAGACAATAATAGAAAGGCAGTTTCTGGATTAAAATATTTAAAAGTTGAGGAATGTTTGTACATATATCTATACTAAATTTTAAAATCTTAAGATTATGCGACTTGCGTGCTAAAAAACTTATCTACGTCATAGTCCTACTATGTCATTCTCAGTTTGCATTTTCGAGGCAATGTAAGTGCAAGGAATCTGTAATAAGCAGGTTGTAACTAGGTACTAACTAATTTATTAGTGCTTTCACAGACGCAACGTTTTAGGAACAAAATACAGAGCACTCTTTTTTTTCCTTCTTTCGAGAAAAGTTTATTGGTTCTACGTTCTAAAATTAACTATATTCTGTTCCAAAATAATATTAGCTAACAATAATATAAGTAATTTTTGTTTGTTTCAACGAAAATTGTGAATTGTGAATGCATAAAAAATCTAAAAGTTTAAAAGAATATTAATTAGTGACTGTACATATAGAAAATATTTATAAATAATACTTACTCAATACTTTCAAATTATGCAACACACAATACAAAATATTATCCAAAATAAGCAGTTTACGAAAACTCAGAAACCCTTTTCACTTACAAAAGAGGCTCTAAAGCGACTTTTAAAATAAAATTACGAACTCTTTTCAGATTTAGTATTTTTCCAGAATGGAGAGATTCTATTTTAAAAAAAGATGTTTGTTTTGTTTTGGTGGAGTAGAAAGCGCGTGCGATCCCGTATGCGCGTGCGACGGAACACTGACCGGTGTGTGACATGCGCAAACGCAACTGACGTTTCAAGGACCACTCGATGTGGGTGCGGGTTTTGTTGAATTACTTATATTTACTGCTTTTCTAGATATATATTACTTATCAAATGCAAAGAGTTTTGCTTGAAATCCTCGAAAAATTGTCGCACCAATTATGCCAAAAATTGCTTCTCTGTAAGATTCTTGTAGTTCTTATGCTAAGAACTATCAATAATAAATCAATCATTTATGAAAACCTAAATCGATAGTTTTCATAAGTTTAAAAAGTGTATAACAGCTGATCAATGTGTCAGTGTTATATAATTCGATTGTTTATACCATTTGATTAGTTTGCTTGTGAAAAGTTTTATTTGTTATAATATAATTGTTAATTTACTCAACTTTTGTTTTGCATTAATTTATCTTAGTGGAAACTGTGTTAGCCTATGTACGAATATAGGTATGCTTTTCATTCAATGTATAATATTGAGCTGTATGTTTCCTTTATCCAATAAAATAAAAATAAAGTCATAATTTTTTTTAATAGAATTCTTATAGATAGGTATCTAATATCTTTCATTCTATTACAGCTGCAATTATTATGTCTATAGAAGAGTTTCTAAGTGGTCATTTTTAAATTGGAAAGACGCCATTGTTCAATGTCTCATTTCTCGAAATTTTTAATTAAGTAATGACTTGAAATACGAAAAACTACGCACATATTTCGGTCGCATGCGTCACATTTCTCGCGGTCCTTCCAGTCGATTCTGCATCGATAAGCAGTGAAAAGCTGAGATTTGCATAAACAACTATTAATTAGTTACTACGAACATAGCTTTAGACAATATGTCAAAGTATTTATATATGTTCTATAAATTTACAACAACTGATTATGAAACGATATTCTGACAATTGCTTAATGACAGCTCAAGATCAATGATTTCCTTAAATTATTTGAGTAGGTACTTACGTCGTATTTTTTTAATTGAATGAAACTCAATGCGAGACACGATTGGGTTTTCGAAAATTATTTCGATAATACATTTAGTTTAACACGTTCCTGAGAATAGAGATAAAATTTGATTATCAAAAATATCTGTACTTTCCTTCTTTCCCATTTGAGATGCTGCTACGGGTGAGTCGATGTTGTCTAGTATTTTTTCTGGTAAAGTGTTTATCTTAATATAAAAACAGCATTGTTCCTTGAATGCATTAAATCGAAAAAAATTAAAACATTGTAATCAATTCAAAAACTTTTTTACGAGAATTATTCAGACGAGTTCTATCTACCTAAAGACTGTTAAAATGCGCCTACACTTTGCTTAGAATGTAGTAATGCTGTTGAGAATTTTTGCTCCGGTATATTTTGGGCGTAGGAAACATTGACTTTACTAAGATTTATCAAATTCTAATGAAATTTTCATTTGCATTTCATTTTCACTGTTACATTAAGCACAATTTATTATTTATATTATTAGACCATCAGAGTATCTTATAAAACTCACAAATAATGTATAGGTACAGGGCTTATAAGAATATACAGGGTTAATAATATACAGATTATATCATCGTACACGACAACGTTTGTTCTACAACTTTTCCGAAAACAGCCAAACAATTTCGACTTCTTACATATTTTTTTTCTTTTTTCGGAAAAGTCGTAGCATTGTTATTTATGATGTAAGTAATTCACTCCTGCGAGGCCGTTGGTGTTTTACAAATAACTCAGCCTGCCTAGCATGACCGATTTATATCGCGTGATATAGCGTTTTATCACGCTTAACTGTCAAAAAGACAAAGGAATTTGACAGTTGAGTGTCAGTTGACTGCCTAGCATGACCGATTTATATCGCGTGATATAGCGTTTTATCACGCTTAACTGTCAAAAAGACAAAGGAATTTGACAGTTGAGTGTCAGTTGACTGCCTAGCATGACCGATTTATATCGCGTGATATAGCGTTTTATCACGCTTAACTGTCAAAAAGACAAAGGAATTTGACAGTTGAGTGTCAGTTGACTGCCTAGCATGACCGATTTATATCGCGTGATATAGCGTTTTATCACGCTTAACTGTCAAAAAGACAAAGGAATTTGACCGTTGAGTGTCGATAAAATGCTATATCACGCAATATAAATCGGTCATGTTAAGCAGGCTGTACTGCAAAGTAAGTGCGATAGTGATTATAATATCGCACTTACTTTACAGTACAGGGTTATTACAGTGTTTGCAAACTACCTACTGGCTGATAGACTATAAACTTTTTTTGCAGGTGGAAACACAGTCTAATAGGACCTTTTTCTAATTAATCTATGTGGCAGATATCAAAGACTATTCACTTTAAGATTAAACCATAAGACAGTACTGTCCTTAACTTGTGGGATAGATAAAGACGCTTATTTAACCCCCAGTTAGTGCACGATTTATCTTCGTCTGACTCGGTAATAGTTGCAATGTATGTCAATTGCTTATTTATTGCGTGAGATGGGATGTACGCAAATTAGCCACTTCTTCAGCTCATTCTTTAATGTCTTTTCATTAACATAGCTTAAATTCAAGTCATTTAAGTACATGAATAAGCCATTAAAAGATTACTTATTCTTTGAGTTATTATAAACGTTGTCATTAAAAATAATGAATTTACGAATACGTTTTTCGATTTAAAAAAAGAGATAATGAATCCTTACTAATATTATAAATGCGAAAGTCCGTTTGTTTAATAATTTGTTTGTTTGTTACGTCTTCACGCCTTAACTACTGAACTGATCATCATGAAATTTTGCATATACGTTTTCAGGGGTATACAGAGAAGGACATATGTTAACTTTCATCCAGTAAAAAGTACTGTTCCCAAGGGAAAAGAAAAAAATTCCACGCAGACGCAGTCGCGGGTGGTTGCTAGTTAGAAATAAAACACTATTTACGGATTACAGCGCGTATATTTATTGATTTAGGTGTTATTTTAGTTAGTTTAGATTTATTGGTTTCGACATCTTTCCAGAGGCCGTGGTCACGGGAGGACTAAAGCAAACTAACTATAAGGCTGCCTATGTTTTATGAAATTACCCGCTCGGAACTTGAAAATGATAAATTATAGCATTCTTACAAATAATAATAATAATTTAATATATCAAGTTTATATGTGTCATACCACCGTTGTTTCTGATTTCCATAACACAAGTGCTATAGCTACTTACTGTGGGATTGGAGCAATGTATGTGATGTTGTCAAATATTATTAAATTACTTTATAGGTGCGTTTTGATTTTAATGATTATTACTGAATTAAATTGATAAACCTAAATTAGAAAACAAGATCTAGTTACTGAATCTACCACCAATTGGGAGGCAAATTCACAAATTGGGAGGCCTCTTAGAGAAAGAACTACCAGAAAATGCTTGAAATAGCATATTCCAAAATGTCAAGCATTTTCTAGATATGGTAACCCTACTTGGTATTTGCGCGTAGCGTCATTGTACAATAGAGTGCAGTGAAGTGATATTTCGCAATGCAGCAGGTCATCGCCCGGACGCGCTTCCTCATTACGACCCTAGGGACACCCTCGGCAACTCGCCACTACACAGACCTTTGACCCGAGCGTCTTGGGACCACGTTGCGAAACTTATTGTTTTCTTATCATGTTAGCATACGCCTATGATAATATATATGAAGCAACGATCTCTCTGAGATCGTTGATATGAAGGCATCTGTCCAATTCACACACGATGGCACGAACACACACGCTAACTAATTTAAACAAAACACGATCATGTCTGTTCTTTAATTGTTCTGTGACTGTGAGTTATTCTAGGTCATGGGCGGGGCGCCGGCAGCAGGGTGCAAGGGGGTGCACTTGCACCCCCGTGTAAGAAAAATATATAGTCAGGTGGGATAAGTGAAACATACTTTATTTTTATTTTTATTTAACAAGGTGTAGTAAAGCTATAAAACTCGCAATTAAAGTAGCTGTATAGGCAATGTACTCCTAATTAAATCAGCCTTTAACGGTATGAATATAAATATCTAAAGACTTGCATTAAGCAACAAAATCACGAAAAGAATATAAAAGCTAAGAAGTGTTTCACTTATCCCTGACAAGGGGGAAGTGAAACAGTGGCCAAAATAGCTTTAAATATTGTGTCCATTTAATTAAAAACAGGACAAAAGGATCATGCTTAACCGTTAATATCCAAAATGTATCAAATTCTCATAAAATAGGGTCCAGTTTTAAAGATTTATCAAAAAAACATCGTGTTTTGCGTTTTGACATCTAATGAATTTCTTTTTGGTTTACTAGCTAGTTTAATGATCGCAGCGATATCTGTGTTGTATTAAGGGAAGTAATTCGTCATTCCTGCTTTATCGACACATCGCTATGAGAATAAACTACGATAGTTTCTTAGATATGGTTGGGTGTTTCACTTACCCCGGTGTTTCACTTACCCCACCTGACTATACATAGATATTTTTTTATTAAGTTACTGTTTGAATAAAAACCGAAGGCGTCTAGGTTGCTGTCCAAATTTGTTCATCACCTTGACAATAAATTCAATATCCTCCTCTATTAAGTAAGTTAATATTATGTGTAGATACAGATTTCAGGTTTCAGGGAGGTGCCCTGAAAAAAATTAGTTCGTGTATTACGCCTCCGTGGAGGATGCACACGATTTTAACTAAGTAATAACTTATTACTAAAAATCGGGTGCTACCACGGGGACGAAACACACCGGGGCGTAACACACGAACCCAAAAAAATCCTGGCGGCATCCATGCTCTAGGTCAACGGTAAATAAATAAATACTCAAATACAATATAATATAAGTTTCTATTTGAAATAGCGATACCTAATATCTCTTTATTGTGAGCTTATTTTTTTTTATTCGCCGTTTGTCCACCACCGCCGATACCGAGATTACCGAGCCGTCACAAGAACAAGAAAGGACGGGGTGGACAAATCGAACCTCCATACGTTTTGTAGATAAGGTTTTTTATTTACAAACATACAGACACTGCAATGATCCTAAAAGATTTCCTTATTGCTTTTTTGGCCGACTTCAAAAAAGGAAAAGGTTCTTAGTTCGTCGGAAACTTTTTTATATAATGTTATAGAAACGAAATTCCTAATTTTTCTTACGAGCCAACGTGATCTTGAGTTATCTTGCAACTTGAGTCCGGATAAATATAAGAACAGTTTCTTAAGCAAAAATGGTTTATACGCCATCAAGCCAGTAACTCTGGCTTCATGTAAACAGAACTCATTCATCTCAAAACTACTGGAAGAGAAGTATCATTATCGCTAGGCTAATGAGAGAGAGAGAGCAAGCAGGCCTGTACTGGCTTACTAAAACTAGCTTGGTATTCTGGCTTTCTTGTGTGTTTTGGACATAGACGCTAAATGCTCTTGAGCTGCCTTGGCCAATCAGAGCAGCCACTTGATCCGGTTCTCGTCTGAGAGAGGAAAGAGCCTCTGTGGTCTAGTGGTTGGTTCTAGTTTGGTTGGTTGTAGTGTAGGGCTTATTTCAAGTCCGCCTGGCTAGCTACCACCATCTTACTTAAGTCTGACGCCATAGGTAGTTTGAAAATTGATGTGTTTCGGCAGTTAGAGGTAAGATAGCCAGTTCCTCAGTGACGAGGATTCTGGGTGTAGTGCGCTTCCACCTTCGGCCTTATCGTCATTTAACATCAGATGAGGTGAACGCCAATCGCTACCCCGTTGTGCATTAAAAGAGAGGTCAATATGATACTCACTTGTTCCGATTCTCATCGGAGAGAGCTTCATGATTCTCGTCGGCAGCGCGGTCGCCATCACTGAACCCGGACGCCGAGCTTTGGTGATGTTCCGGGATCTGAAAATATTACATTCTTTTTATGTCCATCAGCCATTTTATGTCCCCACTGCTGGGGCACAGGCCTACCTTATGGGTGGATAAGGAGGACGGGCCATAACCCACCACGCGAGCCCAATGCGGATTGGTGGGTATTAACGACTGCAAATGCAGCCGGGACCAACGGCTCAACGTGCCTTCCGAAGCACGGAGGAGCTCGTGATAATAAATTTTTGGTCACCCACCCCATGACCAACCCTTACGAACGTTGCTTAACCTCCGCAATCGCTGGGCCAGGCGCTAAACCACTGCGCCACCGAGCTCCTCATTATTTTTATACAACCCGTTAGTTAATAAAGCAAAAATAGGAAAACTTTTTTCGGACCATCAAACCGAACAACTTTTAATATGCGACCAACTCTGAAATTGCTAAAAATCAGCTGCTTCATTTTGATATTTTCGTTATTAATTTTTATATGAAACAGCAGATTTTGTTTTCGATTTCAGAGTCGGCCCATCGCAAAAGTTGTTCAATTTGATGGTCCGAAGAAACGGTTTTTCCCATTTTGGGCTCATTCATTAACACACGTTGTATATTATTATGTTTTCCAACACACTTGCTCGTAAAGTGAGCCCTAATACATCGCTTTTAGGGTCATAAACCGAGCCATAACAAACGCGTGCAATAATATATAAAACACTAGTTGGCTATAGAATTATCTCTACAAAGATAAGTAAGTTCCTTACTGCAAGTTATATGCGTGTAAACAGAGCATTCCCAATTTAACCGGGTAATACAGTTATTTTTTTAGTAACAACAAAGAGGTTTTATGCCGCTGAAAATTCATATACATTTTTGGAATGAATAAACGTGTAAGTCCTTAATTAAATCAAACAAATATTTATTAGTATCAAATTATTCATAATTCATAATGTTTTGTAATAAAATATTAAAATATTTGCATTTTATCACTTCAAATTATATTTTGAGGTAGGCTGTATGCTCACTAACCCTGTTGTTCGCAAAATATTCTTGCATTGCGCGTGTGAAAAAAACAAAAAAAATCGTACGCACTTTTTCCCATCATAATTATCATATTTTGGTTTTGTCGTATTTGTTGCTGTGTGGTAAATTACTTTGTTTTTTCCTCGCAAGTGTGTTAAAAAACGTCGTATGAAACCCGTGAGCTCTTGCTTATTGCCCACTCGGCTGAGTTACGCCCTCGCCTACGGCTCGGGCTGCAATGCAACCCACAGCCTTGTGTGTAATGAGCAACCTAAGCTAACTTGTCCCATAATGTACTATTATATTAGGGGTTTCATTTAATATGCTATTGCCGATTAGTACAAATGAACGATGTAGAAACTGTTGCATTTTCAGCAAATGCATTTTCTTTAAGAAAACTTTTTAAAGAAAATGTAAGAAATGTTAAGTCACGTACTAATCGACCAATTTAACATTTTCTTATATTTTTAACCGCATGTTTCATAATATGATGTTTTATAAGTAAAAGTAAAATAAAACAAGGAGACCAGCTATTCTCATTTAAAAACTGAGAGCTTTTGAATTTTCCTATAAGTAGTTTTCGCTTTCCCATAATAATATATCATAAAATAATACATGTAAGCAATTTTCTACAGCTGTTCTTTACCCAAAATAAATCATAACAGTCACATTAATATTTAAGTTTTTACGTTGAAAGAAGTTTAACTTTGTCGAACAGCTAGAATACACACCAAATAACACACAAAATCAACATTTTACACAAAAAACAACTAAGAAAATTTTTGAGAATATAATGATTTGCGAGTATGATGATGTTGCTATGATAATGTTTTACGAATATCATATTCACCGACGGAGGGTTTGCTCAAAATATTTTTTGTAGCAAAGACAAAACCGCATACCTCAAAAAACATGATAAAATTATGATTATGAAGAATGACTAACACTTTTGTGGGAACTTTAGTTAAAAAAATATATATTACAAGCTTTTCATTATCTAAAGAAGCATTCAAAGTAGAGATGCGCCGAATGTTCGGCCGAATATTCGTATTCGGTACATTCGGCATATTTATTCATGTTCGTATTCGGCCGAATATTCGGTTGATTTCCCGAATAATTACCGAATTATTAAAATTATTGTTAATATAAAAAAATATTAAACAGTAAGGTCAACTAATTAACTAGGTACTAAATAAGTGTGATTGTTCCATCCCGCCTTTTCGTGAACAAATTGTTCTGTAAAATGTATTTATACAGAATAATATAATTAAATTTGAAATTAATTTACTTTAAAGTCTTTTTGCCGGAAAATAAAAAGAAAAAAAACATTTAAAAAGTATTTTTGTTGAAGAAATATACTCATAAACTTTGTCCAGGGAGCCTTGGTTTTCTGCCAGGGTGTACCGTGCTGTGAGCTGATGATGGCTTTCCAACGAGTGAATGGAGGAGATTCAGATCGCTATGCCCTGCTGATCTGATCAACATTCTAAATGATTCTTATCTAGTATGTGATGAGAACTTATTGAAAACTTTTTCAAAACATGGCAAAATACAAGTAAGTACCCACTGTCATCCAAACAGTATAGTATGTAATAAAAACCAAAAAACTACATTTTTACTTTTTACCAACTTTTCACTGTCAAAAATGAAGACATATTCTGAAAAAAAATATTCACTTTATTGAAATTCAATGAAATCAACATTAAAAAATATATCTTCAGTAACAAACATAAATATACAAATGAAAAAAAATACGAATCTTTAAGAATAAACATTAGTAGGTGATTGAAGTTTAAATCAAATTAATAAAAAAAAAGCCGGCCAAGTGCGAGTCGTACTCACGCACGAAGGGTTCCGTACCAAAAACGGCAAAAAAAACACGTTTGTTCTATGGGAGCCCCCTTAAATATTTATTTTATTCTGTTTTTAGTATTTGTTGTTATAGCGGCAACGGAAATACATCATCTGTGAAAATTTCAACTGTCTAGCTATCACGGTTCATGAGATACAGCCTGGTGACAGACAGACAGACAGACGGACAGCGGAGTCTTAGTAATAGGGTCCCGTTTTTACCCTTTGGGTACGGAACCCTAAAAAGAAGAGGGGTGCATCGCCTGAGCAAGCTGTGCTAGCGCGAGGCCACGGGTTGTGCGCGGGACAAAGAGGAGGTGGTGGCAAACGCCTCTTGCATGGCGCCGTACCGAGACGTATACAAACCTGTTTAGCGCGCAGAATTGAACCTGATTCGGCCGAATATTCGGTTCGGTACATTTTGGACCGAATATTCGGCCGAACTTTCGTATTCGGTTGAACATTCGGCACATCTCTAATTCAAAGTTTTCTAGATTTCTAGCAACGGTTATGTTACGAAACAATTTTTGAAGTCGGTTAAAAACCAAGATTAAAATAAAATAATTCTACTACCAACCATTCGTATTATTTTTAGAGTATTCAAATTCATTTTTAAACACCAAACTAATCACGAAACAAACTTAAAACTAGGTAAAACTTTTAGTAATAATTGTAAAAGATATCACGCCGAAATTAAGTATATCGCATTTTACTACACACATTACTTATTTTGTGACTCTATATTTTTTACAAGCACGTTTTAATAGTGCGTTGATTAACACGAAGTGAATCATACTAAATTGTTTTATCTCAAATAATGAGATGTGCAAATAAAACACAATGATAATTCACCTGAAAGTATAATAGTAACCGAATAACATAACATAGATGGGCAATGATAACGAACATAAATAAATATGTGTAGAGATTTGTTATTTTTGTGTTTATAGGCTCATTGTGATCCTATTTATTTGTGTATGTTTTATGCTGACAATTGAAATCTCTTACCACCTGTATTCGCAATGAACATATTTGATTTGATTTGAAATACCTGGCCTCAAATTTAGATTTTATTTGAAGTAAAAAACACAGAGTATTTTATAAACAAGAACTTTAACTTTTCCATTTTCATCTTTTAAGTTATTTAAATGGCCGTCTTTATATTATTTTGTCAAGCTATAAAAATGCGTTAATGACTTTTTTATACCTGTTTATTTACCGCCCGTTGGGCGAATCCAACTCACGCTTGACCGGTTTTTTGTTTAAAATCTCCTAGGTGCAAAAGTACTAAACTTAAGAATCGCCTAAGTCTTTTCTTATCTACAACTCGACCAAGATAACTAGGCGAATGACAGCTACATGACGGCTAAGTTTATGACACCGTTTTAATTTGGTTGTGTAGTTAGGAAAAGACTTAGGCGATCCTTAAGTTTAGTGCAATCGGGTATTAATCTTCAAATTGTCTTCATCAGTCAGTAGTCATTTGTCTGTCAACTATCAAATACTAGAGGTAGAACCAAGGAAATTATAAGTACTTCGTAAGTACTTATAATTTCCTTGCGTAGAATTGAAAATGGTAAATGTAGAATTACTTCAAGAATCAGGCAAGGGCATCGCCAGCCCATGGCCCAGGGGGGGAAGGAAGTTAATATTAAGGAGGATGAGAGAAAAAAGAAAGTTTTGAGATGCGGGATTTATCGGAAAAGCAAGTCAAATGCACGGCCTTAGGACTTTGGTTACTTTGCAGTTGGCTACAATTTTTTAACCTCTAGGGGGGGCAGCTGCCCCTTCCTGCCCACCCTTGGCAACGCTGAATCAGGTATAATAGCAGCACAAAATCGCACTAACCTGAGTCAAAGGAATGCAGTCACTCTTGCGTTTGCCCGCGCGCATCTCGGTGCACCGCAAACTACCAATAAACTAATTAATACCTGCGTCTGGCTGCCGTCTGGAGGGCCGTGGTCGCATCAATTAACACCACTACTCAAGATAATTATAGATCCCTTCTAAGAATAATAAAGACCTACCGCTTTAGAAATAAAACGCTTTTTGCGGATTAGGTACAGCGCGTATATTGTTATGGTATTCACTTTTGGTATTAACATCTGCTCGGAATTTTCCAAAGAAGTTCCATGCGGGTAATTTCATAAAAACCGCATAGAAATCAGTTTAGTAGTTTTTGAGACCTTTTCAAGTGTGACTTATCTGGTTACTGCAATGCCCCCTGGTGGTCTACCACCATGAAACGTGTCTAAGAAACTGCTCTGAAATGAAACCTTTTGAAAACAAAATACTGGAGCGAAATCGATCTTAAGAACTATTGTTGAACAGTGAATACAGTTTTCCATGTAACGAAATTGCCAAGCCACATATGTATTGTATATTGACTAAGGTGAAGAGTTTTTGAAGTAAGGACTTGTAGAGTTAGAAGCTTGGCACTACATGAGGTCTGATAACTTTTGACAGTGCAAGCCATATGGAGTCTTGGCAGCATTATACATGAAAATGTTATTGGTGGGATTTCATTCCTTTTTGTAAGTAACTTTCCATAAACCGGAAAAACAAAGTGTGGTCTAAAATCGAGTAAAATTCGATCAACATCAACCAGCGTACTTGTACCTACTATATTTTTTCATTTATGCTGTGATATTATTTTACTCTTTGACGTAGAATGTGACAGTGCAAAGAGCAAAATAGAGTCTGTGTGAGGTTTGCGCCACGAAAGGAGTAGTTTTGAAATAAACACAATTTCTTTTTTATGAATATTTTTTTCCGTTGCTTTGACAGTGATTTACTGTTTAAAAAATAATTACTACTTAAATATTTAAAGATTTTTCAGATACATATGTCTCATTTTTCAGACCTCTAGCATCAAAATTTGCGGAAGTTTCACACAAACTTCTATCCCCTAGTTTAAGGGGTTGGGGGGTAAAAGTTCCAAGTTTTATAATTTTTTGGTTGTTTGTGTATTAAAGCTAGCTTACATACTAAATTTCAGCTTTGTAGGACTTCAAGAAGTACCCTATGAATTTTCTTGATTATCAGAAGTTTTGACGAAATTGGGGTTTTCTAGATATCAATAAAATCCAAAGTTTAAGAGCTATGCAATTGAAACTTTGTATGTTTAATAAGTCTACTACTGACATCATGTTCCGAAAATTTTGTTTTTCTGGTGTAATCCAAACCCAAATTATGAGGGTTAAGCGGTTGAAGGGTTAAAGTCCAATTTTATATTTGTCGTGTGTGTCCTAATACTAGCTTACATACTAAATTTCAGCTTTCTAGGACTTCAGGAAGTACCCTATGAGTTTTGATGATCATGAGTCAGTGACGAAATCGGGGTTTCTTAGATACTTATCAATAAAATCTATATTCTCGTCTTGGCGGGGGCACTGCCGAGCACCCAGATGAAATAGGCAGCACCCTTCTATTTTATCAAAGGTTCTATAGCGTTTGTCGTTATTGAGTGATTATGAATAATTAATTACAAAAAATCCTTATAACAAGCTTATAATGCCTTCTCTAACTTTTTATGAATCTTATCCTACTAATATTATAAATGTTAAAGTTTGTGGGTTTGGATGTTTAGATGTTTATTCCTCAATCACGCAAAAACTACTGAACGGATTTGGTTGGAATTTGGCACACAGACAGTAGATATACTAGATTAAAATAAAATAAAGAATACTTTTTATCCCGATATTCCCACGGGAACGGGAACCACGCGGGTAAAACCGCGGGCGGCCGCTAGTTTGATGATAAGTATTTTTTTAGTCAGTTTTCCGAACTTGTCCTATTAAAGCAAACAATCATTCATTGTTTGTATGGTGGCGATATGCATAGGTAAGGTAGATATTAAAAGTTATAAGGAACATTTTCAAAATAGAACGGTATTTTTCTGTTTTTATAGAAAAGTTAGAAACTCCAATATAAATTAAACACACTTTTCATTTATGTTCTCTTTTATTTTTTTTACACCAAAGGACAATTTATTTTTTCAATTTCTATTTCATCCTTTTATAAGATTTTCAACCTTAAAGTTTGTATGCACTATCTTTTTCGAGTTAAAAAATCAGGTTCTTTATCAATCAAAGTGTGAATATGGAAAAAATGCCTATGAAGTAGACTCCTTAGGCATTTTTTCATAACTTAGAAGTTATGGCATGTTTGTTATCAATTATAATTCCAAAAAAAACTTGAGTCACTTCACCACATACATCTTTACATGTAAGTGCTGTTTTTTCTGAAGTGAATCTTAAAAAAACGTGCTAATGTAAATGCTAATAATCCGCTCACGAGTTGGTCACGAGATGTAATTAGTTTCCAGTTTACGCGCTCTTTCGAATGTAAGATCAACACGATCTATAAATACTCGTAAATTATCAATTATAACGCATCGACAGCAACAGCTAAATGAGTCAATGAACTATGCAATTTATGTTGAATTTACATATTTATGAAATTAAGTACATATTAAACAAGAACGTATTGCAGGCTGCAAGTTTTTTGCCTAATTCCTTATCAATCTTTTTCAATAATTATTAAATATTTGAGTTATTTTCAAAAAGTTAGACGTAGTTTCGTAAATCTAAAGAACACGATCAAAAGAAAATCACGACCACCTTTATCAATTAAAATAACCACTTGGTACATTTTAGTATTATTTAACAATTTTGTGTATTTTACCTATGGAGTAGGTCTAACTATAAGCTTATCTATATACCGAATTACAATTTTCTATAGTAAATAGGCAAGTGTGCAAGGGTCGTAGCAGGTGGCGATCCATATCCTACTAATATTATAAATGTAAAAGTTTGTGAGTTTGGATGTTTGGATGTTTAGATGTTTAGATGTTTAGATGTTTGGATGTTTGTTCCTCAATCACGCAAAAACTACTGGATGGATTTGGTTGAAATTTGGCACACAGATAGTAGATAGCCTAGATTAAAACATAGGATACTTTTTATCCCGATATTCCCACGGGAACGGGAACCACGCGGGTGAAACCGCGGGCGGTCGCTAGTCTGTCTATATATCCTACCCCTATGGAAAACAGGCTTGAGTGTATGTATGAATGTATAGTAGTAGACCAAGGGTTTAGAGCCTGTTTCACAATGTAAAACTAAATTCTAACTTTGAGTGTTTACTTGACAGATGATTTGACATATTTTCATACTAGCGGCCGCCCGCGGTTTCACCCGCGTGGTTCCCGTTCCTGTGGGAATATCGAAATAAAAAGTATCCTATGTTTTAATCTAGGCTATCTACTACCTGTGTGCTAAATTTCAACTTAATCCGTTCAGTAGTTTTTGCGTGATTGAGGGACAAACATCCAAACATCTAAACATCCAAACCCACAAACTTTCACATTTATAATATTAGTAGGATCACAACTATCATGTCTGTCTACTATGAAGTAAGCTACTAAGAAGTTACTTTTATGTTTCGAAAAATAGGATCTTAAACTAGCAATTTCTTCCTGAAACGTGAGCGAGCAAGTTCTGTAAGCTGCAACACTTTGAGAATTTTGCTTGCCACACCTGTTCACAGTGTCGTAGCAAGGAACTGGCAAAGATGCCATGGACGCGACGACTCAAGTGGGTACACTTTGCTGATCCACAGCTAGGAAATAAGTTTCTCTTCCTAGAAAATAAGTTGGGGGCGTATACACAGAGGTAAGGAGATAAAAGAAAGTGACACGGAAAGAAACATGCTGTTTCATAACAAAGAAAGAATTAAATTATTGGTGTGAGTGATTTTAACATTTCAAAAAACCTTTGAGTCCAAAAAGTTGTTGATGCTGCCTGAACTATCTGAAGAAGCGCAGCCGATGCTGTCGTCACTGTTGCACAACCCACTGCCTCCACTGCCACTGCTACTGCTCTTGCTCTCAGAATCGGACTCGATCCACAAAGGAGATCGGTATTTGAACTTATGCGCAAACGCATAGCTGTTGTTGAATTTCGAATCTCTTCTCATTTTTATTTTAAAGGACGTAAACTTTAAACTTTGAGTTTTCGAATGTTGTTCTAAAATCAAAATTAAAACTATCTCGGTTGCTCGCAACTTTTTCAACACTTTTAGAAAACAATAGGTACTCTTTGATTTTTTAGAACTATTTTGTTTTATGTATGACAGAGTTTGTGGTATTGCGACTTGTACCTAATATTTTAGCGGACTGATCTAAATTTAAGATCACGGGCACGATCAAGAGTGATTGGATGTGGGCAAATAGGACAGGGAGACGAGTCGAACAATTGGTGCCCTGAAGGTGTTACAAACTTTTTTTTAAATTGACCGATTAAATGATAACCCTAACAAAAATTTTAGTACTAATCGATAGTTAGTTTTGACATCTTAACATCGTTCATTAAGAAGTAGGTTAGATAAAACAGTCAATCTTGGAAAGTAAGTACCAATCTAAGATTTTGCTAATCAAAAGTGAAATGTTGTTGAGGTACTGCGGCCACATTCAATAAAATGTTTTTAGATCTAGTGAATGCCTCTTCCGTCTTAAAAAAAAAAGAAAAGCTGAATTATCGTCTAAATTCTAGAAAACATTTAGACGACTCAAAACCGCAAAATTCTTAAGTTTATTTTAATGAAATATTATAAATTTGGCTTTGACTTTGATAAATCACAAAATTTTTTTGCACAAATTACTCTCTACCTTTCGTAATAATGCAGAAAAACTAAATAATATTTTATGAAGTTTATGATAAAAAAAATCTCTTCAATCTCAACACTAATTCCTCAATGGTGAGGATTCCGATTCATATCCGGTCCAGCCTTATCGTTACTTAGAAAAACTAAATAATATTTTATGAAGTTTATGATAAAAAAAATCTCTTCAATCTCAACACTAATACCTCAATGGTGAGGATTCCGATTCATATCCGGTCCAGCCTTACTTACTTTACTTATCAGCAGGTGTCAAGGCCAAGACCTATCCCGTTGTAGATAAAAAAAACTATTCGCGTAAAATAAAAATAAAACTATAACGTGTTGGGCCGCAGTTGATCGTCGCTCAGCGGATGTCTTTATACAATTTAGATGAAGCAGACCTTCCGACGACTCCACTCCGCACCTTGGAGAACTTGACCCGTTTTTAAGTGTATACAGATACATACTTCAGTGTATACCTGTATATTATTGAAGATACATCATACTGGTAGCTGCATGTGACGTTTTCGCGGAGTCAACGTACAAAAGAATTTTGAATAATATTTCTTAGCAGATGCCTATTGCCCAGTATCTTCTGCCCCCCTACTCAAATGGCCAACTTTCTATTCGTTTGAAACTTTGAACGCTACGCTTACTTTTAAAGCTTAAATATGAGCAATAGATGATTAAATCACATGCCGCAAACTTATGTAAATCACAGAGTTCGATGTATTGTATGGAATTGTAAAGCTTACGGCACTTAATTTTATAGTTTACTGCTTATTTTAATATTAAAGTTTTAATAGTAAGCGTAGCGTTCAAACGAATAGAATGTTGGCCATTTGAATAGGGGGGCAGGTCATGATATTATTCCAAATTACATTAACTCATAACTTAACCAAATCACAATCGAATAACACCTAGCGAATAAAGATATTTTTGTTTGTTTTTGTGCATAACAAAAACTTCTTCCTTGATTGAAAAAGAGGTAAAACTCGTTTAATGAGAACATACTTAAATAGACATAATAATGATCCGTCTAACATTACAAATAGGGAAAATGTATAAATAATTAATTAAAATGTTAAGTAACAGAGTCAAACACAACAGGAAAATATCAATTCAACGCAAATAATTTTAGTAAGAATACTTAATTTCAATAAGTATTATTTAGTTTTTGAGTTCCTTCTTTAATTAACTTCAATTTCTATATTCGTCAGTTTCCATATGTACAGATATCGCATTTAATTAGTTAATGTGCATTTATCTCAGATAATACAAGAGTAAGCATCAAATTAGCTTCAGTGCAATGACTGACCCAAGAAGCTTATACCCACAATGGAGATTGCACGCCTAGTATCATAGTGAAGATTGAAAAAAGACTCTTTAGTGACGTCACGGCTTATTGCTATCTCTTTCTTTTCGTTTTACAATACGTTTTCGTTTCTCACGAACGAACGAACGACGAACAACGAACACGTATTGTAACACTAAAGAAAGAGGTAGCAATAAGCCGTCACGTCACTCAAGGAAATTTTTTCTATCTTCACTTATGACACTGGCCGTGCAATCTCCATTGGAAGGAGGTATAAGCTTCTTGGACTGACCCAATAATGTCATGTTTGCCAAACATGTTATTTGTCATTTAATTAATGCAACGATAACATTACTAATAAGGTCAATGATTAAAGACTTTTTCTTACACCGTTTTATATATTTCAAGTCTTTTCCACGGATCGATTAATCAAGATAATCCAACACTACCGACATAGATATGATGCTTAAAATACTTACATTTAGGTAATCTTTGCCATTGTATTCTTTGTAAAATGAAACGTCACTTTTGTCTCGAAATTCTATGGGACTGTCCGGTCCAACTTTAACGGACCGACGATGACCGTCATCGTTAGAATTTTCATCTATATTCGCTTCATCATCAGGTCCACTAATTTTGATTTCAGGTGTAGGAGACCTCATCTCATTAGTACTTGTTGGACTGGACAAATACATATCAGATTGGTTTGAGTCGTCATCGTCGATATACCTAATATCACCTTCACCATTAGGACTATTCACTTCTAAAACCAAACGCCTCGTTTCTGCAGGCATTTCAACGTAGTCGTGCGGATATGACGGTATGCTTAAACGCAAATCAGGTTTCTTGCGAACACGCATTTTGTCTTCACAAACACGATTTTTAAAATCACAATCTAAAGTGAAATCACCGATATAGGCACTAAGAAGATCTTAATCCTCAAACACTGACACTTGATCTTAACAAACACATTACACGAGATAAGCAGGCACGAGATAACTTAGAATTTTCCGACTAGATTCACAACTGTTCCTGAGGACTATATTATTAATAGTAATCATTTAACAAGAAGACGAGACACTCAATTTATTAAATGTTTTGAGTAAACAACTTTATCACATCGGCTGTTCACGTGACTTTCTCTTTCTTTAAACATGTATTGACTACAATGACATAATATATACTAAGAAAAAAATATGTTCAGCGTTTTGTATCACATATCTTTAATTTGGTGATAAAGACAAGTGACGTGCTGATAGCAAATTATTGCAAAATATGAGCAGGACTGTTAAATTTACTTTATCTTAAGAATAGGCTTAAGATATAAAGCGTTTACGTACGTTTTACGAAAGTCCATGAGGTTTAGTTAATCAGAACAAACAGTTAATAAGTATAGACTTAGAAAGATAGCTATGCATACGTCAAAATATTATGATCCAACACCAACCCAACATTGATAATAGCTTTGAACTCATTTACTAATAATATTCAATAAGGGCATGCATCGTGAATGCTAATATAAAATTATGATTGCTTTGTCACACCACACTCCTTTTGTATGTTAATTATATGTATGATATTTTTTCTAAAGTAATTAAGATTTATAACAGTTACACTGTTAAAGAATACAAAATATTAATCAGAAATAGATACGTAGCACAAACTGTTGATTAAAGGAAAATATTATTTGAGTTCAACTTACCCCATCCGGATTATTCAAGTACTGCTGCTTCATCACCTCCATCTCCAAGTTTGGCAGCGTCGGCATCGAGATGGAGTTTCTCCGAAGGTTGGCCCTCCTCTGCTCCATAATGGACTCATTTTCAATCAATACCCTTGATTCTTCCGCTCCAATCGCTTTCGAAGTACTCGGACTATCAGTGAAGTTAGTAGATTGAGTACTAGGACTAGAAGGACTCGTAGGTTTACTTGATTTCGATGAATCAGGATCTAGAGTGATGTACAGAGTCCCTTCTGGAGTATTAACAACTATAGTATCTTTGTTAGGAGAATGTATTTCCCCAAAATCTTTAGCGTGAACTTTTCCATCTCTTTTGGGAGCTGTTTCAACTTTTTTACCTCGCTGAGGTATCAGAGGTGCATCAGGTGCCTCATCATCTAGATCTACTTCGTCAGCGTATGGAATGTCAGGTGCTCTCTTAAGTTCAGGCGAATTCAGTCCTTGTGCTACGTATTTATGGGATTCATCTTGGTTCGCATCTTTTTCCATCTTCTAATTCATATTAAACTGAAAAAAAAATAGAGTTGTATAGCCAGTGTTGGTTCTGATTCACAACTGGGTAAAGGACCAGTGTTTTTCCGGAGATTTGTATAGTGTTATGTTATAACGCCGTTTGGTTCATCAATTAGTGCCTACCATATAAGATAGAACATTGAACAGTGCACGTAAGCCATTTTGTTCTCACAACAGTTGTATCTTTTGTTTTTAAGTCAGACATTGATCAGCATTTTTCAATATATTGTAAATGAGTAATATGAATTAACTTTCACCGAATATTTTAAACTTAGGTTTTGAATTTGAACCTTCTTGCTGTTTGGGCCTTTGTTTATTTAAAACTAGCGGCCGCCCGCGTGGAAATATCGGGATAAAAGTATCCTATATTTTAATCTAGGCTATCTACTATATGTGTGCCGAATTCCAACCAAATCCGTTCTGTAGTTTTTGCGTGATTGAGGAACAAACATCCAAACATCTAAACATCCAAACCCACAAACTTTCACATTTATAATATTAGTGGGGATTTTTAACCTGAGTTTTAAAGTCAAAATATTTAGTTTTAACTTTAAAGCCTACACTTTTCCTTCTGTTAAATCATCCTAGTATAACCGAGAAATCTGTTGAATTTAATATTTTGATCTAATCTCTATTAAACTAAAATATCATCAAAAAAAACATCTGAGTCTCTTAAATGAACCGGATATAAAGTAAGTATATTTGGTAAATATAAAACATCTCGCACGAATTATTATTTTAAAAGTTCTTTACACAATTATTTTTATTAATTTTAAGTCTGGATATTGGATTACAAGCACTTTGCATTTTCAAAATTTGAAATTCGAACTCACATTTTTAAGCACTATTACTGGCCGATAGACGCTTCGACTGCGCGCCACTCCTGCGCAAGGCTGTACACACACACTACCAAGGCCGCACAGTGGTTTGTTTGCCCAAAGATTATCACTCGACGATTAAACAGATCACGCTTGCCTTTTTTTCTTGCTTACGTGAGTGTGACGTCATAGTTGAATATGTTTATTTTCCTAATCTTTGAGGAGGATTATTCAAATTTGCTTTTTGTGGGATTAAAGTTTTATTTATTAGTTTTTATCTACTGTAAATCTTAATTATTATCATAAAGCTAAATTTTATAAGAGTTACTTAAAAAAAACTCGAGAAACGAGTTGCATTACTCAGATGGGAATCCAACAAAAATTAGAGACAATATTATCCTTTTTTTCTAGTACGTATAAAATTCAGATTATAAAAAACCGGCCAAGTGCGAGTCGGACTCACGCACGAAGGGTTCCGTACCAAAAAACAGCAAAAAAAAAAACACGTTTGTTGTATGGGAGCCTCCCTTAAATATTTATTTTATTCTGTTTTTAGTATTTGTTGTTATATTGGCAACAGAAATACATCATCTGTGAAATTTTCAACTGTCTAGCTATCACGGTTCATGAGATACAGCCTGGTGACAGACATACAGACAGTCAAACGGACAGCGGAGTCTTAGTAATATGGTCCCGTTTTTACCCTTTGGGTACGGAGCCCTAAAAACGGACTAAATTATTACAAAAAAAATCGGACTAAAAACATTAAAACGGACTAAAAAGTAAAAAATAAATTCGTCTTTAAATATTTATAACCCTACCTACAGAAATTTTAAACCTAAAAACGTGGGGCGCATTTTGTAAAATTTATCATCCATATTGTCTTTAGCATGCGCCCCACGTTTTTAGGTTTAAAATTTCTGTAGGTAGGGTTATAAATATTTACAGACGAATTTATTTTTTACTTTTTAGTCCGTTTTAATGTTTTTAGTCCGATTTTTTTTGTAATAATTTAGTCAGTTTTAAAAACGTGTTTTTTAAAAAGTTTTTTTTCAGTAAATTATTATTTTCTGCTTTTTAGTTAACGAGCTAAGACTAAAAAAATATACCATCTCCTATCAGAGCACTCGCCAAGACGGTTTAAACTATGGGGTTGCATGGTTTTATTACAGAGTCCCAGTGGCCTTCTTCCGGCTCCATCATCAGACCAAACTATTTGCCAATAAAGTACACTCGTCGAGACGACTCAAATGAGTCCAAACTCGATGGGGTAACATGGTTTTATTAAAGAGTTTCTGTGTCCTTCTTTCGGCTCCATCATCAGACCCTGGAAATTATTTCCCAACAAAGAACTCGTCAAGACGATTCAAACGAGCCCAAACTCGATGGAGTTGCATGGTTTTATTATAGAGTTCCTATGGCCTTCCTCCGGCTTCATCATCAGATCCTCAGACACTATTTCCCAACAAAATACTCGTCAAGACGCATCAAACGAGCCCAACCTCGATATGGTTGTATGGTTTCATCATAGAGTTCCTGTAGCCTTCTTCCAGCTCCATCATCAGATCAGTTCAATGACACCATAGCATAGCATTGCCTTCTAGTTCTGACCCATGTTCAAAGTTTCAAGTCTCTAGCTCATCGGGAAGCTAGTATAAAATCGTTCGCAAACTTTGTGGAGAACAAACAAACAAACCCACAAACGAGAAAGCAAAACGTGTTAAAAAGCATTGCGGATGCAAAAATCCAAATACATCATAATGATCTTAAAAATTATCAAAACAAAATCATCGAGAAATAGTTTAAAATGTGATCAAGATTACTAGCGAATGCGTCATTTATCATCATATTAATGCAATATAAACAGTTACAACTTAATGATTGTTTGTCGCTATAACTGAGATTATGGTAATGCATGGTATGGTAAAACTATGGTATAGCATCAAATATAGTACCTACTCGTACTTTAGTTATCTCCACGATAGTAAATCCGATTAAGTAGGTAAGTACAACAAAACGCACCGGCCGGCGCCGGCGCATTATGTTGCCGACTTTTTGTTAAAGTAAAAACCTTAAAACAAAAACAAAAACCGCATTAAAATTGTCTCTAAAAAGCAAAAAATAATATTCAAATCATTAGATACGAGATACGCATATAAATTTTAATAAAACACGTCTATTGAAGTCGGGTAGGGCTGGAGGACCACTTTTTTGTGACACAAAAAAGTGGTCCTAAGTGACACAAAAAAGGACCACTTTTTTGTGACACAAAAATTTATATGCGTATCTCGTATCTAATGATTTGAATATTATTTCTTGCTTTTTAGGGACAATTATGATGCGGGTTTTGTTTTTTTTTTTAGGTTTTTTGAAGGAGGTTTTTTTTTATTATTAACTTTTTTGTGGTAGGTTTGTCAGAAGATATTTTGACAATTGAATAAGTAGAAGCAGCTTTCAAAACTATTTTTCAAAATACCTACTAAATAATATAGTAAAAAAATTCGACTCGCACCAGATCATATTCTCAGGCAGAAATCAAACCCGCGACCTTTGTAAGTCCGGTTGGCCTGCAATTGTGGAGGTTAAGTAACTTTGGCTTTTGTTAAGTAACAAGAGTCAGCCGTGGGATGGGTGACCAAAGTGTATTATCTCGATCTCCTCCGTCCTTCAAAAGGCACGTTAAGCCGTGAGTCCCAGCTGCATTTGCACTTATTAATACCCACCAATCTGCATTGGGCCCGCGCGGCGGGTTATGGCCCATCCTCCTCATCAATCCGTAAGTAAAGCCTGTTATCCCAATAAAAATGGCTAATGCGAAACCTTTCAATACCTTAATGTTATCACTAGTACACTATCCTATTTGATTTTGAAGAGTTCTCATGTGTATCTTCGAAGTCCAAGGTTCAATGCCAATGAAATTAACATGAGACCGCCCTTAAGGTATTCCCTTTCCAACAAAACCAGAATCATCTAAATCGGTTCATCAACAAAGAAGTTATGTCTGTATATCCGTAAAAACTCGAGCAATTTTTACTAGTATTTTCAGGATTACTCGAAAACTACTGAACCGATTTTAAATTTTAAAAAGGAAACCAACTTGGGAACAAACCTGATAAATTAACGTTTAAATCATTTCAATCGGTTCTAAGAACCAGAATCGGTTCTACCCAATTTTAAGAAATGGAGGTTCTATGTTCGTCTGTATATTTGTTTTTTTTGTGTATGTTCACCGATTATTCGAAAACGGCAGAACCGATTGAAATGATTTAAACGTAAATTTATCAGGTTTGTTCCCAAGTTGGTTTCCTTTTTAAAATTTGAAATCGGTTCAGTAGTTTTCGAGTAATCCTGAAAATACGGGTGTGTAATGTATGACCGAAATTTACATGCACTAACGATCAGAGGATATAATAACATTTCCTATAATTTCATTTGACATACCGATCGAATAATATAACATACGATTAATATAATTTCACTTGACCTAAATACATGTGATATAAAAATTATTTGACATAATAATCATTTGATCTAATTAACAGATGATATAAAGCACATTTCATATAACATTCATTTACTCTATTCAACATTTAAAATAATTTTATTTGACCTATGATTTAAATGCTATAAAAACAAGCATAGCCAAAAAATATGATTTCATTACTTATATATTGTATATCTACAGCTACACCCACGCTTTAAATCCTCTATAAAGGGTTCTGTAGGTTTAAACAAATTATCGGACGCGGCTTACTGCCGCGGCTGATCTGAGGTGTGCAAACTATCGGATGTAGTAGGTCGCGGACGTAACCATAGACTAATATGACGTCATCGGACGTCCGATAGCTATCTGGCACGCAGGATGTTATGAGAGTGTGCACACTTATCAGCCGCGGCAGTAAGCCGCGTCCATAAGCCGCGTCCGATAATTTGTTTCAAGCTTGAAACAGCTTACTGCCAACATTACAGTATCGCTCCGCTGCGAGTGGTCAAAACACTAACCTAACCTAACCTACTGGTAGGTGCATTAAAAGTTTTTCTTTATAGCGGGGGGCCTCAGGCCCCCCAACCCCCCCGAGCAGGGGGGCCAGCCCCCCTGCACCCCCCGGCAAGCATTTTGCAAGCAAGTAAGCATACAGCATGCAAGCAAGGATGCAGCATGCAAGCAAGCATGCAGCATGCAAGCAAGCATGCAGCATGCAAGTAAGGATGCAGCATGCATGCAAGCATTGTGGAGCTCCGCTGCGAGTGGTCAAAACACTAACCTAACCTAACCTACTGGCAAGCTACATGCATTCTTGTATGCTTGCTTGCATGTCTAGTCATTGTTATGTTATAATATATGTATGCTATTGATGTTATTAGGTACATTAAAAATTAGTGGATTTGAAAATTAAGCAAGCATCATAATAACAAAAGCTAGTTATTTCTATTCTATAATAAAAGTTGATTATAACATGTAAAATTAGATCAAATGATATGTTTAAGAAATGTAAGTTAGATAAAAAAGCAATATATCAAATGATACTTATGGGATATAAACGTTAGAGCAAATGTAAATATGGCAAATAATAATGATGACAAATGAATAATAGGTTAAATAAAAATTATGTCATTTATTTTTAGGTCAAATGAAAATTAGATGAAGTCAACGTTAGTGACATTGAAATTAGATTAACTGTTTTTATGGCAACCGAATCGCACCCCTTAAAATTGGGGTAATAAAAATACTGTGGAAAGCTTATTTTCGTCATTTTTTATATCATTTCTGATGGGGCACATGCCTTTCTTAAGGAATTGTAAGGACAAGGGTTATGGGCAATAACCCCATCACGTGGTAAATTTTACATTTTATTAAATGTGAATATTAATTAAAGTATAGTAGTTAATATTTATAAAACTACATAAAATACTTTTAATAGTATACGATTTTATAAATTTTATACAACTGTGTAATATTATCATGTTTTTAATGTTACTTTAGAATTTTGATGGGCATAGAGAGATTACAAAAAAGCATCGCGATAAGCGTACGATGTTCGTTCCACTCCGTGACATTATTATCTCATGTATAAAGTTCAAAATCAAGTAAATTAAGGAAGGACAAGGAAGGACCAGGTAATTCAAAATAACACCAAAAAAGAGCGAAATTATCCAAATTACCTCCAATCAGTTAACATGACATACACAAACAGTAAAAAAAGAGCTAAATTAACCAAATTACCTCCAATCCGTTAACATGAAATACACGAACAGCGCCAAAAATATGAGTACAAGCACTGCATATATTAAATAATCCAAGTGGAATATGCACCAGAAACACTTCACGTTCTCACTCGCACATAAGTAACCCTGTTCCATATTTGCACTTAGATTATCACTCATCTCATTAAAACTGGTTAAAAATTCACATATTTTTACACTTAACCGAATCTTTCACACAAGCCTACCCATCTTACAGCACTAACTTAAAATTTTCAAAAATTAACAAACTAGATGAACAATTTTCAAACAAACTATTTTTTAACGATCAATATTCAAATAAAACCGAATATTTAAATAAAATATAAACAGCGGATAATGTTTTAATCCGTTCCAATACAAGTTCACGACATGGAATGCGACAGCCACATTATTATTTCCCTTATCGGAAACCATGCAAATGTGCGTTACGTATTCGTTTCAGCTGTATTCTGTTTACAAACCGATGAATTCGCCGGAATAGGCTCTGTCGAACGAACCGTCAAACCGTGCAATAGACACTCGAGATTATCAGCGAACTAATAAAGAACATAATTAGGTGGAGATGACAAGACATTTTAATCTACGAGTGTTTAAGATTTACACTTTAAGTGCTTTGTGTTTGAAAGTACGTAGTTTTAAACAATGCAACAGAGTACACTTTTGCTCTAAACTGAACTAACTCAAAAATAATGAAAGTTTTCTCAGAGTTTTTATAGCAGCGATCGAATGCTATCAAACTCAGTTCATTAAAGTAATTAAGTATTTGGTTAGACAGCATAGGTAACTTAAATGATTAAAAAAAAATTACATTAGCAACCTTTTGAAAACTTATAATAGGTATCTAAGAAATCCAACGTAAAGAACAGAGAAAGATCAAATGAAAATGCATTAAAGTTTAATTAATCGAAAGAGAATAAACATTTTTCCACAAAAAACAAATGGTTTTAGGAAGAAGTTGAGAATTTCGACATTAAAATTAGCTGATGTTTTTCACCAACATTTTTAACCGACTTCAAAAAAAGGAGGAGGTTCTCAAGTCGACGGTATTTTTTTTTTATTTTTTTATTTTTTTATGTATGTTTTAACATAGCTTCGTCAGTTGTTACCCGATTTGTACAATTCTTTTTTTAACTCAAAGAACATAGTTCGTGTGTGGTCCCATAAATTTTTTACAGAGATCTGGCCAGTAGTTTTTTCATAATCCTGAAAAATATCAATTATTTAGCTCGCCATCGCACGAGTTTTTATGGAATTTCGGACATAACTTCTTTGTTTATGAACCGATTTAGATGATTCTTTTTTTATTTGAAAGGGTATACTTCAAGAGTGGTCACAATTTAATTTCATTGTTATTGGACTTCGAACTTCGAAGATACATAAAGGAACTCTTCAAAATCAAATAGTATAAGTAAAGTGATTTAGGTTTTGGTAAGTTTATGGCAATCCAGAACAAACCAAATCATGGTTTGCGATGCAACGTTCTGGACTAGACTTGGACTACGATGACACAACGGAACTCCTCAAAAACAAACAGCGTAAATTTGGAAATTGAGTTCTGGGCATTTTACCATTGAAAATATTATAATATAAAGTAAACAAATATTTAAACGCTGCGCTTACATACCTACCACTAAAAAGTTGAAAATAAAAAAGCTTTTTAAAAAAAAAGAAAAACCGCCTTCAAAAAACTGAAAACAAAAACAGCTTAAAAATTAAATACCTCTAAAAAGCAAGAAATAATATTCGAATCATTCGTTACACATATCAATATTAATAAAACACGTCTAATGAAGTCGGGTGGGGCTTTAAGAAAAAAAAAATGTTGTCCTCCAGCCCCACCCGACTTCATTAGACGTGTTTTATTAATATTGATATGTGTAACGAATGATTCGAATATTATTTCTTGCTTTTTAGAGGTATTTAATTTTTAAGCTGTTTTTGTTTTCAGTTTTTTGAAGGCGGTTTTTCTTTTTTTATAACATTACAATACAATTAGCCACGAAAACGTAAATAAGCATACATTAGTAACTATCGCATTTATAAAATACTCATAATAATACTTAGTATGAGTAACAATTTCATTTGGTCACCCACCATAAGTCTATTAGTTTACGCTCAACCACCATCGACTTCCTGTCGATAAAAATATCACCGTGTTCACGAGCTTTTTTAGGAAAAAGCACCAAAGCAGTCCTGTAGAAGTTTAGAGCGCAGAAATTTGTAGGCATACACGGCCACTTGGATATAAAATTGTAATTTTATGAAAAAAAAAATACAGAATTTTCTTGCAGCAAGAGTTTTCTTAAAATCATGACGTATGAATATAATGTTGAGGATTGTTGCAAGCATTGGCAACAGTCAGTTCGGAAACGCGGTCACTTGTATTGCAATACGATCCCATTTTGCTAATATAATTATGAGTACGGAAACTCGTGATGAATTCGTGATAATTACATTTGTTAGTTAGCTGAATGTGATAATGAACTCATAGCGTAAAGTCTTTGCCTAGTGGTAACTTGGCTGAAATATTTATCTGCGAAAAATTACAGCATTCATAAGTTTCGCATGCTTATCAATTTGAAAATGTCAAGTTTTAAGTTAGTTACAATATTTTAATATTTATTATGGTAGTATTTGAATATCACAAAACTTTTTAATTTAATTTAATAGTATTTCGGTAGACTATTTTATTAGCTCTACAATTTCTATAGGCTTATTTAACTTTTTATTTTTATTTTTTATAATTATAGGTCTTTGTTACTCTATTCTACTATACAAGGAAACCATTACCAATTTATCGGCTTCACAAAGCATACACTGTTCTTTAAACTTCCGGCAATGGACCAACTTTATTATAATGTTACAATAACTATAGTTTGTTATTAATGAGTCACACTTAGTAATTAATTAAAGCAGAACAGGATGATACAACTACACTAAAAGCATAGCGATGTCGGAGCTTTTAAAGGCAGATAATATGATCAATTTTATCGACAAACCCCCCCCCCCCCCCCCCCCCACATGTTGGGGTCTATACCCTCTCCTGTTGGAATGACTGGCATTTTAATTTTGACTTTTTATTTTAGATGACCCTGCCGAAAAATATTAATTTCTCCGGATTTAAAAGTTCGACTGTTACAAAAAAAATACATTTAGAAAGTTAATAATATCACCTATCAAGCAAAAAAATAAATATGTAAACTTATAACTTGAATACGTCATAAGAAAATACTAAATTAAATTTTTATCCGAAATTAGTGTGCTATTTTTCAGTTTTTCTCACAGATCTCCAAAACTAGGACATTAATGTGCATTTTTTTGCATTTTTATAATACACAGGAATATTAGCTACAAAACGACATCAAAATATTTGCTCTGAGTTGCATATTTCGAGAGTTATTGTTGTTTGAATATGACCCCTACAAGCACAAATATAATTTTCGAAAATGGTCAAAATTCGAAACTCGTAAATACTTGCTTTTATGGTTCAATGACATTTATTTTCAGATAAAATCATCAAATTAATTTAAAAACAGATTAAAATGTTTTTAAATTAGTCCATTTTCGAAAAAAAAATATTGGTTATGTAAGGGTCACATTCAAACAACAATAAAACTCTCGAAATATGCAACTCAGAGCAATTATTTTGATGTCGTTTTGTAGATAATATTCCTGTGTATTATAAAAATGCAAAAAAATGCAAATTAATGTCCTAGTTTTTGAGATCTGTGAGAAAAACTGAAAAATAGCTCTCTAATTTCGGATAAAAATTTACTTTAGTAATTTTTGATTACGTATTTAAGTTAAAAGTTTACATGTTTATTTTCTTTACTTGAAAGGTAATATTATTAGTTTTCTAAAATTATTTTTTTATAACTGTAGGACTTTTATATCTGGAGAAATTAATATTATTTGGCAGGGCCATCTAAAATAAAAAGTCAAATTTAAAATGCCGGTTATTCCAACAGGAGAGGGGATAGACCCCAACATGCGGGGGAGTTTTGTCGATAAAATTTATCATACTATCTGCCTTTAAAAGCTCCGACATCGCTAACCAAACATATTGTATAAGGTGGAACCAAATGTGATGATACGTAACAGGTGATAGTATTGTTTAAACTAAACAACTTTCTACATAGAACATAGGTCGAAAAACGAAAAAAACTAACTTCCATATCTGGCCGATCTTACTATGGTAATGCAAAAAACAAATTAGTTTATCGACCTATGTTCCTTGGAGAATGTTGTTCAGTTTTAGCAACAATACCACCTATTTTAGTATCATCGCATTTGTATAGGTATAGGTACTTAACTTACGTAAAGAATAAAACTGAATTATGTACAAAACGATTGAAAAAGTTTGAAAAAGTTACTATTACTTAGAAAGGTACCTACTCTTTTAGCGTCGATTTTAACTTGAAATCTAGAGTCAAAGCATAATTTTGATATAACTTACTAACAAACTATAGGTAGTTTATGCTTTTTGAATTAAAAAATCAATTTTTAATAAAGAAACATTGTGAACTTGGTTTTTCGTCGGCACAATCAATTATTCACGAGTTATTTTTAGCTACCAAACTATCGTCAATTAATGTGATTATGTCAAGTTACGCTTTTATTCTTAGTTTGACCTTGCAAATCCCATTTATGTGCGTTCTAAAGGTTTTTGCGTTAACGTTAAGATCTTTAAAGAAACCAATAACGTAAATAGTGACTAATTTACTCGCTGAGTGAAGTGTTAGTGAAATAATTAAATGTTTTAGTTCGTTTTACTTTGTTGTAGGGCACATAAGTGCGCCGAGTGGTTTTTGTCGCATAAAATTGAGGTGTTTTAATAACTTCGTGGTCAAGGTGACTTGTCTTTAAACAATGCCATAGGATAATTAGGTATTTTATATCAAAAGCTTTTTCTATCAAAAACACTATTGCTTTCAAAAATCAATAATCGGATTGACTAATAATTATCCGATTGCAATACATATCCACCGAATACATAAATATGCATACACAATACATTACCACAGAATACATAATAGTTTACTAACTTCCGCTCGCGACTTCGCTCGCATGGAATCCCACTTTCCGTAGGAATTTCAAAACTAAACTACTTATAGCTCATATCAAGGGATAGTGTTCTATTTGTAATTTTTTTTTTAAATTGGATGAGCAGTTTTGCATACAAACCACAGAAATATTAAATATCTAGGGTCAAAACTTACAAACTCAAAGTAAACTAAATAAAGTTTGTAAGTAGTATAATTAACTTACATTTGTATAGTATTTGGATTAATAATTATATAGGGCTATATCCTGGTATATCGGGCCAGAGGATTTCGATAAGGAAAATAATATACACTAAATCACCATGAATAATAAAAGCCATTTGAATTTAATAGGACTTGGATTTTTGTTTTAAATAATTGCATAGTTTTAAATAAAATTACCTAATTCCAAATTTTATCAGTCGCATTTTATTGAATTCACGGTGAAGTGTTTAAAACTGTTGCAAAGCCGCACATTGGGAACAAATTCTTTAAAACCGGGACATATTAAGTTACCTATGTCAATTTTGTTAGTGGAACTCAAAAAGTCTCAAAATAGACACAAAAATGGAACTGGATTTTTCGGAAGTGTGTGCGAGGGAAAATGTAAATTGTTTCTGGTGCATATTTCACTTGGACTATTTGATATATGCAGTACTTATACTGATATTTTTGATGCTGTTCGTATATTTCATGGTGATGAGCTGATTGGAGGTAATTTTTATTGTTTGTTTCTCTACCAATCTTTGTTACACCAATCTTTTAAAGTAGCAGAAATTTTTCAATTGAATTATTTAACTTAATTAACTACTTTGTAAAGCAAAGTGTTAACAAACTTTTAAGGAAATGTGTCTCTAGTCAAAACGTTACTTTACTAAATTAAAAATTCTTTCTGAAGGGAAATTCAGTAGATAAAAAAAACTTTACACATCAATATTGTACGATCTATAATATTTTTGAAGTATTCCGAGATAGTTTCTTTTTTTTCATATTAATTTTTTCAAATTCAAAATTCAAATTCAAAAATTATTTATTCAGTCTAGGCTGTTACAAGCACTTGTGAATGTCATAGAAGCTACGCCATCGGTTCGCAAACCCTAAGCGGGAGACCTTGTAACGAGAAGAACCGGCAAGAAACTCGTCAAGGGCTGCTTTTTTCTCCCTGTATATTTCATACAGAGTCGTCAACATTGAAAAATGAGCTCCACATTTAAAGTGAGGTCATTTTCCATCACAATAATTAACAAAATTTGCACACAATGGGTAGGTAGGTTGAAATTAAATACTACTAACTAAATACTACTAAGTAATGAGAGTAAATAACTTTCAACTAGTTGAGAAATAACTGTGTCTGCTACTCGAAAGTGCACCTAAGTAGGCAAAATTTACCAAAAAAAAAAACCACATGTTACAAGACATAAAAAATAATTAAAAAAAATGCAATTCTTACAATTCAATATGCGTTAAGATAGGTACTCAGAAGCAGACCCTTTCCACTGGCAGCACCCGTTCACGAGCATGACGCATGGACCAGCCATCGCTTCGCTCAACCATATTTGAGGGAACGTAACGACCCGCCCCACACGACACCACCGCAGAAATGATTAAAGAGAGCATGACATACTTAGGCTACCCATCCTAAGGCACCGAATTGAAAACTATTATCCTAAAGCTTTTCATAGGCCTTTACTTACAAAACTACTGAATATAGAAAGCAAAATGATTGCAATTAAAAAAAAAATTAGAAATCAAAACAAGGTTTAGTTATTAATTTAAAATTTGAGTAAGAAGTGCCATACATATTGATAATATTAATCAGAAAAATAATATATATAAATATACGACGCCCTTAGTACAAGCAGACAGAAGCAGACCCATTCCCACTGGCAGCACCCGTTCACGAGCATGACGCATGAACCAGCCATCGCTTCGCTCAACCATATTTGAGGGAACGTAACGACCCGCCTCATACGACACCACCGCAGAAATGTTTAAAGTGAGCATGACATACTAAAGCTACTCGCATTAAGGCGTCGAGTCAAAAGCATACAATAAATTATAAGTAGGTAGGACAATTCTCTCAATTTCCACAAAGAATAGAAAAATCTACGACCAGGCTGTTTTATCAATTAAATAATCTTTAACGGTATAGTATCCTTTTTTGAGAAGACAATTTTTTACATGAGTCTTAAAGTTATCAAATGGTAAATCCAAAATATTACTTGGAATTTTATTATAAAACTTTATACCAAGACCTATGAAAGAACCACGAACTTTTTCTAATCTATACTGAGGAATTACAAGTTTGTCTTTGTTTCTGGTGTTCCGATTGTGCCAATCACTATGTTTTGTATATAAGTTAATATTGCGACGCACGAAAAGTATGCAGTTTAATATAAATTGAGATGCTGCTGTCAATATACCAATCTCTTTGAATCTATCCCTAAGAGATGTTCTAGAACTTAGTTGATAAATAGCTCTTATTGCTCGTTTTTGTAAAACAAAAATAGTATTTATATCGGCTGCTATCCCCCACAAAAGAATACAGTATGACATAATGCTATGAAAATAACTGAAATACACTAATCTGGCAGTTTCTACATCTGTTAACTGTCTAACTTTTCTAATGGCATAGGCAGCAGAGCTGAGCTTGCCCGCCAGAGTTGCTATATGCATATTCCATTGAAGTTTACTGTCAAGAGTAACACCCAAGAAAACGGTTGAATCGAGCAAATCTAATTTCTCATTATTGATTACAATTTCAGTGGGATTCGCCTGTACATTAGGTAAAGCGAATTTAACACATTTAGTTTTCTTAGCATTAAGCTGGAGATTATTTACATTAAACCAAGTAAGAACCTGCGAGAGTGCTTTGTTCACATCGTCAAAATCTGTTTTTTTCCTGTCAACTTTGAATATTAAAGAAGTATCATCTGCGAACAAAACAATATCACAGAACCTTTCTGCAAAAAAGGGAAGATCATTTATATATATTAAAAATAAGAAAGGGCCCAAAATGGAGCCTTGCGGAACGCCCATTTTTACATGAGAACCTGACGAACTTACTCCATTGATATTAACTGTTTGAGTCCTGGAACTGAGATACGACAGTATTAATTTTTGGGCATAATTTTTTACACCGTAATGATTAAGCTTCAACAGCAGCGTCCAATTAATTATAAATGAAACAATTGTTTCAGGTTATGAGGAGGTGTGTTCAAGCAGACGTTGCAATGTGGCAATGGCAATGGAATGGCGTGATAGGCGTGATCAACCAAATAAACACATTGTTGCAATATCCAGAGTTTTATTCTTCAAGATAAAATCCAGCATTACATTATTTGTAGTAAATTGATAACGATGAATTAAGATTATTAAAATTATTGGGACGACACAAAAACACACACGAAAAGGCTGAGAGCCGCAAGCAGGAAGTGGAGTTAAAATCAAAGTGACAGGTGACAGCTTTCAATGTCATTCAAATCAATATAGCTGCGTTCATGTAGGGCTTATACAATTAATTTCTAACACTCCTCCTTAAGCGCTACATGAAGGAAAAAGAAAAACTAATGTGACTTTAAACAAAATTAAAAAGACTCTACATTTAGTTTAAAAAAACTCTACACAATTAATCAAGAGTTCCCTACTCTACCTTTAGAGCGACTCTACATAATTATAGACTCTCTACATAATTACAGACTCTACATTATCATGTCATATGATTCATCACAATATAATAATATTATTATTTATAAATTAAGTACACAACAAAACATTAAACATTTGTTCCACGAACTCTTACATTTAGACAATTTACAAAGTTACAATGTTTCTGCGCACATAGTGGCTTTGTCAATACATCTGCTAGCATATCAGTAGTAGGTAAGTATCTTACAGTTATGTTTCCTTTTTGTACTAAGTCCTTTATGAAATGGTAACGCAAATCAATGTGCTTTGTTTTCTTATGCGAATATTCTTTTATCAGTAATAATCTTTGAGCACTTTGATTATCGTTGTATACAATTACATCAAAAGTTTTGTTAATAATTTCAGACAAAAAATTCTTCACAAAACAAATGTCCTTGCAAACGTCACTTATTGCTAAGTACTCTGCTTCCGTACTTGATAAAGCTATACTACGCTGCTTTCTAGCTTCCCAATTGATCAAACAGTTACCTAATTTTACAACAAATCCAGTGTAGGACTTTCTGTCTGATGAGTCATTAGCCCAGTCGGCATCTGCATAAGCACTGATATTAAAATTATTACCTTTTGTAAAATGGAGACCATAGTTGATCGTCCCTTTTAAATAACGAAGTACTCGCTTTGCTGCGCGCCAATGACTCATGTCGAAACATGTACTGTATTGACTAAGTTGACTACAAGCATATGAAATGTCCGGGCGTGAGCACACACTCAAATACATTAAACATCCCAACAGTTGTCTGTATTTGTATATTTCGTCATCGAGACATTTCCTATCAGATTTTTGTAACTTACAATTCACAGGTAACGGTGTAAGTACTGGCTTGCAGTCACTCATATTAAATTTAGCTAGCAAACATCTTATATAATTAGACTGGTCTAGCACAATTGTATAATTATATCTAGTGACATTCATGCCCAAACAATTTTTTAATTGGCCAAGATGACGTATTTCAAAGTTTTCTTTTAGTAATGATAAAACATTTTTAATACATCCGTTATGAAATATGTAACAGTCATCGACATATAGAGCAATTATTATATAATCTTTAGAATTTTTCTTAATATATACACACGGTTCGCATTTACTTTGAGTATATCCATTATGAATTAAAACATTATTAATTTTTAAGTTCCACATACGGCTAGCCTGTTTGAGACCATATATACTTTTATTCAGCTTACACACTTTACTTTTATCTGAACAAAAACCTTCTGGCTGCTCCATATATATAATCTCATCCAGATCACTATTTAGGAAAGCTGTGGTAACATCAACATGGTCCATCTGCAAATTCATTTCTGTTGCAATGGAAAATAAGATTCTCAAAGTGGAATGTCTGACAACGGGTGAAAAAGTGTCATTGTAGTCTATACCTTCTTGTTGACTAAACCCACGGGCGACCAATCTAGCTTTATACTTATCTAGCTTGCCTGTGGCATCGTGTTTCCTTTTGTAGACCCACTTGCACTTTACAATGTTTTCAGCTTCTGGTCGATCTACTAATGTCCAAACATTGTTCTTAATTAATGAATCATACTCACATTTCATGGCGTGAAGCCACTGCTCACAGTCAGTAGATTTCGTAGCTTGCTCGTATGTATTAGGCTCATTTGATGAACTCTGCTCAACTAGCATAGCCGATAAATCATAATCATTATATTTAAGTGGAATTTTACCTCTATTACTACGTACGGGACGCGAGCCAGAAGCAACACTTTGCACGTGTTCAACCTCTCCTCCTCGAAGTGTGGCATCAGGCAGAGAAGACACAGCGTCCTTACAGACATCATCCTCATCACTGTTATTACCACCTCCTCCTTGAAGTGTGGCATCAGGCAGAGAAGACACAGCATCCTTGCAGACATCATCCTCATCACCATCACAACCATCACCTTCATCACCAGTACAGTAGAGCAGGTCCGACAAGGGAGACCACACAGGTAGTTCACTCTCAGATCCTGAAATAGGTGATTCCGTAGTAGATTTATGACTAATTTTATCACAGACATTATTAATAATTTTATCATTAATTTTATTTGCATTATCATTATCACAGTCAATATTTAAAATTTCATTATCAATATTTTTATAATTATTATTATTTATAATGCATTCATTTGAGATAAAATCATTATTCCTGCTTTGTGTTTTAAAGTGAAGTCCTCCAATAAATTCATCTTCTAAAAAAGTAACATTACGCGAATACATAATCTTTTTAGGTTGACATGGATCAAGGAGACGGTAGCCCTTGAAAGTCTCACCATAACCTACAAAGATAAATGGTTTAGCTTTAGCGTCAAGTTTACGACGTTTTACATCAGGAATGTGAGAAAATGCTACACAGCCAAATACGCGCAAATGACTGAGATCGACTGGCTGTCCAGTCCACTTACTCTCAGGAATGTCATCTGACAACGCGCTGGTAGGAGACCTATTCTTCAGATATATAGCAGTCATTACTGCTTCTCCCCAAAAACGTTCAGACAGACCCGCATCATGTAACATGGCCCTAGCTTTCTCAAAAATTGTCCTATTAACACGCTCCGCAACTCCATTCTGTTGTGGACAGTAAGGCACCGATGTTTGATGTATTATCCCTTCCCTTTTAAGAAAATCAGTCAACGTTTTATTACAGAATTCAGTACCGTTATCGGTTCTTAAAATTTTAAGCTGCAAACCTGTTTGTTTTTCAACCATATTTTTAAAGTTAACAATATGTGAACTCACCTCGGATTTTGTCTTCATTAAATAACCGAAGGTTTTTCTAGTGCAATCATCCGTCAAAGTCAAAAGATAACGGGCACCGCCCCAACTGCTGACTTGAATGGGCCCACAGACGTCGGAATGCACAACTTGGAGTGGCACGGTAGATTGGGCTCCCACAAGCTTCGGATAAGGCTTTGTATGCATCTTTCCAGTTAAGCAGGGAATACACTTGTTTGGCGAGTCGTCATCCTGAAAAACGACACCAGAACATATACCACCACCCCTTAGACTATTCATACCTTTCTTGCCGATATGACCTAAACGTTTATGCCAGACTGTCGCAGACACCAATGCAGTATTGACACTCTCTGGCTGCTGCCTAGGATGCACCAGCATGGAATGCCCCAACACATGCGGCTTGCACTGCTGTATCTTATACAAACCGTTCACATTTGTAGCAGCTAGAATTTGGTTGCCAGTTAAAGAAATTACCTCATTATAAACATGACACCCATTTTTATCAAAAACTACTGTAAAACCATTGTCACACATTTTACTAACAGACAATAAATTTGTTGACAGATTGGGAACAACTAAAACATTTTCTAAAGTGATATTATTTTTGTCAGTAGACAAAACTAAATTTCCAATGCCAGACATTTCTAATTGACCATCATTTGCTATAGAAATTGAGTTATTTTTACAACTTTTAAAATTCCTTACTAACCTAGCATCATTGATCATGTGAGCGGAGGCTCCGCTGTCGATGATGACATCATTGTGGTGAGCAACGTAAGCAGATGCATATAGGGAGTGATGTTCTTCTTTCTTCTTCTCATCCCTCTTTTTCTTAAAGCATCGCTTCGCTGTATGTCCTGGTTTACGGCAATAATCACACTTGAAAAGCTTATTCTTCTTTACATGAAAAGCTAAAGCATCATTATCATATTTTCCATTTCTTCTGTGTTCTTCTTGAAGTAATCTTGTTCTCACTAGTTCAGAAGTCAGCGAGCTTGTTAAATTTGCAGTTTCAAGACCGGAGACTAGTGTATCAAACTCCTGCGGTAAGCCGCTAAGTAGAATTTCTGCCACCTCACCGTCGTCTATAACTTTTCCAATGTCAGAGAGCTGCTGGACTAATCCGGTGACATTTTCTATGTATTCAGTCATGCTGCTAAACTTACTGTAGTCAACTCGATGTAACTGTCTAAGTAGCAGAACACGGCGATATAGACCTTTGTCTTCGAATGTATGAGCTAGCTTCTCCCATGCTTCTTTAGCTTTTGATGCTGATCGAACTATTTGGTACAGGTTGGGTTGTAGTGCCAGGCAAATACGCGCCAAGGCGCGGCTATCACGCACGGCGTCAGTATCAGTGCCGATCACGCAGTCCCACAAACCTTCTAAAGTGAGTAACATTTTCAACGAAAACTTCCAGTTTTGATAAGATGAGATTCCATTCAGCTTCTCCACTTGATTTGTGATGTGTACCGCTGGTTGCGTAGACATATTTTCTGATTGCGTAGGCATATTTGACAATGAATCTGGTCGACAATGAAATTTGGTGATACATACAACGGCGATTACACGTCGATCCCTCGTTGCACGCCTTTTGATTCCCTTTTCAATAATCACTGGGTCCAAAACCTGTTCAAGCAGACGTTGCAATGTGGCAATGGCAATGGAATGGCGTGATAGGCGTGATCAACCAAATAAACACATTGTTGCAATATCCAGAGTTTTATTCTTCAAGATAAAATCCAGCATTACATTATTTGTAGTAAATTGATAACGATGAATTAAGATTATTAAAATTATTGGGACGACACAAAAACACACACGAAAAGGCTGAGAGCCGCAAGCAGGAAGTGGAGTTAAAATCAAAGTGACAGGTGACAGCTTTCAATGTCATTCAAATCAATATAGCTGCGTTCATGTAGGGCTTATACAATTAATTTCTAACAAGGTGGGCTTCAAGAAGATGTGAAGATTTAATTAAGTCATAATAAAATACGATATTATGTACCCGTTTAAAGTACACATAATCATCAAAAATATCAAAATTATGTTATTTTTGTACGATATTAAGTCATCCTTATCCTTATCCTTACTAATATTATAAATGCGAAAGTCCGTTTGTTTGTTTGTTTATTTGTTTGTTTGTTTGTTACGCCTTCACGTCTTAACTACTCAACCGATCATCATGAAATTTTGCATACACGTTGTCAAGGGTACAGAGAAGGACATAGGGTACCTTTCATCCCGAAAAAAGATACTGTTCCCGAGGGATAGATAAATAACTGTCCACGCAGACGAAGTCGCGGGCGGCAGCTAGTATCATTTATACAATGCAAAGAAAATGACAATAAACTGTATTTATACTATATACTTTCGTTTAATTTTATAAAGGTACTTCTAAACTAGTTTAGAATACCTAGGTGATACTAGTATCACCTAGGTATTGTACTTTTTAAGTAAGGGTATAACTATATAAGACGAATAATAATTTAATACTGTTGCAGCATATCTGCTAATGCTAATTGTGGAAACTGTATTGGCTCTTGTATTGTTATTTATTCACTAGCTTTTGCCCGCGACTTCGTCCGCGTGGACATTCGGAAAATCGCTATTTAACCTTTAACCGAGATAAAAAGTAACCATGTTTTACCACAGGCTATTACTATCTGTGCTATTCCAAATCCATTCAGCCGGTTTTACGTGATTGAGTAAAAAACATCAAAACATTAAACTTCACATTTATAATTATTACCGTTTTCGTTCTCATTCCTGTTCCCGTTCCCGTATTATTTTTTCCATAAAAAAATTTAACCCCAGTTTCATTTCTTTCGGTGTTGAATAACGTCCACCGTGTCGTGTTTGACCTTAAAATAAATGCCATTTTCGCAATAAACATCCCATAAAACTTCAATATCGACATCCATATAGATTTGTTTGCTTATTTGTTTTTAGGAGTGAGTACTTCTAATTTAGTTTCACGTCAAAATGTCTATTTAATATTATTTTTTCATACAAAGCATGAACCCCATTTTACCCCTTTAGGGGTTAAAACAAAGCCACTATTTAAGACTTAAAATTAAATGCTATTTTCGCAATCAACATCCCATAAAACCTCAATAACGACATTCATATCGTATTTGGGCTTTTTACCCCATTTACCCCTTAGGGGGTTGATATTCAGAAATTTACGAAATATATGTTTGATCATTTGTTTACAGAAGTACTCCTACGAAGTTTCAAGTCGTAATGTCTATTTTATATTTTTTACATACAAATACCCCGTTTGACCCCTTAAGGAGTTGAGTAATGTCTACCACTAAAAATAAATGCCATTTTCGCAATCAACATCCCATAAAACCTCGATAACGACACCCATATCGATGTTGGGCTTTTTTTATCCCATTTACCCCCTAAAGGGTTGAGTTTCGGAAACCACGAAACATGTGTTTGCTTATTTGTTTTTAGAAGTACTCACACGAAGTTTCAAGTTGAAATGTCTATTTAATTTTTCTTTTCCATACAAACTTTGTTACCCCATTTTAACCCTTTAGGGGTGGAATTTCCAAAAATTCTTTCTTAATAGGTGTTTACATTGTGTATAGTATCTATGTGCGAAATTTCAAGTCTCTAGGTTCAATGGTTTAGGCTTTCCATACAAACTTTTTAACCCCATTTCAACCCTTTAGGGGTGGAATTTCCTAAAATCCCTTCTTAGTAGGTGTTTACATTGTATAAAGAAGCTATGTACAAAATTTCAAGTCTCTAGGTTCAGTGATTTGGGCTGGGCAATAGTCTGTCAGTCACCCCTTCACTTTTATATAAGAGATGTCAATTTGTATAAAAGCTGCTGTTTATTTCCCATAATAATAAATAAAACAAAATAAATAATTACCCTAAATAATAAAAATACAGACAAATAATGTTCAGGAAATGCAATTAATTACATTGTGGCGTATTTTTAAACCTGATATATATTTTTTAAAAGAGATTATCATAGTGTTACACTATACCATTGTGATAAGAGGAACATATTCACCACAGTGCAAAAAAATGATACCAAAGAAAAAAATTAAATACGCAGTGGTCATAAGAAAAATACATATCGATAGATACTATGTAATAAGCAAAGTTATAAGTTAATATATAATAAATGAGATTAGATAAGTAACTCTACATTTTTTTATGTAAAATTCGAGATTCTTCGTCAAACAAGTCTCGGAGAAACATTATTATGGCTGTAGCATTGACTTATTCGATCTTTAAATATAAATAAAATAAATATAAAAAACCGGCTAAGTGCGAGTTGGATTCGCGCACGAAGGGTTCCGTACCAAAAAACGGCACAAAAAATAACATTAGTTGTATTGGGAGGCCCACTTTAACATTTTATTTTATTCTGTTTTTTACTATATTTTGTTGTTCATCATCTGTGAACATTTCAACTGTTTAGCTATCACGGTTCATGAGATACAGCCTGGTGACAGACAGACGCTGGAGTCTTAGTAATCCCGTTTTTACCCTTTGCGTACGGAACCCTAAAAATGGTAAATTATTTAATATCAAAAAAGAAAAAACTAAGAATACGAAACGAGATTAATAGATAGACAAAGTGAATATAATATTACCTAGGTACTTAGTATTCACTTCTCAAGCTTACGCGCTCACTAGACATGAAATAAAACACTTTTTAACGGATAAGTCCCCCGTGACCACGACAGCTGCAAAGGTGCCGAAACGTCGGGAAAATAAAAAATCAAACCAAATAGGTACCAACTAATTACAAAAGTATTTTCAATAAAACCGCGCTAGTATCCGTTAAGAAGTGTTTTATTTCTTACCTAGGTACTTTTCGTAAAATTTTAGTAAAAACCGTGAATAACCTATTGATTATTAAACTGAATAAATAAATAGTAATAATTAATAATAATAACATTATGATAAACCAATAAACAATACTAATTTCGATCGATAAAACTAAAGCTAAATCGCTAACATCTTATGGTTATGGACCGATTGTACTTGTTTTATTTATACTTTTCTTTGTTAACTGCATAATTGCTACATCAAGAGGGGAGGGAACTGGTGCACTGAACCACAGGCCTATGGCTTAGCTCAGGTGCCAGTATCTCGCAATCTTTATATGTAATAATATCTTAATGTAATACTAAAATGTATCACAAGATTGTTGGAGATAACAATAAAACATTATTATTATTATAGAAATTTGGAAATTACTAAATTATTTAAATTACTAAATTATATATCCGCCGCACAGGTCCGGTTAAGAATAGGACTGTCCCAACTCATCCCGTGGGTATCGTAGAAGGCTATAGAGGAAAGTTTTTTTAGGGACCCTGTACAGACCATCGCACAAAGGGTCACTCGAATGGCAGCAAGGAAACTGTCAACAACAGCATTCCCGAGGAGGGTTGGTGTCAGGCAAGCGGTCGATCGTAAACTTTGCCAAAACCTAATGCAGTATGTATTACATGCTGCGCCGACCCCAATAGTGGTCGTTCTACGAGCGCAAAATTTGATTTTGTGTAGATATAGCACTACAAATAAATTGGGATAAGGGCAGGAGAATGATGACTAAATTATTTATAAAGAAACTAATAATAAATAAATAAAATAAATTATAACTTTAAAACCTAAAATAACCAAACTTTATGATGGATCTTTTTAGTAACTTCGAAACAACAAAGTTTTAGTTTTATTCAAAGTTACACGTAGCAAATGGTGGGTTGAGTTTACATTTGGTATCCAAATACCTACTTAGAAATACCTAGAGTTATGTTTCACTGGTAGGGCACCATTTTTTGAGACAACTCGAAACAGCGCTCTTGCTTAAGTTTTTAGGGTTCCTTACATTACACCACAAAGGGTAAAAACTTCCATCTGTCCGTCTGTCTAGTCTCACAGTCCATCTATCACCAAGCTGTATCTCATGAACCGTGGTAACTAGACAGTTGAAATTTTCAATTGAATATTGAATGGGGCAACCTTCGAGCAACAAAAGGCGCTTCGTTTGTCAAAGCCCGTCTTACTCTAAGGGGGCAACAAACATGTTTTTGTTTTTGCTGTTTTTTTGGTATGCAACCCTTTGTGCGCGAGTCCGACTCGCACTTGGCCAGTTTTTATGTTTTCATGGAAGTTTGTAAAGGAAAATCCACTGAAACAAATTGTTTCGACCATGCTCAACATTATAGAATTCTCCAATGCCTCCATTTGTCTTGAAGAACATATTCACAATAATAAAACATGTAATTTTGTAAACTACAACCATTACGGAGCCATTAAAGCGATCACCATGTTCGTTTGCATACCGTGATGCGACGAGGAGATATCCTCAAGGTATCACAACAATAGACTGTTTGCATTTTACTGTTCTGTCTTCATTTAAATAAGTTTAGAACCAATTTATAAGCACGTCCGTTTGACGGTTTGGTCTCAAGTCGTAATAAAGTAATTTTTTTTCAGTTTCAGTTAGTTTGACCTAATCGTAATAAAACCAGTTTCGGTTTCAGTGCCTAACTAAAATATGTCTACTGGTTTGGTTTTTCATCCGTACTTGTTAAAAGTAATAAGTGAGCGAAAGTAACTCTGCCTTGTTTTTTACGATTTTGAAAAAGACAAATGCCCGAAGCTTAAAGAAAACTAACGAACGAAGTCCTTTACGCCGAAGAATATGAATTACTTACCTATATCAAACCGATAGCATCGGGATTCGATTTCGCATTTTTGTTAAATAACTGTTTAACAAAAAAAAATATTAAAATTAATTTACAGAATAGATATAGAATAGGATCTATTCTAAGCCACATCTGTAATAACGTTCAGTGCATATTTATCTTTAGGTATTATGTCTCAAACAAAATAAAACAACTTATGCACGTTATTCTATTTCAGCTATTTTATAAAATGTGAGTTTTTTCTACAGAAGACGCACTTCTCGCTTGCTCGGTTTTAACGCCTGAAATTTCGTTAGACAAAACACTAAACCGAGCAGATTTGATCGAGCAGAAATCAAGAACACAATGCAGAAACCTCCATAATCCAAGTTTATTTTTATTTGTGTATCTAACTAAACTGACCATGATACAAATTATTTAACACTATCGGCTTCATCGCAGGCACGATCCTCGGGCCTTTTTCATGCTAATGAGAGTCTGCACAATGCGCCTTGTCGGTATTCGTTGCAGCTGCGGTATCATAGAAACAATCAAATAGGTATTGCAAATTGCACTGGGATTATAATACTTATTTAGAATGTGTTAGTAGTAAATGTCTCATAATCTTATCAGTCTTTAACAAATGCGTTTTAAATAGTTAAGTAGGTACTAGGTACTTTACAAATTGCTTGGGGCAAGAGAAACAGCGAAATTTTCTAGGTAACTAGCTTTTGCCTGCGACTTCGCGTGATTAAGAGTTTTTCATTTATTTTGAAAGTCACGGATTACCAATAAGTATACCTATGTATTTATCAGTAGACCTCATTTCACACATTCAAATTTCATCAAAACCCTTTCTTAGTGCTTACATAAGTAAGTACATTATAAAAGGAATCTACCCTCCAAAAATGGTGTATCTCTCTTCAGCCCCATACAATTCCCATACAAACTGGAACACCCTGTAGCAACCTGACCACCCTGAATAACGGAAATTTTACAAAACTCTTTCGTAGTGCTCACCTACACCAGGAAAGGTATCTGCCCTCCAAAAATGGTGTCTCTACCTTTAACCCTACACAAATTCTCGTAGAAACTTGAACAACCTGGAGCACCTCGTATAACGGGAATTTTCTAAAATCCTTTCTTAGTGCTCATCTGCATCATGAAAGGTATCTATCCTCCAAAAATGGTGTCTCTATCTTCAGCCGTTAGCGCTCTACACCTATCCCAACAATTAATGAATCAGTCAGTCAATCAATTCAGAGTTTTATATGTATAGATTTATTTTTAAAATTACTTACAAAATCGACAAAGAGTTTATGACGTATGATGTTGTTATTTTTTACATAACTAGCCCAATTTCATTTTAAAATAGTATAGCAACACGTTAAAACTTTATCCGTTTTTGAACTATTCGTGTTATCAACGGAAGGTTATCCATAGCGCTCCGTTTATTATTAAGATCTGTTTTTTTCGTAAAGTCATTATTATAAATAAGTACTTTACCTAGATCATACGTTAAATGACTTATACTCATGAATGACTAGCGGCCCGGCTGCCCGCGACTTCGTCTGCGTGGACAGTTCTTTTGCTATCCCTCGGGAACTGTACGTTTTTTCGGAATGAAAGGTACCCTATGTCCTTTTCTGCACCCCTGAAAACATGTATGCAAAATTTCATGATGATCGGTTCAGTAGTAACGACGTGAAGGCGTAACAAACAAACAAACGGACTTTCGCATTTATAATACTAGCAGCGGCCGCCCGCGACTTCGTCTGCGTGGAATGTTTTTTGTCCCTCGGGAACATTACTTTTTTCCGGGATGAAAGCTACCCTATATCCTTCTCTGTACCCCTGCCAACGTGTATGTAAATTTCATGACGATCGGTTCAGTAGTAGCGGCGTAACAAACAAACAAACGGCCTTTTGCATTTATAATATTAGTAAGGATTTTGACTTTGACTTTCTCATTGCTATTTTTTTCAGTAAGTAACTAATTAATCTTTTTTCATGTTTGGACAATCGATCGATTCCCATTTGAGTAATTAGAGATGAGTTGCTTTATTCTATTAATATGATTAAAATTGAATGAATTCGCTAGAAAATTGTACTTAATTGAAAACAGTTTTGGATGAAAATGTCCATCTTTTTTACGCTGAAACTATTGTAGCTTTTGAAAAACCCCGCAAGTTAGCTGCTGGGGTGGTGTGGTGGTTGTGTTGCAATGCAATCGTTGGGTTGGCAAAACTCTAATGGATAAAAAAATGGGTTTAAGTTTGTTGAGAAATTCATTTTTTCTGAGATTTTGGAACTCTAGATGAATACTACCTACCTAGTCGTAAAAAAACTGAAGAATAATATTTAAAACTTTAAACTACATATATAGCATTCAATCTTTACAACGGTAAAACAAAAACTACTTACAATAATGAGTATCTTCAATACGTGTTGTTTGGTCTGTGATTTTCGATCTTAAACTTTTGAAATTGAAATCTGATGGTAGGTATAATCTCTTAAATGAACTAATTTGTCCTCATCAGTTGTTATTCTACAAAAAAAAACAGCTTTACTCTTTTTTTCTTAACGAATTCAATGTACATTATTATAAGCGGAAACTTTTTTGGCAAATGAGTTAGCATAAATTAAGCCATTACTATGTAATGTATAAAGCTGCTTGTTTCCCAATAAAAGATAATTAAATAAAGTCTAAAGAAATTCTGTACCTTCTCCAATGAAAATCCGTATCATCCCAGTCTTCACTGCACCATCACCCTTCACACCAACCGAATACGAGTATTTACAAGTAAAGTACGTTACACACCAACTGAGTACGTTTATTTAAAAACTAACTGCCGCGTGCGCGTGCGTCGAGTGCCGTCTCATTATCTTACTTGACCAACTTCGAACTGAGGACCCACCTGTGTGTGGACGTACTTTGATGACGTTGCCGCCTTCTTGTATCTAATTAAATGTATCAATGTTTACGTGATTTAAAAAAAAGTAAAATCGCATGCAAGTTTTAAAAATCTATAGTATATTTCTTGTAGATAGAAGGTAACCTAATCTATAACAAAAAACATACAAAAAAAAACAACTTTCCATAAGTACAAATTTAATATCCGACAGCTGATCGAATTTTGTATAAAAAGACGATTTTTTTGTCTGTTTTCGGAAAAGTCGTAGCACAATGTATTGTTGCAATCTACTCCGGCGAGTTAATCCTGTATAGTTACACACAACAAATAATAATTAATTTGATAATAGGATAAGGAACCTCCTTATCCACACATAAGGAAGGCCTCTGCCCCAGCAGTGGGGACACCAAAAATGGCTAATGGTCAGGATAAGGAAATTAGGAAAGCCCACCTTTTCCATTAGCTACCTAGTACCTAATTAAAAAAAACGGATCATTAAGTATTTAATACGAATGTTCTACTCAGAGCAAAGGTCCATTACCTTCATAGTGAAAACTTGGCGACTCCCTTAACGAAAATGGATAGTGAGATGGTGAATTTTATTTTACTATCAAACAAAATTTTATTTAATAAAACTAAACGTTTAATTTATTTCAATTTATAAAAATGTTATTGTTGACACAATAAATTGACCTTCATTGAATATTCTTTCAACTGATAAATATCGTTAATACCTAGCTGATGATAATCTAATCGCAGCCATTTTCAGAGGCCTTATCATATTTTCTATACATACGCAGTTCTTGCACTGATTTATTTACAAAAAACCGCCAAGTGCGAGTCGGACTCGCGCACGAAAGGTTCCGTACCAAAAAACGGCAAAAAAAATAGTAGATTGTTATACAAGACGCTAAAATGACCCATTGCATACGAGGTAGTTTTATTCCCGAGCTTTAGCGAGGGAATAAATAGAAACCGAGTTACAATGGGTTTTAGCGTCGTGTGTTACACTCTACTTTTCACTACGAAGGCGAGAAAATAAAATACAATATTAAATATCTAGTTTATACTTACGTAAACGAATCCACTCATTTTTCTATCCTCCACTTCATAAACTTTTCATACAGTATTTAAATAAATGATTTGTGCTTGACGGCAAAAGATTAAAATTATTTATTTCCTATTACTTACAGTCACACAATTCAATCAGTTTGGTATTAGAGAAAAATTCTAAAGATTTCGCGCCTTTTTTAATTTCTACTGTAGCAGCTAAGAAACACAATGCACGCATTCTACGATCAAACTTAAAGTCACAGAGTATAAATAAGTCTATGATTTCACCGAAGAGATCACTGCTTTTAGTTCCATTTTTAAAAATAAAAATGAGAAACAGTATTAAGTCGAGCGAGTCTTTATTCGTGATTATGAATAAAGACTTTTTCGTTTTAGTAGGCTCATTGGTAATAGACAAACATTAAAAAAGAAAAAACTTTATCCCCTAGGGGTAATTTTGCTATTTTATCCTGGCTCTTGTACCATACAATGACGGACTTTTAGAGCAAGAGGAGTGAAAACACTTTTTCACTCGTGTTTCTAATTTTTATTTTTGAAAATGGAACTAAAAGCAGCGATCTCTTCGGTGAAATCATAGACTTATTTATACTCTGTGACTTTAAGTTTGATCGTAGAATGCGTGCATTGTGTTTCTTAGCTGCTACAGTAGAAATTAAAAAAGGCGCGAAATCTTTAGAATTTTTCTCTAATACTAAACTGATTGAATTGTGTGACTGTAAGTAATAGGAAAGAAATAATTTTAATCTTTTGCCGTCAAGCACAAATCATTTATTTAAATACTGTATGAAAAGTTTATGAAGTGGAGGATAGAAAAACGAGTGGATTCGTTTACGGAAGTATAAACTATAGGTATTTAATATTGGATTTTATTTTTTCGCAATCGTAGTGAAAAGTAGAGTGTAACACACGACGCTAAAACCCATTGTAACTCGGTTTCTATTTATTCCCTCGCTAAAGCTCGGGAATAAAACTACCTCGTAGGCAATGGGTCATTTTAGCGTCTTGTATAACAATCTACTATTGTTGTATGGGAGCCCCACTCAAATATTTATTTTATTCTGTTTTTAGTATTTGTTGATAAAGCGACAACAGAAATACCTACATCATCTGTGAAAATTTCAACTGTCTAGCTGTGACGGTTTATGAAATACAACCTGGTGACAGACAGACAGACAGACGAACAGCGGAGTCTTAGTAATAGGGTCCCGTTTTTACCCTTTGGGTACGGAACCCTAAAAATAGTCACCCCTTTATGGGGTTCCGTAGTCAAGTCAACAAGGAACCCTTATAGTTTTGCCATGTCCGTCTGTCCGTCCGCAATGTGTATAGATAGGTAGGTATTAGTTACGCCAAAAGTAGAATAAAATCTTGAATATTTGTTTGTGTACCTATAACCTCCCCTATATGACAAGTGGGGATGAAACTTATTTTCCGTCTACCTCATAGTGTGGGCTGTATGGATTTTTATGGCGCGGAAATGCCGATGCAGTGCAAGCAGTGCCGTACCGTATAGAGATCTATACCACAGATAATATAATCTATACAAAACAAAAAAAACCGATGTAGGTAGGTAGGTATCTACGTTAAAGCTTTTCTTTGAAAGTTTTGACTTTTTTTAATCTATTCATTCATTCATTCAATTCATTTATTCGCAGATATAGGTAAAAAAAGTTAACAGGTACATAATTATCACAAGAACGGCTATATCAGCATAAATATGCATGCGAAAAATATAGTGTCAATTTTTAAAGACTATTATCATGTTTACATACAAAAATTTTACAAATACAATTAATGTCAAAGGAGAATGGCAAACTGGGAACCATTTTCCAAATTCATAAATACTGAGCGTGCCCAAATCGGACCTTATGAGATTTAAAGGTCATAATTTGGTGGTTACTTTTCAATTTAAAGTGTTCGTAAAGAAGGAGGCAACATTTAGAAAAACATGATACTTAGTAATATTCTTCTTAGCTAGAAACAAAACGCTTTTGTGAGGTTTGGTTTATTATTGTTATATTGGCCCCTCTAGAAAAAAAGACGGGACCAATCACGTCACGTAAATATATATATCCAGGACAGCCAACATGACAGCAGTCTAAGAACGGCAATGTTATTAAGTTGGTTTGCCTACTAGGTGCTGTTTTGAGGTTAAGTTTTAAAATCAACTTTTTATCCCCAGCTTTAAAGTGTATCTTACGATTACATAATTTATTAGGCTTTAATAGAGGATTAAAGTCATGCTATTTACTTCTTGGCACGCTAAGCCTTTATGTGGTTCTGAAAATATATGGGCACCTGCCATTCTCCTTTGAGATTTTTGCATTCACCATGCTATTTTTAAACAATACTAATAAATAATTTACTAGAAAAAATACGACTCGCACCAGATCAATACTCAGACGGGAATCGAACACTGGTTCTGATTCTCAAAGTAAGTAGGTACTACCTACTTAAATGTATAACAACCCCTGGGCTGGGCACAAATCAGGAGGCCAATCGCGCTAATTTAAAGACCTACTCAAACCGGAGCGGTATCCGCTACCGCCGTGGGTAGCGGTGATACCCGAGCGAAATCCCGCGCAGTAAATGGGGAAGGCAACTGTCAAAATGGCGCTGCGTACGCTTGTTCCACGAGAACTATAAAAAATGTTTTTTAAGCTTTAAAATGATTAAATTCTGTGTAATAGGCTTTTAAAATGTTAGCACTTACAAATTTCCGAAAAATCTGGATATAGAGAAAATTGATAAATTCCGTAAGAATAAAAACGTTATAATTTGGTTTTAAGTTCCGGCATTTGCATTGGATACTAGTCTTCTATATCCATTTTGGGTCAATGGGTCTTTCCGATTAAAAAAACCACATAATAAATAAATATTTTCCCATACAGTTTGTTTTGAACGTCTACTGTCTTAGGAACAAGCGTACGCAGCGACATTTACAATTAGCTTTGCGTTGCCAACTCCATTGTTTGAAATTTTCGCAGTGGTAGCGAAACAGGATGGGTACGCGGTACGTACCGCGTCTTCGGTGAAACTTTTACTACCCCCGCGGACGTGCAAGCAGTGCTCCCGTCTCGCGCCAGTACCGCTACCGCCTCCGGTAGCGGTAAAGTTCCGCTATGGTTTGAAAAGCGCGTTATCCGCATAGGTACCCATCTTTAGGGTGTTTTGCAGCTGGTTGGACTTTGGTGCGATTTTGTCAAACGGGTAACTACCTACTTTGGTAGGTACCTATTTAAAATGTTTGTATATTAAAAAACCTTAACGATCTCAGCCCCCCCTAGACCAAGTAACATTTGAAAATCTTAGCTATGGCACAGAATATATAATAGTACTAACGTGCTATGGCCTAGCTTTTCAAAGATGTTTAGGATTGACATGAGTAGATTGGCAAGAGTGCACTTTATAGGAAAAGTGTATTCTGTATGGCACCTAAAATCTATAATCGCTTGCCACAGACCATTAGAGATATTGAACAGCTTTCAGTCTTTAAAACCAATGTAAAAAAATGTTACTAGAAAAAGCATATTATACAATTAATGAATATCTGACAGACAAATCATTGTAAATATAAAGATTTTAATGTTTTTTGTTATTGTAATTATCTTTGTTTTTCCATATAATTATTATGACAATAATCTGAGAATGTATTACTTAATTTTAATTTTATATGTATTTGACATCAAATTTTAGACAATATCATTTTTTTTTTTATGTTTTAAAAATCAGAACCAGCTAAATTGTCTTGTCAAAGCCAACGGACCACGTGACCCAGTAATACGATCTGTAATTCCGAGGCGAGATGAATGATGTCTAGGAGGAAATATTAATATTAGTATACTTAGTAAGAGTTGGCGGCGACCATACTAGGTACATTCGGAACGGAACTCAGAATTACGGAATTAGCGCATTGAAGGAGCGTCTCGTGCTAACTGCAGGTTATCGTATTGAGTGGCAGTCAAGTATAAGGTACCTACAATTACTTGTAATCCGCGCGCGATGAGAATGGGATTATGTATGTACGCCCCGGCGCGGATGCAACATAGACTTCTTCTTAGTCGTACACTTCTGGCGGAGTGGTCGTGATCATGGACTGTCTGGTGGGTTGGTTGCGGCTTTCGCGATACTCCTCCATTTCTCTCTGTTCATGGCACTGCGTGTGCATTCAGTGAGGGAACACTTTGTGGTTGATTTTATTGTCTGTCCATCTTGTGGGTGATCGGTTGCGAGAACGTTGACCTTCCACTCTCCCTTGTACCATCAATCGTTCTAATGAGCTTTCGTTGCGGATGATACCCTATGCCCAAACATCTTTATGATTCGTACTTGCACAATCAACGAAAGTCTTTGTTTGATACGAAGCTCTTTCAAGATGGAAACATTTGTCCGGTCCGGCAACACAGTCCGGCGACATTAATGTTATGTGAGTACCTGCATTTATCGATCGTCGACATTATTTTGTTGCCCACTACTTATCTACTTACTTTTATACAACTTCGTCAAAGATAATATCTTGTTTTATATTAAGATGGTAAATGTTTTAATAGAAAAATAAAAAAAAAGTTTTACTTTGGAAAATAAGTACCTACCTAGTTTTGACATTGACGGCTGTCTGATTCAGTCGCCAAGGGTGGGCAGGGAGGGGCAACTGCCCCCCTAGAGGTTAAAAAAATATAGGTAGCCAACTGCAAATTAACCAAAATCTTAAGGCCGTGCAATTGACTTGCTTTTCCGATAAATCCCGCATCTCAAAACTTGAATAAATTCACTAGGTGCTCTTGACTGTACCTACAATTCATATTCTCATCGTCCTTATATTAACTTGCCCCCCCCCCCCCCCCTGGGTAATGGGCTGGCGACGCCCTTAAGTGCAGACAGACAGAAAATATCACAATAATAAGTAGGTAGGTAGGTACTTATAGAGTTTTAGTTACAAATTGATATCTCATCTTTGCTCTCCCAATAGGTATCTCTCCTATCTTTGAAGGCCAGATAAGCTTAGCAAACGATTATTGTAAACCGCGAGATTAGGAGCACCGCGTGATGAAATTTAATTCGACGGTGTTAGGAGAATTCTAAAAGGCTAAGTAAGTCTAAGTACTTACTTAGCCTTTTAGAATTCTCCTATGAATGGCTTTCGCAAACTTACCTTTGTTAAAAATTGCACCTTCGTAGAAATCCTAAAAATTAAGAACGCTTGGTGCAAACCGGTAGCGATCCTACCACGGTAAAGAACCGTGATCCTACCTTCTGCCAATTATGTATTCTGTGCTTCTGCGCCAAAGGTCCCGGGTTCAAAACCATTAGGAGATTTTTTTTATAAAATGATAATTAGGCCTAAAGGATTTTCCCGAATTTCCTAATCTCCATGATAATGGCTCTGTTTAGTTATGAACTTTAATTATTGCTGTGTTGTATTTGATTAGAGAAGAGCATACGGTACTAACATCACTGGTAAGGTACTTAACTACTCACTAGCGCCGTGGCTAGGATCATGAGCGCCCCTGACAAGATTTGAATTTTGCGCTCCAAGACTTATTCTAGAATAATCAGCGCCCCTGGAAAGATTTGTTTTGCGCCCCAAGACATATTTCTAGGATAATAAGCGCTCCTGGCAAAATTTGAATTTTGCACCTTAAGGCATATTTCTAGGATAATGAGCACCCCTGGCAAAATTTGAATTTTGCGCCCTAAGCTATATTACTAGGATCTGTTCCTAATAGTATAGCTATAGTACTAGGAACTAGTATAGCTGCTCCTAGAGTTCCTGAATAAAGCATTCAGGAACTTGCAAACTTGGTTGAGGTGGACATTTCCTGGGTACCTGGACACGAAGGTAATAAAGGCAACGAGGAAGCCGACGAATTGGCCAGAACAGGGGCTGATGAACCTTTCATTGGGCCCGAACCAAGACTGCCAATCGCACATAGAATTACTAAGAACATTATTGAAATTCGAACAATCAAAGAAACCAACCAGAGATGGATGAAAAAAAGGACTGTAGACGGTCTAAGATCTTCATCAAATCTGTTGACAAGAAGAAAACTAGAGAGTTGCTGAAACGAAGCAGGAGGAATATAAGAACGACTGTAGGAATAATGACGGGACACTGTTCATGAAACAGACACTTGTCAGTGATCAAACGGACAGAGGATCCCATCTGTCCGCAATGCAAAGAAAGAGAAGAAACAAGCTACCACTTCATAGCAGAATTCCCGATGTACGCATCACTGCGCTGGGAGCTCTTTGGAGCGGACAAGCTTTTACGAGGATTTAAAGCAGTTAACGATAAGTCAACTCAGCAGGTACTGTAAGCTTACAGGTAGGTTTGAGGGTCCGACGCCGGTGGGGTAATGATAACCCGCCTCCCCGGGATTTGCGGAAATGGGTGAAATGGTTTCAATCAAGGTGACTGATCACCCGTCCGGCTTCGCTGGAGTTCCCCCTCTCTAAATAATAATATCTAATATTACTAGGTTGATGAGCGCCCCTGGCAAGATTTGAATTTTGCGCTCCAAGACTTGACTTTTTTCTAGCTATGGATCAGCTAAATGCGCCCCTGAGGGTTGCGCCCCTGACTACGACGCTGATAGGTACTCACTACGGACGCTGAGCATTTTTTTTTCAGTTGTTTGACTTTAGCAAAGGACTCTTTGCAATATTGATACCTACCTACTTCATTACAAAGCAGGTAGGGTAGACTGGGGGCAGTAGTAACAGTGGACGATTATAACATTGGCGATATTTCTACTACAAAGCCACTTATACGGGTGTGCGTTAGCTAGAATACGCGCAGAACGAGTCCCGACCTACTCAAAAGTTGGCGGCGCGCGAGCTGCAAAACGGACGTGTCAACGACGGATTTTCGTTTTCTGCAGGGCCAAAGTAAGTTATTCGTTCTTATTATCGGTCTGATATTTGCTTTAAATCACTATATTGTCTCCAGGTTTTTTATTTAGTCAATTACTGAGTTAGCACACTTGGCATAGCCTAGTTTTTGCCCATTAATATTCAGAACTTATTAAATATTAATATTTTTCCAAAGAGTGTGTGTAAAGGACAGTTGTACCACCACCAATGGGGACAATTGAAACGTTACAATCGTCCCCGTGTTACAATTGTCCCCGTGTCCGTTAACAATCAATTTAAAATTGTTCTATAATTATATGATGGTCGGTCAAATGGGGCCTGCATTGCTAAGTAGGTATGTTAGGTTCTATATTGTGTGTTAATCTCCGACGTCGGTTTCATGTTTTACTGAACATATGAAACTTTGTTTATATTAATATATTTTCTTTCTGATGCCATGGAACAGAGTAAAAAAGACGAAATGTTGCAGTGTTTTTTTTTTAATATCTATTTAAGTTGAATAGTTTAATTACGCGTATATGCTAAATAATATGAGTCACGTGGCTGGGGACATTTGTAACGGTGGACAATTGTAACACCATACAAACAAAAAAATTTGAATATTTCGAATTTTATACGAGCTATAATGCTCATAATAACCTAAAATTTATGGTAAGATTTAAAATTATCACTTGTCAAACAAAGCCGTCATTTTCGTTGGTTTTGTGAAGCTAGAGAAGCTATATTATTTTGTATAAATATTATTATGTTCAGTTTTAAAATTTTAGGAAGTATCTTGTTAATTTGATTTAAGACTGATTCTTTACCTATGAGACTGCAAATATAAAATAGTACAAGTATTTCTAATCAACTTACTGGTGTTTTATTTCATATAAAACTTTTGTTACAATTGACCACACGATGGGTACAATTGTAACACTCGTCTTCGTTCGGATTAAATTGATTTTTTACGTTTCCCTTATGTATTAAGTTCAATATTGGCAGAGATTATTGTAGATGAATAACCTCAGGTCCTAATTCTACAGATAAAGTAACTTAAAAACAAATAGATTTTACACTAAAGCCCGTCAAACAAAAAGTGTTACGTTGGCCCCCAGTCTACCCTACCCCATGAATCAGTGAATCACAAAACAGTCTGTTAACGCCCGTAATGACGATCATTAGCGCATGCAGTCGTGGGTTCACACTTAGCGCTTCGTTATCTCTTATAACTGCGGTTGTTGGCTTAGTTCACTATCGACTGTGAAGGTTAAGCAACAAGCAACTGTACCTAAGGATAACGTTCGGATCAGTATCCTGATAGTGAAACGAATCGGCAAAACATGGGCGACTAAAATGGGCAAGCAAGCGGGCGACTAATATGAGTACTTAACTAGTTTTTTGCACATTCGTGTACCTACTAACTTACAGAGAAAAAACGAGGAAAACAGAGGTACTTTCGCTGTTGCAAAAACAAATTAATAAAAATCGTCTTTGAGTCGACCAAGTGCGCAAAACAAGACGGTGCGTTGGTTAGCAATCCAGTTTAAAACTTTGCCGATATGATGATTTTTCCGGTGAGATTCTAGGGTGGTCACATGACTCATCGCCTGCCTTGCACGGTCTCAACCGTCTGGGGAGATGGCCAGACTTGCCCGGCCATCTCCCAACCGCGAGGAGGCCCGGTCAGCCGGGCGTACCGCCGGTCAATGGGGTGAGTGACAACAATGGACCCCCGTGACCAACTGGCGGCGAGCGGGCAAGTGCCGGAGTTTTTAGTGAGTATTCCCCCCTCCCGTGATCCCACCCAGCCTCTAGTGGCTCTCGGTGGGATCGCGGGAGGCGGTCGTGGAGGGCGGCCGCTGGCGCCATCGGCAATAGTCATTATTGCTGATGGCGCTAGCGGCTCCCCTTCTGGTGAGCCTCACATACGAACCCCCTGTTCACCTACAGGGGGGGGATGCGTAAAAGCAGTTTCTCCGGTTAAAAAAAAAAAAAAAAAAAAAGGGTGGTCACATGAAAACCCACAACCACAACTTATGGTTGTTGCGTAAGTAGCCTCAGCTACTTTGTTCAGAAAAAGATAGAAAAATCCTTTGATAAATAATTATTATCATACCTTGTCAGTGGAGAAAACCCCTAACTTAAAACAGAAACTCTAAAAAACAAAAAAGATCCACTGATGATTAATAATAATAGACTTAAATACTTAAAAAAACTCAAGTACAAGTAGGCAACATAAGATCGTAGTATAGCATTTTCATACACAATAATTGTGCGGTCAATGACTCTGTGATTACTTGAGTGTAAAAACTTAAGCATCATGTGCTAGCAGCGTCGAAATGAAACGAATAATTTCGATTACAATATATTTATTTATTAAAGCAAAACCTATTATACTGAATTTAGTTCACACAAACAACTGTGTTCAACATACAATATTATTTATTTATATTAAATTTTATGAGAGTGAATGGAGTGAAGTCACTATACTATTGAATGGAATGTGAATATAATACATTTTGTTGGATTACATTTAGAATTTATACTTTTCATTTACTCTATGGCCTTAGAAGAATTCAATTAACCATATTTTACATAGGTAGTGACAAATTCATATTTAAAATATGCAAAAAACAGATCTTTGACCGAAACACGAACTCAATAAATAAATCTCGATATAAAATCCTTAAAAAGCATTAAAAATAAATCTATTTTAATTCATTAAAATGTTTAAGACAACGCATATATCAGTCATGTCATGTATGAAAAACAGGCCATGTTGACATCGATCACAAAAGACGTGAAATTAGATATAGTTTTGATTCCTTACATAACAACTTTTTTTGGATAAGTATAAATAATTTTAACAATAGATTGCGACATAATATAATTGCACAAATTCAGACAACACAACAATAATGTTACACGCCACAGATATGTTATATTCAGCCCTAAAATAAAGAATTTATACATCTATGTACTAAGTACTTGTCACCAAAATCTTGTCATGAAAAATGGTCATGTCGTAGGATATTCGTACAAATCGGATCTTTAGAAAAATCCTAGTATTTTTACAAAAATCTAGCGTATGTAAATCGCGAATGACTATCATTTTGCTCACGCTGATTGGCTGACGTCATCGTTATGGACTGACTGATGCTCTGATTGGCTAACGGCTACCTACAGTCCTATAAGAGTCATCTTCTGACCAATCAGACTAAATCGACTCTTAGAATATCCAATCAGGGGCCGTACCGGCTAACGAATTGATTATCAAAAAGTCTGCTGGGTTTCAAATTAAAACAGATAAATCGAGCCCCAATTGGGCTAAAATGGCAAACCCCAATTCATGATGTCACACGAACATCGATATCTTCCAAATTACGTCAACAGAAAGTACAAGACGAAATTCCTTACTTTGATTTTTTCTGTTTTAAGTTGAAACTCGATAGACTTTCCGATAATCGATTCGTTAGCCGGTACGGTCCCAGCATTCAAGTCATCAATCGTCCGAAGCATACTAATATTTTTACAATGATCCAAAAAATTGCTCGGACGATTGTGGAAATCTATCATATTCCAATTAACCGGTACTTTACAGTCGACCTAGGATTTCTGCAAAGATCCGGTTTAAGTATACGATTAACCTACGACAGATATAAGGTCTTGCTAGTGGACAGAGAACGAATATAGGTTGGCGCTGTTCGATTGGTGGCAGGGCTTATTTCAAGTCCGCCTGGCTAGCTACCACCATCTTACCTAAGTCTGACGTCATTACAACAATTTAAAAATTGTTGTGTTCCGGCAGTTAGAGGTGAGATAGCCAGTTTCTCAGTGATGAGAATTCCAGGTGTTGTGCGCTTCCACCTTCGGACTTATCATCACTTAAGGCCAAGCACTATCCCGTTGTGAATACAGACACAGTTGCGCAACACGAATGCTACCCTTGCATAAACACGTACTAAGGAGATTGGTTAAATATTCGTGTTCGTACAGCGCCCCTAGCGGTGAATGTTCAAACTACGAATTATAAAAATCGCGAGTGAGTATTTTAGTTTACATAAACGATTTACTTTAAAGTCCATTCGCTTAGATAGTGTCGCCCTTTTATCGCACCGCCTTTGCACGTGCCGCTTCTTGTCAAAGGATACCGCGTGCGGCGTACACCTGCAAGTCAATTTGGATTTTGGCAGTTTACATAGGAATGCCGTAGTGAAAGGTTGTGTTTGTTACCGGTATTCCTGTCTCTGAACACAAGTGCATGCGTACCGACACTATCTAAGCGAACGGACTTTACAAACACTCTTTTACAAACTATAATATTTTAGCCAAAACCGCTACTTCAGTATGTTTTTAAAACTTTGACGTAACAAAGCTATAACTAATAATTATAATTGTTTTGTTACAGTAACAAGAGAACTCTTTATAAACGTTACACTTGGCAAGAACCAAACATTTGCAATCGATTATCACCCTTAAACAGTAAGAAATAAGACTTCCAACATTTAAACATAGATCCCTAGTAAATAATATAAGCATAAATATCTATACACAAAACACGTCTGTCTTAAACGATCACAATGTATAAAATAATGTTTATATGCAAATATCACTATAACATGCCAATAAAAATTGTTACAACTCTAACATGACCTACGCTTCCTAAGTATACTAAATATTTATTCTAGTGAAGAAAACATACTACACTCAGCGGCATAAAAATCGGCCAACTGTGTGATTCTCATACAAACATGCTTACTTCACATTCTCATAAATAAAAGGTACATGTATCATTACAGTGGCTTTTATGTTGATGGTTAGATCAAATGTTCATCTCTCAAATAAACTTATCAACCATCTTCAAAAACCTCACGATTTTCTCAAAAAAAAAATAAGGCGGTTTTTGCATTTCATGTTATTCTTTGTCTGAAGAAATTGTTTTTTTTTTTAGTTATACGGATTGGAATGCTCATTTGAGAGATGAACATCTGGGGCCCTACCGGCAACTTTTCGAACTTCGGAGGGTCTGCCGGGCTTCAACTTAAACAGATAAATCGAAGTCGGGAATTTTGTATTGTACTGTTTGCGAAAGTTATTTAGAAGATATCGATGTTCGTGTGACATTATGAATTGGGGTTTGTCATTTGGCCTGATTAGGGCTTGATTTATGTTTTAATTTGAAGCCTGATAGACTTGCCGAAGTTCGGTACGTGTACTTTTTTATTTATGAGAATGTGAAGTGAGCATGTTTGTATGACATACACAGTGGGCCGATTTTTGTGCCGCTCAGTGTATGTTTAGAAACTACATGATATTTTGTGACTAAAATCATTCAATAGACTGATCTGGTATTTGTTATGCAGATGTCGCTACTATGTTAAAGATTAATAAATTAGTTCGATAGGCCACGAAAATAGCTAACTAACTAAAATTAGTACGGTCAATTGTTGCGTTCATATAATTAGGTCATAAAAACTTACTGAACAAGCATATAATAAGTCCTAATCAATGACATCTGGAGATTTTTTCATCAATTCCAAAAATATAACATTGATGAAATACGATTGTGATAATTATTATAATACAACTTGACCACGCAAACGGGCGATCGGCGGCGCGCGACGCGACGAGCGAATTTAATTATGGCGTGTGATGCCAGCCAATCAACCACTGTGCGGTGAACGTTTTAGGCGAGCAATGAAGAGATCGAGGTGATCCGACAGAGAACTAAAGTCATCGACATAGCCCACCGGATTAGCAAGCTGAAGTGGCAGTGGGCCGGCCATATTAGCTGTAGAACCGATGGCCGCTGGGGCAGACGAGCTCTGGAGTGGAGACGGCGTATGGGCAAACGTAGTGTGGAATGCCCTCAGACAAGGTGGAGCGACGAGCAAGCAAGGTGGCTGGCATAAACTGGTTGAGTATAGCCGCGAATCGTGCTGTGGCGTGCACTCGGAAAGGCCTATGTTCAGCAGTGGACGATAATAGGCTGATGATGAATGAAGAGACTTCATTCGCCGATCCGCCGGTCGCTCTTTCGCGTGGCCAGGCCTATATATAGCCAACATTTTCAGTCTATTAAATGTCTTTAGAAGCCTATACCTCATCTAATCCACACCTCGATGCTTTATGGCACCTACAATGTTCTGATTGTAATACTGAACCAGTGACCTCTATTAATAATTCATATAAAATATGGACGTTATAATAACATAGCAGTAACTACCTTATGAATTGCAAGATATAAAATATATAATATGTATTTCTATACTGAGTCTTGTATAGTGAATTTTATAAACGTATAATGCCTCATTTTAATTTGACATTTCTTCGTTAAACATATTGATGTCAATGTATGGCACGTCAAAGTATAAACAGGCATTTTAAAAACCCCTTGCATTTTATGTACACACGACAGCGCATTAGACTATAATGTTAACCTTGAGACCGTCTTTATGCCGTATGTAAAAAAGCTATTTTTGCCGTTCAACCGTTTAGCTTGTCGTGCTGTCGTGTGTACATCATTTTACCTTTTAATTAGTTAAGAACAATGTAAAAAAGCAAAAACGTACGTACGTAAATCGCAGCCGAGCGGCTAAGGCGGATCAGACACTGTATTATTACATGGTCACGAGAAGCGGCGAACGGCGAAGTGACGAGCGAATTATCTCTACATTGGATGCTGAATTCTTTCAAAACAGTTAAATCACAATGCGTGACATGTGGCATCTTACGCAACGTGATAGAAATTCGCACGTCGCGTCGCTGTTCGCGGCTTCGCGTGGCTTGCCTGCTACGCTACATCACGCGTAACTGCACATTTTAAGGATCTATCTATGATAGGAAAACATGGTTTGCGCGGTCCATATTTTTACATAGAAAACTTAGTTGTAGCCACAAAAAACATACGACAAGCTAAAGAGATTATCTAGTAGCTACAAGTATTAAATTGCGTATAAACCTTACAGATGATTGTAAAAAAAAAGCAGAATATCATCAAATGTGCTTGGATCACACTAAATAATAGCGGATACAAATTCTACATCAAATACACTTTAACGTACTGTGCTGTTGCTACAATAACTTTTTTTCAAGAAAAATAATTGTGCTAAAGATAATGATGAAAAAACAACAAAAAAACATCTAAAAGTGCAGAAGTGAGGTTATTTTCCATTCTTTATTTTCCATTTTCCACTCTTTACACGTAAAGAAAAAGACAGAGACAAATGGTTTCGCATAAGCGAGCCTTAAAGTTGTAGTGCCCAAGTTTGTACATACTCCGCAGTAAAATGGGTGGCAGTGTGTGTCCCGTCTTATTTCAACGCCTATCACAATCAACTTTAACGTTTCTATTATAAAATCCACTATACTCGTATAGAATTTCATTTAACGAAGATATAATACCTACCTATAGATATGTAGCATACATATTTGCTTGTAACAGAAACACATAAGAGTGAATTTAGAATACAGTATCACATAACTGTCGGTCGTTAACACTGCTATTTAAATTTTACACTACGACTAATTGAATTTGATATTTTTAAAACTGTTCTGATGACACCATTCAAAGTTTCAAAAATGAGGATCAGTAACGATTTTTGTTTAGTGGCTAATTAGAAAGCTTATGCCACCACATGATTAACAGCGAAAAAAATTTTACGATATCTCTTAAACCTGAGAAGTTATAAGAGCTAAAACACTGGTTTTTTGGGGGTCCCTATGACGTCATCGCGACGTACGCGAACCTTATGTCGTACGCGATAAAGCACATATTGCATTGAGCTTGGCATTTCCTTCAAACCCTTTTAACTCAACCATTCCTAAACGGATTAAAAAATTTGTTCACTACGTTTCATAGCTATCAATATGTGTTTATATTATATCAATACCATAAAACTATAGGATTCAAAGCTGTTACTGATCCTCATTGGTATGAAGATTCAAATTAGCTATTTTATTTAATATTCGTACCGGCTTTTACAAACGATAGCCAAGAAATTAAACCGTATTCCACTAAAAATAAAGATCAAAATTCAAATACAGAACTCGATAGTCTTACTATCGAAGTTCATTAAAAAAGAAAGTAACCCATTTGTACTAACAATTCGTTAAAATATGTTGCAACAAGTTTCACATATAAATAAACCTTCATAAAGATATGTAAGAAATAGTTTATAGTTTCAAAAACAATACAGAGTATATTCGATATTCTGTTAACCAGCCCTCCCCCTAGCACGACCACCGAATCGTGATGTGATATAGCGGTCTATCACGTTTAACTGTCAAAAGACAATGGATTTTGACAGTTAAGTGTCAATAAAACGTTATATCACGCGACATCAAGAAGCTTATACCTCCCTCAAATGGAGTTTGCACGGCCATATGTCATAGTGAAGATTGAAAAAAGGTCCTTACGGCTTATTGCAACCTCTTTCTTTAGTGTTACAATACGTGTTCGTTGTTCGTCGTTCGTTTGTTCGTGAGAAACAAAAACGTATTGTAAAACGAAAAGAAAGAGATAGCAATACGCCGTAACGTCACTAAAGAGTCTTTTTCAATCTTCACTTACTTACTAGGCGTGCAACCTCCATTGTGGATATAAGCTTCTTGCGCGACATATATCGTATTTCGGTGGTCATGCTGAGGGGATGACTTGATAACTTAAACCAATGTCATAGCTTCAATTCAAAAGTGTTTATTACAGTTAGGCTGAGTTGCACCACATAACTCTAACGATAACAAGCTTGTGATAGTACCGATTAAGCATAAGTTAGCCAAAAAAAGAGGTTGCCGGCCAGCATGATGTCCTTTGACAAGTTTGACGTGACAAATAGGTAGCATTACCATGTGACGATAACTTTAACATTGACAGCGTTTTGGTGCAACTCACACTTATTTTGTCACAATTCTCTATGATTTTGACTTGAGTTACTTGATAAGAAATTAATAATTTATTAGAGCAGCGATTGTTAGAGAAGCTGACGTCAGAAACCGGCAATATTTTATGTTTATTTGACATAATTATTTCAGAATAATATTGAGATTTTTATCTTTTGAACAGAATTAAACAATAAACTTACAAACCGCACAGATAAAGAATGGGATTGCAAATGGCGGCTCACACTGCTTACCACAACGAGTGTGGGTGAGAGAGCGATAGGTGTGGCGTTTAGTGTGCGAGCGAGAAGTGAAAATGAACAACGCCATTTCTAATCCCATTCATTAGCTGCGCGAATTGTATGCAATGCATTTTAAATTAATTCTTAATTACATTTTACAGAGTTTATTAAAATAAGTAGCTTTAACACGAGACCTAACTATCAAACTACCTAAAATATTGCCAGTGAGAAAATGCAATGATTGCCAACTAACAAATAAAATTCTACTACTTTCTACCACAATAAATCACGCCTAACAGCTATTCAACTAATTATATTTTACGATAATAAAGGCGGCTATTCGAAAAGGAATACCTAACTATATCGTTATTTTAACATTATAGAATAATTTATTTATTAAACTAAATAAAAAAAATCTGACATGCCATTATTCTATATTTTAAATAACACTACAAACATTTCAAAATATTTGTAGGTATAGATTTTCTTTAAGCTACACTAAAAAGTGGCCATTTTGACAGCTTCATTCTACCATTTAAACAATACTTTTCATGTTGATCTCTAGAAAAAGTGACATTTCACTTTGCATTCACTATAAACCTTTTTAATCTGAAATATTCAATATTCCTAATAAGATTCTTTATCAAGTGTACAGGGTGTATAAATCGAATTATCCAAACGAATATAGTATTTAAGATTTACTTATAGTTACGTAAGTACATTATAACTTACCTATTTCATAAGGAGTCTTAAAAACAAAGAACATTTCTGCTTTAGCCTTGAATATCTACTGCATTAAGTAAAACCATATCGTTTGGCCCACATTAACGGTTAAGTATTTGAATATAACATGATAAAGTATTTAATACCAAGTGAATAGGGTCCAATTTCCTATGTAAATGATTCAGCGTTATTCAAAGTCCAAGCAGAGCGGTTGAAATGTTGTCTATGAAAAGTCAGGGCCTCGATTCTGCTAACTTTAATGTAACAATCGTGTGTCAATGGTGTTTCAATGGTATTGCATTTTGACACAGTAATTATTCCAGATTCGTCGTGTTCCCGACTCGTCGTATTCCAGAATCGTCGTATATTCTAGATTCGTTGTACAATCCCCTGCCTACAAAAATGCCAACAACTCTTTACACATTATTGGTCTTTGTGAATTGAAAGAAGTAAATACAGTACGTCAAGATAGATGGGCATCGTGTTTTTCCTTTTCTTAGATGACGTTGACATTTATTTGATTACAATAAAGTTGAAATTGTAAATGAATTTTAGGGCCTAACTGCTTTTTATTAAATGTCTTTTTATGTAATATGTAGACGATTATTTCTGATGTTTTTCGATGCCAGTTCTTTATCTTGAAGTACTGTAATATGATATAAAAATTTTTGGATGCGGCCTGTCGGGAAGAATTTTTGTTATATTCTTTAATTTTAGGTTTAAATGACAAGCTGTTTTTGGTTTTACCGAGGAGATTTTTTTGTTCCATTATTTTAATTTATTCATCAAGGTACCAAATTGTATTTTTTTTTCATTTTACTACGAATACGCCTCATATTGATTATTAATTGGCATCGACTGTATTACGACGAATCCGTAATACGACGAATTTGGAATACGACGAGTCAGAAACACGACGAATCCGGAACAAATCAAGACACAGAGCAATTCTATTGAAACACGATTAAGTGACGGTTATTAAGCTACAGTAGCAGAATTAAGGCCTAGATTTCAGGCTTGTAATTGACAACAAAGAATATAACGAGTAATATGTTTAAAAAACTAATTATCCTTATACATAGATAGCAGAGTAACCAATTCGGATAAATATAACATTAGTAGATTTCATCGCCGCCATTTTATGTCGATGTTGCCAATCGTGAAAATGTTATTCTACATAGTAGAAATAAAGAAAATAAAATAATGGCAGTGGAGTAGGTTAATATTTACTTATATGGATGTTACATTCAATGCAATACTTTATAAGTATTAATAAATATTATATTCTTATAGTTCACTGAAATTTGAACATGTTAAAGCAAGCTATGTAATTCTTACATATTTAAACATGGCATTCGAATCAAACATTTGAAGAAAATACCATTAAAACTTTAGTCACTTAAAGGCGTTAAGATTTAATTACCATTGCTTATGATAGGACATTTAATATAAAATGGCGGCGCGTTGAGACGTAGTAATACATTTTGAACCTTACTTCCTAAGTCGTAGAGTGCAGTTTATTCTCCGGTGTCCACCCAGTTGGCTTCCTCCGCTATTCTGTCCATGCAGTTGCAGAGGAATTGATACTGTAACAAATATAAAACATTTTAATAAATTGAGATAAACTATGTTAATCAAAAGAAAATAAGGGCCATCATATTGTGTCCCATATAAACGAGCTAATTTCTGAAAGGTATTCTTAATCTTCAAAAATCTTAATCCTAAAATACAATATATACAAATAATATAATTCCTCCAGAGCATCCCCAGGAGGCATGGTGCCCAGAAGGCCGGCAACATTTCCCCTTTGAATGGCGAGGCTTAAACTCTGAGCGATAAAGTTGCAATTTACAAATACAATACAAAAGCATACAAATTGAATTTGATATTATTTGAATTTAATATTATTTGAAAGCTGACACATGGCGAATGGGAGAAATTACACAGCCTATAAAAGCTTCGAACGACGGTAGCGAAGCCCTTGCTATTTTCGACCGCCATCTCTTACCGCTGCCGCGCATTGCTTATCCGATTAAATTACCTACTTGATAAAATGCAGTAGATATTGTTATACGAGATCCTCCTCTTTTATTTAAAGGTCCCATAAAGACAAATGATTTGAAATTGTAACAATATTTTCGTGGATTAGAAAATGTGTTATAATGTAGTGTCAGTATTTTTAAGGACTTAATAGTAGATTATTGCATCGAGCACAAATTACTTAAGGCGAGGTGCATAATCTGCTTTTCTTTCAACTATTATCTATAGGAATAGTAGATAAAAGAAACTCATATCAAAGAGTTTCACTTTCTATAACATTGTCGGCTTCATTTAGAATGTTTTCTGGAGTTAACGTGTTGCTAGACGATTCCATTTTAATTCGAAGCTGAAGCACTCAAAATCAAATAGTATCACACTTTATCGTTTCCAAAAATATTGTCAAGCTAAATTAACAAAGTTCCCGCCAAATCACTTTTTTTTATTTCTTTTATTTTTAAATCAGAGTTAGCAGCAATCATTTTTTAAATAAGGAACAAGTAGGATAGAAACGAATAATACACGTACGTAAAAAAAAGTATTGATATCGGCTGGCTGAATAGAGTTAATCCATTGAGATTGGCACCTTTTGGTGCGATAAAAAAAAACTGTGCAATAATGAAATTTCATACATTTTTATTGCTCTAGAGAAATAAAGACTCGCTTTGTACTGAGTTTTTAGTGTGATTGTGATGAAATTAAAGCATAGTTGGAAGAAAAATATTTTATTAGGTTTGTGGTGAAAAAACATTTAAATGTGTTGTCGGGTTTTATTTATTGTGATAGGTATAAATAATAACGACAAGTAAGAATTTACCAGATTTACTTAAACTACGACAGTATAATCACTAAGCGGTATGAGCGAGACTAATAAAAAAATGGGGGTGGGTAGGTATGAGGCCGGCGCATTAGCGAGTGCAATATAACCGCACTTCCCTGGCTTCTTCGACCCGGGCTGCAACCCGTAGATTTTCTTTCAGTCTTCCGGAAGCGTAGGTAGGTGCTAGCAGCAGCGGATGGGTTAAGTAACCCTGACGTAGTTCCCAATACGGGAACACACAACACTCAGTAACGTACGACTTACGAACAACGTCGCGTTTCAAAATAGAATTGAAACTTAAACAGAATCGTCAACAGGAGCGACTAAAAATTTCACAAGATGATATTATTATGCACTCGTGTGCTCGACAAGCAGCTTGGACCGTGCCTGTCGCAGGAGCGCAGCTCGGCTCGCGTCCCCGCGCGCGGTCGGGGGCACCCCCCCTGCCGCGCGCCGCGCGCTAGCGTCTTCAGCGCATGAACCGGTTCGATATAAGAAACATTTTACGCCGTCCGTTTGTTTATGGAATTAATATTGATAAATTTTAATTTCACATTTGTTTTGTTAGTAGTCTAGATTAGAGATTAGAGAGAAAGAGTGAAGATTAGTGTAAAGAAAATAAACGAACGTTACAGTATCCCCCCTCTTAGAAAAGGATTTTACCTCCTGTAAAATCCGCAACTGAAGCATGTAAAATATTAAAACCTAACTTTTTATTTACTTGCTAATTTGAGATCCTTTATATGCCAGGAGCCAAGCTCACGGCCTGACAAATCCTCCAGGATGTATACAAGTGGGGACTTTTTATGCTTTATACGACACTTCGAATAACGCGGGGCGATTTTATTTGTAAAACGGGCGTCTTTATCGCTTTGGAAATAACAACGCTTCCAAACGACATCACCAACACTAAATTCCGCAAACTTCCGCCTCAAATTGTAGCGTTGCGTGTTTTTCTCATGAGCCTTCCACAATGCCAGTTGAACCTTATCAAAGATGCTCTTAAGTTGCCCTAAGTTTTCAGCGTAAACGTCACGCGGTAAGAAAACTAACTCATTAGGGATATCATTATCAATATAATGAGACCCATCTGAAACCAACTCCCTTCCATGGACTAAGAACGCTGGAGTGTAACCGGTAGTTTCATTAACCGAATTGTTTATCGCAAATTGAATTTTTGAGAGATTCATATCCCACGTACGGTGATCCTCGTTAACAAATGTGGAAATCGCCGTAATAATGGTTTTATTGTATCTCTCAACAGTATTCATTTGAGGTGTATAGCGAGGCGTATAATGAATATTAGGGATGGAATACCTTTTGAATAGGCTATCAATATGTCGACTCGTAAACTGAACTCCATTATCCAATATAATCGTCTGTGGGATGCCATGAACCAAAAATACATCGTTCTCTAAATGTTTAGACACCACTTCCGCAGTTGCTCTGCGCAAGGGAAACATAATGCAATATTTAGAAAAACAGCATGTTATAACGAATATATAACAATGTTGTTTTCGCGAAGGGGGGAGGGGTCCAACTAAATCAATTGAAAGGGTTTGGAAAGGTCTACTACACTCTTTGGGCCTTCCCATCGTACCCAAGGTACCATGAGTTGGCAATTTATAAGCCGAACATGTATCGCAATCAGAAACGAATTTTACCACATCAGCGTGCATTTTCGGCCAATAGTAGCGTAGGAGGAGTCTTCGATAAGTTTTGAATACTCCGAAGTGACCAGCAGTGGGCTCTGCGTGGTTTTCTCTTATCCTATCCAAACGCTGTTCCTGTGGGACTACCAACTTCCAGGCAAATTCAGAAGTGAGAGGGTTGTTACTCTTCATAAATCGGTATAAGGACCCATTCTCGATACGATAATTAGGAAAGCTACTAGGTGAATCTTTAGACCCGTGAAATATATTCAAGTACCAAGTATCCTGAGTGACAGGATTCAACGCAGAGTCAGAGATGGCTGCGAGAGTAGGTAATCTAGAAAGACAATCAGGAATAACATTATCTTTACCACGCCGATGTTTTAAATGAAAGTCAAAAGCAGATAAGCGGACACCCCATCTGGCCAGTCTACCGACTGGATTCGAGAGTGATAGAAACCACTTAAGAGCTGCGTGGTACCGTAATACCGTAAACCACAACCCATTCTCTAGGTAGCAACGCCAGTGCTCCAGAGCCACTAAGACGGCAAGAGTTTCACGCTCTGTTACACCATAGTTTCTTTCGGAGCCCGTCAAAGAGCGACTCATATAAGCAATTGGATGCTCAACACCGTCAACGGTTTGAGATAACATAGCTCCCACACCGAAATTGCTGGCATCCGTGTGAACTTCAAACGGCTGATTAAAATCGGGACAAGCCAAAATCGGAGCGTTAACCAGTAACGATTTTAGAGTAATAAAAGCAGTGTCAGCGTCGCTTGACCACTGAAAAGGTGGTGAGTTCTTCTTCGTAGACGTTAATTTATTTAGAGGTGCCGCTATTGTACTGAAATTCGGAATAAACCTTCGGTACCAGGAGGCTGTGCCGAGAAAACGTTTAACCTCCTTGCGACTGCTAGGTGTTGGATAGTTAAGGATGGCCTCCACCTTCTCTGGGTCGGTGCGCAGACCCTGTGCATCCACTAAATAACCTAGATACCGCAACTGGCTACGAAAAAAGTGACATTTACTGAGGTTAACTGTTAGATTAGCTTTACACAGTTTCTCTAAGACACGTTGTAATAAGGATACGTGTTCTTCGAATGAGCTACTCAGAATTATGATGTCATCCAAGTAAGCAAATACCTTCAATTCAAACTCAGGACCAAAGAGTGTATCCACCAAACGCTGCTGAGTAGCTGGTGCATTTGACAGCCCAAAGGCGGTAACTTTAAATTGTAAAGTTCCGCGACCAGGCACATAAAATGCTGTCTTCTCTCGGTCCTCTTTTTTGATAGGTATCTGCCAGAAGGCCTTGGATAAGTCTATACTAGATAAGTATCGCGCGTCCCTCAGATTATCCAGGATTTCAGAAACATATGGTATACAGTAAGCGTCCTTCTTGGTAACCGAATTTAGCTTTCTAGAATCCAAACAAAAGCGTGGTTTGCCATCCTTCTTTCCTACCACCAGCACTGGGGACGACCAGGGACTTTCGCATGGTTCAATAACATCCAAGGCCAACATCTCATCAACCTGCTCAGTGATGATTTTCTGTTTTTCAGGTGACATACGGTAATATCTCTGACGAATAGGTTCAGCGTCACCCGTGTCGATACTATGAATTTTAACATCAGTCCTACCCAAACCAACTTCCTCAAAAGATATAGTTTTGAAACTTTTAACAACTCTGTCAGCAACACACCTTTCAGAATCAGTTAGGTTTTCATAAGAATTGAGCAATACTTCCGGAGATTCCAGGGAGACATTCAACAACCCCGGATCATCTACAGCAAAATATGTTACATTATTCAAATGTTTTGGTAAAATATTGAATTTACACCAGAAGTCTATGCCTAGAATTAAAGCAGACTCAAACTCTGGAATGACATGCATTTTAATAAGATGCTCTTGGTCATAAAAAACCACAGGCAAGAGCAAATAGCCTTCAGATTTAAGATTTTGACCCCCAGCAGCATGAACGTTAATTTGAGAATCAGTGACCAAAGGAAAACCCAGTCGTATAAGAGCTTTGTGGGAATTATTCCCCAAAATACTGACCACCGAACCAGAGTCTAATAGACCGTAAAAACACAGGCTATCATTATTCTTTATATTAATCTTAGCATAAGGACGTGGGTCACTACTCGGCTTAACAGAAGGGAAAATTGTAGCAGTTTTATAAGATGAAAAGAAATTTTTTACCGTCAGCAACCAATTTTTCCAATCCGAGTTATCAAAATAATTGGCTGATGGTTTGCTACAACTTTCACTTATTCGTTTTTTTTGTCCGAAACATTTGGCTTATTACAGACAGGGCATTCTGGAGAGCGCACATCCTTCTTACCGCATTTAAAACAGAAAATCTCACGTGTAGCAGGGCATTCTTTCATACTATGGGAATCGACACGACAGCGGTAACAAAATTTACCATTAGACACAGCGTAAACCCTATTAGTGTTGGCGCTAGGTTTTACAGCGTTATGCAAAAAGGGCTTATAGTTATAGCCAGTATCGACACTCTTTGGTGTAGATTTATGCGGAGCAATATAAGCAAATTCAGGTGCCAGAGTCTTAGAGGAAGAAGCAACAGGTTCTCGGAAATTCGCGGAACGAGCTTTTATTTGTTCAAAATTCTTACACAGCTGTTGAAGTTGTTGTATGGATTTGATGTCCGGACAGTTAGCCAATACATTGTCATAAATAGGTCTAATATTGTGCAGTAATATATCCAGCTGCTCCTTTTCGCTAAAAGGTGTACTGAGTCGAGAAAACATTCCTTTCATTATCGATAAGTAAACAACAATGTTTTCAGATTCTCCTTGAGTGCGATTACGAATCTCAGTAATCATCTGATAGTCGTAATCAACAATATCAAAATCTTCGCGTAATTTAGCCAATAAACCATCCCAGCAAGCAACATCTTCTGAGACCGCCCGAAACCAGTGAAGAGCATCCCCCGTAAAAATTTCAAAAGCAAGTGACAACAACTTGTCATCGGAAATATTTTTAGACTTACGGAATTCTTCTACTTTCTGTATAAATGACCTGACACAAGTTTTACCGTCATATTTAAGCTTAGATATATCCGAAGAAAGGCCACGGTCACAATGCACAGCTACGTTAAGATTTCCTAAGCCAGTTGTGGCCTTAGCCATCTCATCAGCCATAAAGAAAGTATCAGGGTTGGTATCGCCTCCTGATTTAGATACCTTAGCAAACTGAGCGTTACAGTCGTCAAACTGCCCCTTTAAGTTTTTCCAAACAGAAAGCTGTTCAGGAGATTCGGGTTGCTCCACTCGTCGGATTCTATGGTAAAGATGGTTCAACAGAGATTGTGTACGGTTGCAGAGTCCGTCATCAGGCACTGACATGAGAGAATCCAAATTAGATTTAATTTTTTTTAGTGATTCAGCGATTCCCTTACATTCTTCCGAAAAATCTAGACAAGTGTCGGCGATGTCGTCTGAAGGATACAATTGAGTCAATTTACAAACCTGACGTCTTAACTCTAAAACAGTACTAGCCGGAACTTCTCCTCTAATAGTTACCTCATATTGTAATTCTGTTTTTTGCAGATGTAAGAATTTAATAGCGCGAGACATTTTACTATATTAAAATTATAACTGAGTATGTTGTGCAAAAGTAAATAACAAGAAAAAAAACTAACTAATAGAACCAAACAATAAGCCAAAGCAGTTGTAATTATCCGTTCTGTCACAACAATCAGTTTTGATCGAGAACGATGAAGTAATAAGGAAGGATAGAAGAAACTAAATAGACAGAAAAAAAAATCAACAAAACTAAACACCTTTAAATTGTGTGCTTTACAAGAAAAAGTTTTTTTTTATATAATAATATACACTGGCAGTTAAAATTAAAAATAATATTAAAACAAATGAAGATAATACTAGAAAATATGGACCAGAAACTCTAAGTGTTTAGTTAGAATCAGTAATATCAATTAAATATTATAGCACACAATTTAAATAATTTACTAACATCGTTTTACACACTAACATGCGCACAACCAATCACCAGATAAAAAAATTGCTACTGTGACCGCTACATTACCGACCTCAAACCTTTAAACTATAAGAGTGGGCGCCATTGTCGGGTTTTATTTATTGTGATAGGTATAAATAATAACGACAAGTAAGAATTTACCAGATTTACTTAAACTACGACAGTATAATCACTAAGCGGTATGAGCGGTGCGAGACTAATAAAAAAATGGGGGTGGGTAGGTATGAGGCCGGCGCATTAGCGAGTGCAATATAACCGCACTTCCCTGGCTTCTTCGACCCGGGCTGCAACCCGTAGATTTTCTTTCAGTCTTCCGGAAGCGTAGGTAGGTGCTAGCAGCAGCGGATGGGTTAAGTAACCCTGACGTAGTTCCCAGTACGGGAACACACAACACTCAGTAACGTACGACTTACGAACAACGTCGCGTTTCAAAATAGAATTGAAACTTAAACAGAATCGTCAACAGGAGCGACTAAAAATTTCACAAGATGATATTATTATGCACTCGTGTGCTCGACAAGCAGCTTGGACCGTGCCTGTCGCAGGAGCGCAGCTCGGCTCGCGTCCCCGCGCGCGGTCGGGGGCACCCCCCCTGCCGCGCGCCGCCCGCTAGCGTCTTCAGCGCATGAACCGGTTCGATATAAGAAACATTTTACGCCGTCCGTTTGTTTATGGAATTAATATTGATAAATTTTAATTTCACATTTGTTTTGTTAGTAGTCTAGATTAGAGATTAGAGAGAAAGAGTGAAGATTAGTGTAAAGAAAATAAACGAACGTTACAGTGTTTATTTATTGAGTTAGCAATATACTATTTCCTTTTGCGTTGTTTTGTTCTGGCAACACCTTTGTTTACATTTTTGCTGAGGACTAGTATTCCGACTTTAGTGCCGTGTGTAGTGTCGGTATGTAATGTAAACACTCACATAGGGCGTGTGCAGCGCGAATGCGCGCGGCTCCCGGCCGTGCAGCAGGCGCAGCGCGGCCGCGTCGTCCGGCGCTCCACCGCACTAGTGTATATACTCACATAGGGCGTGTGCAGCGCGAGTGCGCGCGGCTCCCGGCCGTGCAGCAGGCGCAGCGCGGCCGCGTCGTCCGACGCTCCACCGCACTAGTGTATATACTCACATAGGGCGTGTGCAGCGCGAGTGCGCGCGGCTCCCGGCCGTGCAGCAGGTGCCGCGTCGTCCGGCGCTCCACCGCACTAGTGTATATACTCACATAGGGCGTGTGCAGCGCGAGTGCGCGCGGCTCCCGGCCGTGCAGCAGGCGCCGCGTCGTCCGGCGCTCCACCGCACTAGTGTATATACTCACATAGGGCGTGTGCAGCGCGAGTGCGCGCGGCTCCCGGCCGTGCAGCAGGCGCAGCGCGGCCGCGTCGTCCGACGCTCCACCGCACTAGTGTATATACTCACATAGGGCGTGTGCAGCGCGAGTGCGCGCGGCTCCCGGCCGTGCAGCAGGCGCAGCGCGGCCGCGTCGTCCGGCGCTCCACCGCACTAGTGTATATACTCACATAGGGCGTGTGCAGCGCGAGTGCGCGCGGCTCCCGGCCGTGCAGCAGGCGCAGCGCGGCCGCGTCGTCCGACGCTCCACCGCACTAGTGTATATACTCACATAGGGCGTGTGCAGCGCGAGTGCGCGCGGCTCCCGGCCGTGCAGCAGGCGCAGCGCGGCCGCGTCGTCCGGCGCTCCACCGCACTAGTGTATATACTCACATAGGGCGTGTGCAGCGCGAGTGCGCGCGGCTCCCGGCCGTGCAGCAGGCGCCGCGTCGTCCAGCGCTCCACCGCACTAGTGTATATACTCACATAGGGCGTGTGCAGCGCGAGTGCGCGCGGCTCCCGGCCGTGCAGCAGGCGCAGCGCGGCCGCGTCGTCCGACGCTCCACCGCACTAGTGTATATACTCACATAGGGCGTGTGCAGCGCGAGTGCGCGCGGCTCCCGGCCGTGCAGCAGGCGCAGCGCGGCCGCGTCGTCCGACGCTCCACCGCACTAGTGTATATACTCACATAGGGCGTGTGCAGCGCGAGTGCGCGCGGCTCCCGGCCGTGCAGCAGGCGCAGCGCGGCCGCGTCGTCGTCGGCGCGCCACTCCCGCACGGCGCTCCACCGCACTTCTACGCACTGCCCCGCGCCCGTCTCCTCACACCACGCTGACAGCTTTAGTCCACTCCAACCTAAGGAGCGAGTGAGAGGTTTACGACCGAAAACTCAAAAGCTTCTAAAACTAGGGTTTCCTAGGATGACGGTGCCGTCATATTACGGCCGTAATATAGCGGCGTTGAATGTTGACTATGTAAACAATATGGCGACACCGTAACGTCAGAAACCTCACGTTTTATTTACATAGACAACGTTCTACGCCGCTAAATGACGGCCGTAATGTGACAGCACCGTCATCCTAGGAAACTCTAAAATCTTAATTTGAGGTCTCCTTAACTTTAAGGTAGCTGTCAGTTTCATAGTTTCTGTCAAATCTGACAACTTTTTTTAATTTAAGATGGCCTTAACTTTAAGATTCGTTTGAGTATTTGGCCGTTAGGCTCATAAACTGACATTTCAAGTATATTTTCGGTTGTTTAGGCTGCTATTGACGCGGAGCGAGGCATTTCGGAGTGGAAAAATAAATAAATATTGACCAACGAGATAGTGAGACGGGAACTTTATGCAATAATATTGGTATTTCTTCGTTTCTCCGCTCCGCGTCAATGGACAGGCAGCCTAAACAACCGAAAAAACACTTGAAATGTCAAGTATTCGTAGAATCCTATTTAAAGGACACTTTTAAGATCACAATTCCTTACGCGACAGTAAAACATATATTAATTACAAAAATATCAAAATTTATGATATGGCTGTTTTTTTTTTCGCGATTTTAGAATTGGTCCCATATTAAAAGTTGGATTAGTTTGACAGTACCTATCTGCTTTTATTGTGCTTAAATTGTTTTATGTTACACGATGTACGATACATATCAACAGTAACAAACAGTCAGTACGTGCAGGTGGGAATACTTCCGTAACCAAGTAACGTTCTCGCTTGTGCTAGGTATAATCATCGAGTACAGTTACATATATGTTAGGGTTTATTCATTTCTTTAAACTAGTAACCTTTTTAATTACTTTCTAATAATGGCAACTCTATAGTTTGGCGGTCAATTTAGCTTCACTGTGATTGGTCGGTGGGGTTTCCCGCCAAATATTTAAGTTAGTATTTCTTTTAATTTTTCTGTAATGGCAACTCTGTGGTTTGGCGGCTAAGCTAGCATCAACGTGATTGGTCGCTGGAGTTTCCCGCCAGATTATGAAAGCAAATGATTGGTTGACGCTTGAAAAGAGCGGCAACCAATCGGAACTCGAGAATTTCGCGCTAAAAATTATGAGAGTATAAATGCGGGGAGATGACCATTTTTGCACATTCTTTGTTGCGCTGTCGAAGGTGTTAAGTTCTTTATGTTGAAACGTATTGGAATAGTAGTAAAGAAAAGTGTTAGATTTGTGTTATAATTGTTTTAAGTACAAAGTGAATAAATTGATTTATTTGTCCAAGTGGTTTAGTCTCATTTAAAATAATTGATCCTGTTTGATTATAATTCAGAAGTGTGCAGAACAACGTTTTAAAACGTAAGTAAACGCCCAACAACTTATTATCTACATCTTGACTTGCATTTGTGCTAATCCGTTCCATGGTGTCTTTATGGTGTTTTATAGGACCTCAATGGGAAGTCGGCAGTGTGTTTATGGGGTTCTAAAAGGGGGTAAAATTTCGTTATTTTTCGTCTACGACTTACCGTTTTCGAGATATTTAACCTTTTAGTTAACCATTATGTGTTCAAGTTTATCTAACGTTTTAGTGAACTATTTAAATGAATTCATGTGATATTTCTTTCTTATTAATCATAATTTCATTTGCCATATTTTTAACATTAAGGCTTTTAGATTACCGAGATTTTATAAAAATGCTAAACTATTTTTACATTATTTAATCGTAATTACTAGAAAAAAATATGATCATTTCTGTTCAATAACTACCTTTGATATTAAAATATACCCTCTTAGTTTATAATTTGCTGTATTTATAATAATTCTAATATTAGAATTTTATTTTGCGAGGTATCAAACCATGGATACTCCACCTGATCACCATCGGAGACTAGAAACACCGAGACGCAGTTCAAGACACAACACGGCCTCCCATAGTCGGAGCTGTCTGCGGAGCCCCCTGAGGAACAAAAGCCGAAGCCCTCTGCGGACGCGTAGCCCGGCTACGTGCGAACGAGACCTCGAGCGAGATCGTGAGCGCGTCAAAGCGCTAGAAGCCCAGCTGCTGCAAGAACGCGAGCGACTTCTTCATGCTGTGGAGCGTCGGTGCTCGTCCTCCACACGACGCAGATGCCCAACAAGAAGCCCCAGCCACCACAGCGTGCACCTTGCTGCTTCAAACCAGCGCGGCGGCGGCCAGCATGGATCGACGGGTGCAGCAGCTGAGCGACGAATCGACGCGGGATATACGACAAGGTCACGTAGTCCTTCTATTACTAGGAAAGATTTTATTGATATTGTTAAGAGTATAAAGGATAGTTTGACATCCCAACCATGCGCTAAGGACTTACAATCCACACCTAAAATTGATCATATGAATATTCTCCCGAGCTTTGATCCCTCAAAAAAAAACCAACGCATTGATGTATGGTTAAAAAAGGTTAACGAGTGCGCCTCGGTGTATGGATGGGATGACCGAACGACAACACACTTTGCCATGCAGAAACTCCAAGGCCTCGCCAAGACCTGGTACGAAGTGCTAAATTCGGTTTTATTTAGTTGGCAAGAATGGCAAGACAAGCTTATTAATGCATTCCCCTTCGAACAGAACTACGGCCAGGCTTTGGAGGATATGCTCAAACGGAAAAGCAAATATAATGAAAATATTGAGATATACTTTTATGAAAAACTGACGTTACTCAATCAGTGTGATATAGTAGGTAAACGAGCAGTAGATTGTTTGATACATGGAATTAGTGATAGGACCCTTCGGTCCGGAGCCTTAGCATTGCAATGTACTCGTCCTGAACAATTGTTGCAATACTTAATGAGTAGTAGAGACACTAATAATTTTGTTGATAGAAATCAATCCAAGAGCAGGACCGACAGTACCAACAATAACAATCCTTTTAACAATAGACTAAATACCAAGCCGGGCGTAAATTCAAGCTGTTACAATTGCAAAGAAAAAGGCCATAGTTTTCTCTATTGCCCGAAACCAATCATAAAGTGTACTAAGTGTAACTTACTTGGCCATTTATCAGAACGTTGTACGGTGAACAACAGAACTGATAAAACTCAAAAAAATATCAATTTAAATAAAACTATGTGTATTGATGGTACTGTCGACCAACAAACGGGGATTAGTCGAGGTTCCAAATTTTTAAAGAATGTTATGATCAATGACAAGTCATTTGAAGCTTTCGTTGATTTTGGAGTGATGTGACTCTTTTGAAGGAATTGGTAGTTCGTTCTTTAGGATTGACTTACAATAACGTACAAACAAACTTGAAGGGTTTCGGTAATAGTGTCGTTCAGACGATCGGAGAGTTGCTGCTTGTTCTCAGTATTGATGGTGTTGAGGCAACGGTACCGTGCATAGTGGTAAATGATAGTTTTCTAGAAAAATCAGTTTTGGTGGGTCAGTCTTACACAGAACAGCCTCATATAATTGTTTATAAAGATTCAAGTAAACTTCAGTTTATTGATATAGGTATAGAATTACCTACCTCAGATCTTACATCAAGTGTCGAGTCTACTCTGACAATCAGAACGACGGATGCAGTTACATTGTTTGGGCCAGCGTCGGTCAGGGCTGTGACTGATTCTAATTTCAGCGGTACTGTTCTTCTTAGGAGTGTCGTAGCAGGAGAACCTGACAAGAAATATCTTGTTTGTGGAGAGTTGTGTTCTTCTAAAGATGGTCGTTTAGTGGTAACGGTTTTTCCATACACTAGTTTCTGCGTTATTTCCTGTAACACTGTGTTGTGTAGAGCTGAGAAAGTCTATATTGTCAATAGGGTAATTGAAGAGTCTGCTGAGATTCCTACAATTGCGAATAAGGCACTTGACGAAAGCCAAATCCGCGTGAACGATAACGTAGCGGACGTAGTCAAGCAAAGCCTATTTGCGATTATCAAAAGGTATGCTCATTGTTTTGCCAGTTCACTCAAGGATCTGGGTTGCACAAATGCAGCTGAAATGAACATAGAGCTCAGTAGTGAACGGCCAATAGTCTATCGTCCATATAGATTATCTTACCACGAGCGAGAGAAGGTACGTTCCATGATTGAGGAAATGCTGGATGCAGGGATCGTTAGGGAATCAATATCTCAATACGCTAGTCCGATCCTACTTGTCCGGAAAAAGGATGGTTCGCTAAGACTTTGTATAGATTATCGCATGTTGAATTCAGTTACGATCAAAGAGCGGTATCCAATGCCGATAATTGAAGATGAGATAGCACGTCTTAGTGGCCAGGCTTGTTTCATTACCCTCGATCTCGCTTCAGGGTATTATCAGGTGCCAATTAGTGAGCAAAGCAAACACTTAACATCTTTTGTTACGCCGGACGGACAATACGAGTTCAATCGTATGCCGTTCGGCCTCGCAAATGCTCCTGCTGTGTTCCAGCGAATGATGAATTCGATACTGGGGCCAGCTCGTTTCAGCAAAGCCACGGCCTATATAGATGATATCCTTATTGTCGGGAAAAATACTACTGAGTGCCTGCAACGGTTAGATGAAGTTCTTCAAGTGATTGAAAAGGCAAACCTCACTTTAAATCTGTCTAAATGCGAGTTTCTACGTGATAAGATTGATTACCTAGGTTACGAAATCAGCGCGTCTGGTGTCCGCCCGGGAGAAAAGAAAATACTATGCGTTATGAACTTTCCACAGCCTCAGAATGTCCACAATGTTCGACAATTTCTTGGACTAGCAAGCTATTTTCGAAAATTCGTTCAAGGTTTTGCTGGTATTGCCTATCCGCTCAGTAAACTACTGAAAAAGGACGTTGCTTGGCAGTGGGGCGACGAGCAAGAAAAAGCTTTCCAAACTCTTAAGAATCATCTGATAGACAGGCCAATCTTAGCAATATACGATCCTAATGCTGAGACCGAGCTTCACACAGATGCTAGTCGATTAGGTATTGGTGGTATTTTGTTGCAACGTCCTACAAAAGGTGATGACTTCCGGCCGGTGGCATACTACAGTCGTCAAACTTCTCCAGAAGAGAAAAAATTTCACTCCTATGAGTTGGAAACTCTGGCCGTAGTATGTTCACTGCGTAAATTTAGAGTTTACTTACTGGGAAAACAATTTAAGATCGTAACCGACTGTAGCGCTCTTCGTTCTACCTTTTCTAAAAGGGATCTGATTCCCCGCATAGCACGGTGGTGGTTGTCACTTCAAGAATTTAATTGTTCTGTTGAATATAGGCCAGGCGTAAAAATGAGTCACGTCGATGCATTGTCTCGTAACGCCATCAACGACGACGAAACTCTTAACAATCAGTTTCCAGCTGTGATGACAATTACAGGTGATGATTGGCTGCATACGCTCCAGCTTGGTGACAGCGAGCTACGTCGGATTAGCGATATATTGAGTTCTGACCTGGATGACAAGGGGCTTCAATACATAAAGAAAAATTACTTGTTGAAGGACAATAAGCTGTACCGGTACCTAGACGGTGACAAAAACAACTTGCGCTAGGTAGTTCCAAAGGGTGCAAGATGGCAGCTATGCCGCCTCAACCACGATGATATTGGGCATTTTGGTGTGGAGAAGACCCTTGAAAGAATTAAAAAGAATTATTGGTTTGCTAAGATGTCGAAATTCGTTAAGAAATACGTAAACTCTTGTATTGAATGCGCGTTTGCCAAAAATAACTCTAAAAATCGCGAGGGTCTGCTCCATCCCATCGCAAAAGTCGAACAACCATTTCACACGGTACACATTGATCATCTCGGACCCTTCGTTAAGTCAAAGAGAGGTTTTACTCACCTACTTGTCCTCGTGGACGGTTTTACCAAGTTCTGTCTAATTAAACCTGTTCGGAACACGAACAGTCAAAATACCATTAGGGCTTTAGATGATATTTTCTGTACTTTTAAAAATCCTGACCGTCTTATTAGCGACCGAGGTAGCTGCTTCACATCACACAGTTTTAAGACTTTCTGTTCAGAAAAAGGCATCAAGCATATTTTAAATGCTGTAGCGAGTCCAAGGTCGAACGGTCAAGTTGAAAGGTATAATCGTACCATTCTAGATTCTATGCGCGCTATGGCCATCAAGCATGGAGAAAAAAATTGGGATAGTCATATCGGCACTATTCAGTGGGGACTAAATAACACCTTTCATAAAACTATTGGAAAAACTCCATCTGAAGTGTTGTTTGGTTCTTGCATGAATGGCGATAGGAATCCAATTTTAAGTGAAGTAACAGAAGTAACGCACAATGAATGTGATATTTCTGAAATGCGGAAGGCAGTCAAAGAGAGAATTGATAGTGAACAGATTAAACAGAAACTGGCTTTTGACAAAGGTAGGAAACCGGCGCATACATATAGCGTAGGGGATCTAGTAAAAATAACTAAGACATTTTTCAGCAATGATGGACAAAGTAAGAAACTTATGCCGACGTATATCGGTCCTTACCGGGTAGCCCAAGTGTTAGGTAAAGATAGATATAAGCTAGTTCCCATTCCTGGCATGAGTAACTCTCGAAATAAACGTCCGACTACAGTTGCAGCGGACCGCATGATGCCATGGATTCACCTTGCCGCTTTAGAGCTTAATGATCAGGATTCTGATCATGAATGTTACACTGATAATAGTAATTTCACTGATGATAGCAATGAATAATAGTATCGCTGAAATAACTATTAAAAAAATGCATAAATTAGTTGTAAGGTTCCTTACAGAGGCAAAAATCTACAAATAGATGTTTTGGTTTGTTTCAGATCAGGCACGAGAATCGATCGGTTCGTGTTTGATACAAGTTACACTTCTGCTGTCCTAAGTAATCGAGTTCTTAGAGACGAGCATCCACGATCTATCCATAATCGAGTCTGGATAGCTGCTTATATTCCCCATAATCGAGTCTGGGGTTATATATGAGCTGTGTTCCCCATAATCGAGTCTGGGGTTATTAATGTGCTCCCCATAATTGAGTCTGGGGTTAAGATAAGTTATATTAGACCATTCCACTTAATCGATCGGTGGTATTGGTTTACAGATTATCCAAGGAATCGAGTGCCTTGGAATACAGAACTGATTATCGAATCGAGCCTAGATTTTTGTTATTTTACCTATTCATGATATTTCTTAAACATTATTTTTGGTTTTCCTTTTGAGCATTGTATTAAGTAAGATTCTCTATTTTAATTTCACTTATTTTTAGATAGCTCTAATTGTATAAATATAGTAATTCGTATAATTCCACATAATTTGATGTTTCATATATTATTCATGATTATTATAAATATCAAAATCTGATTTTCGTTTGAAGTACCTATTGTGTTAACTAAGTTCTTTTTTTTTACTTTAGCACGTAGTTCTGTATATTTGTATTTTGTAGTTCCAAATAGTCTGATGTATATATCCTTAAGCCTCGTTTACATAACTGTACTACTTGCAAACATTGTTTTTATAACTCTAGTCTATTTTTATTTAAAACATTGCAATAACATCTCAAAATGTTTAATCATGCTGTAGGTATATTATCTTAATATATAAAATCGTAAACTGAATGACTGACTGACTGACTGACTGACTGACTGATCTATCAACGCACAGCCCAAACCGCTGGACCTAGAGACTTGAAATTTTGCACACAGATACTTTATATAGTGTAGGCATCCAATAAGGAAGGATTTTTGAAAATTCCATCCCTAAGGAGATGAAATAAGGGATGAAAGTTTGTATGAAAGTCCCTCAGTTTTGAAGCTAGAATCTTCAAATTTTGTGTTTAGGCTGACGATTGAAAATTAATAAATACGGGTCTCAGCGTTTTTCAAAATTCTACCCCCGAAGGGGTGAAAAGGGGGATGAAGTTGTGTATTGAAGAAAATCCTTAATTTTCGAAGTAAAAATCGAAAAAAAAATATAATTTAGGCTTATGGATAGAAATCTAAAGCAACGTAGGTATATTGTTATATAGGTATATTGTTTTTGTTAGGATTTCAACTCCAAAGGGGATGAAATGGGGGTGAAAAGGGTTAAAAAAACCTAAAAATAGATATGGATGTCGTTATCGGGGTTTTGTGGGATGACGATTGCAAAAATGTCATTTATTTTGAAGTCCAACCACGGTGGACATGATTTAACCCCTAAAGGGGTGAAAATGGGGTCCAAATTTTGTATGGAAAAATAATATAAAATAGACATTACAACTTTAAACTTCGTAGGAGCACATCTAAAAATAAATAGGCAAATATATATTTTGTTATTTTGAAAATCAACCCCTTAGGGGGTAAATGGGGTGAGTAAACATAAAAATCGATATAGATGTCGTTATTGGGGTTTTCTGGGATGACGATTGCAAAAATGACATTTATTTTGAAGTCCAACACGGTGGACATGATTTAACCCCAAAAGGGGTGAAAATGGGGTTCAAATTTTGTATGGAAAAATTATATAAAATAGACATTAGGTACAACTTTAAACTTCGTAGGAAGGAGCACGTCTAAAACTAAATAGGCAAACATATATTTTGTGATTTTGAAAATCAACCCTTTAGGGGGTAAATGAGGTGAGTAAACATAAAAATCGATATGGATGTCGTTCTTGAGGTTTTATGGGATGGTGATTGCGAAAATGAGATTTATTTTGAAGTCCAACGCGGTGGACATGAAACATCATGAACCTGGACCTGAACATGCACATCCAGGGGACGGGAACGGGAACAAGGACGGGGACGGGAACGGGGACAGGAACGGGGGCGGGAACGGGAACAGAATGGGAACGGAACGCGAACGGGACGGGAAATAGACGGGAACGGAAAGAGAACGAAACGGGTTCGGAACGGGAACGGAACGGGAACGGAATGGGAACGGGAACGGGCACGGGAAGGCAGGGTTCGAGGATATATATCAATGGATATATATCATGATATATATCCGATATATATCCGATATATATCCAACGAATTTTTGTGATATATATCAATATAAAAATAGTTTAAAAAATTGACACTATTATGTAGATTTTTGCTATTGTATTGATACTTAGAATGACTTAGATGGCGTTGATGGAGAGTTAAAACATGCTATTGTTTTGTTTTGCTGTATATAGTAATTGTAACATGAATTTCGCGCGTGCAAATAGCAAAAAAAATATATATATGTGTGACAATGTGTGCTGACTATGTATAGCACTATCCTATTGGTGGTGAGGTAAATGAAAAAAAATAATCAAATATGTGGTGTATAATTTTTTTTAATCAAATAATTTTCCACCACTCATATGGTGATACTAATGATTTTTTTCCTGATTTTTAACTAATTTGTCAAATAAGTACCTAAATAAAGCAAAAATATTCTAGTTTTCACTAATTTGTCAAATAAGTACCTAAATAAAACAAAAATATTCTAGTTTTCTTAAATTAATTGATTATGTTTATAAAACACATATGCACACAGTATACATCAATAATACAATAAAATAATAATGTGGGTGTCATATATAATGTTTAAATATCCGATATATATCACATTTTTGATATATATCGGATATATATCATAAATATCCGATATTTTGATATTTATAATAAATATCGGATATTTTCGAACCCTGCGGGAAGGGGACGGGAACGGGAACGGAACGGGAATGGGACGGGAACTAGACGGGAACGGAACGGGAACCGAAATGTAACGGAATGGGAACGGGACGAGAAAGGGACGGGAACTAGACGGGAGCGGGACGGGAACTAGACGGGAACGGAACGGAAATGGTACGAAAATGGAAAGGGAACGGAACGGAACGGGACGGAAACGGGAACGGGAACGGAAAGGGAACGGAACGGGAACGGAAGGGGAACGGAACGGGAACGGAACGGGAAGCCTCATACGAGGCCCGCCACACGTGACAAAGGCCTTGCCTCGCGACGCAGCGCGCTTGATGGGGAACCGCCTAATCGCGTAAAAATGGCTGGACGGATCCTGGTTGGTTCAGGTTCCCTGAGGATTTTCTCTAATATCCACGCGGACGAAGTCGCGGGCAGAAGCTAGTTATGGTATATTAGGCTAGTTTAGTAATGAAGGTCGTGCAATTGGTCATAACTCCGATTGTTAGGGTTCCACCTGGGGTCGTGTGCGGGACGCTCACGATGTCAGGACGGTCGGTTTATTCATTTCTTTAAACTAGTAACCTTTTTAATTACTTTCTAATAATGGCAACTCTATAGTTTGGCGGTCAATTTAGCTTCACTGTGATTGGTCGGTGGGGTTTCCCGCCAAATATTTAAGTTAGTATTTCTTTTAATTTTTCTGTAATGGCAACTCTGTGGTTTGGCGGCTAAGCTAGCATCAACGTGATTGGTCGCTGGAGTTTCCCGCCAGATTATGAAAGCAAATGATTGGTTGACGCTTGAAAAGAGCGGCAACCAATCGGAACTCGAGAATTTCGCGCTAAAAATTATGAGAGTATAAATGCGGGGAGATGACCATTTTTGCACATTCTTTGTTGCGCTGTCGAAGGTGTTAAGTTCTTTATGTTGAAACGTATTGGAATAGTAGTAAAGAAAAGTGTTAGATTTGTGTTATAATTGTTTTAAGTACAAAGTGAATAAATTGATTTATTTGTCCAAGTGGTTTAGTCTCATTTAAAATAATTGATCCTGTTTGATTATATATAATACAGTCAGTCACATATAGCTAGAGTACATACCGACAGTCACAATGAGTGCAGGCGTCGTCCGACAGTCAGTGCGCGCGGGCGGGAAGGCGATATCCCCGTAACCAGGCAATGTCCTCGCTAGAGCTAGGTATAATCATCGAGTACAGTTACATAGAGAATATAATACAGTCAAATATAGCTAGAGTACATACCGACAGTCACAATGAGTGCAGGCGTCGTCCGACAGTCAGTGCGCGCGGGCGGGAAGGCGATATCCCCGTAACCAGGCAATGTCCTCGCTAGAGCTAGGTATAATCATCGAGTACAGTTACATAGAGAATATAATACAGTCAAATATAGCTAGAGTACATACCGACAGTCACAATGAGTGCAGGCGTCGTCCGACAGTCAGTGCGCGCGGGCGGGAAGGCGATATCCCCGTAACCAGGCAAGGTCCTCGCTAGAGCCAGGTAGTCACTGGCGCGCCGCACTTCTTGGAGCGCTTTGAGTTGGTACAGACGAGCGCCGGCGTTGCAAACGCCGCGATTCACGTCTTCTACCGCCTGAAAAGAAGAGTCGTAGTAAAAAATATGTACCTATGCCAAAAAAAACAACATATGTACCAAAATATGTATAAATCTCTTTATCCTTATTTGTCCTATTTAGTAGACAGTTGTCAAACGTAGTTTAAAGTTTAATCGTTATTTAAAAATATTACTTTAATAAAATATTACTAAAAATATTACTTAATTAATATTAATTTATTAAATCTTAAAAGGTCTCTTTTAAAAGACTTGGAATCTTAACTGTTCCGAGCTTGTACATACTAGTCTTGATGACTCATTTTGCTAAACATATACATGAGTATGAGTCTCAAGAAGAAAGAAAGATTAGAGAAAGTTCATAAACTGGTGCCCAGGTTAGACATAGTCAAGCAGAGCAGTTGTTATCAGTCAATCCGAATATTTAATAGATTACCCAATGACCTAAAAATATATTATATAGGAGTGATTTCAGATCGAAACTGTAAAAGTTTTTATTAGAAAAGTGTTATTATGCAGTGGAAGAGTTTGTTAACAATGGCAATACTACATAATGTAATAAGTTTATGTTTTAATTTAATTTTATAATTCTCGAGTTGACTTTTTTTATTTTTTTACGAATGAATTGAATCTATTTGACATTGTACTTAGTTTATTAATATTTTTATTTTTAGTTTGACATTTATTTGTAATAGTAATTATTCATAAATGTACCTAATTGTAATATGTAAATTCTCAAAAATAATAATATTCAACACAGTGTATATTGTATCGAATAAATGAATTGAATCAAATTGTCAATAATAAATTAGAAATTTCTTTTTCACCTCTCCAGCACGAAAAGGGTGATTTTGGCACGTAAAAACTCGCAGCAAAATCGATTTTTGCTGCGAGCGTGAGACAAAGTGCTTTTTTTAATTTCTAACACCAACTTTTAAAATAATTAAGAAAAAACAAATAAAGTGACAAGGATGACACTTGTAAAACTGATATGTGAGAAAAGGATAGATAGAGTGCTTTATGGTGTCATACACGGATTAATAAGTAAAAAAATAAAATGCACGGATATACCAAGGAGTTTTAAATAAGGATTGTTAAAAAAGAAGGTTGATAATTTCAAATAAAGAGTATGTAGGTAATGAGGACACATGTATGAAACAAATATGAAATAAGAAAAATTAATGAAATTAATTAACAAATTATATGTTTTATGATTATAAATAAATAAATAAGACGGAATATTAATGAATAAGAGAAAAACACAACGCAATTTAATCAAAACGACGGAAGGGAATCTACTTTACTGACTCTATGAATAAAATTTTTCAGCATAGGTTTGATTGAATTATTTTTGTGATAAATTACAAAAATGAATGCGTCCAACGATGAAGATAATTGTCTAACTCCAAAAGAGTTAAGTGAACAAGTTTCTAATGCTGAATTAAGCTTTTTTTACCAGGAAAGTCACGTGAAAATTTTCTCGCTGGTCGAGGTGAAAAGTTGTATGTTTTACACGAGACAAAAATGTTGTTCTGCCTCGTGCCTTTAAATCACTCACTGTGCTCAGTAGTCTATATTAGAATCACTCGCTACGCTCGTGATTCAATCCTAGACTACTTCGCTAGTTCGTGATTTAAAGTCGCCACTCGCAGCACAATTTGATTTTGGTCACTTGTATAACAAATAACTATTGTTAGTGTGTGGAAAACTTTTTGTAGTTGTATTTTAAAACCGATTTTTTGAATAAAGAGGTGGGTGAAGATTGTTAACCAAATAAGACAAGTAAAGAACGGACTATATTCGGTTATTTAACAAACTTAAACTATGAAAATGTTTTTTTAATAAAATCACGGTTAAAGTAACTTAAGTTTCACTTAATCTGACGTCACTACTACACTCGGTACGGATGATTTTCTTTCATACGCTCATAAAGTTGCCATTAAACTGTTGAAGAAAACATCGCCTCATTTACTGCCTCTGCTGAGCAAAAAACGTCCTAAAACGACCTTTTTTAACCGACTTCACCAAAAGGAGGAGGTTCTCAATTCGATTGTGTTTTTTTTATCGTTGTTCGCGCGTATCTTCGACATTTATGGACCGATTTTGATGATTCTTTTTTTGTTCGATTGAGTTTGCTTGCGAGATGGTCCCATTTTTTTTTTTTCAAATCGGTTGAGTAGTTTTTTACCACGTTTTTATTAGTTCTAGTAATCCTGAAAATATTATGATTTTGCACCAACTACTTTGACGACTTTCTTATTTATGAAACTCTTTTTAACCGACTTCAAAAAAAGGAGGTTCTCAGTTTGACCCGTATGTATGTAGGTACATTTCTCCGCGATTATCTCACGTTTGGCTGAGTCGATTTTTCTACCTAAATAATATACCTAATACAGAATGTACTTACACTAAAAATAAACAAATAAAAAATTGTATAAAAAACAAAAAACCGACTTCAAAAAACCTGCCTATAAAAAGCAAGAAATAATATTCAAATCTTTAGATATGCATTATTATTGTTATAATAAAAACACGTCTATTGAAGTCGGGTGGGACTTTTAGAATGAGAAAAAAAGGAAGTTGTACTCCAGTTAGCAAGATGATAACAACTGGTGGCATAATGCATACACGCCATCAGGCCGGTTATGGCATTGTTGGTCGCAATGCACCCTAACCTCCTCCTGGGCTCCTTTCTCGCTGCGCCCGCTCGTCGTCGCACCTAGTCGTCTGTTTACCAGTGCTAAAGTTATAATAGTAGATTATACAACAAGTGAAAAAAGAAGGAATTTAGTTCGAGGTACCATGGGCAACAGCGACGCTTAACCACTGCTAAGGTCAAAATCGCTTGCACGCGGCGCCGTCACAACCATACGTTTAGTTCGTGTAGGGGCGATACGCGCGCACACGAATTTTGTTGCAAACTGGTTAAGCGTCGCTGTTGCCCATAGTACTATGTTGGATCCCGAGAGCAGCGAAGGATGCGAGGGATTCAAAAGTAGAATCCTGAGCGAAACGAGGGATTGTGCCGCATTCGCGTTTATCTGTTTACTGTTGGTTGACTGGTAGAGAATGCTATTAGCATTAAGTCCGCCATTTGTACCTTACTCAATGTATTTGTACAATAAAGATTTATAAATAAATAAATAAATAAAAGGACCGAGATGAATTTTTTTTTCACGTGTTGTGTACTCTACTTTTTACCATTGACTGCGAGAAAACATAATAGCAGTACTTACACCTATAGTACTTATTTATAGTTATCAAATTTTATTATTTAGATAGGTAATCGGTAATTTAACCGTTAGAAAATAGTGAAACTATAAGTTTTCCAATGACATAAAACAACCATGCTATGAGGGAAATTACATGATCAGTCTGACATCAGTCCATTTCATCAGTTTGTATAGACTTTGAATGATGGAATGGACTGATGCAAGACTGAACATCTAATCTCCCTCTAATATAAAGAAAAGAACCCAAAGATAAGACACTAAAAAGAACCTAATTAATTTGGCGAGATATTTTTTTAGAAAAGAACCCAAAGATAAGACACTTAAAAGAACCTAAATAAAATTGGCGGGATATTTTTTTTTTATTTAATTGTATAACTATGGCTTTATCTATGGAATAGCTCCATACTTTCAGCACGTTTTATTTTTTTTTGTACATAATTCATACGATGAGCGCTTGTTCCAAATTCAAATCATTTTTATTCACTCGGTGAATAAAATCGCTTATTATTCACTCTTTCGTTGAATTAAACGCACTTTTTAGAGTGGCGATGGTAAAAAATTAATTTGTATGGTGCAAAGTATTAATTTTAAAGCTAAGCAATTAAAATGTATAATCCGAAGTATTAATTTTAAAGCTTAGCATATTTATAGTGGAAACCATTATTTTTATAGAACATTCAATAAATTTTGAAGCTAAACATTTGAAAGTGTGTTACATTATTTTTAAAGTGCATTTATATATTCCCCAAAAAAAAATCTTATACTAATTTCAACCTTATGCCAAACTACCTAAAGACGATTTTTAGTTTCCTACCTGCCAGAATATAAACGCCGCTGCCTTGGGGTCCTCGCCGATGACTTGCAGCTCTCGTCGGGGACTAAAGAGCCACTTGAGAAATTGTAGCTCATGATTATGAGTAAACTTTTTGGTCGCTAATGTTACAAGACGATCACCAAATACAAAATGTTTTACTAATTTCAATCTTATGCCAAACTTCCTAAAGTCAATTTTATAAGTCACTTTCTGGCCGTATATTGTCTTTACCTACCTGTCTGTCATTTTCAACCTTATGCCAAACTATCTAAAGTAGATTTTCAAAGCTACCCACCTGCCAGAATATAAACGCCGCTGCTTTAGGGTCCTCGCTGATGACTTGCAGCTCTCGCTGGGGACTGAAGAGCCACTTGCGCACGGCCAGGCAGCTGCTGGACGCCGTGGAGTAGTTCTGGATGTACAGCGAGTGCGGACACTCGTTCGGTTGTAGTTTGCGCTCTGGACAATAATGATGATCATGGTTACAATCCCTCGCTCACCAAACGACATATATTTCACTTTTATGCCATGAGCAGACGCTACTAATAACCTAGGTGTGAAAGGGACATTCTGCGACGGAAGGATCCTGTTCAAGTTAACGTCACAATCGTGTTTTAATGGGGATGCAAACTGAGGAACGAATGGCGCCACAATCGCTTGTACCAAAATCGTTTGATTGGTTATTTCAAATGTCATTTCTGACATATTTTAACCAATCAAAAGTACTGTCTTAGCGACATTTAAAATTAGCTTTGCGTTGCCGTCCCCGTTGTGTTTGAATTGTCATATTTTTTACACAGCTCTCGCTTGATAAATTAAAAACTGACACACAATTCAAACACGATTATGACGTTAACATTAGCAAAATCGACGCCCAGGGGCCCGACCGGCTAACGCTTCGGACTTCGGCAAATCTGCCGGGCTTCAAATTAAAACAGATAAATCGAACCCCATTCAAGCCAAAATGGCGAACCCCAATTCATGACGTCACACAAGCATCGATATCTTTCAAATAACTTCAGCAAATAGAACAATATGAAATTATTTACTTGATTTATTTAAGTTAATGGGCCCCTAGTGATTTTGCCGCTAACTGCAGCTCTCTCGCTCGCACTCTTTATGTTTTCTCAAGATTTCTTATGTGCGAGCGAGAGAGCGGCACTCAGCGGCAAAATCGCTTCGGGCTCTTAAAGCCCGGCAGACCCGCTGAAGTTCAAAAAGTTAGCCGACAAGACGCGTTCCAAGGCGTCGATCGTGTTTGAATTGTGTTTCAGTTTTTAGTTTATCAAACAAGAACTGTGTTAAAAACATGACAATTCAAACACAATTGAAACACAATTATGACGTGAGCAAAATCAACACCCAGGTTATGAGTAGCGTCTGCTCATAGCATTTAAAAGTGAAATATACGGAGTTTGGTGATCGAGGGATATCTTTTGGCAGGATGAACCTTCTGAACTTTTTGATCATTTTAAGAAGGGGAAACTTGGATTTTTGTATGGGAGAGAGTTAAATCTATTTTTTTCTAAAACCCATCGCTATGGGGCATATAAAGGTGGTACGGTCGAGTCCATTAATATGTTGGCACTTTTGACAGTTCGTCAACCTTTACGCCTTTGTAATAAAAGTCAATATCCTGTCAAACGTGCCAACATATTAATGGACTCGACTGTGCCAAATAATACGATGAATGATGAATTGATGATACTTAAACAGGTACTTACTTAAACAGGAACATAGGTAGAAAAACTTTTTTTTTACGCCCAAACTTAGTATGTTTGAGAAATGATTTTTTTGCTATTTTGTATCATAAAACATAATATTTTTAAGAAACTATTAATTAGAAAATTTATCAGTAATAAGTGCTATTAAAGACGATACATGCCAAAAAATTAATATCAAAATCCAACTCACCAAAATTATATTCAACAATTTCAAACAGATAAAAGTACTTCTGCACCGATTTGGACAGCCCTATCTTCTCGCAGACGGCTCGGTACACATCGTCCGCGTTCGTAGACTTCAGTACGGACACTGTGACCACTTCCTTATCGGGGAGTAGCACTTTGAGATCTACGGGCGAGGGATTGGAGGAGTCGTCCGAGTCGGTGAGGAATTCTTGGACGGCGTCCGATTCTGCTATCACTCGGACAGCGCATACCTGTGAAATGATGGTGGTATAATTTTGGCTTTTCAAAATTACAATAAACTGTAGGCTCGACAGATGGCGTTGATAAAAGTGTATGTGTCAATGTGTTTTTTTACTAAGCTTTGAAGAGTACTCAGGTAGGCCGGCAGATGTAATCCTAAAGTGTTTCTCTTTGGGCAGATGTCAGCCAGTGAGCGCATACTTTCCTCTTTGGTACAGGCCGTTAATTTTTAAAAGCCAATTTCGACACTTCTCTTTTCATCAACGCCATCTAGTGAGGCAAAATATGACAATTAAGTGGGTAATTAGGTTCATCTTTGTTGATTAAAAAACAAACCGTTTGATTCCCAAAAGAATGACTTACTTTTTCTAAATACTGTTCGAGCCCTCTTCTCCTGGCGTCTAGTTGCTGTTCGCTGAGTGTGAACGGCCATTTACCCGGCAGTTTAGGGAAGTTGAACCCTAAAACAAACGAGATAAGAACTTATTAAATGATCAAGGCCTCTATTTTTAACTCTGATCATTATTCTCTTAGAACGCGGATCAGATCAGTTGGGTGTATAAATAAATAATAATAAATAAATTTATAAATATTTGACAACATCACATACATTGCTCCAATTCCAAAGTAAGTAGCTATAGCACTTGTGTTATGGAAATCAGAAACAACGGTGGTATGACAAACACCCAGACCTGAGACAATATTGAAAAGTTCCTTTTCTACATTGACCCAGCCGGGGATCGAACCCGGGACCTCAAGAGATGGTGACGCCTTGAAAACCGGCGTACAAACCATTCGACTAAGGAGGTCGTCAAATATATAGCGTTCAGAATCTCCTCCATTGACTCCCTGGATGGCCATCATCAGATCACAGCTAGGTCAACCCTTGGCGGAGAACCAAGGCTTCAAAGTTACCTCGTTTGTAAGAAAATTTACTGGTGTCTTTAATTATCTGGCCACCACTATATAGGTGAATGGCTTTTCCTCAACTTACCATCTTCTTCTTATTTTCTTATTGAATGAGGATTAGTGGTCACCTCTTGTGTTAAGAGTTTATTAAGCCGCCTCTAATTTGGCTTAACGACTGTTATCAGATGACAACAGCCGGGACCGACGATTTAACGTACCCTCCGAAGCACGGAAGTGCTCAGTTTTAATACCACTTTAACGGTCACCCATCCGACACCTGACCGGACCGAGCGTTGCTTAACAAACGCTATCGAGTACGATCAGTCTGCCAAGTTCCGCCATGAGCGCTTCCATGAAGTATTCAGACATACAGGCAACAATAACTATTCCGTACAGTCAGGGCTCTGTCACTCCGCGCGCGAGTCTCAGAGTCTCGGAGAGCGTTCGGCGTCCTCCGAGAGGACAAATTTCACGATAGAAAGAGAGGCAACTACTAAGTGAATGTTTTGGAGCGAAGGGAGCGCGCTGCGACCGAGGACGACGATTAACGATTTTGCGGAGTGCAACTTCTGTACGCTAGTACTATTATCTATTCTGTGGTACAGTCTAGTAACAGAAGACTTACCTAGAAACTCCTTCCTTAACTGCTGATGTAAAGCAGCGAACTCCCTATACCGTCGGCTGCAGAGATGCCGCCCCGCCATGTGTACATTGAACGCTACGTACGACCGTCCCGTCGCCCGCTCCATTACTACACGGTAGTCTGGTATGGACACGGGTAAAGATCGTTTGTCTGTGTAGTCGTAACGCTGGTAGACGGTCGCGCGGGAATTCGCAGCGCCCCCTATGACGCCGATGGGAGCGGAGCCGTCGTCGCATGGCTCTAAGCGTTCTGCCTCCTAAGGAAGAGAAATATGGTATAACTTAGTGAGAAAAATATCGTAGTTAGAGTTTATGCGGAAAAAGAATCGACTAGGGATTAGTGCTTGATCACAGTTTTCATCATTGTTATACAACCCGGTCGAGTTTACTCGGGACCTGAAGCGCGATAGACCCCTCTCGTTTTCTCCTTGCCTCACGCCACTGTCGTCATGCCAATAGCGTAAGTACATTCGTTAGCGATAATTTATCAATAATGTATCGAAAACTTTCAAAAACTCGACGACGGTGGCGTGAGGAAAAGAGAAAACGAGAGGGGTCTATCGCGCTTCAGGTCCCGAGCTAACTCGACCGAGTTATACCTACGTAATTATAGTGCGACTATCTTGACTTGATAGATATCAAGATATAAGTGTCTAGCTAGACACACTATGCCGAAATTACGCGACCTAACCCAAGTAGCACATTGGCTGATCAAGTGTCAAATTATACACCTACATAAGGTTAAAAGTGTGATTAAAGATGTTTAAAGGTTTTCGTAGCTTCTCAAGGCTGATATGTTGCATTTAAAAAAGTTATTTATTCAATAATCTCTAAAAGGCACTCCAGAAATACTTAATTAAGCTATGGGCTGTTTAAGAGTTCATAATACATGTTTTACTACGTTTGCAGTTGAAAAGCGGCGTAAAGAAATTCTTCTATAATGTTTTTTGCTGTTGAATGGTCTAAAATTAATCCTTTCTAACACCAACTGGTTAACAGTACGTCTGAAAGGTATTGTAAAGTTAGAAGCTGTACATTGATCTTGAAGGCATCTTTTATGACGCTTTTGAGCTACATGTGGAGTAATATAATACCACTGTAAGGTTGTCTGGTTAAGATCATTAAGGAAATACTTTTAACAGCCTGTTGCTGCTGAAATTACGCCTAAGTAGAAAATAATAACTCTTCAAGCTGAAGAAGTGTATCAAATCATATATTTATACAGCTTTATTTGAGAAACTGTTGTAAACCATTTTTCAAGCGCTTTGTAATTCTCAAAGAGTTAGAATTTAATTTGTCTATACTATTAAACAGTTTTTGGCACCCAATTACACCACATTAAAGTTCGTTGCTGTTATTTACTCCATTTAACAGCTTTTCTACCTATCTGTTGCAAAATTTTATTATTTTGGTTACTAGCTAGTATTCGAATAAACTACGAATTCAAGGTTTATAAGTATTAAAAATTAATAATGGACAAGCCTTGGTCGACAAGAAAACGTAATAGTACCGAATTTACAAGAAAATAAGTAATATTTTAGACTATACCTACCAATAAGATAAATGTTAGTTGGAGGATGATTTTCTTTTTGGTAGAGGACCCCTAACTTGCTGCAAGAAATAGTTGTTGAAATACAATATAACTCATAAGTCATTAAAACGGTATTTCCGGAATCCATATATGAACTAAAAGTATAAATTAACGTCTCTTATACAGAACACGAGCAGTCTATGGCTGATTAATGGTATTTTGTTCAGCAAATAGTGTCACAAGATAATATTTTAACGATTAAAGCTGAGCACCTCATGGACGCCATAACTAACCTAAAAATAGCTTTTTTTTTATTATTTTCTAAAACATTCTTAACTGCAAGAATCCGCCTTAATTTAAGCTCTTACTTCATAGGCAATTTAAAGAAACCATTTTTACTAAATATCTCATTTAATTTTCCATAATAATAGATTAAAACTTTTGCACTCGTGATTTGTCCATATATTTCCTAAGTTAAAATCTAATTATTCGAAGGGCGCATGAAAATTTTGTAGTTAATTGGTATTAACTTCACGATGTAGTTGCACTCGCATCCTAAACGCATTTGTATAAACTGCTAACAAAACTTTCTAACAAAAAATATCCCAGTAGAAATGGTGGACGATGATGGAAGATTGAATATAGTTAACTTTACACCATAACTTTTAACAGTCCTTTACATACTTAATTTATTTTAAGATGACTTGCTAAGAACAAAGACGTTAAAAAAGTTTGAATAGGGAGTTGCAAAAGGTTAGAAGCTGGTTAAGAGCTGGTTGGGAGAGTCCTGCACAGAATTAAACTTTTGACAGTGCTTTATTAATGCTCTATTAAAACTTAAATAAGCCTGACCGATGCTTCTCTCCAGCCATTGTAATACCAAAGGCTGTATAATTTGGGGCCCTTTTTAGCTGTTTAAGCGCTTAAACAGCTTTAGTACAGCCAAATTGGTATACCCTTAAACAGCTTTAAGATTCGATGGCAGCATTAATTAAGCACTTATGCGCTACATTTGTGTGCTACTTGGGAAGTTCAGCAATATTACGCCTGCCATGCTATTTGAATGACTGACGACACATTATGCCGAAATTACGTCGCGTTTATTTTTTTTATAACAAGCGTAACTTCGGTCGCGTAAGTTCGGCATAGTGTGTCTAGACACTTACAGTCGCACAGTGCCGTCAACATGACAAAAATGGTAATCAAGCACAAATCCCAAGTCGGTTCTCTTTCGAACAGACTCTACATGTTTGTTAAATAAAAACCTTGTGAAGAAAGTTACATTCGCTTCTTCGCTTTTTGTAGACCTTACTACAATGTAAATACTGAACTGAACACAGCTGAATTAGGTGTTGCTAGCTAAAATATCTCAATTTATTTTATATTTACATAAGGGTGGGTACCCACTTAGATTCGCGAACCTCGTGCTCCGCGAACCTATGTCACAGGTTCGCGGATCTCAATAAATGTGGACGCTATTGCGAACTTCTACTTGCTCCGCTTATGTGTTCGTTCGCATCGGATTGCAAAATGCGGAGCGCGCACCGAAGTTCGCACACTTACACATTTCCAAATAAAACGAGAAATTTAATGAAACTTACCCTCTGTGTGACAGAGATGACTGTGAGAGTGAGACAGTCGCCGCCTGACTTGATGAGATCAACCACCTGTCTGTGGGTGGATCCTTCGACGTTCACGCCATTACTGGAAGAGAAAAAAGAAGTTAATTAGCTGCATAGTATATAAATATTAGAATTTCCACCTTTATAAATGATTGTTTTGTAGTGCCAACACTACCTTCAACACAACTACTAGGTACTCAAAATCTCAACAAATATGCATTTTGCGATAAGTGGTTCCATCGAGAAAGTTGCTTATTTCGAAGAGTAGAATCATCCTTAAAGTTTTCGCTAGGGTGCTGCCAACAAATTTTTATTTCAGTATATACCTATAATGTTTTCTCGCAAATGTATTAAAAACGTCGTATAGTACACGGTTGTTATGGTTTTTAAAACTCGTGGCGATTATAAAACGTCAACTCGTTTTAAAAACCTCCTTACCAACCTTTAGTATCATAAACTCCTATTTCAATATCACGAAAAGGTAATAATAATCAAACATAAAGCATAAATATAAACGCGATCAGCCCGCGAATTACGTAGCTCTGTTGCTCACAATTCTCGATTAAAATTGATTAAAACCGCAGTTACATTGCTGCTTTAAGTAAGATAGCTTTCATATTGGTTCTTACTAAAGCAACAATGTAACTACGATTTCTGTCAGAGTTGATTGCAACAAGTTACATAATCAGGGGGCAGTTATCAAACGATGCGGAAACACGTATCACGCATCCATAGAACATCATAACTAAATATAGTTTCGGATCAGCGAGATAAATGTGGATAGTACAAACTGTTATTGATATTAGGTCAAGTTCAGAATCGTGATGTTATTGCGTCTTGCTACAGGAAAATCTACGACTATGTTTAAATAATATATGAGATAGGAATCTTATAACAAAGGTAAAACTTTTAATGAGCTATGTTTTAGAGAAACGAATTCCACTAGTACCAAAATTATTTTTTTCTCATTCATATATAAATTACTTAAATAAATTAATAAAACTAAACGGAGCAAATTCGCATCAGCCATTTTTAATGTCCGCACCAGGGCTTTATAACGTTACCAATTAACAGTAAAAATAACGTTACGTAACGTTATTTTCAATATGATACCTTGATAACGTTATTTATTTTAACGATACCTAATAACATAACCTTAATATAACGTTAAATTAATGTCGATAACGTTAAAAAATTACGTTATTTTTAACGGTAATTTTATAAATATTGCGTATTGTACGTAGGTACCTCTACTACCTAGTACCTACCGCAGAGACTGAACACGTCACGGCGGCGTCAACGTCAATTACACATTGCTTTTAAATATTTTTATACATTAACATAATAACGTTATCAAGGAACGAAAAAATAACGATAATTTCTGTTTTACCGTTATTAATTTCCAGTTTTAACGTTATTTTTTTTAACGGTATTTGAAGCCCTGGTCCGCACTACTGGGGCACAGGCCTTCCTTATGGGTGAGGAGGATAAGCCATGACCCATCACGCGGGCTTAATGCGGATGGTGGGTGTTAACGACTGCAAATGCAGCCGGGACCAACGGCCAACGAAGCACGGAGGAGCTCAAGATAAATTATTGGTCATCATAACCAACCCTTGCGAAAGAAAGTTTACAAACCACTGCGTCACCGAGATTTATAAACCATCTATGATAACGATGTACCCCCACAATGTAGAAATGTGTAGCTGTGTAGCCTTTAGGTAACTATCGGGTTAAAAGTGTAAGCTTAGTAAAACCATCTCAGACACGTGTTAGATAAGTTAGTTCAATGGCATGACCGTTAGCAGCGTTGTGTCATGGCTTCTAGACATCTATTAATCAAGAACCCTTAAATCTAGTGGCAACACTGCATTATGTGGACAAAAACTCGGATAGCATTCTTTCAAAGCGAAAAATATTAACGTTTTTTAATCCACAACGGGATAGTGCCTCACCTTCACCTTACGTGATGTTAAGTGACGATAAGGCTGAAAGTGTAAGCGCACTACACCCGGAATCCTCACCACTTAGCAATGGGCATCTTACCTCCAACTACCGAAACACAACACTTTTTAAATTGTTGTTAAACTCAGGTAAGATGGTTATACAGGGTCATTTTGTATTCACCATCCAAATTTTGAGGATGTGTTCAGTCCATGGAACTGAACAACTTTCTCTAAGGAACACATGGCCAAATATGTAAAAAAAACGATTATCCTTACAAATCAAATAGATCACGTGATCAATTTAGTATCATCATCATCATCATCATATCAGCCACACGACACCCACTGCTGGGTATAGGCCTCCCCTTTTTTTTTTTTTTTTTTTTTTTTTTTTTTTTTTTGTTGTATCAAGAGGAGAATGCAGTCTTTAGGCACACCAAACGGCGTGTTGGACTCAGTCATACTCGGGAAACCCGAGCATGTCCCTCGCCACACCCGACCCTCCCACCAAGCCTAATAGGCTTCATGTCAGGGCCGGGCGGTTCTCACCCCTGCCCCGCCCCCTAACGATCTCGAAAGATCGAGGGGGGACCGGGCAGGGGGAGGGAGGCTCCTCCCAGACTCCCCATAAGGCTACCCACTAATATGGGCGGGCCAGATGGGGTGAATGGGAGGAGTCACCACTACCAACTAAACTCCTCTCGAAGACCTGCGCCTTTCCACCGGGTCTGTGGGTACGCGGTTGCACGCTCCACTTGACCCAGGGAGAGTGGCCCGTTAGGGCTCCACCCTATGGGGGACAGAGGGCCTTACTGCGCCCCCCCTTGCGGTTAGGGGAGAACGAGACGCGCACGTTGGCGTCTCCTTCTCCCCGGCCGCGCACGTCGGAGTTGGCTCGCTGCAGCGTCCGCCTCGCGAACCCTCTCCGCGGCCTCCTTCTGCGAGATAACGTCCTCGCAGAAGGTGACCACGGCCTGCCATCCCCCCTCGCTTCGCAGCATCGCAACTGTGATATTGGGAAGCGAGAGGTCCGGCCCAACTGCAGCGACCAACTCCTGGCGCTGCACCGTCCACGCCGTGCACTCCTCTAGAGTATGGCGTACGGTGTCTTGTGGCGCACCACAATGGTGGCACGCGTGGGACTCCTCCCTCTGAATTTGACACAGGTACCTGCCAAAGCAGCCATGGCCTGTGAGTACCTGTGTCGTCCGATATGTAATGGATCCGTGGGCTCTCGATCGCCATTCCCTTAGGACTGGACGGATCGCCTCCACGGTTCTCAATCCTGCGGTTGGGGCCTCAAGTTGGCTCTCCCATTCCGTAAGGCAGCGCTCCTCCGCAGCTTGCATCGCCACAGAAAGCTCCCGCGGAGCCAGGCGGACATCGTTCGCCCGTTGCTCCCGTCTCTGACTGTACGCCTCCGCTACTACTGGGGCCTCCAGCTCCCAGGGAGGCGTACCAGCCAGTGCGCACGCCGCTGTGCCCGATACCGTGCGATATCCACGTATTATACGTGATGCCACTACCCGTTGTGGACGCCTTAATGCGGCCTTATTCGGCTCCGTAAGGGCATCTGCCCATACGGGGGCTCCGTAGAGGGCCATGCTACGGATGACCCCCGCGTATAACCGTCTGCAGCTTTGGTTGGGGCCGCTAACGTTAGGCAACAGCTTGCCCAGTGCTGCCGCCGCCTTCACTAGCCTTGGGGCCAGTTGCTCAAAGTGGGCCTTGAAGGACCACCGTCCGTCTAGTACCAACCCTAGGTATTTCATGGTGGGGCGTAGTGGAATCTCCACGCCATCCACCACGATGTCCGCCCCCGGGGGAGGGCCTTGACGTGGCCCGTGGAACATAATGGCCTGGGTTTTGGCCACAGACACTTTGAGTCCCAGAGCCCGTATTCGGCCAATCATGTAATTGGCCCCTATCATCGCTAGGCGCTTCGCCTCTGCGAAATCTTTGCCCCGGGCGTAGATGAGCGTATCATCTGCATAGCAGATGACACCTTGCCGGGGCAGTAATGCGCCACGAAGCGCCCAGTCGTATCCCAAGTTCCACAGGAGTGGTCCTAAGACCGACCCCTGTGGAACTCCACACGCCATTTGCCGAACCCTGAGCTGCCCATCTGGCGCGAGAAAAACGACCTCCCTTTCTTCTAAATAATGTCCAATGATGCGGACAAGGTACTGGGGGACGCCATGGTGCCTTAGCGCGTCCATTACTACGCTATAGGGGAGGGAGTTGAAGGCGTTCTCTATGTCGAGGGACACCGCCACAACTCTTTCCCCGTTATTGATTGCCCTCTGCGACTCCTCTTTGAGAGTAAGGATGGCATCTATTGTGGATCTTTGCCTCCTGAAGCCGTATTGTCTGTCCGAGAGATTGGGCCCCACCGTGTCCAGATGCTGGACGATGCGGTCTGCTATTATCCGCTCCAGCATCTTTCCCATTTCGTCCAGTAGTACTATAGGCCTGTACGCTGATGGTAACTCCGGTGGGCGACCATCCTTCATCAGGAGGCAAAGTCTGCCACGTTTCCATTCCTTAGGGAACTGTCCTGTCCGCAAGCAGGTGGAGAAGAGGGCTCTGGCCTGATCGCCTAAATGTTCCAGGGCTATAGGGAGGATTCTACTCGGGATCCCGTCCGGGCCAGGTGCCTTCTTTTTATTCCGTAGTCGGTCCAAGACTTCCGACATCTCCTCCGTAGTGACGGGGAGGAACCCATCTGACACATCGGGCTCAGAAGGCACCGGCCTGTTAGGCAGTGTGACCTCCGGGGCCACGGACGGAAATAGTCCATTCACCACGCGAGTTAAGAGCTGGGGATCCATTGACTCGGTGGGGGGCGCCTGGTTGCGGAGCCTACTCCTTACCATCCTATATGGGCGTCCCCACGGATCCCGGTCGAGATCTTCTAGGAAGACGTCCCATGCTGCGGTCTTTGCCCTACAGATTGCGTCGGACATGGCTTTTCTCGCCTCACTGTAGGTAAGCCGTAATCGGGTTTCCTCTGCCCTGTCTCGTCTGCGGCTACGTCTACGGCGCTGGAGCGCTCTTCTGGCCGCTAGGCATGCGGCTGGTATAGGCCTCCCCTAAGGATCTCCACGACGATCGGTCCTGCGCTGCCTGCATCTACTGGCTTTCCGCGACCTTCATCAGATCGTCGGTCCACCTTGTCGGGGGCCTACCCAGTCACAATTTAGTATGGGATGGCCAAAATTTTGTGGCGAAATTCGACACATGTTTCTTAGAGAATGTTGTTTAGTTCCATGAACTGGATACATCCTCTTTTGGATAGTAGTTCAGAATGACCTGTACCTTGATTACGTAAAGCTGTTGCTAACAATTCTCGATTGAAATCGATTGAAAGCGCGGTTGCATTGCTGCTTTAAGTAAGATAGTTGTCACATTGGTTCTTAACTAAATCAGCAATGTAACTGCGATTTCTGTCAGAGTTGATTGCAACAAAATTACAAAATCACCCCCCTGACCCCCTAGCCAAAGTAACATTTGCAAATTTTCGCTATCGCTTCGCTTCAAAACATGTATGGATTTGACATTTTAAAATTCGATAGTTAACGAAACGTTATGTCAATCCCATATATGTTTCGAAAGCGAAGCGATAACGAAAATTTGCCAATGTTACTTTGGCTAGGCCCTCTGATATAGAAATATAGCTAGAGTTGTGTTAACGAGAAATATCGGTATAGCTTTGCTTACAGCACTGATGTTAAGGGAGATCAATACCTACCAATATTTATAGAAACGCCTAACAAATGACTAATCATTATTACAGTAACACCCCCAAATCTTACCCCTGAGCGGAAGCTATCGCTTGCCCAGGCGTCTCCAGATCGTAAATCTCGAAACCGGTGCGGGCACAATAATAGAAACAGTATCGGAAATCCCCACGCCCACCCCTCTGCACAGACATCTTGTAATAATCTTTGGTACACTTCACTAATCATTAGCACAAACGACAAAGAATCTATTTCATAATCCAAAGAATAAGTAGATCCACAAATTGTTTAAATTAAATCCATTTTTAATAAAACTATTTATAATCTTAAGAATATAAACGAAGAACTTAATATATGTATAGACCTTACAAAATACACTAACGCAGTGCGACTAAATGCGTTAGTAATGACATTAAGAACGATATACGAGACGATACGAGACTAATATATCAATACAAACATTAGATAGATACAGTTATTGCGATGTTGAGGAGCCGACAATCAGTTAACGATGTTACATTAGCTACAACTGTTATTTTAATTTACATAATAAAACAAGTCTTGAAGCCTTATGAAATGACTAACTTCCTTACAATTTTTTACCAATGTGAAAAGCAAAGATTTCAGGCAATTTTAGAAAGTTTTTTGTTTTTTGTAGAATTATACAAGATGGAGAAGTATCCGTAAAGGAACAGTTAATTTTTTGTCAATCAAAATCATGATTGACAGACAATTACATCTTTTCCATTTCTCGCTGTTTTCCTTTAGTCAGTGTTACTCACAAAGTTTAAAACACGTTTAGTCTAAGGTAAGGAATCAACATTATACATAAATCTGTAAGTTAATAAAACAGGTTTCTGAGGTATGAAAACATGGGATTTCTATCAAACACTGGAACACATTAGTACTTATTTCATCGAATATCTGTTTTAGGAAAGTAATTGATTTTGCCGTTTACTTATCATATCTAATTTCTCGCTTCTGTATAAGCTAGTCTAGAGAGTTGTAAGAATTTAAATTAGGTATATCAAATAGAAATAACTACAATTAAATTCATTCAAGTTCCACATCCGTCAACATTAACGGGAGTCCTAATTAAATTGTCCGAGATAATAGTTCAATATAGGTTATGAATTTAGAGCATGTCGATTGGTAATAAACATTGCACAGATATGCGAATAGTCCTTGTCATAACTACTAATAACTGTGGCAATGCAACTAATCCAGTTAGAAGTGACGCCGCCCGCCTTCGTGGTGCTTCACCTAGAATAGTGAAAAGCACAAACGAAAACAAAAACAGAAAAGAACGAAAATGGGACAGCCATTAGGATCTATAGATGTAGTGGGGTCAAAACTTGCAAAAACTCCAAATAAAGAAACACGCACAAGACGCAGATTTCTTCACTGCATCGAAAGAAAAAAGAAAGAGCATACTATAGGTGGTTGTGTCTATTATATGCTTACTAATCCTTATTTCCTTACATATCATAAATGCGAAAGTAAGTTTGTTTGTTACGCCTTCAGGTCTTAACTACTGAACCGATCATCATGAAATTTTGCATACAGGGGTACAGAAAAGGACATAGAGTACCTTTCATCCAGAAAAACAGTTTCCGAGGAACAGCAAAAATACTTTCCACGCAGACGATGTCTCGGGCGGTCACTAGTAACTATTGCAGTCCTCGTCATAACCACTAATAACTGTGGCAATGCAACTAATGCAGTTAGAAGTGGTGCTGTGGTGACGCCGCCGCCTTTATGATGCTTCGCCCGAGATACTGAAAGGCAAACGAAGAAAAGAGCGAAAATGGGTCGGCTATAATAGGATCTAATCTAAGTATAGAATTGGGGCCAAAAACTCCAAATAGAGAAACACGCATTGATAGTGTATTAAAAGAAGAAACACGCACTAGACGCAGATTTCTGATTAACGAAAAAGAGCATGTTCTAGGTATGGTGATTGTGTCTAAGTTATCAACTGTGTAACATTTTGGAATGCAAATAAATTGAAATTAACTTTATTTATAAATCCTATGAATAAAAGCCTCGACCTTACGGCCTAAAGATAGGTGTATCAAATAGTATATCTCCAGTTAATTGGCAGTTATTGATTGATTTAACCTCTTTATGGCCCTCTTGCACGTCAGGAGAGGCAAATAGGCGTAAAACATAAAGTTATGGGGTCACCTAATGAGATCATGACAGACTAGCAAAAGATTACAAGTGTCCTAGCAATGACCTTTAATGCATTTGTATTATTAGTGATTTTTTGACGTATTCTAGTGGCGTGCGCGGGGTCCAAAATACGGCGTTTGGTGATCGAGGGATATCCTTTGGCAGGGTGAACCTTTAATTGCATTATGTCTTGAGTAGAGCAGACGCTACTAGTATACATGCAAAGATTTACAAAAACTGACTTTGTCTAGTGTTTAAATAAAATTAAATCTACCTTGACTGTGGCAGAGCAATATACCCTTTTCTCAATTTCACAGACGATTCGTACAAAGAATGCACATTATTGAACATTTTACAATACAATATTGGTCTAAGACTACACACTGACTACTCAATTTATTACTTTAACCAATGTTTTTATCGATGAGTAGATAAGAAATCCGACATAACATCAGAATAAATAAAGTTGTAATCGAAGTAAATAAATACTAAAAGAAAATGTAAATAAATAGGTAAGTAAGTACTTTACCCACTTGTGAAACTGTAGTAGGTACTACATACATATCAAGGGTTTGACCTATGTATAAAATAATGAAAAATAAAAACCGGACAAGTGCGTGTCCGGCCACGCACCGTAGGGTTCCGTAGTTACCTTATACCTACCATACGATATTTAATACCACTATTATTTTTCGTCTGCAAAAATAACTTTGTTTTTCTGAAAGTGATGGTATGAATGACAAAGTTATATTTGCTGTTTTGGAAAATGTGCTATATCTCAAAAACTAATTATTATATCTCGTTCAAACTAATTTTCGTTGAAAGTGTTTATTAAGATCTACAGCATATATTTTTTTTAGATTTTTCACTCTCTTATTTAAAAAGTTAGAGGGGGGGGGGGACACATTTTACCACTTTGGCAGTGTTCATCTTTCAAACGGTTGACTTTGAATAAAATTCGTCTCAGGAACCTCAATGTCATTTTTAAAGACCTATCTATAGATACAAACATATAGTTTGAACAAAAAAGTTTGTTTCAGTTCTATGGCAGTTTATCTTTTTTTTTTTGTGTTACATTCGTTAAGCGGTTAACAAAATACATCTACCTACCAAGTTTCAACTGTATAATCCTAATACTTTCGGAATAAAGTGGCTGTGACATACGGACAGACAGACAGACAGACATGACGAATCTATAAGGGTTCAGTTTTTTGCCATTTAGGCTACGGAACCCTAAAAATGCCTGAAACGGGTGGCAAAAATACATTTCAAAAGTAATCAGTAGACCTTGTTGGTCTATTTGAAATAAATTATTTTATTTCTTAATATTTTGGTACCGTAGCTCATAAAGTCCTATCGTCTATCATGCTTTTTTTACTTAGTTAGGTCACAGAATAAACATCTGGTATTAAGACCACTAAAACGGGTCTACATAGGAAATGATTTTTACTGTGGTGGTAAGATACCCCTTATTCCTCGTCGTGCCACCCCTTATTCCTCGTCGTGCCACCAATAATTTCGCCCTGGTGGCACGAACAGGAATTTTCATTACGTACCTACTTCAAGGGGATTAGTTAGTAGATAAGATTCTTGGTTAGTAGTAATGCCAGATTCTACAAACTATACCAGATTCTATAAATGCCAGATTCTACAAATGCCAGATCTTGTATAAATTTAGGGAGGGGAAAAACATTATTTTAAATAAATGACAGTTTTTAAACATCTAACTACCATCCGCATTAATTAGCTTTAAATGAACGCAAATATGTTAAATTATCTTTTACATGATGATAAATGATAATTAAACATCAATAATTAAAACATAATTTACAATCAAAAGACTATACACAAGTCATAAATTAAAGTGAGATAAACGTCACAATAAAAAAATAATAGTGCAATGAACATGCGTTGGAATAGTGATAAGTACTGCATTTGACCCCGATTATTGTGTAGTCTGTAGTACTAGCATTTCTGATAATACTTCATTTAAGGGTGCTCGCAAAGAACCGACAGCTCGCGAAGTTGCGACAGCACGCAGTGGTATTATGGCGTGTTTACACAATCGCCGATGATAGACAATAAAGGTATGATTCCGATCCAGGGGGATGGGGCACGGCTCCCATGGGACTCAGCCGCAGCACTGCTGCCGAGTCTGGTCCCCATACATTCTCTGAATATCTGAGAATGTATGCGGACCAGTAGTGCTGCGGCAGCAGTGCTGCGGCAGCAGTGCTGCGGCAACACTGCTGGTTGCTGCCGACATCAGAATCATACCTTAACTGGCGGCACCGCGCCGGCGGGCGTACACGATTGTGTTTAGGCACAAAATGAGAGAGGACAGCAGAAGTCAAACTAAGTGTTCTCCTACAAGTATTAGCGAGCAAAGTTTTAAAATCCATCCAAATCCAAAAATGTAAGTTTTAAAATCCATTCTAGCCAAAAGTGGCTGGCCACTTTATGACACTATATGAAAGAATGAAAACTGTTGAAGAGTTATTCAAAAAATATTAGAGACAATTTAAGAGGATATTACATGAGCTTTTTTAGGGTTCCGTACCCAAAGGGTAAAAACGGGACCCTATTACTAAGCCTCCGCTGTCCGTCTGTCTGTCTTCTGTCGGTCTGTCTGTCACCAGGCTGTATCTCATGAACCGTGATAGCTAGACAGTTGAAATTTTCACAGATGATGTATTTCTGTTGCCGCTATAACAACAAATACTAAAAATATAATAAAGTAAATATTTAAGGGGGGCTCCCATACAACAAACGTGATTATTTTCCGTTTTTTGGTACGGAACCCTTCGTGCGCGAGTCCACTTGGCCGGTTTTTTTAATATTGACTTGTTTTACGAGTGTAAAAATAAATGTATTGGCAGCGCTTGTAGCACTACCTACCTACATACAGCGCATTAAAGTGCCGACACGGTCGCGCGTGTCGCTGCGGAACTGTCGCTCGTCTGTAAACTCCCTAACCAATAGATATTTGAATTTATTTATTTAGGTAAGTAGTATGAATGAATTATAATATGTGTGGTAATAAAATACCGACCTTTGCACCATAGACACAGGCCTTAACTTACGTCTAGTACAAACAGCGCAATCTAATATATCTTGCCGAGTCTGTTGTAATAACACCATTTATCAATCGGTTGCACATTCCTTCGTTTCTTTTACCTTTTATTACAAAATCTTATTGCAAACACTACGACACTAGTAATATAATAAGTCGATCACGACATCGTATCTTTTTTATATTTTCCTTACCTACCTATGTTATATTTTTATGACAACACAATGATAAAACCTGAAAAAATAGATTTAATTAAATATCACAATATCTAAATCTGAAAAATAGGTTTATCACTAAATCTAATTCCTTATGAATAAAAATATAGGTAAGTGTGAGTTGCACCAAAACGCTGTCAAAGTTATGGTCAAATGGTAATGCTACCTATTTGTCACGTCAAACTTCTCAAAAGACACCATGCTGTCTGGCAACCTCTTTTTTTGGCTAACTTGTGCTTAACCGGTACTTTAACAAGCTTGTTATCGTTATAGTTAGGTGGTGCAACTCGGTCTAAAAAATTAAAACTCAACATTTCAGTAATGCAAACTGAACTTCTTTTGTTTGAGAATAATAGGCAAACCGAAATCCTTACTAAAATAAAATTATAAATGCGAAAGCCCTTTTGTTTGTTTCTTTCACAGACCATACAACAAGTGTTTCTTTGTTTGTTACGCCTTCACATCTTAACTACTGACCCGATAATCATGAAATTGTGCATACACATTCTCAAGGGTACAGAGAGAAGGATATAGGGTATCTTTCATTATTATGTAATCTGTGCTTTCATCTAAAAAAAAGTATTGTTCCCGAGGGATAGCAAAAAAACTTTCCACGCAGACAAGTCGCAGGCAATTGCTACGCTAGTATGTTAATAACATTGTTACAGACGAATGGATATAGTTGGTTGTTGATTTTACATAGTTTCAGAGTGTTACTTAACCATAAAATATTTTTATTATTATGGTTTAAGTATATAAATAGCCTGAGATTGTCACTTTTGATTGTAAACTGTAAAGTTATGACATTGAATATGTATTTATTTTCCTTTTCCATTGTTAAAGACTGTGGTTTGGACAACATCTTAATATCGTGCTGTAGGTACCTACCAAATAAGCTAAATCATTTTGCTATAAACCTTTTCAAAGAAAGGAAAAATAATTATGGGGTTAAAGAAAAAAAAATGTGGCTAATGTACAACTGATAGACAATGCTACACATCAAGCATCGCCTAATGTGTTATTTATAACAGGGTTTGAAACTGTTTGTGTTAATGTGTAAACAATGCTATTTTTATAGTTATATGATTGTTTGATGCTCTGCCACTAAACTCAAAATCTATCGCAATCGCTTTCAATTTAGCACGAATGCTACGTCCATTGCTGTGGCATTACAAGGCACTGTAACAGGCTGTCTTTAAAATCCAGTGATGGATGTACACAATTGCCAAATTAAAAGCGATCACGAGTTAAGCAATAAAACCCTGTCTTTACGCTCAGAATCTACTAAGCAACAGCCAGAAGAGTTTCCATCAACGGTTTTAAACTCTTAATTTAACACATTTCTAGTTTAATCAGAATAAAATTATATTATTAATTTTAATGTTTTTTTTAAGTTAAAATTAAACCTAGCAGTCTGTTGCAGTAATAACAGGTAGGCTAAAACCATCTTATGTAGCAAAAGTAACCAAAAATTTTAATTTTAGTCAGCTAAATAAATATTATCCTTACTAATATTATAAATGCGAAAGTCCGTTTGTTTGTTTGTTTGTTACGCCTTCACGTCGTAAGTACTGAAACGATCAACATGAAATTTTGCATACCTGTTATCAGGGGTGCAGAAAAGGACATAGGGTACCTTTCATCCAGAAAAACGTACAGTTCCCGAGGGATAGCAAAAAACTGTCCACACAGACGAAGTCGCGGGCGGCCGCTAGTATATTGTACTTCAGCAAGATATTCATTCAGACACACTTGTAATCAGGGTTGCCAATGCCCATGGTCTGGATTACCCAAAAACCTGACTGAAAATCCCCAAATTTGGAAAATTTTTATTACAAAATCTACTTCTAAATACCTAAAAAAAAACAAAAAGTAGATTAAAATTATGAAATAACACATTTAATTATTTTAATCCACTTTTTGTAGTTCTTGTTGCAAGTTTTTTACAAGTTTTGATTTTTTGATTAAAGAAATCACTTGTACGTACATGGGCGAAAACATTTTTGGTAAATAAACAAAAACATTTGTAGCATTTATATTAACGTGTTTTGATAAATGGATTTGTGGAATAATTATTTTCATAAGGAAAATGCTAGTTTTAATAGGTGATAAACATGGTACTGATGGTTATGAAAGTTGCTATTATATAAACTCTAAAAAAACCCTACTACCTACTGGATAAGCTGAAGCTGAGTTAAATTCGATCTAATATATCGATGTAATATATGTATAAATTTATAATTTTAAAATTTTTCCTTTTTGCAGTGCCCTTACAGGGTTCTTGTGTGAACTTGTTAGCTCATAAGATCTTTTTGTACTACCACAAGAATAGCAAATAAATGACTATTAACTATTAACTATTAAATAAACATAATTTAGAAATACTTCAAAAACTACTTTTATTACTTCCAAGTTCAGTTTTAGTGTAAATGTCAAAAAACCCTAATTCCCCGCATTTTCCCCACATTGACGCTCTCCCCACAAATTACCCAATCGGACTGAAAATCCCCGCATATTGGGGAATTCCCCACAGATTGGCAACGCTGCTTGTAATGCATCTTTAATATAATCACAGAAGCCATACAACAGTTGTTAGTTAGTCTTATTCTCAACCATTTCTTAAATGTAGGTAGGTATGCTGAAGAAATATTATTGAATCATACATAATTACTATTTAATATAATATACAGGGTTATTTGAAAAAAACACCAACAACTTCGCAGGAGTAGATTACTAACATCATAAAAAATAACATTTGTTCTACGACTTTTCCAAAAACAGACAAAAATAATCAACTTTCCATACAAATTGTCTGAACAGCTGATTGAGTTTTGTATGAAAAGTGGGACTTTTTTTGTCTGTTTTTGGAAAAGTTGTAGAACAAAACACTGAAGCATATTATAGCATAGACCAGCCGTACTCAACCTTTTTTTTTACGGGGCCACAAACACGTTTCGATCTTGAAGCGCGGGCCGCAAAAATATTTAGGTGTTAAAAAAAACATATTGAAAAAAGAAAAGGTGGTCACAATAAAACCAACTATACATACAATACATGATTTTGTAAACTTTATAATATTAGTTATGATGAAGCGTCATGCAATGTAGACCAAATTTTGAAAGAGCTAACTTTGAAAAAACTTTACTAACAATGACTTTTAAAACTTAGTCAAAGTTTTAAAATTCCAAGTGGGCCAATCACAAAGGCCCGGCGGGCCGCAGGTTGAGTATGGCTGGCATAGACTGACAATAGAACCTCCTCTATTTGAAAGAAAAAACAATGTCGGAGTTCTAAATAGTTTCAAGATTTTTTTATTAAAAAGCCCTACGGTAATCCTAAGGGTGCGGGTTCAAGTCCCGTCTAAGGTGCTACCAGGCTAGGCCCACTCCGCGCTTTAGGTACGAAGCTACAAGTAGCTAGCGGGTCCGTCCGGACGGACTAATTTCAGAGGGCTACCGCGTGCCGGCTGGGTCGCACGTTAGCAGTTCGATTTCGATATTCACTCACGCGCGCCGCGTTCGCGTATTGCCGCGTCCGTCGTTCGTTCGCACGTCTAAAATAAATGACCAAAATGAAGGCATATTACATCGCAATGGGCTGCCTTAATACGAATAAAAAGGATCCGAACCTCACGTTTTACACACTTCCAAAAGTTCCAAACGACATCAAAACGTAAGAAGTGCTTGTCTACTAGGTACCTAGTTAGTAACTAGTATCCGTTTATTCTTAGGTATTTACTTGTCTAATTTGCTAAACAATCTTCGCCCAATTATTTATTGAAATAATAATTTATAGATAGGTACTTACTTACCTACCTACTTTCGAAATAAAGTTGATTATAATTACAATTTCATTTCGTAATAAAGCAAATTGCTTTAAAGTCAGCATGTATAGTCTGATGTGGCGTTGACTGTACCTAGCCTATGTTTTTTTAAACGTATTTAACTACACATTATTTCACAAACACGTAACTTGTAATAAATTAACTACCTGTTATTTAATTATTATTTAAAAGAAGAAACCCTGAAGTCGTTAGAAGAGATAAGAGCTACGCGATAGAAAGAGAGGCAACTTCTAGGTGAATATAACTGTAGCCAAGGGAGCGGCGTGCAACCTGAAGTGCACTTTATTGTGTATGGAATAGAGTCGCTATTTATTAAAATGACTTTGCGGAGTGGATCTTCTGTACTTGTACTATTATGTATTCTGTGGTGCTACATGTGAGTAGTGATGAAAGTTCAGTTTTAAATGTGTTAAGCATAGCATAGTGTATTGAAAAACCTGCCAAGTGAGAGTTGGACTCGCGCACGAAGGGTTCCGTACCAAAAACGGCAAAAAATCACATTTGTTATATGGGAGCCCCCCTTAAATATTTATTTTATTCTGTTTTCACTATTTGTTGTTATAGCGGCAACAGAAATACATCATCTATGAAAATTTCAACTGTCTAGCTATCACGGTTCATGAGATACAGCCTGGTGACAGACAGACGGACAGCGGAGTCTTATCCCCGTATCTATAGACGAGTAAGTAATGACCTGAGTAAAACTTGCAATTTTCAAATGCTTCTAATGTTATATTCATACGCATTTTATAGTATCAATTAACCTTAAATTCACCAAAACTGTACTAAGAAGTCATTTAAGATGAATTTTACTATAAATTGCATGTGAATATGATATGAGAAGCATTAGAAAATTTCAAGTTTTACTCAAGTCATTACTTACTCGTCTATAGATACGGGGGTTAGTAATAGGGTCCCGTTTTTACCCTTTGGGTACGGAACCCTAAAAAGCAGCTTCCTTATTGTGTTTCTCACATATTGTATGTTTTCACTATCAATTTTATTATGAAAAAGATAGCTAATGCAAGTGAATGTTTGTAAATGTTTTTTATTATATTATGGTCATTGAACTTCAAGATTTGTTATAAGTTTGTTGATAAATGAAAAATAAGTTAATTATAAAAACTGAATACCTAATTTTACACAAAGCAAGGTGTGGATAATGCTAACCAACCAGACAACAAAACAAAACTCTTCAGTCTTTCAATCAACCCAGAAACAAGTTTGGCAAGTATGATTCATGCTTATGTAAATGAGCTGAATAGAAAAGCTAAAGAAATCTCTAAATTACTTCTGGACGCTTGTAACGGCAGCGACATTATCCAAATACACCCGGTGTGAAAGGCGTTGCTAAGTAGGGAACTTACAAACAATAAATTATTATGGGAAAAACCTCTATGGGAAATTCAGACAGCCGTCGCGTAGTAGGTATGCTCGGGCAGTCTATGAAAAGCCGAGATAGGTACTCACACTTCAAGGATCCTATCGCCCTTTCTGATGCCAGCCTGCTCAGCAGCTCCTTGCTCCAAAACAGCGCTAACGTGCTGAAGAGGAGCATACAGCTCCCCGTTAATCGATCTCAACTGTCCTCCCTCTGACACCTGTCCTCGGACATTGAAACCAAATCCAGTCTCGGTCTTGTAAATAGTAACACGTCGCGGTCCATTGGTAGCCACTGTTCCCTTATTATTTTTCTCGGATCTCAGAATACTGTTATTATCGGTTTCTGTCTCAGCCATTTTGGTTCACTACCAACCACCACAGAGCACATCACTTGAAATTGAAAGATGAATGAAAATGACGTTTCCGCAATTACACAGAGTAAAGAGTATTGAGCATTAGCTTTGACATTTCATAAAGGCGGGTCCATAGCTCGTGTTTTGCTCTACACAATCAACAAAAACATCAACACAAAACATTGATTCGCAAAACATTTTTGTGTAGAGACACAATGTTTTTGCTTTCCATGCCCGGTGAAAACACGTACACAAAACATTTTACGTGGGTCGAGGGGCAGGGTATTGTCATAGTCTGTGGTCATAACATAATCATCTGTCATATTGGGCGCATTCTGCCAGACAAGCCGCTAGGTCATCGATCATCTGACCGATTATTTTAACCCGTTACCGCATGGTGTGCCAAATTTGGAACACTTACAAAATTCCCCCATAAATCATTAATTTTGCAATATTTACACTTAAATTGCTAACATTTCTGTAAAATAAGGTTATATGTATTGTATAATTTAAAAATGAACCTGACTTATTTACGGAGCTCAGTTTTATTGTTTAGCAGGTACAAACTTGTCGTGGGCATAATTTTGTGAACTCAAGAAATTTTCATACTTTGATGCTGAATTTCGGTAGCTTTTTATCCAATTAAAAATAAAGCAAGTGTTAAATTCAGCAGAAGAATGGATCCCCAACGTTTTTATGGCATAAAACGTAAGTAACAATAATTGCATACTATTAATTTTGTCGATTAAACTTTGTTCCGAATTTGGAACACTATGCATTAATGCATTTAAACAGTGGCCAAATTTGGAACATTATGCAGTATGGTTATAAAACTTATGTGATCAAATCAGGAACACCATGCAGTTAACTTATTCAGGGTGTTAGTAGGTAACCCGTGAAACTTTGTTTTTATTTGTATGGAAAATTGCAGTGTAGATGCATAATTATGGACTATTGTTTTCGATAATCAATCTCATTATTAGGCAAAAGTAAACATCATTTAGGTTTAGAGTTACCACTATGCAGTTTATCATAAAATAAAATAAAAAAGTGAGGTTTTCAGGATTTAAAATAATTTGCCGGGGTTGTATACATGGTACCCTATCCACCATATTCGGTTTTAGGGGTTTTGGTATTTTATTATAAAGGTTATACAGGGTATTTGGTAAAACCCTTATTTAAAGCTGAATATGGTAGATAGGGGCCATCAAACTGAACAACTTTTACTATGGGACCAACTTTGAAATCGATATAGAAAAAAAACAGCTGTTTAATACAAAAAATAATAACGAAAATAACAAAATGTATGAAACAGCTGATCATCGGATCATGATCATGTATTTAACGTAAGTTACATTTTACAAATGTAATTTAATGTATGCATGTACATTTAAAAGTAATACTGGTTGTGTCAACATTTTTTTGTTTTGTTACTTCTTTTTTCTCATTTATATAGTTCTCACTGCATAATGTTCCATAAATGGAACATAGATTTTTTTGTTCTAAGTGCATAGTGTTCTAAATTTGGAACAATTTGTTTTTTCATAATAAAACATTTAAAAACATTTTTTTTTATTATTTTTCCCATGTTACATTTAGTGAATAAAAACTCGTGTATTTTTTTCGCAAGATTTAACAATTCCATGCAGTAAAGGGTTAATGCCCCCTATAGCACCGGCGGTTCCCCGGGGAACCGCGACAAAAACAGGGTACTTATTGTTTTATTTCAAAATCTATCGCGATCGCTTTCAAGATGTGATACATTGATGCTTCTTTTTGACACAAATAAAAACTTACCAAAGGAATGCAGCAATTTGTCACATCCATCTGTCAAATGAAAGCGATTGCGATAGATTTTCGAAATTAGACAATAAGCCCCCAGAATCCGTCAAGCACCGGCGGTTCCCCGAGGAACCGCGCGATCGCGCGCAATATTTTGCCTTATTGTGAATAAACTATGGCTTGGATTTGAATGTAATGTTCTGCGACATTGGTCCTTGACGGATATTCTTTCGAATGACGTATTAAAACACGTCCAAATTAAATGAACAAAACTATTACAGTTGACAATTTAAGTTGGTCAAGTGCTTTTTTTTCGTGACCTTGATGCACTTTTTTCGATATTTTGAGGTTTTAACTGTTTAAAACGCTAAATCAAGTACACAGTGCTTGTTTTTACGCTTTTAACTCGAAAATTTTGCCTCAAACGTGATAAATGACTATAATTATCACTATAAAAAACGGTCAACAGTTTGTGGATACAATTCTATCCTGTTTTAGTTATTTTATTCCCGTATTATAAAAATAGGTGACTGTGATGGTTATGTTACTTACTCCGGTGGCTCAGCGACCCAAAGTGTGTCTTGGCCTCCGATACTAGAGCTCGCCATCTAACTCGATCTTTTGCTGTTTCGCGCCAGTCCCCAGCATCGAGCTCACGTAGATCGGCCTCCACCACGTCTCTCCATCGATAGCGGGGGCGTCCGACCGGGCGTCGGCCAGTAGCTTGACCGAGATAGGCTCTTTTGGCACTCCTCTCCAATCCCATTCTTTCGACGTGACCAAGCCATCGGAGTCTGTGTGCCTTCGTTTCTCCAATGATATTAGGCCCAGCCAGGAGTTGTTCTACTTCAGCGTTCTTTAAGATCCTCCAGCTTCCATCACCATCATGTTTAGGACCAAAGATTTTACGAAGGATTTTTCTTTCGGCGACCAGGGGCCCTATTTCTGAATCGCACGACTAGCATCGATCGCTCGTTTCTACTGAAATTCGTTCGACAAATCAACGCAAATGTATGAGATGTCGAACGAAAATCAGTAGAAAAGAGCGCTCGACGCCAATCGAGCGATTCAAAAATAGGGTCCCTGAAGTTTATTTTCTTCACTAAGTGTTAATGTCCAGGCCTCACTGCCATACATTAAAATAGGTCTGATGACGGTCTTGTTGATCCGGATTTTGGTGTTTCTACTGAGAAGCCTGGACACCAGCACTTTGTGTAGTGCTGCGCTGCATCGTAGGGCGTTCTGTATGCGGAGGTCTATTTCCTCATGACGAGTGTTGGTGTTGGTGTTGTGATGGTTATGTAGTAGTTTTTTTAATTAGGCGTTTATCCTAGATTCTAAAACAGAAAACAGAATGAGAATTGGTGAATTAATAAGTAAACAGTAATGTTTTTTCTGAACCAACTCGGTTTTCGCGAGCCGCGTTAATTTCGCCAGTGCTCGTCAGAGGTCGCGCTATCTTAAGCCAGAGCTAGAGGGATGGAATACGTTTTATGAGGTGTTTTTTTAAAGCCAGTGGCGTACATTGCCGGTTATGTAACAAATGTGTCAAAGAGGACCTTTCCAAAAACATACGAACGAAACAACGAAACAACGAACTATAACGAGGTTGGCGAACATTTACAATCCGATTACTAATCTCCTAGCAAAAATGGAAACAAAAAAATTACACTGTCAAACTAACCTTGATAGTTACATTTTCAGATACCTAAACCTTTGGAAATTTATTTCTTACATTTTCGAGTCATGATAAGTAATAGGCTAACATAAAATGCTAAATCGGCAACACTAAAGTTTTGTCTACACAAGCCACGCAATCGCTGTGGACGGCGTGTGTAATGTAGAAGAGAAACATGTTTCACAAACAATGTTTAGTGTTTTTTTTTCGTGCAGTTTGGGTCATAAAACATCGGAGTATTGCGCTCTCTTTCCCACTCACGGGCCTTATGGGCGGACATAATGATGCGCATTATTGTTGTTGATAAGCGTTATCGATAGTGTATTTAGTTTTGTTTTTGGTAATAATGGAAAACAAATGACTCATAACATTACAATGTCGCACCACCCTTTGTGTACCGCACCGCCCCGCCGTGCCGCCGCCGTGTACCTACCTACCTTCGATGACTCTTAATATGTTTTTATCGATACTGGTACTGGCGTTGCGCCCGCGCAACATGCTCTCCGCCCTAGCCGGGCTGAGGCAGAGCTATGATTTATGACCCAAACTGCACGGAGAAAAAAACTATATAGTTCAGTAGCATTAAACCAAGAAACACTTCAAATCGGATTTAATTCCTACAAAAGGTTTTATTGTTTTAATAGCATGTTTTGTTGCCCAATATGACTATCCTAGGTCCCCCCCCCCCCGGCGGAGTTGTGCTTAAGTGGTGGGGGTAAAAAGTGTACCCCAAAAGGAGATTTGACCTGAAGGACTGGTTGTTCAACAAATTGTGTAAGAAGTTTTTAAAGTTGGTTACATATGAAACAATTTGAGGGTAAAACGGTTTTGATACGAGCGATAGATTTGGAGACCCAGCTTTTCGAAATTAGACCAATTTTTTAAGTTACACGATTTCAACCAAAATTTCTCCTGTGTTTCCCCCACTTCTAATCAGTGGCGTAACTAGGGTGTGGCAGGTAGTAGGGCACTTGCCCTGGGCACCATTCATAGGGGGGCGTATTTCGCAAATTATTAAAAATAAAACAAAACCTTAATTCATATTCAAATACCTAATCAAGCGACGACGACCGGCTGCCGGCGCCGCCACAAAGACAGAGCTGCCTCTGCCACTTCTCCAGGTTTGACCCGGAGTCCCGGATCCCGGAGTGGATATCCGGGCTACGGGTTTAACATCGATGTCACCGGGTGGCAATGCCGCGAACGAAAGCCAACCGTACCTAGGGTTACCTTCTGACAGGAATTTGCCGCATTTGACAGACATTGTATGGCTTAAATAAGCATGCAGCCGGCTGTAGACTGAGGCTCGTATTATAGAATGAGACTCAAGCACAGCTTGAACTCTAATCACCTGATCTCTACTTAATTACTGAATCTAGTCTCAAGCACCCTGTTGATTCCAAAACTATGCTTGAGTCTAGACTCAGCTGATCTCTACTTAAATAGAGATTTGCGACTATCTATGGTTATAGTCTGTTTCCTATTACGAAATTTGTTTTTAGCAGAATGAGTTTCATTTTACGCATAATTAGGCCAAGTAAATGTTGCGTCGCAACGTGATTTATATATTTTTATGAGTAGCATTGGCCAATTAAACGTTAATTTTAATAAATAAGGTATTAATGTTTAGAATTATAGGAATATTGCGAAGATTATAATGGGTGGTTTTGTCACTGCAGTAAGTTTTTCGTAAAACGGAATATGATGAACTTGACCTCATCAATTCAACAAACTATACTCAACTCAGATCATGCTAATTTTCAAACGATACTCGAGCAATGCTCGACTAATTTTAGAACTAAAATCTCTGCTTAGAAAGAATTTGATCTCTGTTTACATAAGTATGGTCGAGACCACGCTCGAGCATTGATTTGGGTTCATATTTACATTAGTTAAGGTCGAATTTAAGGGGGCGGATGGTTGGGAGAGCCCCCTACCCTTTATCAAATAATTTTGATTTTTAAAAATGAATTTTGACATTTTACCAAACCTAACCTCAAAATGTATGAAAAACCTAAAAAAATCTTTAAAGGTGGGCGAGCGAGGGGAAAAGAGTAGAAAATAGAAGGGGGAATCTCCCATCCCCCCTTAAGTTTGTCAAGTGATGTGATAGGTTAGAAATTTATTTTTTATGTTTTTTTAACAGATAATGCTAAATATCATAGGGAGTCCCCCGCTCCCCCCTCTCTACTTTAATTTTTTCCCCTCGCTCACCCCCCTTAAATGATTTTTTCATACATTTTGAGGTTAGGATTAGTAAAATTTCAAAATTCAATTAAACAAAAAACTGTGCGTTTCCGCACAAAATTCTTAGGTGGGGAGGTCCCCTCTCTCCCTCCCATCCACCCCTTGCCCTAAATTTAAACTTAACTAATTGAAATAAAACCCTGGCAACACTAGCGAAATCGTAAACCTCATAACCTACGCAGTCAAGCATCGTTCTAAAATAAGCTCGATCTGAGTCGCGTACTCAAACATCGTTTTAAAATTAGCATGATCTGAGTTTGAGTTTAGTTTGTTGAATCTCTGCTCAAGCACAGTTCTAGAATTAATACTCGGCTTAAAACTAGTTTTAAGTAGAGATCAAAGCTTGAGTTTCATTTTTGGCTTGGATTTGAATGTAATGTTCTGCGACATTGGTCCTTGACGGATATTCTTTCGAATGACGTATTAAAACACGTCCAAATTAAATGAACAAAACTATTACAGTTGACAATTTAAGTTGGTCAAGTGCTTTTTTTTCGTGACCTTGATGCACTTTTTTCGATATTTTGAGGTTTTAACTGTTTAAAACGCTAAATCAAGTACACAGTGCTTGTTTTTACGCTTTTAACTCGAAAATTTTGCCTCAAACGTGATAAATGACTATAATTATCACTATAAAAAACGGTCAACAGTTTGTGGATACAATTCTATCCTGTTTTAGTTATTTTATTCCCGTATTATAAAAATAGGTGACTGTGATGGTTATGTTACTTACTCCGGTGGCTCAGCGACCCAAAGTGTGTCTTGGCCTCCGATACTAGAGCTCGCCATCTAACTCGATCTTTTGCTGTTTCGCGCCAGTCCCCAGCATCGAGCTCACGTAGATCGGCCTCCACCACGTCTCTCCATCGATAGCGGGGGCGTCCGACCGGGCGTCGGCCAGTAGCTTGACCGAGATAGGCTCTTTTGGCACTCCTCTCCAATCCCATTCTTTCGACGTGACCAAGCCATCGGAGTCTGTGTGCCTTCGTTTCTCCAATGATATTAGGCCCAGCCAGGAGTTGTTCTACTTCAGCGTTCTTTAAGATCCTCCAGCTTCCATCACCATCATGTTTAGGACCAAAGATTTTACGAAGGATTTTTCTTTCGGCGACCAGGGGCCCTATTTCTGAATCGCACGACTAGCATCGATCGCTCGTTTCTACTGAAATTCGTTCGACAAATCAACGCAAATGTATGAGATGTCGAACGAAAATCAGTAGAAAAGAGCGCTCGACGCCAATCGAGCGATTCAAAAATAGGGTCCCTGAAGTTTATTTTCTTCACTAAGTGTTAATGTCCAGGCCTCACTGCCATACATTAAAATAGGTCTGATGACGGTCTTGTTGATCCGGATTTTGGTGTTTCTACTGAGAAGCCTGGACACCAGCACTTTGTGTAGTGCTGCGCTGCATCGTAGGGCGTTCTGTATGCGGAGGTCTATTTCCTCATGACGAGTGTTGGTGTTGGTGTTGTGATGGTTATGTAGTAGTTTTTTTAATTAGGCGTTTATCCTAGATTCTAAAACAGAAAACAGAATGAGAATTGGTGAATTAATAAGTAAACAGTAATGTTTTTTCTGAACCAACTCGGTTTTCGCGAGCCGCGTTAATTTCGCCAGTGCTCGTCAGAGGTCGCGCTATCTTAAGCCAGAGCTAGAGGGATGGAATACGTTTTATGAGGTGTTTTTTTAAAGCCAGTGGCGTACATTGCCGGTTATGTAACAAATGTGTCAAAGAGGACCTTTCCAAAAACATACGAACGAAACAACGAAACAACGAACTATAACGAGGTTGGCGAACATTTACAATCCGATTACTAATCTCCTAGCAAAAATGGAAACAAAAAAATTACACTGTCAAACTAACCTTGATAGTTACATTTTCAGATACCTAAACCTTTGGAAATTTATTTCTTACATTTTCGAGTCATGATAAGTAATAGGCTAACATAAAATGCTAAATCGGCAACACTAAAGTTTTGTCTACACAAGCCACGCAATCGCTGTGGACGGCGTGTGTAATGTAGAAGAGAAACATGTTTCACAAACAATGTTTAGTGTTTTTTTTTCGTGCAGTTTGGGTCATAAAACATCGGAGTATTGCGCTCTCTTTCCCACTCACGGGCCTTATGGGCGGACATAATGATGCGCATTATTGTTGTTGATAAGCGTTATCGATAGTGTATTTAGTTTTGTTTTTGGTAATAATGGAAAACAAATGACTCATAACATTACAATGTCGCACCACCCTTTGTGTACCGCACCGCCCCGCCGTGCCGCCGCCGTGTACCTACCTACCTTCGATGACTCTTAATATGTTTTTATCGATACTGGTACTGGCGTTGCGCCCGCGCAACATGCTCTCCGCCCTAGCCGGGCTGAGGCAGAGCTATGATTTATGACCCAAACTGCACGGAGAAAAAAACTATATAGTTCAGTAGCATTAAACCAAGAAACACTTCAAATCGGATTTAATTCCTACAAAAGGTTTTATTGTTTTAATAGCATGTTTTGTTGCCCAATATGACTATCCTAGGTCCCCCCCCCCCCGGCGGAGTTGTGCTTAAGTGGTGGGGGTAAAAAGTGTACCCCAAAAGGAGATTTGACCTGAAGGACTGGTTGTTCAACAAATTGTGTAAGAAGTTTTTAAAGTTGGTTACATATGAAACAATTTGAGGGTAAAACGGTTTTGATACGAGCGATAGATTTGGAGACCCAGCTTTTCGAAATTAGACCAATTTTTTAAGTTACACGATTTCAACCAAAATTTCTCCTGTGTTTCCCCCACTTCTAATCAGTGGCGTAACTAGGGTGTGGCAGGTAGTAGGGCACTTGCCCTGGGCACCATTCATAGGGGGGCGTATTTCGCAAATTATTAAAAATAAAACAAAACCTTAATTCATATTCAAATACCTAATCAAGCGACGACGACCGGCTGCCGGCGCCGCCACAAAGACAGAGCTGCCTCTGCCACTTCTCCAGGTTTGACCCGGAGTCCCGGATCCCGGAGTGGATATCCGGGCTACGGGTTTAACATCGATGTCACCGGGTGGCAATGCCGCGAACGAAAGCCAACCGTACCTAGGGTTACCTTCTGACAGGAATTTGCCGCATTTGACAGACATTGTATGGCTTAAATAAGCATGCAGCCGGCTGTAGACTGAGGCTCGTATTATAGAATGAGACTCAAGCACAGCTTGAACTCTAATCACCTGATCTCTACTTAATTACTGAATCTAGTCTCAAGCACCCTGTTGATTCCAAAACTATGCTTGAGTCTAGACTCAGCTGATCTCTACTTAAATAGAGATTTGCGACTATCTATGGTTATAGTCTGTTTCCTATTACGAAATTTGTTTTTAGCAGAATGAGTTTCATTTTACGCATAATTAGGCCAAGTAAATGTTGCGTCGCAACGTGATTTATATATTTTTATGAGTAGCATTGGCCAATTAAACGTTAATTTTAATAAATAAGGTATTAATGTTTAGAATTATAGGAATATTGCGAAGATTATAATGGGTGGTTTTGTCACTGCAGTAAGTTTTTCGTAAAACGGAATATGATGAACTTGACCTCATCAATTCAACAAACTATACTCAACTCAGATCATGCTAATTTTCAAACGATACTCGAGCAATGCTCGACTAATTTTAGAACTAAAATCTCTGCTTAGAAAGAATTTGATCTCTGTTTACATAAGTATGGTCGAGACCACGCTCGAGCATTGATTTGGGTTCATATTTACATTAGTTAAGGTCGAATTTAAGGGGGCGGATGGTTGGGAGAGCCCCCTACCCTTTATCAAATAATTTTGATTTTTAAAAATGAATTTTGACATTTTACCAAACCTAACCTCAAAATGTATGAAAAACCTAAAAAAATCTTTAAAGGTGGGCGAGCGAGGGGAAAAGAGTAGAAAATAGAAGGGGGAATCTCCCATCCCCCCTTAAGTTTGTCAAGTGATGTGATAGGTTAGAAATTTATTTTTTATGTTTTTTTAACAGATAATGCTAAATATCATAGGGAGTCCCCCGCTCCCCCCTCTCTACTTTAATTTTTTCCCCTCGCTCACCCCCCTTAAATGATTTTTTCATACATTTTGAGGTTAGGATTAGTAAAATTTCAAAATTCAATTAAACAAAAAACTGTGCGTTTCCGCACAAAATTCTTAGGTGGGGAGGTCCCCTCTCTCCCTCCCATCCACCCCTTGCCCTAAATTTAAACTTAACTAATTGAAATAAAACCCTGGCAACACTAGCGAAATCGTAAACCTCATAACCTACGCAGTCAAGCATCGTTCTAAAATAAGCTCGATCTGAGTCGCGTACTCAAACATCGTTTTAAAATTAGCATGATCTGAGTTTGAGTTTAGTTTGTTGAATCTCTGCTCAAGCACAGTTCTAGAATTAATACTCGGCTTAAAACTAGTTTTAAGTAGAGATCAAAGCTTGAGTTTCATTCTGTAATACGAGCCTGAGACAGGCATTTTTGATTTCGTAGGTCTCCTTGTTTGAATGCGCGCACACATGCTCCAATCACGCAAGCCCGCAGCTACCCGCTCGCCCGGATGAAACCACAAATTACAAGATTAGTGGGTGACACTAACTAAAACTAGCGCTGCGTGGCCGTTTTTTACTAAAGACAGGCAAGATTACAAGATTAGTGGATGAATCTGACAGAATCGCGCTGCGCGGCCGTTTTTTATTATAGACCGGTAAGATAACAAGATTAAACTAACTAAAAAATCTCGCTGCGTGGCCATTTCTTACTATTAACAGACTAACACAAAAAATTGCGTTGCGCAGCTGTTTTTTTTACTATAGGCAGGCAAGAATACTAGATTAGTTCTTGAAATTGACTAAAACTGGCTCTCTAGTGTAAATGTTTTATTTTAGATAGCTTTGGAGCAAAACAGGCGCTGTGGACCCGCCCTAATAATGTTGCCAGTTTTTGTTTTTTTAAACCCTTATTTTTAAAAGCGCCCTCTATTATAGAGTTATTTAAACTATATCGACAAAAGTGACAAAATTCATGGTTTTGTAGATAAAACAGCTTAGAGCTTACATTTATAATAACTAGGTGGCAGCAGTTATAAACAACGTGGTACAAAGAAAATCCAACTTCTTTCACATCAAAATCAGCTGTGAACATCAGTATGGCCGCTCCAATAACCAGAAAATAAATTTGTTTTTGCAAAATCAAATCCAAAAAAACAGGAAAGTGCAGTTTTCGTGCTTACATAGTTTAATTATTTCGAGTAATAGTGGCGGTGTTGATGTTGACTAAAAGTGTTGCGTCATGACAGAAACCTCTCACTGACAAACAAATACAATAAAAATTGCGACGGACTCGTTACGGCGATTTGTAATTTCTATTTCGCTCGTGTATTCATTTCTGTCAGTCGCTTGGGCTGATGTTATTTGTGAGTCGTAATCGCGCGTGATAATGAGTAGTGCTAGATTGAGTTTAGTTTCGGTGGGAAGACTAATCAGGATAACAGGTGAGCACTTTTCTTTAATTTCTCAACTAGTTTTTCATGTTGTTGTGTTGGATAGTCGCCAGCATTATGTCGCAGCTGTAGCATTGATCGTGTAACTTGCTTACTTACAATCTGTTTGATAACAATGCGCGTGGTTCTATAATCTCCCAACATATATCGTCCCTGCCTGGCCCTTTCATACCTGATAAGAGGACTCGCAGGCTAATTGTATTTTGAAAATGGTTCTCGTCTTTATCCACTCGCGAAATTTACTGTAGCCAACCAGCCTATCAATTCGAGGCAACAGCTTTGATCAGCAAGGTCATGGACATCTAAATGATTGCCTTGCTATAACCTACTTGACACTGATCTTCATACATTCATATTGCTTCATACTTTTATGTCATTCGATATCAACCTTGATTATCAATGAATTGATCATGAGGCACTTGCGAATTCCTAACCTACTGAGTTCTGAAATATTTCTGAGGCTCATGAGAAGTAATCTGAAAAGATAAAGAATAAACTATCATTAACCTTGTACTGATAAAAGTAGTTTAGAGCATGTTTTTTGGTTTAATTTCAGAAATAAACAGATGCTATTCGTTACATTTGTCGTTACTGTTATAAAAAATTGTGTAGAATTTATTTTACTATCTGTATGCAAAAAAACTGCTAACAATAGGTAGGTACTATCATACTTACTATCCGTACACTTGGACCAAAATATTATTTTGTGTTAATTTTCTTTCATTAAAGTTTAAATTCCTTTATTATATTTTTACAAGCTTTTACCGTGCATTCACATAGGTCAGTATTTACAGGACCATTATCACTGATCCGTCATTACTGGATGTGATGTTCACACCGCATTTATAGGTCAGTTTTATTGTAGCCGTTGCTATAGATTCATTATTACATAAGGATCTGAGGATGTTGTGTGTGAACAGGGGGCCCTACTGGCTAACTTTTCGAACTTTGGCGGGTCTGCCGAGCTTCAATTTAAAACAGTTAAATGGAAGTAAGGAATTTCGTATTGTACTATTATGTTGAAGTTATTTGGAAGATATTGATGTTCATGTAACATCATGAATTAGGGTTCACCATATTGGCCCAATAGGGGCTCGATTTATCTGTTTTAATTTGATACCTGGCAGACTTTTTGAAGTTCGATGCGTTAGCCGGTATGGCCCCAGGCTCATACAACAACAATTATGCCATAGCCAAATAAAAACCTATCCAATAAAACGGTTTCTGTGTGAACAGAAATTTATTTAGTTTTTCCACTTATTTTCATGATGTGTCCATGACGTTTAAAAGGCTCGTAAGAGTTTCCTTTTTTTGTGGTGAATTGGATATATCTTTGCATGGCAATAAATAAATGGACTATGCTAAAATATATCACTCGTACTAAAATTATTAGATCAGGTTAATTTTAGGATCAATCAACACATTCCCATGTGAATACCTAAAATACATTCAATTATTATTGGCAAAGGCAAATGTTATTGTATTTTGTTAGTTGCTTCCATCATTTCTCTTTAAATAGAGAATTGTTTGAGTTATGTACAGGAATTGAATTCCTGTTCATTGTGTCACCTTATCAATAAGCACATTAGGTACATATTGATATTTTTGTATTAATGTTATAATAATAAATCTTTTATCAGACTTTTACACAATATAAAAAGCTATTAGAGTTAATAAGCAGTTTATAGTTAATTTCATATTTAGTCAGTTTGCCCACTAGCAAAGGCCTCCTCAATTTGGCATCTAGATTTCCTTTCTCAGCAACAGCAACAGCCTCTTTGGTCCAGGCTGATGCTGCTACCGCCCTTATCTCTATTTTCTTTTATTAAAATTCTTTCTTATTTGTAAAATCAAGGTGTTACTTATTTTATTATATTACTGTACATATATGCTACCTAATAGAACAAGTGGCACTGTGAGCTGTAGACCTTGTATTTATGATATTTTTTTGATAATTTTTCAAAATGAAATTTTTTTCGAGAAAAGTAATTCTTTCCGACTTGTTAAATGATCTGTTGGGCGTATACTATTGTTCTCTTTAAAATACATGTCCTTAAATGTGCATTTAAGAATTTTTAGTTTTTCTAACAACTGTTTTTTAACTGTTTAATAAACTTAGCTTTCACATGGGTGTTTGTACACTTTGAATTCTGCTGTTCAGCCAAAGGTCGAATGAGCTTTGCCATAATGCATCATTCAGTTAGTATATGTTATTTTGTAATTATAGATAATGAAATGACTTGACAAGTTTTGGATGTGACATTACATTATAATTTATTCATTTGACAAAATTAGTGACCCTAGGCACAAATACCATATAAGCAACTTCAAGTTATAGTCACTAGCTTTATTATTATTATGTAACAGAAATACATCATTTGTGAAAATTTCAACTGTCTAGCTATCACGGTTCATGAGATACAGCCTGGTGACAGACAGACAGACGGACAGCGGAGGCTTAGTAATAGGGTCCTGTTTTTACCCTTTGGGTACGGAACCCTAAAAAAGGACTTAGGGTACCTTTCATGGCGAAAAAAGTATGGTCCGAGGGATAGCAAAAAACTTTTCACGCAGACGAAGTCGCGGGCGGCTGCTAGTTATAAGCAAGATTAATTTAGACATACCAAGTTATTTAAAACAAACATTAATTTATAATTTATTACAATGAAGAGTAAATTATTATTTCTTGATAATGTTTCCATGAAATTAATTAAGGTAATGGCACAGAATACATAATAGTACGTACACTTAGTGTATTGAATGGCACTAATTGGCACTATAAAGTACATAATGTCAAAACTTAATTGATTCCTCCGGCCTAAATGTAAAGCCAAAGTTTGACTCCAGAAGAAATACACCTAATTATCAATTAACATTTTTCGGCAGGTTCATATAAGATAAAAACCGACCAAGTGCGAGTCGGACTCGCGCACGAAGGGTTCCGTTCCAAAAAACGGCAAAAAAAACACGTTTGTTGTATGGGAGCCCCCCCCTTAAATATTTGTATGAGATACAGCCTGGTGACAGACAGACAGACAGTCGGACAGCGGAGTCTTAGTAATAGGGTCCCGTTTTTACCCTTTGGGTACGGAACCCTAAAAACTGTGTCCATTCCAACAGGAGAGGGGGATTGTCTAAAAAAATTATAAATAACAACAGTATTGTCACGGTAAGATATCACTACCGTGTTATTGTTCCAAATTAAGCGGCGCATCTAGGGTTGCCAACTTTTTTTGGATCAAATATAGTAGTTTCAAGATTTTTAGTGTAAAAATATAGTAGATGGCGGAAAAGTCCAAAAAAATATAGTAGGTTGCCGTTTTGTATGGATTGTGTGGATTTTAAGAAATTGCATTTTTCATACTTAAGTAAGTAGGTACTAACATTTTCATAATTTATTCAGCAACCATAAAGACAAGTGTTAATGACAAAAAATATTATGTAATTACTTATGTGCATATACTATATTAAGTACATTTTTTGTTGCTTATGTTTATTTTTTTTTACTTGAAAAAATATAGTAGTTTTGCCTACTATATATTTTTTCAAAAAATATAGTAGGCGAGCCCTCAATATAGTAGGATACTATATTATATAGTAGGGTTGGCAACCCTAGGCGCATCATACAAAAATGCATCAATGACGCATCTGACGTAATTCACGTAATATGCGACTAGTGAACTTTCACTTTGATATAATTTTAAACTGTAGCGCGGGCGTTCCTTTCTAGTGCTAAAATGTACACATACTAGAGTTGCGACATGTATGCAGTAGGTCTAACCACCTCTGTGGTCTAGTGGTTCGCCCCCCCCCCCCCCCCCCTGTAAGATGCAGAGGTCCCGGGACTCCCGGGTTCGGTTCCCAGGGTGGTATAATTTGTACTCGGTTTGATTGGTGGAAGGGCTTATTTCAAGTCTGCCTGTCTTACCTAAGTCTGACGCCATAACAACAATTTAAAAATTGTTGTGTTCCGGCAGTTAGAGATAAGATAGCCAGTTCCTCAGTGATGAGGATTCCGGGTGTAGTGCGCTTCCACCTTCAGCCTTATCATCATCATCGACGATTGTGTGAAGACACCCTTACCCTCGATCGGCTTTTAGAACTTGTGTCGAAAAAGTTGTACTTACCAGCTGATTATTACGAGTATCATAGTCAGTTGCTACAATAGTTTCTTCTAATATCAATATGGAATAAAGATAAAACAGTATCATTTGGTACTTACTTACTGACTGGTTCCCCTATTGAATGGTCTCATTAACGTAACTTTCTTGCGTAGATAGCACAATCTGCATAATTATTCAGTAATATTTGTGATTGTTAAAACTCATCACTGCAGGTGTTTTCGGTTTTCAGTCATGCCATGCTAGACAGACAGGACAGGGGCCTTCGATCAAGAATATCCTAGATCGCTTCACGAACTAAAACAGTACAGTACAGCAAAAATGGCACCTCAAATAGCGTCCCGTTTATAAACTTGGCGCTTATTTTTTACATAATCGCATCATATTTTGCACAAACTCACATTTTATATAACTTATTTTGTACGACATAAGCTTATTTTGTACAAAAACACATATTTTATCACTATGTGCAAAATAAGCAAAATAAAGACATCTAGGGTATTATTGAATAAATGTGAAAAAATAAATGTGCAAAATAAGGACATCTAGGGTATTATTGATCGAAGACAGGGGCAGGTAGATTTTAGATGCAATCAAGATCATTAGTCGCATGTGCAAAGGGTTGCTTGATCATCATGGCAGTCAAAAACCTGCACCGGCTTCCAAGAGGTGTTAGAGAGACGGAATCTGATCTAAGACCTAAGTAGATTTTTTTCTTAATACCTACAGGATTTGTTAAACATCGTCAAAGATGATCGCCATTAATGAGACATGCTTTTAAACAATAACAACAGTTGTCCTTGCACGCCCGCCGTTGAACCTGTTCGTAAACACCTTGACACCGTTTACCAAAAACGCTCTGTTAATGTTATTATGCACTGCCTGCTTATAATGTTGCCTATTACAGCATATTTTTTTCAAACATTTATTCACAAGATACAGTGTGTTTTTGCTTATGGTTTGTTCACACACAATGGAATAAGTATTGTTGCCTGCCTATAACATAGGGAGTTCGGTTGCAGTGGCAGTTGTAGGGTACCTACTTATTGTAAAATTGGTCATGTCATGAGTTACAGTATTTACAGTGTCCTATTGGCCTTATGAAGTGAAGTATTGCATCATTTCCTTTACAATAAAGCAACTGTCGAATTGCTTAAGCGGGGTACTCAAAGCCCATGCAAGGCCCTGGTTGCAGTGCCACTACATGTATCGTGTAGTACTGTGTAGGCATGCAGGCCGATATTATAGTTTTAAAAAAATCTATACCTAATATCTGCCCTGCATGCCTACACAAAGCCTACAGCAGGGCTTTAAGTAGCACACTTTAGCTTTTCTCAAATTGAGCTTGAGCTTTAGACACAGAATACACTACTTGCTCTTTGAGCTCATGAGCTGGTAGTGTAAAATCTCGCGTTTGTGTGATTTTTTATCATTTTTCGAAATACCTAGCTGAACTTTTTTAATTTTTCGAAAAACTTCGAAAAATAGCTCGGCAAAAAACATTCTAAGTACCTATACTATAGGTATACTATAGGTAGATTAAGGAACCCGCTCATAAAATTTCAAGAGAATCGGTTGAGAAATCCGACCTGGGGTCGTATTACGACCTCTTATTTCCAGGCAGTTTTCTGACTGGCTATCAATCTATCTCTTTTATTTGCTATACGACGAGAAAGAGATGTCACTACAGCAATTTATAAACCTGGCAGGATTTAAGAGCTTGTAATACGGCCTCTGTAGAGAAGAACAAACGGACAGACATACAAGCAGGGATGCGCAGATACAATAATTGTAAAACTGTGATAATAATACAAATCTAAGGACTTGTATTATTATCACAGTCGGTAGCTAGGTTCTATCCCATCCCACTCGTGCATAAATAATGACGTCGGGCAGTCGCATAGACTTAAAAAAAAATTCGCTGCGCTCAAGGGCAGTCGGCTTTCAATAATACCAATGATAATTTAAAATTATATTGGTCTACTATCTATGCTTGCTTACAAAGATTCACACTTCACGTTGTCATTCTTGGACTAAACCGCTAAATCTCAAAATGTCTCTTGGCTTCAAATAACCGTACATGATAATAATAAAAGGCGAAGGTAAAACCTTATATTATGACCTTAAACTTTATTGTTTGTCATTGTTAATTGCAAAAACATACTTGCTCAGCTTAAAACTTTAAAATGAGTAAAATAACGTTAATACTTAGAAGTGGTAATCAAGCTAACCATATTGCAAGGTTATCCAGCCAAGTATTTTAATTAATCGTGATTTTATACAAAGTGTCAATGAATGAACTAATAAAAATGGGAAAACTTTCTTCGGACTACCAAACTGAACAACTTTTACTATGGGACCAGCTCTGAAATCGCAAAAAAAAATCAACTGTTTATAAAAAAAATTATAATATAAATATCAAATAAACAGGTTCTTTTCATACAATAAAAAAAGAATACAAACAGATCACAGATAATAAGGTTTAATTAGAATAATTTGCTATAAAAACCTTGCATTTGATCTTTATTTTCCTTGTTTCAATAGCGAGATGTCATCTGGAATTAGAAATCCAAGACCTCATCAAAGGTTCTCACAAATTGTCACCACAGATACTGTCGCCTCTTGAGACAAATCGTTACATTAACAATGAGGGGCATTGTTCGCGTCACTTATCCAAAGATCCCAGAGAGTGTCATTGTTGTATTTGTTGTCAACAAACAATATGCAATTAGTCAATTGTGGCCATTTTAAAGGGTATCGTGAGATTCGTGAGCCTCGTTGTCACGGAGATTTCAGTTTGTTTTATGTTTATTGTTTACTTAATAGCTTTTCATCACGGTCCAATAATGATCTGTAAAAAAAATATCGAACACATTTACATCATTCTTTCTATGGTTCTTTGACAAGAAAATCATAAATAACTTCTTCGACCATCGCAACTGTCGATGAGTGACTTCATATTCCTAAAGGTTAGGTACTTTCTCAAATAGGTACTTACTTAATTGTTTAAAATCTAGGTATTTGTAACAATCTCTGAGGTAAAGTCCGTTCGTTTAGATAGTGTCGGTACACCCGCAAGCATTTGTGTTCAGAGACAGGAATACCGGTAACAAACACAACCTTTCACTAGGCACTTCTATGAAAACTGCCTAAAGCCAAATTGACTTGTGGGTGTACGCCGCACGCGGTATCCTTTGTTTATGCGGCGGCATCCATTGACAAGAAGCGGCACGTGCAAAGGCGGCGAGATAAAAGGGCGACACTATCTGAGCGAACGGACTTTACAATCACGGTCGTTAGCGCTCTGTCACTTTGCAAACAAAATGCTTTGCACAGTTTTCGTCAGTTGGTTCCATCTACCTTTATTGCTATCTTTAATGAAGTATTTTCTTTTGACAAGGTGTGCAACAATGTCGGAATCTACGCCGCAGCCCCCGGTCGCTGAGCACCTGTGCGGTGCTGTGCAAGAGCCCCACGGAGCAGCCTCCTGGCCCGCCGCACCAGCCTCCGCCCAAGGACGCCGTCAACTCAGGTACATGTCATGACCAGGTGACAACAATGTCGCACTCTGCGCCGCAGCAGCCCTCGGTCGCTGAGCACCTACGTGGTTCTGCAAGAGCCCCACGAAGCAGCCGCCCGGCCCGCCGCACCAGCCCCCGCCCAAGGACGCCGTCAACTGAGGTACATGTCATGACCAGGCGAAAACAATGCCGCACTCTGCGCTGCAGTAGCTTTCAGTCGCTGAGCACCTGCGCGGTGCTGTGCAAGAGCCCTACGGAGCAGCCGCCCGGCCCGCCTTACCAGCCCCCGCCCAAGGACGCCGTGAACTCAGGTACATGTCATGACCGGTGACAACAATGCCGAAATCTACGCCGCAGCAGCCTCCGGTCGCTGAGCACCTGCGCGGTGCTGTGCAAGAGCCCCACGGAGCATGCGCCCGGCCCGCCGTATCACTCCCCACCCAAGGACGTCGTCAACTCAGGTACATGTCATGACCAGGTGACAACAATGCCGCACTCTGCGCCGCAGCAGCCCTCGGTCGCTGAGCACCTGCGTGGTTCTGTGCAAGGGCCCCACGGAGCAGCCGCCCGACCCGCCGCACCAGCCCCCGCCCAAGGATGCCGTCAACTAAGGTACTATGGGCAACTGCGTCGCTTAACCACTCCTAAGGTTAAAATCGCTTGCACGCAACGCCGTCACAACATACGTTTAGTTCGTGCAGGGGCAATACGCGCGCATAAGAATTTTGTTGCTAACTAGTTAAGTATGAACCTGTTACCTATAGTACAAATCTTATCAAATTTTATCATCTGTACCGCTAGATAGTTAGTGGAACTCCTTGCCTCAGTCTGTTTCCCGAAAGTTTCAATCGGGGGCCTTCAAGTTACGACTGATAATAGGTATCTTCTAGGCAAGCGCGTTCCATCGTAGATCGCATCATCGCTTACCATCAGGCGTGTCAGAGGGCAAGAGCTCATAAAAAAATACACGAAATCACCAGCGTATTCTTCTCACCCCAGGCACCACAGGTGGCAAAAAGTCAGGCTCCGGTAGCGGGGTGCTGACCTGCCCAAAGTGCGGGGACCCCTGCACCCACGTAGAGACCTTCGTCAGCTCGACGCGGTTCGTCAAATGCGATAAATGCCACCCCTTCTTTGTCGTGCTCAGGAACTCTTTGCCTGAGTCTGTGTTTCCCAATAGGTATAATCTGGGGGCCTTCAAGTCGCGAGTGAATAGGTATCGTCTAGGCAATCGCGTTTCATCGCATCATCGCTTACCATCAGGCGTGATAGCATCAGGCGTTGCTTGCTCATAAAAGAATATATCACCAGCGTCTTCTTCTCACCCCAGGCACCACAGGCGGCAAAAAGTCAGGCTCCGGTAGCGGGGTGCTGACCTGCCCCAAGTGCGGGGACCCCTGCACCCACGTAGAGACCTTCGTCAGCTCGACGCGGTTCGTCAAATGCGATAAATGCCACCACTTCTTTGTCGTGCTCAGGAACTCTTTGCCTGAGTCTGTGTTTCCCAATATGTATAATCTGGGGCCCTTTAAGTCGAGAGTGAATAGGTTACTGCTAGGCAAGTGCGTTTTATCGTAGATCGCATCATTGCTTACCATCAGGCGTGATAGCAGGCAAGTGCTTGCTCGTAAAAAATACACGAAATCACCAGCGTATTTTTCTCACCCCGGGCACCACAGGCGGCAAAAAGTCAGGCTCCGGTAGCGGGGTGCTGACCTGCCCCAAGTGCGGGGACCCCTGCACCTACGTAGAGACCTTCGTCAGCTCAACGCGGTTCGTCAAATGCGACAAATGCCACCACTTCTTTGTCGTGCTCAGGAACTCTTTGCCTGAGTATGTGTTTCCCGATAGGTACAATCTGGGGGCCTTCAAGTCGCGAATGAATAGGTTCTTCTAGGCAAGCGCGTTTCATCGCATCTGCTTACCATCAGGCGTGATGCAGGCAAGTGCTTGCTTGCTTGCTAGTAAAAAAATACACGAAATCACCAGCGTCTTCTTCTCACCCCAGGCACCACAGGCGGCAAAAAGTCAGGCTCCGGTAGCGGGGTGCTGACCTGCCCAAAGTGCGGGGACCCCTGCACCCACGTAGAGACCTTCGTCAGCTCGACGCGGTTCGTCAAATGCGACAAGTGCCACCACTTCTTCGTCGTGCTCAGCGAAGTTGACACCAAGAAGAGCATCAAAGACAACGCCGAGAATAAATCTGGATTTTATAGGTCAGTACCACAGTATATACAGGTTGGAAAAAGACGTAGGTATAAGTTGGAAAAACTACCCTAGTCCCTAAATATTGATGATGACAATTTTTACTGATAAGAAACATTCCTTTAATTTTTTATATAAGTAAAACTGCATTTAACTAAACCAAATTTTTTAATCTTTGTTTTGTCTGCCTTTAATTTAAGATACCTACTATATTATGTTATTTAGAAGAATTTGACCCTTATTATATCATTGTCATCAAATCCCTCATCATACGATTGGTATCATAAAAGTACAGGATGTTATTTTGCGGGTTTTAGACCGTTCGATTCCTAGCTAAGACAAGCGATTTATCAAATAAAAAAAAAACCGGCCAAGTGCGTGTCGGGCCACGCGCCGTAGGGTTCCGTAGTTACCTTATACCATACCATATTTAATACCACTATCATTTTTCGTCTACAAAGATAACTTTGTTTTTCACGGTGTTGGTATAAATGACAAAGTTAATTTTGCGGGCTGCCGCCGGTACCTACTATACATAAGATCTCCAGTAGACAATAGGCTGATAGTTAATTTAGTTATTCAGTAGGCATCTTATTTACTACACCTTTTAGTAGATAAGATGCCTACTAAATAACTAAATTTATCATCAGCCGATTTGTGAAACAGACATTAGCTGCCGCCCACGGACGTAGCTATAGCTTTGACAAGGGGGGAGTCCTCAACGCAAAAAAACAGTGCTCTAACGCCAATATCTATCATTTACAAATTTAACATTGCCTGCCAGTGCCGGTTTTAGCACTACCAGTGTCCTGGGCGCCATTTCTACGAGGCGCCCCCTATCTGCGATTCCAAAAATATAATATACCATTCCCAAATTTTATATTAACATAAGGTTTTTATTATCACTTTACCTCATCTGGTTGTTATGATTTACTAGAAGATTTATTATAATATTAAAAGTTGTACCTTTTTATTAATTAAATATTGTGTTTTTTTTTAAGATTTCCTTGATTATTAATACTATCTATTTTGCCTACACCGTGCTACTCCAATTACAACTGATAGATTTGTTTCAGTAGACATACAACTTATTGCGCGGATCGCGTGTAACTTAGATACACGCCCTCGCGTAACACGATTTGTATGGAATTTGAATTAGGCAATAATTTAAAATCGCTGTTAGCAATTATTTAATTAAGATATTGTAAAAAAAACACAACGGCCTTGTTTAAGATTCTTTGCTTTATTTATTGGCTATTTTTGTTACTTAAATTTATAAATAGTGTAGGAATAAGAACGAAAAAACGACTTTTACCTTTAAACGCGTTTTTCTCAAAACATGATACAAAAAGTTACACGGAATGCGCGTCACAGGGCAGTTTTGGAAAATATGATATATCTCGAAAACTAATTACTTCATCTCTTTCAAACCAATTTTCGTTGAAAGTTTTTATTAAGATCTATAGCATATATTTTTATAGATTTTTCACTTTCTTATTTCAAAAGTTAGAGGGGGGGGGACACACATTTTACCACTTTGGCAGTGTTTATCTTTTAAACGGTTGACTTTGAAAAAAAATTGTCTTAGAAACCTCAATGTAATTTTTAAAGACCTATCTATAGACACCCCGCATGTGTTTGTATGAAGAAAAAAAGTTTTTTCAGTTTCAGTTCAATGTATGGGGAGCCCCCCCTTAATCTTTATTTTTTTTTATTTTTGTGTTAAAATCGTTAAGCGGTTAACAGAATACATCTACCTACTAAGTTTCAACTGTGTAATCCTAATACTTTCGGAATAAAATGGCTGTGACATACGGACGGACAGACAGACAGACAGACAGACATGACGAATCTATAAGGGTTCCGTTTTTTGCCATTTTGGCTACGGAACCCTAAAAACTGAGTGCAGTTTTACTTTTTTTTTTAAATATTCAGGGTACTTCCATCCAACTAACGTTTCTATTATTCCACCCTGTATACTTTAAGTCAAGGGTCTTCAACCTTTTTGAAGTCAAGGGCCTAGTTTACTTTGATATTAGTTTGGTGGGCCGCAACTAGGGCTTGCAAATCGAATATTCGAATATTCGAATTATTCGAATATTCGCCTTATTTTAGTATTCGAATACTCAAGTCGGTGAAATTCGAATATTCGAATATTTTCTACTTTGTTAGATTTAGGCAAAAGACATTAATTAAAAACCCGAATAGCATTTGTGAGCATAGAATGAAGCGATCGTTAACGTTCACTTTCTCGTTTATTTATTAGTTAAGCTATGTTGTTTGTTTGTCCACAAATTGCAAACGATTTTAATCTAGTTCCCGATGAGCAAAAGACTTTAAACTTAAAACATAGGTCAAAACAGGAAGACAATAAAGTATTATAGAGTCATTGAGCTGACCTGACGATGGAACTGGAAGAGGGCCACAGGAAATCTGTAATAAAACCATACAAACCCATCGAGTTTAGGCTCGTTTGATTCGTCTTGACACGTATTCTGTTGTGAAGTAGTGTCCAGGGTCTGATGAAGCCGAAAGAAGGCCACAAGAACTCTGTGATAAAACCATGCAACCCCATCTGGTTTGGGCTTGTTTGATTCGTCTTGACTAGTACTCTAAAAGGAGATGGGTAACGGTTTCCAGGGTCTGGTGATGTAGCCGGAAGAAGGCCACAGGAACTTTGTAATAAAACCATGTGACCCCATGTTTGTGCTCGTTTAATTTGTCTTGATGAGTACTCTGTTAGAAAATAGTGGCCAGGGTCGGATAATGGAGCCGAAAAAAGACCACAGGAACTCTGTAATACTTTACTTTATTGCTGACACTAAGCAAATAACACAAACATTTTAAACATTGGCACTAATAATTAACAAAATACATTTTATTTCTTCTTGGCGTTAGTGAACATCGTGTCTTGCAACTCGTAGGCCTCTTCCAGCTGTTTCCATTTTGTTCTATCTCTTGCTTTTCGCGTCCAAAGTGTTCCTCCAATTTTCATAATATCATCTGCCCATCTTTTGGTTTGTCTTTCTCTTTTCCTTTTCCGTACCATGGTTGACACTCTGTTATAATTTTGGTCCATTTTTTCTTGCTTTCTCTTGCCATATCACTCGCTCATTGCCATTTTAACTGTCTTATTTTCCTGATTATATCTTCTACTTTTGTTTTGTTCTTATTTCCTCTGATTTTTGCCGGTCTTTCCATGTTCCTCTGGCATGTTCTGAGATTCAAATAGTGTTTTTGAGTCAGTGCCCATGTTTCACACTCTGTAATAAAACCATACAAATCCATTGAGTTAGGGCTCGTTTGATTCGTTTTGACAAGTATTCTGTTGGGAAATAGTGTCCAGGGTCTGATGATGAAGAAGAAAGAAAACCACAGGAATTCTGTATTAAATTCCAACCTCTCACGGGCTAAGCGGTACTTCTCAGTTCTCACCCAACCAACTGCTTCTGTTATACAACGCGCAGATTCGTCCAATCATGGAGTACTGTTATCACCTGTGGGATGGTTTTGCTAAGTATCAGCTTAAAATTCCTGAATCGATTGAAAACAGATTGAAAGCCAGGAGGCTCATCGGCAACTCAACATTGGCCACGGCGGAACTTCAGAGCCTTAGTCACCGTCGCAAAGTTAAAGAGTGTGTGAGGGAACTGCACAACCTTGTTCCCTAGCCCCTTTCCACCATCGGGGTACCAGACGCAGGTTAGCATATCACCCTTCCTTACATAGTAGATGCTACAAGGGTCCATACCAAGCGCTTTGCCAATACATTTGACTTCTGAAGAATGGATTGCGCTGCTACTCATATGTTCTCCAATAGTTACAACCTTTGTCTCTTCAAGGTATGAGTGAATAGGCATTTCTTGGGCAAGTGTGCTACACCTTAGACCACATCCTGTTTACCAAGCAAGATAATAGTCAAATGCCTGCCCAGTTTCCGATAAGAAAAAGAATGACAAGAAAACCAGAAACAATGACAAGTACTCTGTTGAATAATAGTATCAAACCCTGGTGTGATGATGAAGCCGGAAAACGCCAGAGAAAAAAACACAGATTAGACTAAAAAGTTAAAAATAAATATTTACTGACAAAAAAACAAAAAAAAAACGTGTTTTAAAAACGAACTAAAAAGTATAAAAATCGGATTCAAGTCAAAACATACTTATAAAAACGGACTAATACGTATAAAACAATTACCCACGTAAAGATTTATGGCCCTATAAAGAAGTTTTAAACCTAAAAATGTGAGGCGATTGCAAAAGTCAATTGATGATAAATCTTTCAAAATGCGCCCCATTAAACGAAGCATTTAACGTTGGTTTGATTTGAAAAATAAACAATATTTAATAATTACGACCACCTGTTTTACTTTACAGAAATATTCGAATAATATTCGAATATATTCGAATACCTCCTTTAAAAATTTCGAATATTCGAATATTGATTTCGTCGAATATTTGCAAGCCCTAGCCGCAACACAAGAAAATTGTTTTAATCTGTAAATAGGTATAATTTGTAGACATGTGAATTTAATTTTGTCAATACAATGACGGGCCGCCAAGGACGCTACCGCGGGCCGCGTGTTGAAGACCCTTGCTTTAAGTAGACTAGAGGGCCTAGCCAAAGTAACATTGGCAAATCTTCAACAGCTTGTACAACAATACAAAAGTGTTTTCCGATACGGCCGAAGTGAAGCGCCGCTTCACTTCGGCCGTATCGGATCTGATATTCTGGATCTGATCTGTCAGTACTGACGGCTAAGTTCTACTACTGAGCCGAAATGTGAATCCGAAAATATCCTGATTTTATTTCTCTTTAATAAAGAGTACTTGCCTACTGTCGCATCACGCCAAAATTATCAATAAGCATTGGTCTAGCTAGATACCGCACGACACCCACTGCTGGGTATAGGCCTCCCAGGATCTCCACGACGATCGGACCTGCGCTGCCCGCATCCAGCGGCTTCCTGCGACCTTCATCAGATCGTCGGTCTACCTTGTCGGGTTCGTGGTCGCCATTCCAGAACCTTTCCGCCCCAACGACCATCGGTACTTCTCGCTGTGTCCCGCCCACTGCCACTTCATATGAGCAATCTTTCGAGCGATGGTTACTTTAGTTCTCTTACGGATCTCCTCATATCTGATTCGATCACGCAGGGAAACGCCGAGCATGGCTCTCTCCATTGTACCCTGGCTGACCTTAAGCCTCCTTATGAGACCGATAGTGATAGCGACGCGGATGTACGATTCAACATTATTCTATAAAAAAAAACTACCTATCAAGGTACTTCAATATTCAGGTAACAATCAAAACAACGCTTTCATTTGTCATCACGTCATAAAAAATCAAAACACAACTTTCTCAAGCTTATTTCGTGCACGATTATAAAGACATAATAATCGTCACTCGCAAACCTACATAAAAACGCAAAAACCTCATAATCATTATACCCACCTTATAAAAAAACGTATAAAAAATGCAATGTGGTTGCTTGCACTCAATAGTTACGTAAGAAGAAATCGTATTGTAGCGCCCAGTAAACGGGAGAAAGGCCTGTTGGTATCGTTATATTTTGATATATTTTATCAAAAATTGGCCATTATTATTGTTGTGTCACTTACATAACGAAAGGTTGGATAGCTTACTCTTACTTTACTTATGCGGAACTCGCACGAGCTTGCAGATTTTAAATGTTAATTTGATCTCAAAGACAGACAGCGAAGTGATACGATAAGTGTTCCTGTTTTTCCTTATAAGGAACGAAATCTTAAATATTATGTCGTTTTCTGTGTTTATGAAAAGTGTTTTCAAGACATTCTTTATAAACAGATTTGGCAAGACGAATTTATGACACTAGCGGCCGCCCGCAACTTCGTTCGAGTGGACATAGCGCTGTTTTTCAAATTTGAGTCCTCATATAATAAAGTTTCTGTACCTAGGTCAGGTAGATACCTACATTTAGTATAAGTGATTAATCATACCTATTGGAGATGCTGTTAGGGTGCTTGTACACGGTGCAATTAGCCCGCGCAAGTTGAGCACTTGCGCAGGTTACATGCTCCGTATAGAAGCACCCTAAAGCGGGTTCAGCTCCATAGCATTGTACACCCGCGCAAGTAACCCGCGCCTCAACGTGCGCAAGCTACATGCACCGTGTAGAATAGGGATGCATCGATACGCCTTTTTTCCGATACGCTTGGTGAATTTAAATGAAGGTAAAAGACGTTCTAAAAAGTGAAAAACAAAAGTTATTGCAGTCGGGAGACACTGTTCTATGTAACACTTTAGAGTTTTTTGTAGGGCAGTCGTGGTTTTAATATTTTTTTAAGTTGTTTATTTTTAATTTATATATTTTTAAAACTAGGCGAAACAATACACTGAAAAAGTGCGCGGTTTCCCAGAGCATTATTCGTGCCTCGTTTGAAGCTCGTTTGCAATGATATAGACGAAAAAACGCGCGCGTTCGCTTTACTTTTTTGAAGCGTAAAATTTGAAAAGTATTGTTGTATCGACACTAAAAATCTCGCCGATGCCGATATATCGGAAAACCCAAAGTATCGCCGATATATCGGCATCGGATGCACCCCTAGTGTAGAAGCACCCTAACTATAAGAAGAGCATCTCAAGTTTGATCTCAAGATTGTCAAGATAACTCTCACCGTTGAGAGCGGTTTATAAATACGGGCCTAATGGTGGATCCACACAGCCGGCGCGGCCGTGCTACCGGCCTAGCCGCCGGCTTTGAGCGCGGCAATCGCAACAGCCGGCGGCCATTTTTCCGCGCGCTGCCGCCAGCAGCGGGGGAACAGTCAACAGTAGCTCTACCATAAGTCACAAGACAACTGACAATATCAATTCACAGCCGCGCTTGCCGGCGTCTGCCGGCGGCTTTTTTGGCGGCTTTGCTTGTGGTAAGCCGCGGGCAGTGCCGCCGGGCTGTGTGGATCCACCATTAGACTTTCTAGCACATTATGCTTTTAATCTTGTCATAAAACATTCTGCGTAATTGGACATTTAGGAAAAGCTTACCAGTAGGTACGGTAACTCAGGTATCTCGTGTACGATGCATAAATAACAAAACAACCATTACTTTATGATGAAACTTACAAGATTAATGGATGCGATGTGACTTGAAATAATCTACCGACTTGGCTACAATCCTATAGTAATCTGCATTGTTTCATCATAGAGCCTACAAGATTATCTAACTAAGAAACATAGGTCAAACCTTTCTCTATGTTCAGCTCAGAGCAGAAGCCGATTTAATTATTTATGACCTAAAAATAAGTACTCAAAAGAAAAAAAAACGGGCCAAGTGCGAGTCGGACTCGCGCATGAAGGGTTCCGTACTATAATATTTTTACTTTATTCCGTTTTTTTGTTGGTTTAGCGTCAATAGAATAGAAATACAATCATCTGTGAAAATTTCAACTGTCTAGCTATCACGGTTCATGAGATACAGCCTGGTGACAGACAGAGAGACAGTGGAGTCTAAGTAATAGGGTCCCGTTTTTACCCTTTGGGTTCGGAACCCTCAAAAACTGTTTCCATTATGAGCTTATGCGTCTCCCATACGGAACACCCACAACATTAATCGTGTCCTCGATGTGGTAAGATGAAAAAGCTTCAAACTAATCTAAAACAAAACATGATCGGCTCGTGCGTTTTGATTACACGTTTACTTATAAATGATACGTTCCGTTTCACCTGAACGCCCTCCTGTATACGGCCAGTGCCCACGGTTAACATCCGAAAACAATCTAATTAGCAAACATTACATCAGTGCAAGGTCGTTGAACCCCTGACATTGGTCACAAGTGTCACAATCGTGTGACGTCATTTATCTCGGACACGCCAATGTAAACATGTTGGACATGAAGGAAATTTAATAGATTTTGAACTACACTGGCCTGCAAAACTAAGTACTACAGAGGTCTATTTTCATACAAACGAGGTAACTTTGAAGCATTGGTTCTCCAACCAGGATTAAACGTGGTGTGATCTGATGATGGCCATCCAGGGAGTGAATGGAGAAGATTCAGATCCCCATACACACCCAATAGATCTGATCAGCATTCTAAGAGCTGTTTGGATATGTTTAAAAAAACCACGAAAATCCATTATAGTCCAATCAATGAGGATATTTGTTGTACGGCGACTTCCGAATAATTCTCCCGTCTATGAAATTTGGCATGTGATGAAGTTAAGTAATACAGATTACAGATGAATAATAATCCAATAAATTTTGTAACGAGAAGTTAGGTATTTTTACCTAAATATGAAAATCGCTTATATCTCTCTGTGAATATTTCCTCGGGCTAAAATACTTTCTGTTTACGTACTTATGTATAAGTTAGAATAAGTATGTAAAGAAATCCAATACTTTTTCGATTTCAAAGATACCCCAAATTTAAATTTTATAATTTTTCAATATATCTTCTGTTGAAAAATTTAGTTGCTGATTATTATATTTTAATATGTTTTTATACCTTTAATATATAGCTTTGTTCAGTAAGCCAATACATTTTCTTCATTAATCATATTTTTTTTATTTTTTGGTCTAAAGAGGTAATGTGAAAAAAAGTCGATCCATTTTTATACGTTTATGTATAAATATGATTAAAGAAGAAAATTTATTAGCTTACTGAATAAAGCTATATATTAAAGGTATAAAAACATATTAAAAAATAATAATCAGCAAATAAATTTTTCAACAGAAGATATATTGAAAAATATTGAAATTTAAATTTGGGGTATCTCTGAAACCAAAAAAATATTGGATTTCTTTACACACTTATTCTAACTAATAAATAAGTACGTATACAGAAAGTATTTTAGCCCGAGGAAATATTCACAGAGAGATATAAGCGATTTTCATGTTTAGGTAAAAATACGTAACTTCTCGTAACAAAATTTATTGGATTTTTGTTCATCTGTAATCTGTATTACCTAACTTCATCACTTGCCAAATTTCATAGACGGGAGAATTATTCGGGTTGCATAAGCCCCGTTGATTGGACTATAAAATGTATGGAAATGCTGTAACTGATAACTCTTATCCTTACAGCTCTTAGAATGCTGATCAGATCAATTGGGTGTGTATGGGGATCTGAATCTTCTCCATTCACTCCCTGGATGGCCATCATCAGATCACACCACGTTTAATCCTGGGCGGAGAACCAATGCTTCAAAGTTACCTCGTTTGTATGAAAATAGACCTCTGTAGTACTTAGTTTTGCAGGCCAGTGTAGATATTCCATTTTTTTGTAACTACTATACTAGTTTTACATTGAAGTTAAGTACCTAAATAAATATAACACTTTATTGTTTTAAATTTCCATGGTTATTGACGTTAATAGAATAAACTATGTCGGGATTTACACCATGTACCTGTTTATTTTTGAGACTCTAAAATAAACAGGTACATGGTGTAAATCCCGACATAGTTTATTCTATTAATATAACACTTGTTGCTTACTCACTATTTAAGACTCCGTAGCGATTTTACCGCTGACTGCCGCTCTCTCGCTCGCACATTTAATGTTTTCTCAAGATTTCTTAAATCTGAGTGCGTAAATGATAAATGTGTCTCGGCCACTTTTCGCAATATGAGATTAGGGACATTTCAACATATATTTCAGTTCCGAATTGCTGAAGTATAAAAAGTTGTCGTATTTGCCAGTTCAAATAACTGTTAGAAACGATAATTGTTTGTACTTTAGCAACAAAAAACTAAAATATATTTAATAACGTCTGTAATCTTATAAAGCGAAAAGTGGCCGAGACACATTTTTAAATTGCGCACTCAGATTTAAGAAATCTGGAGAAAACATGAAATGTGCGAGCGAGAGAGCTGCAGTCAGCGGCAAAATCGCTACGGCCTCTTAAATAGTAGCATACATTGTAGATAGAGCAACAAACATACATTGTAGGAGGAGCTCGGTGGAGCAGTGGTTTAGCGCCTGGTCCTGCGATTGGAAGTTCAGCAACTTTTACGAGGGTCGGTCATGGGATAGGTGACCAAAAATGTTTTATCTCGAGTTCCTCCGTACTTCGGAAAGCACGTTTAGCTGTTGGTCCCGGCTGTCTTTGCAGTCGTTAACACCCACCAATCCGCATTGGGCCCGCGTGGTGTGTTATGGCTCATTCTCCTCCTCCATCATAAAAAAATGGCTGATGTCATATACAATGTTGATATTTGCAAACGTAAATAAGTATTTTTAGACGTCCTTGCAATTTTTTTGCATTCATTACTATTTTTGACAAGGAGAAACCTTGTCGATTTTAAGAAAACCTTTTTTCACAATTAGTTCAGTTTCACTTTTTGCGCTGAGAAGAATTTAAAATGAGCAAGAATAAAACACTCCTTTCACAACAAACAAAGCGAGACAATCTGTTCGTATTTATAACACCGATAAAAATCAACTTAAATTGACGGCAGCAAACCTTACATAACTGCTTGGTAACCACTTTCGTTTGTTGTTAAGGCTGGCTTAATTTATGTTAACACGTTGTCGAACAAAAAAGCGGTCAACAACATCTTTAATGTCAGTTATCGTTCAATGATTAGATAGATTACGAATAGCTGTCTGTGCCCTCAAACAATATGATTAAGTACGTTTATAAACAAAGCCTACTTTTATCTAAACATAAGGTCAACGAAACTTGAAATCAGAAACATAAGAGTTTACTTTTCTGTCACTATTATTGATATCGAGCGTTTCGACGGTTAAAGTACAGATTGAGTGTCCGGACACGAAAGTGGCGGCGGCCGAGCGATGGCGGGGCGGCGCGGCAGCGGAGCGGCGGCGGGGCGGGGCGATGAGAACGTGGGCACGAAACTTAGCGGCCGGTCAGCCGCGCTAGTAGTGTTGTGACAGATGGGCTAAATACCATTAAGGGCCCGTGGACCTACCGATTTGACCTACTGGTAGGACCACGGTATACCACTAAAGTAACTTCTTATTTTTTTTATTTCTATTGATGTGTCAAATGTGATGTTGCTATGGAAACATAGCGGTCGGTCAGCCGCGTTAGTAGTGTTGTGACAGATGAGCTAAATACCATTAAGGTCCTACCGAGGTGGACCTACCGATTTGACCTACTGGTAGGACCACGGTATACCACTATGTACTCGTGGTCCTACTGGACTAGGGCTTTTTAGAATATCGTAGTGACTAACCTAAATTGTATGTTAAAGAAACTTCTTACAGTTTTTTTATTTCTATTGATGTGTGTCAAATGTGATGTTGCTATGGAAACAATTTCTTGTTAAATCAATACCGAAAAATATTCAAAGGACGAAATATATAGTAATATAATAAGTCTATGATCCCAAGTCTAAAAATGTTATTTAGTTCGAAAAAATGGTCTATAGAAGTTAACTAGTTTCAAAATCGGATCCTTTGCTCATCTTGTGTTTTTTAAATGATGTCCAAGATGCCGACATCCATACTGACCCTCTTAGATATTTTTTTTTTAATATTTTTTATTTAAGTAAATTGCCCAATGTGAATGTTTTGGTTTAGCTGTAAGTTCACATTGTAATAAATAAATTAATAATAAACAATAATAAATAGGTACCTACTTAGTAATCAAACAGACACTATTATATTTTCAACACAACACTACTGCAATCGCGGGCTACCAAATCAAACTAGTTTGTTCATTTGTTTTCGTCGCTCTCCTCCCGCCCGTGCATCGCTCGTCGCCCCGCTCCGCCACCGCCCGTTTCGTGCGCGTCTCCATACTGTGCCATACTGTTGAATGCATCGCCGCCGCTCCGCTGTCGCGCCGCCCCGCTGCCGCTCCGCCGCCGCCGTTTTCGTGCCCGGACACTAACGCTCTCGCATCGCAACGATTACATATTACACATAACTATGTGTTGGTCATTGCCTTGGTAACATTACTAGTCGTAGTCATGCTTATTATTGATGTTTAAACCTTCTAAAAACCTTACGGAAAGTTCTCAATATGCCCTAAATTATTTTTAATGTAGTGCTATGAAGGATTGGGCAGGTCATAATAATAAATTTGACATGTAAACAATATTTATATATATTTATTTAAAATTAAGTTTACATAGGATTTGATTTTTATTTTGATTTCAATTATGTAGGGATTAGACTATAACATGATTTTAAAATATTTGCACATCGACTGTTTATCGATTGAATATGTTGAACTGGACATAATTTAAGAACATTTTGTAACCATATTTTTGCAAATAAATAATTTACTTACTTACTTACTCATATCGCACACAGGAAAAAATCTCTGCTTATTTTCCACCTACCTTGTAGTAGATAAGGTGCCTACTAAATAACTAAATTAACCATCAGCCACAACACTGTGTCGGTTATTGCCTTGGTAACATTACTAGTCGTAGTCATGCTTATTATTGATGTTTAAACCTTCTAAAAACCTTACGGAAAGTTAGTTCTAAATATGCTTGAAATTATTTTTAATGTAGTGCTATGAAGGATTGGGCAGGTCATATCGCACACAGGAAAAAATCTCTGCTTATTTTCCACCTACCTTGTAGTAGATAAGATGGCTACTAAATAACTAAATTAACCATCAGCCACAACACTGTGTCGGTTATTGCCTTGGTAACATTACTAGTCGTAGTCATGCTTATTATTGATGTTGGAAAATACAGAGGGAGAGGTCCAAGAGCAAAACTCAAGATTTTAACTATATAATTGATTTTATTTCGAAAAACGCACAATGCACACAGCGACATGGGAGCGAGAGAGAGATGTCGGTAAAACATTAAGCGTCTATTATGGCGGCATCACAGCGCCATCTAGTTTGATATTGAGTTAATTACTATGTGGATAAAACAGTTTAACCAACTTAAATAAAAGTAGTTTTACAATATGTTTCTTATTTACCATACACCCGCCCCATTGAAATTACATTTATTTCAATTTTCAGAAAACAGAATTTACATTTACAACATTTGAACAGACTAAATTTTTATATATAGAACACTACAAGCGAAAATTTATTATCTTAACTAAGTAGTAGAATTACAGTTAGCTTGCACATAGTTCTATGTAAGTACATAATGTGTAAAACATACAGTAATCTTTAAACAATATTTTATTTTTAGATAATTTGTTGGCATAACTAAAGGCTTATATTTAGTTAAGGTTACACTTACAATATTAATTAATTATTCTGTTCAAAAGGCAATGGAACAATTTTAGTAATAGGTCTAGAGTATAGACCGGTTTTAGTTTTTACAACAACAGCTCGAATATGATTATCTTTACCTTTATATAATTCAACCACACGCCCTAATGGCCAAGACATTGGTGGCTGATTATCATCTTTCAAAAACACAATGGTATTTAACATTAAATCTGGGTTTTCTTTGTACCATTTGTACCTCATCTGTAATGTATTTAAATAGTCCACCTTCCATCGCTTCCAGAAAGTTTGTCGCAGTTTACACAATTGGTGATAAATATCCAACCTGTTATCAGGAAATTTTGTGAAATCACCTTCTGGGAATGATGTTAAGCTACTGCCAATTAAAAAATGAGCTGGTGTGAGACACTGCTCCTCACCATCTAAGTCTCTCAATGGAGTTATTGGTCGACTGTTTACAATAGCTTCAATTTGCGCTAGGAGGGTATACAAATGTTCATAAGAAAGTACAGTGTTTCCTAACACTCTTTTTAAATGATATTTTACAAGTTTAACAGAACTTTCCCATATTCCCCCCCAATGAGCTGAATGAGGAACTATGAAACGCCATTCAATATTTTCTGAAACTACATAATTAGAGATTTCTTCAAAATCGTTTTTAAACATTTTATACAACTCATGAAGCTCATTTTTAGCCCCATGGAAAGTAGTACCATTATCACTGAATATTTTAGCACATTTACCACGTCTAGAAATGAATCTACGTAATGCATTTAGAAATTCCTTAGTAGTGAGATTAGACGCTAACTCGATATGAATTGCTTTAGTACTTAGGCAAACAAAGAGACAAATATAACCTTTGGTTATGACAGGTTTCCTCATGCGAGCAACCTTGACGGATACAGGTCCCGCAAAATCACAGCCTGAAAACAGAAAAGGACGAGACGGCGTTACGCGGTACTTAGGCAAGTCAGCCATAATCTGCGAAGCAGCTTCAGCCTTATATCTGCAACAGCGAACACACTTGTGTATTAGATGACGCACGCGATTTCGGGCGTTCAGCGGCCATACAAATCCTCGTAAGCTAGACAACGTCGTCTGCGTTCCAGCATGCAACAGTCTCTCATGCTCATACCTAATTAATAAGTCAGTAACATGACAGCGAGCAGGCATTAGCAATGGAAACTTCTGCCCTACTGGAATATTCGCATGACGTAAGCGACCACCCACGCGTAGCATTTTATCGCCATCTGAAAATATATTTAAATATTTCAAAGACTTTAAACCGCCACTAAGCTTTGAGGAAACATAACCATCAGCATCTTTCTTAAAATGTGCATGCTGCACGCATTTGATTATAAAAAATGATGCTTGATTAAGCTCTTTACCTGTAAGAAAACCAGTGAACTTGGACTTTGCATTTTTAATATTGCTGATAAATCGACCCACATAAGCCATTACCCTAACCAATCGATTCCAAGAAGAAAACTTCTCAAATATATTAAGAAAATCATTCTTTTCATCCTCTTGGGTAAGCAGTAATACGCTTGGCTCAGCATTACAATCATCAGTACCTACTGATTCATCGCTGTGAGCTGCTTGAGGTGAATGAAGCCATGGCGAGTCATGCTGTGAGAGCCACTGGGGACCAGCAAACCATAATTTACAATTAGGGAGGTTTTGTGGTTCTAATCCACGTGATGCCACATCAGCAGGGTTCTCCGAAGAACTTACATGAAACCAATTGTCTTTACGAGACAAACTTTGTATTTGAGCAACCCTATTCGCCACAAAAACATCACGCTTGGCAGGATCATTTTTAATCCAACAAAGGGTGATCATGGAATCAGTCCAATAAATTAAGTTCTCAGAACGAACATTTAAAGTTTTGGAAACGGTGCTCATAAGCTTGCTAAGCAGCAGTGCAGCGGAAAGCTCTAACCTTGGCAGTGAAACGGGTTTGAGAGGAGCAACTCTTGTCTTCGCACAGACTAAGTGGACTGTAGTTTTTTCAGGACGACTGCAACGAATGAACACGACACAGCCATACGCCTTCGTGGAGCTGTCTGCGAAGCCATGAAGCTCAATTACCTCTGCATTCGGATCAAGCATGAGACGAGGCACTGAAATCACATTCAAGCATTCAAGATTGGCACAAAACGATTTCCATTTAACCAAAATAGCATCAGGTACTTTAGAATCCCAGTCAATATTTGCCTTCCAGATATCTTGCATTATTAATTTTGCATAAACTGTAACTGGAGCAATAAACCCTAAAGGATCATAGACCTTAGCAATATCTGACAAAATGCTTCGTTTGGTATAATTAGTTGAAGTTATATATGTAGGGACCTCGACCTGGAATTTGTCAGAGGATGGTTCCCACTTCAAACCTAACGTTTTAATACAAGAATCTTCCTTATTATTAAAAGAGAATTGACATTTCTCACGTTTTTCAGGAGGAATATGCGACATTAATTCCGAGCTATTAGAGTACCACTTATGCAACTCAAATTTTCCCTTCCCTAATAACACTTGCAATTCATTCATAGTATTTAACGCAGAGGGAAGATCATTTTCACCATGCAAAATGTCATCAACAAAAGTACTATTAAGTAATGCTTTAGAAGCAGAAGGATATTTCTCACCTTCATCCTCCACCAATTTCACTAATGTTCTGGTAGCGAGGAAGCTGGCACATGCTGTCCCATACGTAACAGAATCCAGCTGAAGACACTTTATACTATGCGATGGATCATCTCTCCACAAAATTCGCTGAAGTGTTTGATACTCGGGTTTCACTCGAATTTGCCTGTACATTTTAGTTATGTCAGACACGAAGACATAAGTATGGGTACGAAATCTGAGCAGTATGGTAAACATGTCAGGTTGCACAACGGGACCAACAAGAAGTATATCATTTAAGCTCAAGCCCGATGATGTTGGCTGTGAACCATTGAAAACAATCCTAAGCTTAGTCGTAGAGGAGCTTTCCTTTACTACAGCATGATGTGGCATGTAATATTAAATTTCCTTAGTTTTGTGAGGATTTATATCAACAAAATGAGCATGACCAAGCTTAATGAAATCATCTATAAATGCTTTATATTTTGCAAAAAAGTCAGGATTATTTTGAAATTTCTTTTCCAATGACATAAGGCAACGAAAGGCAACATTGTATGAATTACCTAATTTTGGTAGAAGCTCGTTGTTAACTGGCAAATCGACATAATACCGCCCATCTTCATCCCTTGATACGGAGTTGAGATAGCTCTGCTCGCACAATTTCTCCTGAAATGACAAAATATTATCATTAGGCATTTCTTCTAATTCCCAAAATTTTTTAATATCGTTATGTAGGACAGACAAACAACATGGGCTTTGTAACCTCGTAACATGTTGACCTACTACGGACAAATCACCACAACATATCCAACCAAATGCAGTGTTAATTAATGTAGGCATATGTGGGCCCAAATCCAGCTTGCCATCTCTAAGACATTTTGCAAAACACGAGACACCAAGTATCATATCAATCTCCTTAGAGACATTGAAATTAGGGTCAGCTAAATGCAAATGCATAAGAGATGGTAGAGCCTCTTTGGACACATTCACCGCAGGTAAAGGGTCAGTAATAAAATCTAACACACCAAATTCTGAACAAAATTTAAAATCAGAGCAGTTAGAATAAACTGAGAGTGCAACTTTGTGCTTTAAATTATATGTATGACCACCCACCCCCGCCACAGTCAAATTTGCATCTTCAAATTGAACACAACCTAACTTATTAGCAAATTTAGAACTGATATAATCCCTTTGGCTTCCTATGTCCAAAAGCACCCTGCAGTCATATCGTTTACCTTCACTGTCACACACATACACTAATGCTGTAGGCAAAAGGGACACCAGACATACAGAGGCATTATTGTCCTGTGCAATTATTGAAGATGTCATTACAATGTTCATGGAGGGATCACTTTGGGTGTCATTATTGAGAGGGACGTTGCCCATAGTCAAATTGCATGCTTGCGATTCAAGGTGCAATAAATTATGATGTTTTTGAGAACACTTTTTACAAACAATATCTCTTGTACAATTACTAGAGCAATGTTTATTTGATAAACAAACAACACACAAATTTGCATTTTTCACAAATGTCTGTCTGTCATTAGGTGCCAATTTAATGAACTTAAAACACTTTAAGATTGAATGATTCTTGTTACAATATAAACAACAAATTAACTTACCATTAATTGCATTGTTGTTGCTGCCGACGGTCATATGAGCAGGGCTTTTCGTGGCCGGTATAACCTTTGAAGTGCCCGCTGCTTCATCACGGCATAGCATGTCCAATGCTTGACAGCGCTGTTGTATAAAAGTAAGAAATTGTTGCAAACTAGAAAAGTCACTGGAATTTCTTTGCAATTCAAAGTCACGTAAAGAGCTATAATCAATTTTTGTGGACAAAATATGAATGAGCATAATATCCTGTAAATTTGAAATATTCAGTGATAACAGTGAATTATAGTACTGCATGAAATCATTCAATAACTTTCTTAATGTATAAGATTTACCATTCACCTTATTCAAAGACAAAATATGTTGCATATAATAATTAGCTATAAGAACTTTGTTGTCATATCTTGACGTTATAGCCGTCCATGCCTTGACGTAGTTTTCATTAGTACACTCCAACGTAGTTACTAACGACGCAGCCTCGCCGACTAAACACGACTTCAAGTAGTAAAATTTTTGAACTGAACTCAGGTCTTCATTGTCGTGAACCATCGTGACATACAGATCTTTAAATGACAGCCAATCTCCATAGCTTCCACTAAACTTGGGGAGTGATATTTTAGGAAGATTCGGCTTACGTTGATGCTCAGGCGTCGCTCCGGACTCATTCAATACTGAAGTGGAAAAGGGCTGTTTCAATGCCTCACGCCGCTCACGTATTTGAGTAAGGAGTCGCTGGTACTTCCGTTCAATTTTCAAGCCCTCGTCGAGCTGGGCCGGATCCAGAATTTCTAAATTAAGGTTGACGTCCTCCAATCTTGTGAACAAACCGCTCAATCGGTCTGCAGCAACAGCCAACGCGGCAATCGAGGTCACAGCAGAAATGTCCCCCAACTCATTTTCTACGAGAGAAATGCGTCCCTTAATATATCTTCTTACGTTTATTAGTTTTTGCTTGTCTTGAGTCTCGGTGCCGGCGATGGCATCGGCAAACTTGTCCCCGGATGGTGCCCCAGTTTGGTTCGCCATTTTGGTGACACGTTGTTACTGCGCAGTTAGCACAACCGGCCGGCAAAAATCCAAACCCCTCACAGAATGTAACCGCGCTAAAAATACTTTTCGACGGCTCGTTGGACCATTTCAATTTCAATTTCAATCATTTATTTGTGTTAAACATGGTTTTACAAAGATGGTACTTATAAATTAGGGAGATCTCACATTTAGCCAACATTTGGCATACAAATAATATTAGGTACATAAATTAAGTTTAGGTCTAGAGCAGCTACTTTAAGTCTAATTAAGAATCTAATACATTTATTTAACAATTTAGATATTCGTCAATCGAGTAAAAGGTATTTCGAATCAACCATTTCCTTAGAGTCATCTTGAACTTATCAAATGGGAGCACTTTTATAGATTCTGGTATCTTGTTGTAGATTTTTATGCACATTGAGTAACAATTTCTATTAAAACACACAGTTCGCGGCGTAATATCTAATACCAGTCTATGAGGGTTTCTAGTGTTCCTTATATAGTAGTCCTTTGCTTCAATGAAAAATCCGTAGTTAAGTTTGACGAACTTTGCTATCTCAAGTTATGGAAAATACAGAGGGAGAGGTCCAAGAGCAAAACTCAAGATTTTAACTATATAATTGATTTTATTTCGAAAAACGCACAATGCACACAGCGACATGGGAGCGAGAGAGAGATGTCGGTAAAACATTAAGCGTCTATTATGGCGGCATTACAGCGCCATCTAGTTTGATATTGAGTTAATTACTATGTGGATAAAACAGTTTAACCAACTTAAATAAAAGTAGTTTTACAATATGTTTCTTATTTACCAATGTTTAAACCTTCTAAAAACCTTACGGAAAGTTAGTTCTAAATATGCTTGAAATTATTTTTAATGTAGTGCTATGAAGGATTGGGCAGGCCATATCGCACACAGGAAAAAAATCTCTGCTTATTTTCCACCGACCTTGTAGTAGATAAGATGCCTACTGAATAACTAAATTAACCATAAGCCTATCGCTTACTGGAGATAAATTATGTAAGTATAGTAATTAGTAGGTAAGGGGTCGTCCATTAATCACGTGAGCCTCGAAAGGGGGGGGGGGGGGGGGGGGTACTTGAAAAAATCACGAAGTATCACATGGGGGAACGGGGGGTGTAGCGAGATATCACGTGTATTATTTTTTTCGTTGAACGCGTGATTTTTAACCGAAAACTGCGTGTGATTGTTAACTCACCCACCGTTACCAGTACTGAAAAACCTCACCATGCATCACCAGGGGGGAGGGGGGTCTTTTCACAAATCGGCCGATGATAAATTTAGTTATCAAGTAGGCATCTTATCTACTGCAAGGTGTAGTAAATAAGATGCCTACTGAATAACTTAATTAACTATCAGCCTGTCGCTTACTTCACTAATATGTATAGTAGATAACGGCGGCAGCTAGTGTCTGTTTCACAAATCGGCTGATGATAAATTTAGTTATTTAGTAGGCATCTTATCTACTACAAGGTGTAGAAAATAAGATGCCTACTGAATGACTTAATTAACTATCAGCCTGTCGCTTACTTGACTAATATGTATAGTAGACTAGCGGCCGCCCGCGGTTTCACCCGCGAGGTTCCCGTTCCCTTGGGAATATTGGGATAAAAAGTATTCTATGTTTTAATCAAGGCTATCTACTATCTGTGTGCCAAATTTCAACCAAATCCGTTCAGTAGTTTTTGCGTGATTGCGGAACAAACATCTAAACATCCAAACCCACAAACTTTCACATTTATAATAATTAATATTGGATAACGGCGGCAGCTAGTGTCTGTTTCACAAATCGGCTGATGATAAATTTAGTTATCAAATAGGCATCTTATCTACTGCAAGGTGTAGTAAATAAGATGCCTACTGAATAACTTAATTAACTATCAGCCTGTCGCTTACTTGAGTAATTTATATAGTAGGTAACTGCGGCAGCTAGTGTCTGTTTCACAAATCGGCTGATGATAAATTTAGTTATTTAGTAGGCATCTTATCTAATACAAGGTGTAGTAAATAAGATGCCTACTGAATAACTAAATTTATCATAACCTTATGCTTATTGGGAATAATTTATTGATAGGTAATGGCGGCAGCTAGCCTCTGTTTCACAATCCACAGCACTACACGTCTGCAGAATTCATATAAATGATCTAACTATTTATTCCCCAAAGTATTTAACCCCTGCATTGTTCACAGGAAACCTCCCCCACCCCCCAAGAAGATATTCGAATACCTGAACAAGCACGTAGTCGGTCAAGAGTACGCAAAGAAGGTGCTATCGGTTGCGGTATACAACCACTATAAGAGGATCTACAACAACGTAACTAGTGGCACGCCCGGCGACGCACACCACCCTCTACATCACACACAAAGAGGTAAGATTTGTTAGAAATAAAACACTTTTTACGGATTACAGCGCGTATATTGGTTAATTCAGATGTTATTTTAGAATTATTTACTTTACACACTACTATTAGAGAGAAGTACCTACCTATGTCAGTTCTGAAATGGCCGAAAGTACTTGAAAGACGGTGCCAAAGATCGTCACCGGATACCTTAAGTCTGCCAAGCCATATCTGGCCGGAAGTCGTTCAAAAGTACTTTTCAACCGGAAGTAAAGGATTTTCTCAAGCATACCTTTCCCTACGTCATGTGACATCTTGACAAAAATTATTAAAACGTTTTGAAATAATAGTGTGTTTTTAGAATTAATAAGTCTGCCAAGCCATATCTGGCCGGAAGTCCTTCAAAAGTAATTTTCAACCGGAAGTAAAGGATTTTCTCAAGCTTCCGGCCAATTTTATTTGCGATAATCTTCTGATCTTCGCTCAACACAGCTTTTCCGACCGTGTGCCATGCATTTCATCGTGATGTCATATGATGTAGGCAAAATTGTCGCGGGCTTATGGACAAAATAAACCTTTCCCTACGTCATGTGACATCTTGACGAAAATTATTAAAACGTTGTGAAATAATAGTGTGTTTTTAGAATTAATAAGTCTGCCAAGCCATATCTGGCCGGAAGTCCTTCAAAAGTAATTTTCAACCGGAAGTAAAGGATTTTCTCAAGCTTCCGGCCAATTTTATTTGCGATAATCTTCTGATCCTCGCTCAACACAGCTTTTCCGACCGTGTGCCATAAATTTCATCGTGATGTCATATGACGTAGGCAAAATTGTCGCGGGCTTATGGACAAAATAAAGTCATTTTTACACTGGCCTTTGTCCTGCAATAGGGGGCAAGTAGGTACTTTTTAAAGCATGTGAATAGAAATACAATATAATATTAGTAAAGATAATGTAAGAAAGTACGTACCTAAGTAAATCTTATTCATATAGGCTGATAGCCTTATACATTAAAAAATCCACCTGTTTTTTCAATTCAAACACTTAAAATATTTACACAGACATGAACTGACTTGATAAACAAAAGTATTTCAAGAATTGTTGCAAGAAAGTATAGAATGACGAAAACAAAACACTTAAAAAACAATGACGGCGTCATTATCGATAAGTACTGACCTGTCTTACAACATTGTTTCTGGAACGCCTAGGCACTTTCTCACTGAGAAAGTGTTCTAGGTGCGTTTTCTACGTAATTTAAATCGATTTCCAAAAAAAAATAGTTCCGATTATTTTTTCTCGCTGACGGACGACAGTGAAAGCGTATCGGTCGGCACAATGGAACGTTACCTTTACTTATCTTTTGCATTTTTTTATCATTAGTTGTAAACTTTGTTGCAATTTGCATGGGCGTAGCGTGCCTTGGCGGGGCCCCATATAAATAAATTGTTTGTGGGCCCTTAGGAAGGGTAAAGATTTCTCATATCACAAAAGATAAAAATGTTTGCATAAAATTCAAAGAAATATTTATTCATCATAATTATCTATCAGTCACTTTTTCCGAATTTTTTACAAACAATACAAATTATTTATTAACAGGTGTGTCAAAGATACGGCCCGAGGGCCGCATCGGGCTCGCAAGCCATCTCAATACGGCCCGCGACCAGAATCTATCCAGTGAGGATTTTAGACGGCATTCGATGCCACTACGTATTGTTTAAAATTGAGCGCGCTTTATTTAAAATAATTTAGTACGTATTTGAGTTTTTAATTTTGACACATCCAAAACCCGCTAACATATCCAAAATTGTATAAATGGCCCTTTAGAAAAATGAGTTTGACACCCCTGTATTAAATGACTTAAACGGGTAAATCCCGCAGCCCGCTATAACTGATGAGGGGTGTTGCCAACTTTTGAATGCACGCTTTACGCGGGAAAAAAGAAATTTTCCATTTCTGAAAAAAAGTTTTTATTAATTTTTGCTTACGCACGTTGAGGGCCCCGTATAATAGGGTATTTTCCACATTTTTGAAAACTGCTTATATTTAAAGATTGGGACGAACAATTTAACAGAAAAATAAAAATTAATTAATTAATGTCTTTTTTCTCCATTAAACCAATTAAAATCAAATTTATTTTTAATTGTTTTGAATTTACCGTCAAAACGCTCGGTTCACTGACATCTACTGAGTGACGTCAACTTTGTGTCAACTATAGAGTAAATTGCAAAGTAAATTGTAACTTGTTTACACAAAGTTGACGTCACGCAGCAGACGTCATCGAACCGAGCGTTTTGGCGGTAAATTCAAAAGCATCAAAAATATATTTGATTTTAATTGGTTTAATGGAGAAAAAGACATTATTTAATTTATTTTTATTTTTCTGTTAAATTGTTCGTCCCAATCTTTAAATATAAGCAGTTTTCATAAATTTGGAAAATACCCTATTGATACGGCGGTAGTTACGGCCCTGGAAATTTGTTATTATTTGTTGTCATCGAATAACCATCATCAACTTACCTTATGGCATTAAGTCCGTCTTTTGCTGTATTTTGGTACTTGCAGTAAAGATTAAATAAATAAATAATTTTGGCATTACAATGATAAAACATTGCAAAAATAAAATTATAATTCTTGCACTGTTAGCTCATTTCACGGGCTGTTAAATAGCAAACAGCATTCTATTTTGTAAGGAATGTATAACAAAGAAAAATAAAAGAATAAAATAATTGCAATGGTTTCTCTTATTTTAAATAAATTATCGTTCAATTATGTATAACAAGAGTGTTATTGATCTAAAAATAAACACGGCATTTTAACAAGAAACATTTACTAAATGTCAATGCTGTTCATTGAAATGTAAAAAAATAAATAAACCCGGCAATGTAGATCTATATTTTTATTTTTTTGCAAGACCTTGTTACTTGAGTACAATCAACTCTAAATATTTATACCTCTATAGATATCCTCCTTTATAATAATAGGGTTTTCTTTACGTATGCCATTGCCGATATTTTCTCTCACCCCAACTCCAACACAGAACTTCTCTTGTAAGCATGGGATCTTAGAATAAAAACACCTAGAAGCCGAGTACTTGTATGTAAAGTAAGGCAAAAAAACTGAGCCAAAACGGCTCAGTTTTCATGGATTTATATCCTTCATACTTATTCGTAACTGAAAACTAACAATAGAAACTAGTCCCCTAAAGGTAGGTAATTTGATTTTTTTTCGTTCTTATAAGTACAATTAGGTAACGTATGAAGGGCATTTTGGCTTAGTTTTATTTACCTCTCTTTTGACAGTGCCCTTTGTAGGGAACTATCGTTCTAGGTTATTATTGGGATGTTCAGAGGGCCTAGCCAAAGTAACATTGGAAAATCTTCGTTATCGCTTCGCTTTCGAAACATGTATGGGATTGACATAAGGTTTCGTTAACTATCGAATTTTAAAACGTCAAATCCATACTAGTGGGTGTTCTACGAGCTCAAAATCAATGGAATACCGCAAATCGATGTACAGTATAGCCGTTTGGTACATGTATACTTGAGGTGAAAACAAAATTTTGGACCCGCAGTTCTTAAAAATTCTTCCCTTAGGAGAGGAGCTATGGTGTCATCTTTTTTTTGTATGAGAAAAAAAAATTTTTTGTTCTTAAACCTATCGTGTATGGTATTGAATGAAAGGGTTTGCTGAGCCGGTTCTAAAAATATATCACATCGTTATATTTCAGCCACTTGTTTTAAATTAAACCAAAAAACATTTTCAAAACATACCAAGTTTGGGCTCCTACAGATACAATATGGTTGAATTATTTTTCATAAAATATACCTCAAATGATATGTAATATTCTCATATCGAACCTCAAGAAAGCAATTTTGAAAATATTGATATTTAGTATTTTTTTTTATTTTTTCATGATTTCAAAGCTTTCACAAAGTGATTATATTTATTTAAAAAAATGATTGTTCTAAAACCTATCTTGTGTGATATCGAATGAAAGGGCTTTCTGAGCTGTTTCTAAAAATATATCACATAATGACATTGCAGCACTTGTTTTAAATTAAACCAAAAATCAATTTCCAAAAATCCCATACAAACGTAAGTTTGGGCAGAAATTTGAAAAAAAAAACTAAATTTAGATATTTTCAAAATTACTTTCTTGTGCTTTGATATGAGGATATTTTGTAACTCTTAAGGTGTATTTTACAAGAATCAATTCAACCAAATCGGATCTGAAAATGTTTTTTGGTTTAATTTAAGACAAGTGGCTGAAATATAATGATGTGATATATTTTTAGAACCGGCTCAGCAAGCCCTTTCATTCGATACCATGCACGATAGGTTTTAGAAGAAAAAAAAATTTTTCCCATACAAAAAAAAGATGACGCCATAACTTTCCTAAGGGAAGAAATTTTAAGAACTGCGGGTCCAAAATTTTGTTTTTACCTCAAGTATACGTGTACCAAAGGGCTTTGCTGTACATCGATTTGCGGTTTTTTTTTGCGTACGCGTAGGACTATACATGTTTCGAAGCGAAGCGATAACGAAAATTTGCAAATGTTACTTTGGCTAGGGGGGCTGGGGTCATTAAGAAAAACCGATTACGAAGCTTGACGAAGCGAATCGAAGTCGTACGTAACGGGTGTGTAATGTATGACCTAAATTTACATGCACTAACGATCAGAGGATATAATAACATTTCATATAATTTCATTTGACATACCGATCGAATAATATAACATACAGTTAATATAATTTCACTTGACCTAAATACATGTGATATAAAAATTATTTGACATAATAAACATTTGATCTAATTAACGGACGATATAAAGCACAATTCATATAACATTCATTTACTCTATTCAACATTTAAAATAATTTTATTTGACCTATGATTTAAATGCTATAAAAACAAGCATACCCAAAAAATATGATTTCATCACTTATATATTTTTATCTACACCCACGCTTTAAATCCTCCATAAAGGGTTCTGAAACAGCTTACTGCCAACATTACACTATCGCTCCGCTGCGAGTGGTCAAAACACTAACCTAACCTACCTGATGCACTAAGTTTTTATTTATAGCGGGGGGCCTAGGGCCAGCCCCCTGCACCCCCCAGCAAGCATTTTGCAAGCAAGCACCCAACATGCAAGCATGCAAGCAAGCATGCAGCATGCAAGCAAGCATGCAGCATGCAAGCAAGCATGCAGCTTGCAAGCAAGCATGCAGCGTGCAAGCAAGCATGCAGCATAAATAAATAAAATAAAATGTTTTTATTAACATAAATCATACATTGATAACATATAATGAAACAACCCCAGTAAGTAATTCTAAAATACTTGTGTTGGGGCGCTTCGCTCCGTGCCCTTGCAACTTAATATAACATATGTTAACAAAAAACTAATTTAAAGAAATGGAAAATAATTTATAAGTAACATTTTATATTTTTGTGAAGGTAAGTGTGTGTATGCATGTGTGTGTGTGTGTGTGTGTGTGTGTGTGTGTGTGTGTGTGAGTGTGTACGTGAATGTTTTGTGTGTATCTATGTGTCATATATAAATATTTAAGTAATCTATGTAATTCTCTTTAATAAATCTTCTGTCTCCTCATAAGTCAAAGTTTTCAACCATTCCACCAGTATTTCCTTACACTCTTTCAGTTTCCTATGATATATATTTAATGTTGTATTCACTTTGTTATAAATAAAAACTGACTGACTAGAGTACTGCCGTTTAGCAAGGGCCGTACGAGTTGGATTGGATTGTGCCACAGTATTGTGGCGTCGGCGGTTTAATTTATTTGGATCAAATGGTAGTTTTTTGTGCATTTTTAGAGTAATATTTAAGATGTATAATTTTCTTACTGTAAGCAGATCACTAATTTCGTAAAGCTTTTCTGTAGAGAATTTCCTAGGTTTAGAGTACATTATTTTAAGAAGTGACCTTTGTGACCTTTCAAGTTCGAGAAGCTTCGTCTTAGTGGCTCCACCCCATACAGGGATGCAATAGATAATTATAGATTGCGCCAAGGCCATATAGATTCGATTTAGTAGTATATTTGACATAACATGTCTTAGTGTCTTAAAGATCCACTTCAATTTTCCTACCCTACCTATAACTAGTTCTATATGACTGTGCCAAGACAGTCTTTGGTCAACGATAACACCTAAATATTTAAGAGACTCAACTTTTTCAAAACTTTTTCAAGCATGCAAGCAAGCATGCAGTAAGCAAGCATGCAGCATGCAAGCAAGCATGCAGCATGCAAGCAAGCATTGAGGAGCTCCGCTCGCTTCGCTCGCTCCGCTGCGAGTGGTCAAAACACTAACCTAACCTAACCTACCGGTAGGTGCATTAAAAGTTTTCTTTATAGCGGGGGGCCTCAGGCCCCCCGACACCCCCGAGCAGGGGGGCCAGCCCCCCTGCACCCCCCGCCAAGCATTTTGCAAGCAAGCATACAGCATGCAAGCAAGAATGCAGCTTGCAAGAAAGCATGCAGCATGCAAGCAAGCATGCAGCATACAAGCAAGCATGCAGCATGCAAGCAAGCATGCAGCATACAAGCAAGCATGCAGCATGCAAGCAAGCATTGAGGAGCTCCGCTTGCTTCGCTCGCTCCGCTGCGAGTGGTCAAAACACTAACCTAACCTAACCTACTGGCAAGCTACATGCATGCTTGCTTGCATGTCTAGTCATTGTTATGTTATAGATGCTATTACATTAAAAAATAGTGGATTTGATAATTAAGCAAGCATCGTAATAACAAAAGCTAGTTATTTCTATTTTATAGTAAAAGTTGATTATAACATGTAAAATTTGATCAAATGATATGTTTAAGAAATGTAAGTTAGATAAAAAAAGCAATATATCAAATGATACTTATGGGATATAAACGTTAGAGCAAATGTAAATATGGCAAATAATAATGATGACAAATGAATAATAGGTTAAATAAAAATTATGTCATTTATTTTTAGGTCAAATAAAAATTAGATGAAGTCAACGTTAGTGACATTGAAATTAGATTAACTGTTTTTATGGGAACCGAATCGCACCCGTACGTAACATGCAAGACCTTACCGATCGGACATAGAGTTTGGTCAGGTCAGGTGACTTGCGATTTAACAGGCCATTTTGGTTACCCTGCTGTTAATCCACCTTAAAATAATACATAACGCCTAGAAACCACATCTGAACCAAAAAATAAGCGTAAACGTGTGCCATCTTCATTTTCTTGTTTGCGTAAGCTGAATAATATCTAAACTCTTCTAACGCTATGTTTTAGAAGAGCGTATAGATATAAAAATGCCAGATATGGCTAAGTTTTATTTGCGCGTTTTTCGTGCTTGCAATACGTTTCTAGGCATTATTATTCTAAGTACTCCACAAATTATTGACACAGCTGTACAGTCAGTGTCAAAATGACCTGAGCATTAAAATCTACTAAAATAGCTAAATATTTGACAAAAAACAACCTTACCTCAAGACTTTAAGGTGCACTTTCGTGTGTTCTCAGACAACAAATGAAAGTGCACCTTAATGTCTTGAGATAAGGCTGGTTTTTGTCAATAGATTAACTTTTTTGCTAGGTTTGAATTCTCAGGTCATTTTAGCGCTGACTTAACGCCTAATATCTCTGGTTAACCTTTCACCGAATTTAATTTTGATGGATATTGACAGACTTGACAGCTGTTAAGTGAAAATTAAACGCTTAACGTTGTATTTCATCATCCGACCTGGGCCCTATTTCATAAACATTACCGTAGTAAATTACTACGATCGTTCATTGCGTTGCCAATTTGAAACTAGAAAATAAACTACTCGCAAACACCGCAATGTACGCGAATCACCGTAGTAAATTAAAAAATTAGGCTCTTGGTGTCGAGTTTGAAAGAAAAATGCTTCCAAATGTTAAAATAAAAAGCAATTGACATTTTATTGTTTACTGCTTATATTAATTTCTACAACGCCTAAGCAATTTCCTTTGATTATTCATTTTATGTGTCTAGATAGACAGTCGAAGCTACGAACACGTCGAAAAAAAATATCACCCAACTGTTGGGTGATAAATACACACACATTGCAAGTAGTGTGACGCGGCCATAGTTTTTAGGGTTCCGTACCCAAAAGGTAAAAACGGGACCCTATTACTAAGCTTCCGCTGTCCGTCTGTCTGTCTGTCTGTCACCAGGCTGTATCTCGTGAACCGTGATAGCTAGACAGTTGAAATTTTCAAAGATGATGTATTTCTGTTGCCGCTATAACAACAAATACTAAAAACAGAAAAAAACTAAATATTTAAGGGGGGCTCCCATACAACAAACGTGATTTTTTGCCGTTTTTTGCTGGATGTTAATAACGACAGCAGGTAGACAGTTGAAAATTTCAAAGATGATGTATTTCTGTTGTCTCTATAACAACAAATACTAAAAACAAAACAAAATAAATATTTAAGGAGGGCTCCCATACAGCAAACGTGTTTTTTTTGTCGTTTTTTGGTACGGAGCCCTTCGTGCGTGGGTCCGACTCGCACTTGGCCGGTTTTTATTACAATACTCTTTAGACGAAGTGATACTAAAAACGCACACCAACATAAAAAAGTTTGGTTTAGTATGTCACAAGCGCAACACACTGTCTAGCAGTGGCGAAGGGTCCATACAAGTCGATTCCCATCGGCTTACCTTTTAGAAATCCCACCCCACTTATTCACTATGCAGATCATAGCATTTTTGTAGAACGGCTTACCTTCGTCATAATTTCACCCCTCGCCACTGCTGTCTAGACATATAAATAATCTTAGCAAAAGTGCTACCTATACAAAATTTATCTAGCTTAATAATGTATTTTTTTTCCAGATCTGCTACACTTGAGTAACAGTAATGGCGGCGGAGGGGGCGGGACTGAAATACTCGAGAGGCAGAACCACGAGTTGAGGCTAGACAAAAGCAACGTACTGCTTCTAGGACCTACTGGCTGTGGTAAGTTATGGCTAGTTTACACGGTGCAAGTTCGCTTCGAGTCAGCCTGGAGAGTAAGCACTATTTAGACGTAACTTACGAGTGACTCGTACTTGCGAGTTGGACAGTAGCTTGCATCCGAGTTACCCTAACATTTTTTGTTTTAACTCGCCTGCTCGCCCGGCAGCAACTCGCACATGGCAGCAGCTCGGTTATCACTCGCATCGTTTGGACAGGTTCGGCAGTAGCTCGCCAGTGCTAGCCAGACAAATTGATACACTCAAGTCAACAACAGGCCAAGTGCAAATTCTTAAATTTTGAGCGAACCTGTGTTTTTTGTGTGCTGCGCCTACGAACGTTTATCAAATTTAATTGGCATTTTCCAATTCTTGACATAAGATTGGTTTCATAGACCTTATCACCTTTTTTATATTAAAACACATTCACTCGACATCGCGACAACTCGCAAGACTGGGCAGCAAGCAGCTACTGTGTCGTGTTTATAGCTAAGGCAAGCCGAGCTACTGACGTACGAGTAGACGGACGAGTAGCTGTCTACTGGCTAGGCAGCAGCTTGCATTGTGTAAACAAGCCATTACATTTATAAAATGTGAAGCTTGATCTATATTAGAGGTATTTTGGACTTTGTTAGCTTTCAAACCAGTTAAAGACATACCAGAGCTTGATGATAGAGACTAGGTATAACTAGGGTTGCCGACCCTACTATATAATATAGTATCCTACTATATTGAGGGCTCGCCTACTATGTTTTCTGAAAAATATATAGTAGGCAAGACTACTATATTTTTTCAAGTGAAAAAATTAAACAAAAGCAGCAAAAAATATAATACCTATTTATAATGCACATAAGTAATTGCATAATAATTTTTGTGTTTAACATTTATGTTTTTGGTTGTTGAATAAATTATGAAAATGTTAGTAAGTATGAAAAATGCAACTTCTTTAAAATTCTCCATACAAAACGGAAACCTACTATATTTTTTTGGACTTTTTCGCCATCTACTATATGTTTACACGTAATAATCTTGAAAATACTACCTATATTTGATGCAAAAAAAGTTAGCAACCCTAGGTATAACTGTAGTAATAATTTTATAAGTACTGTAACTAAATTTTTAGCCATAGAATTACCAACCACTTTAATAATAAACTATTTGTGCTTTACATAATTTTGGACTTGATAGTTTCAGCGCTTATTCACATACTTACCGGTAACTAAATGTTTCCTCAAGTAAAAAAAATCTTATTGTGTAATAAAATATGGTTTATTCACCACGCATTTATTCTCAGAAGCTCTTTTTAGAATAATATCGATACATCAACAAATCACTCACATAAACTTCCTAACCAGAAATTGAGAAATTCGCACGAACGGAATTAAAATGAGATTGCGGTCGGAAAATTCTTTCAAATCACTTTTACCGTTTCAACTGATTGTAGGTAACGATCACTATTGCGTTGTTAATTTTCTTATGCATTTTGAATGAAATTGATTTAATATTAAGTATCAAAATTAACCAACATCGAAAGATATAATTATTCTGTTGAACAACCACTATCAGATTTGAAAGACATAAATTAGGTGACCCAAACGAATTTGCCAATCATATCATTCGTATTTTTTCCTTTAGTTAAACATATTTTTTTTTTAATTAACGCCTTGACTACGTATTTCACCAAGTTGTTAATGGCTGCCGTTTTCGTATGTAAATTGGCACTTATCTCGAATTTCTTCAATTCACGCGCATCATTTTCCTGTGCATAAATTCCCAGGCACGTTACTTAAAGAATATAAAGTTTATAACGATGCATATAAATCAAATTGAATCTCCGTACGCGGGCTTGCGAAACGTTTGCATCGAAATTTTGCCTTACCGGGTCATGGTATATTGTAATTCGCATACAATACAAAAGTGAGTGATGTTGCAAAGCAATGAATATTTATCGGGAATCACAAACTTACAGATGACACTAAACGACAACAAAATGCATATGTATTTTGTAGCTTTGCCAGTAAAATACACCAAACGCCAAAGACAAATGATTTTAGTTACGATTAGTTCCCAGTTTCACATTCATATGAGCGTGAAATAAAAGCTGGCTGAGTCCAGAGTCTGGTAATTTTGCCTGAAAATAATTCAAGGAGTTTTGTTTTCTTGTGCGTCAAGTAGCACTAACGCCTGTTAATACTTAATGTATTTGGTAACGTTTGCAACCTTGAAAACTGTCTGGAGTGGAAGTTGGAAAAATATCCAAAATTGCGATCGAGCCGAGCCCTTGTGATTTTGTTGATATCTGAATTTTGAAGAAAAAATGACAAAAAATGAAAAATAAATGTTAGGAAAGCAAAAGGGACCAAAGAACAATTTATTATATTACAACATTTTGATACAAAGTTTAGTTAAATAATGACAGCATATTAAACATGAGTAATTGTACAAACATCAGAACACTTTAATATTGTTAACTAGCTTCTGCCCGCGACTTCGTCCGCGTGGATATTAGAGAAAATCCTTAAGGAACCTTCAACCAGGATCCATCCAGCCATTTTTACGCGATTAGGCGGATCTCCACCAAGCGCGCTACCTCGCGAGGCAAAATATTTGCCGCGTGTGGCGGACCTCGCACGAGGCTTCTCGTTCCCGTTTTCGTTCCGTTCCCGTTCCCGTTCCCGTTCCCGTTACTCACGAACGAAATCCATATCGATTTTTATGTTCACTCACCCCCATTTACCTAAGGGGTTGATTTTCATAATTACAAAATATATGTTTGCCTATTTATTTGTATATATACTCCTACGAAGTTTAAAGTTGCTAGTCTATTTTATATTATTTTTCCATACAAAATTTAACTTAATTTTCAGCTTTTTAGGGGTTAAAACATGTGCACCGTGTTGGACTTCAAAATAAATCTCATTTTCGCAATCACCATCCCATAAAACCTCGAAAACGACATCCATATCGATTTTTATGTTTACTCACCCCATTAAGCCCCTAAGGGGTTGATTTTCAAAATCACAAAATATATGTTTGCCTATTTAGTTTTAGACGTGCTCCTACGAAGTTGAAAGTTGTAATGTCTATTTTATATTATTTTTCCATACAAAATTTGAACCCCATTTTCACCCCTTTAGGGCTAAAATCATTACCACCGTGTTGGACTTCAAAATAAATGACATTTTTGCAATCTTCATCCCAGAAAACCCCGATAACGATATCCATATCTATTTTTAGGTTTTTTATTTTTATTTTAGTTTTTAGTTTTAGGTCCCTTTTCATCCCCATTTCATCCCCATAGGGGTTGAAATAATAACAAAAACAATATACGTTGCGTTAGATTTTTATCCGTAAGCCTAAATTATAAATTTAGTAATTTTTACTTCGAAAATAAAGGATACACAACTTCATCCCCCTTTTGACCCCTTCGGGGGTAGAATTTTGAAAAACGCTGAGACCCGTATTTATTTATTTTCAATCGTTAGCCTAAACACAAAGTTTGAAGATTCTAGCTTCAAAACTGAGGGACTTTCATACAAACCTTCATCCCTTATTTCATCCCCTTAGGGATGGAATTTTCAAAAATCCTTCCTTAGTGGATGCCTACACTGTATAAAGTATCTGTGTGCAAAATTTCAAGTCTCTAGGTCCAGCGGTTTGGGCTGTGCGTTGATAGATCAGTCAGTCAGTCAGTCAGTCAGTCATTCAGTCATTCAGTTTACGATTTTATATATTAAGATTGTGTTGTCATTCTTGAATTATAGATTGTATCAAAATGATGTCATATAATAAATTGTTGCAAATGTAGCCCCCTTTGCTTTTCTAAGATTTATTTTTCTTTTTAAGACTTTTTTCAAAGTTCAAATTTTATCAAACAAGGGCTCCATCACAATTTTCATTTACTTTCACACAGTTTTCAAGAACAGCCCTTAATCATAATCATAATCATTTATTCACATCAAACATGGTATAAAATGGTGGTTACATTAAGTGAATAAAAGTGCTCATGTTTCACTATTAAAATTTAGTGCTTATTTAACTTAGTGCTATAGCACTTCATATATGAAGCACAAGAAATCAAAAGTCCTTGAATTATTTTCGGGTAGAGTAAAGTACCTATACCGACATTTCCGACCTAACTACTGGACTAGAAGTATTTTTGTGTGTACTTTGGTATCAGTGTGAAATATTCATAGATTTGATTTCACATCGGCTTTTGATAAAATCGTTAACGTGCGTCGTAACGCTATATTGACCAATAATAATAAGAATTGTAGGAAAGTTCCTAAGGCTCAGCGATTAAGTAGGCGTTCCACAAGGTTCTTTACTAGGTCACATTTGATTGTCTCTATAATTTTGCATTGAGAAATAATATACATTATTAAAACCTATTTAGGAAAGTTCCTAAGACTCAACAGTAAAGTAGGCGTTCCACAAGGTTATTTACTAGGTCATATTTGATTGTCTCTATAATTTTGCATTAAAAAAGAAATACACCTGTGTTCTCAAACAACCCTACTGCTGGGGCACAGGCCTTCCTTATGGTGGATAAGGAGCCCAGCACGCGGGCGCAATGCGGATTGGTGAGTGTTAACGACTGCAAGCAAATGCACCCGGGACCGGCTTAACGTGCCTTCCTAAGCACAGAGTCACCCATCCTATGACCGACCCTTGCGAACGTTGCTTAACCTCCGCAATCGCTGGGCCAGGCGCTAAACCACGGCGCCACCGATCTTCTCACCCGTATAATAACTAGAAAACATCCGTATTCACAAACAAACACTCAACCGCAACCCTTGACCACAAGCTCTGTAATTGGTTCGTTTGTTTTACGTATTATTATTTCATGATATTTGTTTAATACTGTTTCTTGAAGCATTTATTTATTTACTTATATTTTAGTCGTCGCATTTCTCAACCGATTCTCATGAAATTTTGTAAGCAGTTTTAAAAATGATGTGGAATTTTTTTGTCAAACCATTTTTATTTTATTTTTCAAAATAGCTGAGATATGTTAAAAAAATCTATTTTAGTCTGGTTTTCCAGCGCTGTATGTTCTCCTCTACAGGTCGCATTTCTCAACCGATTCTCGTGAAATTTTGTGGGCGGATTAGAAAATAATATAGATTTTTTTGTCACGCCAGTTTTTCGAATTTTTCAAAATAACGGAGAAATGTTAAAAAATCATATTTCAGTCCGGCTTTCCAGTGTTGTCTGTTTTCCTCTACAGGTCACATTTCTCAACCGATTCTCGTGAAATTTAATAAGCAGATTTGAAAATTGTATAGGTAATTTTTTTTGTCAAGCCAGTTTTTCATTTTTTTTTAATGGCGGAGATAATGTAAAAACACATATTTCAGTCCGGATTTCCGGCGCTGTCTGTTCTCCTCTACAGGTCGCATTTCTTAACCGATCCCGGTGAAATTTTGTGAGCAGGTTTAGTAAACATATAGATTTTTTTATCGAGACAGTTTTTCGAAATTTATTAAGATGACGGAGATATGTAAAAATACATATTTCAGTCCAGCTTTTCGGCTGTTTGTTCTCCGATTCTGGTGAAATTTTGTGAGTAGGTTCGATAATCAATCATATATAACTGTTTATTCAAGCCAATTTTTCCAAATAAAAATAAAATATTCACCCATTTTGAAAAATTATCAAAATTAGAAGCACTATCTAGCTGCGAATACTCATGTACCTACTGTGTCCTTTGAAAACTTCATGGCGACATTTTATTTTATTTTATCGCACGGTCTACAGCTCACGGAGCCACTAGTTTAATTTGTATTTTAGTCCATAAGTACTTTTTTTATATTTTTACTTACTTCATTTTTTTTAAACAGTTTGCCTTAGAATTGTAACATGCGGTGAAACTCTGTCATTGGCTAAGTGTAATTTTTAAGTTTACATTTTAAGCACGATTGTAGTTATTCTGTGATTGTAGTAAAGAAGCTGTCGAGTTTCCTAATAAATAAAATAAAAAAAAATAAAAAAATATAAGTGTGATTGGTTCGTGGGACGCTGTGCGTCCGTGAGAACTGTGAGACCTCATAGTAATTTGTGTGAATATGGATGTTAGAAAACCTATTTACTTACAAAAGACGTGTATTTCATTTAAGCATATTATGATCATTTTCTAGATGTAATTTCTTTAATTTTATGCAAAGGAATAACATTGAGTTGAGTATTTACAGGATAGAAATTATCATTCTACTACGATTCTTATGTTTATAACCATTAGTAAAAGTTCAATTCCTATTAATAAATCATTTGTACATTCTGTAAGTTTATCGTTTAGCTGCTGTACTGTAAGTTTCGCAATCACACCACTGATATTATTAAATTAACATTATATATGACAAACACATTAATTATACTTAGATCATAGGCACCTTTTACTTTTGTTTGCATCTTCTGTTCCGTTCTTTCAATAACTGATATTAAATACGTACTAATAGATTTTCGATGAATAGATTAGGAGCTCGGTGGCGCAGTGATTCCGGAGGTTAAGCCACTTTCGCAAGGGTCAGTCATGGGATGGGTGATCAAAAATTTGTTATCTCGAGCTCCTCCGTGCTTCGGAAAGCACGTTAATCCGTTGGTCCCGGCTGCATTTGCAGTCGTTAACACCCACCAATCAGCATTGGGCCCGCGTGGTGGATTATGGCCCATCTTCTTTATCCACCCATAAGGAAGGTCGGTGCCCCAGCAGTGGGGACATTAAAATGACTGAAGGTCAGTAGATTTTCTACTCGTTTCATACCTATTTGATTTTACTCATACGTCTTTAACGCAATCTACATGCATGTCAAAGTTCGTCAAATTCAAATGAATCCAGTAATCCTTCTTGGGAGATCCAACATAATCTGTTACAGCATCGAGTTAGCCTACAGCACCGAAAGTATTCTTAACTAAATGAAATAACTTACGCACGTAAAAGAAATGCTAATCGCTCCAACACATGCAAATACCGACTGTTTAACATTAAAATGCGACTACTTAATTGTAAGTAGGTTATATTAGTCAGTTTGAATGCAAGACCACGTAATATTCTAATGCAAACATCTATTTTTGGAACATTCGCTATCTATTACCCAATGTTGATTGTTTTAATGTATGGAATGGTAAACACCATGATGCTTTATTATAGATATGTTTAAGATTCTTATCATGTCTTTATAATGTCTTGATAATCGGACAGACTCTTTTTTTTTTTAACTTTCTTTGGAAATAATCAAACAAGTACAACTTTTATTAGCTGTCAACTTTTTTCAGCTTTATATGTGTCAACGGCAAATCCACAATCGGTACTTTTTAAGGGTCCATGATAGGAAAACATGGTTTGCGCGGGCCCTTATTTTTATAAAGAAAACGTAAAGTTGTAGCCACAAAAAAACATACGACAAGCTAAAGAAATTATCTAGTAGCTACAAGTATTAAATTGCGTATCGGTATAAACCTCACAAATGATTGTAAAAAAAAAACAATATCATCAAAAGCGTTTGTCGCGGGTCATATTTTTGGCGTAAATAATAGCGGAAACGTATTGAATTCTACATCAAAATACACTTTAACGTACTGTGTAGTTGCTCTAATAACTTTTTCAAGAAAGATAATTGTGCTTATGATAATGATGAAAAAGCAATGAAAAACATCGAAAAAGTGCAGAAGTGAGGTTATTTTCCATACTATTTTTTACACGTAAAGAAAAAGACAGAGACAAATGTTTCCGCATAACGGGGCCTTAAGACTGTAGTATCAAATTGTTTTGTTGTTTCCATCGTCTTCTTCTGTTTCCATCGAAACCATCAGAATGCAAATGTTGCTGAAACTGTCACCTATTCTATTGTATTCACCAATCAACTATAAATAAATATACGGCCATACATAAATTAGTGTGGGATGAGACACGTGTTGTCACTTTGGCACCAATCTTCAGCTGAAGTGGTATGACGATTATGACTGCATTTTTTGGACACTTAAGATTCTTCAAGCATTATCATGTATGGCATGACGAATTAAGACGATTTATGGTTATTTAAAGAAAATTGACCCTTTTCGTGCTGTGAGTTGATCATCGTTTCAATAACTTTCCAAAAGAAATGCACCTCTTGTGGATATGTCAAACCAAGTGAATTTTCTCTGAATAAATTTCTTAGATTTGTGGACAACATTACCTTTAAAATGTCGGCATCTATCTACAGAGTAATTTCAATCCAACTTCTTTATAAGTAGGTACTTATACATTTTACGAACCTCCAATTACACGGAAACTTTTGTGTTTATTATGTTTGTAAATATCGTCTTTATCAACACAATCCATCATAACAACATAAAAAAATTTAACGGCAGCCTTTTGCCAAAACTCTTTATGGCGATTATCGCATGGCGTTATCGTAATGTTATCGCATCAACATCAATACGTAATGGTGTCATTTTTTTCTTAACATTTCTAATAAAAACACGTTATGTCGGTTTGCATCGAGTCGCAAGCGCAGATTTGATACAAACAAACGAAGATTATATCACAGCGCATCGCTGGCGCCACAAGTGAAAGTGCAAAATATCACTCGCTTTGCTGTAAAGCCTCGAACACATTAGGGTCCCTCAACATGACACGCTCAATCACAAAATAGTGGCTCAATCTATCCACGTGACGCTGCAAAGTTTCACAGTATCGGGCCCCGCTACATATTCCGCAACATTTTGCGACGCATTTACGGGACATGAAAGAGAACTAGCAGCATGTTCCGTGACATTTGTCTCGGGAGTCGGGACATTACACGTGTGATTATTCTCCCAGTTCCTATTCGCTTAGTTCATCTAACCCTACGGCCAGACTATTGCGCTGTCGTGAAACTTTTCATTGTTGTGGTATAAGTCAAGGGATTAAAATTTATTTTCTTGAAAACCTTTAACAATTTAAGGCCCGGAAAATGCGACACAATAGATTTTCTTTTGTTGTCCGGTTGCATGCGGCCGCGCTGGCAAATATGTAATAATTTATTTCTTTTAAGTGAAATTCCTTGATTTAAAGTTTCTAATTACAACACGACAACTAAAAGCTTCACGACAGCGCGACAGTCTGGCCCAGGGGTAAGTGAAATACTTCCATTTTGCGACACATTTATGCGATGCGGGACATTCCACCTAGTTGTTGAGCGACATGTCGCCTAATGTATCTGAGGCTTAAATATAGCCTGGGTTTACCCGCACTTTCTTGGAAGTTCAGATAATTGGTAACTTGCTGTATAATACTTAGATGGCATGGGAAAACCACACGGTGGTTTACCTAGCTAAGTTCAGAAGACGATATCATTGATTAGAAATCTCAGTGCAAACAACCAATTTAAAGGACTTGTTTTGTGATATAGTAAGAATAGTATATAATTTTTAACAAAATGGTTAGTAAAGTGAGTAATTTTATAAAAGTGGCTAAAGTTTAAGAGCTTCACTTGATTGTGATGGTCATAGGAGCATAGGAAGATTATAACAAACATACCGGACAACAATAATTTAATCCCAACAAAGATTAGTTTGTACTTATGCGATGCGGGACATTCCACCTAGTTGTTGAGCGACATGTCGCCTAATGTATCCGAGGCTTAAATATAGCCTGGGTTTACCCGCACTTTCTTGGAAGTTCAGATAATTGGTAACTTGCTGCATAATACTTAGGTGGGAAAAACACACAGTGGTTTACCTAGCTAAGCTCAGAAGACGATATCATTGATTAGAAATCTCAGTGCAAACAACCAATTTAAAAGACATGTTTTGTGTTGTAAGTAGTATATATTTTTTACCAAAATGGTGAGTAAAGTGAGTAATTTCACGAAAGTGGCAAAAGTTTAAGAGCTTCACTTGATGGTGATGGTCATAGGAGCATAGGAAGATTATAACAAACACACAGGACACCAATAATTTAATCCCAACAAAGATTAGTTTGTACTCAGTAATTTAACAGAATCTCAGCATGTTTTTAACATTAAACCACTAAAAGTTTGTAACTGCAAAACAGAACCCTAAATTATGAATTTTACCCAATGAATTTATGAACAGACAGACAGAATGGAACCAGTTTACGTTTATTACATAAATACAGTAAAAGTATGTAACTCGAATACCTAATAGCCTATAAAATGTCTGTCGTATGAATGTAAGTACTTAAGTAATATATTTTCGACGTTTTTTATTTATTTGCTTGGTCATAAAACTGGTTTCATCTGTTTCGGAAGAGAGTCATTTAAATAAACACTTCCATTTATAAGTATCACGCTTGGATGGCACAAGTAATAAATAAACTTTTGATATAACTTGTTATTTCTGTGTTATAGCTTAATTAGTTACCTACTTAATAATAGAACCTACTTGCAGAGTCCATTCATATATCGGTGACTACGCGAAATACTAACCACTTGCCATCTCACGGAAAGAATGTTTGCAAACAAAACTTTGCGTATTTTTCGTAATTATTATAAGTACCTCAAATACGTTAAGTTTCAGTGAATTAACACCATAAATACAAATTGGGCAACATGAGTAACCTATTAATAATATTCATACATGTAATAAAAAAGTTATGGGCCGGGCGGTTTGCTTGTAATCATTCTTTCTTAAGTTGGCTGGAATATACTTATGTTAATGATTCTCATTAAAAAAAACATCTTCCATAACAACAACAAACAAAACAACATTAATAAAGCCTTTCAATTTCCATATTGCGCAACAGTACGCTTGGCATAATTTAATTACATTAATCTGTGCAGTACCATCCGGTTAAACACGAATAACGGTCGTTACGCAATACAACATCTCGTTTTAGTAAACGAAAGTAAAGCTCTTTTCGCCATACATGGCTCCTTGAACATACTACAATGTTAAATCAACTGAACCACACGTGGATTTGTACGCCAAAATGGGTTTAAGACTCATGACGATACGAATTCGATTCGGCCTCGATAGTTTTTCGTAGTAATGGTAATGATCTCATTTTACTATTCTCCGACAGATTAAAACTGCCCCCGTATACAATCTCTCCTGAATGGCTATCAATGCGCCACTTTTATTTGCTACTAGCTTCTGCCCTCGACTTTGTCCGCGTGGATATTCGAGAAAATCCTTAGGGAACCTTTAACCAGGATAAATAGTATTCTGTTTTAATTTCACCAAAATCAGAACAGCCGTTTTAACGTGATTAGGCGGATCCCCATCAAACGTGCTGCCCCTTTTTTTCTCCCTCCCCCTTCCTCTGACTCTCCCCCCAAACTTTCGTCTCCTATTTCAACTCCTTCAATCACTATTTTGCGATAAAAGATAGCATATGTCTTTCCTCAAGCTCTACTCTGTCTCTGTATTAAATTTCATCCAAATCGATTTAGTAGTTTAGGCGTGAAAGCGTAACAGACCAGAGTTACTTGCGCATTTATAATATTAAGGGGCGGTAATAGGAAAACATGGTTTGCGCGGGCCATTTTTTTATAAAGAAAACGTAAACTTGTAGCCACCAAAAAAATCATACGACAAGCTAAAGAGTTTATCTAGTTCCTACAATCATAAAATTGTGTATAACCTTAACAGATGGTTGTAGAAAAAAAATAGAATATCACCAAAAGCGATTGTCGCGGGCCAAATCTTTGGCGTAAATAACAACGGAAACGTATTGAATTCTACATCAAAATACACTTTAACGTACTGTTCAGTTGCTCCAATAACTTTTTTTCAAGAACGATAATTGTGCTAAAGATAATGATGAAAAAACAACGAAAAACATTGAAAAAGTGCAGAAGTGAGGTTATTTTCCATACTCTTTACACGTAAAGAAAAAGACAGAGACAAATGATTTCGCGTAAGGGAGCCTTAATAGAAGTATGGATGGATACAGCGAGAAAAAAAGAGATGTCCATAGAAATTCCCTTAAACTAAATCTTTATGTTCGCAGGAAAAACCCTCCTAGCACAGACGATAGCGCAATGCCTAGACGTGCCGTTCGCGATCTGCGACTGCACGACGCTCACGCAAGCCGGCTACGTGGGCGAGGACATCGAGAGCGTCATCGCCAAACTGCTACAGGACGCCAACTTCAAGTAAGCAACTCTCCTAGCACAGACGATAGCGCAATGCCTGGACGTGCCGTTCGCGATCTGTGACTGCACGACGCTCACGCAAGCCGGCTACGTGGGCGAGGACATCGAGAGCGTCATCGCCAAACTGTTACAGGACGCCAACTTTAAGTAAGCATTGCATTTATGGGTGAATTAAGGCTTTTCAAATGACGAAACTCTCCTTAACACAGACGATAGTGCAATGCCTGGACGTGCCGTTCGCGATCTGCGACTGCATGAAGCTCAAAATCGAGCTACGTGAGCGAAGACATCGAGAGCGTCATCGCCAAACTGGTACAGGACGCAAACTTCAAGTGAGCATTGCATTTATGGGTGAATTAAGGCTTTTCAAATGACGAAACTCTCCTTAACACAGACGATAGTGCAATGCCTGGACGTGCCGTTCGCGATCTGCGACTGCATGAAGCTCAAAATCGAGCTACGTGAGCGAAGACATCGAGAGCGTCATCGCCAAACTGGTACAGGACGCAAACTTCAAGTGAGCATTGCATTTATGGGTGAATTAAGACTTTTCGGATGAGAAAACCCTCCTAGCACAGACGATACCGTAATGCTTGAATGTGCCGTTCGCGATCTGCGACTGCACGACGCTCAACAAGCTGGCTATGTGGGCGAGGACATCAAGAGCGTCATCGCCAAACTGTTACAGGACGCCAACTTCAAGTAAGCATTGCATTTATGGGTGATTGAAAGCTTTTCAAATGACAAACCCTCCTAGCACAGACGATAGCACAATGCCTAGTCGTGCCATTCGCGATCTGCGACTGCACGACGCTCACGCAAGCTGGCTACGTGGGCGAGGACATTGAGAGCGTCATCGCCAAACTGCTACTGAATTAAGGCTTTTCAATTGACAAAACCCTCCTAGCACAGACGATAGCGCAATGCCTGGACGTGCCGTTCGCGATTTGCGACTGCACGTCGCTCACGAGCAGGCTACGTGGGTGAGGACATCGAGAGCGTCATCGCCAAACTTTTACAGGACGCGATCTTCAAGTGAGCATTGCATTTATGGGTGAAGTTTTGTTATTAGAGTATTAGGGGCTCTGCAGCTCCGACAGAGCTATAGTCACTGCGACCTAAACGATCTACGAGTATTGTGACTCGCCACCTAATTACAGGAACTAAGTCATGTGGTATTCAACTTCAAGCCTTCAACTTAAGCCATGTGGCGCAGCGTCCAGGAAGTCTATTTTCTCTGGATCAATGAGGATCAGTAACGATTTTTGTTTAGTGGCTCATCAGAAAGCTTATGCCACCACATGATTAACCGTGAAGAAATTTTTACGATATCTCTTAAACCTGAGAAATTATACGAGGTAAAACGTGCTAAAACACTTATTTTGGGGAGTCTTTATGACGTCATCGAGACGTACGCAAACCTTGTCGTACGTGATAAAGCACATATTGCTTTGAGCTTGGCATTTCCTTCAAAACCCTCATAACTCAACCATTTCTAAACGGATTTCGAAAAATCTTTCACTAAGTTTCATAACTATGAATATGTTTTTATATTATACCAATAAAACTATAGGATTCAAACCTGTTACTGATCCTCATTACGTGTCGCCCCAGATGAATGCTATGCTTGTGGATTAGGGGTCTACAATCACATGAGAGGTGCTTGGGCGTTTCCTGCTCCTCATTGCAATATCTGCAAACGTCAGTATCACTCAATTTCATGTGAAATAAGTGTCTGTTTAGTTTGCAGTGTCAAGTTAAGGCTCTGATAATCACGCTGATGTTCGTCCTACTGAATTGTATGAGTATTTCCATGGGCTATGTTTTGGTTGAAATGCAGTCCTTTACAAGAAGTAATTAGAGATTACCATTCTTTAGCAATCTGTACCTATTAGCTCCATCTTACGTAGGTTGTTCACACACTTCAATCAAGAATACTCTAGATGTCCGGTCAGAGAGAGTCACTTCAAATAGCGTCCCACTTACAAACTGGGCGCTTATTTGCACAAAGTAAGTGAAAAAAGATGTGATTTTGAACAAATTTTTGTACAAAATAAGTGATATAAAATTATGTTCAAATAAGCGCCAAGTTTGTACGTGGAACGCAATTTGAGGTGCCATTTTTGCGTACTGTTTTAGTCCGTGAAGCGTTCTCTAGATATTCTTGATCGAAGTTCACACAGTTTATTTGTGATCTATAAAAAATCAGCTAATCATAGGTAGTAGACGTAAGAAAGTATAGTAAACCACAGAGCCGTGTTTGAATTTCATACTCTATAATTCGGTCTTGGCAGATTTTAATGCAGATCTGAGCGTGGGATCTTGCATTCAGAAGAACTGACGAGTGTAGGCGAAAAATCGAAAGTGTGCAACTTGTGTATCTTTTCAATGATCAATGTGACTCATTCATTCATAGCCGATGTACAATGTTGCAGTCTTAATAACTCTATCGAAATTCATTGGGTGATATACCTATATATATGTCGCAGCCAACTAGCTTAATCAGTCGTTCAATTAGCGGCCTAGCCTTTTCATTGACAGGCGCTATTCAATCATCGGCCTAAATAACATCCCGGCTATTAATTTAACGGCTAGGCAAATGTCTTGGTTCGATAACGTTTAACCATTTGCCTAGCCAAGTCATTGTAATTTAGTTCCATTTTCTATCACCAGGCACGCTGAGGCGATGTTGCTGTCAAATCTGTAAATATGGCGTCGACAGCTGTGATTTCTGGTGCTTTTCACAATTAAATTACGTTTACACTTCGTTTACACTAAAATATCGTGAAATGGAAGTGTTTGGTGAAAAAATAGTGCAAATCAATCTTTGAACGAACGTTTTAAAGAATGTTTTGAAATAAACTCAGAATAATATGACCAATACCATCAAAGTGATTGTTTTGTTTTTTTCGTAATTTATTGTTTATTCCATTGTTTGAGGTAAACAATGTTATTGTCAAGTTTAAATATGAAAATAATTTGTGTTTTCTTTTTAACATCTCACCGTAAACCTTGGAGTTTAGACATAAGAAAGAATCTTAGTCAGAGCACAAGAATAAATATTTATTCTTATGGTTAGAGGTTATACTATCCCCGTCAATTGGTAATGCGCTGGAACCTTGTCAAATTAACATACACATCAACATCATCCGCAACTAAAAATGACAAAAAACAGTAAAATTCTAATAGGTAATAGGTAATGTAATATATTAGTTATTTAATTCTTATTTTCTATAAGAAAGGGTCTAGGTAGGTATATGAAAAAAATACAATTGTTTTTCGTTTTTGAGGTTAAAATCATGGCCGCCAGGTGCATTACCAATTGACGGGGATAGTAAACGATAAACGAGAAAGCTCAGGTGACCATGAGTTCTGGACAGAAAAAGACTATTAGCAAGGTATCAATTATAACAAATATTTGTTATCAATATCATTGCATTGAAACTTTTGTACATTTAAATGTTTTTGTTGATTTTATATTATTTTATTGATAGTTTAAACATTATCTGTGTTACCTATTCTCAAAAAAATCAAACGCTTAATGAACCTAAGTATTAGAAAAATGAAAATGAATAATTCTTTATTCGAAGAAACAGGTAATTAAGTGCTTTTGAATTTTCTATATTTTACTACCATTCGATACTTTTTTTAGTTGACAAGAAGATTTCTTAAAATGTGTTTTATCTCCTTCGTTAAAACTCAGCAGTTAATATTGCGAAAGAAAAAGACAAAACAGGCACCTATGATATTAAAGTACTAGCCTCCGCGTGGACATTTGGAAAATACCTAGGGAACCTTTGGCTGAGATAAAAAGTATTCTATGTTTTAATCCAGGCTATAAACTATCTGTGTGTCAAATTTTATCCAAATCTCTTCAGCAGTTTTTCCGCGATTGAGGAACAAACATCCAAACCCACAAACTTTCACATTTATAATATTAAGTAGGATTTTACTTAAATAATAATAAAGAATTCAATATCAAAATATTTCATTTTCTATTCGTCACGATGGTTATCCTATTCAATCAACGGCCTTAGCATCTGCCAGCCCGTTAATTAGATATTGTTTTGGATGTATTGGCTGGATGTCATTTAGGCTGCTGATGAAACGGCGACGTTCAATGAAAAGGCTAGGCGGCTAATTGAACGGCTAATTAAGCCAGTTGCCTGCGACATATACAGGGTTATTTTTTAGTTACTATCCAAATTGTAAGGATGTGTTCAGTCCATGTAACTGAACAACTTTTTCTAAAAACATAGGGCCAAATAACGGGTGAAACAAGAACCTAAACGAAGCCGAAGTCCACGCATTCCGCCCATCATCAGGATCATTTTTGTCTTTGAGACCTGGGAAACCAATAGCTACGAAGTTATTGAAGGTCAAAGTAATTTTTTTATGGAATCTTATTTTATTCGTTATTTCCAAATTCTTGTCCAAAGAAACATTATCCAAATTTTAAGTATTTCGTAACAAACAATGGCTTCAAAACGTCATCTCTCAATGTATCTCATGAGCACGCACATAAACGCTGCCTTTCAACTCGGCCGCACGCAGCTGTGTAGCATACACTCGCAGGCGCGGTCTGTTGTACACGTTACATTGCGTGGTAATGTATGCAATGCTTTTTAACACCAAAAATTTAAATCGTTTCCCAGCAATAATTTTGAACAGAAATGGTCCTGATGATGGGCAGAGGTTCTTGTTACACCCGGTATGTAAAATTTCGACACAATAAAATTGTTCAGTTTCATGTACTTAACACACCTCCTTAAAATTTGGATGGTGACTAAATAAACCTGTATAAAAATATTTAAGTACCTTCTGCCTTCATAGATAAAATCGAAATTAGAATGTAATTATTTGAAATGTAAATGAATGATCCTATAGCTCAATAGTTGATAGTTATTTTATGTTTTATTTATACAGCGTGGAGCGAGCACAGACGGGCATAGTATTCCTGGACGAAGTTGACAAAATAGGCGCAGTTCCTGGTATACATCAGCTCAGAGATGTCGGCGGTAAGTCTTACTATAGTTTATGTATGCAATCTTTGACTAAGGGAAAATATTTCATATTCAACATTTTAAATTGCAATAGATATCTAATGTTATGGTGACCTACTTTTAAATATCTCAGTATTCTCAGTCAAGTGCCGTTTTTATGATATAAAGTGGCTACAAACTGTGAATTTAAAAATAAAATATTCATAATTTTCTCACTTAATTTTGAAAAGGGGTTGCAAAATTACCTTCTATAAAGAAACACATTATTTCTTTAACTAGGCGAGGGTGTACAACAGGGGATGCTCAAAATGCTAGAAGGAGCAGTCGTCTCAGTACCAGAACGCAACTCTCGCAAGTTACGGGGAGACGCCGTACAAGTAGACACTACCAATATACTGTTCGTGGCCAGTGGGGCGTACAACGGACTAGATAGGTGAGTCCTATTCCTTGTTTAGTACATTATGTATAGAATGTGTTATTGAAGATGCTAGAAGGAGCAGTGGTCTCAGTATCAGAGCGCAACTCTCGCAAGTTACGGGGAGACGCCATACAGTGGACACTACCAGTATACTGTTTGTGGCCAGTGGGGCGTACAACTGGCTAGATAGGTAAGTCCAAATGTCCTATGTCTTGTTACATTATGTATATAATGTTTAATGAAGATGCTAGAAGGAGCAGTCGTCTTAATAGCAGAGCGCAACTCTCGCAAGTTACGGGGAGACCCCGTACAAGTAGACACTACCAATATACTGTTTGTGGCCAGCGGGGCGTACAACGGGCTAGATAGGTGAGTCCTCATGTCCTATATCTTGTTACATTATGTATAGTAAGTGTTATTGAAGACGCTAGAAGGAGCAGTGGTCTCAGTACCAGAGCGCAACTCGCAAGTTACGGGGAGACGCCGTACAAGTGGACATTATCAATATACTGTTTAGCGGAGCGTACAACGGGCTAGATAAGTGAATCACCTTTAATTCACCGGCTCCGCATTTGTCCTAATTTCTAACTCTTTCTGCGGCTCAGAAACATCGTTATGAAAAACGTGGGTGATAGAATTCCGCGCGCGTAATTTTGTGTTATCGTAGTTTGTAGAAATGTCCAGAAAGTGCCGTATCAGTGTGGTGCGGCCACGGAAATTCCCGTGCGATTTTTACGCCTAGTCCCTAGAACTTATATTATCAAAGGCGATTCGTTCAAAAATACCCTAGCTAGATGTCCGATCAGAGTTCCAAAAACGTTAGCGTGTATGGTAATTTGCTTGTTGTTTATGGTACTATACGTCGAAAGGCCCTCGATTGTACTAAATATTTTCTGTTTTGTTTCTTACCATTTTAAGTTGAATTTGAAAAAAATAGTAATTTGTACTCAGATAAAAATATTCATGTGGGGATCCGAATTTCAAAATTACGATTCGCTTTTTGTTTTGTCAGTCGGTGCCACATATGCGTGCTGTCTTACGGCCGATTTCATTAACCTATCCTCAGTAAGAGATAGGCTTACTAAAGATTTGATGCCTAGATATTTCTGTTAAATAACGGGAAATAACAACAGTTGCCTAACAGATCAGACAGACAGAGATATAGATTACTGAAGATAGATTTATTGAAATCGGCCGTTAGTTTGCGAGGCGTTATCTAGGATATTTTTGATCAAAACTTATAGGAATATTTTTACCGAGCGGCGTAATCAGACAAACTATTTGTACAATACCAAATAATATACTAGAAAAAATACGACTCGCACCAGATCAATTCTCGGACGGGAATCGAACCCGCGACCTTTGAATGTCCGGTCTAATGTTCTTGACCGCTGACATAGTATAATAATGAGTACTTGCGTACAATATGACCGCTCCCTGCCTCCCGCTGAATGCGCCCCCACCCGCGATCAGTTACCTTATTGTTACCGACTGCCAAAGACGCGGTGCGCAGTGATTTATTACGCACCGCGTCCTTGCCATCCTTCACTGTCAATACTGAATGTTTACAAACTGCATGGTAGCCCTAGACTTACACACACGTGCGTGCGTGTGCAAAAACGTAATTTGACGTCATCTGTTTATAACGGGGCGGTTGTATGAAGTTCATTTGGAGTGACCAGGGTGTGCCGCTGGCCTACCGAGTCCAGCAAACTAAAATCTATGGAAGTGTAACTGCAAACAAATATTGCTTAAAAATTTTACCAAGAGACCGAAAAAGTACAACCCGGCTTTAGTCGGGCCAGCCACGTACCCGGTGACTGACGTTAGTTTTCTTTTCAATAAATTGCAGTTTGTATTGTAGAGAAAAGATAGAAAGAGAGAGTTAATTAGAAAATGACGTCCTTTATAGTCAAATGGTGTAAAGGATGCAAAGAAGGCAGTAAAAAGATGCAGAAAAAAGAATCTTATTTTTTCGTTTCAGTATAGAAAAGTGTTCAGACGCTTTGTGTTGCATAATTAAATGCCATCATTTTTAGCTCAATCCACTTAGTTGTACTTTTCGTGTGGTGCCATTTTTTGAGCGGAATGCTGATTCCATGGATTTTAGTTCGCAGACCGAGTCACAAACTATTTGTTTTCGTATCAACCAGGCTGGTTCAAAGGCGTAGCAACGAAAAATACCTCGGTTTCGGGGCGTGGGACGCGCGCGCCGGCCGCCGCGCCGCCACGCAGGCCGCCGCCGCCGACGCCAGCCCGCACGCCTCCGCCGCCGACGAGAACGACGAGCGCGACGCCTGGCTCCGGAAGGTGCAGGCCAGGGACCTCATCGACTTCGGCATGATACCGGTGAGGCACACTACATGTACACTGCACTACTACACTATACATGCCGCCAGCCCGCACGCCTCCGCCGCCGACGAGAACGACGAGCGCGACGCCTGGCTCCGGAAGGTGCAGGCCAGGGACCTCATCGACTTCGGCATGATACCGGTGAGGCACACTACATGTACACTGCACTACTACACTATACATGCCGCCAGCCCGCACGCCTCCGCCGCCGACGAGAACGACGAGCGCGACGCCTGGCTCCGGAAGGTGCAGGCCAGGGACCTCATCGACTTCGGCATGATACCGGTGAGGCACACTACATGTACACTGCACTACTACACTACTACACTACCACACAACATTTACACTACAGATGTATACTATCATATCATCTTATAATACAAATGTGTGTGTACTACCATACAATAATTACACTACCACACATTTACACTACAGATGTACACTATCACACTATACTAGAAATGTATACTAACTACTACTAATACCTCCCCTTTATTGATTCAATTTTGCCCATACTGATCAATTGTTTCTGTTGCAGGAATTCGTGGGTCGCTTCCCAGTGCTGGTTCCCTTCCACAGTCTCAACCAAGATCTACTCGTACGGATACTCACAGAGCCCAAAAACGCCATGGTAAGTAACTTATTGTTAAGCGTAGGAATAGAATAAAAACTGTACTCCTTTAGGTTCATAATGTCCCTTTCCCATAATGTCCCTCGGTTACAAAAGGTTCATTTCCCAAAATGTCCCGTTCCCACAATGTCCCTTTCCCACAATGTCCCTCGGTTTCAAAAGGTCCCTTTCCCAAATGGCCTCTTCCTATACTACAATACAGATAGATTGCATTGATTATTGAAAAGTTAAGTTCTATGATTTAAAAAAATATTTTTTGTTCTATTTTTATATTTTTATAACTTTCCCTTTATTACAAAGAAAAGAAAAAAGTTTTGGGAAAGGGACCTATTGAAACCGAGGGACATTATAGGAATAGTTATTTGTTATACAAGTGACCAAAATCAAATTGTGCTACGAGTGGCGACTTTAAATCACGAACTAGCGAAGTAGTCTAGAATTGAATCACGAGCGTAGCGAGTGATTCTTATATAGACTACTGAGCACAGTGAGTGATTTAAAGGCACGAGGCAGAACAACATTTTGGTCTCGTGTAAAACATACAACTTTTCACCTCGACCAGCGAGAAAATTTTCACGTGACTCTCCTGGTAAAAAAAGCTTGATTCAGCATTAGAAACTTGTTCACTGAACTCTTTTGGAGTTAGGAAACTATCTTCATCGTTGGACGCATTAATTTTTGTAATTTATCACAAAAATAATTCAATCAAACCTATGCTGAAAAAATTTATTCATAGAGTCAGTAAAGTAGATTCCCGTCGTTTTGATTACATTACGTTGTGTTTTTCTCTTATTCATTAATATTCCGTCTTATTTATTTATTTATAATCATAAAACATATAATTTGTTAATAAATTTCATAAATTTTTCTTATTTCATATTTGTTTCATACATGTGACCTCATTACCTCCATACTCTTTATTTCGAATTATCAACCTTCTTTTTTAGTCTGTCTAAAAAGTCAGTTTACATGGGTAATTTCAAAAATATTTTTTTTACCTACCTAAATCACAGAATACATAATAGTACAAGTACCTAAATCCCCAACCACCCCCCCAATACCCATCTAAATAAATAAATATGTTTACTATTAGAATTTTGACAGCACCGACAGGGTTACCAGTATAAGTTTTTTTAAATAATGGGGAGGAAAAGCGCAATTTTATCCCGATAGGTGGCGTCTGGTCTTTGGTACCCGGCCGCCTCAAAGAAAGTGTCAAAACATATGGGAATCTCTTGGAGTATTGCACTTTTTAATTTTATACTGAGAAAATGCCGCATTGTTATGCATGTAACTTGTAAAATATTGGAGTTCATCGATTTCCCAGTAACAAAAAAATATTGGGCAAAAAAATATAAAAAAAAGATGCTTTTCCCTCGATTTTCTCCTTTGCTGAGCCTGAGAAACATTATAAATTAAAAGGAATGTTTCATGAATTTGAATTTAATATTTCAACCTCAGCAGTTTCTAACATATTTATAGCTTGGATGAATTTGATAGGTATATCAAATATGGAATAAGCCCAATATTGGGGCCAAACAGAGAATTGATAGAATTTTATATGCCAGAGTCATTCAAGAAACTTAGAATAATAAAATAAATATGATAAAACGGTTCGTGTAATTTTGGACAGTACAGAAATTCCATTACAGAAACCTGAAATTACTATTGCACAGAAGGCATCACAGAACATAGAAGTAGATAGAAGTAGTATGAGCTCAATTTAGTATAAAAACCAGTGTAACCAAACAAACACATTATAATTCGAAGCCAAGCCCCCCACTTAATAGTTACATGCTACGCACACACACTTTGTGAACACATAATTGGATAAAAAGTAAAAATGTATAATATCCAGAAAGCCATAAATAACAAAGTTTATTTATTTAGATTCAGTCGTATTGCTATAGCAACTTGGTACCAAATTAAATAATACGTATATTTATAATGCTGCTACTCAGCCGCTAGATGGCGTAAGCTAATTTTAATAGTGCGATTTACCACCTTATTTATTAACACATAAAGTACTTTAAGAAAGTTTAATGAGATAAGGGAAACCGGGTTGGTTAACATTCTTCACTTAGCTTATCTTAAATAATTTCATATCAATAATTCGTGTAAACTCTATTTCATAATTCGGTGGAATCCTGACATTTCTTAATTAGGTACTAGGCAAAAAATATTTGAATTTCAAAATTCAGAAACCCAAATAAAATAAATATATCGGATATCGGATATTTCGAAAAGCAACACTTACAGATAGATACCTCAATGGTGAATTCCACCACCATCCTTTACAGTTAGCTACCTACCATAGGGAAATCTTTGTTTCGGAGAGTACGCGGGAATTATAAGTAATCAATCACCCTATTTACAGCAAATAAAGTTATTTGTATTTATTTGTATTTGGGATCTGTGACCAACAAGACCTGACAGCTGAGCTTCAGCATGTCAAGCACGTTATTTGCCGGCACCTATACCTATCGAGTTAATTTCAATAGTTACTTTCCGCCCCGCACAAGTTCAGGGGGTCAAGTCTGCTAATGTTAACGTCAAAAACGTGGATCAATGGTGTTGGAATGGTAGTGCTTTTTGACACAGTTCTTGTTTCTTATATCCAAAATCGAGATACAATGTATTTCCGTTTAGGGTTTAAGAATCACAATGTGTTTCGGTTTTGGGTTTAAAAAACAAGAACTGTGTCAAAAAGCATTACCATTCAAACACCACTGAACCACGATTTCGACGTTACCATTAGCAGAATTGACCCCCAGGGGCCCTATTTTTGAATCACTCGGCTGGCATCGAGCGCTCGTTTCTACTGATTTTCGTTCGACAGCTCATACATTTGAGTTGATTTGTCGAACGAAAATCAGTAGAAAAGAGCGCTCGACGCCAATCAAGCGATGCAAAAATATGGCTCCTGGAGTGTAGTATTCTAAATCTAAAAATAACTATAAAACGTTATTTTTATAAAACTTTATGGCTACATGACCAATTTCAAAATTACATTTTAACTAAGAATTTTTTTCCTCTCATTTCTCGAGACTTCGCAGCCTTGTAGGGGAAGCAATTTTCATTAAATTGCCTCGAATGATTAAAATCCTTGACAATAAAATACTAGCTTCTCGGACTCGCCTATAACGTACTATTTAAGTTGACTAAAATTCCCTGCTGTTCTTTTTTGCGTGTTTTCAGTGGTGAGTGTATCAAATCAACTGTTATTTAGACGTTCATCACTTACTTATCAATTTTTTGCTATGGTGATAATACTTTTCAACTCTTAACAGTCACATCTTTTCTCGGTCTCCCCTATTGAGTGACATTTCCGCCATTCTATATTTTAGTGTTTATGAAAGTTCAAGAATATGTCAAATTGTGCGTTGGAATATGGATCATAAGTGTATACCGCATAAAGGTGGATATTTATTGTTATGAATTTTAAAAGGAAAATATCAGTTGAATTTTTAATTAAAATCAAAATTAATTAAATAAAGCTCGCCTCCGATATTTTATGCACCCGTTTGCTAAATGATATATGTGAATATCGATTTTGCTCTTTTATATAATGCACCTCGGCATTTTTATATTATTTTTGAAGATTTTTTTGTTTGGCGTTCGTTCATACGACTGACGGAGCAAAATTCAAAGATGTGCGGAGCTACGCAGATATGATGTTACACGGGTGCCGCCCACATGCGACTTCTACTGGGGGAAAAAAAAATTCTATGTTCTGTGGAAGGCATCATGAGGCAACTATAAACACGGAAATTCACACTCAGTTGCTTTGTTAAAATTTAAATCATATGCTTCTAATCTGAAATAAAAAGATTACTTGTAAATCTTACACGAAATTTAAAGAAATGTAATGCTTGTTAGCAATTTTTTGTAAGTTGCTATAAACTTTCTTGTCTGTTGTTTTGGCTTTTCTTTTCCGTAATTCTTCTTTTATCTGAGCTAAAGTTAGCATAGAATACATTGTTTGTCCGCAAAACCGAAAAAATATAATCTACTATCCGCGTCAATTGGTAATGCGCCTGGCGGCCATGATTTTAACCTCAAAAACGAAAAACAATTGTAATTTTCTCATAAACCTAAACCCTTTCTTATTGAAAATAAGAATTCAATAATTAATATATTATATTACCTATTAGAATATTACTGTTTTTTATCATTTTTTGTTGCGGATGACGATGTTGTGTATGTTAATTTGACAAGGTTCCAGCGCATTACCAATTGACGGGGATAGTAAGAAAGTAAAATCACGTATACACAGTCAAGACAATATAAGCTCAAACTGACAATGGGTCCAAAGACTGAAGCGCCATCTGTAATTCACTTTGCCTTCGCCTCCCCCAGGTAAACTGACTTTTTAGACAGACTAACAATCCTTATTTAAAACTCCTTGGTAGTTATATCCGTGCATTTTATTTTTTACTTTTTAATCCGTGTATGACACCATAAAGCACTCTTTCTATCCTTTTCTCACATATCAATTTTACAAGTGTCATCCTTGTCACTTAATTTGATTTTTCTTTATTATTATAAAAGTCGGTGTTAGAAATTAAAAAAGCACTTTGTCTCACGCTCGCAGCAAAAATCGATTTTGCTGCGAGTTTTTACGCGCCAAAAGCACCCTTTTCGTGCTGGAGAGGTGAAAACGGATATTTCAGGAAAGGGATATTTCGGAAAAGAGACATTTCCGGAAGGGGACATTTCGGGAAAGGGACATTATGAACCTTAAGGACTGTACTTGTGTTAAAGAATGACCAGACAAAATTTGACAAGGCGTGCGAAAATTACCCTGTATTAAATGAAGACATGTTGTGACAGGTAGCGCAATACAAACTGCTGTTCGCAATGGACAAGTGCACGCTGTCCTTCAGCGACGAGGCCTTGCGGGCCGTCGCCGCGCTCGCCATGGAGAGGAAGACGGGCGCCAGGGGCCTGCGGGCCATCATGGTATGTACACTAGTACGAGGCCATGGAGAGGAAGACGGGCGCCAGGGGCCTGCGGGCCATCATGGTATGTACACTAGTACGAGGCCATGGAGAGGAAGACGGGCGCCAGGGGCCTGCGGGCCATCATGGTATGTACACTAGTACGAGGCCATGGAGAGGAAGACGGGCGCCAGGGGCCTGCGGGCCATCATGGTATGTACACTAGTACGAGGCCATGGAGAGGAAGACGGGCGCCAGGGGCCTGCGGGCCATCATGGTATGTACACTAGTACGAGGCCATGGAGAGGAAGACGGGCGCCAGGGGCCTGCGGGCCATCATGGTATGTACACTAGTACGAGGCCATGGAGAGGAAGACGGGCGCCAGGGGCCTGCGGGCCATCATGGTATGTACACTAGTACGAGGCCATGGAGAGGAAGACGGGCGCCAGGGGCCTGCGGGCCATCATGGTATGTACACTAGTACGAGGCCATGGAGAGGAAGACGGGCGCCAGGGGCCTGCGGGCCATCATGGTATGTAGACTAGTACGAGGCCATGGAGAGGAAGACGGGCGCCAGGGGCCTGCGGGCCATCATGGTATGTACACTAGTAGGAGGCCATGGAGAGGAAGACGGGCGCCAGGGGCCTGCGGGCCATCATGGTATGTACACTAGTACGAGGCCATGGAGAGGAAGACGGGCGCCAGGGGCCTGCGGGCCATCATGGTATGTACACTAATACACTAACACCCAGTTTCTGAAACGTATGTCAAATACTGAATTAGTCAACAGGCTGTCATAATTAACAAACTGTCAAACAACTATGGGTTTCTGAAAAGCCATTTACCAAAAAATTGGTGATTGACTGTTAACAGATGATTTATTTATTCGTCCGGCCACACTTGCGAAAATCAGTCAACTTCATTCACTCATTCATGTTTCGTTTCTGTCTAACGCATAGCTTTGTCTCTATTTTCTATCATAGAGACACCAAATGTCAAATTCGACAAAAACTTCTTCTTCTTATTTTTGTTTTGGCAATCTACTTTCCTCTTGGAAGCAATTTTTGCAAGTGTTGAATAATTCAGTGGTACAATAGATATTGTTTCAATTTTCCAGAAATAAATTGTTTTGACAGTCTGTTAATTGATCTATTTTCACAAATTAACTGATAATTTGTAAAAAGATGTTGACGATCAGTTAACAGGCGAAAAAGTTTTCCGGAAACCCAAAACTACCGTAATCGGCCATTAATTCGAGATTTGACATTTGCAATGACAAACCGCTGACAATCTGTCACATGGTTCGTTCAGCAACCCAAACTGCATTTAAATACAGATTAGCAACTTGTTGCGAAATTTTTGCGATGACAAGCGTTTCAGAAACCGGGTGTAAGTTACACACATAAATCTACAACGTGTTTACCTCTAATTTAGATACAAATTGTCTTTTGTACTTAGTTTTTATGCCATTATTAAATAAATAAATAAACTTATTTATTTCTCTGATAAAAAACTTAAAAAAGTTATCTAGTTTTCTTTAGCACAAAATAGAGAGACCACTGAAGTTAAGCCTAGGACTACGCGCACTCTCTCACACAGATGATATTGCGTCACGCGCTCGAACTGGGGGTCAAGTCTGCTAATGTTTTTGTCAAAATCGTAGTTCAATGGTGTTCTAATGGTTATGCTTTTTGACACAGTTCTTGTTTCTTAAACCCAAAATCAAGACACAATTATGTTTTCGTTTTGGGTTTTAGAAACACAATGTGTTTCCGTTTTGGGTTTAATAAACAAGAACTGGGGCCGTACCGGCTAACGAATCGATTATCGAAAAGTCTGTCGAGTTTCAACTTAAAACAGAAAAAATCAAAGTAAGGAATTTCGTCTTGTACTTTCTGTTGACGTAATTTGGAAGATATCGATGTTCGTGTGCCATCATGAATTGGGGTTTGCCCTTTTGGCCCAATTGGGGCTCGATTTATCTGTTTTAATTTGAAACCCAGCAGACTTATCGATAATTGATTCGTTAGCCGGTACGGCCCCTGTGTCAAAATGCATTACCATTAAAACACCATTGAACTACGTTTTTGACGAAAACATTAGCAGACTTGACCCGGCTTTGAGCGTAGCAGAGATTCCGTGTCGGCAGCGTGGTGGGTGTCGGTGAGGAGTATCTATGTGTGCGTCGATCGAGCGCGCGTAGTAGGTACTAAGCTTGACTTCTGTCCTCTCTATACTGTGTGTTTAGTCAGATGGAGTTAGAAGTTTGATACGAGGTATATGTAGCGACGCGATCATACAGCTACATAAGCAAACGAATGATGAAGAAATGCAGGATCAGCGAAAAGTATAATATTTAAACGTTACGCAGACGTGACGTCGCACTACGTCAAGCTGACAACGAGGCAAAAATGTATGAAAACCTGAAATACGATATCGGAGTCTTCTAAGCGCTTCGCATAAATACAGATTACAACATCCAACACAGGACAGCGGTCCCCGAGCACAGACATCGAGCTCGGTGGAAGTACTTCCCTTTTCTCGAAACTTAATCACGTCGGGGTCACCAATTTTGGGCAGGTCTCTTCGCCTTATATTCAGCGAATCACATAGCGTATCACATTAAGTCTGCGAGTACGAGAATAGCGGCGGCCGAACGATGGCAGGGCGACGCGACTGGGCCACAGAATAATGATACTACCAGTATTCTAACTTAGTACTTTCTATTTAACTTAGTATTTCATATACAATATCAAAAAAGGTTAGAACTTTCTTTGGGGAAAATAAAATTATAATACAATTTTTAAGCGTAAGTCACCGGTGATCTACGCGGCGGCTTAAGTGTTAATAATTACAGATCACTTTTTCTATTTGCTTATTACCAAAATATCAAACCATATTATAAATTGTATATGACAAAATATAATTTAAAAGCAAAATGATAACCTTTTGAATTATTAGGCAACCTAACACGCTATCACCGTTATTTCTAAAATATAACATACAATCACGAAATTAGAAACAAATTCAAGTAGGTGAAGATAGCAGGCCCGGATCTAGGGAGGGGGCACTTGTCCCGGGCGGCGAAGACTAGGGGGCGGCGGCCGCAGGCCGACGCCCCTTAGTCTTCCCAAGAAAGTTATGCCGGTCGCGATGCCGGCCGGTTTGGCTGTAGTTAGCTAGTCTCTGATAGAGTAATATACGACGAGACGGAGAAGAGTCAACACAAGGAAAGGAAAACGGGGCGGCGGCGCGGGTATGGCTACCATCTGACAGGCAATTGCCGCATTTGACAGGGATTTTTCGGTTTAGATAGGCGTGTGGGTGGCACTAAGCTGAGACAGGCAGTTTCGCATGTTTTCACGCAATTTTTCACAAAATTCACAAACTTCAATTCAATTCACAAAATTTTATCACGCAAGAACGCGGCCGGCTGCCCGCCCGCCCGGACAAAACACACATGTCACATATTACAAGATTAGTGATATTATAATCATCACGCTGCGCGGCCGTTTTATTTTACAATAGACAAGCAAAACTCGGATTATTGGATGTAACCTACGATCAAGAATATGAGGATGTAACTGACAAAAATCGCGGTGCGCGGCTGTCGTTTTCACTTAAAAAAATTAAAATTACAAGATTATTGGATGAAACTGGCTAAAAACAGCGCTGCGCGGCCGTTGTTCTTACAAAAAAAAATCAAAATTACAAAATTATTGGATGAAATTGACTAAAAATCGCGCTGCGCGGCTGTTGTTCTTACTAAAAACATCAAAATTAAAAGATGATTGGATGAAACTGAGTAAAAATCGCGCTGCGCTGCCTTCTTTCTGCTACAGTCAGGTTTCGATGAGGGCGGCAAATTGCCTTCTGCCCCCCCTTTTCGAAAACGTAGATCCGGGGCTGGAAGATAGGTACTGTTAACTTTATTTCATCTACCTACTTGAGTTTGTTTCTAGTTTTGTACATAGATGCAGGCAGCCCTATCGTATGTTGACGTACCGCGCGGCTCAAGTTACGTATTTCAAGGACAGGCTCGAGTTAGAATACTGGTAGTATCATTATTCTGTGACTGGGCGGAGTGGCGGCGATGCAAATAACAACCACGAATTGTTAGAATGGTAGGTGGCGCTAGCTGCCGTGTGAACAACAGCTCATAATACTTTAATTAAAATAAAATAATAAAGTAGACTACTAATAACGTGGAGTGAATAAAAACATTGTGTTATGTTCAAAAAATAAGTGAGAGTGTTATCCAAGCAAACTAAGCCTTAGACATAGTGAATTTTAGCTTAGCATCTTTTTGCAACTCATTGCTTTTGCACTAACAAATATCAAATAATATACGAAAATAATGATTAAATTGAGTTATTGTTGAACATTAAAATACAGTGACCAAAGAAAAATGTTCCTAATAGTGATTTAATAAAAACAATACAATTTCTAACCTATAAAAGTGAATAAAATAAAAGTGAATAATTTAGATATTTAATGTATGCAATGGATCTCAACGCCATCTAGGGCGCATCTCCGCATGCTTTGACAGCATATTCATAAAAAGCTGCTTTTGCTAAACATTGTGCTTTTAATAAGTTATTAACTGAACTAAATTACGAAAGATGGCACATAATTGCGCAAATTGCTTGAAAATAATACCAGATAGGCGATTTTTGGTCTGCTCATTATGCACCGAAAAATATGATTTGCTTTGTGTAAATGTATCTGAAAAAATTTTCTATTTGATGACCTTAGAAAAAAAACGAGTTTGGAAATGTCCACAATGCAAGACAAAACAACCAAAATATGACAACACTCATACTCCAGTGAAGGATTCGAACAATATTACAATACGGCACAAAAAATCTACGAAAAGCTGCAGTGACGAGGATTCACAATTTCTAGACGATACTCCTCCTGGAGGTGATACGATAATTACAGCCAACTCTACGACCAACATAGATTCCACCTTGCTAGCAGAGCTACGTGAGTTAAGAACAATAATAAATCAACAATCAGAAAAGCAGGATGCTCGAGACCGAGAACTCTCAGAGACTATAAAGTTGCTCCAAACGTGTCTGCTAGAAATAACAAATAAACACTCATATTTGGAAACTGAGTTAAAATCAATGCGACAAGCTGCGGAAGCAAGTACTAAACGTATAAATACATTGGAGAATGAAAATAGGCTACTCATACAGGAAATACAACAAATTAAAGAAAAGCCTAAAGCAGAAAATGCTACCTTGCATGAACAAATCAGAGAATTAGAATTAAAATTTTCATCACCTGGCAACCTTCAAAAAGCTACACTTTCAAGTTCAAATGGATGCCAATATGATCACGACCACTCAAAAAAGATAGTTTTTTATGGACTGATGGAATACCAAAGAGAGTCGGAACAAGAACTTCATGATCGTATTATTTATGCATTCCAAGATATCCTTAATGTCGATTTGACAGGTTATTTAGAAGACATCAAAAGACTCGGAAAAAAAGGCAATCGCAGACCAATAATGATAGAAATCCTAAGCAAAAAAATGACGAAATATCTCCTTGCAAACAAATGGCCGTTCAAGAACACAGGTTTAATGATATCTGAATATTTGGAAGGAAAGAGCTTAGATCTTCTTAAAAGGCAGAGAGAATCCTTACTTAAAGCAAGACGTGAAGGACATCACGCTATAATAAGAAATAACGTACTTTACATTGATGGCGCCGAATACCATTATAACAGAGTAGAAAATACTACCGCTGCCGACTGTACTGAAAGCAACTCGACAACCAACCCAGATTGTCCGAATAACATATCAAAACTAGAGCCAAAGACACAATATACAGGAAATCGTAACTTTCGAAACTACACTAGGAAATTTTAAAATATTGTATCAAAATATACAAAGCTTCTACAACAAATCACATTTGCTCGATGATATAACTAATGAACAGAATGATCTACAAATACTTTGCCTGACAGAAACCTGGATCACAGGTGTGAAAAAAGATCTGCTACAACTAGAGGGCTTCCAATGCGCCACATCATTTCATAGAGTGACCTACGATTGCGGAGGAGTATGTATTTTTATAAGGAACGGTATCGAGTTTGTAGAAAGGACTGATATTTTATCACTAACAACAGAATATATTTTTGAAACATGTGCAGTAGAAATACCCAAATTAAATCTGATATTTGTTGTAATATATTGGCCTGCAAAAAACAGACAGACAGAACTCTTCTTAAACTCACTTGAAAAGCTTCTGCATATCTTAACAATAAAAAACCCTAAAAGAAAAATTATGATCGGTGGTGACTTTAACATTGACATGCTAGAACAAGATAACCTAGCAACTACTCTTGTAAATCTAATGAAAGGCTATAACTACAAACAACTCATAAACGAGCCAACTAGAATAACACCAACGTCAGCTACTTGTCTTGATTTATTATTTATTAACTTTGAAGATAAACATATGAGCACTAATGTCATTGAATATGGACTTTCAGACCACAGAGGTATTTTAGTAAAAATCAAAAATACGCAAAGTGAAAGAAACGTATGGTATGTCGAAAAAAGGTTATTCAGTCTTGAAAATATAAATAAATTTAAAATGGATTTAAAATATATAAATTGGAACTTAATTATCGATAAGAACGAAAAAGTTAATAAAAATTATACCTACTTTCTGCAAACAATAACGAGTGTTCTAAATAAATGTATACCACTTACGAAATGTAAACTAAAAAAGAAAACAAAAAAAACATGGCTCACTAAAGGCATAAAAACATCTTCTAGGCATAAGCGAATATTAAAAATTTTAAACTTACAAACTAATAGTTCAGTTTTAAATAATCATCATAAAACATATGAAAAAATATTAAAAAAGGCCGTACAATTGTCTAAAAAGAAAGATTATTAATATAATCTAATTTTACTAATGTAAATGTTTACCTTACTAATGTAAGATACATAGTTCTGATAATATAACTAAGACAATGTGGCATATTGTTAAGGAACGTACAAATAAACTTACAAACAAGGAAAAAAATAATATTAAATTAAACGTAAGCGGTAACACTATAGAGGACCCCACTTTAGTATCAAATACATTCAATAATTACTTTGTATCTGTGGGAAGCGAGGAAGACGCCTCTATGACGCCGCCCACGTCCCAGCCAGTCATGGGTCGGCCGGTTATTTCATCTTCTCACAACTCCATGTACTTAAGCCCTACAGATTACAATAGTCCAGTCAGTACTGGCACTCATGTATGGCGAGGTCAAAATTTGTCATTAGATGAATTCACTTGGAACATATGTAGCTTAGGTAAAACTGAGCTGATTTAGCCCGGTAGCCATCAGCCACCCCTTGGCAGGTAGGGAGGGGTGGCATTTAAAGTTTCACGCCGCCGCACTTCAGAAAAAAAATCATATCTCCTTCAATATACCTACCACCTCGAGTGTGATATCATTTTATAATGAATTAGAGATGACGAATTCATGTTTAAAACTTTTAATGTACAGTGTCATAGAAAAAAGGTAAAATATTGACGATAGTTTCAAAAAAAAATTGCTATTTTTTTATTCAACAGTCAGTATCTGTAAAAATAAAATTTTTTTGCAATGAATTTTTTTTTTATCTAATAGTACATTTATTCAGCTTTTGAAAAATATATACTTTATGTATAGTTATCGTTCAATGTATATCTGAAAAAAAATCGAACATGGTATGCGACGCTGTTTCCAAGCGAAGCGTCTACAATTAATAAGTTAAGTACCTAGGTATAAGTTGTTTTTTTCAATTAAAATATGATAAATCTAAGATGTGTTTTTTATTTTTGGTACAATAATGACACCCTTTCATTTTCATATACATTTTGCAATTCCCGGGAATTCCCAGAAATCGGGTATTTTCGACATTTTGGTACCATAGAAGAAGTTGTTTAGTTTGATGGTCCCTTCTACCGTATTCGGAATTATGAATATTTAATTTTCTTTTACTTTTACCTTCAATATCTTCATTGCTTTTGATTTCCCAGGTATGCAAAAACTATCCTGATGGTGGGCAGAATATGGAGGTCCTGGCTTAGTCAAGGGTCTTTTAATACTTGTCGTATTAGTTGTCTCTAAAAGCTTTTGTTTTTTCCCTCTGCTACAATTTACGGTCACAATGTCATTGATATTTTCTTGTTTAAATGTAAAACGAAACGCTTAAATAATATAATAGTTAATAAACTTTTTAACCGCAATATAAACTCCCGTCGTTCCGGGTATCCTGGCGCATATTTTTCGGGATCGGGTTTAAAAAACATCCCGGTAATTCCCAGAAATGGGAACCCAGGAACGCAACCCTAATCACAGTCCAATTTTCATATAAACGAGGTAACTTTGAAGCTTTTGTTCTTCGTCAGGGATTGAACAAGGTGTGGTCTGATGATGGTTATCCAAAGAGTGAATGGAGGAGGTCAAGATCGCTTAAGAAACGCAACGGATCAGAAGAGTCGTTTACACTAGAGACCGTCTGGAGCTTTTAGTGTTACATTTTCCATACTTCTTAATTTTCATTTGATATTTTTTTAAGTTCAACCCTGAGCTAAACCGCTCATCTAATCTGTTAGGTTTTTTTAGCATAATGAGCCTCCGTCATTCATTCTTTAATTTGCCATCATCAGCACACACCTCGTTCAATCCTGGGCAGAGAACCAAAGCTGTAGGTTTACCCCGTTTGTTCGAAAATTGGTCTGTGATTTAATTTTTCTGCTCACGAGTGTACAAAAAATACTCAATGGAAAATATTTTAATTTCTACGGTATATTTATATGCCAAGGTCCTTAAGGAACCTACCTATTAAAACTTTACAAAATTTTGCACTTTAGTTTTAATGTGGTAAGACATTTTCCTCCCTGACCGTTCTCAGATCTAATTTTTTGACGTCACGACGCTTCGTCGTTTTATGACTTTCTTATACATAGATCAAGTCTGTCTATTTTTTTGTATAGTCTTTATGACTCTCACAAAAAGATCTAAGTATGTATCAGACCGTAAGATAGTTGAGAGAGACTTTATGACCGTAAGAACATAAGCGGCAGTCGAACGCAAAGTTAAGTTTGTATTCCATACATGTTGTATGAAAAACCAACTTAACTTGCAATCGCAGACATCTGGAAACACCGTCGCATACCTTGTTAGATTTTTTTTCAGATGGAAATTGTATGATAACTATATATAAAGTTTGTATTAGTTTAAAGCTGAATAAATGTTCTTTAAGGTGGTATTTTTTCCTTTGCATAAAATTAGCATTTTAAAAGATACCCGACTGTTGAACAAAAACAATTGTAAACCGATTTTTGACACTTTGGTCAACATATTTATTTTTTCTATGAAACTATACATTAAATGTCCCAAAAATAAATTCCTCATGCCTGCTACAAAAAGAACTAAATATGCATCAAAACATAAAATAGTTAAAAGAGACTATAAGATCGTAAGACCATAAGCGGCAGCCGAACGCAAAGTTAAGTTTGTACTCTATACATTTTGTATGAAAAAACCAACTTAACTTTCAATCGAGGATGTTTGGAAACAGCGTCGCATACCATGTTCGATTTTTTTTCAGATAGACATTCAAAGATAACTATACATAAAGTATATATTTTTCAAAAGCTGAATAAATGTACTTTAAGATAATATTTTCTTTCATTGCACAAAATGATTATTTTTAATAGATACTGACTGTTGAATAAAAAAATAGCAAACTTATTTTTAAACTATCGTCAATATTTTACCTTTTTTCTATGACATTGTACATTTAAAGTTTTAAAAATGAATTCCTCATCCTTGATTCATCATAAAATGATATCACACTTGAGGTGGCAGGTATATTGAAGGAGATATGACTTTTTTTCTGAAGTGCGGCGGTGTGAAACTTTAAATGCCACCCCCCCCTACCTGCCAAGGGGGGGCTGATGGCTACCGGACTGAATCAGCTCAGTTTTACCTAAGGTACATATGTGCCAAGTGAATTCATCTAATGACAAATTTTGACCTTCTGCCACTAATTCCCCAACTACAATGAAATCTACCACATTATACGAAAATTAAAAAACAAAAAAAGTTTCGGCATTGATGAATTTCCTTCCATATTAATCAAACATTGCGCTGAAGAACTGGCCCAACCACTTGTGATTCTAATAAATCAATCCTTTGAAGAGGGTAGCTTTCCGGATTTGCTGAAATCGTCTATAGTACGACCTGTATTTAAAAAAGGGGATCCTACAGATAAGCGAAATTATAGGCCTATCTCATTGTTATCGGTCTTCTCAAAAATATTTGAATCTGCAATGACGCAACGTGTTTACTCCTATTGTAATAAATATAAAATTCTAGATGAAAGTCAAAATGGGTTTAGGAAAAACAAGTCCACTACGTTAGCAGTCTATAAATATGTACAAGAGGCATTAAATATCATAAACAATAAAAAATATGCAGTGGGTGTCCTACTGGATATGAGTCGGGCCTATGATCGTGTATCCTATAGCATATTATTACAAAAGCTTTATGGCATTGGTGTGAGAGGGGTTGTTTATGAATGGTTTAAATCATACCTAACCAATCGCACTCAAGTTGTTGAGGTAGAAAACCATAATCATCATTCGGGCTCTATAACTAAAATTCGTTCCGATACATTAGATGTCAAAATGTCTATACCGCAAGGAAGCGTAATCGGCTGTTTATTATTTTTACTTTACATAAATGACCTCCCTAAAATATCACCCCTTAATACGACAAGTGTCCTTTTCGCCGATGACATGTCAGTAATATTCCCTTGTGAAAATGAACAAAATTTAAATACTAATCTAAATCATATATTAAATAATATTTCTAACTGGCTCAATGACCATAACTTACTAATAAATTTCTCCAAAACTAAACTTATACAATTTAGACCTTGGCAGAAACAACCACTTAACATTAACTTCACTTATAATAATAATAAATTAGAATGTGTACAGGATTTTAATCTACTAGGAATTAATATAGATACCAACATAAACTGGAAGAGTCATATAATTAAAATAGCAGGAAAATTATCCAGCTTCACCTACGCATTATACCATTTGAAAAAGTCAACTGACCAAAAAACCGCAAAAATAGCATACTATGCATACGCCCATTCCTGGATAAGTTATGGCATTATTTTGTGGGGAAACAGCACAGATGCCCCAAAAATATTTCTTATTCAAAAGAGATGTATACGAATCCTTGAAAATATAGATGTTACAGAAAGTTGTAGACCTCACTTTAAAAACCTTAAAATTTTGACCTTAACCTCACTATATATATTAGAAATCTGTAAATTCGTCAGAAATAACATTCACTTATTCCCCCAAGTAAAAGACTGCTACACCGGAACAATGAATCTAAGACATAAGAACCGCCTAGCCTTACCTCAATCTAATCTAAAACTCCATAGTTCGGGAACATACGTTAACGCCATAAAAATTTATAATAAACTCCCCAAAATAATTAAAGATGAAAATAATATAAATTCATTCATAAGAAAACTTAAAGAGTATTTGTTGGAAAACTGTTTTTACACTATGCAGGAGTTTTTCGAGCTCTGTAAATGACTATTTTCAAAAATTGTATTGTAGGTATTAAGTATGTTATGTATGTTATTTATTATTTATTTTAAAATGTTATAATTAATTAATTAAGCGAGTTCTTAATTTAATTGAAAAATTGTAGTGCCCTAACGGGGTTCATGATGATACTTTTAATATTTACCACCATGTAAAACTCATGAGACAATAAAGATATTTGTATTGTATTTGTATTGTATTTGATATACATATAAGTACTACCGTAAAGAAAGTAAACTCTCCGCCCCCCACCCCAGAATCAATAGGGAATATGCATAAGTCACCGATTTTGATAAATTTGAGCAATAACGCATAAAAACATGATGGAACAGAAAAATAAAAAATAATAATGTATTATTTTAGTTTTGTCACACTTCATCGTGTAGAAGTAGAAGATATAGGTATTATAAATAATAAAATTTAAATTTGGGGTATCTCAGAAACCGAAAAAAGATTGGATTTCTTTACATACTTATTCTAACCAGTACATAAGTACGTATACAGAAAGTATTTTAACCCGAGAAAATATTCACAGAGAGACAAGCTGTTTTCCTGTTTAGGTAAAAATACCTAACAGCTCGTAACAAAATTTATTGGCTTATTGTTCATCTGTATTACCTAACTTCATCACATGCCACATTTCATAGACGGGAGAATTATTCGGGTTGCATAAGCCCCGTTGATTGGACTATTTGCAATACGAGATTTAAAAAAAACGCACTAAATTATTACAAAAAAAAATCGCACTAAAAATATTAAAACGGACTAGTAAAAACAAACTAAAAAGTAAAAAATAAATTCTTCTGTAAATATTTATAACCCTAATAACCTATACCTATAGAAATTTTAAACCAAAATACGTGGGGCGCATGCTATAGACAATATGGATTATAAATTTTACAAAACGCGCCCCACGTTTTTAGAACCATCTCCTATCGGAGCACTCGTCAAGACGATTCAAACGAGCCCAAACTCGATGGGGTTGCATGGTTTTATTACAAGTCCCAGTGCCCTTCTTCCAGCTCCATCATCAGTCAGACCCTGGAAACTATTACCCAACAAAGAACTCGTCAACACGATTCAAACGAGCCCAAACTCGATAGGGTTGCATGGTTTTATTACAGAGTCCCAGTGCCCTTCTTCCTGCTCCATCATCAGACCCTGGAAACTATTTCCCAACAAAGAACTCGTCAACACGATTCAAACGAGCCCAAACTCGATGGGGTTGCATGGTTTTATTATAGAGTTCCTATGGCCTTCTTCCGGCTCCATCATCAGACCCTGGACACTATTTCCCAACAAAGTCCTCGTCAAGGCGACTTAAACGAGCTCAAACTTGATGGTGTTGCATGGTTTTATAATAGAGTTCCTATGGCCTTCTTCCGGCTCCATCATCAGACCCTGCACACTATTTCCCAACAAAAAAGCTTTTCATATGCCTTTTACAAAACTACTGACTATAGAAAGTAAAAGATTGCAATTAAATAAATCAAAACAACGTAAGTTATGAATAATGTTTTGAGTAAGAAGTGCCACACACACAGACAATATAAAACGGTATTTTTAATATACGACGCCCTTAATACAAGCAGACAGAAGCAGACCCATTCCCACTGGCAGCACCCGTTCACGAGCATGACGCATGAACAAGCCATCGCTTCGCTCAACCCTATTTGAGGGAACGTAACGACCCGCCTCACACGTCACCACCGCAGAAATGATTAAAGTGACCTAGAAGTGATGTTCGAGATCCGCGGGTCTACTACTCACGTTACTCACCTCTCATTATTTTTGGGCAAACTAAAAAAACCTTAATGAGGCATCGTTTTTAAATTGTTTGTACAAACACACCACAATAACTTGAAGCCATTGTAATTTGTTTCCAAGATCGTACGGAACGCACAAACAAGCAAACGCGCGTGCGGCGACGCCGGCCGTGGCAGCCCGACTGAGTATTCTGTTTAACGGAGTAGGCTATTATCGTGACTTTGAGCCCGTCCGGAGCGGGAGTGTCCGTTCTACCCAGTTTTATTTATTCTTATGGTACTACATACAACTGAAGTGGGTAACTTAAGAGCGCTTGCGGTACAAACGACGTTTTTAATCTGTGAATCTGAGCTTTATAAACTCTCTTTTGACGTACCCCGTAGTTCGCGGCGAGCTGCACCATTTAACTTGCCTTTTTGTAGCACTAAATATAGAAAGTTTTTATCTAGGTACCGTTTAAGGCGCTAAGAAGGGTCAAATCCCAATATTCAATTCAAATTATTGAAAGATTACGCGCGTGAAGCTATAATGGAAAAAATATATAAGGTGGTACCAAATTATCTAATGATACTTAAACAGGTGATAGTGTTGCTTAAACTGAACAACTTTCTCTATATGAAACAAAGGTCGAAAAACGAATGTTTTTTTTCGCCTTTCCATAGTAAGTCGGTCAGCTGACCAGTACATTTTGTATGGGAGTGTGAACATTTTTTTTCGTTTTTCGACCTATGTTCCTTGGAGAAAGTTATTCAGTTTAAGCAACACTATCACCTGTTTAAGTATCATCAGATAATATGGTACCACCTTATATAATGAACTTGGAATAATACAAAATAGATTTAATTGAAAGGATTTGTAAAAATGTTACCACTTTTGATGTAAAAAAATATTCCGTGGACCCTGTTTCTGGTCCTATTTGCAAAATTTCTCGGAAACAGAACATTCGTTAATGTTTAAACCAACACATAAAAATCGGCGATGTTAATACCTTAGTTGGCATTTCTTCAATGGCGAAAAATTTCGTTATTTCTTGTCAATTCTAATACCTACTATTAATAATAGTTGGATCCATATCCCCACGCAAGCCTTAAAGGACCGGGTCACTTTTGACCCGTGAATTCTTAAGCGTACATAATAATAATAAAGTTTATTTGGCAATAATAAGTTACATAATGTTTGCAACAATCAAAATTATTGTTTTTGATTCATTTATGCTAACTTAGTTTTAAGCTCACATTAGATTTAGCTATGCTTACGATAACCGTGTGAATCTATTACTAAGTTCTGTAACTATGGAAAACATGAATAATACTAAATTTACAAATAATGCTACAATGAATTATATACCAAATGAAAGCACAAATATTTAAGATTATCATGTATTAAAATTATTCCAAATGACCGCCTCTGGCATGAATACACGCCTTTAGACGACGAGGCCAGTCATCGATGGCAGCACGAACTACCACCATATCCAATTCTGCGACTGCCTTGAGAATAGCGCGCTTAAGAGAGTCGAGATTCATGTGGGGCTTAGCACATGCTTTCTCCTCAATAAGTTGCCATATGGCATAATCCAGAGGATTTAAGTCTGGGCTGGAGGATGGCCATTCTTCCTGCGCGATATAATCAATTTTGTTAGCCCGAAACCATGCTTGTGTAGATTTTGCTTTGTGCGCAGGGGCAGAGTCCTGCTGGAAGACCCATGGCTGGTTTTGAAATAAAGTGTGGCTTAAGGGTTTGACAACAGGTTCAAGAACGGTATCTTGATAGACTCTAGCGCCAGTTTTCACACCTTTTTCACAGAAATGAACCTTACTTAGCCCTGAATAGGACACCCCCAGCCAAATCATCACTGATGAGGGGTGGTGACCTCGTTGGACCCTCGGAGCAATCATGCTGGCTTCTTTACTATTCTTAGCGTATACTCTATCATTTTGACGGTTAAAATTTGCTTCGACTGTGAAGATTTTTTCATCAGTAAACAAGATTTTTCGATGGCCGTTTTGTGCGTACTGCTTTAGTAGAGCGCGACTTCGTGCTAACCTCATAGCCTTCAATCGTGCGTTTAGCAGATGGCCCTTTCGTCTACGGTAAGCGTGAAGCCCAAGGTCATCATTGATAATTTTTTTAAGGGAACTTCTCTTCACAGTCATCTGTATTGCCAATAACTTTTGCTTCCGGACGGGATTTCTCGTGATTCTCGCCTTCACTGCCTTGATCACAGCTGGTGTCCGAACGGTGCGTGGTCTTCCTGATCTTTTTCGGTCATCGACGGTCAAGGTATTACTGTACCTATGGATAGTGCGATAAATAAATTGCTTGTTGATTTTCAACTTTTGTAGCAACTTGAAAATCATATTCGGTGGCTGCCCACATTTGTGCAGAGCAATTACAGCGACACGATTCTCCTTCAACCCCCATTCCATGGTGAAATAAACAAAATATGATATACGTGTGGTATGGAATTATAGCTTATAAAACTGTCAATAATATGTCATTTTTATTTTTTCTTTTTTTCATTTGTTTTAATGGCCAGTAATCGATAAAGAAACTCAGTAACAGAACTTTTGACCAACCTGTGTATATTATTAGCTTTTTAAGTTCATACTTTGTAATTTATATCAATATTGTGTAAGCTGATGATTCACCGAATAATAAATAAATAAATAAGTAAAATTTACTCTTTGCCATACATTCTCGAATCAAGTTTACAGTAAATCACTGTCTATCGTCAATTTAATCGCATTGTACATCCTGACATTAATGTTGTCCACCGTCGTTCAACAGGAGAACCTGCTCCTAGAAGTGATGTTCGAGATCCCCGGGTCGGACATCGCTGGTGTGCACATCCACGAGGGCTGCGTGTCGCGCGCCGAGCCGCCCGCCACCACGCGCCGCCGCGTGCAGGACCCCGAGCCCGACCACGACTACTCCTCGGTGCGCCTCACCAACTGTACGTAGCGTAGTCCCCACCACACTACACTAGCATTACATACATGACATTACCGAGCCGCCCGCCACCACGCGCCGCCGCGTGCAGGACCCCGAGCCCGACCACGACTACTCCTCGGTGCGCCTCACCAACTGTACGTAGCGTAGTCCCCACCACACTACACTAGCATTACATACATGACATTACCGAGCCGCCCGCCACCACGCGCCGCCGCGTGCAGGACCCCGAGCCCGACCACGACTACTCCTCGGTGCGCCTCACCAACTGTACGTAGCGTAGTCCCCACCACACTACACTAGCATTACATACATGACATTACCGAGCCGCCCGCCACCACGCGCCGCCGCGTGCAGGACCCCGAGCCCGACCACGACTACTCCTCGGTGCGCCTCACCAACTGTACGTAGCGTAGTCCCCACCACACTACACTAGCATTACATACATGACATTACCGAGCCGCCCGCCACCACGCGCCGCCGCGTGCAGGACCCCGAGCCCGACCACGACTACTCCTCGGTGCGCCTCACCAACTGTACGTAGCGTAGTCCCCACCACACTACACTAGCATTACATACATGACATTACCGAACCGCCCGCCACCACGCGCCGCCGCGTGCAGGACCCCGAGCCCGACCACGACTACTCCTCGGTGCGCCTCACCAACTGTACGTAGCGTAGTCCCCACCACACTACACTAGCATTACATACATGACATTACCGAGCCGCCCGCCACCACGCGCCGCCGCGTGCAGGACCCCGAGCCCGACCACGACTACTCCTCGGTGCGCCTCACCAACTGTACGTAGCGTAGTCCCCACCACACTACACTAGCATTACATACATGACATTACCGAGCCGCCCGCCACCACGCGCCGCCGCGTGCAGGACCCCGAGCCCGACCACGACTACTCCTCGGTGCGCCTCACCCACTGTACGTAGCGTAGTCCCCACCACACTACACTAGCATTACATAGCACTTCAGAAGTTAGGTATTCCGACTGGGTGGTAATCTGGATGATTCTGGCGCCGCAATGTCTGAGTCCATGTCTGTAAGCTTGCACGCTCATTATTAACAATTATTTTATTCAATACCACTGCTATCAATTCTATTTAATATTTTTATATTCATTATTATTATTTTTGTTGTTTTGTTAGTACTTATTGCAATGGGGAGGAAAAGCGCAATTTTATCCCGATAGGTGGCGTCTGGTCTTTGGTACCCGGCCGCCTCAAAGAAAGTGTCAAAACATATGGGAATCTCTTGGAGTATTGCACTTTTCAATTTTATACTGAGAAAATGCCGCATTGTTATGCATGTAACTTGTAAAATATTGGAGTTCATCGATTTCCCAGTAACAAAAAAAATTGTGGGCAAAAAAATATTTAAAAAAATATGCTTTTCCCTCGATTTTCTCCTTTGCTGAGCCTGAGAAACATTTTAAATCAAAAGGAATGTTTCATGAATTTGATTGAAGCTTCGCCAAAATAAAACAACATTTGAATTATAACAGCTTTGTTCTTTAATATTTCAACCTCAGCAGTTTCTAACATATTTATAACTTGGATGAATTTGATAGGTATATCAAATATGGAATAAGCCCAATATTGGGGCCAAACAGAGAATTAATAGAATTTTGTATGCCAGAGTCATTCAAGAAACTTAGAATAACAAAATAAATATGATAAAACGGTTCGTGTAATTTTGGATGGTACAGAAATTCCAGTACAGAAACCTGAAATTACTATTGCACAGAAGGCATCATCAGGCAACTATAAAAACGGAAATTCACACTCAGTTGCTTTGTTAAAATTTAAACCATATGCTTCTAATCTGAAATAAAAAGATTACTTGTAAATCTTACACGAAATTTAAAGAAATGTACCTAATGCTTGTTAGCAATTTTTTGTAAGTTGCTATAAACTTTCTTGCCTGTTGTTTTGGCTTTTCTTTTCCGTAATTCTTCTTTTATATGAGCTAAAGTTAGCATAGAATACATTGTTTGTCCGCAAAACCGAAAAAAATACAATCTAAGAAAGTAAAATCACGTAATACACAGTCAAGACAATATAAGCTCAAACTGACAATTGTTCCAAAGACTGAGCGCCATCTGTAATTCAATTTGCCTTCGCCTCCCCATTCCAATTTTAAACTAATATTTTTACACACACAGTGCACTCACACACAGACACACCACACTTATACACACCGACACTCACGAACACGCACACTTGTTCCCGACCTAACACAGTTGCTCGTACCCGCGTTTCATCTGGGTGACGGCTGAAAATCGATGTTTTGCTGACACCGAGCCTAGACCCTTCTTGCTGCTGCACACACATGCATGCCTTCTTCTGTACCTAAATGTAAATTTTGTTTGTCTTTTTATTTTTAGTCTTCAATTTAATGTATGCATTTTTATTTGTATGAATGTGTGTGTCTTAGCAAATAAACTTCTTATCTATCTATCTACGAGGGTGGATCCAAAAATTCGTGGCCTAATGTAGAAATAGCTTTGACAGTTTTGTAAATCTACGCTCACTCTTTAGTATGGTTCTTCAATAGTAAATGTGCGAAGTTTCGTTCCGATACTGCAAGCTATATTTTTTTTGTGAACATTTGTTTGATGCTATCTGACATCTTTTTCAATAATGGAGAAAATTGAATACCGAGCAGTGATCAAGTACCTCAGTAAAAAAAGCCTATCACCAAAAGATATTCATCAAGATATGGTGAACACATTGGTTGGGTCAGCTCCATCATATTCCAGTGTAAAAAAGTGGGTGGCTGAGTTTAAGCAGGGTCGGGAGAGTATTGAAGATGACCCTAGGAGCTGTAGGCCTTCAAAGTCTACCACGAAGGAAAACATTGAAAAAATATGTGATCTTATTCTGAGTGATCGAAGATTGACCATCAGTAAGATAGCTGAGATCATAGGCATTGGTTATGGTCGGGTACAAAATATTGTAACTCAAGAATTGGGGTTCCATAAGGTTTCTGCTCGTTGGGTTCCGATATTGCTTTCAGCTGAACAAAAACGAGTTCGTTTCGCAATTTCCCGTGACTGTTTGGAGCTTTTTGAGGTGGATCCAGAGGATTTTTTATCCCGGTTTGTTACCATGAATGAAAGCTGGGTTCACCACCACACTCCTGAATCTAAGCAACAATCGAAGCAGTGGAAAATATCTGGCTCTCCTACTCCAAAGAAAGCTTAAGTCGTTTTGTCGACCAACAAAGTCATGGGTTCAGTTTTTTGGGATGCAAAGGGAATTATTTTTGTGGATTATTTACTAAAGGGCGAAACTATAAATTCAAGTTATTATTGTAACCTTTTACGACGACAAGGGAAGAAATCAAAGAAAAAAGGCCGGGTATGTTACGGAAGAAAGTGTTGTTCCATCAAGACAACGCCCGGGTTCACACTTCAGCTGAAACAATGGCTGAAATCCATAATTGCGGCTACGAAATATTGCCCCATCCACCTTATTCGCCGGATTTAGCCCCCTCAGATTCCAAATTAAAAAAACACTTAGGTAGTTTGAAATTTTCGGACAGGAACGAGGTGATAGCCGCAGTAAATGATTATTTTGACAACCTTCAGGAATAATTTTTTTTCGAAGGTATAAACAAGTTGCAGGTCAGGTGGAAGAAATGCATTGACCTAAATGGAGACTATGTCGAAAAATAAAAATTAATTCAGACCCACTTTTCTTTCATTTTCATGGTCGGGCTTAAAACTTTTGGATCCACCCTCGTATCTTATATAACTTGCATTTCACTTTGCAGAGTGGTTTCGTTGACGCAAATTTTTGTCCGCGGTCTCAAAATGGACTCAATATGTGAAACTACGTTAGTAACTGATTATTGACGTTCTAATAAAGTTTTTAGTCATATTGTATTCGTAGATGCTTTATTTAGAAATTGATCTCAGTTTCTTGAGTTGTAGTTGTGTGGATTACATTGTTAAATTAATCGCATTGTACACACATTTATTTATATGTATATTTCGTTGCTGAACAATAATTTCAAGTTATGCTAAAATTGTAGTCTACTTAATGTTAGACGTCGTGTAAATTAGTGTGGGTAGAGGCTGAAAATCATCTACATAGAAGTTCTGCTGATGTTTTTTAAATTATGACTACTTTATCAAATGCAAAGATTTTTAGTGACTGTTGTAAGGATGCTAATTCAAGTTTGATACATTATCGAAGTTACACGTAGCATTATTTTGCAATAAGTATTATCTATGCCTGTATTATTAGTTTCCGCACATTTACTATATTTTATAGCGACCGTAGTAAGCAATTTTGTATGCATTTTGGCACAGCGCCTCTGGCAGTAACTACATTAAACTAAAATTTTTCACACAAATGTTAACTACATTTGCTATCGAGTATAAACTCATAAATACGCCTATTAAACATTAATTAGCCACTGTCCAAGCGTTTGCATCGCGACAAAAGCTATAACTAAACTAGTGGTGTACAAAACTCGAGTCGTCGAGTTCTACTTTTGAAAACTCGAGTCGGATTTGCAGGACTCGGTGATCTCGGTAGGCTCGTAAGCTCGAGCCTAGCCGAGAAACTAGCTCTCTGAGCCGCGCCTCGAGGCTTCAAAAGAGTTCAAGCCTTCAAAAGAGCTCGAACCTATCAAAAGAGCTTGAGCTTTTAAAAAAGCTCGAGTCTTAAAATGAACGCGAGCCTCATAAAAAGCTTAGTGTTTATGTTTATGACTATAATAATATTTACAATATTATTATTTACGGAGATATTAAGTGGAGCCTATCGAGCTCACAGAGCCCTGAAAATCTGACTCTAGTCTTCAAAATTAGAACTCAAAAAGATGAATGTCTTATGTTACAAAGAACACCGTAGATGCTTAATCTATTGTGCTTTAGCTCTACTTATCCTCATTCATCAGCAGCCCATCACAACTAGTGCGCCGAAAAAGACTCGAGCCGTGAATAAGCCTCGAGACCGACCGAGCTCTCAAAAAGGCTCGAGCCGTGAAAATGGCTCGAAATCGGGTGAGCTCTGAAAAAGGCTCGATCTCTGAAAAAGACTCCCGAGTCGTCGAGCTTCATACAAACGAGGCGAGCCCTGTAAAACGACTCCGAGCTCTAGACAAAAGAACTCTGAGGATTCGAGTCTTGTACATCACTAAACTAAACCCCCTATCAACATTTAAAAAAGTACTAAAGATTATTTTCCATCTGCTATTTTCTATAGCCTTCGACATTTCTTTATCTAAAGAAAATCTCATTTTCAGAGCCTGGCGCCTCCATTGCCGCAACCATCTGCCACTCAGTGCGTGCTGTGAGCGAGTGAAGTATGGTGCTCGAACGAAACAATACATCCCTACAATGCTCCACTGAATTCACACCCTTATCTAACTGCATACGTTCGACAGATAAAGAAATAATAACGTTTACACAAATTACAAGCGAGTTTTAATTTTGTAGAAAAAGTTATGGTAGCTTACGAATTTTTCGCCCTTCTAGCGAGTTTAAGCCTTAAATAGTCTGTTATTGGGTTCATAATTATAATTTTGTCAGTATCGAACCCAGTATTTTGTTTCATGCAAGCAGCATTAAAATTGCCGTTCACATTATAATTGTTTCAAGCATTACATTTTACAATGTTTTGATAATTTAAAGTGCGATTGAAAACGCGTTAGAAAGCATATTTTTAACAAAATTTAAACTATAATGTCTACGTAAAAGAAATGCTTTGGATGGATTTACTGCCTATTACTAGGACGGGGCTAAAAGTTATAGGAGAATTCCTATAAGTAAATTGTGTGCGTAGTATTTTGGACTCTAAGTTCTGAGTTTGAGGTCTCAATTTAGAATACTCCCAACGGAACGACTTTTATCTTAGTACCCCTAGTAATGTTAAATATTAGTAGATAATTGTGCATTTTAGTGGTTGCTAGGACCTTAAAATAGATCCCGTATGCGTGTTGAGTACACTGTGAAGCTACAAAAGGTAAATAAATTAATAAGATATATAAAAACAGATTAAGTTGGTGTAAAATGCCTTTTGTTTGGATTTTTGTAGATTCATCTTTTTCATAATTTAATTTAGTGAGTTTTAGACAGGCATGACGTGATTTGGGGATCGATAGTCGATTTACAGTTGTCGCCACTTTTAGTGACGAAAAATAATTACCTAAACGAGTTTTGTAAAAAGTTATGACCTAAAATAATTCCAAGTGTGTATACAAATTCCCAACATATTTGTGGTGACATATGGGATTCATTGCATACTTTTTTAGAATCCTGGGGCCCTACCGCTCAACTCAAAGCGATAGCCAAAGCGTTAGCTAGACTCTATCCGTCCTTGTCATATCATAAGTCGATGACAAGGACGGACTTTGGCTTTGGTTTATGACGTCAGTGCACTGTCCGTCCTTGTCATCGTGTTATGATATGACAAGGACGGATAGAGTCTAGCTATCGCTTTGAGTTGGGCGGTAGGGCCCCAGTTCGCATTTCGAAGGAATGTGCCAACTTGATTGTTAATTGCATGATTGTTTTAAAGTTCAAGAATCAGATTTGTAACGAAACAAAGTAAAAAAAAATTGTGAGTTAACTTAAATCGATCGTGAATATTAAAGTTTTATCATCTTCGGTGTATTTTGGTAGACTTTTCATACTCCGTGATCTTACTCATTAGTTCCTTGCGTTAGAATATGTTGAAAATGAAAAAAAGATGTTGTAAAGTCTACACCATACAACAACTGTTGTGATGTAAATTACTGTAAATAATAAACAGTTTTATATTTAAGGTTTAATAAAATTAGATAATTTTGTTATTTAGGTACGCCCTTTCTAAGTTGTAAGTACGAAAACTACACTATTTTTTTAGTAAATACTTTATTAATATAATTAATATCGGTTGGTCAGCGCTGAAATTGAAGTTTTGACATTTGTTACAATTTATATTATGTAGTTGTATAATTTTAATTGTAAAGTTGGGGTGTGATTATAAGATTCATTTGAATAAACAAACGAATCACATAATTATATTTATTATATGATTCAATTATTGGGTTATCCACATCCAGTTATTAGGTATACTAATAGTAAATTACAGAATTTGAAGTTCATATAACTACTAGTAAATAATATAAGTAACAATATAGACAAATTATACATTGATATTGGATATGGATTTCCCTAGATCTATTTATAGATTGGGCAAATAGTGAGATATAAAGATAAAAAAAGAATTTTGAATCACATTGCAACTGGAGTTCATAGTTTAAGGCTATTTTCAATTTAAAATATAATGAAAACCCAAAAATGCTTGAGTTTCAATCGCAAACTTACCCTGCCATATTTTATAAGAAAGATAAGTTAAGTATTCTATACTACCAAGTTTCGTCTTATGTCAAAGTTTTTGTAGCTTTCAGTTTTTACAATGTCCAATAAAATATCGACAGTTTCGTATACTTCCATATAGCTCGTGTACAATGCTGTCGGAGTAAGTCTTATCACGTTGGGGTCCCTGAAGTCCGGAACTACCCCTCGGGCCTTCAAGGCCAAACTGATCCGATACCCTTCGTCGTGTTCCAAACAAACATGGCCCCCTCTTTTACTGTCCTCCCGAAGATTACCTATCGTGAAACCGTATGACGAAAGTTTCTTCTCAACCAGATACATAAAGTATGCCGTTATGTGTAAAGACTTCTGTCTGATATTAGACATGTCTGCTTCTAGAAATATCTTCAAAGCCCCTTCTATGGTAGCCATGGATAATAAACCAGGAGTCCCGATTTGCCAGCCGCTCGCGTCTTGTTTATGGTCGAATTCTTGTCGCAGTAGGAACTGCGTTTCGTTCTTGTTACCGTACCATCCTGTCAACCCCGGCAGCTTCTTAAAGTGTCTCCTGTTGCAATATATCGCTGCGAGAGAACCTGGCCCACCATTCAAGTATTTATAAGTACACCATATTGCGAAATCTGCGTCTATAGACTTGAGATCGATCTCTATAGCACCGACAGCGTGGCACAAGTCCCATCCCATAATAATACCCCTTTCTTTTGCAGCGTCCGTTATTTTCTTCATATCGACTACTTGAGCGGTCCTGTAGTAAACGGCTGGCAGTAATATTAAAGCGACATCATCAGTCATAGCCTCTATAACCATGTCTTCGTCTATAAATTTCCCATTGACACTCGGAACTACCTTCACAGCATCCTTCGGGTCGTAACCTTTAAGTCTAACTTGTCCATCCACAGCGTATCTGTCTGTTGGGAAATTCAAATCGTCTACCAGTATTTTGTACTTCTGTTTCGTTGGATTGTATAACGTGCTTATTGCTTGATGGATATTAGTCGTGGCATTCCCTATCACAGCAATTTCATCTTTTTCAGCACCAACTATCGGTGCCATTAGTTCTGATAAATACTCTGAGTACAAATAATATTTGCTGCCTTCAATACCCCATATGCGAATGCCATACTCCTTCCAGTGTTCCATCACAATTAGTGCTGCTTCTTCAGCGTCTTTCGAAGCCAACCCCATTGAATTTCCACACATGTAAATGACACCCTTCGTCAGGTAAAACCTATTTCTGAAGTGGCCAAGTCTGTCGTTGTTGTCGAGTTCTTTCGGAAATTCGACACCATCTTCAAAATGTTTGTCCATTGCGAAAGAAGTTTCCGTTACTGCTTCCAACTGTGTCTTAACGATGTCTAACATCCAGCTAGCTGGTTTATATACTTAACTGCTAAATATCTCTGTTATCTCCTATCTTTACAATACTATTAAAGTAGTTATTATAAGTAAAATAGATACTGCAAATTGTGCATGTGTACTTGGGGATAATCTTAGAACTAATAGAAATTTGTAGGTAAACAATTCAGTCATATTATTTTAATGCATTGAAATAATCCACCAAAAGCCTATAGAAATAGGACTGGATTTATTATAACTGTAAAGTAACAGTATTCTGGAAATGTTATTTGGTTTGAACTCTCGAGTAAATAAAAAAAACACGTGTAAGTACTCATATAAGGATTAACATAATCCTTATTATTGTTTTAAAAATATGAAGTGTTATCCTACCACCATAAAATGGTTTAATTATATGTGACGATAACAAAGTCATAAAAGTGATAGGTTGATCCAGTTTCTCACGCTTCTTAATGGGAACTCCCTCTACCATGTGAAAAAGGCGTTATTTTACTCAATGAAATATTTTTCGTAGTGTAAGTTTACGATAGGTACAATCAGAAGTAAACTGAAAACTCAAAAAAGAAGATTCAAAAAACCTATTCCCTATCACAGCAATTTCATCTTTTTCAGCACCAACTATCGGTGCCATTAGTATATAAATAACTTCTCCGAGTACAAATACAAAAAAAACCCTTAACCCGAATATGGTAGATAGGGACCATCAAACTGAACAACTTAGACTATGTGACCAACTCTGAAATCGCGAAAAAAATCCGCTGTTTCATATTTTCGGTATTAAAATATTTATGGATATACTAGAAGAAATTCGACGATGCCACTAGTGACTCGGTAGCTCAGCGGTTAGGCTCTAACAAAATATAGTATATATATCCAACTCTTACGCTGTAAGCCAGCGTTATTTCACCAATGTGAGGAATTACCTCGACATTCAATTGAAATATCTTTTCCAGATATTTTGACAATTGATTAAGATTGATCTGGTGCGAGTCATATTTTTTTTAGTATATTATTTAGTATTCTATAAAAAATTACATTGTGAATGCAAAATTCTCAAATTCAAAAATACTTATACCCTGCAGTCCAATGGGACCGGATATCCAAAGGTTGCGGTTTCGATTCCCGTCCGAGAATTGATCTGGTGAGAGTCGTATTTTTTTCTAGTATATTATTTAGTAGGATATAAGTAAAGTCCATTCGTTTAGATAGTGTCGCCCTTTTATCGCGCCGCCTTTGCACGTGCCGCTTCTTGTCAAAGGATGCCGCCGCATAAACAAAGGATACCGCGTGCGGCGTACACCCGCAAGTGAATTTGGATTTAGGCAGTTTGCATCGAAGCGCTGGCGGCGGCGCTGTAGTGAAAGGTTGTATTTGTTGACTCTGCTACATATATGCCTGAAAATGTTTTTTCGTCCTTGAAATGACTCAAGATGAAACTTTAAGTGAAAGAACAAAAAAAGACGGGTGTTTTGTAAAACATGTAAACAAATTATTATGACCAATGTCTATCGAAATTGTGTTGAAATATCGATATTTGGGTAATTCGATTCGGAAAGTGATAATGTTGTATCTATTATCATAAATACAGATGATAATGACTCCAACACTTCGAGCAATGAAGAATAGTGGTCTAATTTTACTTTACGTATAAGTACCTACATACTCAATTTATTTCATTAAAATTATCTTTGCACCGCGCTTGTGTGTATTATTTGTATGCGTATTTTATTATCTTGTATGCGTATCGACGACCTCCGTGGTCGAGTGGTTTGCACGCCGGTTTTCAAGGCGTCACCATCTCTTGAGGTCCCGGGTTCGATCCCCGGCTGGGTCAATGTAGAAAATGAACTTTTCAATATTGTCTCAGGTCTGGGTGTTTGTCATACCACCGTTGTTTCTGATTTCCATAACACAAGTGCTATAGCTACTTACTTTGGAATTGGAACAATGTATGTGATGTTGTCAAATATATTTGATTATTACAATAAACACAAGGGACACAAGTGCTTGCGGGTGTACCGACACTATCTAACCGAATGGACTTTATGTCGAGTTCCATATTTTCGAGTGCTACCGCCCACGCACGCCTCTTATTCGTCTAATGCGCAGCCTTCCGCGCGAAGTTTCTGAACTACCTACCAACTTTTTACCATACGGTATACTTTTCTTTTTTATTTATTTTTAAAATGGGTTTCGATCGACCAAAAGCCCCTCACTTTCCAGATTATCGACTGGACTTGGTAGCTGTGCGATGAATCACCTTGTTTGTGTCTTCAAACGAAAGTATCGTAGGTACATACGGTACATAGCCGTCAAACATCTTGAAATCGGGTAGGGATTGCATTTTCGGTATGCGTAGCGAGGAGTAGTGAGGTACGGGGCGGCGGGAGAGGCGCGTGCTATTGGTCGCTCGCAAATGCACATGCGCAAACTTTTCCCCACTCCGTCGAAAGAGCGTCAAGATTTTTGCCGGAAATTGTACACCCTGTAACCATTGCAGCTTTTTTCAACGTTCAAGATACCGCTGCTCCAAGCGCGTGATTTAAAACGCAAACATGCAGCAAATAAAAAGACATTTATCCGTTTACAAAAATACATGATGCAACAATAATTAAATCTGTTTTAATGTTACCATGTTACGATACTCAAGTGCAAAGCTATTAAGGTTCAAAATAAATTTCCGATTTTTGATACCTATATATAATCTCATATTGTGCTGCTCACTGTACAATGATGTGACTGAACTTTTCCCAGCGCTTTTTATTTATGAAATAACTAGCGGTCGCCCGCGACTTCGACCGCGTTGCCCCTACTGTACTGTTCCGACTGAGTAGTAAACCTTTGACCAGGATAAAAAGCCTTCACGACCCGTCGTCCTACTGGCCTTTTCCACTGGTGGGTGTACGGGTTATTCACAATTACCCCTCTACCCACTACGCTAGTGTGAACCCCGTAATCGATTAATTTATATTTTCTATAAATTCAAATATATTGAACCAAAGCCTTTGCACGCTGTACCCTCAGATCAAATAAAAAAGAAAGATGGAGCGTTGCGAACAATGAAGTGAGGCCGGTTTTTGATGGTACATGTGTACAAGGGGGCGGGCGGGGGCCGGGCGGCAGGGTTTTATATGGAAAGCCACGGCGTAGTTTCGTTACACGTGTGTGCGTGAACTGTGTATGGACACAGCCATAGCGTAGTTTTATAGGCCTCACCGCTTCGTTCGGAAGACTCCGTCTTACTTTTTTTATTTGGTCTGAGGCTGTACCAGGGTAGATTAGATTTAGAGTATATAACCTCTTTGAATTTACCAGCGCCCTCTTTAATATTATAATGTCACTGTTAACTTGACTGTAGGTAGGTACTCTGACAGTCCTGTCAATCTCTGTCATTTAAATCCATTTAAAATCAGACTCAAATAGGTAGTTACCTAGTTATTTAATATAAGTTACCTACTTTATGATCAGACTTTTATCAAAATGTTGGTCTGCAAACTCTCGCCGAAGCAAACAAAATTGTTCTCAAGATGTTTCTCGATGAGCTGTAAGACCCACAGTATGTGCTGGCCGCAGCCCGACTACGGTCCGCTGGAGGTGATGAGGTCCGACCTGATGAACGGCGCGAAGCTTGCCTCTGCGAAGGCTCTGGGCGCACAGATCGCAGCCTGCACTATTATGTATCAGGTAATTATGAGAAAAACAACAACTATAGGTCTTCTTCTTCTTATCGAAGAGTTAATCAAGCCACCTGTAAGGCCTCAAACTTGGCTTAACGACTGTTATCAGATGACAACAGCCGGGACCGACGTTTTAACGTGACCTCCGAAGCACTGAAGCGCTCAGTTGTAATGCCACTTAACGGTCACCCATCCGACACCTGGCCGAACCGACCGTTGCTTAACAAACGTGATCGAGTACGATCAGTCTGTCAAGTTCCGCCATGAGCACTTCCACGTATAGGTAGGTAATAGTTTGGCATAGTTTGGTAGGTACGATCAGCAACATACGTCACTCACGTGTTTACCACTTTGCAGAAGTCAAAAGTCTCCAATTTGTTTTTAGCTTTAACGTTTTTGCTATGTTTAATATTGATTATTAGAGATTTTACCCCCGTTTTGGTAGCCCAAACAAACCCGGCGCATAAGAATAAATAAAACTTATTCTTATGCCCAGCGTGCCGTTGACTGTCTGTTTGTGAAAGTGAAAGTGAAATATATTTTATTTAAATAAGCTCACATAATAAGCATTTTTAAATCGTCAATTCTTTTACCCTACCACCCATTATGACGTCTTTTAACTGACAAGAAAAATGGGCGCAAAAAACTTGTCAGCTTTATCAATCAGATGGAACGATATTTACAAATATGTATATCGTTTCCAGACTTTATATTAACAAAGATTAACAAATAAATAACATTATTGAATTAGCTCATTTCTTAATGAGTTTCAAATTTCTTAATCAATTTACAGATTTTAAGCTAAATTCAAAGTTTGAACTTGTTATTCAGTCTAGGCTGTTACAATATATAAAAATAAAAGAAAAACATACAATTCAATATGCATTAAGATAGGTAGTCAGAAGCAGACCCATTCCCACTGGCAGCACCAGTTCCCGAACATGACGCATGAACCAGCCATCTCTTCGCTCAACCATATTTGAGGGAACGTAACGACCCGCCTCATACGACACCACCGCAGAAATGATTAAAGATAGCATGACATACTAAGACTACCTATGTTAAGGCATCGAATTGAAAATTTATATCCAAAAGCTTTTCATAGGTCTTTCACTAAACTACTGACTATAGAAAGTAAAAATATTGCAATTAAATAAATCAAAACAAGGTAAGCTATTAAGAATTATATTTTTTGAGTAAGAAGTGCCATACATACAGACAATATAAAACAGATCTTTTATATACGAGTTATACGACGCCCTTAATACAAGCAGACAGAAGCAGACCCATTCCCACTGGCAGCACCCGTTCACGAGCATGACGCATGAACCAGCCATCGCTTCGCTCAACCATATTTGAGGGAACGTAACGACCCGCCCCACACGACACCACCGCAGAAATGTTTGAAGTGAGCATGACATACTAAAGCTACCCATATTAAGTCGTCGAGTCAGGAAGCCAGAAGTACGTTTTTAAGTAGGTAGGATACTTCTCACAATTTTATTTTTATTTTAAAGATAGGAAAGTAATGATCTCCAGACAGTTCTATCTATTTCATACCTAAGTATCTACTTTTATAAGCTATGTACATTTCCCACAAGAATAGGCAGCTTTTCTGTAAACTCTTTCCCAGGCAGGTTCCCGGTATGAGCATGACAACACCATCGGCGCCAGCCACTTCATCCGCGCAATGTCGCCCGGCTCTGGCTGCGGCTTCACATCCTACATCAAATCCCGATACATGCAGCAGAGTGGCGCCACCCTCACCTGCTCCTCTGACAGGCAGTCTGTCGCCTTCACTCTACGCTGCCCCGTCACTTGCTTCACTGATCTAAGGAGCTATTTATTGGATACTGCCGCTAGGTAAGTGTAAACTATAGGTATCAGATGGCATTATATCTTCGGTGCCAGCCACTTCATCCGCGCAATGTCGCCCGGCTTCAGCTGCGGCACATCCTACATCAAATCCCGATACCTGTCCTGTAGCAGACTGGCGCCACCCTCACCTGCTCCTCTGACAGGCGGTCTATCGCCTTCACTCTGCGCTGCCCCGTCACTTGCTTCACTGATCTTAGGAGCTATATATTGGATACTAGCGGCCGCCCGCGACTTCGTCTGCGTGGAAAAGATTTTTGCTATCCCTCGGGAACTATGCTTTTTTTCGGGATGAAAGGTACCCTATGTCCTTTTCTGTACCCCTGACAACGTGTATGCAAAATTTCATGATGATCGGTTCAGTAGTTAGGACGTGAAGGCGTAACAAACAAATAAACAAACGGACTTTCGCATTTATAATATTAGTAAGGATTTCCACTAGGTAAGTTTAAACCGTATCAGATGGCATTATACCTTCGGCGCCAGCCAATTCATCCGCGACATGTCAACCAGATTAGACTGGCTTCACCTCCTAAATCAAGTCCCGGTACATGCAGCAGAGTAACTACCTCTTCTATCACCTGCTCCTCTGACAGACAATCTATCGCTTTTTAATAAATCAACATCCGAAGGGAAGGTTCACACCTTAACCTAGGGCACTAAATCAGGCGCTGGTCGCCGAGAGTCACCAAGGCAAGGGCCCCCCTAATTTGAAATCTAAGATCCGCCCTTGCTTCGAACTCCGCTGGTTACATTCATGCTATTTATTGGATTCTGCCACTAGGTAAGTTTATGAATACCTATATAGATCAGAATACCTATATAGATATAGGTACCAAGTATACATATTATTATTATCTATTCTGTGTTATGGTATCCAGTATCTTACCTTCTGGTACAAATTACGCCAAACATCTTGACCCTCTTTCGATGGAGAGGGGATAAGTTCGCGCATGTGGACTTGCGAGTGAACAATAACGCGCGCCCCTCTCTCGCCACCCGCGTACCTCATCGCTACGCATACCCAAAATACGCGTTCTGCGCAATCCCCACTTGATTTCAAGATGTTTGCTGGCTACTGTAGTGCTATTGAAAATTAATTGCTGAATAAGTTGATTGAAAATTTTTCGTATACCTACCTAGATGCTGCTATCACGAGTGGGAAATTGATGACTGCAGGAGCCTCATCAAAGATGACCTAATACGGATCACGCCACAGCAAATGGTGATGGACCTCATTCAGAAGGCGTCTTTCAGTGGACCGTTGGCCAATTCTGTGTTCTGCCCGAAAGAGAGAATAGATGGCATGTCCAAAAATTCCTTGCTCACCTTCGTGAATGCCAACTTCAAGCCGACGCGTTGCTCAGTGGGAAGTATCGGCGTGAGGTTTGAAGAAGCACTGAAAATGACTGAGATGATCGATTTGAATCGGGTTTGTTGTTGATACATATTTTTTTAAACATTTGGTTAATATAAAAGCTAATGGGTTCCCTAATGGATGGGAAAAGATTCCAATGAGGTAACGTCTGTGGGAGGAATATTGAGATGGAGATGGTCAGGCACCATTGGGCTCATCCCTTGGTCAGACTTGGCGCCCTCCGATGCTGGACCAGGGGCCCTACCGCCTAACTCAAAGCGATAGCCAAAGCGATAGCTATACTCTATCCGTCCTTTTCATATCATAACACGATGACAAGGACGGACAGTGCACTGACGTCATAAACCCCAGCCAGAGTCAAAGCGAGAGAGTTAGGCGGTAGGCCTGCAGGGCAAGGAAAAGGAGGAAGAGAGAAAGAGAAAGATAGAAGGATAGAAAGAAAGAGGATAGAGGAAAGAAAGAGAAGGGGGATAGGAGGAGAATAAAGTTGATACATTTAGATGACGATTAATGTTATTGTAATCAACTAATCGTCGATGACCGGCGAGCACGATTGGGCTTAGTCTAATAATTTGGCGATTGTGTGTACAGATACCGGCATATAAATTGGCAAGAGAAAGTTGAAACAAAAGATGCGCAGTAGCTACAAACACAGTGTTTGTAGCTACTGCGTATCTTTTGTCTGTACACACATATACCGAACGGCATATACCTACCGTTCGGTATATTATGTGTGTATTTATTTATTTATTATTATAAGTACAGCCACATGGCAAACATTAACACATCGATTACAAACTATAATTAAAATAAGGGGTCGTCCATTAATCACGTGAGCCTCGAAAGGGGGGGGGGGGGTAGTTGAAAACATCACGAAGTATCACAAGGGGGGACGGGGGGGGTGTAGTGAGATATCACGTGTATTAATTTTTTTTGTTGAACGCGTGATTTTTAACCGAAAACTGCGTGTGATTGAAAACTGTTGAATTTTTTGGACCAAAAAAAATACACGTGATTTAAAGTAGGGGGGGGGGGGGGTTAAAAATTAGCCAAAAAAACATCACGTGATTAATGGACGCCCCCTAAGTTCTGATGCATGCCACAATAACGGCGTACTATGGGCAACAGCGACGCTTAACCAGTTTGCAACAAAATTCGTGTGCGCGCGTATCGCCCCTACACGAACTAAACGTATGGTTGTGACGGCGTGGCGTGCAAGCGATTTTGACCTTAGCAGTGGTTAAGCGTCGCTGTTGCCCATGGTACATAGCATTCCCAATTGAATACCTACTACTCACTGTGTACGATAATTGCGATTGTAAAAATTATTAAAGCAGCGACGATTATTATTTATTATGCACTTTGTTTGTCCTGCCCTCTATGATGATTTTTTACTACTTGTAGTATCGCTCTTCGTACTTGCTGGCGCCACATAAGTTAAAAGAATAATAAATGAAGCGTTTGGAAATGAATAAAATAACATTTCTGAACGCATCAAGTAACGAGAATGCATACTTGTGCATCTGTCATTGTCTATAGTCCCGCGCTGCCATTCGTTTCTTATGTCACTTCAAAGGCGCCACGAAATTCTCGCGTAATCCTAAAATAAGTGCAAAAAACCAGTTTTTATTAAGTTCAGAACATTCACAATGAATAAGAAAAGAAACTTAGAAGATAAAACATCGAAAATTGAAAGAAAATTACAGAAGTTACTCAAGCAAAAAATTGGATTCCGACCAAGACTTCTATGTTTGTATTCTACACGATGGTATTCAGGGTATGTTTTACATGTTCCCTTGTTCTTTCAGCTATGAGTTTTGCTACTGATATAGGCCCGTCTTCTGGATGACGCTATATTGTAAAGTATCAAAACCACTGAGGTACTTAACCTACCTATAATGTTTATGCAATGTTCACACTATGAACAAAACGGATATAGGCCTCCCTTCGTGGTTCAGCTGTATCGTAACGTTCGTTTGCAATAATACAAAGATGTACCTATTAATGTGTTTATGCAATGTTCACACTATGAACAAAACGGATATAGGCCTCCCTTCGTGGTTCAGCTGTATCGTAACGTTCATTTGCAATAATACAAAGATGTACCTATTAATGTTTATTAAACCTTAATGTCTAAAACATGAAACAAAGATTGTTGCTATACACAGTCAGTACATACCCAATACCAAAGGTAAAGAGAAGGAAGCAGTACCTACCTATCTACATGAAACTCGACTTGTGTCTGAGATATGAAAGAGTTGGAATAGAATTATAATTGGCAATACTTAAATTCAGACCTGACTGCGGGGTATGGAGGAGTCAGTGATGTAGTTACTAAACTACACACTAGATCACACTACAATACGTTATACCATGACTGCCATATGCCATATATGCCTGCATATCGATTCCATAAAAAGGAAACAATATAATCACACCAGATTGTGGGACGGATGATAAACAGTTCACCGCTGAAGCAGGCTCAGTTCTCAAAGATATATTATAGGTACCTATATTGTTTTTCCTGAATGGAAAGATTTTTTGTGCATTGAAGAAAAAACGTGAACAGATGAAATTCAACAATTTTACCCACAATTAAGTCTGGAACTCTGAACTATTAAAGAGACATAATTACCTATATATAAGTTTTTTGGATATCATAATGTAACCAAAACTTAGTATCAAGCAGCAGTGTTAAAACAAGAACTTGCAACAGCTGTTTATTATTATGGAAGAAGTACAAAAATAATTGGGCACAACTTTAGCAGCAAATAAATTGGTGAGTATAAAATAAATTGTTAATATGGTGAATTTATACCTCTTCAACAAAGGAAATAAATTTGACATTGTGTGCGATTTCAACAATGCTGCTAGAAAATTGTGTGTTTTCACTACACCTGAATAATAAGATTATAAAGGCAGCATACCAAGCTTTTTTTGACATAATACAGATTTTGACTTATCAATTTTGTCAAAAGTTGTCAATATTATTAAATATTCAAACTATACAGTATAAAAGTCTGTATAAAACCTTAATAATGATAGAAATTACTCGATCACTAAGGTTTCTAACTAACTGCAACCGGAGCTTTAAACTGAAGGGGTACTTGTCTTAAAGGTCCAGAGAGCAACAGTTGACAACGGGAAGAAGCTACATACAGATATCTAAGATACCTACTTAATTATTTTTTACCCAATGCCTATATGAGTTAAATTGGCCATTATAATCTCTTAATAATTAATGAGTACCTACATACAATAATTTAAATTGTATTTCAGATTTACCTTATTTTGCTTCTTTTATAGATAGGTACTTAAATGCAATACTCGATAAAACTCAATGTTCATATTAAATGTTCATTTAATTCGGACAAGAAACTTAGATTTATTCGAACAGTACCTATTGTGTGAGTTAAAATATTTAAAGATGCATATTATATTATATGTGTAACATTATTCCATACATATTAGCACATAATGTGCCTATGTCTTACAATACATAGTGAGTACCTACTTAATAGAATCAAGAACTTAACTCCCTCTTATTTGGTCTTGTGTGTATGAAAAAATGTCACATGTCTCAATGCTAATCATGTTAAAGTAAGTGACATTTTTTTAATTTATAATTATGTAATTGAAAAGAAATCATGTCATTTTGTTCCTTCTAAAATGAAAATTCCTTGGTTTGATATTCAATACATATAGGTAAATACAATGACGTTACATACCTACATACATACAGATTCATACAAACTAGTAATGAAACTAGATTTTTCTATAAGATTTCTTTGTCAGGACAACCTGCCTAGATCTACTCAAAATGAAAAAGGAATATACCTACTTATCATTTTTATAAATTTAAAGATAATTTAGTTGCTTAACAACTTACCAGTCATGTTAATGTTGGTTAAATAAGTCAATCTATCAACAAATAATTTTAGCCTGAAAATAGACAGATTTAAGAGTGCATCACTCCATCTAGAGAAGAGAAATCACAGTTACCTAAAACATACCTACTGTTATTATTATAATTTTTATCTTATAGCTAAAATCATTTAGACTTTAATTCAGTCTTAAAACTTTAAGTTTTAGTCTTATAATTTTTTCACAATATGATAATTCTTGTAAAAAATAATAATGCCAGTAGGTTATATTTACAGATGTTATAGAATACAGTATATCATTACCTGCACATTAATAAGATAGCAAAAACCATTCAGCAGTACCTATTTTGAAGATTTACATCAGATTAATACCTTCACGTCAGGGTACAAAAAACCAAATTAGTAGCTTGATTGAAGATTTAGCTTCAAGAAATATATTAGATTACACTGAATATAGGTGTATAATAATATAATTATATTATCTAGATTCTTAGTACCTGAGTATTGTAACGAATGTTTGTTTGCTTTAAGAAATTTACCTAAATATTATTCTTATAACATTTTTTTATAAATACCCACCTACATGTTACTTTATACATTTTTAATGCATCAAATGTATTGAAAATTGTATAGGTACCTGTTATAATCTTACTACCTATCACTACTTGAGGTTTCTTTTTTATAGTTACTCCACTCCACAGTTCCACACCTCTACAGAGAAACAATGCATTGGTTTGCAAATTCAAATTATTTATTGAAGGCTGCAATTGTTTATACTATATATAATTTTTTTTTTTTTTGTAATCTACATATGTAGTTTCAATACATCACAATAGTTAGTTATGCTGCACACGGAGTATATAATAATTCCCTTTGATGTTGCATGCATGCCTCTTAAGGTGCGTTCCCACGGCCTGTCTGTAGACGCACGAGAGAAGACCGACACGGCACCGCGGGGAACGACGCGTTCGCCGGTAACTTTAATGGATCGGTGCGTGCTCGCCCTCGTGCGGCTCGGTGCGGTGCGTGGTAGCGCCGATCGTGGGAACGCGGCTTTATTAGTGTTTTGATTATGGTGAATTACTTAGTTATATGTAAGTAAGTACAGTCACAGAATACACATACCTAATACTACTTATTTAGTCAATATTATTTTACCATGCCCACCAAAATTAATATATAAATATAACTTTAAATGGGCAGTTTCTATTTGAATGTTGGTAACTATTTAATAGAATCAATTTCATTATCTGAAGTAACACTGTCTATATGACCACCTCCGTGGTCGAGTGGTTTACACACACCTATTTTCGTGGTGTTGCCATCTCTGAGTTCCTGGTTCGACCTCTGGCAAAGTCAAATTAAAAAAAAAAAAAAAAAAAAAAAAAAAAAAAACTTTTCTATATTGGCTTAGTTTTGACTGTTTGAATCACAACTGTTATCTCTAATTTACTTTACACAAGTACTTCAGCTAGGTACTTTGAAATTGAGTTGGAGCAATATGTATGTGATGTTCAATATTTATATTTATCTATTTATTTATTAAAGAAGGCTCATTTTATTAACACTACAATTTTTTTTCTGGCTGTGAGCTGAATATACCTCATCATTTTCTCCACTGACTAGTAGTGTTTACATGATGACATTTTACTCTGCTACCTACCTTTTGTTTGCGAACTTGGTACTCTCACAGAATAACGAACCGACTTGATTCCTCTCACATCAACATTGTTTGATAAACACCACACCAAATACCCATACTTAGTAATGGCAGTGAAGTATTTTTTGAAATTATTACTAACCAACATTATTACTTATTTATAGTATACCTAATTGTATAAATAAAATTTTAATTATAAATTCTTCTAAGTTTTTGGAAGAAACATTAATTTATTCAATACTAAGATTTTAATTGGTACTTAACCAAAATGTCAATAACTTATTGAATCGACACCAATTCTGAAAAATAAATTGAATTTACTTTTATATGTACTTAGGTATATAAATTTCATTTAGCATATTTTTTTTTAATCTTTATTGTACAATATAAAGGTACAAAAGACTGACTTGCTGTTAATGACATTCTCTACCAGTCAACCTACGGAAAAACGATATCTATTTATTAACGTGGTTCAAAATAAGAACATAATATAAATATTAAATATCTATTTTAGATGCTTATTTACACTTAATATTTAATTTTTAAATGATTAGGCACCTCTACCTATTCAAAAAACTGATTCTGCAACTGAACTTTAAACATCTACAAGTAGTAAAAAATCATCATAGAGGGCAGGACAAACAAAGTGCATAATTGTACAATCAAACAAACTTACCAAGTGATGTTCGATTGAGATTATGCACTTGTTTGTCCTGCCCGAAGATGATGAATCCCTCCCACCCTTACAGGTACATGTACCTATACCCTATAGTTGCAGAATCAGCATCAACTACCTACATCAGGGCGTATGTGACCTAAACTTTAAACTTAATGACAGCGCGGGACTATAGACAATGACAGATGCACAAGTATGCATTCTCGTTACTTGATGCGTTCAGAAATGTTATTTTATTCATTTCCAAACGCTTCATTTATTATTCTTTTAACTTATGTGGCGCCAGCAAGTACGAAGAGCGATACTACAAGTAGTAAAAAATCATCATCTTCGGGCAGGACAAACAAGTGCATAATCTCAATCGAACATCACTTGGTAAGTTTGTTTGATTGTACAATTATCGTCGATTGTGTGGAGGATGGCTTCGGTCGTCTCGGTTCAATGCTTAACGGTACCGTGCGAATTTAGGTCAGCGGCCATAGTGTTAAGCTTTAGCCACGGCGATAGCTAGACTATAGTCTATTTAATATTGGATATATCCAACCTTGTCATATCATAACACGATGACAAGGACGGACAGTGCACTGACGTCATAAACCAAAGCCAGAGTCAAAGCGAGAGAGTTAGGCGGTCCGGGGGCTGAAACTTGATATAGGTACACCTACACTTCTGGCTTCTCTACACTTCTGGCTTCCGCGCGTACAGTTCATTAGAAATAAAACACTTTTTACAGTTTACAGCGCGTATATTGGTTAATTCAGATGTTATTTTAGAATTATTTAGTTTGGATTTGTTGGTTTTTTGAGTCTCCTGACGTTTCGACACGTTTGCAGGGGCCGTGTGGTCAAGGGACGACTAAAGCAAAAAAGCTGCTCATATTTTTATGAAAACCCGCTCGAAACTTAAAAAAAAAATTATTGAATGCATTATTCATTTTCATTCGCTCAGGAGAAAAAAGCCGACCCTTGCACTTCTCGTTCCAACCCTAAGGCGAGGAACTATGAGTACCACGACCTGGGCGCTGGAAGCGACACCTGGATCGCGCTGGCGGTGCCCGGCTGCGGCTCCTGTGATCTCGGGTGAGAACACTGAACTTTATTCGAAAGTTTGATGTTGCCGCGTCCGACGAGACTTTCATTTGGCTGACGTCAAGCCTTCCTTATGGGTGGATAAGAGGATGGGCCATAACCCACCACGCGGGCCCAATGCGGATTGGTGGGTGTTAACGACTGCAAATGCACCCGAGACCAACGGCTCAACGTGCCTTCCGAAGCACGGAGAGCTCGAGATAATAAATTTTTGGTCACCCATCCCGTGACCGAAACTTGCTTAACCTCCGCAATCGCTGGGCCAGGCAGCCCAGGCGCTAAACCACTGCGCCATCGAGCTCACTGGGATACCTAAGTAAGAAATACTCCACTCCAGATTAGTTCGCCATTGTTGAAACGTCCCTTTGGCATCCTACGTCTTCTAGATGGACTTTACTTCCATTTGGACGCACTAAACTTGTACTATTAAGAATTCTGTGACTAACTAACGCCGTCACTGTCAGTTCGATCATGTAAACTCCATGTGTTTCGCTCCAGCGTAGGTACACCGTAGGATGTTAAATGATAGTAAGGCCGAAGAAGGTGGAAGTGCACTACACCCGGAACCCTTGGAGCGTGCTTTGCTAATCGTTTATAATTTTAGTAGGTACTTATCTATCCTTATCTTACTAGGGGCGCTCATTATCCTAGAAACATGTCTTGGGGAGCAAAATTCAATCTTGCCAGGGGCGCTCATGATCTTAGAAATAAGTCTTGGGGCGCGAAATTCAAATTTTGCCAGAGGCGGCCATGATCCTCGACGCTGGTTATATTGAATTCAACAGCTGCCTGCTAAAGCACAACATCGTAGCGGCCGCGTGCGGCATCGACCACATGCAGACGGGCCAGCACGGCCTGGACCGCACGCCGCAGCCGCCGCTCGGCACCATGGCTGGCAACGACGTCTACACGGAGTACAGGGCTTTCAACATATCCTACTTCGACAACGGGATATTTGGTTAGTACTACTGTATCATTTTCTCACTATTTCACTTACTTAGGTCACAGTTGTAATTCATTATACTGTGCTTAGGTTGAGCGGTAAGGGTAAAAACAACACTCTGCAGGACGGACCGGCCTACTTATTGTCTAATTTTATTTTCAAAATCTATCCCAATCGCTTTCATTTGACAGATACGTCTATCTGCTGCGACACATTACTGCATTTCTTTGGTATGTTTTTATTTGTGCCAAAAAGAAGCATCAATGTATCACATCCTGAAAGCGATTGCAATAGATTTTGAAATTAGACAATTAGCCCCCGGGCAATTATGTATTCTGTGCCCCGGGGTAGGTACAGAACTACCATAAGAACACAATTAATCCTAGACGGACGGCATCGGGCACGGTGGCAGAGAAAAAAAAATACTGGCGTTTTTTTATTTATCTTTCCTCTGAAAAGCTAATGTACTTAACCCCTAGACTAGAGTCTAGGGCCTAGCTAAGCGATCAAGCACGGCTTTGGCTTGTCAAGCATGTACACGTAATCCGCCTCTATCATTGGGGGGCGCGGCCTACCTTTGATAGGTCACGGTAATCACGTGATCCCTACGTCCTTGATGTCAAGCCGTCTAGATGATCAAAATGTGATTGACAAGCCGAAGCGAGTTTCACAAGCCATGCTTTGACCGTTCAGAGTGCCCAGTATGAGTTGTGTTTCTCACCTCACTTTGCGAATAGTATCGAGTGAAAGAGAGGAAATCATGCGAGTGAGTGAACGAGTGAAAGAGAGAAGACGATAGTTACCTAACTATTCGAAAAGTGAAGTGAGAACAAAAAACCAACTCGTACTAGGCCCTCAGGGGGTACAAGGCGTGAAAATCCATTCCGTCAGATAATGGCTGGTATACACTTTGATTACTGATTGGTGCGAGTAGTGGTTTGTTTAGTGATTTGTGTTTAGTAGAAAATAAAACACACTAAATGGAAATTGTTTCTTATTACACCAATCACACCGCTCGCTCGCAATAATCACAAGTCAAAGTGTATGCCAGCCATAAGAAGGCAAAGAATCTTTGCAAGCAACCTTGAATCAATATTAGTTAGGGCTGGTATGGCGAACCATTTTGTACTAATTTGCAATTTTTCTAAAGAAATCTTTAATTAGGTCCTAGACGTGCCATCAAAAAATTATGTTGACTTTGTGATTATTGGGAAAATAATAATAATAAATACTATCAAGTCTTTATTTACTACTAAAATAGGTACATTTTGCAACGTTTTAATTATACGCGTAATTTGAATTAATTAGCTTCTAATTTTTCTTAGTGCCTAAGGCCCTGTCCTAATTGGCATCGGTCGTGCGATCATGCGTTGCGATTTCATCGTGCGATGAAACTGAACAATAGACGCATCGCATGATCGCTCGACCGTCAATTAGGACATTCAATAGATATCACTAGGTTTGATCGCACTGTCGCACGACCAGTTGCATCGGACGGACGCACCATCGCACGACCGATGGCCAATTAGGACAAGGCCTAATGAATTTTGTGATTGGTGACGTGCCCAAAATATTGTGTCGCGTGCCATTATTGACACGCGTGCCATTGGTTCGCCATCCCTGAGCTAGGCGGCTTCGTTCTTATTGTCACCATTATGTTTAACAGGCATACTAGCAAAAACTCGCGCGTGTTCTGCAGCGCAGGTAGCCCGCAACGCTGCGGAGTTTCTGGCCAACGTCTCTGGCTTGAACTTTCAGCAGATAGCAACTGGCAAAAAGAGGCTAAGTAATTACTTTGTACTTTCTCTTATTGGTTTGAAACTTTGAAGGAGTAAAAGAGACAAAATATTTAAGCTCTTCACACGAGGAGAATTGAAGGTAGGCTGAATGATTTTAAACTAGGTTAAAAACAAATAGGATAGGGGTAGGTAGAGGTACGAAGTACAAAAGGACACTTTAAGTTTTTTTTTGGTTTTATGCCCCCATTCAAATAATTGAAATAAATCAGCGACAGCGACGTTACAAAGTTTTGGGCTTAGAATAATAACACCTAGAACCAGCGTCGTAGTTAGGGGCTGGCAAGGGGAGCGGCTGCCAGGGGCGCAACCCCCAGGGGGCGCACTTTGCTGACCCATAGCTAGAAGTCTTGGGGCGCAAAATTCAAGCCCGCCCCTGCACCAGGCACGGTCCGAGGGGGGAGGGGTCACAGGGGACATGACCCCCCCCAAAATCGTACATGTCACATAGAAAAAGTATAAAAAATTAACAAAAAGCAATAGTATTTATTATTAGTGACCCCCCCCCAAATTTCAGGCTGCGACCGCGCCTGCCCTGCACCTTTGCCCCTGCCCTTCAATTTGCGCCCCTGGCAAGATTGATCATGAGTCAATGACTCTAGCTCCACGCTGCTCCAATGTTATGCCACAATATACAGAGAGTACAGCAGTTAAGTTTAGCTTCGCGCGTCGAACAATGCACACATAGACATCTCTCATCGACACTGTAAAACCGGAATCTCAAAACAATCTCAAACCACTTCGAGTATGTGACGCAACGGCGACCGCTGTCATTGTGTGTGTGCGATGCTTGAGCGCCCGTAATACTAAGCTTAACTTCTGTTAGTCTCTCTATTTTGTGGTTATACTTCCCTGCAGAGGTGTGTCTGGCCATCAACGACGGCGACTGCGTGAAGGTGGCGGAAGGTCTGGCGCTGCAGATTGCGAACGGGCACCAGTTCGACAACGCCAGAAGTTCGTCGGCGCTGGTCGACCTCATACCGCCTGATGAGGTGGTCGCCACTGCTAGGGCGCTCTCCAGCAAAAGTTAGTTTGCAATAAAGGTGTTCGGGCACTTTGGTACTTGATTCGTACATCGATGGATAGGTCTTTTCAAGAGCAAAAAAGTTACTATGGGGTTACATTTGGATTTGTTGTCCGATTCGAGATATCGGGTTCCGGTTATACAAGGTTAGTTTTAGTTAATACAAAACCTCTCGTGGGGTTGATCAGACCATCAAACTGAACAACTTTCATTATGGGACTAACCTCGAAATCACGAAAAAAAATCAACTGTTCCATACAATCCTACTCATCGAAATGTATGAAACAGATGATTTTTTTTCGCGATTTCAAGGTTGGTCCTATAATGAAAGTTGTTTAGTTTCATGTTCTGATCAATCAACCCCAGGAGAGGTTTTGTATTAACTAAAAATAACCTTGTATAGTATGTGGTTTCAGTATCTCGGATACCTACAGTCAGCAATGAAAGTCGCTTAACGGCGGCGCGCGGCGGGTCCATAGAATATCAGGACAACCTTTCAGGACAAGCGCCGTACCTATTCGTGCTGTATGAGAATATACCTTTCTAACGATATACTATTTATATCTATTGGCTCCATCCAGGACCAGAGTACATACATTTGTGCCCATACCCATTTATTAGGTACTTAAGGCGATTAGTGCCCTCACAGGAGCGCCCTCATTATATTGCTCGCTAAGTGCGCAATGAATCGAAAATTTACACGTACCGATAAAAGCTAAGGTTCTATAGTTTCCTTACAAACAAAAACCTCGAAAGTAGCTGAGTACCTACTAAAGTGCTAGGCGACTTTCTTCGGTGACCGTGCCAGTTGGTGGGGGTCTCTGGCTGAACTATTTTTCATTCAACGATCATTTTTAGCACTAGATAGAAGCTACTATTATCTATTCTGTGCTAGAAGCAAGAAGCTTATACCCACAATGGAGATTGCACGCCTAGTATCATAGTGAAGATTGAAAAAAGACTCTTTAGTGACGTCACGTCACGGCGTATTGCTATCTCTTTCTTTTCGTTTTATAATACGTTTTCGTACGAACGAACGAACGACGAACAACGAACACGTCTTGTAACACTAAAGAAAGAGGTTGCAATAAGCCATCACGTCACAAGGACATTTTTTCTATCTTCACTATGACACTGGCCGTGCAATCTCCATTGGAGGGAGGTATAAGCTTCTTGGCTAGAAGTTAGCACCTTCGAAACTGAAGTATTTACTTAAGAAATCCTTTACTTTAAAATGGTACTTACTTACTTATTTAATAATTATTTATTTACAATTCCAGGTACTTACATGTCAATGGCAGTAGTGGGTGACGTGGGAGCAGTGCCTCCAGGCAGTGAACTGTTGTGACAATTTATTTTTAATCATTCTTATTTTTATTAGGTGTTTATTTATTAAAATTTATGAAACAACATTCATTTGTTTTAAAAATAACAATAAATACCATAAACTTACAAGAACTTAACAAGAAATACTACCTATAGAATTTTCTCTGACGCTGCGCTCACTTTGCGCTCAAGATAATTACCTATTAGATTTTTTTTAATTATTGACAATGGACAGTGATCCGCCGCCACTTCACTTGAGAAATGAATTTCAATACTTACTTCCCGCACAAGTGCGGGAAGTGCGTGAGTGGCCCGATTCACCAACTAACAAACCACACGAACCAATAAAAAAAACATTTTCTTTGTTTTCTGTCTTATTCTTCTTAAAAAAAATCAATATTCTTTTTTTTTTGTTTATTTTCTCTTTTTCTTCTTAACTTTTTTTATTTCAATTTTTCAATATGGGTATCAAATGAAAGACCTTGATGAACACATTCCAAAGTTATATATTATCATGTCTCTATTTTTTCACTATGGGTTTCAAATGAAATGCCTTGTGAGCACATTCCAAAACTAAGGCCGTCCGCTGCCTTGAGCGGGATCCCGCCGCGTGTACACGGCGCGGGAATATAGATTGCTGGTTTTTGACGGACAGATGCTTGCGCAGTGCATGAGTAAGCTGTAATCTATGTCGCCCCGCGCGCTTGTCCCGCTTAACACAGCGGAGAGCCTTAGAGATGCTCTTAGCTTTCCATGGTTCTTTCCAGGGTTAAAATGGCGATCGATGACTCGGAGATTTGTCTGGCACAGAATGCACCCACTGTTGTACAATGGGTGCATTCCATCGGACAAGCAGCGCCGCTAAGTTACCGATCGCCATAGAGTACATTTTAATCATGGATCTAAATGTACTACTCTATGGCGGCCGATGACCCGGCGCCTTGTCTGTTGGAATGCATCAATGCACCCAATGTGCTCTGTGCTGTCAGTTGTCATTGTCACTGTCACTGTCAAGTCAATTAAACGAATCGATTTTTTTTCATAATTATTTGGTTTGGAGTAAACGTAGGCCGCGTTCCGAATCACGCCAACAGTGCTCACAGCGTGTGACGTCATTCTGTGCCGGACCGAATCATTAGCACGCTGTCAGCACGCTCACGATACTATTGATTTGGACCGCTTGTGAGAGCGCTAACATAGCTAACGTTGGATTGTATAGAACAACATAACCTCAAATGGGTTACTCTCGGTAAAGTAAATATTTATTCTAAGGGATAGGTAAATAAAAAGGCAATAATGAATACGAATTAAGTTCCTTAACTGAGACCAATTATTTACTAACCAATTTTAAACTCTCAAAGCTTCAAAATACTTATTACCACTGCTAGCTCTTTCAACATCACTTTTATATAATTATTTCGTTCGTATCTTTACAAAACACCTGCAGGTCAATAAATTCAGCCATCTTTTGTAAAAATCACAAATAATGACCACAACATCCACAACAATTCACAATTTAACCACGTATTTTTTGTCAACAATGAACTTTGACAAGGAAGTTTGACAGCTACACCGACTACGCTCACAGTGCTTTGGTGGAATACGCTGAGCGTCGTTAGCACATGCGATGGCGTCATCTGTGACGTCACTTTAACTTACGTGAGCGTTGTAAGCATGATTTGGACCGGGCGTTAGCGCGCTCACAGTGCTGTAAGTGTGATTCGGAACGCGGCCGTAGTGATTATATTCTCTTTGGTTTGGATTTGGAGGATTGGATTATAAAATAACATTAACATTTATTTTAATTAATGTAATGTAGTACCTAAATCACATTATTTATGTTGTAGTTACTATATAAATAATTCAAAATGATAAACTCCTTTCATAACTCCGTAAAATGTAAGCGACCCATTCCAGAGTTATTGAGGTTATAATACATTTGATTTCATACCTATCTACTTTCTGATTATAAAACGGTTTTCGCTGTTTAATTTGCAGATCTGCGACTGTTCAACATCAAGTCTGTTATAAATGTCGTGAAGGAATGCCAGCCGAAGTGTGTTCCTATCGAAAAACCTAGTTTAATTAACAAATGTAAAACTGTGTCATTTGCTCCTAGATCAATAGGTTTTGAGATTACTGACCGACGGATTGAAAATGGGATAAAGCAAGATCCAATCCCGTATATCCCTATTATAAATCCTCGTTCAATTTTGCCATTGATTGATTCAAATTGGATAAAAGATGAAATAGGATTGCCAACTTTGAAACATGAAGAAATTCAAGCTGCTAGACTCATTGTAATCAGGAGAAAGAAAATGAAAAAACATCAGAGAAGGAAACTGTGGAAAAGGATGAGACATCGCTGGGCTAGGGTAATGTTTATGTTTTAAAATAACCAAACAAACAGTGCCTCTTTGCTATGTATTATTTGTTACTCGACTCATTTCGTTTCTCATCCTTTAGTCTTGAAAACAAACCAGTAGTCCCAATAGACCAGGGGTTCTCAACCTTAACGACATATTATAACACTTATTTGAAGTCCTAGATTCTATTTAAATAAATTTTGACTTCACAACCAATGGCAATATTATCTTGTGTTCCAGATGAGAATAAATCACATTTTTACCACTACATTTAAAGATTAATGCGTACACACTCATAAAAAATTATCATCTCTTGTTCTAGGTCAGGCAGCGCAGGCGTCAAGTCAAAGAAAAGGTCTTCCAGAATCAACTCCTGGCGATGATAAAGGAAGCAAATGAGTTCTCCGCAGAAAAATATGTGTCTGAGAAGCTGGAGAAAGCCAATCACAATCCGCTTCGCATTCGGGGGCGACTTAGGAGAATGCCCGAGTTCATCGTCAGACAAATCCTGGGTCTTGACAAGAAGATTAACTACAAACATACTGACGTGTACAAAGCTTAGTTTGTGGTTTTGTGTAAAGTAGTGTCTATTTGTATAGCCCGATTCAAAGTTTTTGACTTCTGTGAACATTGTGCGAGACGATGCACAGAACACAAATTCGATTCGATGTGAGAGAGACGTGTGATGTGGCACGGCTTCACGAATTGTGGCTAACTTCACAGCAATCAATAATATTGAATCGTATTATACTAATACACAAATAATTTAGTTAAATAATAATACTTTGCTTAAAAATATTATTAGTTTTATTCAGAAAAATAAAATCCAAGTAAATTACATCATTTTAGTCACAAATTCAAATAAAGCTGCACTTTTATCAGTTTAGTAAAGAACTAGAACAAATTATTTGCTCATTGTAAAACCCAGGACCTATGGTGTATCAGTGATTGATTACTATTATTACCATTTTTGTATTTTTTCTGTAAAAGTAAAATTATTCATGCATGCCTTTGCCTGCATGGAAGTGTGGGATGGATGGGAATGTCATTTGACCGGAATAGGTGGCGTTGAATTACAGCGCCATCTATTCCGGTCAAATAACATTTATTGCGCAGAAGGAAATAGCACGAATGGAAAAGAAAAAGTTTTTACATTGTACGGATAGATGGCGTCCATTGAAATAGTAGCCCTAGCTGGAGAACACGGTCAAAATGTCTCATTTCCTTATTTCTTGTCATATTATGTACTAATGTACCTACTCTACAAAGATTTCAAAAATTATTGTCTAGAACTCTAGACTTCTAGAGCTCTTTGCGCTAGTTGATAATAAGTAGAAGGTAGAAGTAGAAGTCCAAACACATCAACAAACAAACCCTACCCTGTTCTCTTTTGGGTTCCTATTAAAAATGACAACACAGTAAGTAGGTAGTAGGTAAATACCTACCTAACTAAAATTTTAAAGTTTTTATTCCTGTGAGCCTTGTGAAGAGTTGTCGCTTACTTAAGCGGAGCACGTGAGAAATCTTACGCTATTCAATCTAGCGGGAATTAAGAGGGAATATCGGTTTACGTGAACTATTTATTAACATTAGGCCACACGGTAAGCGAATTATGATAATACCAACCACAGTTTCTGTGATAATACACAAACATCGCCTTAATCTTCTTAATGTCATTTCTCTACTTCCTCTCACTAGTGTGAGAGGCTTGACATTAAGAAGAGCTTCTACCTACCTTCTCTTCGACCCTTCGTACATAAAGATCTTTCGTGATTGTAGGTATACCTACCTAGTCAGATTTTCAACAGTTCTGTCTTCTTTTGACACCATCCAGCTTGACTTGAATGAGAAGTACGCTTCAGGTCATGAAGTATCTTGAAGATTCGATATAGTTCTGGCATGGCAGCTGAGCAGCTCCTCAATAGCAGTAAGGCTGCGTTGTGTCTGCTGTCAAATAGGTAGGTAAGTAGGTAAGGTAATTGTATATCTTTTGTTAGTCCTTTAACTTATGTAGGTACTTTTGCGGGTTGTGCGCCTTTTTCTAATTTCTTAGGCGGTTGTAACTTGCCTTCAACCACTTCTAGGATCCCTACAGCTAGGGTTTCCTAGGATGACGGTGCCGTCATATTACGTCCGTAATTTAGCGGCGTAGAACGTTGTCTATGTAAACAATATGGCGGCGGCAAAATATAATACGGCGCGCCATATTGTTTACATAGACAACGTTCTACGCCGCTAAATTACGGCCGTGATATGACGGCACCGTCATCCTAGGAAACCCTAGCTTAAGCCTCGCAGCGCGATCAAAACTTTGAATCTCCACGTCCGTCGCCCAGTTCTTTTTCCGGTTTTGAATCCAAAACCGGTTAAAACCGGTTTTCAAGAAAATATTGGAAAATGTGCAATACTACATTTTTATTGATTTAGTTTAACATATTTACAATTATAAGAGTGTCCCTATTCACAGTTTATCAAAAAATGCACAGTTATCAAGAACATTACCATTTTACTCAATTTTTTGTGACACCAATCGTTCCTGCTTCTAAATGATCAAAACTTCTATGATATGGGACCAACCCAGCACGCGTAGCATGAGCAAACGGGACTCTTGTCTACGAAGACTTGTCGTCTCGACCCTCTAGATTGCTGAGCACAGTGGTGGGACTCACTCTCAGAATTTTACAACCTTTTTATGTCTTTTAATACAAATATGAGTTTTAAAATATAATATTTTTATTTCAACATCAATAAACGTCGAAATTATCTGAAATGATTCGAAATGATTTAGTTTAAACATGATACTTATTTTTTAATAAGTTCTAAGATAAAGAGACACTCACAAAAGCTTTCACTTCCGTAGACAATGCTCTCTCGAGCTCGAGAAGAATAATGTTGCCACTAGTAAATATTTATAATTATTTCCATCATTTCTCTTAAAGGGCGTTCCTTTCTATACGTTTCACGACGCAAAACTCTTAAAACCGAGTTAAATATAGCCGTATGGATACAGTTCGTTTGCCTTCCTTTTATTGAGATATTTTTGAAAAGATGACACAGACCAACGCACTTGTTAATTTAGTAATAAATATTGAAATCAATGTATGAAAATAATTTTAATTTACGTTTTTAAGTAAATAAATTAAAATTAAGTAAAATAAAAGTAAAAAAAAATACTGAAGGGAAAAAAGTGTAATATTAGGAAACAATATTATTGAATAGGTAGGTACCTTTTTACAATAAATTATTTATTGTATTATTTTAATTTATAAAATTTATGAAAAAATTTAAGAATAAAAAATACTTATTCGTTATTTACTACTAGTAAATATTTATTATATTTCTTTTTTTATAAATTTTATAATAAAAAAGAATTACTTAAATACAATTTTTCATTTTTTTTCTTTCCGGACAGCTGTTTTTGTCGTTTGTGCTGTAACTTCTCTTCTTACCTTAATAAAATATAAACACGGACAACTTAGATTTATTTTTATTGCGAAATTAAAAACTCAGAAAAAAAAATAAGTCGACAAATCTTTCTCGACCACTCGAAGGGTGGAAGACAAATTTCTCCCACTCAACTGTCAAATTAATGTCAGTTGAAGACAAAAGCTCGTGTTTGTCGACTTTTGACATTAGGCCACGACAAAGAACAATGCGAGTCTACGGTTGTAAAATGCGAGCATGAGTATCTCGATCTCAACCCGACAAAAGTGACATTTCGGGGTAGACAAGCCATTGTTCTGTGAGTCGAATCTTATCTCGACGTTGGTCATGCTACGCGTGCTGGTTTGAGACTAAAAAGTCAGACATCTCAACAAACTTTTTCCCATATATTTCGAAGGAAATCATTGCAGGTCCTAGGAAATAATTTGTGTGACTAAAATACAAAAAAATTTGAAACATTATAACATTTTATTTTATAAAATCATCACTTACATACCTACCACAAAAAAGTGTAAAATAAAAAAGCTTTTAACTACTAAAGAGCTCATTGTTTTCATATAAATAAAACAAAAAATATACATACAATATGTTTGGTTAGCGATGTCGGACCTTTTAAAGGCATATAATGTGATCAATTTTATCGACATAACCCCCACATGTTGGGGTCTATCTCCTCTCCTGTTGGAATGACCGGCATTTTAAATTTGACTTTTGATTTTAAATGGCCTTGCCGAAAATTTATTAATTTCTCCGGATTTAAAAATCCTACAGTTAGAAAAAAAAATACTTTTCGAAAGATAACAATATCATCTATCAAGTAAAAAAATAAATTATGTAAACTTTTAACTTGAATAGGTATGTCATAAAAAAATACTAAAATAAATTTAAATTCGAAATTAGTGTGTTTTTTTTTATTTTTCTCACATATATCAAAAACTAGGACATTAATGTGCATTTTTTTTGCATTTTTACAATACATAGAAATATTATCTACAAAACGACATCAAAATCAATGCTGTGAAATGCATATTTCGAGAGTTATTGTTGTTTGAATAGGAGTTGTGGCTGGCAAATGCACATCAGACACAATTCAAGCCATAAGAATCCTTATCGAAAAGGCAAAAGCTAATAGCACGAACCTGCATTATGGTGTTTATAGAACTGGAAAACGCGTTCAACAACGTGCCTCGTGATCTGAGGGCCTAGTCAAAGTAACATTCGCTAATCTTCGTTATGGCTTCGCTTTCGAAATATGTTTGGGATTGACATAAGGTTTCGTTAACAATCGAATTTTGAAACGTCAAATCCATACATGTTTCGAAGCGAAGCGATAGCGAAAATTTGCAAATGTTACTTTGGCTAGGGGGCTGATCTGGAAAGCCCTCCACGCGCATTCTGTCCCGGAGTGACACATCGCACTTATCATCGACATGTCACAAATGTCTCAATCTCAACACAAGTGGTCTGCCCTGCAGGCACGAGTGAAAGCTTTGACTTGATGGTAGGGGTACATCTAGGGTCTACTCTGAGTCCACTTGTATTTAACGTCACAATGGATTATCTAACTAAAAAGTGTCAACAGAAGGTGCCTTGGAATCTTCTCTATGCCGACGACCGACGTGGCCCTCATATTTAGCAATGCGGTAGATCTCCAGCGTGATTTAAACGGCTGGGTGGAGTCGCTGGAAGAAAATGGCCCCAAAATCAGCTGAAAGAAAACGGAGCATATGTCATGTATTTTCGATAGCCCATCACACATCGATGACTTTAGCTTCTATGTGGGAAATAACCAACAGTCAACCAGTTCAAATACATTGGCTCCGTGCTAAGCTATGACGGAAATATTGACAGCGACGTCCTCCATATAGCTCAAACGGGCTGGATGAAATGGCGACAGCTAACAGGCGTCATATGCGATAGTCGAATGCCTCTCTTTAGAGGCATAGCCATCTCATAGAGATCTTTGTGAAGGGACGAGTTTACAAAACAGCCATTAGACCTGCCATGCTGTTTGGATCCGAATGTTGGGCCACAAATAAACAACATTTAAACAAATTCCATACGTCAGAGAGACGCTGGTCAGCGGGCGTCACTATGCTGGACGAAATCAGAAACTCATACATACGGGAAGTAGCACCCATAACAGAAAAACTGAAAGAGAAGTCTACGGTGGTACGGGCATGTACCGAAGGCGCCCGACGATCACATGGTGAAAATATGCCTAAACATCCCAACGACGACGCGTAGGCGCGATAGACCCCCTGCCACTTGGCTGGTGACGGTTCAGCGCGTCCTGAAAGAAGCCGACATCGACACCAACCTGGCACTCAACCGTGCACAGTGAAAGAGAAGGACAGGGAAGGCCCATCCCAAGTAAATGGAAAAAGGCCCAGCAAGATGATGATGATGAATAATAAATTTCCATATTTAATTTACTTACTCGCTAGTAGTTCAGTGTATGTAGTCAAGGTGTTATACCTTCGACCCGTTCAGCCGCACAAGTAGGTGACTGAACTGAACTACTTGAAGTAGGTAGTCAATCAAAATTGGGCGGTGCATTTTCGTTTTGTATGTATTGCAAAGCATGAAACTTTAATCAGAAAAAAAACCGGATAAAACCGTTTTTTTTGTTTTAAAAACCGGTTTTTACTTTGCCTGTGAAATCGACCGAAAAACCGTTTTTTTCGGTTTCGGTGAAACCGGTTTGCATTCCCTAGTGACTACCTACCGAACATTCGAACTAGCGTTTAGCGAAATGAAAGGGATGTTTTATAATGTTCGCAACTGGCCGCATAGCGAGAGCGCCAAGCGCACAGTGCGGCCGCCCGTCTTGGCCGGTTAGGTACAGTGCGGTGCGAGGCGTGTATCTTGAATATTTTTCGACGGAGTGGGGATAAGTTCGCGCATGTGCTCTTGTGAGCGACCAATAGCGCGCGCCCTTCTCCCGCCGCCCGCGCCCCTCACCGCTACGCATACCCAAAATACGCGTTCCGCGCAATCCCCACCCGATTTCATGATTCGTGCCACTGACTGTACTACCTAACCGGCCTACCTACCTAATAGGTAGGCGCTAAGCAAGCCACTTGTGTCGATGAGTAGTTGGCTAAAATGTAATCATTTCAGTTTGTACCTTAAAGGCATATTACGCATTAATATGCCTTAGGGATGGCAATACACAAGTACCTATTTGTATTACGACATCTGACGAAAAAGAACGCTATTTTCCTAGCCATCGTCGGCCAAGATCGAGGAGGCTGGTTCGCATGATTAATCAGAACTCTTCAGAGCACAACAATACATTATAAGAAGTACCTATGTAGGAAAATAAATAGGTAGGTACTAGGTACCAAAGTTATTTTTTCTACTACCTAGAAAAATACAGAAAATATTTTCTAGGGCATGAAACCAGTACCTACCTACGACGACGACATCAATTATTTAATGTCTTCGCTGCTGGGGCCGCCTTCTTTATGGCTGAACTAGCGGCCGCCCGCGGTTTCACCCGCGTGGTTCCTGTTCCCGTGGGAATATCGGGAAAAAGTTTTAATCAAGGCTATCTACTATCTGTGTGCCAAATTTCAACCAAATCCGTTCAGTAGTTTTTGCGTGATTGAGGAACAAACATCCAAACATCTAAACATCCAAACCCACAAACTTTCACATTTATAATATTAGTAGGATAAGGAGGATGGTCCTAACCACGCGGGCCCAATACGGATTGGTATTAACGACTGCAAATGCAGCCGGAACTAACGGTTCAACGTGCCTTTCGAAGCACGGAGGAGTTCAAGATAATTTTGACTGACACTTTGCGAGTGCCATGCCATCCACCCCTTAAACATTGATATACGATTCACCGGGGCGGATGGATCTTTTTTCCCATCGGTCCCGGCACCGTGGCAGAGCCACCGGGGTGGATGGGACTCACTCATAATTTTTGGTCACCCATCCCATGGGCCAGCGCGCTAAAACAATACATCGAGCTCTATAAAACTACAAAATAAAATATAATAGGTAGAAACTAGTCGAATTCGTCTTTGACAGATAAATTGTTTCAAACCTATTTTCCGAATCCCTGAATAACTGGAAGGTAAGAGGATTCCGGCGAGCAAATCTGCGAACATCCCGAAATACGGCATAAATGAACACAGCCAAACATAAACCAGAATAGTTCGGTTTGGAATCGTGTCGCAGGCACTGCGAGACTGGGACATATTTAAAAGTTCCTATTATTTTTAAAACAAAAAAAGAATCATTATTAAAAAAAATTTGGACACATTGCTTCGATTCCAAAGTTAGTAAGTAACACAAACCAGTGTTTTGGAACAGCACAAGTTGTGTTGTGCAAATCTAGATAACAAGCGACCGACGACACTGTGAAAACCGGGGCGTGCAAAGCACTCGACCACAGAGGTCGTACGAAATTTTTTTACTTCGCTTTATTTAAAAATATTAATGAACTTTGCTTAATCGCGTGCAATGTTTTTTTTTGAAAAAGTTTTGTTACTTACCTTGCATTAAATACTTTCAAATACCTACAGTACGAGGTAAATATCTTGAAATTTTGTTCGACGGAGTGGGGATAAGTTCACGCATGTGCTCTTGTGAGCGACCAATAGCGCATATTATCCCCGTCAATTGGTAATGCGCTGGAACCTTGTCACATTAACATCCATGTTGACGTGATCCGCAATATTAGGTAATCTAATATATTAATTATTGAATTATTATTTTCAATAAGATAGGGTCTAGATATAATAATTTTATAATTGTTTTTCGTTTTTGAAGTTAAAATCATGGCCGCCAAGCGCATTACCAATTGACGGGGATAGTACCACATCGCTACGCATGCCCAAAATACGCATTCCGCGCAATCCCCACCCGATTTCAAGATATTTGCCTCGTACTATACCTATATCATAAGTTTTGCATTCCACTCAATTACCCAAGCAATTTCGCAACTTTTCCAATTTACAAAGCTGTTCGCGACATGTACCTATTTATTTTACTATAATACCGGCATAACTCGCGAATAGAGATGCGAACGTGGCACAAAACTCTATAATGAGATCGGGATTATCCGAGGAGCGATTCAGGAAATCACTTTGGCTTTATAAGTGCCCATATCTGCCGAAAAGCTCCTCCGATTACATACTCCATGCTAAATAGACCCCTTATTTTATGTTTAAGGTTTGCAAAACGAGTTTTTTATCGTTTCCGAGGGATTTTATCTCGTCGAATGCCTTTTATTTACGTAAGAGAGGTTTTTATTTTAATTGGCGTTTCACAGAAAGTATTGGGAATACCAATGTTTTCAATGGTCTTGTGATGGATTATAAAATGTGTTTCCTGTACTGTGTGTACATTTTGAAGGGAATTAAAAACAGAATGAATGTACAATATAACTACTTACTTACATCTACATGCAAATTATAATACGGTACCATAGTCACACTGGTGTGGTAAACCGGTGTGACCTGACCACGGGTCGGTCGGGCAACCTACGTGTTTTACTGTTCTGTCTGTATGTTAGACTAGCTTTTGCCCGCGCCTTCGTTCGCGTGATTAAGATAGTTTTGCATTTATTTTGAAAGGCACGGATTGCCAATATACCTAGGTATTTATCTGTAGACCTCATTTGACACATTTAAATTTTCTCATAAAAATTCATGTAGGTACAAACTCGAACACTCTGTAGCACCTTGAATAACGGGAATTTTCCAAAACTCTTTCTTAATGCTCACCTACACCATGAAAGGTATTTACCCCCCAAAAATAGTGTCTCTACCTTCATACAAACTGGAACACCCTATAACACCCTGTATAACGGGAATTTTCCAAAACCCTTTTCGTAGTGCTCACATATATTATAAAAGGAATCTACCCTCTAAAAATGGTGTTTCTACCTTCAGCCCTATACAAATTCCCATACAAACTTGAACAACCTTTATCAGCCTGTATAACGAAAATTTCACAAAACCCTTTCTTAGTGCTTACCTACACCATGAAAGGTATTTACCCTCCAAAAATGGTGTCTCTACTTCAACCCAATACAAATTCTCATACAAACTTAAACAACCTGTAGCACCCTGTATAACAGGAATTTTCTAAAATCCTTTCTTAGTGCTCATCTACATCATGAAAGGTATCTACCCTCCGAAAATGGTGTCTCTACCTTCAGCCGTTAGGGCTCTACGCCTATCCCAACAATGAATGAATGAATGAATGAATCAGTCAATCAATCAATTTAGAGTTTTATATGTATAGATAATAAAACACTAAGTATAAAGGCTTAACAGGTTTTTAGAAGGTTTATAATTTGTTGTAACCAATTGTTTAGTTATCTATAGCAATCGAATCGTGAGGCCTATCGAATCAGCCCATACTACCAATACAAGTTGGTACGACATGTTAATCTTTATTTAATTGCAGTAAGTAGGTGTCCTACCATTTTTTTTAATGCACAACGGGGAAGGTTAACCTACTAGTGCCTTGCCTTCATCTCACCTGATGTCAAGTGACGATAAGGTCAAAGGCGGAAGCGCCCTACATACACCCGAAATCCTCATCACTGAAGAACTGGCTTACTTACCTCTAACTTCCGGAACAAAACAATTTTTAAATTGTTGTTATGGCGTCAGACTTAGGTAAGATGGTGGTAGCTAGCCAGGCGGACTTGAAATAAGCCCTACATCAACCAAATCGAGTATAAATTGTACCTACCCTCCGAGACAATGTCAATACTACTGGGAATCGAACCCAGTACCCCTGCCCGGGTCGTGTGCGTTACCCCAGCAAAAAGTTGAGCTTTAGAGAGATGAGACCTTATCAGATAATTAGTGTGTCATGAGGAGAAATTTGTTTACTAATAGCAAAATTTGTGTGAGTTGTAATTTTTAAGATATATGAGAAAAACAGATTTTGCTGGGGTCACGTTTTAAACATTACCCTGGCAAAAAAAGTTGTCTCAGCCTGGAACCAAATACATGAATAGATAGCTTTTGTTGCGTAGTAAATGTTAGCAAATAGCAAAAATTGTGTGTGTTATGGTTCTTGAGTTATTTAAGTTTTTGCTGGGGTAACGTTTTGGGTTTTCCCAGATCTCGAAAACGGTTCAACGCAGAAGTTTGAAAAAAATACCACTAAGAGACCTTAATTTGTTTAAATTTGTTTGATTGTTAGTTTTTGATTTGGTTGTCGCAAACCAACGTAATTAAATGGTTTCGAAAAACAGAAAAAACGAATTTGCCAGTAAACTACTACACTTATAATCAAATAAACAGCTGTTAAAAATAGCCGTGGTAGACACTTATTACGTCAAGAATTTAAGGCTTTGTAACTTTACACGATATAAAGATATAAACAAATTTGATAAATTTTAGACTGGTCGTACTTTAGCAATCGAATACACAGTTTCCATAACATTAAGACACATGGCATACATTAAACAAATTTAAGTAATTCATTAACGTTCCTTCCTGTTAATTTCAGCTTTCAATTACGCCTATCATGAAAGTTTTAACAAAAACAAGAATATGACAACAATTCTCTAATAAGCCGCCTAAATTGTAGAGGTCACGTAAAAGCGACCGCGCTATACATAAGCGTAACCATCTTAAATGAACGGGATAATATGGATCTTTTGTTAGTACAGTTGCGTACAAAAGTTTGCTGGTCAGATTATCTTTAAATATAAAATGTACGTTAGTCTCGCGAAAACTTAAGATTGGCGTGGCCGATTTTGGTTTTAAAATGTTTGTCGTAGTTCCAGGGGAAGGTTTAAATGGTGAAAAATATACCTATATGGAAAAAATGCGAGGTAGTAAACTGTTCCTAGGTAGGAACAGTTTTTATGGGTAAATGTTTTTACCTGTCAAACATAGTGGTCACTGGATTGACATGAGTAGGTTTGGTATTAAAATAAAACATTTGGTTTGAAAAAACAGAAGCAACAAATTACTATAAATGTATATATTGATACTGACAAATAAATCACACTATAAATTGCTTAGCGAGATTATTACCTAATTAGGTTTAGATTATTATTTACCTTTATTTATGTAATGTTTAGTGCCTTCAAAATTTTAACTTTCATGAATTATTACATTCTTTTTAAAATACTATTAATCGCGTAAGTTTATTATTTGATATAAATAAACACGATATTAATTTATAAAATAGAAAACTAGTTGAATCTAAGCTATATCAATAACATTTTTCTTCATAACTGTACAAAACATCGGATACTAAGCTGCTAATTTGCGAAGATAACCCGTACGTATGGTGCGGTCGCTTTTTAGTGACCTTTACAATTTGGTCGGCTTATTCAAGAATTGCTGTCTTAATCTTGTTTTTGTTAAAACTTTCATGATAGGCGTAATTGAGAGCGGAAATTAACAGGAAGGAATGTTAATGAATTACTTAAATTTGTTTAATGTATGCGATGTGTCTTAATGTTATGAAAACTGTGTATTCGATCGCTAAAGTACGACCAGTCTAAAATTTATTAAATTTGTTTATATCTTTACATCGTGTAAAGTTACAAAGCCTAAAATTCTTGACGTAATAAGTGTCTACCACGGCTATTTTTAACAGCTGTTTATTTGATTATAAGTGTAGTAGTTTACTGGCAAATTCGTTTTTTCTGTTTTTCGAAACCATTTAATTACGTTGGTTTGCGACAACCAAATCAAAAACTAACAATCAAACAAATTTAAACAAATTAAGGTCTCTTAGTGGTATTTTTTTCAAACTTCTGCGTTGAACCGTTTTCGAGATCTGGGAAAACCCAAAACGTTACCCCAGCAAAAACTTAAATAACTCAAGAACCATAACACACACAATTTTTGCTATTTGCTAACATTTACTATGCAACAAAAGCTATCTATTCATGTATATGGTTCCAGGCTGAAACAACTTTTTTTGCCAGGGTAATGTTTAAAACGTGACCCCAGCAAAATCTGTTTTTCTCATATATCTTAAAAACTACAACTCACACAAATTTTGCTATTAGTAAACAAATTTGTCCTCATGACACACTAATTATCTGATAAGGTCTCATCTCTCTAAAGCTCAACTTTTTGCTGGGGTAACGCACACGCCCGGGTCTTTGCACGTGTGGGCGGTTCACTAGACCACTGAGGCGGTTAAAAATTCACAGATTTTACAGTCCCCGCAAGAATCGGAGCATTGAAAATGAACACCAAAATTTACGAAAAACCAAAATCAAATCAAATGCAAAGTCCTATTATATGTTTAAAGTTACCTAGGTAGTACCTATTTATTTTTACGATTGTGACACTCGGCTCCGCCTCGTGTCACAAAAGCGCCCGCTGACTGCCTCGACGCAGCCGAAATATTATTAAACTATTTTCAAAATTCAAACGAATGCACTTCTCGTCTGCTTCTGCATCTTTTAACACTATTACCATGACGATCGGCCAATAATCATAAAAGCTACATTACTTTTTATGTACGTAAACACCGTTTTTCAACAATTCCAAATCTAAAGGGACCGAAGGAAAGGGAAGGGACAGGTCACAATTATTAACTGATTTTCAAAATTATTTCGCCATTTGGTAGCTAAACTAATACCCTAGGACCCTTTTTTTCATTTTTTCTTAAGTCGGTTTTTGTTTCGAAATATTTACAATTTAGTAAACAAACACCCCCTAAAAACCGGAATTTTTGGAATTTTACAAAATTCCAAAAAAAGTTACCAGTAGATTTTCAAAATTCAAACGTTCACACGTGTCTCGATAAATTCCTCAACTTACAGTACTATTTTCATCTCGATCCTCCCAAAATCTTCGGAAATATGGCCAAAAATACGTCTCAGGCGATTTGCATCTGATAACCATTTTAAATGGTAAAAACGTTCAGTGTAAGTAGCTGACTGTGTCAAACTGCAACACATATAACTTTTGATTAAAATCTTTTTGCTGTAATCAAAGTTAACCACACAAAACAAAAAACATTTTTGAGCTACTTTTTTTGAAAGGCATTTTCGTCTAAAAGCGGAGTGAGTTTTTTCGAAGACTCAAGACCTCAAAAGGTTGTGAAAAGCGTAACATGAAATTCGACACTTTGTTGAGGATTTAGAGCCGAATGGAAGGTTAATGCATGCCCTTTTAATTTCCGATCTGCGGAAAATACGACCTCTTAAACCTATAAGTTTCGAGGTCGTTTCGCTGACGCTGGGAAAATTGGGAAACTTGATGATAACGAATATATTGTGTTGACATAAAACTGTCTCGTTTTGTATTTTATAAGATGTTTTAAGATTTATCATTTAGCTGTAAAAAAAATCTTTTTAGTGAAAAACAAATTGAATTGCAGCAAAGACCTTAAGTTTTATAATTTGCTGTCCATATACTTAATGAAATAACATGTTTTCATTTTTTAGGGTTCCGTACCCAAAGGCTAAAAACGGGACCCTATTACTAAGCCTCCGCTGTCCGTCTGTCTGTCTGTCTGTCTGTCACCAGGCTGTATCTCATGAACCGTGATAGCTAGACAGTTGAAATTTTCACAGATGATGTATTTCTGTTGCCGCTATAACAACAAATACTAAAAATATAATAAAGTAAATATTTAAGGGGGGCTCCCATACAACAAACATATTTTTTTTGCCGTTTTTGGTACGGAACCCTTCGTGCGCGAGTCCGACTCGCACTTGGCCGGTTTTTACATTTCCTTCTGTATCGCACATGAATGTTTGGCATTTTTACAGATTTAGGTTGTTATTTTAACAAGTATACTTACCTATTACCTACTTAAATGTATAGTATTGAATTTTTTTTGATGGACATAGTTTTTCAGCAGATTGTACTTTATGAATTAGACAGAAAAGAAGTGATAAAATTTACACCTTTTCGTATCTGCATTCAGACGACAAAGACGACTTCACAAAATTAGCTTAGGCCCAAAGATATTAGAATTTTTAAAAAGATAGGCCCGTATTTATAAACCGCTCTCAACGTTGTGAGCTATCTTGAGATCATGCCTGAGATGCTCTTCTTATAGAAACAGCTCTCAGACATCATCTCAAAATAGCTTTCATCGTTGACAGCAGTTTAAAAATACGGGCCTTATGCCCGGGATACACGAGGCTAGTTTTTTAAGCTAGGATAGCAGGCTAGTGTCAGTAAGCTAGCAAGCTAGTACTTCTGGCTTCGTGCAGACAAAACTAGCTTCATCTCTTGCTTGTCTACACGAAGCCAGAAGTACTAGCTTGCTAGCTTACTGACACTAGCCTGCTATCCTAGCTTAAAAAACTAGCCTCGTGTATCCCGGGCATAAGGCCCGTATTTTTAAACTGCTGTCAACGATGAAAGCTATTTTGAGATGATGTCTGAGAGCTGTTTCTATAAGAAGAGCATCTCAAGTATGATCTCAAGATAGCTCTCAACATTGAGAGCAGTTTATAAATCGGGCCCTTGTCTTGTCTAGGAGGAACTTCGTTCGTTCGTGGATACCACAACCTACACTAACATTATATTACCAAGGTACATAAATGATTTATTTCGCACTAAATAAAATACGTTGGTGAAGTTTTGATGAAGGTTTGCATCCCGTGGATTGTCAGAAATAACCCACTGCGCGTAAATATGCGTTCTCTTTTCAGGAGAATAGGGGTGATGCCATAAGGTTTTGGGGTCACGATGGTGTATTGCTAAGACTAGTAGGGTAGTGAGTATTCCATCGTGTCATCTAAATTCTAAAGTATGGTACAGTTAGCAACGAAAGTGGCTTAACACTTTAGTACTTTGTCATAGCAACTTTTGTGAGAGATGTCTCATAGTTTTAAGCATTAGGTACTTATTCGAAAAAGTTGTTAGGACAAAGTACCAAAGTATTGCTGACGTTCACACATCTACTGACAGACAGAGTTGGTGTATGAGGTAGCTCACTTTATTGAGGTTGCAAGTGCAACTGATAGAACAAGCGTTTTCAGGGTCTCAAAGTACTCAGATGATCAGCCCTTCTGAGTGAGATAAGAAGGTCAAGACCAAAACATAACCTGACAAACTGACCTTAGCTTACATACAGAAAGATAAATAATATCACCAATAATAAATTAAAGTGGACTGGCGCGTTATCTACTTTGAAAATTACGTAAACAAAAGTTAATTTTGTAATGTTTACAGCCGATTAGCGATTACTTAGTAGAGTTAGTAAACAATTGTAAAAAAATTGAATTAAATCCTAAGCTATAGGTAAAGTTTTTAATTTAGTTTTTTTTAACTTGTAAAATTTGACTACATCGATTAAAATAAAAAAATAAAATACTTTTATTGATTAGTTTCTAAGCTAAAAACAATTTACAGTGCAGGTGTTACAAACAACAGATTTTGTCTAATCACACGATCAGTCGCCCACCCAATCCAACGAACTAGGCACAAAAGACCTGTATCTTGTGCTTTATCTGCCCTAACTCGAAATTCATTGCCTCGAACTTTTGGTGTAACTCAGCGTACCGATGATGTTGTACGGTAAAACTTTTTATACTTACAACCTCGGTATAAGATGTAATGGTGTTTAAGGTAGTTCGCGCTACTCTAAGGATTTCTTACCCTAACCTAGTTAGGAACCTGCACTGCAAGTAATCAATCTAGATAAGTTAAAGATTAGGTATTAAAACGTTTAAATAAACACATAGGTAGTATCTAAAACCTATAAGTAACTTTTTACGTCGGTATTAGAAAATATTTAGTCGTGTAAGTAAAGCTGATTCTCAGTAAGTCTTAGATGAAAGAAAAAGTATATTTTTTTGTGCGATTAACCACAAAACAGAACCTTCACATATCTCATTAGATCGATAGTAAAAGTTCACATTATTCAAATAAAAGAATATCTTTTTAGTATTTTGCAGAGCTTCAAATCTTATTTGGAATCTGATTAATCTATTTCATCTTAAAGTGCGAATATCGACTAAAACGAAGTGACGAGATGACGAGAGAGAAATAAAAGACGAGCTCGCCTTTAAGATCCTTTTATTCCTCGACCTAGAATCTATAAATAGTAATGAGGGTGACCGCTTCATCAACTTACATTAGGTCGAACTAGATCTAATCATGAAATTCTACAGGGGCGTATGGCATATTTACATGGAGGTAAACAAGATAGTCTCTTTTGATTACGCGCGTGTACCTAATTCTATGAATGAGCTTTAAATACAGAAATCAGTAAAATTTTGGGACATAAACAAAAAACAAACCACAATATCTTGACCAATTATTAAATATTGAAACTATTAACTGTACCTATACATACTCGATTATAGGTAGAATAGGAAAGAGATACACTCATTAAATTTTTAGATATTATAGATACTTACAAATTAACCGTGTATACTCGTCCCGTTATCCCGTAGGCCTCTCCCAACTCTTCGATCTTCCTCTTTGCGTATCGACTCCGGTCACAGAATACATAATAGTACAAGTCTCCGGTATATTGTGAGGGTCATGTCATGATTGGCAGGAGGTTTCGATCACAGTGTTGAATCGTTTTCATCGGAAAACATTGCTGCCTTTTTTCCTGTCCACGGAGGTTTTAGAAATGAACTTCTTTTGTGTAATGAGGGCTTTTCAAAATGACAAAAATCTGTGGGCTCAATAGATGGCGTTGAAAAAAATAGGGGATTCAAAGTAATTTTTACTACCAATTTTGACTTCCCTCTTACCATCAACGCCATCTAGTGAGGCAAATAGTTACTTTTCTTTTTTTTAATGTCAATTTGAAAACCCCTCATTGGTCGGTGGAAAGTTTATGCTATTGTAAGGATGGTATATTTATAGGCTATATCAGCTAGTAGTAAGTGTCTACTCTGTGTGTATGTAAGCCTTTTTAGAACAGTTAGTTGTTTCAAATCGTGGAAACGAAAAGTAAATTAAAAAAGAAGGATTATGACGTTAGGTCTTGGCGGTCTGATTCCAACCGGCGACGGGCCAGGTTGTCCGAGATCATATAAGAAATTGTTAAAATAAGTTCTGTTAAAATAAAAAACATAGATTGAAAACAAATCCATCTTTAATTTGTTAGTTTTGAGTAAAGACCTGCTAGAGGTCTTTACACTATTCTAATTCTGCCACGCTATAGCAACAACGGTAGATATTTATTTCCTAATAAGGCAATTCCTAGTGTCGCTGAACAGTATTTGAATAATCGCTTATCCTAGTTTTGTGGGTGATGCTTCCAGGTTCGTGGTTAATTGCGGGATGGGTTAGGGCCGAATTAAATCAGGCGCGGGTCAAGCACGAGAGTGATCCGCCATTTTTACGGCCGCACCCACATTGACTTTCATGAGCATCCCCCTGGTGGGGCCACGAAACGGGTGGGATGGTTTTGATACGGTGGTACCTATAATTTCTGACAAAGCTGATAAGTTCCCATTCTTCTCGTTAGCTAAAAAAGTATCGAATCGAATGTATTTTTCGTACGATTTTTCATTTCATAAGCAACTCAAACTCCTAGAGTGCAGTGATTTATTGAATGTGAAAGGCAACGGTTTCGAATGATTCCTTGAAATATTTTACCAAGAAATTAGTATGTAAGTATGGTTACCTTTTAAAACACATACATATACACCTTGTTAAACACAATATAAGTGTGTACTTATATTGTAAGGTTTTTAAGGTGTCTTATAAGTATGGTTTTAATAGTAAAAAAATATAAAATTGCAGTACCTACACCTTAGGTTTGCAAAGTTATCAACAATCTCTGACGGCCGTTTACACTAAACTTGAGAATCGCCTTAGTCTTTTCCTAAGTACAACTCGACTAAGATAATTAGGCGCATGACAGCTAGATGACAGCTAAGTTCATGACACCGTTTTAATTTGGTCGAGTTGTAGTTAGGAAAAGACTTAAGCGATTCGCGATTCTTAAGTTTAGTGCAAACAGCCGTAAAAGTTACAAATCATTGCAAAATGAGTACCTAACATATCTATGCAAAGTTGATTCTATATTTTATTCACCTACTTTCTAAGTAATGCTCGCCTGTTTAATGGCCCCACACAATCATCACTGTAGACTGATTACTACATTCTGTCTTCTCAGCGCAATGTGGAAGGCGCGCAGCTTTTTGTGGCGGCCCTGTGTCGCTACGGCTTTATGTGGCTTTACGTGAGCAAAAGGACACCGTGTAGGAACTTCTCTAATTTTATTGTTGTTGACAAGTTGAGGTAAATTGAAATGGTGAATGGGTCCAGTCAGATATTTTAAATGGTATGAACTATTAATGTTGATGACTTACGACATCAGTAAAAAGTGGTCGCTAACTATGGGTCTCATAAGGAGGCTCAAGGTAACCCAGCGTGCAATGGAGAGAGCCATGCTCGATGTTTCCCTGCGTGATCGAATCAGAAACGAGGTGATCCGCAGGAGAACTGATGGCCGTTGGGGCGGAAAGGTTCTGGCATGGCGACCGCGCACCGGACGACGCTCCGTGGGTAGGCCCCCGACAAGGTGGACCGACGATCTGGTGAAGGTCGCGGGAAGCCAGTGGATGCAGGCAGCGCAGGACCTATCGACGTGGAGATCTTTAGGGGAGGTCTATACCCTGCAGTGGGTGTCGTGCGGCTGATATGATGATGATGATTGATGTTGACACTTTTAGGGCACATATCTAAGAAGCGTCGGGCGGGCGACACGCCACATAATCATCGGTTGAATTTCTAAGGTTCCGTACCCAAAGGGTAAAAACAGGACCCTATTACTCGGACACCACTGTCTGTCTGTCTGTCTGTCTGTCACCAGACTGTATCTCATGAATCGTGATAGCTAGACAGTTGACATTTACACAGATTATGTATTTCTGTTGCCGCTATAACTAAAAAAATAATAAAATAAATATTTAAGTGGGGCTCCCATACAACAAACATGTTTTTTGCCGTTTTTTGCTACGGAACCCTTCGTGCGCGAGTCAGACTCGCACTTGGCCGGTTTTATTATGTAAACGTCCGTTCTGACGTTAGGGGGTCGTCCATTAATCACGTGATGTTTTTCATTAACTTTTAATAATGCTCTTTATTAAAATAGATTAAATAAGCGTAATATTGAAATCTACTTACAATTTAACATAATTATCCAAAGCGCCACCTACTTCCGTAAAGATTTTTAGAGGTAGACCAGAATCTCATGAAACGGAAGTGAAATTATTTTTACTAAAAACATTTGGTTGTTGCATACAGTCTGTCAAGAAAATCATAAAATTACTTTCTTTGTCATTAGTGTTAGTTAACTGCTTTTGTAATGCAACAATCACGTGTTTTTAGTAAAAAATATTTCACTTCCGTTTCATGAGATTCTGGTTTACCTTTAACAGAAAAACTGGACGTTTTGTGTTACGAATTTGATTCGCACTCTATAGATAATGTACGAATAAAGGACAAATCAAGGGGGATTGTTCCATTTTATTACGTCTCTTGGAGCCGTCTTCAAAAGGCCGTTGCATCAGTTAAAGGATTCCTCCGGACGCGTATGGATGTGTCCCGATCCGGCGCCGGCCCGGTTACGGATGCCCGGATTATTCCGGTTCCGGACGTTTTATTTGTGGCCTGTTTTAAGGCTCGAATGCGTCGCCTCGTTTTCTTGATGGCATCGCTTTGGTCTGAATGGTTCGACAATTAGTCATTGGAGGGCTTCGAAATGTATGTAGGGCATCGTAACGAATTAATAAATTTCGATGAAATGAGTTATCGTATATGTCTGGATAATTGAAAAAAAAACTATAGGTAGGTACAATCTTTTAAGATGAAACTTGGGTTTTCTTATCTCAGATTGAATTAGCGAAAGCCGTTTATATTATGTAGGTATAATATACAATTTTATCTATGTAGGTACCAAGAGATCGGACATATTCACCATATATTCACAAACATTTCGCTGCCCTATTATTGGTCTGTACTAACTCCACTCACCCTAGTTTCGAGATTTCGACATCTAAAGTTTTGAAAAATCATACTTCCTATTTGGTCTACTAAACTGAAGTTTAAGGTGCACCATTGGCTAGACAGGTCTAAGAGCAGTAGGTAATTCCATGTTCATGTAAATTAAACTTGTTTTTGAATATATTTAAAAATAATAATGAAATTAAATGTAAATGACGATTGTACTATGTAGTCTAAAATTAGCAAACTCATGTCAAAATTGTTTTGTACTATAATTTTTTTACTATTTTTTGTTCTATATCCTTACTTAGTACAAACAATATTAAAATAGTATTACCTCAGAGTAAATAATTTGAGTACTAAGTACATGTAAATGTATATAAACTAAAGGACTGTTTGGAGAAAATCAATTAAACATGTTTTAAATGTAATGTTACATGAATTTTTTACTTTAAAACGAAGAGAAATTTAAGTTGATTTGGTTGGCAACGATTTAATTGAATTGACAGGACAGGATGCCTACCATCAACTTTTATAAAGCGATTCAAAAAAGGTGCGTTTCAGTTTAGGTTCCCAAACTGAATCGCTATAATTCGTACCATGAGCTACTTAGAACTGAATCGTATTTGAATAGCTAAATATGAATGACTGAACGGTTTGTGTCTCTGCTGGTTCGCGCGAGAGTTTCGTCATGGTAAAGAAATGTATCAGTATTCTAACTCGGTATATCTTTCTGGTTTTGTGATTGTACGTAATATTTTAGAATCAATATTATAGGGTTTACCTTCGCCGAGAAATCAATTTCTAAGCAATAAAATACCTAGGTTAACAAAACTAATGGTAAAAACAAAAAACTAAAAAAGCTAAATACCTACTGTCTTAAGGGAAAAACAAATTAGTTTCAAATCCTTCTGGCCATAGTTAGTTAGTAATATCTATATAATAATAATAATAATAAAATAAGTATCTTAATTTTATCATAATCTTATTTTTTTGGACTTTCCGGGTATTAAAAAATGTTTTGGCTGGATTTATTTGTTAATTAAATATAATATAAACAGCACAATCTGCACTTTGCCATAATAATTACTTGTATTTCAATCCTAAATTTATTAATAGTACGTAAATCTTTCGTTCGTCACTGCGGCGCATTCGCGACTGTTGTATAGGTATACCGAGTCAATTCTGTGACCGAGTGCAGACCGAACTCGAGGCTTGCATTTCGACCGATTGTACTAAGTTAGAATACTGATACATTTCTTTACCGTGGTTTCGTAATTTTGCTGACCGCGCATTTTAACGTCGTGATCTTAGTATAAATAGTTAAACATTGGAATGGCGTAAGTAAACATTAGTCATGCCTAGGTATTTTGTTTATTGAAAATCATTAAGTTTGTTCTTACTTTAACACTCGCGTCTAAAGATCGAATTCTGTATGGGAGCTTTAAATACTTTATTGTTATTTAACTAATATGATATAAAAGATATCTCACTGCTGTGTTATCGTTTTCGAAAAATTCTAAAGTTGTTTATTCATCGCTCATCTAAAATAAATGTTATTACTAGACAGTGCTTTAAAGCAAAGATTTTCAAAAAATATATAAAGTTTTAACATATATACCAACCTTAGCACAAATAACACTTTAACACATTGTCTGGGATTTCTAACACAGTTAATATCAATTTAAACACTAAAAGTCACTCGTCACTAAAAACTTAAATCCTAAAAATTTGTGTAGTCGGAAGAAAACTGTTAACAATTCAGATTTTTGTCTAAAATAAGGAACTTTATTTGGATCGCTAATATTGACGTATGACCGGCCCCCTGATTATCTAAAATGAGCGACCGATCTCGATTCCTGAATTATTTCGAAATCGTCGCGCGACCGAGTCACTGATTTGGTATTATGTATGCGATCGCTGATTAGTTTATGCTCGGTTTATGCTCGTGAAGATCTCCATAGAAACTAGCGCCACTGGCAACCGGTGGGAGCGACTGAAAAGTCTTTTTACCGAAAGTAGTCTGTGACTGTGTATGTGTCTGACCATATGTGCTCTGTGAACATAACCTTTTTGTTTTCGCTTCGAATTTTGTTTACATTTTTTCGTCTTCAAAATTGCAAATTCCGTTTAGGTATTAAAGGACAGGCCTTTTGTTTTACATTATAGCAATTTTATTTAATTTTGGTTAAAGGTAAGGCTAAGAATTTAACGAAAACCAATCAGAAATTACGTTTTGTCTGGTTTCTGTTTGACAGAAGAAATCGCGAAATCGTCGCGGTCGCGTCGCGGTTTCTGAGTTAGATAATACGAATTTCGGAGCATTTCCTTGCAAGTGCTCGTATATTTTAGTTCTTTAGTTGTCCGTTGGAGGCAGCACTCGTAGAAACTCGATCGGTGGTACGAAATCGAGTTTGACAGCGACGATTTCGTAATTATGACCGGTCGCTAGGTGGTTTTTAATAAGATAATCAGCCTGCGGAGCAGTGTAGGCGCAAATATGAGGTCATGGTACGAAAAATGAATGAATGATAAGGCTTAGCGAGTCAGTTTGGGTTATGGACTAGCGCTGAATCGCTTGCTGCTGACGTCGCCGAAACTTGATCGCTATAAAGGCGTCATGGTACAAATAAGCTAACCAGTTCAGTTTAGGTCCTAAACTGAATCGCAATAATAGTTCATGGTAGGCCTCCTGGACTAAACTAAATTTAGATTTCTATCCTTTTCTTGCGGTTTCGGTATCAAAAATACAAGGTATGTTCAATTTAGTTTCTATTTGTACCAAGACAACAGTAACACACCCCAACAGACCCAAAGACCACAGACCCAAAAGTTGACCATTACAATTTTAAAATTAAACCCAAAATCAAGTATAAAATAATTGATGAATGATTTTAGGCTTGTACGTTTTTTAAATAACCTGGCTCAGCTATGCTGACCTAAATTATGTCTACTTTTTATTAGATAAGTGTACATTGCTTATCGTAAGGTATTTTTGGTTCCCTCGTTTCCCTTTAAAGATTTACAAATCTAAATCAGTTCTCGTAGATTATTGGATTTTATACCCTATTTGCCATATTTAACGCCTGTTTAAACATGGTAACCCTTTTCGAAATTCATAGAACCTAAAAACTAGCAATATTGGATACTTGGGCAAGTTGCTATAGAATTCAACACGATTTTCATACAAATCATTTGTGTTGTATAGGGCTGTCACAAATACAAGTAAGTTTCAAAATACTATTTACTACTTGAAAATGAAACTAGGGTTAGCCTGCGACTCCGTCAGCGTCCTGAGAGAATAAGATGTTTTCCTAGGTTAAAAAGCTACTTTTAGAGACTATGGAGACAAGGAATCCCTGAGTTTTAATCTCGATGTGAAAGATCACGCCAACCAGTCGCTCCGTTGCGACATAAAGAGCGGACAAACAATTCACATTAATAATATTAAATAAGGAATTAGGATTAGTCAACTACTTTTTATTTTTAATTTCGTGTCAACTATTTGTGTCAACCCTAGGCATAGGTCAAGATGCCAATATGCAGACAATGGTAACTTGACCTATAATAATAATAAATATAATAAATATTTGACAACATCACATACATTGCTCCAATCCCAAAGTAAGTAGCTATAGCACTTGTGTTATGGAAATCAGAAACAACTGTGGTATGACACACACCCAGACCTGAGACAATATTGAAAAGTTCATTTTCTACATTGACCCAGCCAGGGATCGAACCCGGGACCTCAAGAGATGGTGACGCCTTGAAAACCGGCGTGCGAACCACTCGACCATGAAGGTCGTCAAATCCTATCATCTACTAACATGACCAACGCAAATATTTCGGCAGACTGGACTGAAAACGGATATTTAACAACCTTAAATTAATCTACGGGACTTACTTCATAACATATCGAAATTCTACTCACGTGTGATCAGTAGTTTTTGCTCTGCAAACAGAATTTTCACACACCAGCAAAAACACGTTTGGTCACTGTCCGACTTCGAAACGCCATATTTGATTAACCAACAGTGCTACCACAGTGAAAAAACTTTATGTTGCCACTGATAAACATGAAAACCTACTACTGTCAAAAATATATCTCAATATATCTTCAATTCTACGTAAAATAAGATTTTGTTCGATGGGACCACTCACGGGCAAGTTGCTTATCGAACCACAGAATACATAATAGTACAAGTACAGAAGATCCACTCCGCGAAGTCATTTAAATAAATAACGATTCTATTCCATACCTAATAAAGTGCAATTCAGGTTGCACGCCGCTCTCTTGCCTACAGTTATATTCACCTAGAAGTTGCCTCTCTTTCTATCGCGTAGCTCTTATCTCTTCTAACGACTTCAGGGTTTCTTCTTTTAAATAATAATTAAATAACTGGTAGTTAATTTATTACAAGTTATGTGTTTGTGAAATAATGTGTAGTTAAATACGTTTGAAAAAAACATAGGCTAGGTACAGTCAACGCCACATCAGACTATACATGCTAGCTTTAAAGCAATTGGCTTTATTACGAAATGAAATTGTAATTATAATTAATTTTATTTCGAAAGTAGGTAGGTAAGTAAGTACCTACCTAATCAATAAATTATTATTTCAATTAATAGTTTGGCGAAGATTGTTTAGCAATAAGAATAAACGGATACTAGTTACTAACTAGGTACCTAGTAGACGAGCACTTCTTACGTTTTGATGTCGTTTGGAACTTTTGGAAGAGTGAAAAACGTGAGGTTCGGATCCTTTTTATTCGTATTAAGGCATACTATCGAAATCGAACTGCTAATGTGCGACCCAGCCGGCACGCGGTAGCCCTCTGAAATTAGTCCGTCCGGACGGACCCGCTACCTACTTGTAGCTTTGTACCTAAAGCGCGGAGTGCGCCTAGCCTGATCGAACGTCAAGTTGCCAGACTTGACAGTACTTATAATTTGTTTTTAAACATGTCATTTATAAGTACGTACGAGTGTTTTTAAACATGTAATTTATAAGTATGTACGTACGATTGTTTTTAAACATGTCTTTTATAAGTACGAGTCAATCAAAGTGCTGTAGTTCACAGATATCTTTTAGATGGCATGATGGATGAATGCAAATGCGTGCAAAAACACATACTTAGCTGCTTATGTCAGGAATTAATTCAGCTGTGATTTTTGTTTACAAAGCTAACGTATATCCACTAAGGGCACAGAATAAGTACCTAATAGTACTAGCTAAGGGGTTGTTTTAAATCAAAAACCATGTTGTAAATAACGGCATACTGCATCAAGGTAGGTTCTTCCCGCCACGTCCCGCGGCGTTGTCGAGATAAATAGAGGGAGGCACTTCCGGAAACGCTTTCGAGGTAAGGGGACCGTAAAATAGGTAAATAGCTACGCACTTTATTTAGTACTGTACTACTTTATTATAAGGGCATAAAGGCTTAAAGGACGTTTTATTTGCTTCGGTTAATGGGATTTATGATGGAAAAGGACATGTCTCATCGCGCCTATGTCATTTGCCTCACCATTCTCAAAAAATGAAAGTCTTTCGCGTCTTAATCAAAGTAGTATGTCAGAGTAGGTATTTTACTCTAGAATCACATTGATAATTATTTTCTGCATTAAAAAGTGGGATTTTTAAATGAAAACGCTTTTAAATCACAATTTTTTATCATTAGAGTACTATGTAGGTACTTACATTTTTTTCACAAAATTCTTCAGAAAGCAACTTAATGTTTTTTTAATTGTTTTTCTAAATATAAAACAATTCTTGATACCTAAATAAAATGTAATAAGCATTTTTTAATGATGAAAGTAATTAAATAAAATGAAACTGGGGCAACGCTGGGACATCGCCTTTGTGCCTAAGTTGTTTTAGTCCTAGATTTTTAAGTATCATAATATTTGTACTAGGTACATTGTGTTTGAGGATTTAAAATCATTATTATCGTATCATAATTTACATTTAAAAGGCATAGGTACTCATCCTCTTTTACTTGTCCTATTATTTCATTTATAGTCCTTGAATGAAAGAGTCTTGAAAGAGAGTGTAAATATCAGGGGTACTATTCTCTAACATGCATTTTCACTGTCAGTGATCATTCCGTCGAATTTCTGACAGATGTCTTAAACCCATTACTGAGTCACTAGGCAAAATACCATAGATTCCAAAGAAATTAATGAAAAATGGAAATAGGATGACACCTGTCAGATAACGCAGCTGCAGCGACGAACTGGACGCTGCAAACTTTAAAGCTGTATTTCGTCGGCGGGCTGTGAAAACCTCGCATGTGCATTACTACCCAAACTCCAAATTTTACAGGAGATGAAAAAAAATCACAGATTTTACAGTCCCCGCAAGAATCGGAGCATTGAAAATGAACAAAAAATTTACGAAAAACTAAAAACAAATCAAATGCAAAGTCCTATTATATTTCTAAGGTTACCTAGGTAGTGTCTATTTATTTTTACGATTGTGACACTCGGCTCCGCCTCGTGTCACAAAAGCGTCCTCTGACTGCCTCGACGCAGCCGAAATATTATTAACCGATTTTCATAATTGCAACGAATGCACTTATCGTCTGCTTCTGCATCTTTTAACACTATTACCATGACGATCGGTCAATAATCATAAAAGCTACATCACTTTTTATGTACGGAAACACCCGTTTTTCTACAATTCCAAATCTAAAGGGACCACCTACAGGTCACAATTATTAACCGATTATCAAAATCATTTCGTCATTTGGTAGTTAAACTAATACCCTAGGACCATTTTTTTTCTTTTTTCTTAAGTCGGTTTTATTTCAGAAATATTTACAATTTAGTAAACAAACACCCGCCAAAAAACCCGGAATTTTTGGAGTTTTGCTAAATTCCAAAAAAAGTTTTCAGTAGATTTTCAAAATTCAAACGTTCACGGGTGTCTCGATAAATTCCTCAACTTTTGGTACTATTCCCATCTCGATCCTCTCAAAATCCTCGGAGATATAGCCAAAAATACGTCTCAGGCGATTTGCATCTGATAACCATTTTCAATAAAAATACGTCTCAGGCGATTTGCATCTGATAACCATTTTCAATGGTAAAACAGTACATAATTTTTCATGAAGTTCTCATTTATATCAATAGATGGCACTACTGCAAACCGTAATCAAATCTGTCATCAAATTATTAATAACAAGGTGGCAATTTAACTAATTCAAGATAATTTATTCTCCGAAAAATATTAAAGTCTCTACCTAGCCTTCAAGTCAGGTTTTGAAATATTGATTAAAACAAGGGTATAGCTGTCATTAACTTGTCTTCCGTAACCAAACCGTAACAACGTAAAAGGAAGTGAGTGAGTCCTGTACGGTTCGTTTGTGCGAAATTCTTTGGCTGAAGTTTTTTACACCCCCTCCCCCCCTTTACATCTGACGGGGACGTATTAAACACGCCTCTCAAAAAATGTCGGCTAAAAGTAATCTTTTAGCAATTTGTCACGGTCGAAAAGTGTTTTCAATTTTTTTGCGTATCGGGAATGCAATGTTTTATGTTTGTTTGGGATTTAAGTTGGGATTTCGCTCGGATGTGGAGTCTAAATTTATTTGACGTAAGTAAGTAAGTAAATTATTTATTTGCAGAAATGGTTACAAAATGTTCTTAATATAAGTTATGTCCAGTCCAACATATTCAATCGATAAACAGTCGATGTGCAAAATATTTTAAAATCATTCATTCAAATGATTATGTTTATGAAAATGAAAATTATGACAGTATAGTTTTGTTTCATAAATTCGTAATTTACTTTTTATTATGCAACTTAACAGATAAATTTTTGATAGAAATGATTCCACTAACCAATTCGAAATGTCACCGAGCAATAAATCATTCCGCTGCACGATTTATAATTACTGAAAATAAAAATATTAAGTCCTTCCGGTTTATAATCGCCAAAATCCGAAATTCACGTGTTTTTTTTCGATTTTCGTACTTTCAGGCGCCAATTTTACTGGACTATAAGATTATTCGTAGACCATATGAGTTGTAGCTTGTTTTTTTTAAGACAAAATATATTTGCTGGCCAAATAGTTCAAAATGGTTCATGTTTTGATGCTAAGAATCGTATTGAAATGACACTAACACTAACTTTGTTTATAAGCATGGTACAACTGTGGGTATTATAACTTACTGTCAACAATAATTTTCAAGTATTTTGTTTCTAATTCTGTTATAAGCTCTGAGGGAACATCGGTATCATTAACATTACTAATATCATAATTTTTTTTCGCTAAACTCACATTGTGCAATAAATTGAGTTTCATTTTGAAAATTGAAAAAGCCCAACATAATTAAATCTTGCCCTATTATGATGTCATGAATACCAATGAAGAATCGGGGACCTCATGAAATAATGATTCAGCTGAATAATCCTAAAAAGTAACAATCAAAATAATTTGAGTATTGCATCGTAGGCTTAATTTTCCTATTCCTAAAAGTGAAGCTGATTCATAATATTTCTCTTATCTGTAAAACGTCTCTTTTATTAATGAACATTCAGGAACCGGAATGAAAACACCGCTAGCAAACACCCGTAGAGGTGGTCACCGCTGGTGTGACAGTCCTAAGCAAACCGTTCGCTCAGCCGTGGATTAGGTTTTTTCTCCTGGTGGGCACAGCGTGGACCAGCGTGTCTAGGTGTCCACCTGTACCCTTTACTCCACCACTCGGTCGGGCAGCCCGAAAAAAACCCTGTACAAGGTAGCAGCAGGAGCTTCGATAGCATCAAAACAAAAAAAAAGAAATAAAAAAAATTTAAGTTAGCACAATGCAACCTTGGAACGGCTGCTTTGCACCAACCATGCAGCTGTCTAACCTCAGGGAGCCTTACTAAGAAAGAAGCATAACCAACTGGCTTCCGCTTGCAGGGTTCTCAAAATGTCTAAAAAAACTAAATTCTGGAAAAATGAGTTTGGTCACCCCTTTCCCAGGCTCGAGGACAGTCATCACCGAATCCATCACGCCACAATGCTGCGACTTCAAGAGATTACTTCATCAGTTTTGTAGGACTGGCGCTCCCATAGTATGTTTTCCGCTTCCTGGTCCATCCATACCCACTCCTGATGACGGAGTGCCGAGCTGACCATATAATTCAGTCATATCATGGGCGTGAAGAAAGCGCTATATTTTATTTTAAGAGGTATGCAGAATTGCAACGAACGTACAGCGCCACGGCTCACGATCAAATGTGTCCCAATACGAGCACCGCCCGCTTATAAAGGCCGGTCGCGCCCCACTACTACCTCACTCACGCCACGGCGCTACAACAAGCAAAACTAGTTCGGGCGCTGACGTCACTCGCAAGCCCGCACGGACGTTAATCCCCTCTTTGATTATTTAACTTGATTTTATGACTAAACAATGTTTTACCATTGTTTTATTGTTTCAAATTGTAATAATTATTGAATAGCAAATAAAAACAACATGAAATTACAAAAAATGCGTAAAATAACATAAACGCGCCGTCATATACATACACGGCAGAGGGAGTACGTTGAGTTCCTTAAATAGGGGCAGACAACTGTCCAAATACCATGCATTGCAAATAGCACGTAGACACTTTTTTTGAATTTTAAAGACTCTATCAACCTCAACTGAATTTCCCCATAAAATAAGACCGTAGCAGATTACGGACGAAACGTAGCCAAAGTAGGCTAACGCTGCTTCTACAGAAACTGTCTGTCTCAATCTTCTTTGGGCAAAGACGAAACGATTGAGCTTTTTACAAAGGACATCAGGCAGTGTCCCATAGAAAAAAACCAAAGAATGTATAACATTTCTGTATTTTCCAAAATGTAGGCATGTAATTAGTAATTCATAGAAAATATTCAGATTTTTACGAAGATTTATGTTTTAAGAGTTATTTATGTTTGAAAGTTTTTTTTTTGGTTACCCCGACACTAAATAGCAACACCACCACAACACGTTTCGTTAGCTGCGTTATGTACGAGTTGGAACCAGATCAAACGGAAAATCTGTGCATATGTCGCACGCAAAACATTTTTGACAGTTGACTGAGGCAGACATTTTTTTTAATGCGCAATCACTTGTGCCACAGAACAAATATACTCAGGGGAGACTTGTACAATCGCTGACAAAGATGTCCGTTTCATTGATATGCTTTTGTTTTTTTTTTGAAGGAGTTATAATAAAAAATCATGTTGCTGCTGTTTTATGATTCCAGTAACATAAAGTGTTTATAGATAACAGAATTATGTTTATACACTTTTGGGTCTCATGTGCCTGATGTCCATTGGTTCACATGCTCCTTCCTGTTCAAATGTTTGTCAATATTGATGCCCAAAAATATAATATTGTCAACTTGTTGACCGAGCGAGCACGAAGTGCGAGCGAAGCGTCTCTGCTTCAGCTTGGGCCAAAATTCTTTCGTATGTCTGTATGTTCTTTTCTACAGGTCGCATTTCTCAACCGATTCTCGTGAAAATTTGTGAGCAGGTTTGAAAATTATATGGAATTTTTTTGTCGAGCCAGATTTTTTTAATTTTTCAAAATGGCGGAGATATGTTAAAAAAACAGGATTTTCGGCTTTCCAGCGCTGTCTGTTCTCCTCTACAAAAATGAATGACGTGAAATTTTGTGAGCAGGTTTGAAAATGATAAAGAATTTTTTTGTCATGCCACTTTTTCGACTTTTTTCGAAATGGCGGAGATATGTAAAAAAAACCTATTGCAGTCCAGCTTTCCGGCTCTGTCTTTTCTCCTCTACAGGTCGCATCTCTTAACCGAATTTCGTGAAATTTTGTGGGCAGGTTCGAAAATCATATAGGTTTTTTCAAGTTGAGACAGTTTTTCTAAATTTTTCGTAACGGCGGAGATATGAAAGAAAAATGTATTTCAGTCCGGCTTTCTGACGCTGGATGTTCTCCTCTACAGGTCTCATTTCTCAACCAATTCTCGTGAAATTTTGTGAGCCGGTTCGAAAATAATATAGATTTTTTTTGTCACGCCAGTTTTTGGAAATTTTTCAAAATGACGGAGAAATGTTAAAAATACATGTTTCAGTTCGGCTTTCCAGGGCTGTCTGTTTTCCTCTACAGGTAGCATTTCTCAACCGATTCTAGTAAAATTTTGTAAGCAGGTTTGAAAATTATATAGATTTCTTATGTCAAGCCAGTTTTTCATTTTTTTTTCTAAATGGCGGAGATAATGTAAAAAAAACAAATTTCAGTCCGTATTTCCTGGCTGTTCTCCTCTACAGGTCGCATTTCTCAACCGATCTCGGTGAAATTTTGTGAGCAGGTTTGATAAATATATAATTTTTTTTTATTGAGACAGTTTTTCGAAATTTGTGAAAATGACGGAGATATGTAAAAAACCATATTTCATTCCAGCTTTCCGGCTGTTTGATCTCCTCTACAAGTCGTATTTCTCAACAGATTCTGGTGAAATTTTGTGAGTAGGTTCGATAATTATATATAACTGTTCAGTCAAGCCAATTTTTCCAAATTTATAAAAATATACTCACCCATTTTGAAAAATGATCAAAATTAGAAGCACCATCTAGCTGCAATACTCACGTACCTACTGTGTGCTTTGAAAACTTCATGGCGACATTTTATTTTATTTTTTCGCGAGGTCTACAGCTCACGGAGCCACTAGTTCTAATTGATTATTATTATAATGAATTTGCGTGCCGTGTATGTGCCGGCCTAGAATAGCACTACCCCCTATCATCCCGTGGGTGTCGTAAAAGGCGACTAAGGGAGCATAGCCTTCAAGAGACGGGCAGCAGCGTCTCCAAAAAACATTGGCCTACTGCGATCGCCAACCCGCCTGCCAAGCGTGGCGATTATGGCAAACCCCCCCCCTCATGCATAATGGATCAAAAAATTGGCCCCCAGTCCCCGGCAGCCCCGCTATTCCTAGCTACGGTAGCGGCTACGGTAACGGCGGGGCAGGGGGTGCTAAGAATCCCCGGGTGCGGCTCGGCTACCAAAAACGACGACTACTGCACCTGGCAACCTATAACACGCGCACACTAAGGACCGACGCGAAGTTAACCGAGTTAGAAGAAGTTATCAGCAAGGTACACTGGGACATTATCGGCTTATCTGAAGTCCGAAGAGCGGGAGAGGACTCGATAATCCTCAACTCCGGTAACTTGCTTTACTACCGGGAGGGCGACCAACAGTCCCAAGGTGGTATCGGGTTCATCGTCCACAAGTCCCTTGTCAACAACGTGACTACCATCGGAAGTGTGTCGACCAGGGTGGCGTACCTTATACTCAGAATATCCAAACGGTGTTCGCTGAATGTTATACAGGTTTACGCACCGACCTCGACACACCAAGATGACGAAGTGGAGGCTATGTATGAGGAGATCTCTAAAGCCATGCATAGCTTCAAAACCCACTACACTGTTGTGATGGGGGACTTCAATGCTAAGTTGGGGAAACGATGCGGTGATGAGCTGAGAGTGGGGCAATTTGGAGTTGGGCAACGGAATGACAGAGGCCAGATGCTGGCTGACTTTATGGAGAAGGAGAACCTCTTTATGATGAACTCCTTCTTCAGAAAGCCGGAATGCCGGAAGTGGACCTGGGTCAGTCCGGACGCTAAAGTCAGAAATGAGATAGATTTTATCATGTCGACGAAAAAGCAAATATTCAATGATGTCACTGTGATCAACGCTGTTAAGACGGGGAGCGATCACCGATTGGTACGTGGCACATTGAATATCAACCCAAAGCTGGAAAGATCTCGACTGATAAAATCAACAATTCGACCATTGCCGGCCCATATTCAAAACCCCGAGAGCTTTCAACTCGAACTCCAAAACCGCTTCGAAGCCCTTGAGAACAGCATAGATGTGGACGATCTAAACAACATGGTGGTGGATGCTGTCCGTACGGTAGGGTCCAAGCTCTTTAAGACCCGCCGTCCCAAGATAAAGAAACTCTCCGACCACACACTCCTACTCATGGATCAGAGACGTGAAATGAGGCTCCAGAGTTCAGTAGATGCTAATCGTTATCGGCAGCTTAATAGACAGATATCTAAGTCTTTGACGAGCGACCTTCGCCAATTTAATACGAATCGTATTAAAGAGGCCATCGAGCGGAATAAAGGCTCCAAAGTGTTCGCGAGAGATCTGTCTATTGGGCAAAGCCAGATGACGAAGCTGAAAACTGACGACGGACGCATCATTTCATCAAAGCCTGAAATCCTGAGGGAGATCGAGAGCTTCTATGGGCAGTTATATTCCACGCAGACACCTGTTGAAAGCAAGGCTAAAGACCCCAGAGCCAAGCTTACCCGACACTATACCGAAGATATCCCGGACGTCAGCCTGTGCGAGATTAGTATGGCTCTCAAACAGCTGAAAAACAACAAGGCGGCGGGTGACGATGGAATCACTACAGAACTTCTGAGAGCGGGCGGTAAGCCGATACTCAAAGTCCTCCAGAAGCTCTTTAATTCCGTCATCGTCCAGGGCAGAACGCCAAAGACATGGAACATAAGTGGGGTGATCTTGTTCTTTAAAAAGGGTGACAAGTCCCTCTTAAAGAACTATAGACCCATCTCGCTTCTGAGTCATGTCTATAAGCTGTTTTCGAGAGTCCTTACGAATCGTCTCGCTCGCAAGTTCGACGACTTCCAACCTCCCGAACAAGCCGGGTTCCGAAAAGGCTTTAGCACCATAGACCACATCCATACGCTGCGGCAGGTTATACAGAAGACTGAGGAGTATAATGAGCCACTTTGCTTGGCGTTCGTGGACTATGAGAAAGCCTTTGATTCGATTGAAACCTGGGCGGTGCTGCAGTCTCTCCAAAGGTGCCAAGTGGACTATAGGTATATCGAGGTGTTGAGGTACTTATACCAAAATGCCACCATGACGATCCGAGTACAGAACCAGAACACAAATCCTATCCAACTGCAGCGTGGTGTGAGACAGGGAGACGTTATTTCTCCGAAACTGTTCACAGCTGCGTTGGAGGACATCTTTAAGCTCTTGGACTGGAAAGGACTCGGCATCAACATTAATGGCCAGTACCTAACACACCTTCGTTTTGCCGATGATATAGTCCTTATGGCTGAGACCATGGAAGACCTGAACACAATGCTCGAAGATCTCGTGCAATGGAGAGAGCCATGCTCGGCGTTTCCCTACGTGATCAAATCAGAAACGAGGAGATCCGCAGGAGAACTAAAGTAACCGACATCGCTCGAAGGATTGCTCAGCTGAAGTGGCAATGGGCGGGACACATAGCGAGAAGAACCGATGGCCGTTGGGGCAGAAAGGTTCTGGAATGGCGACCGCGCACCGGACGACGCTCCGTGGGTAGGCCCCCGACAAGGTGGACCGACGATCTGGTGGAGGTCGCGGAAAGCCAGTGGATGCAGGCAGCGCAGGACCGATCGTTGTGGAGATCCTTAGGGGAGGCCTATACCCAGCAGTGGGTGTCGTGTGGCTGATATGATGATGATGATGATGATAATGAATTTTAATAATTTGTTGATTAGAATTGTATGATTGAAATGTCAACGTTTTTGTTTTATTTAAATTAATTTGTAAGTCATTTAATTTGAACCAAACCCGTAATTTTCTGCTGCAGCATTTTTTTAAAATTAAATGTCTACAAAATTTGTAAATGATTGATAAGAATTACCTATGTTTAAAATAGAGAAATTTATAAAATGAACGAAGATTAGATAGGTAACGTTATCATTCCATTCACATAAGATATTAAATGTTGCGCTAAGAACTTTGTTACATTGGATTGACCCTGACATCCCTATAATATACCGTATTAATGATATAACGTGATACTAGCTTATATTTTAAACTATTTATAACCGTGTAAGTACCTACATATTTTTCTAAGGACAATATACTTACTTACTCCGGTGGCTCAGCGACCCAAAGTGTGTCTTGGCCTCCGATACTAGAGCTCGCCATCTATCTCGATCTTTTGCTGTTTCGCGCCAGTCCCCAGCATCGAGCTCACGTAGATCGGCCTCCACCACGTCTCTCCATCGATAGCGGGGGCGTCCGACCGGGCGTCGGCCAGTAGCTTGACCGAGATAGGCTCTTTTGGCGCTCCTCTCCAATCCCATTCTTTCGACGTGACCAAGCCATCGGAGTCTGTGTGCCTTCGTTTCTTCAATGATATTAGGCCCAGCCAGGAGTTGTTCTACTTCAGCGTTCTTTAAGATCCTCCAGCTTCCATCAGCATCATGTTTAGGACCAAAGATTTTACGAAGGATTTTTCTTTCGGCGACCAGAAGCTTATTTTCTTCACTAAGTGTTAATGTCCAGGCCTCACTACCATACATTAAAATAGGTCTGATGACGGTCTTGTAGATCCGGATTTTGGTGTTTCTACTGAGAAGCCTGGACACCAGCACTTTGTGTAGTGCTGCGCTGCATCGTAGGGCGTTCTGTATGCGGAGGTCTATTTCCTCATGACGAGTGTTGGAGTCGGTGATTGTGCAGCCCAAGTACTTGAAGTTAGCCACTCCCTTGTATGCAATATCTCCGACATGCAGATCTTTACGTTTTTCACGGAGGTTTCTGTAGCGTTTCATGTGGAGATATTCTGTTTTCTCGTGGCTAATCTTAAGACCTACTTTCAGAGCTTCTGCTCCTAGGGTCCTTGCAGAGTATTGCACCTCAGTACTATTTTCACCAAGCAGAGCTAGATCGTCCGCGTACCCTATCACCTTGTGCCTTCCGTTAAGTTCGATTCCGATGTCTAGTGATATCACCCGTCTTAGGACATATTCAAGAACCAAATTAAAGAGTATTGGTGACAGAGCATCGCCTTGTTTTAGTCCGGTAACCACCGAGAATTCATCAGTCAGCTCGCCCTGGACTCGGACTCTCATTCTGCTTTCTTTTGTGGCCGTTTCGATCATGTCGACGAGTTTCCTTGGGATGCAAAAGTTCCTCAAAATGGTGTACAAGGCTGCCCGATCGATGCTGTCATATGCCTTTGTGAAGTCCACAAATAGTGCGTGGATATTTTGTGCGTACTCCCATTTTTTCTCCATTAGCTGTCTTAGAAGAAATATCTGGTCCACCGTGCTGCGATTCGGCCGGAAACCGCACTGGTAATCTCCGAGGGTTTGTTCTGCGTATGGTTCCAGTCTTTTGAGCAGTACATACGATAGGACCTTGTACGCTGTCGGCAAGAGGGCTATTCCGCGGTAGTTAGTGCACCTTTTTTTACACCCTTTTTTATGGATTGGACAGATGACACCTATGTTCCATTCCCCGGGTTGCTTTTCGGCCTCCCAAATCTTGAGTAGCAACTTGGTTAGTTTGGTTTGGACTGCTCTCCCTCCATACTTCCAGACTTCCGCAGGTAAGCCATCAATTCCAGGCGCTTTATTATTTTTAAGCCTCATGATAGCTACTCTAGCTTCTTCGAAGGTAGGAGGGGTCACCTCACTTTCATTATCTTCCCCAGTGCGCGGGACCGGTTCATCAGGTGAGGGGCAATTCAGGAGTTGCTGGAAGAAATTGCGCCATTGAGATTTAATTTCTTCCCCATCAGTTATCAGGTTGCCATGATCGTCCTCGAGCAGTTGTGCAGTGGGCTGATATCCTTTCTTACATGATTTTACTTCCTGGTAGAACTTTCTACTTTGATCGGCTCTAATAAGGGTCTCCATGCCTTTGACTATGTCATCCATGTGCTGTCGTTTGGATCTTCTAAACACTTTTATCGCTTCTAGTCTTATCTCTTTGTATTTATCTTCCCACTGTGCATCTTGTTCTGACAGAATTTTGTACTTTCTCCTCTCCTCTGCCAAGCGCTCGCACTCCTGGTTCCACCATTTTCTCCGTTTTTTCTTTCTCCTTCGTCCCAGAACTTTGAACGCAGATTTTTTTATGATATTCCTGATTTGTTCCCAATTTGTATCTATATTTTCATCTATCTCTAATTCCTTAAAACTGTTATGTAATTCTAATTGAAATTTACTTCTTGACTCTTTGTCTTTTAAGCTAAGGACAATATAATAATATTATTTACTACGTGACTAACTACTGCCTAGAAAAAGTATTCTTATTTGCCCAAAACCAACATTAGTATCCGATCACGCACACTCCTTCGATCATAAAAGACTCAACAATTTTGAATAGTCTGTATGTACCTACCTACTTACTTACAACATTATTTTGACATTAGCTCAGATAATTTTAGAGGTATGTATGTAGAGGCATTTTAGAGGTACTTATCTCAAGGTTACTCATAATTTGTAGCGCATTGTGTTGTGTGCCTCACATAATACTAATCTAGGTAGGTACCTACCTACCTAATATATTTTTTTTTCTCACGGACAAATAGTAGATCGTTATACGAGGGTCCAAAGGAAGCAATTCCCATACGAGATATTTAGACACCCGAGCATAGCGAGGGCGGCTATAGTGCGAGGATGGAATTGATGACTTTTACCCGAGTTAAACACTCTACTTTTCATTTCGAATATAAGGAAAGTAAAAAAAGTCTTGGTTTTTCCAAAATGTTTACTAATAAAAACATGTACTTAGTAACTACATTGGTAGACCTTATAATAATTTCAATAACTTACCTACCTTACCTATTTAAATTTAATTGAAAATCAGAACAATTTGTGAAATTTAAAGTAAAATTCTTGCTTGGAATATTTGCAGTTTGATATCTTATGATGACTGTAAAAGTTGTAGATATTCTTTGGTTTTCGATTAGACGGTAAGTCCATGGCAGAGACTTTCCTATCGTGCCTGAAGTAGTTGTTTGAGGCGAATTAGAGCGTATCTAGTTTTATTGTTTCTTTTATTTTGTTTGAACTTTTTGTTTTAGTATAAACTCATTTTTAGTAAAAACACAAACAAAACTTTAATACGGCACACACAGCTCAAAGTCACAGAGTTAGGTATCCCTCCAATATTTTATGGTTTTTCTTATTTTAAATTTGGAACACGCCACGTCCGCCGGCCGCTCCGCCCAATGTTTTTATTTTTGCACTGGCTGTTTATACCATGTTTTGTTGTTGTTCGTTAATGCGTCCTAACATAGCCTTCTTCATTTCCAAGCCGTGAACATAAGTTTGGCAACGTCTGTTACTGTCAGTTCGTGGTCATGTCGTCGGCCAGTCTCCATACTAAATGTATGGGAATATTTCAATTTTAAGAGGTCGATATTTTTTTCGTAGTAATCGTGTGAGGTTCAAAATATGAAAATAATTTAGTTATTTTATTGAAATGCTTTGTATATTAAACAATTAGAAAAATATCAATGTTAACCAGGAAAAAATGCCTGTCAAAGATGTCATATTTTTTGTTGATTTTCTTCAGCAGGGAGTTGATTCACACGCCCTCTAGCAATAAATGATATATCATCAGAAAGGTCTTTTAAAGACAAATATTTGCTGTTGACATACTTTATATCAATTGTTAATACTTTTGGAGTTAAAGGTTATTAAATTATAAAAGTGGTTTATTGTCTATGGGAGTTGATCTACCACACCTATAGAAATGAATGATATATCATAAGAAAGGTTTTTATATGACAAATATTTGTTTCAAACATACTTTCTATTAATTGCTAGTATTTTCGGAATTTTAGGTCATTAATGTTAAAAAAATTGGTCAAGTTCAGAGCGTTATAACTCTCAAAGTACTAATAGTTGACGTTTATAGTATTGCAATAAAGTGTTTTAAATTTAAATAAAGCGCATTCGGTTAGATAGTGTCGCCCTTTTATCGCGCCGCCTTTGCACGTGCCGCTTCTTGTCAAAGGATGCCGCCGCATAAACAAAGGATACCGCGTGCGGCGTACACCCGCAAGTCAATTTGGATTTTGGCAGTTTACATCGAAGCGCCGCGTTGTAGTGAAAGGTTGTTTTTGTTAACTCTGCTACGTATACTAAAAATGTTTTTTCGTCTTTGGGAGGACAGTGAAGTGCCTCAAGATGAAACTTTAAGTGAACCAACAAAAAAAGACGGGTGTTTTGTAAAACATGTAAACACAAAAGTTGTGTAGATCACGCAATTAAAAAAGAAAATCGATATTTTGGTATGGATTCGGAACATGATGATGTTGGATCTATTACTATAAATACAGATGAGAATGACTCCGACACTTCAAGTGATGAAAAATACTAGGTAGTCTAATTTTTTTATTGAATTTTTCATTAAAATTCTCATTCCACCTCGCTTGTGTGTATTATTTGTATTCGTATTTTATTACAATAAACACAAGTAGGGACGGACACCATTATCTAAAAACATGACCCCCTCCCCCTCCCGCACACTATGGTACAACTTAAATAAATTATCGATACCGATAACGATATTGTTACCATTATCAGTAACATTACCAAAAACTTGCCGGTATGCCTGTCTCTGAACACATTTGCTTGCGGGTGTACCGACACTATCTAAGCGAACGAGCTTTACCTTTCCAATGATGTAAGATTTATTGCTAGAGGAGGCTTAGATTAAAATGCTCATCGTACTAAAGGACCCCCGAAAAGTTCAAATAATTTGACTCAAACCTTATGTTCTAATAAATAAATAATAATAATAAATATAAAACTTTATTGAAATAATCTTACATCACAATTTACAACTAGTTTAAACATAGATAATATAGGAAAAACAAATAATAAATAATTATTAAAATAGTTTTATACTATGTGCTTGACCACATGCGATGTTGCCGTTCTGCTCAACTTCAGGGCTTGGAAGATATAGAAGGCTATGGTCCTAATCATAGATGAGCACATCCCTTCGGTATAAACCAGATTGAGCTCTTCGCCCCAAAACGAGCCGACAGAGAGGTCAAGTAGATAATTGTATCTCTTTCTTCCATAGGGTGACCAAACTGTGTGGTTGGTCGGAGACATACTTATTACATTAAACTGTTTAATATAAACTTAAGTACTTAGGTAGTTCTATATTTACAATTAATACTTTTGCCACGTTTTTATAAGGTTGCTTGCTCGTTTGTTTGTGTTTTCGTTTGTTTGTGTGAGCACAAATTTTGCAAACGATTTTATACTAACTTCCCGATGAACTAGAGACTTGAAACTTTGAAAACAGGTCAGAACTAGAAGGTAATGTAATATTATGGTATCATTGAGTTGATCTGACGATGGAGCCGGAAGGACACCACAGGAACACTATGATGAAACCATACAACCCCATCGTGTTTGGGCTCGTTAGAATCATCTTGGCAAGTTCTCTGTTGGGGAATAATATCCAAGGGGCTGATGAAGGAGCCGGAAGAAGGCCATTGGAACTTTGTAATAAAATCATGCAACTCCATCGAGTTTGAGCTCGATTGATTCGTCTTGACGAGTGCTCCGATAGGAGGTGGTATACTTTTAGTTTTAACTTGTTAACTGAAAAGCAGAAAATAATAATTTACTAAAAATAAATCTTCACATTTTTTATCATGTTTTATTAGGTTGCTTTCTTGTTTTTATTTATAAATATGGTTAATCAAACAATATCTAAAAAAATTCAAGTGTAAATAATGACATAACTATAAAGTTTATTCCAATTTTGATAAAAATGCAATGTGCGTGTATTTCGGAAATCAAATGAATGTTGGAAAACAAGTGAAGGTAGGAAAACATTGTCTAGTGATCTGTAGTTAAAAAAATAAGTGCAAACGATTTTCGACTTTATTGGCGTTTAAAATTCGGTTGCTTTCTACCATAATTACTCTCTTTCATTAAAAACTGTTATTTTGGTAAATATATCAATAAGGTCTAAAATACTTGCACCAATTTTTTACTAGTGAAATTAAAAAAATGGGTGCAACCGATTTTCAACGACACCATGTTAAAAATAAAAAAAACAAGATGGTGGCCACCCTTTTTTTGTTTTTGGCTTGATTTCGATGAAAATCGGTTTTTAGTAATATTTTGACAAAAAATAACAATGAAGTGTTGAAAATATAAAAAAATCTAAATGGCGGACTACTTTTTTGTTTGTTTAGGCAAGAAAATAACAACGCAATTTTTAAAATATTTAAAATCCAAGATGGCGCTTAACTTTTCTGTTTTTGAGCCGATTTCGATGAAACTTGGTTTTAAGTACTATTTTGACAAAAAAAATAAAAACGCAATGTTAAAAATATAAAAAAAATCCAAAATGGTGGCCAATTGTTTTGTTTGAGAACTGATTTCTATGAAACTTGGTTTTTGGTACCATTTTGACAAGAAAATAATAATGCAATGTAAACAATGTCAAAAGGTCAAAATGGCTGCCAATTTTGTTTTTGAGTTGATTTTAATATAATTGGGTTGAAAAAAAGAAGAACAAGAAAAGAATTTGGCCGCCACCTTGGATTTTTAATACTTTCAATATTGTGTTGCTGTTTTCTCGTCAAAATAGTACCAAAACTGGAGTTTCATCGAAATCGGCCTACAAACAAAAAAGTTGGCCACAATCTTGAATTTTTTAATATTAAAAAAATTGCGTTGTTATTTTCTTATTAAAATAGTACTAAAAAAAAACCGAGTTTTATCGAAATCAGCCCACAAACAAAAAAGTTGGCCGCCATACTGGATTTTAATATTTTAAAAATTGCGTTGTTATTTTCTTCTCAAAATAGTACCAAAACCGAATTTCATCGAAATCGGCCCACCAAGAAAAAAGTTGGCCGCCATCTTGGATTTTTAAAATTTTTAACATAGCGTTGTTATTTACTTGTCAAAATAGTACCAAAAACCGAGTTTCATTGAAATCGGCCTACATACAAAAAAGTTGGCCGCCATCTTGGATTTTTAATATTTTTAAAATTGCGTTGTTATTGTCTTGTCAAAATAGTACCACAAACCGAGTTTCATCAAAATCGGCCCACAAACAAAAAAGTTGGCCGCCGTCTTGAATTTTTTAATATTTAAAAAAATGCGTTGTTATTTTATTCTCATAATAGTACCAAAAACCGAATTTTATCGAAATCGGCCCAGAAACAAAAAAGTTGGCTGCCATCTTGGATTATTAAAAAAAATTAACATAGCGTTGTTATTTTCTTGTCAAAATAGTACCAATAACCTAGTTTCATTGAAATCGGCCTACATACAAAAAAGTTGGCCGCCATCTTGGATTTTTAATATTTTTAACATTGCATTGTTATTGTCTTGTCAGAATGGTACCAAAAACCGAGTTTCATCGAAATTGGCCTACAAACAAAAAAGTTGGCCGCCATCTTTGATTTTTTATACTTTAAAAATTGCTTTGTCATTTTCTTGTCAAAATTATTCCAAAAACCGAGTTTCATCTAAATCGGTCTACAAACTTAAAAGTTGGCCGCCATCTTTTTTAATATTTTTAACACTGCGTTGTTATTTTCTTGTCGAAATAGTTCCTTAAACCGAGTTTCATCGAAATCGGCGCAAAAACATGAATTTGATTATTAATATTAACGTTACCCCTCGCCTGCGACTTTCAGTTATTTCAATAGAACAATTTAGTTTTTTGAAAATATTAAATGGTATAGTATTTATGGTCACCCTAGTGTTTAAAAGGAATATTACCTAAATATTGAAATTCTAAAATTGAAATTTGGCGCCAAAGTCAAAATCGGAGTTGCCAGGATTGACACTTGAATTTAACACCACATTCAGTTTTATTTCATAATAACTATGTGTTATTCTAAATTAATATTTAAGTAGTATATTTTCAATATTCCACTTCGAATCCTTAACTTTGATACACTACGTGATTGGTAACGTACATTTTTTTTTCCTACCATCGTGGTATTATTGTTTAGCAATGGCAATTGTGCGAAAGAGACATCCTCATCTACTTGGTGATGTTTCATTCACACAGTAGTCTTCAGTAAATGTCGTCGATAGAATTTCGACTCTATGACTAAGAGAATAAAGTTGAATTTCTTTTAAACGCATGGTGAGAATTTTTGTAGAGTACTCAGTCCTCTTATATGAACGTCCTTGGTCCTAACTCCTAATATAAGGCTGCAACTTTTTTTTAAACTATTTGTTTTTAATTATTGTAAACTTTTTCATTGCCGATGAGGTAACTCTATGGTTGACTATGTAACTAAATTGAGTTCTATTTTTATATTACTTTTACACCCTAGGGTGGAACGAAGAGTTTTTGACCCGCTGCTCAGTTTAAATATACATCACTTTCCGAATATGAGAAATGAAAAATAACTTTTAGCACTACATAAGTAAGTACCTATATCTAACTTAACTACCTACTTACAACGAACTATATGGATAGGTACTTGGTTTTGTCCTTGGTAAAAAAATATTAAAATTACTTAGCTCTTTAATACGCATAAATTAGTACCTGGATTATCTATCAACTATTAGGTAATAATAACAGATAAACACGATATACCTAAACATGTGAGAAATGGCCTTATCTGAGATAGGTGGTACCTACTGTGGCAACAAGTTTGTGTTTTGATTATCGATAAATATAATCTAAGATTGTTTTAGAATAATCAAATATATTATAACGTTGATAATTCAGCCCCGATGCCGTTGTTAAAATGTGCCAGTGAGTTCCTGACCGGATTGAGTTTATCTATACATATATAAAACAGGAGATTCTAAATGTTTGCGCGCAAATAACTCAAAAACCACTGAACGGATTTTGATAGGATTTTTGCAGTTTTGGTAGCATAGGGTTCAACTTAAAATCTAAGCTATGTTTCATCTAATTCGTGTGGGAAGAACCTGGGAAACAGCTTGAACTCACCGTAGTACTAGATTTCATACATTAAAGAGATCATTTAAACTGGTCGCCTTATTGTTAAATCGCGGGCAAAAGGGATACCTACCTGGGGATTTTTTTATTGTCTACGCTACGCCACGGTTAAGAAATTTCTCTACCGTGTCCACGCGGATGATTTCGCGGGCGGAGGCTATATGGAATAAAATACAGCTCTCGAGGAGGGATAGCAAAAAAATTCACAGATCTCGTCGTGCCTTTCACGACCTTCTGGTACCTACCTACATTGAAAATGAATTTAATGAATTTAACAAAATATTTTTTTATTCCTTTCTTATAGACATTAATATTTTATTGAAAGGTAACCTAAGAACTTTGTATAACTAAAACATCTGAATTTCTAAATAAATTAAACCCTAATAAAAAAATAAATCAAAATCAAATGCAGCATGCGAGACTCTCGCGCCGACTTCATCGTCACTCGAATGTGCGATAACAACCCTCATGTTTACCTAGGCATCACCATCTCACTCTTATTCTCAGAGATCGTTGTTAAAATTCATTTGAAATCGCAGAGTCACTAAGAAAGACGTGACTGATCGAGTAATTTCAAATCTCGAAATTGAAATAACAGCAACCCACGATACATAATATTTTGGATCTAGTAGAGGCCCTCGGCATAGTAAAGTTCAACTTTCGCTCAAGATTCGTTTATCCGTTTATCTCACTGACGTCCATTATACAAAGTACGCTGGACAGGCGAACGTCACCAATCGCCGCCGATTTGAAAATCGCCATATTGCGCTGAGAGCAGTAGATTCTACTATGGCAGTAGTGAGTGTACTTGGAACTAATTAGTTCTAAGTACACTCACTACTGCCTCACTACTGCCATTCGCGTTAGAGTATATATTCTGTGCTACTGCCATAGTATTTAACGGTTTTTAAATCTTTGACTAGATCGGAATCAGCACTCGCGCTCTATTCACGTCTTACCATCTGTTGACCTGCTAAAGCTAATCAATATCAATATTATGGTTTTAATATAGGTACAGTAGAATCCGGATATAACCACCTTCAAGGGACCGGCGATATTATGTCGTATTAACCGGATGACGCACAAAACGGCAGGATTATTTCTCAAGTACCTACATACATACTTAACTTACGAATACATACATACATATTATAAATGCGAAAGTGTGATTTTCCTATTTAGAAAATAAATCATTTTCTAGGAATTACATTGCTATGAAATTGTAGAATGAGATACGCCAAACTCCTTTGCGAGGATTACATTACATTTGACTCCATACCATTGCACTTTTTTCTTCAATTGTAAACACTTTCTTTCACAGACCTCATTTTGTTGAGCTTTATAAACTTGGGCGCGTATTGTATGGTATTGGTGTGAAGTTTGTCTAAACAAAACATTGCGCGTCGTTTTATCCGGACGTATTATCATAAATAATGGTCGCTATAACCAGTTGGTCGCTTAAGCCGAAGTCGCACTAAACGGTTATATTTTCTAAGTACCTACCTATAAAACCTAACTTGAGTAAACATTATCGTTGCTAAAACCGGTTAGTCGTTATGAGCAAAGTCGTTATATATATGAATTCTACTGTATATCTAAATACTTTTTTATTTATAAAAATGTAGAAATAAATAAAAAATACAAAATATAAAACACTATTACAAGCTTTGAAATATACAATAATTTACAAACTTCAATCGTACTACGTATTATTATTATCCCGCGCCGCGCGCGTCGCCCGCGGTATCCCAACATTTCGCTACATAAAGGATAAGCTACAGCCGACCGTTAGAGTCAGGGACACATACTATTTTCAATAGGTAGCCTAACTCAATATCTCTAGGGGTTTTTTTCATTTTTTTGATATTGTTTTTCGTTTTTGAGAAATTGTCGATTTAGTGAGAATAGACCCCAAAAAAGTGTGTAATTTTTCTACATTTATGCGATTTTCGAAAAAAGTTTTTGACTTTTTCAAAATTTTTTTTCACCATATTGTAGCTCTTGCTGAGACGCATCTATTGACATTTAATACATACAAGTAGACCCAAAACTCACGGGACCAGGGCAATGTCTCACTTTGGCTGAAATTGGGTACCTTACTGAAGCGATCGAAAAAACATTTTCAATGTTAAAATTTCCACGCAGACGAAGTCGCGGGCGACTGCTAGTAGTTAATAATACCATTTTATTCAAAGACTAGAATAAAAACTAATATCATTGATTTTATTGTCAAAAATTCCCCAAAATATAGGATTTAATGGTTCTTAACAAATAAGGTCTTGTCTTAAATGGATACAATACCCTGCTGACTTAATATAATGGAATGGAACCGAATCTGTATGAAATAATCGTTCCGATTTTAAATCTTCAGATGTATCTTTCAGATGTTTATTTCAACAACTCCAAACTGTTGGGGAACTTAAAATTATAACATTTTAACAGTTTTTTTTGTATTGTATGAATCAATCAACATTATAATAACACTATGTAAAGATAACGTAAAGAAAAAAAAAACAAAAGGTACAATCTCACAAAACTTCGTGTTTATAAACAGTCAGAAATTGCGCGTCATGATTATTATACCATTAGTCCGTCAGATAAGATTCTATATATTTAACTCATTAACTTCTTTGTAATTTAAATATAAGTGAGTGACGGTCGTCTTGGTATTCTGATGTGGTAATTTTTGTTGATACTTTAGTGTTATTACCGTGTTGTGGACAGACAGACGTAGGCGCCTATTTAGTTTTAAATTAAGTTCGTGAAGGTGGAATATAAAGTCAGTGGTTCGTTTATTTTTTTTTTTCTAAAAAAGGTACCTAAATAAGTACCTATTTTATAAATATATATTTTCTTAACTCAAAAACATTAAACCCAAGTAGGTATGTGTCTGTGATTTTTGTTAAGTACATAAAAAAAATAATTCGATTTGCTCCAAAATATATAATATATTTGTACAAAATATTAATTAGTGAGGGTATTATGTATACTGCTGTGAGGAAAATAGGGGCAACATTGGGGCAACCATATAATTGGGGCAACCATATAATTTTCCATACAAAAGAGCTTAATTCTCAAAGGTATTTCTGATAAATTCAATCTGATTTTATTTGAATTTGATGTTGCTCAAAATCTGAACTTACCTAATACTCAGCTTGTTAAAATAAAAATGTATCATTTTTCATTTCTGAAATTCTGACACACGGCGAATAAAAGAAATTACACAGTAAATTCGACAGTAAAGTTGGTAGGTTGACTATTACAGCTTTCATAAAATATAATAATTCAAATATAATCACATTGAGTTTACCAGAAATATACACCTTTGCTATTGTATGGACAATCATTATGGTGGCCCCAATTTTCCCCAGTAAAATGCTTTAAATCGTTGATTCTCATTGAAAAATAAAAAGGCTAATATCTCGGCTCCAATGTCATTTACGGCTCCAATGTCAGAGTTCACAAGATTAAACGAATATACCTACTCACTTACTAAGTACAAATAAAAAAAAACAGTGCATGAATATCTTCTATCCCTTAATTACTTACGATGAGACCGAAAGTTTAATTAAATAACTAACACACTCATTCCACCATACACACACACACACACACACACACACACACACATACATATTATATAAACAGACACACACTCAATTAGTCTTGTAACCTAATAATACTTACGTTTTTTTTACGCTTTACTTGCGCTTTACAAAGTTTTTATACTTAATGCTATAAGAAGGAATCACCAACTCTTAAAATACAGGATTCGTCCTAGTTTAGGAGTTGGAGTTATTTTGTTTTTTCTGTAAAAATCTTTGTATTAATGTAAAGTTAAAATGTAATGTACTTGTTTTGGTTGAATAAATTATTATTATTATTATAGCTATATGAGCTCCATACTAAAACTTGTTTCTATTAACCTGTTCTTATATAAAAAAAAATACTTCTAAGAGTGGCCGCTACTAATAATGATGACGCCATATTATGTCCATAGTTAGTTACCCAAAGCCCTTTGGCAAACAGATAGTAGATAGCCTAGATTAAAACACAGGATACCTTTTATCCCGATATTCCCACGGGAACGGGAACCACGCGGGTGAGACCGCGGGCGGCCGCTAGTAGTGACATATTTAATGACCCTGGAATAAAGTACACGCGGGTGAAGTCGCCCTGTAGTAACCTAAATAAAAATATGTGTCCTTGTTGTTCAAAATAGAAAAGAAATGCTGATACTAGTCCTGATATCGGTGCTGTTGCTGTGGGTGTACGTGAAATGGTCAAGGGTGAAGCGGTACTGGGCCGACCGGGGGGTGCCGCACGACCCCCCGCACCCGATCCTGGGCAGTCTCACGTTTATGCTGAAAGTCAATCCGGTAAGTAAACGACAGTGATAAAACTACTTTTTGTTGCAGCTATATCAGGAGCAAAAGTACCTACTTTTTGTTTCAATTAGGACCAGTAGTACCATCAATGGTACTATTCAATGGTGCTACTGACATTACGGGGAAGTTATAGGCCATAATGCATATTGACGACTGCATATTCCACTGGGACCAACGGCTTACCGTGCCTTTCAACCATTGACTACTAGACTGGCTGCTGTCAAACTGTTCTTGTGCCTATTTGATTTCCGCCATTTTGGCGCTGTAGGACGTAGCGTGAGCATAGCGTGAGGGACATGGTACTAAAGTCTGTGTCTGCTGGAGAGACCATCATGGCAACCAATTAGTTCCTTAGATAGACGCTAGAGGCGTTTCAAATAGGTACAAAAACTTTGCTGTCAAATCATACAGACAGCCAGTCCAGTTAAATAGAAAAAAAACAGTTCAGTACTTTCAACGCACGAAGGATCTTAAAATAGCAAAGGACCCCGTACAAAATGTTCGAAAAAAGCCAATCGGTCAATTTGCCTGAAATTTTGGGTAAATATACCATGTAACAGGCTTATCAAAACTGTAATGTTGCAAGGTGAAATAATGACTAGGAGATATGCCATTTTTAATGTTGTAAGAAAAAAATTAAAAATAACGAAACACATCTCATTTTCATGTTTCTAATTTAATTATTAGGTTTAACTGTACTATGTACTCGCATTTAGTCTCCTTAACTTTAAGGAAGCTATCAATTTCATAAAGTTTTTGTCGAATCTGATAAACTTTTTTGAAGTTAAGGTAGCCTTAACTGTAAGAATTGTTTAAGTATTTGGCTGCTATTTTAATATGCATAGTTCCCATACACAGTATACAGAAAGAAGGTTCTGATAATCCTATCTAACGCTTGTACTATTGTGTATTCTGTGTCTGACGTATATCTTGTGCTTTTTGGGGTTCGCCTGTTACGAAGAAAATGTCAAGTATCCATCCCTGAGAACGCTCCTAACCATTTTTAATGCAAGTACATAGTACAGTTAAACCTAATAATTATAAATGATTAAATTAGAAACATGAAAATGTGATGTGTTTCTTTATTTTTAAATTTTTCTTACAACATTGAAAAAGCCATATCTCCTAAACTAGTCATTATATCACTTTGCAACTTTGCGGTTTTGATCAGCCTGTTACAGGGTATATTTACCCAAAATTTCAGCTAAATTTACCGATTGGCTTTTTCCGAACATTTTGTACAGGGTCCTTTTTGGTCACCCGATGACAGCAGCCTACTGCACCAGAGTAAAATTAAATCCCTGGTTAGGGCAAATATTTATTTACGCTTAGAGCATTCAATACTTGGTAGTGTTTACGTATTGCGCATAAGCATATACAAGGTGTTTGGTAAAAGCCTTATAAAGCCGTATATGGTTAGGACCATCAAACTGAACAACTTGTACTATGGGAACAATTCGGAAATCGCGAAAAAAAAATCTGCTGTTACGTACAAAAAATTATAAGAAAAATATCAAAATGTATGAAGCAGCTGTGTTGAGGATAGGGCTGAAAACACTAAAATAAGTTTATCTCGTACCAAGTTTTACTGTCAACTTTTCATACATTTGTTTTACAATGTGTCACTGAAATTTAGAATTTAGAACGTATTAGACCAAAGAGAAATCCAAAAAGTCCGTAAGTAGCTGGTGCTGGTCGGCAACAAGCTGACTTTTTCGCGATTTCAGAGTTGGTCTCTTAGTAAAAGTTGTTCAGTTTGATGGTTCCTATCTACCATATTCGGCTTTATAAGGGTTTTACCACACACCTTGTATTTAAGATCCCTAGTCATAGAAATAGTAAATCTATTAGGCGGCCATTACATGGTCATGCAAGCGTCAGTCAAATTCCATCAGTCATGAATTACGTTTGACTGATGGAAAGAACAAATCACATCATGCAACCATCAGTCACTACCACGGTAGGTTAACCGTCAGTCACAGCCCGTGACTGTGGTTAAACTGACAGCAAAACCTAGCGTGTAATGGCTGCCTTACAGATAGAATATTATTATTTGTGTATTTCAATCTGTCTGTAATGATTTGCCATAATATTTATTACGAACTAAGATTAGTGGTCTTAGTTGCAATAATTTGTTGTAAATAATAACAGGAAAACCCAACTACCGTTTACTATTAGAATTGCCGTATAGTAGTTTCCTTAATAATGTCAAAATGTTCATGTCTTAGCTAAATAAAAAATATTCCTCAGTCAATATGGGTACGTAAGATATACGACGACTACTACAAAGTGCCGTACGTGGGCATCTGGCTGTTCTGGAGACCGGCTCTGGTGATCAACTGTCCTGAGATTGGGCGCAGGATCCTCGTCAAAGACTTCGATCTCTTCAGGAACCGCCTATCTGGAACCGACACTCAGAAGGTGGACCCCATCGGAGGACAGAACATATTTATGTTGAACGTAAGTACTTACATAATCCCGACAAAAACATTTTTATGTCAAAAAAAATATATACTTACAATCAAATTAAAAACATCCTCCTTTTTGTGAAGTCGCTTAAAAATTTGCCAAGTCTCAGGATTCTCCTGAAAAAAATATAATGAAAATTAAAGGGGAGCCAAGTCTGGCAGTACCTACCTAACTTTTTCTTCTCATTTATAAAGATATTTTTTTGACTTGACAATCATACAAACAAATACATTTCGTGATTGCCACAAGTGAGAAGAATATCTTTATAAATGAAATGAAATAAAGTACCTACAGCTCGCGCAACATAACTTATTGACCTAATTTTTAGTACCACGTAACCTGCGCTACTGCGCAAGCTTATTTGTTTATGGTTTGGTTCAAGTTATGTTGCGCGAGCTCTACCTACTGCCATATTTTCACATGACTGCCCAAAAAAAATGCTGTGTCTAAAAACGTACTTTTGGTAAAAAATACTTAATTTCAATTACCGTAAAACCTCCCAACTATAATTCTAAGGGGCAACTACAGTTCAATTCTCCTACGACGGTCAGACATTGTATTTTCTTAACCAAGGGCTATCTAGTGATCTGGCCATGATCTGGCGCAGAATCACGTGATTCTCTAGATTACTCTACAATGGTGAGGTGGTAATTGTTATTCGCGCGCCGCTATTTTGCAAATCACATTCACGATAACTTCGTCACAGTTTGTGCACGTATAGGTATAGTGAAGTGTTCCAAAATTTAAAACCTACCGGCTGTCTATAATAAATTAAAAAATATATAAAACTTGTCGTGTTTTTTTTTTACATTATATAACATGTTGGTATTATAAAGTTGCATAACCAGTCCCGAAATTTTCGACTGATAAATATGACATTTTATCAGCTAGACCAAAGTTGCGAGCTCCTCACAACAACTATTAGTCCAAGTTTGAATAAAAAAAAATGCATTTCTACCTAAAATAGCAAATCCAGTTTTTCAGATTTAAAAGTTCATATCATCATTTTAGATTTATCCTATAGAAAAATATATTAAAAGTTACAGGCACAAACTTAAAAAATAGATAATTTTGGACCAGTGACAGGAGGTTTTACGGTACCTAACTCAAAAACTATTAACTTTTTGAGAAAAAGTTATATAACAAAAAATATTTGTTTTGACCTCATCACCCCTTAGAAGGAATACGTCATATTTCCAGTGACCCGTGCAATTACCTCTAGTAAGTTAGCTGGGCACTGTAGGGCTCGTGGTTATTGGTAATTTCTGTTTACGATCTTTTTTGGCTTATCGTGATTTGATTTAAAATGTTTTGGTAATGTGTGATTTGGGATTTCGTTCTTTCGGGTTAACGTGATTCGATTAAGATGTTTTTAGTAAAACGTGATTCAGGATGTCGTTAATTTAGTCTTCAGTGATTTAATTATTCATATTATGAGATATGATTTCACACTAACGATGTTGTTTTTGTGTATTATGTAATACACTCTCTCTCACACTATTATATTACATTAATTTGAAAGAACTCGATCTTTTTTTTCTATCCCGACCGAAAGGAGCATATTTTATTTAAGTGTATAAATCAAACATTTAACTAAGATGTGCTCCTTTCGGAGGCCATTTGTTTATAGACAGGGTATTTCACATAGTAACCCGAAAAACAATTGTTTTCATGTATGGAAAACTGCAAAGTGACAACCCTAAATGCAAATGTACCATCGTTTTCAATAATCAATCCCATTAGTAGGCAAAATCAAAACACAATTAGGTCTAGTGTCGCCATGGCACTATGCAAATTATCATGCTTTTTTTTCAAAATGTTGCGGTTTTCAGCGGTTATAATAATTTTTCGGGGTTGTATGCATGGTACCCTATCTACCATATTCAGCTTTAGGGGTTATTTTGTAACAAGTTGTTTCCATTTTTATGCGAATAAAACATGTACCCATTAGAAATTTGAACTTTGTCTAATAAAATAAAACTGTTACCAGGATCCGTTGTGGAGTTCCATTAGACGTCGGCTGAGTCCAGTGTTTACATCTGCAAAATTGAAGTCATTGCACACCTTATTTTCCTCAAAAGCCAAAGAACTGGTGCAAAGGATTGAAATTGACTTAAAGAAGAATAAGCAGATTGAACTACGGGTAGGTACCTACCTACACAAGATTTATTTTCAATTTCTTTATCCTATTATGGCCCTTGCTTCTTATCTATCCACTTAGAATAATTATACATAGAACGATAATTCCCTACAAAGCGCGCTGTCAAAAGTGAGGCAACTAAAACAGCCAAAATGGCGCCGTTTTCAGATTTTTATTGTCCATTATTACATAATCATACCTAATAAGTACAAAACAGTTTCAATTTCCCTACCTTAAAGAGATTAATAATAATATTATTGGACTTTAGTTACGATTTGGTAACGTATGAAGTATATAAATTTGAAAACTGAGCCATTTTGGCTCAGTATAAGTTGCCTCACTTTGCATACGCGGACACGGCTTCTAGGTGTAATTATTCTAAGTCTATCCATCATAAGCCTATGTCCCAGCAGATTTAATAGCACTTTAAATTTGATGAAAACAGCTATAAAATTGTATATTAGCACTTTAAAATAATGATAGACATATAATTTAATATTATCACTACAAAAATAATGGTTTGCACTTTAACAATTATGTCAGCACTTTAAAATAATAATAGATCTATAATTAATATTATCACTACAAAAATAATGGTTTGCACTATAACAGTGTCCCAACTCCGAAACCATTTAATTTCTGTCAAACCATGTCAGACTGACCACTGTTAAAATGATGAGATGGCAAGATGATAACAACTTGTGGCATAATGCAACGCCATCGGGTCGGTTCTGGCGGTGTTGGTCGCAGTGGAACCTAACCTCCTCCTCAGCTCCTCTCTCGCTGCGCCCGCTCGTCGTCGCACCTAGTCGTTTATTTACCAGTACTAAAGTTATAAAATTAATTTGTATGGCGCAAAGTATTAATTTTAAAGCTAAGCAATTAAATTGTATAGTGCAAACTATGAATTATAAAGCTTAGCATATTTATAGAGAAAACCATTATTTTTAAAGTTCATTCAATAAATTTTGATTTAAGCTAAACATTTTAAAGTGTGTAACATTATTTTTAAAGTGCATTTATATATTCCCCATTAAAAATAGCTGGTGTCCATTGATAGCCATTCAGAAACTGATTTAAGAGATTTTAATACGGGGGCAGTTCTGATTTAATCTAATGGAGTGGAGAATAGGAAATGAGATCCATCCAAATGGGTTATGGCCCATTTTCCTTATCCACCCATAGGAAGTAGGCCTGTGCCTCAGCTGTTTTTGTAAGTTCTTTATTGTTCTCGTTTCAAGAATCTGTACGTTGACTACACCACCGACATCATCGGCACCTCCGCATTCGGGATCCAGTGCGACACCACCCTGACTGGGGAGAGCCCTCTGAGGACCATCACTAAGACCTTCATGGTGTTCAGCAACTATAGGGGCTTGGCGTGGTGTGGCCTGTTCTTCTTTCCAGAGACTGCTAACTTCTTCAAGTATTGCAATATTATTTTAAATTTTATTTTCTTTATTAGCAAAACCTTCAATTTAATAAGACAAAAAAAGCATTTCTGTATTTGTTGTTCTACAAATTACGGGTCCAGGGTCTTGTACTTGGTCTTTTAAAAATTGAAATCAAAATAATCAGCGTCTTTGAAAGGAGTTGCTTTCAAAGCTTGAAAAGATCGAAAAGGGTCGAAAATATTCGCACCTTACATTTTAGAACACTTCTGTGATTTTACATTGGTTATCACCAATCGGGTGTAATTGGTGATCTCTCAGGTGATAATATAAAATCATTGATTGTCTTGTTCATAGTTGCAAATACTTTGTTTCCCATTTATATTTAATCAACCCCCCTACTCAAATGGCCAATTTTCTATTCGTTTGAACGCTACGCTTACCTTAAAACACATGTCGCAAACTTATGTAAATCATAGACTTCGATGTATTGTATGGAATTGTCAAGCACGATGTATTGGTTTTAGGTTCAATCTGTTCCCAAAGTCATCTGTCCAGTACTTCAGGAGAGTATTTAAACAGATGGTGGCGCAGAGAGGAGGCTACACCGACAAGGCACAAGAAAACGACCTCCTTGATGCCCTGAGACGCATCAAGTATGAAGCAGACAAAAATAATGAAGGTATTGAACTAGTATTGGAAACAAAGTTTAAGAGTTGATTTGCCACCATTAAATTTCAAGTTGAAGATATTGCATGAAAAACGATGCGACTATGGTTGCTGTTTGAATGGTTAACAAATTATGATCATTGACAGCTGCATCCAAATTGATACATGGTTTTGTAAAGAAATCTAATCATGACTATGGTAAAAGAAGACAATATCGTCTATTGACAGACAACCAATACTCACTTACTCACGTTATTCTCGTGCCGTAACATAGCGTGATTAATCGTTGTTTTCTAATACTTGTCAGTTTTACATGTTTCGGATATTTTCTTGATATCATACATTGACGACTTCCGTGGTCGAGTGGTTTGCACGCCGGTTTTCAAGGCGTCACCATCTCTTGAGGTCCCGGGTTCGATCCCCGGCTGGGTCAATGTAGAAAATAAACTTTTCAATATTGTTCATATTCAAATTCATATTCATATTCATATGCATATTCATATTCATATTCATATTCATATTCATATTCATATTCATATTCATATTCATATTCATATTCATATTCATATTCATATTCATATTCATATTCATATTCATATTCATATTCATATTCATATTCATATTCATATTCATATTCATATTCATATTCATATTCATATTCATATTCATATTCATATTCATATTCATATTCATATTCATATTCATATTCATATTCATATTCATATTCATATTCATATTCATATTCATATTCATATTCATATTCATATTCATATTCATATTCATATTCATATTCATATTCATATTCATATTCATATTCATATTCATATTCATATTCATATTCATATTCATATTCATATTTATCTTACCCGACAAGATATCCCGGACATCAGCCTGTACGAGATTAGTATGGCTCTCAAACAGCTGAAAAACAACAAGGCGGCGGGTGACGATGGAATCACTACAGAACTTCTGAGAGCGGGCGGTAAGCCGATACTCAAAGTCTTCCAGAAGCGTCATTGTCCAGGGCAAAACGCCAAAGACATGGAACATAAGTGAGGTGATCTTGTTCTTTAAAAAGGGTGACAAGTCCCTCTTAAAGAACTATAGACCCATCTCGCTTCTGAGTCATGTCTATAAGTTGTTTTCGAGAGTCCTTACGAATCGTCTCGCTCGCAAGTTCGACGACTTCCAACCTCCCGAACAAGCCGGGTTCCGAAAAGGCTTTAGCACCATAGACCACATCCATACGCTGCGGCAGGTTATACAGAAGACGGAGGAGTATAATGAGCCACTTTGCTTGGCGTTCGTGGATTATGAGAAAGCCTTTGATTCGATTGAAACCTGGGCGGTGCTGCAGTCTCTCCAAAGGTGCCAAGTGGACTATAGGTATATCGAGGTGTTGAGGTATTTATACCAAAATGCCACCATGACGATCCGAGTACAGAACCAGAACACAAATCCTATACAACTGCAGCGTGGTGTGAGACAGGGAGACGTTATTTCTCCGAAACTGTTCACAGCTGCGTTGGAGGACATCTTTAAGCTCTTGGACTGGAAAGGACTCGGCATCAACATTAATGGCCAGTACCTAACACACCTTCGTTTTGCCGATGATATAGTCCTTATGGCTGAGACCATGGAAGACCTGAACACAATGCTCGAAGATCTCCGTAGTGCTTCCCAAAGAGTGGGTCTCAGGATGAACATGGATAAGACGAAAATTATGTCAAACGCCCATGTTGTACCCTCTCCAGTTCATGTTGGGAACACTACACTTGAAGTTGTTGACCATTACGTTTTCCTAGGACAGGCAGTCCAGTTAGGTAGGTCCAACTTCGAGAAAGAGATCTCTCGTCGAATCCAACTCGGGTGGGCAGCATTCGGGAAGCTTCGAAAAATCTTCGCGTCCGACTTACCTCAGTGTCTCAAAAAATAAAAAAATAATAATAAAAATATGCTTTATTTTCTCCACAATAAATTACAACGCGTATAAAGTAAGTGTTTGATAAGTATTGTGGAGACAAGTTTATGAAGACGAAAGTCTATGAACAGTGTGTGTTGCCAGTGATGATTTACGGCAGTGAAACGTGGTCGCTAACTATGGGTCTCATAAGGAGGCTCAAGGTCACCCAGCGTGCAATGGAGAGAGCCATGCTCGGCGTTTCCCTGCGTGATCGAATCAGAAACGTGGAGATCCGCAGAAGAACTAAGGTAACCGACATCGCTCGAAGGATTTCTCAGCTGAAGTGGCAATGGGCGGGAAACATAATAAATATAAAATAAATAAATATAAATATTTGACAACATCACATACATTGCTCCAATCCCAAAGTAAGTAGCTAGCTGTAGCACTTGTGTTATGGAAATCAGAAACAACGGTGGTATGACACACACCCAGACCTGAGACAATATTGAAAAGTTCATTTTCTACATTGACCCAGCCGGGGATCGAACCCGGGACCTCAAGAGATGGTGACGCCTTGAAAACCGGCGTGCGAACCACTCGACCACGAAGGTCGTCAAACATAGCGAGAAGAACCGATGGCCGTTGGGGCGGAAAGGTTCTGGAATGGCGACCGCGCACCGGACGACGCTCCGTGGGTAGGCCCCCGACAAGGTGGACCGACGATCTGGTGAGGGTCGCGGGAAGCCAGTGGATGCAGGCAGCGCGGGACCGATCGTCGTGGAGATCCTTAGGCGAGGCCTATACCCAGCAGTGGGTGTCGTGCGGCTGATATGATGATGATGATGATTATATTTATATTTATATTTATATTTATATTTATATTTATATTTATATTTATATTTATATTTATATTTATATTTATATTTATATTTATATTTATATTTATATTTATATTTATATTTATATTTATATTTATATTTATATTTATATTTATATTTATATTTATATTTATATTTATATTTATATTTATATTTATATTTATATTTATATTTATATTTATATTTATATTTATATTTATATTTATATTTATATTTATATTTATATTTATATTTATATTTATATTTATATTTATATTTATATTTATATTTATATTTATATTTATATTTATATACATTACAGATAATTTCACAACAAATTCCATTCCATTTTTTTATTAAACTAAAAGGTACGTACTATCCGGAAACTATGAGAGGCCTAAATAATGTGTTTTATTAATTAGAGATGGACGAAGACCTGATGATCGCGCAGGCAGCCGTCTTCCTCCAGGCAGGGTTCGACACCTCGGCCTCCGCCCTCACTTACCTCACTTGCGAATTGGCTTACCGACCAGATGTGCAGGTTTGGACTTTTGCTATCTGGATCTATTTACTAGAAGAATATTTAGACAAACCCAGGGTACAAAAAAAGCATCAACTTAGTAAGTTGGCAGCTCATGATAAAATTGTGAACATTTAGCTAGCATTTCATTTACTTCTTGACTTTAGGTATAGATGTGTCATGTCCTCACTGCTGGGGCACAGGCCATCTTTAGGGTGGATAATGAGGATCTAATGCGGATTGGTGGGTGTTAACGACTGCAAGACTGCAGTGAAACGTGGTCGCTAACTATAGGTCTCATAAGGAGGCTCAAGGTCACCCAGCGTGCAATGGAGAGAGCCATGCTCGGCGTTTCCCTACGTGATCGAATCAGAAACGAGGAGATCCGCAGAAGAACTAAAGTAACCGACACCGCTCGAAGGATTGCTCAGCTGAAGTGGCAATGGGTGGGACACATAGCGAGAAGAACCGATAGCCGTTGGGGCGGAAAGGTTCTGGAATAGCGACCGCGCACCGGACGACGCTCCGTGGGTAGACCCCCGACAAGGTGGACCGACGATCTGGGGAAGGTCGCCGGAAGCCAGTGGATGCAGGCAGCGCAGGACCGATCGTCGTGGAGATCCTTAGGGGAGGCCTATACCCAGCAGTGGGTGTCGTGCGGCTGATATGATGATGATGAACGACTGCAAATGCAGTCGTAACCAATAGCTTAACACGGAGGAGTTCGAGATAGTAAATGTTTGGTCACCCATCACATGACTGACCTTTGCGAAAGTTGCTTAACCTCTGCAATCGCTGGGCCAAGTGCTAAACCACTGCGCCTTCGAGCTCCTCTAGTGGTCTGGAATGCTTATTAGTTACAAAATTCTACTGTGTACAATAACCTGGAAATGAGCGCGAAACATAATGTTTGATTTAACAGTTTGTTGAAAAGTTACTGTAGTATTTTGCTTTCTTTTACAGGATTTATTGCATAAAGAACTATCAGAAGCCAAGAAGGCTATAGGCGATAAAGATTTCGATGCAACTGTACTCAGTGAACTGAAATACTTAAATGCTGCGATTAAAGGTAATAACATAGAACTAGGTATTTCATCTATTTTTGTTCTAAGTAGCATTCACAATGCTATTTTTATGTAATTATTAAAAAAAACCCTATTTCCCACGACACTACCAAGGCGCACTACTAGTAGTGTCGAAAAACCACCTCTAATCTAGTGGCGAGTTTTTTTCCAATTCAATGATTGTCAATTTGACATTATTATAAATTAAGTATTGTAACTTCTTAATACAAAAAACATAACTTTATGACATTATTATTCGTTACTATTTGGGTACTTCGAAATCGCTTATTTTTAACCCTCAACGCAAAAAGAGGAGTGATTGACGTGTTTTGTCTGCCTGTTTGAGTCATCATAGTTCCAAAAGGAAAGGACTGATTTTTAATGCGTTTCTTATTCCAGAAACCTTAAGGAAATACCCTCCTCTGGGTTGGCTGGACAGGGTTGCCGAAAAAGACTACGTGATTGACGAGAAGCTGACCATCCCCAAAGGAACCACCGTGTACGTGAACGCGATGGGGATGCAGCACGACCCTGAATATTATCCAGAACCTGACCAATTCAAACCTGAAAGGTTTCTCCCCGAAAACGAGGACAGCTCTAAACCCTACATGCCATTTGGAGATGGACCTAGGATATGCATAGGTAAAATTTGAGTTTAATCTATGATCTGAGTACAATGCTAGGGACAAGTGAACTTTGACATTTGAGTGGCTAACATAATGTTCTGTGGTGCTATTCTCTAACATGCGACTTCACTGTGAGAGATCGTTTCGTCGAGTTTCTGACAGATGTCATACCTATTACTGAGTCATAGGAAAAATGCCATAGATTCCAAAGAGTTTAGCCAGTAATGGGAATATGACACCTGTCAGACAAAGCTGCAGCAGTGACGAACTCGACGCTGCTAACTTTATAGAATACACTGACATGAAAACATTTTTTTCTATTTAACTGGACAGGCTGTCTGTATGATTTGACAGCAAAGTTCTTGTCCCTATTTGAAACGCCTCTAACGTGGATCTAAAGAACTATCTGACGTAACTACAATGAAAATGGTTGCCATGATGACACCAGACTTTAGTACCATGTCCCTCACGCTATGCTCACGCTACGTCGTACAGCGCCAAAATGGTGGAAATCAAATAGGCACAAGAACAGTTTGACAGCAGCCTGTCTAGTGGAATATATAAAAGTCAATGATAGAATAGCATAGCAGGATACTGTGGAGCACAAAGCCACTACTGTAGTTCTAATAATTTAGTATATGTGTCGGGAGTACGGAAGTAAAAAGCATACAGCGTTTGCAAGTTTTTTCCCTTTGGTGCAGGTATGCGTTTCGCCCAGCGCACCACGTGGTACGCGGCAGCCGAAGTGGTGATGAAATACCGGATCCTGCCACTGCCCGGCACCGAGAAACCCGCCAGGTTCGCCGCCGACCATCGCGGACTGCTCCTCACGCCAGGACTCGCGTCTTACGTCAATTTCGTCCCTAGAAATTAAAGCATTCAATAAAATGAGTTTACTTTTTTCTACTATATTACTCTACTTATTTCAAACTATTGAGTCAAACATAAACAAAAACAAAGTTTGTACCGATCATATGTATTTTAAATAAAATTAATAAATAATGCAACAACATCACATACATTGCTCTGATTCCAAAGTACCTACTACTAGCTAAAGCACTTGTGTTCAATATCATTGCTTGTGTTATGAAAATTAGAAACAACGACGATGGTATAACTTACCATAAACAGGTAGAGAAAAGTTCAATTTCTTATCAAGAAAAGTTTGTGTGAAAGAAAATTTTCAAAAAACCGTACGGAAAGACGTAAAAAATATATTTTTTCTCTTTTCCGTCATTTTGAATCTTAATAGAACTGGCGCCACCACGTGCGAAGCCGGATGGGCAGCTAGGTTATAAAAGCAAGCAAAGTATCGGAATTCTATTTTTTCATACTATGACACTGTTTTTTCTCTTTATGTAAGTCCGACGCCATAACAAAAACTAAAAAAATGTGTTCCGGCAGATCCTCAGTAATGGTTATTCCGGGAGTAGTACGCTGCGCTTCCACCTTCGGCCTTATCGTCACTTAACATCAGGTGAGATGAAGGCCAAGCACTATCCCGTAGTGCTTAAAAAAAAGTAGCTGAACACATTTAGTGCCTACCTACTATTGTTACTGTAAAACCCCGTAAATCCTAAGATTCTCCAGTAAAACCTAAGAATTACCAACTCTTAATGCTGAGTGTTCGAACTGTTGTATGAACTTTTACCATCATTCATAGGTTTATCATAGGTTTTACCTAAGAAACACGAAAAGGTACTGGTCCCTCAAAGAAATACTCAAAAATAAACATTTCCCTATGGCGGCCAAGAAAAGAGTATTCGATTCATGTATCTTGCCCTGCCTGACTTATGGGTGTCAAACATGGGCACTGACTCAAAATCATTATTTAAAGCTCAGAACATGCTAGAGGAAAATGGAAAGAAGCCTAAAAGGTGTTACGCTGAAAGAGCGCCAAAGATCAGAGGAAATAAGAACAAAAACGAAAGTGGAAGATATAATAAGAAAAATAAGACAGTTAAAATGGCAATGGACTGGTCATATGGCAAGAGAAAGCAAGGAAAAATGGACCAAAATTATTACAGAGTGGCAACCATGGGACGGCAAAAGGAAAAGAGGAAGACAAACCAAAAGATGGGCAGATGATACTCGTATTAAGAAAATTGGAGGAACATTTTGGATGCGAAAAGCAAAAGACAGAACAGAATGGAAACAGCTGGAAGAGGACTACGTGTCACAAAACACGCTGATCACTAAAGCCAAGAAGGAATAAAATATATTTAGTTAATTATTAGTATCAAATTTAAAATGTTTGTTTGCTTTGTGACAGCAATAAGGGCTTAAATAAATGCTGAGTGTTCGAACTGTTGCATGAACTTTTACCATCATTCATAGGTTTATCATAGGTTTTACCTAAGAAACACGTTAAATGCTACTTTTTAAATTGTTTTCGATTTGGATTTAAATAAATGCTCAGTGGATTACTATCAACTAGGTAATAGTAATTTTAACAGATCTGATAATATGATATACTATACACATGTGAGCAATGGCCTTATCTTAGAAATTGTGGCAAAAATATATTAGAAGAAATTCGATGGACCGGATATCCAAAGGTCGCTGGTTAAAAATGAAAAGGACTTTAAATTTCAATTAATTGAAAAAAAACATTTATCTAACAAAATATGCAAATAAAGAAAATTTACAAAATCCTCTCTAAACATCGACGAAATAGACAGCTTTCATGTAGGTAGTAAAGAAAGTTTCTTAGCAAAAACTGTTTGAAATTAAAATAATATTCATCAGTCACATAATGTCTCATTTCTCTTATTATGACGAAAACTAATCTTGAAGAATGTTCATACATTCTTGTTCATAGCAGTAAAACGTGGTAAAAATGAAGTACCTATATCACCACATAACCCAGTGAGAGTTGCTTGTCTATCATTTTAGTACAAATTATAAGAAGTTTTATTCCAAGAAACCTTCGCGAACCCGCTCGGTTGATTTGTGTTGCTTGCTTGGAATGGAATGCTGCTAGAATGAAATACAAGGATTTCTTATATTTTATATTAAAAATGATAGGTAGGCATCTATTGAGAGCATTTGCACTGAGCGTTTCGCTTTACGCAATATTATATTTGCAACTTTTTTTTAAATTATACCAATTCCGAAAACCCCGGGATTATGTAGGTAAACTTAATCCCGTAAATTTCGGGATTGAAAAACGATCGGGATTTAGGACACAATTAAAGGATTCGATCCCGGGATCCTGAAAACCGGGATCCCGGGACCGAATCCTCTAATTGTGGCGCTACTGAGCTCATCGTACAGAAAGTTACTAAGCAAGTTCCTTGGTTACCTATATTAAACCTATATTATTCTAACGTTATTTACATGAAAATAACATTACGTAAAGATAACGAACAGAAAAAAACATGGGGTAGGCTAAGTACAATCACGTAAGTACAATCCTACAAAACTTCTTGTTTATAAACAGTCGGAATGCCAATAATTTTGTCCGTCAGATAAGATTCTATACCTACTTAGTAGAAGCCGTGTCCTTGCATGCAAAGTGAGGCAACTGAGCCAAAATGGCTCAGTATTCAGATTTATATCCTTCTCATCCTAACTAAAATCCAGTAATAATAACTAATCTCATAAAGGTAGGGAAATTGAAACTGTTTTGTACTTATTAAGTATGATTATGTAATAATGGACAATAAAAAACTTAAAACGGCGCCATTTTGGCTGTTTTAGTTGCCTCACTTATGACAGCGCTCTTTGTAAAGAATTATCGTTCTAGGTGTAATTATTCTAAGATTCTATTTATTTAACTCATTAGCTTCTTTATAATTTAAATATAAGTGAGTGAAGCTTGTTTTGCAATTCTGATAAGGTCGTGTAGGGTTACGTACCTTAAAAGAAAAAAAACGGAACCCTTATAGCATCAATTAGTTGTCCGTCTGTCTGTCTTGCTGAACGCATAGAGTTATCAAATTGAAATTAAAACCATATACTCAAGTCTACGGTCCCTTGAAGCTGTGAAAAAAATCAAACTTCTGAGTTTACGTAAAAAAAGATACGGCCGTTTATGCCGCAAAAGACGCATATTTCGACACACTTAAGGCCAGTATATTCCAAAAACTCTGTCTCTGTCTTTTTCTTTACGTTAAGTATTATCCAAAAAAAATAAATTAATGAAAATTTTCTTTGTCTTTGCATATTTTTTTAGTCGAGTGAAGATACGAATATCGTATTTTTAACCGTAAAATAATCAAGATCGTGTATGAAATTTCAACATAATATTTTTATCTGCTCAAAATAAAGAATAATTGATTGTTTATTTTTGCCAAACATAGGCCAAATTCGATAATTTGGAATATACGTGCACATACACGAACTAAACGTATGGTTGTGACGGCGCGCGGCGTGCAAGCGATTTTGACCTTAGCAATGGTGGCAATGGTTAAGCATCGCTGTAGCCCATGGTACCTAAAAATTGGTACGGAACCCTCAGTGGGCGAGTCTGACTCGGCCTTGTCCGGTTTTTTGTTGATACTTTAGTGTTATTATTAGATACCGGGTTGTGGATAGACAGACGTTTAGTTTTAAATTAAGTTCGTGAAGGTGGAACATAAAGTCAGTGGTTTTTTTTTCTAAAAGTATAATAAGAATGTTATAAATAAAATTTATTTTAACTTAAAAACGTTAGATCAAGATAGGTAAGTATCTGTGATTTTTTTAAAACAAAAGTTTAAATTAGATTTTACAAAATAAAATATAAAGCTGATATTCTTACCGCCGTTGACCAAACACTGCCAAGAGGTTCCGTAATTTTAAGCATAACATTTATCGTCATAATATTATGTTCCATAATTTTAATACCAATAATCATCATGATGCCTTATATCGCGACGGCACATAATAAAAAGTTAATTAAAACGCCCGCCCATAGAAACTCTCGATACCTCACGATTTCAGGCTTCGATGAGATGATGCGTCCGTTGTCAGTTTTCAGGTTCGTCATCTGGCTTTGCCCAATAGACAGATCTCTGGCGAACACTTTGGAGCCTTTAAGGTCAAACCGCACTACAGCGGAGCGGCGCTGCGCGGCGCGGCACTGCAGCGGAGCGGCGCGGCCTCTCCTAAACGCACTATCGCGGCAGCGGAGCGGCACGGCGCGGCTCAAATTGCCAGACGTGGCAAGATTTCATTGAAGTTGGACGCACGAACGAAAAGGGAACGCCCGAGCGCGTGACCGATCACGCGTTCCCTAGAACGAATTTCCAAGGAACGATTCAGCAAACATCCTCATATTCTTTATTTATTTATTTGTGATGAGTTATGATTATGATGATCTATGAAATTATCACGTAAAATACCACTTTGTAAAATGATCAAAATTTGTACACTGAAATATCAGTACCTAGAAATATATATTTCCAAATAACCTCTGTAGACTGAAGCTCGATTATGAAGAATATTTGGCCGCGCCGCGCCGCGAGCTATACCGCACTAGCGGCAGCGGAGCGGCGCGGAGCGGCGCGGCGCGGCGCGGCGCGACAAAATATTCTTTCGCACCCAAATCTGCCGCGCCGCGCCGGTACGCGCCGAGCCGCGCCGCGCCTCTCCGCTGTAGTGCGGTTTGCATCATTGCAATCAATAGAAAAAATATTTGGCCGCGCCGCGCCGCTCCGCTGCAGTGCCGCGCCGCTCCGCGCCGCTCCGCGCCGCTCCGCGCCGCTCCGCTGTAGTGCGGTTTGACCTTAAATTCCGCTCGATGGCCTCTCTCTATTTTTCTATAGTTATGACAATAGTTATTTGTTATACAAGTGACCAAAATCAATTTACAAAATTTTGGTCTCGTGTAAAACATACAACTTTTCACCTCTACCAGCGAGAAAATTTTTACGTGAGTTTCCTGGTAAAAATCTAAATTCAGCATTAGAAACTTGTTCACTCAACTCAAAGTAGATTCCCACCGTTTTGTTGGGTTATTGTAAACTCGTCCCTGAAGATAATTCGTCATCAGAAAATCGATAAAAAATATATGTAAACTCGTCCCGGGTAGCTTTACATTATAACGTTGTGCTTTTCTCTTATTCATTAATATTCCATCTTATTTATTTATTTATAGTCATAAAACACTAATTTGTTAGTAAATTTCATTAATTTTTCTTATTTTATATTAATTTCATACAGGCGACCTCATTTCGTCCATACTCTTTATTCCGAATTATCAACCTTCTTTTTTAACAATCCTTATTTAAAACTCCTTGGTATATCCGTGCATTTTATTTTTTACTTTTTAATCCATGTATGACACCATAAAGCACTCTATCTATCCTTTTCTCACATATCAATTTTACAAGTCTCATCCTTGTCACTTTATTTCTTTTTTTTAATATATTAAAAGTTGGTGTTAGATATTAAAAAAGCACTTTGCCACACGCTCGAAGCAAAAATCGATTTTGCTGCGAGTTTTTACGCGCCAAAAGCGCCCTTTTCGTGCGGGAAAGGTGAAAATTAAATTATGTCAGCAGAAAAAGTCTGGAATGGATGAAAGGAAAATATAGTATAGAGTATTGACGATTCAAAAGTGCTTATCTGAATAAAGATAATTTGTTTGACTTGACTTATACGAGTTACGCGACGCTAGATAAATGTTTAAAAAACAACTCGTAAGTATAAAGCGACTTTGTACCATTAGATAACCCCTTCGAAATAGATATCAAAAGAAATCTAAGTATGTTTTAAATTGTTATTCAATTAATTAACATATACCTACATCCTACTAATATGGTATGAAATGAAAGTAACTCTGTCTATTTAATTTTTACGCCTGAAACACTGAACTACCTTTTGTCGCAAAAGTTAATAGAGATACCTACCTAGTGAAAGATAGAATGACAAGTCAGCCGATAGTAACCTAAATAAAATTTTAAAATAATACTAATTATGTGAATCCTTGTTGTTTAAAATAGAAAAGAAATGCTGATACGGTGCTGTTGCTGTGGTTGTACGTGAAATGGTCAAGGGTGAAGCGGTACTGGGCCGACCGGGGGGTGCCGCACGACCCCCCGCACCCGCTCCTGGGCAGTCTCACGTTTATGCTGAAAGTCAACCCGGTAAGTAAAGGACAGTGATAAAACTACTTTTATATCCCCACTGTTAGAGATCAGATACAGAGGATAGGCCATAATTATAATGCAGATTGACGACTGAATGGTCCCAGCTGAATATGCAGTACCAGCTTACTGTGCCTTTCAAGCAGTAGTAAAGTATTAGTGGCGTCAGTAGGGTGAAAAATACGGCGTTTTGTGAACCAGAGATTTCCTTTGGTAGGATTGGTCCTTAGGACCCTAGGATGGATATAAGAAGTGGAGCCACCACGATTTTTGTAGTAAATTTTTTGAGGTTTTGGCTTTCAGCCCAATCTCGAATACGTTTGATATCATATTCGTATGAATTTAGGGTGTCGAATTCATTTTTGGATTCATATTTGTACTTCATATTTGTTCAATTGTTAAACTATTTAAAAAAAATTAAAAACATAAATAAAATGCTCGCTTAATTAAAGAAAAAAATTGCCATTAAATACACAAATTGGAATATTTAAAAAAGAAAAATACGTCGTAGGAGCTCTTATATTCTTTTATTTTTAAAATAAGAAAAAAAGAAAATATTCTTGTTTTGGGTAATTAAAAAAAATAACTTCGTTACCGTTGTAAGGAAGTTATTATTTTTATTAAATATTAAAATTTTAACCATCAATTCGAAACTTGTTTGTGGTATGCTCAAATTGTAGCAAATTAAGTTAGCTTTATGAAAGTATAGAATAGAGATACCTGAAAAACGCTTCCTTAAGGTAGTTTTTTCGAAAATACTGAAACAAGTGCCAAGTTTTTCCAGCAGTACAGGGTTTCCAAGGGTTAAAACTTGGGTAGAACTACTCTCAAGGTACCTAACAACATCTGAAAAAAATCGTAGTTACATGCGCGCTTGTGATATTTTTTAATGCTGCGTTATACTTTTTAAGTTTATTTCAAACCAGTTAAATAAAAGTGTTATAATGTATATGTCGTGGCCATGTCGTAGATTTGCTCACTTCATGAAATGCTCGAGAATTTCATGAAATGATCGCATTTCATGAAATGTTTCACTGTCTCTTGGCCACATCATGATGTAACTTGGGCAGATCAATAATAAGAAATTGTTTCTCGATATGAGCAACTGAACGCGCGCGGCGCGGCTACTTCATGAAATGGTCAAGATTATTTTGATCATATCGTAAAATAGTTACATTAATTACTGGTAGAGGCGCTGCAAGCGCTTTGTTTATGTGTATAGATGGCGGCCGCTGACGACAATGTTATTTCTCGCAGTGAAAAAGTGAATAATTCGTTATTAAATGAGGAAGAAAGAATTAACAAAAGAGTTTACAATGAAAAGGGCAGGATGAAATGGCTCCATATCCGTCAACGCAGACAGCTAAGGCTGCTCTGCTCACCCTATTCCATCCTCAACCCCATTCTCCAGAATACTTGAAATGCAAATTTCAGTATCTCTGTGATAGGTACTCACGATCGTCCCCTTCGCTACGCCAACTCTCTTGCTCTCTCCACTCCGCTCTTTCATTCTGGCTATATGTCTGTTTTTACCCTTTGGGTACGGAACCCTAAAAAACCGTGGAGTTTGGATCGCCACAGGTTATTAGGTACTTTATTCTTAAGTAACATAATTATTCACTTATTTTATAAAAATATAATCTATGCTAGCTAAAGTATTGTGTTTCTATTTAACTGATATTACTCTACATTTGTCAATTATTACATAATAAAGATATATTTTATTGACACCCTACCCTATTTATACGATCCGGCCAGACGTGGATGATAAAATCGTAAAACGTTGACGATTTAATGATCTGGTCAAATTAGGTTGCTCATTTCATGAAATGCGATCATTTCATGAAATTCTCGAGCATTTAATGAAGTGAGCAAATCTACGATATGGCCACGACATATATATATTTGGAATTGGCTATTTATTACCTTTCATTTGATACCCATATTGTTATAATAAAAAATAATAATATTAGGTGTCAAAGAAATTGACGGCACGCGACAGTGTTTTTTTTTTCGCTATTTATTGTTAATAAAGAAATTTGTAAGTTATATTTTTTCAACTCCTTATTCTATAAGCTTTGTAATCATATTTTTTGTTTGAAAATAAGAACATTAGTTTAATATTTACGGTGACTTAAAGCAAAAAAAATTTAGTTGAAAATATTGGTTATTCTGTAATGTTTAGGAAACTTCTTAATAAATTGCATTTTTTATACCAGAAATGAATTCTTCATCATTGATTTATCCGAAAATGATACCAAACTTGGCTTAGTATCTAAACTTAGGCAGTTATTAACCTCAGACTTCGTTAGGGCAGAATTCCCCCCTCCCCCCCACCTGCTTGAAAAATCCAGGTGGCTCCACTTCGTAAACCCATTTTAGGAACCCAAGGATCAATCCTACCGAAGGAAATCTTTGGTTCATGGATAGCCGTATTCTTCGTTTTTTTGCCTCCTACGACTGGAGCTATGTATTTTTAATGGCTTCTTTTATAGAGAAATGGTGTCGAATGTCTGCTAAGACGTCAAGTTATCTAAAAGCTGGCATAACATTTCACCGATAAAAAAATCGGCACAGTAATTTATGCTAGCTAAAGCAAGTTATGTGTTGTACGCGTTTGTTGCCTTGCCAGACTTGTATGCGGTTTCTATTGGGAGGTGATCTATGCTATCTATGTACCGCGCGGTCATAATGAACTTCATAATAATGAGCTTTAGATTTGCCATGGTAGTTTCCTTATAATATCACAGATTTTTAAAAATAAAAAATATATATTTCCCAGGCAATATGGATACGGCAGATATACGACAACTATTACAAAGCTCCGTACGTGCGCATCTGGCTATTCTGGAGACCAGCTCTGGTGATCAACTGCCCTGAGATCGCGCGCAGGATCCTCGTCAAAGATTTCGATCTCTTCAAAAACCGCCTGGTTGGAACCGACACTCAGAACGTGGACCCCGTCGGAGGACAGAACATATTTACATTGAACGTAAGTAAATGGTGGTTATTTTTTAGAAGCGGAGACCCTTAATTGAAATAAAACCCTGAAAAACGTTTCAAATTTACATGACATTTGATAGATATTTTTTGGCATTTATGTTTGACTAGCTGATGCCCGCGACTTCGTCCGCGCGGACGAAACTGAACATGACAAAAAATATTTTTTCAAAACTACAGTGAAGTAATACTAAGTTGTTAAACTGGTTATGCTCTGAAAAAAATTTAAACTCATAATTATTATTTATATAAATATTAAAATATATTTAATTTACACATTATGTACAGGTTGGTTACAGTTTAGTATTTAAAAAATGTTAACAGTTTATTTACAGAAATTAACAGTGTAGGCAGTACATGACCTCTACCATGGACGCAATCCTCCACCAACGCATGGTCCGTTCTACCTTCTCGGTATACGGATCGAATCTCGGGAGAGCGCTTTCCCCGTGTGCGCTTTTCTTGACTCCCTACAAATTTTGTTTCCGTTCCTTCTTTTTTGCCTACTCTCCCCATTTGGGTCTAGGCACCACAATACTGTACTTCGCGTCGGACTACTCTCGAAAAACATTCAGACCTATTCATACGATCTTCTGATGGTGTGCCAGATGTGCCCAAACTCGTACAATTCCCAGTTTTCACGACAACAGATGAGGTTCTGGTGATTTACGGGTCCCCTGTGGGAGTTGCCTCATTAGACCGGGCGAAGTCCCATCATTCCTGCCAAACAACAACGGTTTCCTCTCTAATGGTTCGTTTTAGTCCTCGGCACTCCCTGGGAGCCAGTAGGTTTCCCTCCTCCACAAATCATTCCACACGAAAAACCTCAAGGTCGGCAGGGAGAACTCCAGCAAGCATGGGGTAACGCTGCGGAACTGCACATCCTTTAAGCTTTCGTCAATAAAATAAGTGCTGGCCTCTGTGTACTGAACAAAGCTCTCTTTACAATAAAAACTGAGGAGCATGGGTACCATACGGCTGCAGCGTAGCACAGGACCGTAACATAAGTTCTTTTGTGTAAAAGTTTCAGCACACGTAATTGAATTCCCCATTTTGACGCGGAAACTCGTAAAACTTTGCCGAAACAGTTTCTTTTTTTTATTTTAAAGAGTATTTTTTCATTGATTGAATAAACTATCTCGGGATTTACACCATGTACCTGTTTATTTTTGAGACTCCGATATTTTGGCGCAGTTGCATGCGCCATGATCACGGAAGAACTCGAAGCGCTTTCACCGATAATTTGCGCATGCGGCGCCTAGGACCTTGCATCCTCTAGGGTCACGCTCAAAACTCTAGCCTGTGTGACACTTGTGATTGAGCCTCCGTAGCTGGCTGGAGATCGCTTGAATTTGCCTTTGTAGGTCATGATTTGACTTTTACCTGGGGAGAAACCGTGGGATTCCGCCTACTCCATTCGTATATAAACTCTAAGAGCAATAGCGCACTTGCAGCCTGGCCGCAGCGGCCAGCGAGATCAGTACATTTGTATGAAATCGTCGTAGAGTGCGCGCACCAAGCCGCCGCCCGCGGCCAGAGGCCCGGTGTGGCCGCTGGCCGCGGCGGCCCGTGCTCTACGGCGATTTCATACTAATGTAGTATGGGCAACAGCGACCAGTTTGCAACAAAATTCGTGTGCGCGCGTATCGCCCTACACGAACTAAACGTATGGTTGTGACGGCGCGGCGTGCAAGCGATTTTGACCTTAGCAGTGGTTAAGCGTCGCTGTTGCCCATGGTACACTGATGGCAATAATAATAAACTGTGGCGGAAATAAAACGCAGTTCCCACCTCTTTATAGTTAGGTATTAAATCAACAGGTTCAAAGAAAAAACCAAGCAACCCTGTGAATATAGTCTATGTCAATAATTATTATTCATTCCTTCAAGAAGTTATAAATCTTCTCAATAAATAAATCCTCTTTGATACTTTTTATACTTTTTTATTACTTTGAAGAATGATGACAGACAATGACAACCCAAATTGACATAAATACTTTGTAGGCTAATAAAATTAGATTAAACACCACTATTCCTCATTCGATGAGAAAGAAGAAGCTTCAGTTGGTCCTAAATACGTGTAATCTTAGTTTGCACCGTTCCAGGAGGTGTGCATAACTTTTGGGAGATAAAAAAGCGAAATTTTCGCACTGTTTTCAGGTTTTTGCTTCGAACTACAAAAATGGTGCATCGGACGGAAAATCTTGTTGCATACTATATTAAAGACGGTTAAATTCTGCGTCGAATGAACATTTAAAACTTTAATTTTGGTTTAGTGGCATAGCCGAAATCGATAGTATTGGGAAAATGTCTCATTTAGATGCAAACTAATATTTTGCGACTTTTCATGACCAATTTCATTTAATTGACTTCATGAAAAGGGTTTTCATTTCAAAACCCTTTTCATTTGAAACAGATACTCCTATTAAAAACCCACAAAATTAAAGTTGTAGAGAATTAAATCACGTTATATGGACACTGCAATATGGCACCAATTCAAAATCGTTTTTTTTAAGTCCTAAGTGCGTGTCTCTGATTTGTTTAATATAGTGGGAAAAGTTGGTTATTCATAAAAGAAAGTATTATTACGTTGTTTTTTATTGTTTCAGAGATAATGTGGCGTATTGAAAATCGACAGACATGAATAACCCGGAGTGTTTCATTTGTGGCATGTTGAGACTTCATCTACAGTAAAAGAACGAGGGATTGAAAAATATGATTATAAGCACCTTCAACTCCAAGGTCTTAATTCAGTCGAGGTTCACGAAAAATGCAGGAAAATATATTCGAAGAGGAAAAATAGTGACGGAGAAAACCCCAAGATCCGTAAACAGTGCGGAGCGACTTTTGATTTTAAGAAGAGATTTGCAATCTATGGGAAGACGCATCACAGGAATTATTGTGGCCAGAGAACGTAAGAAGCCTGTGATAAGGCGAATTTACCATACAGTATGTGTCAAAAATTAAGTTTAAATATTCCCTCTTGACCGCAGCTGAATGGAGGCAAAATGAAGAGGTGCTTGAAAGAATTCATCTTCGGGCCAGCCAACAGTTTTAGGAACTTGATGCAGCAGGAGTGATGGTACCTGGCCTCTATTGCAACCAGATCATTTTGTAGACGAATTCTTTCAAGCACCTTTCATCCTGCCTCCATTCAGCTGCGGCCAAGAGGGAATTTTTAAACTCAATTTTTGTTACATAATGTACGGTAGTTCGCCTTTTCACAGGCTTCTTACGTTCTCGGCCACAAATTCCTGCGATGCGTCTTCCCCACAGATCACACATCTCTTCTTAAAATCAAAAGTCGCTCCCCACTGTTTACGGCTCTTGAGGTTTTCTCCGTTACTTTTCTTCTTCTTCGGATATTTCCTGCATTTTTCAAGAACCTCGACTGAATTAAGACCTTGAAGTTGAAGGTGCTTATTTTCCTTTTTTTCTATACTTCTCTTTATCAATGTTTCTGTCCCTCTTTCTTTTACTGTAGATGAAGCCTCAACATGCAACAAATAAAACACTCCGGTCATTAATATCTGTAGATTTTCAATGAGCCAGATTATCTCTGAAACAATAAAAAACAACGTAATAATACTTTCTTTTACGAATAACACACAGAGACACGAACTTAGGTGAAAAACCGATTTTGAATTGGTGCCAAATTTAGTCTTTCAAAATGACTGAATTTGATAATTTTTGTGTCCATATAACGTGAAATTTAATTCTCTACTTTATGTGTTTTCCAATAGGAGTGTCTGTTTCAAATATATTTGGTCATGTAAAGTCGCAAAATGTAAGTTTGTATCCAAATAAGAAATTTTACCAATATCTAACTATCGATTTCGGCTATACCACTACACCGAATTTCAAGTTTTAAATATTCATCCGAAGCTGAATTTAATCTTCTTTAATATTGTATACGATAACATTTTCCGTCTGATGCACCGTTTTTGAGTTAGAATCTGAATCTGAAAAAAAGTTCGAAAATTTCCCGGTTTTTTCGCTTCCAAAAGTTATGCACACCTCCTGGAACGGTGCAAACTAAAATATTACACGTATTTAGGACCAACTGAAGCTAATAAAACTATTTCCAGCTTACTGGGAATTAATTCCTCAAAAAATCTAATTTTATTGGCCTATTGAGCCACCTATGATATGTAAAATTTACTGCGATAAATATCAACCCTACGTTGAGCTCTCTATGGTATGAAAAATATACTGCAACAAAGATCAACTTTGCTGGTTTTAGTGGATCTCTGAAACATGCTTATTTTGTACTGTACCAAAGGTTTTGTTGCTGGTTACGATTTCTCAGCCACTTTTCCAGATTTTTATTTTTTCATATGATAGCCTGGGATATACACTGTTATTATACAAGGTTTCGTCAAAATCCGTTCAGTGGTTTTTGCGTGATGACGGAACAGACAGACAGAGAGACAGACAAGAAATTTAGAAACTGTTCTAACATGTTCAGTTAATGTTTTTAAGTCGCCCTGGTTGGTTTTTTCCGAATACATTCAATGTACAGACTTTTTTAGGTTTACGATTTTATTATAAGTATAGATTATGATTTCAGGCATGTAGCCACCGCAGCTGGCGCGTACAGAGCGATTACGCTTACTATTGTACAATCAAACAAACTTACCAAGTGATGTTCGATTGAGATTATGCACTTGTTTGTCCTGCCCGAAGATGATGAGGTTTCACTATTTGTAGTACCGCTTCTCGTACTTACTAGCGCCACATAAGTTAAAAGAATAATAAATGAAGCGTTTGGAAATGAATAAAATAACATTTCTGAACGCATCAAGTAACGAGAACGCATCCTTGTGCATCTGTCAATGTCATGGTCCCGCGCTGTCATTAAGTTTAAAGTTCAGGTCACGTACGCCCTGATGTAGGTAGCTGATGCTGATTCTGCAACTATAGGGTATAGGTACATGTACCTGTAAGGGTGGGAGGGACTCATCATCTTCGGGCAGGACAAACAAGTGCATAATCTCAATCGAACATCACTTGGTAAGTTTGTTTGATTGTACAATTATGCACATTGTTTGTCCTGCCCTCTTATGATGAGGTTTCACTATTTGTAGATGTTTAAAGTTCAGTTGCAGAATCAGATTTTTGAACAGGTAGGTATCCAACCATTTTAAAAAATAAATATTTAAGTGTAAATAAGCATCTAAAATAGAGATTTATAATTATATTATGTACTTATTTTAAACCACGTTAATAAATAGATATCGTTTTTCCGTAGGTTAACTGGTAGAGAATGCCATTAACAGCAAGTCAGTCTTTTGTACCTTTATATTGCACAATAAAGATTTAAAAAAAATATTATGCTAAATGAAATTTATGAAAAGTAAATTCAATTTATTTTTTAGAATAAATTTGGTGTCGATGCAATAAGTTATTGACATTTTGGTTACCAATTAAACTCTTAGTATTGAATAAATTAATGTTTCTTCCAAAAAACTTAGAAAAATTTATAGTTAAAATTGTATTTATACAATAAGGTATACTATAAATAAGTAATAATGTTGGTTAGTATTAATTCCAAAAAATACTTCACTCCCATTACTAAGTATGGGTATTGTAACCATATTATATTATATTACTACCATAGGGTATATTACCATTACTAAGGTGTGGTGTCAATCAAACAATGTTGATGTGAGAGGAATCAAGTTGGCCCGTTATTCTGCGAGAGTACCAAGTTCGCTAACAAAAGGTAGGTAGCAGAGTAAAATGTCATCATGTAAACACTACTAGTCAGTGGAGAAACTGATGAGGTATATTCAGCTCACAGCCAGAAAAAAAAATGTAGTGTTAATAAAATGAACCGTTTTTAATAAATAAATAGATAAATATAAATATTGAACATCACATACATATTGCTCCAACTCAATTTCAAAGTACCTAGCTGAAGTACTTGAGTAAAGTAAATTAGAGATAACAGTTGTGATTCAAACAGTCAAAACTAAGCCAACGTAGAAAAGTAAATTTTTTCTAAATTTACTTTGCCAGAGGTCGAACCGGGAACTCAGAGATGGCAACACCACGAAAATCGGTGTGTGTAAACCACTCGACCACGGAGATCGTCATATAGACAGTGTTACTTCAGATAATGAAATTGATTCTATTAAATAGTTAACAACATTCAAATAGAAACTTCCCATTTAAAGTTATATTTATATATTAATTTTGGTGGGCATGGTAAAATATTATTTACTAAATAAGTAGTATTAGGTATGTGTATTATGTGACTGTACTTACTTACATATAACTAAGTAATTCACCATAATCAAAACACTAATAAAGCCGCGTTCCCACGATCGGCGCTACCACGCACCGCACCGAGCCGCACGAGGGCGAGCACGCACCGATCCATTAAAGTTACCGGCGAACGCGTCCTTCCCCGCGGTGCCGTGTCGGTCTTCTCTCGTGCGTCTACAGACAGGCCGTGGGAACGCACCTTAAGAGGCATGCATGCAACATCAAAGGGAATTATTATATACTCCGTGTGCAGCATAACTAACTATTGTGATGTATTGAAACTACATATGTAGATTACAAAAAAAAAAAAAAAATATATAGTATAAACAATTGCAGCCTTCAATAAATAATTTGAATTTGCAACCCAATGCATTGTTTCTCTGTAGAGGTGTGGAACTGTGGAGTGGAGTAACTATAAAAAAGAAACCTCAAGTAGTGATAGGTAGTAAGATTATAACAGGTACCTATACAATTTTCAATACATTTGATGCATTAAAAATTTATAAAGTAACATGTAGGTGGGTATTTATAAAAAAATGTTATAAGAATAATATTTAGGTAAATTTCTTAAAGCAAACAAACATTCGTTACAATACTCAGGTACTAAGAATCTAGATAATATAATTATATTATTATACACCTATATTCAGTGTAATCTAATATATTTCTTGAAGCTAAATCTTCAATCAAGCTACTAATTTGGTTTTTTGTACCCTGACGTGAAGGTATTAATCTGATGTAAATCTTCAAAATAGGTACTGCTGAATGGTTTTTGCTATCTTATTAATGTGCAGGTAATGATATACTGTATTCTATAACATCTGTAAATATAACCTACTGGCATTATTAATTTTTACAAGAATTATCATATTGTGAAAATATTATAAGACTAAAACTTAAAGTTTTAAGACTGAATTAAAGTCTAAATGATTTTAGCTATAAGATAAAAATTATAATAATAACAGTAGGTATGTTTTAGGTAACTGTGATTTCTCTTCTCTAGATGGAGTGATGCACTCTTAAATCTGTCTATTTTCAGGCTAAAATTATTTGTTGATAGATTGACTTATTTAACCAACATTAACATGACTGGTAAGTTGTTAAGCAACTAAATTATTTTTAAATTTATAAAAATGAGAAGTAGGTATATTCCTTTTTCATTTTGAGTAGATCTAGGCAGGTTGTCCTGACAAAGAAATCTTATAGAAAAATCTAGTTTCATTACTAGTTTGTATGAATCTGTATGTATGTAGGTATGTAACGTCATTGTATTTACCTATATGTATTGAATATCAAACCAAGGAATTTTCATTTTAGAAGGAACAAAATGACATGATTTCTTTTCAATTACATAATTATAAATTAAAAAATGTCACTTTAACATGATTAGCATTGAGACATGTGACATTTTTTCATACACACAAGACCAAATAAGAGGGAGTTAAGTTCTTGATTTTATTAAGTAGGTACTCACTATGTATTGTAAGACATAGGCACATTATGTGCTAATATGTATGGAATAATGTTACACATATAATATAATATGCATCTTTAAATATTTTAACTCACACAATAGGTACTGTTCGAATAAATCTAAGTTTCTTGTCCGAATTAAATGAACATTTAATATGAACATTGAGTTTTATCGAGTATTGCATTTAAGTACCTATCTATAAAAGAAGCAAAATAAGGTAAATCTGAAATACAATTTAAATTATTGTATGTAGGTACTCATTAATTATTAAGAGATTATAATGGCCAATTTAACTCATATAGGCATTGGGTTAAAAAATAATTAAGTAGGTATCTTAGATATCTGTATGTAGCTTCTTCCCGTTGTCAACTGTTGCTCTCTGGACCTTTAAGACAAGTACCCCTTCAGTTTAAAGCTCCGGTTGCAGTTAGTTAGAAACCTTAGTGATCGAGTAATTTCTATCATTATTTAGGTTTTATACAGACTTATATACTGTATAGTTTGAATATTTAATAATATTGACAACTTTTGACAAAATTGATAAGTCAAAATCTGTATTATGTCAAAAAAAGCTTGGTATGCTGCCTTTATAATCTTATTATTCAGGTGTAATGAAAACACACAATTTTCTAGCAGCATTGTTAAAATCGCACACAATGTCAAATTTATTTCCTTTGTTGAAGAGGTGTAAATTCACCATATTAACAATTTATTTTATACTCACCAATTTATTTGCTGCTAAAGTTGTGCCCAATTATTTTTGTACTTCTTCCATAATAATAAACAGCTGTTGCAAGTTCTTGTTTTAACACTGCTGCTTGATACTAAGTTTTGGTTACATTATGATATCCAAAAAACTTATATATAGGTAATTATGTCTCTTTAATAGTTCAGAGTTCCAGACTTAATTGTGGGTAAAATTGTTGAATTTCATCTGTTCACGTTTTTTCTTCAATGCACAAAAAATCTTTCCATTCAGGAAAAACAATATAGGTACCTATAATATATCTTTGAGAACTGAGCCTGCTTCAGCGGTGAACTGTTTATCATCCGTCCCACAATCTGGTGTGATTATATTGTTTCCTTTTTATGGAATCGATATGCAGGCATATATGGCATATGGCAGTCATGGTATAACGTATTGTAGTGTGATCTAGTGTGTAGTTTAGTAACTACATCACTGACTCCTCCATACCCCGCAGTCAGGTCTGAATTTAAGTATTGCCAATTATAATTCTATTCCAACTCTTTCATATCTCAGACACAAGTCGAGTTTCATGTAGATAGGTAGGTACTGTTTCCTTCTCTTTACCTTTGGTATTGGGTATGTACTGGCTGTGTATAGCAACAATCTTTGTTTCATGTTTTAGACATTAAGGTTTAATAAACATTAATAGGTACATCTTTGTATTATTGCAAATGAACGTTACGATACAGCTGAACCACGAAGGGAGGCCTATATCCGTTTTGTTCATAGTGTGAACATTGCATAAACACATTAATAGGTACATCTTTGTATTATTGCAAACGAACGTTACGATACAGCTGAACCACGAAGGGAGGCCTATATCCGTTTTGTTCATAGTGTGAACATTGCATAAACATTATAGGTAGGTTAAGTACCTCAGTGGTTTTGATACTTTACAATATAGCGTCATCCAGAAGACGGGCCTATATCAGTAGCAAAACTCATAGCTGAAAGAACAAGGGAACATGTAAAACATACCCTGAATACCATCGTGTAGAATACAAACATAGAAGTCTTGGTCGGAATCCAATTTTTTGCTTGAGTAACTTCTGTAATTTTCTTTCAATTTTCGATGTTTTATCTTCTAAGTTTCTTTTCTTATTCATTGTGAATGTTCTGAACTTAATAAAAACTGGTTTTTTGCACTTATTTTAGGATTACGCGAGAATTTCGTGGCGCCTTTGAAGTGACATAAGAAACGAATGACAGCGCGGGACCATGACATTGACAGATGCACAAGGATGCGTTCTCGTTACTTGATGCGTTCAGAAATGTTATTTTATTCATTTCCAAACGCTTCATTTATTATTCTTTTAACTTATGTGGCGCTAGTAAGTACGAGAAGCGGTACTACAAATAGTGAAACCTCATCATAAGAGGGCAGGACAAACAATGTGCATAATTACTTATAATGTCTTAACATTACTGTAGGTCCAATTTCACATATTCTCCGCAGTAAATCAGACTGTAAGTATTTTGGTAATAATGCGTCAAAATGTCGGCTTCCAAGTGCTCAATAGTTTCTGGTTTATCGGCGTAAACATGCAACTTAAAAGAAAGTAAGCTAATTGTGCAACTTTACTTAAAAGAAAGTAGGTAATCTAGTCGATTTGACGAACTTAGCAGCGCGTTTGTGCGATTTGAGGTCATTAGATTATCTTTTTGTGGATATGTAAAATCGCCGAAACGCCGATAATTCAGAAACAATGGAACACTTGGATCTGACGTGTTATTGCCGAAATCCTGATGTAGGTACCTACTGCAAAGAATGTGTGATAGTTGGACCTCCTAGATGTACCTACGCGCCAGCCGCGGCGGCAACATGCCCTAAATCATAATTCAAATATAAAATGCTAAAAATATCTTTCAAACAAAGCCAATTTACAAGGATAACATTTTTTTTGCTGTGTTTCATTTCCAGTTTAAGTTCTCCACCTCTAAAAACACCCGTTACATAATATTATGGAAATAAAAGTGACCATTGATCCCATTATTTTACTACAATTACCTAATTACAATCAATATTTTGAGTAAAACGTTGACCTAGTTGAAACATCGATGCTGCGCCATTACTAGTACCTATATTACTAACTAGTATAGGTAATAGGCTTGGACGAATCAACTAGGGAATATGCATAGCATAAGTCACCGATTTTGATAAATTTGATGAGCTTAATCGCTTCGGACACGTATAAAAACATGATGGACTGAAAAAGAAAAAATAATAATGTATTATTTTAGTTTTATCACACGATGATTTCAGGGAAAAATAACGGTTTTTTTTTACTTTCGGATATAATGAACTTAATAGTCAGAAAGAATATTGAATAAGAAATATTTTTTGTATGATATATATGTACTTAAACGCAAAATTTACGGAGATAATTGAAAATAATTGAAAATTCTTGGCTAACTCCATAGTAAACGCGTGCCTGAAACGTGACATGTGACGTCTATATCATGTTCGTTTTGTATAGAGCGTTTTCGGCGGTTGCTGCTGCGTGCTAACTTCAAGTAACTATATCACGAGAAAAAAACGCAAGAAAAAAAATTTAATATTACAGTTGATTTTCTCACGCATTTTACTTTTGATTTTGATAAAAAAAAAAATATGCATATTCCCTATTATGTAAATACCGACACGCACACTATATCACATTTGAAAGATCTCATCATTTTTACCTCCAAAAGGAACATCTTTCTTATCAGATTTTATTCTTACTTATAAAAATCAAATTGTCAACAGGACCCACTGTGGAGTTCCATTAGACGGCGGCTGAGTCCAGTGTTCACATCTTCAAAATTGAAGTCAATGCATAACTTATTTTCGTCAAAATCCAAAGAACTGCTGCAAAGGATAGAAATTGACTTAAAGAAGAATAAGCAGATTGAACTACGGGTAGAATATATATATTTTCTATTTCTTTATCCTATTTTTTTTTGTTATGTTGAAAGCTGATAACCGAAGGGTATTAAGATGCTCATGTTCAGTTGTGAATAACTTATAGTTTATTGAAGACAATCCAATTTAACGTAGAATTAAGCCCTAAGAAATAAATCAAGACTTATTGTAAATTCTCGTTTCAAGAATCTGTATGCCGACTACACCACCGACATCATCGGCACCTCCGCGTTCGGTGTCAAATGCGACGCCACTCTCACCGGGGAAAGCCATCTGAGGACCATCACTAAGACCTTCATGAACTTCAGCAACTATAGGGGCTTGGCGTGGTGTGGCCTCTTCTTCTTTCCAGAGACTGCTAACTACTTCAAGTATTACAATATTATTTTTATTTTCTTTTATACGGAAATATTCAATTTAATGAAACAAAGGCATTTCAGGGAGGCACTCATGGGAGTTCCACAAGGGCCTGTACTTGGTCTTAAAGTGAAATCAAAATCATCAGCATCTTTTGAAGGGAGTTGTTTTCCAAGACAAAAAGTAAAAAAAATATTCGCAACATCTTGACGCATCTGTATGGAGGGCTCCATTTGAAAAATCAACAGACATACCAGAAACAAAATAAAAAGGGAGGAATGTAGTTTGCTTGCAATGCAGCATATAGAATAAACATGACATTCGATTTCACCTTGTGTGATTGAATATATACCTTTATGATAAAGTCATTGATTGTCTTGTTCATAGAACCTGCTTAATTTGTAGGTTGAGTTTTGATTCCCAACTATTTTATATCAAAGTAGACTTAAGACCTTGTCCAGAAAGGGCAAATTCGTCGCGAATTTACACGTCATTTTGGTTACACTGCTGTTGATATTGCACACGTTGCTGACGTTGCTGGTCCTAAGGCGTTGGTCTGCAACAATCGCCGGTAGTGACGCTGGAAGCCGCGTCCAGCGTCCCAGACGCCGGACGCGGCATCCAGCGTCACTGTGATGGTCACTCGGAACTGTTTTTAAGTTTCGCATACGCTCAATGTAAACGAACGTGAGCGATTAAAATATGGGTGACCTGCATAATTACCCACTTTAGGTACTTACCAAAGTGAAGATAGTCATGAATGTCAGTACCTACTTAAATATTAAGTAGATTTTTATCGCATAGTACCTACGCAAGGTAAATAAATACAAAACCTTAAAACAAAATACCTAGGTACCTACGCAATACAAAAACAAAATAGGTAGGTAACTACCGCAAGTGAATAAAACGGATTCTCACCTGGTTGACCAATATCCAAGCTTATTTCTTCCCAACGTTTGTGTTTCAACATATTAAGATGATTAATAAATGAAAAATATTAGAAAAAATCGACTCACCCGTAGCAACTCAGACGGGTGAGTCGATTTTTTCTAATATTTTTCATTTATTAATCATCTTAATATAAAAAATAGGATTGTGAATGCGAAAATCTAAGAAAAATCAACATATTGTTTTTATTGCTGGCATCATAATAATATGAAACTATGTTTCATTTAACTAATTCTATTAGTACTCCGCCTTGTTCCTAACTAAATTTCCTAAATTTCACCATTTCCAGAATGACCGCGCGACAAAAACGCGGCGTCCGTGTACGCCAGAATGCTCCGAAATGACTGCGTAGGCGGCGTACGGCCTACGGACGCGGCGCACGGCGCTCGTGCGCCACGTCAGGCGTGTGAGAGAGACCACACTAGTACATTTCCATAGTAAGCATTCGTAGGCCGCGTACAGCGTTACACCAGACGCGACCTACGGCGTTTGTTGCAGACCTCCGCCTAAGCGAACATTGTATAACGAAACGCTTTTCACTCGCGCGTAGTTCTGGACAAGGACTAAGTCTTTTAGAACTTAAATTATTTTAACTTTTGGCTTCATTGACGACTCTCTACATTGGTTTAGGTTCAATCTGTTCCCAAAGTCGTCTGTCCAGTATTTCAGGAAGGTATTCAAACAGATGGTGGCGGAGAGAGGCGGCTACACCGACAAGGCCCAAGAAAACGACCTCCTTGATACCCTAAGACGCATCAAGTATGAAGCAGACAAAAATAATGAAGGTACCTATACCTACATGGAAGTAGAATTTTGTATGATATAGCAGTAAATATTGTTGCAACTATGGTTTCTGTTTGAATGGTTTATTGATTGTTGACAGTTCAACATTTAAATAGTATTAATAGAATAAACTATGTCAGGATTTACACCATGTACCTGTTTATTTTTGAGACTCCGATATTTCGGCGCAGTTGCATGCGCCATGATCACGGAAGAACTGTCGATTGTTGCGTGCGGGTAGATGTTATTGGCAGACGAATCGGTCTACCCTCCGTCTAGTTCTTTTATTACTACGTTCGATACCGGTACCACTGTCTGCAAACTCACTATTCACTCGAATTTGTTCTCGACACACGACACTCACTGTATCTGTACGCGAAACGGCACTTTTTTATTTTTGTTGTTTTTACACAACCGGACTACTGGATTCCAGACACTCGACAATTTAAACCCATCCTCACGATTGAAATTTTTGTATTTGGTTATTTAAATCGCTTCCCTGACCATTCTTGGTATGTAGTGGCGTTCTACGACAGTTCTTCCGTGATCATGGCGCATGCAACTGCGCCGAAATATCGGAGTCTCAAAAATAAACAGGTACATGGTGTAAATCCCGACATAGTTTATTCTATTAACGTCAATAACCATGGAAATCTAAAATAGTAGTTTATTTTTGTAAAGAAATCTCATAAACACTAAAAGAAAAGAAGACAAGCTATTGACACACAACCAACGGATTAATAGTTTCCTCACGTAATTGTGTTGCCATGATAATGACATGTCTTTTATTTAAACAGTTTAAAAAGGGCTTAACTATTTGTTTTCATGTGGTTGGTCCAGTTTCACAAGTTTCGCGTAATACTAAATACTCAATAATATAATAGAAAAAAGTCGACTCGCACCAGATCATATTCTCAGGCGGGAATCGAATCCGTGGCCTTTGGAAGTTCGATCCAATGCTCTTCCAACTAAGTTATCAAGTCACTGGTGGCATGTTTGAAATATTTTTAGTATTTATATCCTACTCTTACGCTGCAAGTCAGTATTATTTCATAATTGTGAGGAATTATCTCGACATTTATATAATATTTAAATTTGAGATTTAAGCATTCACAATTTCTATTTTTATACAATACTATATAGATATACTATACTAGAAAAAGCTGGTTTCGGGTTTTTTCTGGATATCATACGTTACAAATTCCTTTTATTTCTTAGATATGGACGAAGACCTGATGATCTCGCAAGCAGCTATCTTCCTCCAGGCAGGGTTCGACACCTCGGCCTCCGCCCTTACTTACCTCACTTGCGAATTGGCTTACCGACCAGATTTGCAGGTTTGTTCTTTTGCTAGTCTATAATGGATCTGAGGGATATTTAGGAATATTGAGTAACTTGGCAACTCATAAATCTCATAATTGTGAATGATAATAGCATTTTATTTCCTTATTGACTTATACAAGTGTTACAAAACAACCCGTAATGCAGAATGGTAGATGTATCAAACTGAACAACTTTTACATTAGGACCAACTCTGAATTCGCGAAAAAGAAATCAGCTGTTTCATACAAAAATTGATAACGAAAATATCAAAATGTATGAAACAGCAGATTTGTTTCGCAATTTCACAGATAGATAGTCTAATAGTAAAAGTTGTTCAATTTGATGTTCTCTACCTGCCATATTCGGCATGAGGGTTTGTTTTTTGTAACACATTGCTACTACTATTACTATATGTAGATTGTTCTGTAAATCTTCTACGAAATAAATAATTTAAGTAATAAGAGATTTGAAACCCCGAATGTTTTCTCTGCTCTGTAGAGCGGGAATGCTTTCGACTGTATAACATAATCTGGAAGTGAGCAAGAAACATAATGTAGTATTTTGCATTCTTTTACAGGATTTATTGTATAAAGAACTATCAGAAACCAAGGAGGCTATAGGCGATAAAGATTTCGATGCAACTGTACTAAGTGAGCTGAAATACTTAGATGCTGTGATTAAAGGTACCTAATAACATAGAATTATTTCATATATTTTTGTTCTACTATAATGCTGGAATGATAAAAACAAAGAGTAATTTTTTGACGAATGTACGAAACATTGTGGTCAAAACTCAGAAGCTATTCTGCAATACTACGAAACAATATTTGGTCAGAACTCAGAAGCTATTCTGCACTATCAAAGATGGCCTTCACGTGTCAACTTTTCAATAAGTCGATGTGCCTAACATCAACAGTAAAATTTTAAGTTTAATTGGCAATAACTATCAAAAAGCTAATTTTATTCCAGAAACTGTAAGGAAATACCCTCCTCTGGGTTGGTTGGACAGGGTTGCCGAAACAGACTACGTGATTGACGAAAATCTGACCATCCGCAAAGGCACCACTGTGTACGTGAACGCGATGGGGATGCAGCACGACCCTGAATTTTACCCAGAACCTGACCAATTCAAACCTGAAAGGTTTCTCCCTGAAAACGAGGACAACCCTAAACCCTACTACATACCATTTGGAGATGGACCTAGGATATGCATAGGTAAAGTTTTGGTTTATTTCGCATTTTTTCTGCAACGTTTTTTTCTGTATCTGCTTATTAATAACATGCCGCACGAGCACGATATTGCATAACAGCACTTCGCTTAACGGTTTTGGTCTTAAAACATTTATCCATTTGAGAGAAAGCATCCAACTTGGGATGCGGTCCTAAACTCTAAACATAGTTATGTTTTTAATTCTGTGAAGAGCGAAACCCTTTTTACTATTAGTCTAATCTTTTGCTGTGTGTGAAAATGTAATGTAATTAGTGAAAAGCATAGAGCGTTAGCAAGTTTTTCTTTGGCTTTGGCAGGTATGCCTTTCGCCCAGCGCACCATCTGGTACGCTGTCGCCGAACTGCTGATGAAGTACCGGATCCTGCCGCTGGCCGGCATCAAGAAGCCCGTCAGGTTCACCGCCGACCACCGCGGACTGCTCCTCACGCCAGGACTCGCGTCATACGTTAATTTCGTTCCTAGAAATTGAAGCTTTCAATAAAATTAGTTGATGTTCCATCTGTGTTTAATCTTCACCTCTACTTATTTCAAACCATTGAATCAAACGTAAACAAAAACAAGTTTGTACATTAATTTTCAATAAAATTATTAAATAATGGACAACATCACAATACACTGCTATGATTCCAAAGTACCTAAGTAGCTAAAGCACCTTGTGTTATGGAAATCAGAAACAACACCATGGTACTATAAACTCCCATAGAGAAAAGTTCTAATGAACGCCTGCCCCCTGATTACTTACGTTACGTTACTCTATTGCTAACAATAATTCTCGAATAAAACCACAGTTACATTGCTGCTTTAAGTAAGATTGTTGTCACACTGGTTCTTACTAAAGCAGCAATGTTATTGTGATTTCTGTCAGAGTTGATTGCAACAAAGTTACAAAATCAGCCTCCTGTTGTGCAAGCCCATAAACTTAATATTCCACTCAACGAACTAGATCTTAGTTCGTTGATTCCACTGTAAAAAGCGAAAAAATTTCTAAGTCTATGTGCAAGCCATTCGAACATGGAGATCGTCACTTATTTCATAGGCATAGAACTGGCAAAAACGCATTAGGTATACATCTTTTACATTACAAACATACTCTTATTAATTTTGCAAATAAGTTTATTGATACAGCTGCTGTAATAAATATTCCATATAATAATAATAATAATAATATAAAATTTATTTCAGATATAAGATATAACAGATAGGTTTTTAATGACTATAAAATAGTAGGCAATTAATAAAACAAAACACTTGTGTTAATAATCGATCGATCGATCGAGCCAATACCATTATACCGACCAACGAAGAAGAGGGCACAACATTATATGAAGTAATTATTATAACAGTTACTACAGTAAGTTAATAATAATATAATTATAATTATAATCATTTAATTCTCACCATAATCCTTACAATTAATTTAACATGTACCTACATATGTAAGTATACAAATGCACGGTTAGGTAATTTTTGTAAGATAATAATTTTCAATTGTTGTTGAATAAATTTTATATTACTATAGATTCTTAGAAATATTTAACTTGTGAAACAAACAGTAAATTGTCATGACTTAGATATACATTCTGTGTACTAAGTATCGGGAATTTGTCAATAAAATAAAAAATACAAATTATTCATCTAAATTTATTTTATCGCCTTCAAAGTAGGCCCCATCGCTTGCAATACAACATCTCCACCGCTTCACCCAGTCTTCCATACATTTTTCATAGGCTATTTGCGGTATGGCCTTTAGCTCATTCAGCGAATTTTCTTTTATGGCTTCTATCGACTCAAAACGTTTTCCTCGAATAAAACTAAAGGTAATTTTAACTTGGGAAATAAAAAAAAGTCAGACGGAGCCATATCAGGTGAATACGGTGCTTGGTCGAGAACTTTTGTTGAAGTTTTCGCTAAAAACTCTTTCACTATAATGGCTATGTGTGATGGTGCATTATCATCAAAATCGCCGAGGACTCAAAACTATCACCAACAAAAAGTGTAGTTTAAAACAAATTAAATGACAGATCCCGCTCAAATTTTGCGCGCTTAATCAGTACAGTGCTACCAACATGCAGTAAAAAAATTTGAACGACCTCTTTTACGCTGGTCTTTTTATTGACATATTCCCGATACTTTTTACACAGAGTAGTACATAGTTAACGTCAAAGTTAAATTGTAATTAAGTGATTTGGAATAATTGTGAAAAGATGTTACTTAATCGAAAATATTATTTTTTAGCTAACATAAGATGCTACTGTTGTTGGTGTTGATTTCGGTGATCTTGGTGTGGTTGTACGTGAAGTGGTCAAGGGTGAAGCGGTACTGGGCGGTTCGTGGGGTAGCTCACGAGGCCCCACACCCGCTGTTGGGAAGTCTTACTCACTTGCAGAAAGTTAATACGGTAAGGATAAGCGAATATCTTATGATTTAGGTCCAGCGTTTTTTAGAATTGCAAAGTCCAAAAAGCAAGTTGATTGAATAAGAAATCCTGGAATTAGGAAATGTAAAATATCAAACTGATATTGAAATAAAATACTTTAAACGGATACCAGCGCGGTTTTATTGAAAGTACTCTGATTATTGGGCTCATTCTCATAAAGCCACGTTTTTCTTTCAGAAACATGGTCATTTTGAATTTTAAGATTTTGAAGAATAAACAACATGGTTTATTAAAATACTGTTAATTAAAATACATGGTTAATTAAAATGCAACGCGAAAGTTTAAAAGTGTATAAAATACTCAATTTGTAACGTAACGGTGCATGAGGCTCAGTTTTTACCGACTTCAAAAGGAGGGAGGTACTCAATTCGACCCGTTTTTTTTTTGTTTTTTGTATGTACACCGATTACTCGAAGACGGCTAAACCGATTGAAATGATTCAAACGTTATTAGATCAGGTTTGATCTCAAGTTGGTCCCATTTTTTAAAATTTTGAAATCGGTTCAGTACTTTTCAGGAAAACCTGAAAATACTGTCGTTTTCGTTACCATTTTGTGAACTTATACGGATGATCGACCATATCTTCTTTGTTTATGTGCCGATTTAGATGATTCTTTTTTTGTTTGAAAGAGGATACTTTAGCGATGATACCATTTTGATTTCATTGTTATTGGAACTTGGATTATCAAAGATACGCAAGGGAACTCCTCAAAATCAAATAGGAACTGTATAGTGATTACACTAAAAAGAATAAAATAAAAAAATGTTTAAAAACAAAAAAACCGACTTCAAAAAACCTGAAAATAAAAACAAAAACAGCTTCAAAATTAAATACTAATTTACCCGACTTCAATAGACGTGTTTTATTACAGTGTCTATGCGTAGGTATCTAGTGATTAGAAAATTATTTCTTGCTTTTTAGAGGTATTTAATTTTGAAGCTGTTTTTGTTTTATTTTCAGGTTTTTTGAAGTCGGTTTTTTTGTTTTTTTGATCCAGTAATTTCGTATTTATTTGAGTCCACCACTGTTGGAAGCCATGATTCTGTGAGAACAAGTTTTAAAAAAACGTGGAACTTTTAATTTGTTAAAAAATATGTCTGTCTTATATGAAATAAAATTATATTTTTAATACGAAAAACATTAACATAAGTACACATAATAATATAGAATATTATGAAAGTAGCAATTAAAATACCAATGAAAATATTCTTTATAGCCCAAATTTGAATAAAAATACTAAGCCCACTCTTTTTTGCCACGTTTCTTCACATTTCTTCACGGGTGATGTGATGATAGATGCTTGTGTGTGACGGACAGCCGGGCCCTGTAGGCAGTGTAGGCACTGTTAATTAATAGGGTCTCGTTTGCACTCTTAGAGTAATGGAACCCTAAATTTAACTGAAATATGCCTATTATATATAACATGACAGTTTGTGTTAAATACTTAGCATAATTATACATAGAAGCCGTGTCCTTGCATGCAAAGTGAGGTAACTAATACTGAGCCAAAATGGCTCAGTATTCAATATTCTTCATACGTTACTTAATCCTAATTAAAATCCAGTAATATAATAACTTATCTCATAAAGGTAGGGAAATCGAAACTGTTTTGTACTTATTAAGTATTATTATGTAATGATGGACAATAAAAATCTGAAAACGGCGCCATTTTGGCTGTTTTAGTTGCCTTACCTTTGACAGCGCACTTTGTATAGAACTATCGTTCTAGGTGTAATTATTCTAAGGTTAATATAGATCCACAAAAAGTATTATCCCATCGCAAGGTTCGTATCCCTAAATACTTATTTTACCCCACGATTAACAATTCTCCAAGAAACGTGAATAACTTATCAAAAACGTGGCCCGTGGAAGCCACGGCAACCATGTTTTTGAGGCCACGTTTTAGAGGACAAACACTTAAATAGATAAAACTGTTACTACCCGGCTTATTACTCTGAGGATACAAAAGGCAATAACCAGTAAAATTGATAATTAAATTCTATACCTAATCGGAAACTTGATAAGCTACATCGATGTTTTTGAGTAGTACCGAACGAAAACTTGGTCACTATGGAACTTACCTTCGTGAGTCGACCCTGAACACTGAGCAGGACAGGTCCCTCCCTTATGATCACTGTCCTGGCACAGAATAAATAATAGTACAAGTGTCCTGGCGCTACTGACTCGTGTGTTAGCGTGTGTGAGACAAACAGCTATGCAAACAGGTAGCATTCTCCGTTCCCGAATTTTCAGCCTTGAGATAGCTCTTGTACCGACCTCGAAATTCATACAACTTACGTGGCGTGCTGACTCGGCATGTTCCATGACACTGCGGTTTGACTACCATCTTATATTTTTTTTTGCTATTCTCTACTATACTGCCAAATTTGAACCCTGAGATAACTCTTGTAGAGCATGTCGAAATTCTACATGTTTGGAAGCGTGCTGACGCCAGGTGTTCCACTTCCTGGTGCTGGGAGTAGGTGCTGGCTCATGTACACCCTAAACACTATATCGTATTGAGAGAAGGACCTTGAGATAACTCTTGCAGTAATTTTCAATAGCTCTTTAACTATTAGATTATTTTGTATTTCATGTTTGACCATAGGCGGAGAGTGTTCAGGTTTCAAATTAATATGATGACTTAGGCTGGCCCCAGACCTACCGGTTCCGTTTCTTTGCTTTGCTGTGCTACCTTGCTTGAAAGACCGCCGGCCAACCAGGGTAATTTTCAATCTATCACATTTTGGGACTAGACCAAATTGGCAAGATAGCCATTAGCTTGGTTTTATCAAATATCATCGCCTGGATTGCGAAGTAGGAAGCTTTTAGGAGATATGCCACCCTGAACATACTCCTATCGTTAAAAATAACTCGATCGCTTATTTATACAAGATGTTTGGTAAAGCCTTATAAAACTGAATATGGTAGATAGGGCCCATAATAAAACTGAACAACTTTTACTGTGGGACCAAATCTGAAATCGCGAAAAAAAATGAACTGTTTCATACATTTTGATAATTTCGTTATTAATTTTTGTATAAAACAGCAGTTTTTTTTTAAAACGAAAACTAAAACTTCTCATCGCACCCCAGACGACGATATTTGATAGCACCAAACTAATGGCTATCTTGCCAATGGGGTCAGGTCAAAATATGCGATAGATTGAAAATGAGCCTCTAGGCCGGCGGTCCATGGTAGAACAGCAAAGCAAAGAAATGAAACCGGTAGGTCTGGGGTCTGGGGTCCTAAAATACGTCTCTTGTTTTCATCAGTAATTGACCGAGCGAGCAGGAAGTGCGAGCGAAGCATCTCTGCTTCAGCTTGGGCAAAAATTCTTTCGTATGTCCGGCTGTCTGTTCCAACCTACAGGTCGCATTTCTCAACCGATTCTTGTGAAATTTTGTGAGTAGGTTTGAAAATTATATAGAATTTTTTAATCGAGCCAGTTTTTTTAATTTCTGTAAAATGGCGGAGATATGTTAAAAAAACAGATTGCAGTCCGCTTTCCAGCTCTGCCTGTTCTTCTCTACAGGTCGCTTTTCTCAACTGATTCTCGTGAAATTTTGTAAGAAGGTTTTAAAATGATGTACAATTTTTTTTTATTTAGCAAGTTTTTTGAAATTTTTCAAAATAGCGGAGGTATGTTAAAAAAACAGATTTCAGTCCGACTTTACAGCGCTGTCTGTTCTCCTCTACAGGTCGCATTTCTCAACCGATTCTCGTGAAAATTTGTAAACAGTTTTGAAAATAACATAGAATGTTTTTGTCGCGCCAGTTTTTTTAAATTTTTCTTATTGGTGGAGATATGTTAAAAAAAACAGATTTTACGGCTTTCCAGCGCTGTCTGTTCTTCTCTACAGGTCGCATTTCTCAACCGATTCTCGTGAAATTTTGTAAGAAGGTTTGAAAATGATGTACAATATTTTTTTGTTTAGCAAGTTTTTTAAATTTTTTAAATGGCGGAGATATGTTAAGAAAACAGATTTCAGTCCGACTTTCCAGCGCTGTCTGTTCTCCTCTACAGGTCGCATTTCTCAACCGATTCTTGTGAAATTTTGTGAGCATGTTTAAAAATAATATAGATTTTTTTTGTCACGCCAGTTTTTTGAAACTTTTCAAAATGATGGAGAAATATTAAAAAAACATTTTTCAGTCCGGCTTTCCGGTGTTTTCTGTTTTCCTCTACAGGTCGCATTTTTGAACCGATTCTCGTGAAATTTTGTAAGCAGATTTGAAAATAACATAGATTTTTTTGTCATGCCAGTTTTTCATTTTTTTTTTAAATGGCGTAGATAATTAAAGAAAAGCATATTTCAGTCCGGATTTCCGGCGCTGTATGTTCTCCTCTACAGGTCGCATTTCTCAACCGATCCCTGTAAAATTTTGTAAGCATGTTTGTTAATTATATAGATTTTTTTTGTCGAGCCAGATTTTTAAAATTTTTCAAAATGGCGGAGATATGTTAAAAAAACAGATTTTACGGCTTTCCAGCGCTGTCTGTTCTCCTCTACAGGTCGCATTTCTCAACAGATTCTCGTGAAATTTTGTGAGCAGTTTTGAGAATGATGTAGATTTTTTTCGCCACGCCACTTTTTTGATTTTTTCAAAAATGGCGGAGATATGTAAAAAAAACCATATTTCAGTCCTGCTTTCCGGCTTTGTCTTTTCACCTCTACAGGTCGCATTTCTCAACCGATTACCGTGAAATTTTGTGGGCATGTTCAAAAATGATATAGATTATTTTAAATAGAACCAGTTTTTCAAAAATTTTTGAAATGGCGGAGATATGTAAAAAAAAATCAGTCCGGCTTTCTGGCGCTGGATGTTCTCCTCTACAGGTCGCATTTCTTAACCGATTCTCGTGAAATTTTGTGAGCAGGTTCGTAAATAATACAGATTTTTTTGTCACGCTAGTTTTTTTATTTTTTTTTAATGGCAGAGATACGTAAAAAATCATATTTCAGTCCGACTTTCCAGCTGTCTGTTTTCCCCTACACCACATGTCGCATTTCTCAACCGATTCTCGTGAAATTTTGTGAGCAGATTTGAAAATTACATAGATTTTTTTGTCATGCCAGTTTTTCATTTTTTTTTTAAATGGCGTAGATAATTAAAGAAAAGCATATTTCAGTCCGGATTTCCGGCGCTGTATGTTCTCCTCTACAGGTCGCATTTCTCAACCGATCCCTGTAAAATTTTGTGAGCATGTTTGTTAATTATATAGATTTTTTTTGTCGAGCCAGACTTTTAAAATTTTTCAAAATGGCGGAGATATGTTAAAAAAACAGATTTTACGGCTTTCCAGCGCTGTCTGTTCTCCTCTACAGGTCGCATTTCTCAACAGATTCTCGTGAAATTTTGTGAGCAGTTTTGAGAATGATGTAGATTTTTTTCGCCACGCCACTTTTTTGATTTTTTCAAAAATGGCGGAGATATGTAAAAAAAAACATATTTCAGTCCTGCTTTCCGGCTTTGTCTTTTCACCTCTACAGGTCGCATTTCTCAACCGATTACCGTGAAATTTTGTGGGCATGTTCAAAAATGATATAGATTATTTTAAATAGAACTAGTTTTTTAAAAATTTTTGAAATGGCGGAGATATGTAAAAAAAAATCAGTCCGGCTTTCTGGCGCTGGATGTTCTCCTCTACAGGTCGCATTTCTTAACCGATTCTCGTGAAATTTTGTGAGCAGGTTCGTAAATAATACAGATTTTTTTGTCACGCCAGTTTTTTTAATTTTTTTTAATGGCAGAGATACGTAAAAAATCATATTTCAGTCCGACTTTCCAGCTGTCTGTTTTCCCCTACACCACATGTCGCATTTCTCAACCGATTATCGTGAAATTTTGTGAGCAGGTTCGATAATTATATAGATTTTTTTATCGAGCCAGTTTTTAGAAATTTTCCAAAAAATCACCTATTTTGAAAAATGGTAAAAATTAGAAGTGCCATCTAGCTGCAAATATACATACCAAATAATATACCAAACAGCACGAACCCACTATGTGCTTCGAAAAGCTCGTGAGCAGTGTGGGAAAAAGGGGTGGCGACATCTTTTAGATTATTGTTTAAGCAACATACAATTCGAGCTATTTTTTAACGCGAGGTCTACAGCTCACGGAGCCACTAGTTTCTAAATAAATAAAAACACAAGACAAAAATTTTGAAATGTTGTCAATTGTACTAGTAAGTTTATGTATCCTACTCTTAGTAGAAGTACTTATATATTTTTTATTGAAATGTCCTAAAAACGTGGCAAATGAGAATGTCCCATTAGTTAGTATTTAGTATATTAGTTTGATTTGTTTTATTTCAATGTCTACGTACGCGCGTAAAACTTAGAAGTGAATATTTAGCTGAAGTTTGTACCTAATTATTTAAAAAAAGTACGTGCTACAGTAGGTAGTGGCTTTTTACAATGATAAATATTATCAGTTGCCAGTAGACTTTGTTTTATAAATAAGTAAAGTACTCAGCTGCTGACTGCAGTCATTCATTTTAAGCACTTGTTGTTATTTTCTGGCTGACTAACCAATATCACCAATATTTTAGGGATTATGGTTAAGGGAAATGTACGTGCGTTTGAAATCACCATACATCGGCATCTGGTTGTTCTGGAGACCAGCTCTGGTGATCAACTCGCCGGATATCGCTCGGAGGATCCTCATCACGGATTTCGACGTGTTCCAGAACAGGCTGACGGGCACGGGTGTCGAGAATGTCGACCCGATTGGGGGGCATAACATATTTGCAGCCAAAGTAAGTAATTTAACAAAGTATTCTTCTTGTCACACTCGGTTATGAGTAGCCAAACCGTTTCTGCAAAGGCGCGAATGGCTATTCATAACGGAGTGCTGGTACCGAATCTTGGGTATGGCAGAAGAAGAATGAAAGCAGAATAAATGCGGTAGAGATGCGATCGTTGAGGAAAATATGCGGAGTAAAATTGAGTGATAGAGTGAGCAATGAGGTGATTCGTAAAAGGTGTGGTCCTGAAAGATGATATAGCGACAAGAATTGAGAAAGGAATGCTGCTGTGGTTTGGTCACTTAGAGAGGATGAATGAAAGGAGAATCACGAAAGAGATATATTGTGCGAATGTGGAAGGAACTATTGCACAAGGGCGTCCCAGAAAAACCTACGCGGACCAAATAGAGGTTATTATAAAAAAGGCTGGTGTACGCAGTGACAAAAACCGCAGGGCATGTATGAAAAGATTGATGGATGTGAATGAAGCGAAAGAAGTGTGCAAGGATCGTAGCAGGTGGCGATCCATAGTCTCTGCCTATGCCTACCCCCATGGGAAACAGGCGTGAGTGTATGTATGTATGTATTCTTCTTGTCAGCTAAAAAAATCAGACAACTAGCTTCTACCCGCGATTTCGTTCGCGTGATTAAGATACCTATAGGTAGTTGTACATTTCTTTTGAAAGTCACGGATTATCAATATACCTAGGTACTAGCGGCCCGCCCCGGCTTCGCACGGGTGCAATGTAGTTACTAATGTAAAACTGTGCTAATGTGGTGTTAGTGTGAAGTTATTTGATTATACTTCAGGATATCTACATATATACGATGTACGCAAGGGGTGTTGAGAAAGTAGTATCAGGCGGCATCAAAGATGCGCGAAAAAGTGGTCAAGTTTGATGCCGCCTGGCACTACTTTTCCACCAGCCAAAATGCCTGGCAATGTTATATTCGACTTTAGATACATGATTGGCTTGCTATTATCCCTTCTTCGTTTCTGAGATTTAATTTGTTACAAAGTAGCTCTGCTAATCGCTCGCACTCTGTCGCACGTAGTTCAGCGCCCAAGCGGGAAAGAGAAAGCAATAGCCTTCCCCTCCCCGCCTCCGACCATCGCTGCCCGCCGCCACGTCAACCTCATTCAGTTTGGAGTAGTAAGGAAATACATTGATATCCCTTCGACGAAGAAGGGATAATTAGGATCGAACTTCACTTAGGGTAAGTTCGTTTGATCATTAAATTATCCCTTCTTCGTCTCTGAGATTTAATTTGTTACAAAGTAGGATGTTTAGAGAAGATATCAATGTTATTAGAGGAAAGCCTTGTTTGTTTATGTAAATAAACAAGGGTTAAGTGAACACACATTAAATTATTTTTAATAGTTAAATAAGATGAAAATAAGTCAGTGCTCCTGCAACTGCAACACAATAAAAAGTAGTTTTATTATAATGTCGGTTCTGTGACATTAGAGCCCCATGCCTGGAAACTCGCAAATATTGTCGATTGTCCAGTCCAAACAGCACATTGCGAAAAGCATCCACAGAAAATCCGGCACACAGACTAGTAAGTGAACAAATTTTTCGTCACGAATGGCAGCAACTTGGCCGCCGCGCCGATGTGACCACATGTTACACAACATTATAAACAGGTAATGAGATAAAAAAAATATCGGTGTAACATTCCTCCATTATAAATTTTGCCGAATGTTTGTGACGAGGCAGAATTGATATGATTTTTTTTGGGGTTTGTATCAGTTCATAAGGGCGGCAATATTTAAGATATTTATATAAATAAACACAAATACTTACATTACAGACATTACTTATATTACAGAAATACAAACTTAAAGAATGGAAAGTTCAACAAGTTGAGACTTACAGAAGATGTGATTGAACATCTGTCATTTAAATTTTAAATAATAAATTATTTCGTCAAATCTTACTGTGTTGCCTCAGATAATATAATACAATAGGTACTGAGTTGCTTAATTGAGTTAAGTACATGATCTGCATTCATTTACTTGTAGCCAAGGCTAACAAGGTGACCAATAGGTGCTTAATTGTTCAAAATGTAAGTTATTTGGGAGTAAGTTCAACAGGTATCCATCGTTGTAGTGTAACAAACATACCTATCATTTTTTTTAATGTTTTAATTGCCGGTGATATAGATTTATTGGGAGATATCTGAGCAATGATTGTTTAGTGGGATTCGTTTAGAAAACAGTTGTTTAGAAAACCTATTAAATCATTAATTTATATAAAATAAGATGTTATTTCTTGGCAAAAGTTTCAATAAAAAATTTAGATTTGCTTGCAGTATTATTCAAATACTGAGGCAAGGTATCAATAAACACTTCTAACGCTTGACTAAGGAACGTTTGCCTTATGTTAGGAATATGCAGCCAGAGAAAACGATTCGATCTCTTCGACGAAGAAGGGATAATTAGGATCGAACTTCACTTAGGGTAAGTTCGTTTGATCATTAAATTATACCACACCAAATCCAGAGGTCTGTAAATTGTACACCTTTAATGAGTTTTTCAGCCCCTTTGTTGCCCAACCACTCCCACCCCCACCACTGAAAAGCTATCAGGCGCCCGGATCTATTAATAATGATAGTATGGCACACTAATTAGAGGGGCTTCGTCGCTCTGTAAATTGTATACCTTTTTACCCGACTGCATGAGGGTTATGTTTTTCGCGCGTCTCTTGTAAGTTTGTATGTGTGTTTGTATGTAATATTATTTATTACCTCATATCTTTCAAACGGCTGAACGGATTTCTATGATTAAGATATCGTTAGATTTGTCTTGTCAGCCCAAGTGTTCTTAAGAAGGTGGCGTTATAAAAAAACCAACATGGCGGCTGTACGGTGCTATTAAACGTAGTGGTTTTTTTTAGAATACTACAATATGGGTGTCAAATTAAAGGGCTTCTTATAAGAATTTCAAAAAGGTATATCATGACTGTAATATATAATAACAAAAAGGTATAAATAAAAAAATGAAAACCCGCCTGCATAAAAAAAGACAAGTCAACTGAAAAGATGGAAACAAGATTAAATATTAAAGGCAACATAATAACATGCAGTCGGAGGCATATAATTCAAATCATTCATAAGGTCACTTTCTTTACGCATGCCTCAGACTGCATGTTACGTATTATGTTGCCTTTAATATTTAATCTTGTTTCCAATTTTTTCAGTTGGCTTGTCTTTTTATGTAGGCGGTTTTTATTTTTTTAAATTTATTTTTTATTTATACCTTTTTGTTATTATATATTACAGTCATGATATACCTTTTTGAAATTCTTATAAGAAGCCCATACTCTCAGGGGAGGTGACAACCTAACAACTGACATTTATTTTTCTTAATCATTCAAATGCACTAAGAAGTTTTGATTCCGATATCAATCACCCTAAAAAAGCTTTCTACCCCTTTTAAACCCTATTACCCCTAATATATATACATTTCAAAAAATACAAAACACATGTTCAATTAATTTTGTAAAATAATGTCTATGCCAAATTTTAAGTCAATCGGGCCAAGGAATCGCGTTCTCCCATACAAACTTTGCCACCCTGTTTCACCCCCTTAGGGATTGAATTTCGCAAAATTCCGTCCTATTGAGCACCTACACTCTAAAAGGAACCCCCATGCAAAATTTGAGACTCCTAGCACTTGTAGAGTCTGAAATGTCGTGATGAGTGAGTGAATGAGTGATTTACTCTTTTATTATATACCTATAGATTTATCAGTAGAACTTATTTTTTGTTCCATGTAGTCATAGGTCTTATGGACACTTTTTGACGAAAAGCTGCAAATCATAAAGAAAGCATGCCGCTTTGCACAGTGATAGAGGAGGCAAATATAAGCATTTTTGCCCGCAGCAGCAAAAGTTTCACCCCTTAGGATAAGAGATGGCGCCACTTCAAATTTTTTTTTTCAGAAATTTCTACAAGCCCAACGGGTGCACCGATTTCAATGATTGAGGTGTCAAACGATTTGTCTTTTTATGTTTTATTATTAAAAAAATATAAACCGTAACAATTTTACAGATAACAGACAAAAAAAATTAAATATTTGTTTTTTTTTTATATCAGATGTAAATTATGGTTTTTGTTCAATAACGATAAATATACCATATTTATTATGTTTTTTTTATTATAAACAAGTTAATTCTAAATCCAAATACGAAAACCGCATCGAAATTAGTTAAGTAGTTCTGGAGTTATATGCTGATTACTTTTATTTGTTGATTGTTTGGTAGTTTTAATTTGAAACGCCTAATGCTGTGAAGCTCAAATTACTACCTATACCTATATATTTTGGGTATTATTATGTAAATTTTATATATTTTTTAATTAAGGTGCTTTATTTTTATAAAATATAAATTTTTCATTCTAGAAAAAACCTATATTCTTCAGCTTCAAAGACATCGAGCGAACTAAAAGAAAGAAAAATCAATTTAGATGAATGTTGCATTTATTATTATTATTATTTATATATAACATCATTAAATATTGCATTTATAAGTTATGTTTCATTCCTATTCCTTTGCAGAATTTGCACTGAAGAGTACAAGGCAGACCGACAAAGACACCGACAGGTGAACCAGAAAGGCACTGGAATGTAAGCCAACTAAGCAAGGCAGAGGTCGTCCACTTGAAAGATAGGTCAACGACCTAAGGAGTCAAGCAGGTAGCAACTGGCTCCAGGTGGCGCAAGACCGAAGATCGTGGAAGGTTTTAGAGGAGGCCTACGTCCGAAGATGGACGAACGAAGGGCCGCTATAGATAGATAGATTGGTCCATGTTAATTTAATTGTGACCAAATCGCCGTCACGTCTGGTCATTTTGGTGTCATTTGGCTGCCTTGGGAGGATTTCTTCCATCCCAAAAAGACGGGCATGAGACTGGCACATCTAAATTCAATACATGTCGCACTGTATGGCCTGCTTGGTAACTGGTAGCTGCACGCAGTGCATCTTGTTCTCAAAGGTATCTGAAGTAGGCTTGTCACTAGCCTATTTTTTGAGGCAAACAAGTCCTTGCGAACCCAATTAGCTGTTCCATGGTCTGTTTGCGAATTATAACATATGGCAGTGCAGAACATTGCTATTGTTTGGGTCATATGTCCACTGCGGCTGCGCTTCGAGGCTTTCATGCATATACAGGTTGTGATACCAAGTCTTACTTTAATTTAAAAAGGGAAAAACATGTTTAAGACGTGTATGTCTCACCGTAAAGTAACTAATCCATCCCAAAAAGACGGGCATGAAACTGGCACATTTAAATTCAATACATGTCGCCATATATGGCCTGCTTGGTAACTGGTAGCTGCACGCAGTGCATCTTGTTCTCAAGGGTATCTGAAGTAAGCTTGTCACTAGCCAATTTTTGAGGCAATCAACGCCTTGCCCCATTAGCTGTTACATGGTCTGTTTGCGAATCATAACATATGGCAGTGCAGAACATTGCTATTGTTTGGATCTTCATATGTTCACTGCGGCTGCGCTTCGAGGCTTTCATGCACTTACAGGGTGTGATACCAAGTCTTACTTCAATTTAAAAAGGAAAAAAAACATGTTTGAATGTGGATGTCTCATCCTGAAGTAACTACTGCTTTTGCAAGCATATCGCAGATCCCTTGAGACCCTCTGAGAACACAAAATGGGCGTTTTGGAATGTTTGGTAATTTTCATTACTGTACTTATACATGCGCGTTATGCGTAAATGTTTGCTTAAGTTTGTTTCACATAATGTAAACTTTGATTTTAGATTCACATGCACATGTTATGACTTCCGCCTACATCAGCTGCCCTTCGACGTCATGCACTGAGTGCAGCTTATCAAGCGGGCCATATATATGGGGAAATATTTTGAATTTAGATGAGCCAAACCCATGCCCATCTTTTTATTGATGGAAGAAATGTTCCCAAGGTAGATGGACCCTAAAATGGTCAGACGTGATGGCAATTTGGTCTCAATTAAATTTACTAGACCAATGCTCTTGTAATCAGACTGCAACTCAATGCGTTGTTGTGGTTGCTGACGAGTCCATCTGCCTTGTACATACTCTGCCGTGCAAATTCTGCAAAGGCAGCTGTAGGAATGAAACGAAAGTAAGAAATAATTGCATTAATAGCAATATTTTGCTATGTTATAGTACATTACATCCGAGAACGGGAAGCTAGCGATTGCATTGTCGAGGATGGTTTGAAGCCCGAGCCGCAGGCGAGGGCTTTAATCATTCGAGGCAATGCAAGTAGCTTCCAGTACAAGGTTTGTATAATACTTTACTCACGAAATGCGAGGAAATACAATTTTCTTTGTAAAAATGTGATATTTAAATTGGTTCGCGTGGCCATGTTTACTGACCGGTCATGCAACCATAAAGTTTCATAAAAAGAATGCTAGCTGATAAGTTCTACCGATTTGAATTTAGAACAGTTACTTCCCGCACTCAGTGCGGGAAGTAAGTATTGAATTTCATTTCCGCACTGAATTTCAAATTTAGAATGTGATGAACCAGACCCCCACGGAAATGTTGAACGCCCCGCATTCTTTTTTCAAATGTAATGATAACATTTCAGAGCATAAGTGAGTAAAATTATTAATTGCGACATTTATCTTGTTTTTATTTTGCTTTTTCAGTTCGATCGATGTCTTTGAAGCTGAATAAAAAGAGTAGTTTATTTCTAGAATCAAAAATTAATATTTTAATATTTTTAGTAATAATGGATCTTTTATTTCAAAATATAAAATTTACATAAATTCAAATAAAAGTAATCGGTATATAACTCCAAAACTACTTGACTAATTTCGATGAAAAATTAATTTGTTTACAATAAAAAATCATATACATAAAATATGGTATATTTATCGTTATTGAATAAAAACAATAATTTCCCTCTAATATAAAATTTTTCACATATTTTAATTTTTTTGTCTGTTATCTGTAAAATTGTTACGGTTTATATTTTTTTAATATTAAAACATAAAAAGATAAATCGTTTGACACCTCAATCATTGAAATCGGTGCACCCGATGGGCTTGTAGAAATTTCTGAAAAAAAATATTTGAAGTGGCGCCATCTCTTATCCTAAGGGGTGAAACTTTTGCTGCTGCGGGCAAAAATGCTTATTTTTGCCTCCTCTATCACTGTGCAAAGCGGCATGCTTTCTTTATGATTTGCAGCTTTTTAATCATAAGACCTAATGCTCACTTATCCTTGGATTTGTTAAGAGTCTTTGTTCGCTTGTGTGTGGTGTTCTCCCTTTTTCACTCCCTAAATACTTACTAGAGAACACTACCTATGGGTAATGAAGGGTTTCAGGAATAAAACACGTAAGTAGTTTCAGCATGTGTTGAGCCATAACTGCTTCCTTGGACGCGTCCGCTCCGTACGATAGCTAAAACACAACCAAACAGTAAAATAATGTATCCCAACAAAAAAAAACCATGTATAATTTTGCCAAGACATTGCACTGTCAAAAAGTTATCAGCACTCACGCAGAGCCAAGCTTATAACTCTAGGCGCCCTAACTCCACAAGCCCTTTCAAAAACTAAAACTTAGTCAAAATATGTGACTTGGCCGTTTTGTTATTACAAGAACTATTGTTTATCAGAAAGGTTTCCATGTAGCGAAATGGCCAAGCCACATATTTCGACTAAGGTTTAGAGTTTTTGAAAGTTAGGTCTTGTGGAGTTAGGTTAGGGCGCGCAGAGTTAGAAGCTTGGCTCTGCATGAGGTCTGATAATTTTCGACAGTGCAAGGTATAAAAAACATAAGTAGTTTCAGCATGTGTTGAGCCATAGTTGCTTCCTTGGACGCGTCCGCTCCGTACGATAGCTAAAACACAACCAAAGAGTAAAATAATGTATAGATAGGGAAGAGCACACACTCGTGGCAATTTTTTTAAACACTGATTTGAAAGGCCATCAGTGCCTTTGGAATTTAAAACGGGAACTGCTGAAAACAAATGCGTGAAAATATAATCGCTGAAATTTTTTTTTATAGACAAATCATATTAATTTATTATTTCAGAGATTCGTCCATATTTTGTTAGAAACTATTACTTTAATCCATGTTAGTATTGTACATTTTGAATAAAATAATCTAATATATAAAATCGTTAAACCAGAACGAGACAAAAAGCGAGATGACGCTCTACGAAACTTTTTTGACACGTTTCTCTTAAACGGCACAATATTTATCGGGAATTTGTGTGTAGTTCGATTCCTTGATGCCGGGAATCGCGAAAAACCCAAGAAAATATGACATTGGGTGTAGAAATTTTGAAATATTAAGCAATATAAAATCGCAAATTTTCGTAATAATATAAGTATTTTAATATTATTTTCGCAGTGTTGCTTAGTTACCACTGACTGACTTAAGTCCACTGACGTCCATTATACAAGTACGCTGGACAGGCTATTGTCATGAAATGACAGCAATTTTTTGTGCCGATTTGAAAATCGCCATATTGCTGCTGAGAGCAGCAGATTCTGCTCTCAGGAGGAGTGAGTGAAAGCGTAGAATCTACTGCTCTCAACGCCAATAAGGCGATTTTTAAATTGGCACAAACGATCGGTGACGTTCGCCAGTCCAGCGTACTTTGTATAATGGACGTCAGTGCTTAAGTCTTAATAACCTGTTGATTTTCTCTGATTGTCATCTCAATTGTCATGTGATTGTCATTAGAGCATGCAAAATTATTATTTTAATGCATAGACTTATTATAATCATTGTTTTAATGATATAAAATATGAGATGTCGATTAAATATTGCCATCAGTGTCAATTAAAATTTAATAATTTCAACTGTGTATAAATACGATAAGAAGTTACGATGCGCAAATGATCGGCGAAAGCGCTATGAACTGTTTCGGCAAGTTTTCGTGAATATCTGCGTCCAAATGGAGAATTCGATTCCGTTCGCTCAGAATTTATACCAAGGAAGCTGCTTAGATTATTGAGACTGCTTAGATTATCAATAATCTAAGGGAAGCTGCAAGGAAGTCTGTGCTACGCTGCAACCGTATGGTACCGATACACCTCAGTTTTTATTGTAAAGAGAGCTTGGCTCAGTACACAGAGAACGGCGCTTATTTTATTGACGAAAGCTTATAGGACGTGTAGTTCCACGGCGTTACCTGTGCTTGCTAGAGTTTTCCTTGCTGAACTTGAGATTTTTCGCGCGGGACCATTTGCGGAGGAGGGGAGCCTCCTGGCTCCCAGGGAGTGCCGAGGACTAAGAAGAACCACTAGAGAGGAAACCGTCGCTTTTTGGCAGGAACGATGGGACTAGAGCAAAGGCGGATGCGAACTCTATAGATTCATTCTCGATATCGCAGTGAGGCTCTCCGGAGATTGAACTAGATTCCATCGTCTCTCAACTACTGACCGGACATGGGTGTATCAGGCAGCGACTTCGGAAGTGTGACACCGGAATAACCAAGCTAGCCACACGCACTGTGAGATTGTTTGCTGTACGACGAAGCTAGACGCAATATGCTGAATTAAACCAAGACCCAGAAACTGGACCTGTTAATAACCAGAACCCCATCTGTTACCGTGAAAACTGGGAAGCACTGCACGAGTTTGCGCGCATCTGACACACCATCAGAATCGTATGAATATGTCTGAATTATTTTAGAGATTAGCGCAACGCGAAGTGCCGTTTTGTGGAGCCTAGATCCAGATGGGGGAGAGTTAAGAGATAGCAAAAAAGAAAGGACGGAAACAGAATTTGTGGGGAGTTATAAAAGTGCAAACGGGGAAAGCACTCTCCCAAGATTTAGTCCGTATACACCGAGAAAATAGGAAGGACCAAGGCTTGGTGGAGAATTGCGTCTATGGTAGAGGTCATGTACTGTAGGTCCTAAACTGTTCATTTTCTGTAAATTAATTGTTACTTATTTGTAAATAATCTCTAAATACTATGTTACTATTCTGTAACTAACCTGTACATTATTTATTATGTAAATAACAATTTATGCATTAAAATCTTTGCAGAGCATAAACAGTTTAACTATTTAGTGTTATCACTGCGGTTTTGAAAGAATAAATTGTTTGTCATAGTATAGTTTCGTCCACGCGGGCGGAGCCGCGGGTAGACTCTAGTATATTAATAACTTCCTATGGGGAAATATCGCCACTGGCTATAGCACTATTTCTCCATATGAAGCGCCACCCAATCACAACACAATGTTGTAGCTAGGAGTCCCACCTTTCAACCAATGCGCCTTGTCTTTTTAACACGTTTTTATTAGGTTGCTTTCTCGTTTGTTTTGTGTGTTCGTTCGTTTGTTTGTTTGTTTCTCCACAAAGTTTGCGAACTATTTTATACTAGCTTCCCGATGAGCTAGAGACTTGAAACTTTGAACATGCGTGAGAACTGGAAGGCAATGCAATATTATGGTGTCATTGAGCTGATCTGATGATGAAGCCGGAAGAAGGCCACCGGAACTCTATGATGAAACCATACAACCCCATCGCGTTTGGACTCGTTAGAATTATCTTGACGAGTACTCTAATGGGAGACGAGGTCCAGGGTCTGATGATGAAGCTGAAAGGCCATGCCATAGGAACTCAATATTGGAACCATGCAATCCCATCAAATTTTGGCTCGTTTGAATCGTCTTGACGAGTTCTTTGTTATGAAATAGTTTTCAGGGTCTGATGATGGAGCCGGAAGAAGAACACAGGAACTCTTTAATAAAACCACGCTATTCCATCGAGATTGGGCTCGTTTGAATCGTCTTGACGAGTACTTTCTTGGGAAATAGTTTCCGAGGATCTGATGATAGAGCCGGAGGAAGGCCATAGGAACTCTATAATTAAACCATGCAACTCCATCGAGTTTGGGCTCGTTTGAATCGTCTTGACAAGTTCTTTGTTGGGAAATAGTTTCCAGGGTCTGATGATGGAGCCGGAAGAGTGACACAGGAACTCTTTAATAAAACCACGCTATCCCATCGAGATTTGGCTCGTTTAAATCGTCTTGACGAGTACTTTCTTGGGAAATAGTTTCCGAGGATCTGATGATGGAGCCGGAGGAAGGCCATAGGAACTCTATAATAAAACCATGCAACCCCATCGAGTTTGGGCTCGTTTGAATGGTCTTGACAAGTTCTTTGTTGGGAAATAGTTTCCAGGGTCTGATGATGGAGCCGGAAGAAGGACACAGGAACTCTTTAATAAAACCATTTTACCCCATCGAGTTTGGACTCATTTGAATCGTCTTGACGAGTTCTTTATTGGGAAATAGTTTCCAGGGTCTGATGATGGAGCTGGAAGAAGGCCACTGGGACTCTGTAATAAAACCATGCAACCCCATCGAGGTTGGACTCGTTTGAATCGTCTTGACGAGTGCACCGTTAGGAGATGGTATATTTTTAGTTTTAGCTCGTTAACTAAAAAGCAGAAAATAATAATTCACTGAAAAAAAAAACTATTTAAAAAGACGTTTTTAAAACGCATTTTGTAAAATGTATCATCCATATTGTCTTTAGCATGTGTGATGTGCCCCACGTTTTTAGGTTTAAAATTTCTGTAGATATATAGGTAGAGTTATAAATATTTACAGAAGAATTTATTTTTTACTTTTTAGTCCATTTTAATGTTTTTGGTCCGATTTTTATTATAACAATTTAGTCTGTTTTAAAAACGTGTTTTTAAAAAAGTTTTTTTTCAGTAAATTATGATTTTTTGTAATATTCTTAAATAAAACAAAAAGAAAAACACACACACACACACAAAGACAAGAATGTGATCTGTCGTTTCTAACAGTTATTTGAACTGGCAAAAACGATAACTTTTTGTACTTCAGCAACTCAAAACTGAAATATGTTGAAATGTCCGTAATCTTATATTGCTTAAAGTGGCCGAGACACATTTTTCAATTACACACTCAGATTTAAGAAATCTTGAGAAAACATGAAATGTGCGAGCGAAAGAGCGGCAGTCAGAGGCAGAATGTGTAGGTACCTACGGACTCTTAAAATCACAATTAAAAAGATTTTGTGGTGTTTCATTGACAATATATTTTTTATCAGGGTTCTACTTGGCGTTTTATCAGGCGTCGCCTGACTCCAGTATTCACATCATCGAAGCTCAAAACAATGCATGGTTTTTTCTCTTCCAAATCAAAAGAACTGGCGCAAAGAATTCAAAGGGATATTAATGCCAACAAACCTATTGAAATCAGGGTAAGCTACTTTAAAGATATACTTATCATAATAAAACAACACATTAGATCTACTATTCAATGTTATGAAATCTATTCTATTTGATAATGTATATGTCACGGCCGATACCCGAAGTGGACTACACCTACTTTTAGCTGGTATCTATTGGTTAAACGTACCGGTATTTAAGCGTACATTCCGGTATTTTCGATGCCTGTCCAGAAAAAAATTAATGGCCATACCGGACAGAACAATGTCCGGTATTTTGAGGTAAGTCGGTACTACTGGTCACAAGCGCCTACAAAAGTAGGCATATGAAATCCCTCAAACGCAAAACTTGCGCGCGCTGCTCGCTCGCTGTCTATATCTGCCGTCTACGGGCTCTCACTTCACCACTGTAGACCCATCTCACTCACTCGTACTCGCTGCCTGCGTCCACTCCCCCACCCGCGCGCGCCCGGGTGAATTAAAAAAACCCGAATTTTTTTGCGACCTAGCATATAATTTTGGGGTCAGAGACGATTCGCTCGCACTTCGTGCTCGCTCCTTGGTCATAAGTACCTATACAGGGTTATTTGTAAAACACCAACAAACTCGCAGGAGTAGATTACTAACATATACTTACAACAAAATTTGTTCTACGACTTTTCCAAAAACAGACAAAAAAAATGACTTGTCATACAAAACTCGATCAGCTGTTCGGACATTTGTATGAAGAGTCGATTTTTTTGTCTGTTTTCGGAAAAGTCGTAGAACAAATGTTGTTGTTTATGATGTTAGCAATCTACTCCTGCGAGGTTGTTGGTGTCTTACAAATAATTTGTTTATTTAATTAAAAGATCTGTAAAATATTATAAACATCACAGGAGCACGATTAAATTTTAAGGTATAAAGCATCAAACCTTTCAACCCTTCTCCCGTAAAATTTGCAAAAGAGTAGTTGTGCAGATATTTCATTTCAAGATTCATGGGGCTGAAATAAGAAAGAAAAATTTATTTCAGAGCATGTTTGTTGACTATACCACCGATATAATTGGCACGGCGTTATTGGGGATACAAAGCGACGCCATACTTTCTGGAACTAGCCCTTTGAGGACTATCACTGCAGATTTAGAGACTGTCAGCTTCATCAGAGGCATTTCTCTTTGTTGCGGATTCTTCTTCCCTGAACTTATGAAAATTTTCAGGTATATTTTTATCATAGTTTTCGTTTTCTACATTGTCATGATTAACACAATATCATGTCTGATGATAAACTTTTGTTTTAGGCTTAACTTCTATATGAAGTCAACGATGGGATATTTCAGGAAAATGTTCAAAGAGATTGTTGCTCAAAGAGGTGGTTATATTGATAACATAAAAGATAATAATTTCATTGATGTTTTGCGCCGAATGAAATACAAAGCAGATAAAAACGGTAAAAGTATGTACTTTATTTTTCTACATCTACTTTTTGTTAAAGTCAGTTAGTAATAAATTATGTAACTTGTAAATGCCACTATAGTCCAGAAAATTTATGGTCATACTAATAAAGACATAGCTCTGTAAGCTGTAAACGTAGACCTTGCGTTGTGACACTTTCAAAACGGCTAAAATATGATTTTACCACATTTCTCCGCCATTCTGAAAAGAAAAAAAATACACCAGGTGGACGCTGTGTACACTGATTATTCAAAAGCATTCAACAAAATTTGTCATTCACTGTTAATTTCTAAATTAGATGCAATCGATGTGCTTGGCAATTTGCTGAGATTGCTTACTTCCTGCCTTAGAAATAGATCGCAAGCGGTTACTTGTAAAGGATTTACGTCTAGTATTATTCCTATCTCATCCGGAGTCTCACAGGGCTCTCACCTCGGCCCACTACTATTTAATATTTTCATTAATGACGTCATCAAATGTTGTCAAAATTAAAAATTATTATTATATGCTGATGATGAATTATTTATGCCGAACAAATTTTCTTTAAAAAAAAGTGCATAACACTCTCCTGAATGGATTATCCTCATAGTGTGAAAAGTGACGTCATCATGTTTTACTCTTTTTCCTTATAATATTATATATTATTATATGTATGTATGTAGTCTATATTTTTGTAATTATTGTATGTAGGTATATTATGGGCATATTATATTATTGTGTAGATGTTTATATAGGTATATTAAATATATATATATCCTGTACTGCATTCGCGAATATCGTTTTGTCCCAAAGGTTGACTGGTAGAGAATGCTACTAGCATTAAGTCCGCCTCTTGTACCATTTAGTATTGTACAATAAAGATATTTAAATGATACTAAAATTCGGTCATTAAGTCCCGTACTGATTGTATCAATTTGCAGAATGATTTAATTACTCTATCTGAATACTATGTTTTTAAAATACATCTAAATGTTGAAAAATGTCACTTCATTACATTTACAAGGAAAAAGGACAACAAACTTTTTGATTATAGAGTTAATAATAAAACTTTAGCTAGGGTGAGTGAGGTGAGGGACCTGAAAGAAGTGTTCCAGAATTAGTTCTCGTAAAAAGCAAACATTTATTCTTCCTTCGTGTAGGACCCCAACTATAGACGAAACAGTTTTATAATTAGAACTGCTAATGAGTTTAATAATATTATTTTATGAAAAAAAAAGGTGTTTTCGTAACCTTTTAAAGGGTGATAAATAATAGTTAAAGTACCAAATTTGTCAACTAATATTTTCTTTTGTTTTTGTTATGCATAAAAAATATGTTCAGATAATTAGATCTTTTGTTTTGTTGAGCATATAATATAGACATTATAATGTTTAATATCTTTGTAGATAATAAGTACCTAAGTCTTAAATAATGAGCCTGTTTTATAAAATCTGATAAGTTTTAAATTAATGTTCTTGATGTGTAATCATATCAATTCTGTTCTAATATTATATTAAAGATAGTGCCTAATTAATTTTTGTGTAACAGCTTTGTAGTACCAACTTAGTATTAATTGATAAACATTCTTCTTCTTTTTCTGAATTTAACAGTCCATAATTTTATATAAAAACAAAACGTAAGTACATATAGTTAAATTTGTTTTTGCTATTTAAAAAAAGTACGTTTATTATAATCGCATCTTTGTTACTCAACAGAAATTGTATTTGTGTCAACTATTAGTGGAAAATGTTAGGCTAATGTGCTAACATATACAGCGTGAAATTTTAATCATTTGGTTCCCGCCGTGGGGTGGTTCCACTCATGATTACAAGCAACTTTTACTATGTGGCCAACTCTCCTGCTCGCAAAAAAAAAATCAGCTGTTCCATACAAAAGTGCAGTATCTACTCGACCTTAATGTATGGAACAGCTGATTTTTTTTTGCGAGCAGGAGAGTTGGCCCCATAGTAAAAGTTGCTTGTAATCATGAGTGGAACCACCCCACGGCGGGAACCAAATGATTAAAATTTCAGCGTGTATTGTAACATATAAGTTTGTATATTATATGCTGTTGTTTCCTAAATAAAGAAAAAAAATGAAAAACTGAATCGACAAAAAATATCCATATATAGGTAAATATCGAATCTGCTATCGAACAGCCAGACATAGTTACTTAAGCATTTTTGCGAAAGCCGAAAAGTAACATATTGATTTGAAGTTGAAGTTTGACCAACTACCGATATTGAAATAGGTATTAATTATGTTTCTCAGTAATGGACGAAGACGTGCTCGTTGCTCAAGCAGTTGCCTTCCTCCAGGGAGGGTACGACACGACGGCCACTACCCTCACCTTCCTCACCTACGAGTTAGCTTACCAACCTGAAATGCAGGTAAGGTATTTCGTTGCTACTGACTTTTCCCAAATTGTTTGGTCGTGTTTACAACATATATATCTAGAATTTTTATTCTAGAGATTTTCGCGTTGCATTTTATTAGATTAGGAACACAGGTTTTAAACGCGATTTTAACTACATAGGTATTGAACACCTACCTTTTCCTGACGTTTCGACCGAGTTGCATCGGCCGTGGTCACGGGCTGACTGGAGCTGCGGTGTTACGCCTCCTCCCCTGCATCGGTGGAATCTTCATCCACCGTCGAACAGTTTTTCACACAATACTAACGGTGTCCCTATTCTGTATCATAACCGTATTCTGTAGTGCGTTTATTCCGTAGTGCGTTTGTAATTCCTGGATTCCACACTGCAGATAATTTGTGGCCATCTTCCCGATTGAAGTTATAAGAATGTTTTTTTAATTTCAAACACCTATTTTTAGTTAAAATCGCGTTTAAAACCTGTTTTCCTAATCTAAATTATAGTGAATAAGCTTCCAAAGTACAATTAATTCCTAGACATTTTTTATTAAGCATTATTATTTTAGATTCATGTTATGCTTCATTAAAATAGAAATAAGCCTTAAATGTAGTTTAATTTTCTATTATTATTAAATGTGTATAATTATTTATTTATTAAATCAATATACTTATTATTTTTAATTTTCCAGGAAAAGTTATACAAAGAACTGCAACAGGCAAAACTGGCTCTCGGTAGTAAAGACTTGGATGCAACTGTTCTTAATGAACTAGAATATTTAAATTGTCTTATTAAAGGTAATATATAGGTAAAATGATTTAGGTATTGCACGTGAAACACTTTTGATGATGTCAAAAGAAAAATCACTCCACATAGTCCGTTAGAATAAAATCGACAAAAAAAGTCTTGTTTTTTTTATTATTTTAATGATTATCTCAAACATTTATACACAATTTAAACAATACAAACAATTTATCTATTTAAACACAATCATTATTTACAAAAGAAATGATAAGACGCCGGAGCCCGCGGTAGTTTAAAACTGTGATGCAGGCCCCGGATTCTCCCAGAGAATGGCACTAACATTGATTACATTGACATTATGATCTATATTATAGATCATAATGTCATTAGAGTAAAGGTCCTCCTTATAAATTCTATAAGGGGAGAGCCTTTGCCCCAATAAGAACATTACAATGCATACTAGATGAAACTTGGGCAAAATCTTTTTTTCAGAAGTTCTCCGTAAATACACTACAATGGGTTGGCTGGAGAGGGTTTGTGAAAAGGACTACCAGATCGACGACAAACTCACCATTTCTAAAGGAACTCCTGTCTATGTGAACACGATGGCGATGCATCAGGACCCAGTCTACTATCCTGACCCTGATAAGTTCGATCCTGATAGGTTCCTCCCGGAGAATGACGACGTCTCCAGACCGCTTATGCCATTTGGGGAAGGACCTCGGAAGTGTATAGGTGTGATATAAATCTATGATTTAAATAATTTATGGTGTTTTATATGTAAAAAAAGGCTGGTGCATGCAGTGACAAAAACCGCAGGGCGGGTATGAAAAGATTGATGGATGCGAATGAAGCGAAAGAAGTGTGCAAGGCTTGTAGCAGTTGGCGATCAGTCTTTGCCTACCCCCATGGGAAAGAGGCGTGATTGTATGTATGTACGTTAGATGTGAAAGTTATTCTGTTTGGCTGTTTGTTCGCTACGTTTTCACATCTAAACCTGCATGTTTTTATGTTACCTTTAATATTTTAATCTTGTTTCCACCTGCTTGTATTTTGATGCAGGCGGGTTCTTTATTTTATTTTATTTTATTTTGTAACACGTTGTAAATGTCACGTAAAATTGTAAATGGTTTTCGTTAGATTATAAATCTATCTCGCGAGATTATAAGCGGTCGAAAAATTGTGAACTGTACATTGCTTACAGTTAAACTAATCACCAATAATAGCTAAATAATCACCAATAAGTGGTAAACGCACGACTAACAGTGTTAAAAACATAACCGTCTTGCAGTCGGGTAAAAAGATACCGACAAACAGAACTTAGTGGATAAAAATCATTTAGATATACGCAAGCCGTTTAGTTCCCCAGAAGAAGATAAACATAATAGCAAAAACTGTGATTACGACATGACATCACTCCTGCAGCGTATTAGTGATTTGAATAGTTGTTTTTTAGAAGCCCAATCAGAAATAAAAAGACTCTCTGAACAAATTCAGACCCTAGAGAAGTCTCTGCATAGCACCTCGACTCCAAACCATTGTTCTCAAATACTACCTATGCATACACCAGAAAAAGATGAAAGAAGGATTTTAATATATGGATCACAACAGTGAGTTGGTCTGTCGTCTGCACTGATACGATCAAGAGAAAACACCATGTATGAAAAATATCGTATCACATCTCAGACAAAGCCCTTCGCGTTAGCTGCAAATATTTTAGAAGATCCGCAAAACATAAATTTAAAACCTGACGACAAACTAGTGTTAGGTATAGGTGAAAATGACTACGACTTAAACATTTTAGTATCACAATTACGTAATTTATTAATTAGAAATAATGATAATGACGCTATACGAATTCAAAAATTTGTATATAATAGTAGTTTATGAAACTGACGTTATGTGCAGTTTCATACACTACTTTATCTACACTCATACATTTGGGATTGAACCTACTATTTAAATAAAAGATCAACGTAAGAAAAGAGAGAGAGAGAGACTTTGTTTGTATTAGCTAGGTACCTACCTTGTAATAAGTCATTTCCTTAGCTGCATCTAAAATATCGGGCAGAGTAATTTTCTTTTTCACATTTTAAAGCAAGAATAAAAAAACCTACAAAATTCAGTAAGTATATCAAAATGTAAAAATTGAAATCAAAACTTTATTTGTAATGCTTTAGAAATGGCGCGCATTCCGTTATAAAAAAAAAACAGCTCTATAAAAACCGGCCAAGTGCGAGTCGGACTCGCGCACGGAGGGTTCCGTACTAAAAAACGGCAAAAAAATCACGTTTGTTGTATGGGAGCCCCCCTTAAATATTTATTTTATTCTATTTTTAGTATTTGTTGTTATAGTGGCAACAGAAATACATCATCTGTAAAATTTTCAACTGTCTAGCTATCACGGTTCATGAGATACAGCCTGGTGACAGACAGACAGACAGACAGACGGACAGCGGAGTCTTAGTAATAGGGTCCCGTTTCTACCCTTTGGGTACGGAACCTTAAAAAACCGGCCAAGTGCGAGTCGGACTCGCGCACGAAGGGTTCCGTACCAAAAAACTAGCAAAAAATAACGTTTGTTGTATGGGAGCCCCCCTTAAATATTTATTTTATTTTGTTTTTAGCATATGTTGTTATAGCAGTAATAGAAATACACGATCTGTGTAAATTTCAGCTGTCTACCTGTACTCGTTATCAATATCGAGCAAAAAACGGCAAATAAATCACGTTTGTTGTATGGGAACCGCCCTTAAATATTTATTTTATTCTGTTTTTAGTATTTGTTGTTATAGCTGCAACAGAAATACAACACATCTGTGAAAATTTCAACTGTCTGGCTATCACGGTTCATGAGATACAGCCTGGTGACAGACAGACAGACAGACAGACGGACAGCGGAGGCTTAGTAATAGGGTCCCGTTTTTACCCTTTGGGTACGGAACCCTAAAAATGAGATGAGTGCATTCCAACAAACTAATCGCACTAAGTCATCGATTACCATAGAGTGCATTTTAATCATGAAAAATATGTGGGAAAATATTGTTGTTTTTTTTTAATGTTACGGCACTGCCTTTTTTTGGATTTGCCCTGTATCGTAATGAGAAAAAAAGTTATTTTATGATGCAGTTGACTGCATCGTAATGAGTTTATTTTTTAATTTTACCTATCCACGTTAATAAAGTAGGTATTTATATTACCTTTTTTGAATTCATATTTGGAACATTACGTTGTGAGTGTAGATAAATGTATATTATGAAATAAATAGTAATTTTCAAAAAAATTGCAATAATTATAAAAATAGCCAATTTGTAACAATCGGAAATCCTACAATATTTGACATGTGTATGTGTAACTCAATAAATTTTTAAATTGACTACGAGAAAAAATATCTCAATGCAAGTAAATTAAGAGGATTGACGGAGCGCAGTAATCCAGTGAAAATTTGATAAAATTCGTAATAAATATCAAAAAGCTACAATCCCTTATTATTTTACACAAGTTGAGTCAGCACGTGCCCCCGCCTATAAATCTAATACAAAAAAATGCCTACAGCCACAAAACGTACTACTTCCCTAAGCAAAATAAGAAAGAGCTTTTCATGACCCAAATCTCTAATAATACCAAACAGTTTTTTTTATATTCCATCAAAATATAGCCAGTATTATTTCAAGAGATGCTAGAATTAACGTTAGAAGAACTACGGGAATCGGATAAAAAACCCAATGTTATATTTTTATCCGAATCGTTTCTGACAGCCAATCGTAATAAATACGTAAAGTTAGCCAAATACGAATTAGCAACAGCATTTTATAGAGACAAGCAAAGGGGTGGCACCTGTATACTTGTTGAACGCCACATAGCCTATCTATGCAGAACTAACGTTCCTAAAAAACATTCTACCTAACTAACATTCGAAGGTAGTGGTATTTACATTCCGTCTCAAAAAATTATCGACATGTCAAAGGCGTTCGATTACGTTAACCATAAACTTCTCTTCAAAAAATTAGAATATCTCGGAATCAGAGGTCCCGCATTAGCATGGATAACTCCTACATGAGTAGTCGACGACAATGCGTTGCTATAGACAAAATAGTGGAAAATTAAATGCGGTCTTTCCCATCAGACTTTAGGGAGACTTCACGTGGAGTTCCACAAGGGAGCGTATTAGGGCCTGTTTTATTTTTACTTTATATAAATGACATTACTCAAATAATTGACTCGAATTTCAATACTTTTGTATTTAATTTAATATTTTTAGATTGTTAATTTCTATTACTTACCCATATTTGCATGCTACTTTTATTACTAGCAAAACATGTGATCTACCAATAATTGTAATAACTTTTTACTATGTTTTTAAGCAAATAAACTATCGACTATTTTGACTATAAACGTACCATTTTTCGATAGATTAAAATCTATCGAAGGCAAACCGTCAGTATAAGAGATATAGCTGATGATGATGATAAATAACGTAAACTCACAAATCATACGTTTTAGGTTTATAAGTTGTGTCAATAATAAACTTATATTCAATAGGTACTATGTTTTCACTAAGTACTTATTTGAATGAATAAGTAAAAAAGGGACCGGAAATAATTTTTCGAATAAACCCAACTTATAACACTTAATAATAATTTAATTTACAGGCATTCGTTTCGGCCGTCGTACATTAGGGTACGCCATTGCCTCCATCTGTCTGGAGTATGAAATCCGTCCAATGCCTGGTACTGTGAAGCCTGTGAGATGCAAAGCCAAAGACAAAGCTATCTTCCTCACGCCCGGAGGAGAACATTACGTCAACTTCGTTCCTAGGACTTAATAAAAAAATAAGCATACATAATACCTATATTCTGTTATTACCTACACAGGCACCAGCGATCCACAACCAAACTCATTTTGTCAAATTATTAGCATGTCCTGATTTTATGTACCTATTTGGTTTGTGGTGAGAAATAAACGTCTTTATTATTATTATCTTTATTATTGATTTTACCAAAAGTTTAAAAATAACCTGCATACTTAAGTGCTCAATACTGAGACCATCGTGACCCGGTGATTTACCTGCAACCATAGTTCTTACGATATGTGCAGAAGTTTTACCAGTAATTACTATTTTGAGATCACGCTTAGTCTTAGTACTGGACACGGATTCTGACGTTGGCCCCAATGGTGATGAGACTATGAACTGATCCCTGAAGAGGTTGGCAATTTGCCTCACATCACTCACCCCACCCACAGTTTCAGGGACACTAGGTAGGTTCCAGAACTTTTTGTTAGTCATGTTTTGAATGATATGTAGCCAAAATATTCATTCTTATTTGATCACTGTGACTTTGGCACCACTTCAACCTATTTTTGAAAACGCGCTGCTGTTTACCATCTCATCATAAACAAACCCCTGCTTTGGTCTACCACACCACACCCACATCAAAAACCTAGCCTCTCTGTGTGCTGCACCAACATACTTATTCCACCCTGGTAGGACACGTTTTTAACACGTTTTTATTAGATTGCTTTCTCGTTTGTGTGTTTGTTTGTTTGTGTGTTTCTCCACAAAGTTTTCGAACGATTTTATACTGGCTTCCCAAGGAGCTAGAGACTTGAATCTTTGAATATAGGTCAGAACTAAAAGGCAATGCAATATGATAGTGTCATTGAGCTGATCTGATGATGAAGCCGGAAGAAAGCTACAGGAACTCTATGATGGAACCATACAACCCCATCGTGTTTGGACTCGTTAGAATCATCTTGACGAGTACTCTAATGGGAGATAAAGACCAGGGTCTGATGATGAAGCTGAAAGGCCATGCCATAGGAACTCAATATTGAAACCGTGCAACCCCATCAAATTTGGGCTCTTTTGAATCGTCTTGACGAGTACTTTGTTGGGAATTAGTTTCCAGGGTCTGATGATGGAGCCGGAAGAAGGACACAAAACCTCTCAGCCTCATTTTGGCTGTTTTAGTTGCCTCACTTTTGACAGTGCGCTTTGTAGGGAATTTTTGTTCTAGGTGTTCTTATTCTAAGAAACAAACAAGAAAGCGAACTAATTAAAACGTGTTACAAATACACTTTCTTGTTTTAAAAAGAGTAACGAATATGTTAATTATTTATTTTGAGGTACATTGGGCCTTACTCATTCAGAATCAATAGTAATAATAGCAACCCGTGGTTGATTCGTCCAAGTACAGAAGCCATAACTACATTGAATGAAATTTGAAGGAAAATTTAATAACTTTTAAGTTCTTATTACATAATTCTGTATAATGTTTTATTTGTTCGTCAGTTCTATTGCCCCATCTAATTTTATTACAATTTACATTCTTGGGAAAAGAGGTATCGGACACAGTGTAAAAACATTCAGTAGTAGCTTACCGTAAAAATAATTTAAGTTGTAATTTTATAAATAAGGATTTATTACTATTAATTGTAATTGATTAGTACAGTCACTTATCTGCATTACTAAACTTGCAGTAAGTATACCTTTAAGTTAATTTTACGTTATAAGGGGGCGTCCATTAATTAGGTGAGGCATTTAAGGGGGGGAGGGGGTCGAGCCTAATCTCATCCAATCTCACGAGGGGGAGAGGGGGGTCTCGGCAAATATCACGTAATTTTTTTTCTGCAGGAATAGTATCGCGAAAAAACTAAGTTAAATAAAGTTAAACATTTTTCATACCAAAATATGGCTAAATCTTAAACAATAATGTTTATTTAAATAAACACAAAGCAAGCAAGCACAGATTAATGAAATCACACTTAAAAATACACGTTTTGAAAAATCTCACGTGAGATTTATAGGGGGGAGAGAGGGTCGAGCCAAATCTCACGATATCTCACCAAGGGGGGAGAGGGAGTCGAAAAATCGCCAAAATCACCTCACGTAATTAATGGACGCCCCCTAATTAAATTTTAACAATAATAATAATTTATTCACCTTTACCGTTACATTTCATTAAAATTTAATTATTTATTTTGGGATAGAAGAAAACATTCTGAGTGTTGATAATGAATAAAACAATTGTCAAAAGTAAATGTACGATGTACGATGTCGAACAAGCCGGGATTTCGGAACCCGGCTTGTTCGGGATGTTGGAAGTCGTCGAACCTGCGAGCGAGACGATTCGTAAGGACTCTCGTAAACAACTTATAGATATGGCTCAGAAGTGAGATGGGTCTGTAGTTCTTTAAGAGGGACTTGTCACCCTTTTTAAAGAACAAAATCACCTCACTTATGTTCCATGCCTTCGGCGTTCTGCCCTCGACGATGACGGAATTAAAAAGCTTCTGGAGGACTTTAAGTATTGGTTTACCGCCAGATCTCAGAAGTTCTGTAGTGATTCCTTCGTCACCCGCCGCACCGCCTTGTTATTTTTCAGCTGTTTGAAAGCCACACTAATCTCGTACAGGCTGACGTCCGGGATATTTTGGGCATAGTGTCGGGTAAGCTTGGCTCTGGGGTCTTTAGCCTTGCTTTCAACAGGTGTCTGCGTGGAATATAACTGCCCATAGAAACTCTCGATCTCCCTCCGGATTTCAGGCATCGATGAGATGATGCGTCCGTCGTCAGTTTTCAGCTTCGTCATCTGGCTTTGCCCAATAGACAGATCTCCCGCGAACACTTTGAGCCTTTATTTCGCTCGATGGCCTTTTTGATACGATTCGTATTAAATTGCTGAAGGTCACTTGTCAAAGACTTAGATATCTTAGATTTCGTGGATTTCCGAAAATGAACCCTTTAGGTGGTAAATGGGGCAAAAATCCCAAAATGACTAAAAAATCAACGCAAAGCCCAAACCAGAAACCTGGACCTTGAAATTTTGCAATAGAAACCTTATACAGTGTAGGCTACGAAAAAAATTTTGAAAATTCCATCCCTAAGGGGATAAAATTTTGTATGAAAGTCCCTCAGTTTTGAAGCTAGGATGTGGAAACGATTATCCTACTAATATTATAAATGTGAAAGTTTGTGGGTTTGGATGTTTAGATGTTTGGATGTTTGTTCCTCAATCACGCAAAAACTACTGAACGGATTTGGTTGAACTTTGGCACACAAATAGTAGATAGCCTAGATTAACACATAGGATACTTTTTATCCCGATATTCACACGGGAACGGGAACCACGCGGGTGAAACAGCGGGCGGCTGCTAGTAATTCATATGGGTCAAACTGAGATCCTCCTCTTTGAAGTCTTTTCTGAAAACTGCATCAAAATTGGTTTAGCTAAACGCGAGATAATCGCGGACAAACATACATACTGGTCAAACTGAGAACCTCCTCCGCCCTAAACACGCATAGAGAAAAGTTCAATTTCTTATTTGACCCAGCCTGGGATCGAATCCAGGACCTTAGTGAAGCGGCACTTTTAGCACCGGTGTACAAGCCATTCGACCATGGAAGCCATCATTTTTACACAACTACGGCGAAGTGAAAAAACGGAGGCTATATGATTTTGATCGGTATGTACGTATGTATGTTCATCTGTTCCCTTATTACTTCTAAACTACTTATTTAGCTTATTTTTATTGTTAGCTTTTGCCCGTGGCTTTGATTACCTTCACCCGATTTACAACCCCAAAATTATGTTCATATGTTCCCTCATAACTCCTAAACTACTTATGATAATTAGACAAATGAGGTATCGTTAGAAGCGTCTTAATAGGGAATATGCATCATTTTTTTTTATCAAAATCAAAAGTATAATGCGTGATAAAATCAAGTGTAATTTTAAAACTTTTTTCTTGCGTTTTTTTCTGGTGATATAGTTACTTGAAGTTAGCACGCAGCAGCAACCGCCGAAAACGCTCCATACAAAACGGACATGATATAATATGACGTCACATATGACGTTTCAGGCGCGCGTTTACTATGGAGTTAGCCAAGAATTATCGATTATTTTCAATTATCTCCCTGTTCATTATTTTAAATTTTGCGTTTATGTACATATGTGTCATACAAAAAATGATTTCTTATTCGATATTCTATGATTATATTCGAAAGTGAATAAAAAAATATTTTTCCCTGATTTCGTCGTGTGATAAAACTAAAATTATACATTTTTTTTATTTTCCTGTTCCATCATGTTTTTATACGTGTCCAAAGCGATCAAGCTCAAATTTTTCAAAATCGGTGACTTATGCATATTCCCTATTGTCTTGTTATAGGATATGTGACGTCACATCAAATTGAATAATATGGCGCTCGCCCTCTAGAGGACTTTAAGTAATGATCTACAATAGTAGATTATACAACAAGTGAAAAAAGAAGGAATTTAGTTCGAGGTACTATGTTGGATCCCGAGAGCAGCGAAGGATTCTAGAGTTGAATCCCGAGCGTAGCGAGGGATTCAAAAGTAGAATCCTGAGCGAAACGAGGGATACAAAGGACCGAGATGAAATTTTTTTTCACGAGTTGTGTACTCTACTTTTTACCATTGACTGCGAGAAAACATAATAGCAGTACTTACACCTATAGTACCTATTTATAGTTATCAAATTTTATTATTTAGATAGGTAATCGGTAATTTAACCGTTAGAAAATAGTGAAACTATAAGTTTTCCAATGACATAAAACAACCATGCTATGAGGGAAATTACATGATCAGTCTGACATCAGTCCATTTCATCAGTTTGTATAGACTTTGAATTTTTACAGACTGAAGATCGTACCAGACTGATGGAATGGACTGATGCAAGACTGAACATCTAATCTCCCTCTAATATAAAGAAAAGAACCCAAAGATAAGACACTAAAAAGAACCTAATTAATTTAGCGAGATATTTTTTTAGAAAAGAACCCAAAGATAAGACACTAAAAAGAACCTAAATAAAATTGGCGGGATATTTTTTTTATTTAATTGTATAACTATAGCTTTATCTATGGAATAGCTCCATACTTTCAGCACGTTTTATTTTTTTTTGTACATAATTCATATGATGCGCGCTTGTTCCAAATTCAAAATATTTTTATTCACTCGGTGAATAAAACAGCGTATTATTCACTCTTATCGTTGAATTAAACGCACTTTTTAGAGTGGCAATGGTAAAAAATATATTTTTAAAAATGCCGTGTTGGGTACCAAATGAAGACTTAATGACCACTTTTTAAATGCATTAGCTTTTTCCCGTGGCTTTGTTGCTTGAAAACATTTGAGTCCAAAATTCAATAAAAATGATAACCGTTGTCGCATGCCACTTCCAGCATGTTACTACGTGCCTAGAACAAAGTGGCATACGACTACGGTTGAATTTTAGACTCGAATATTTTTTCAACTTAGGTAAGTATGGATATTTTTAAATATAATATTGCAGAGAAAATGTGAAGAGAAAGAATTAGCAAAAACGCATAACATCTTTACAAACAGAATTACCAATTAGTTTTGCAGTTATGTATGTATTGATACAGCTGCTGTAATAAATATTCTGTAAAACAGAGAGGTCTTTAATGACTATAAAATAGTTGGCAATTAATATAAAACAAAACACTTGTATCAATAATCGATCGATCGATCGAGCCAATATCATTATACCGACCAAGGAAGAAGAAGGCACAACATTATGTGAAGTAATTATTATAGCAGTTACTACAGTAAGTTGCAAGGTTTAGTAATTTTTGTAAGATATTAATTTTTTATTGTTGTGGAATAAATTTTAGATTTCTACAGATTCTTAAAAATATTTAACATGTGAAACAAACAGTAAATAGTGATCACATAGTTATAGTTAACGTTATAGTTAAATTGTAATAATAAGTGATATGGAATCATTGTCAAAAGATTTTTTTTAGCTAACATCAGATGCTACTGTTGGTGTTGATTTCGGTGTTCTTGGTGTGGTTGTACGTGAAGTGGTCAAGGGTGAAGCGGTACTGGGCAGTTCGTGGGGTAGCCCACGAGGCCCCACACCCACTGTGGGGCAGTCTTACTCACTTGCAGAAAGTTAATACGGTAAGGATAAGCGAACATCTTAAGATTTTGGGTAAGCGTTTATTCAGAATTGCAAAGTCCAAAAGGCAAGTTGATTGAATAAGAAATCCTGGAATTAGGAAATGTAAAATATCAAACTGATATTGAAATAAAACACTTTTAACGGACACCAGAGGCCGTATTACAAGCTCTTAAATCCTGCCAGGTTTATGAATTGCTGTAGTGTCATCTCTTTCTCGTCATATAGCAAATAAAAGAGATAGATTGATAGCCAGTCAGAAAACTGCCTGGAAATAAGAGGTCATAATACGGCCCCAGGGCAGTTTTTTTAAAAGTTATTTGATGATTAATTGATTTAGTTTGATTTTTGTTTTGTTTTACTTCGTACGCGCGTAGCGTAATACTTAGAAGTGAATATTTAACTGAAGTATATAATTATCAAAAAAAAGTACGTGATACAGTAGTGGATTTTTACAATTATGAATATTATTAGTTGCCAATAGACTTTGTTTTGTAAATAAGTAAAGTACTCAGCTACTGACTGCAGTCATTCATTTTAAGCACTTGTTGTTATTTTCTGGCTGACTAACAAAATCACCAATATTTTAGGGATTATGGCTAAGGGAAATGTACGAGCGTTTGAAATCACCATATATCGGCATCTGGTTGTTCTGGAGACCAGGTCTGGTGATCAACTCGCCGGATATCGCTCGAAGGATCCTCATCAAGGATTTCGACGTGTTCCAGAACAGGCTGACGGGCGCCGGCGTCGAGAATGTCGACCCCATTGGGGGGAATAACATATTTACAGCCAAAGTAAGTAATATAACTAAATATTCATCTTGTCAGCTAATAAAAATCTTGTAAAGGCGGTAGGAAAAAATAGACATAACTAGCTTTTTGCCCTCGACTTCGTTCGCGTGATTAAGATAGTTGTGCATTTATTTTTAAAGTCACGGATCACCTACCAATATACCTAGGTATTTATCAGTAGACTTTATTACTCTTATCGGGCAAATGTACAAATCCTACGAGTGCTTATTATAGAAATAAAAATAAACGATGAAGATAAAATTAGCATTGGGAATAATACAGATGATGCCAGCACTCAGAAAACATAGTTGGGTTCCTAAGGATGCGTCAATACTATGCATCTAATTTGAACAGCTTGGTTGATCACTTGATCAGCCAGGTTGATCAACTTAGCTGCGCAAGTTGAGCCCATCAGTTTAACATAGTGACCTGTGCAAGAAGTTGAAGTTGTTGAAGTTGAGAACTTGGAGAAAAACAGTTTAATAAATGTTTCAGATATTGAAATTCATTGATACCGTTGTTGGAGCAGGGTTTTAGTAGAGTCCAGTTAGAAACAAAGTGGTAGCCCATCCTTAAATTAACAAAAGTCAAAGACTAAAATCACGTCATTTAAAATGATTATGTGGTTTTTCATTGATAGTATTTTTTTTCAGGGTTCCACTTGGCGTTTTATCAGGCGTCGCATGACTCCAGTATTCACATCATCTAAACTCAACACCATGCATGGTATTTTCTCTTCCAAATCAAAAGAACTGGCGAAAAGAATTGAAAAGGATTATAATGCCAATAAACCTATTGAAATCAGGGTAAGCTACTTTTAAGACATGTCATAATAACAACGCATTACTATTCAATGTTATGAAATCTATTCTATTTGATAACGTATACAAAAGTAAATATCTTAACTCACACACCCGAAATCTATACAAGTAGTTTTCATGAGGTCTAAATAGGAAGGTTTAAAACAATTAAAAGTTTATTTTAGAGCATGTTTGTTGACTATACCACCGATATAATTGGAACGGCGTTATTGGGGATACAAAGCGACGCCATACTTTCTGGAACTAGCCCTTTGAGGACTATCACTGAAGATTTCGAGACTATCGGCTTCATCAGAGGTATTTCTATTTGTTGCGGATTCTTCTTCCCTGAACTTATGAAAATTTTCAGGTATATTTTTATCACAGTTTTCGTTTTCTACATTGACATGTTTAACACAATATCATGTCTAATGATAAACTTTTGTTTTAGGCTTAACTTCTATATGAAGTCAACGATGGCATATTTCAGGAAAGTTTTCAAGGAGATTGTTGCTCAAAGAGGTGGTTATATTGATAACATAAAGGAAAATAATTTACTTGATGTTTTGCGCCGAATGAAATACGAGGCAGATAAAAACGGTAAAAGTATGTTCTTTATTTCCTTACATCTACTTTTTAATAAATTCAGTTAATAAGAAATTATGTATATTATGGTAATAAGTCATTATAGTCCCGAAATATAGTCATACTAATCAGGTTGACATAATTAACGATTTTTTTTCAAAATCAAAATGTTCGTTAAATTGTATGTTTGAAATGAATTCAACCTAGAATCTACGGTTTCATAAATGCGTTGTTAAGTTTCTGGGATGTCAGGCTTATGAATTGCTATAGTTACATCTCTTTAGACGCATTGATAGCCATTCAGAAAACTGGCAAGTTTTAAGAGGTTGTGATACGAGGGCTGGTGGTCCATATAAAATGACTTTGTGAGCTGTAGATCTCGCGTTGTGATATTGCAGAGATGGCTGAATACTATTTTTCCCAAATTTTCCGCCATTTTGACAAAATTTGAAAATCAAATCCCCAAAAAAATACACACATCGTGTATCAAAAAACCCTGTCAGATCCTGAAAAAAGTGATAGTGTTACTGAATCTAAACAACTTTTTCCAGGGAACATAGGTCGAAAAACGAAAAAAAAAAATCAAACTCCCATACAAAATGTATTGGTCAGCTGACCAACTTACAGTAGAAAGGCGAAAAAAAAATCGTTTTTCGACCTATGTTCCATGGAGAATGTTGTTCAGTTTCAGCAACACTATCACGATGTATTTCGAACCTGCTCACAAAATTTCACGAAAATTGGTTGAGAAATGCGACCTCATAGAAGAGAACAACCGGACATATTACGTAACCGGACGTATTTTAGCCTAAGCTGAAAAGTAACCTATTGATTTGAGGTTCAAGTTTGACAAACTACCAATATTGAAATGTTAATAATGTTACGCAGTAATGGACGAAGACGTGATCATTGCTCAGGCAGTTGCCTTCCTCCAGGGAGGGTACGACACGTCGGCCACTATCCTCACCTTCCTCATCTACGAACTAGCTTACCAACCTGAAATGCAGGTAAGGTATTTCATTGCTACTGACGTTTTCCAACATATCTCTAGAGTAAAAATAGTGAAATATGCTTACAAAGGGGTCCAGTATGTGGTTTCGAATGACGCTGTAGCGACACACGCTGTGTCGAAAAAATGTCTGTGTGGTACGCTGGAGCGAAAAATCATTGTAGCGATGGTCGAATGACGCGACAGCGACAAACTTTGTGGCGAAATATTATAATTTTATTGTATATCTAGTAAGAAACTCATAACGTTGAAAATAAAACACAAAGTTCAAGTCTTACTTTAATCTACAAAACAAAAGGTTATAATATGTTGAGTAGGTATTATGTACAAATTATCATTTGTTTTTACCAATATTTTTTTTTTTTAAATGTCAAAAGTCATATTCACTAGTATAAGCTTATAGCCCTAGTCGTAGGAGGCAAAAAAACGAAGAATACGGCTATCCATGAACCAAAGATTTCCTTCCGTAGGATTGATCCTTGAGTTCCTAAAATGGGTTTACGAAGTGGAGCCACATGGATTTTTCAAGCAGGTGGGGGGGAGGGGGGAATTCTGCCTTAACAAAGTCCGAGGTTAATAAATGCCTAAGTTTAGATACAAAGCCAAGTTTGGTATCATTTTCGGATAAATCAATGACTTAGAATTCATTTCTGGGATAAAAAATGCAATTTATTAAAAGGTTTCCTAAACATTACACAATAACCAATATTTTCAACAAAATTTTTTTTACTTTAAGTCACCGTAAATATTAAACTGATGTTCTTATTTGCAAACAAAAAATACGATAACAAAGCTTATAGAATGAAGAGTTGAAAAAATATAACTTACAAATTTCTTTATTAACAATAAATAGCGAAAAAATATTTCACTGTCGCGTGCCGTCCTCTCTTACACCTATGGAATTTTTTATTATTATAACAATATGGGTATCAAATGAAAGGTATTAAATAGACAATTCCAAATATATATACATAATAACACTTTTATTTAACTGTTTTGAAATAAACTTAAAAAGTATACCGCAGCATTAAAAAATATCAGTAAATTATTAGAAAAACAAAAAATGGCAGTCAATATCGTCAAAAAAAGGCAAATATCACAAGCGTGCATGTAACTACGATTTTTTTCAGATGTTGTTAGGTACCTTGAGAGTAGTTCTACCCAAGTTTTAACTCTTGGAAACCCTGTACTGCTGGAAAAACTTGGCACTTGTTTCAGTATTTTCGAAAAACTACCTTAAGGAAGCGTTTTTCAGGTATCTCTACTCAATACTTTTATAAAGCTAACTAAATTTGTTACAATTGGAGCCTATCACAAATAAGTTTCGAATTGATATTTAAAATTTTAATATTTAATAAAAATAATAACTTCCTTACAACGGTAACGAAGTTTTTTTTTATTAGCCAAAACAAGAATATTTTCTTTTATTATTATTTTAAAAATAAAAGGATAGAAGAGCTCCTACGAGGTATTTTTCTTTTTCAAATATTCCAATTTGTGTATTTAATGGCAATTTTTTTCTTTAATCAAGCGAGTATTTTATTTTTGTTTTTATTTTTTTACATAGTTTAACAATTGAATCGTACAAATATGAATCCAAAAATGAATTTGACACCCTAAATTCATACGAATATGATATCAAACTGGGCATAGCAGCTTAACTAATACATCTATCGAGATTGGGCTGAAAGCCAAAACTTCAAAAAATTTACTACAAAAATCGTGGTGGCTCCACTTCTTATATCCATCCTAGGGTCCTAAGGACCAATCGTACCTAAGGAAATCTCTGGTTCACAAAACGCCGTATTTTTCACCCTACTGACGCCACTATTAGAACCGATTGTGAAAAACAAAAATAATATGAGCAATGTAGATTTTGTACGAGCTATAGCATTACATACCCGACCATACTAAGATTTTCTATATTTTTGACATTTAATACAGAAATAATTTAATTAAAAATATATGATTATTTGTACATGGTACTCAAATTATAACCTTTTGTTTTGTTGATTATGAGTGTTGTGATTTAGAATATAATTCATGAAAAATAGTACTAAAATTGTTGTCAATTGTATTATCCTTTCTAGTTTGCCGGAAATACATCTTATTTGTAAATAAAACTTGCTCAAATAGGAAATTAATATATGAATTTACGTTTGTTAATTTATAAGATTAAAAGTCTATTTAATTACACCACAATATTTCCCTTTGTTAATTTAAATTTAATATTTTCGGAAACGGATACGGTAGACATATTTTTGTAACGAGTTTGTTAGATTTCCGGAAATACATTTTATTTGCAACAAAATTTAACAAAAACTTGATCTAATTAGAAATTAATGTATCAATTAATATTTGCTATTTTATTAGATTAAAAGGAAATTTAATTACACAGAAAACAAAATTATCTTTGTTACTTTAAATTAATATTTTCCGGAAACGGATACGGTACAAATTGTTGCTACCGATTTTGTTAGAAGCCATAATAGTTACCAGAAGTTTGCTGTAATGTAAAGTAGTTTTAAATTGTAGAGGCATTCTTGGTCGAGACGTCTTAGAGTAAGGACTTACTTATAAACTGTGGAAGGAAAATAAAATAGTGATCGGAATACTGAAGTTTTTATTTCATGAGACTTGAACTTTGTGTTTTATTTTCATCCTTTTGAGTTTCGTACTAGCATACAATTATATTTCGCCACAAAGTTTGTCGTTGTCGTGTCATTCGACCGTGTGGGTTTCGCTACAATGATTTTTCGCTCCAGCGTACCACACACAGACATTTTTTCGCCACAGCGTGTGTCGCTACAGAGCGTCATTCGAAACCACATACTGGACCCCCTTACAATAATACAAAGTACACTGGGGAATATCTGAAAAAAAATCAAACTAAGGTAGGAATAAGCTTCCTCAATAAAAGTTTCAGAATTTTAGGTTACGTAAAAATAAATTCACGCTCCCGAAAATTCTGAAACTTTTTTTTATTACTAAGAGAGCTTCTTCCTACCTATAAAAAAACATTCAGCTAATTTGATTTTTTTTCGGACATTCCTAGACATTTTTTACTAAGCATTATTATTCTCAATTCATGTTAGGCTTCATTAAAACAGAAGGAAGCCTTAAATGTAGTCTAATTTTAAATTTTTATTAAATGCGTGTTATTATTTATTTATTAAATCAAAATATTCACTTCTCAAGCTTACGCGCTCACTAGATATGAAATGAAACACTTTTTAACAGATTCTAGCGCTGTTTTATTCAAAGTCCTTTGGTGCCAATAACTAAATACTCGATGAAGCGGACCTAGCCATAGCTCTCATAAACGAAGATCTAAATCGCATCACTACCTGGGCAAAGCATTACGGACTTTTAGTGAACCCTAACAAATCGCAAGCTTTAATCGTCGGTAGTCGGCACATGCGTAACTTAGCCCGTCCCTCTCAGTTGCCACCTGTGTTGCTGGATGGGATTACCATCCCATATAGTGACAACGTCAAAAATTTAGGTATCACCTTTGACTCCTATCTTTCCTGGACGACCCATGTCGCTGATGTCAGTCGCAAGGTCTATTACTCGCTTCACTCCCTTAAATGTCTCCAAAGTTTTCTACCTTTGCCCACCAAAATCTCTCTTGCTCAATCACTTATTCTACCTCTTCTTGACTATGCTGATGCTTGCTACTTAGACGCTACCGAGCTACTATTAAACAAACTTGAGCGCCTTCAAAATGTTGCTATACGCTTCATTTTTGGTCTACGTAAGTACGACCACGTTTCCAATTTCCGTAAGGAACTCAAGTGGCTCCCTATACGTCTGCGCAGGAATGTTAGAATCCTCTGTCTCCTCTTTAACGTCCTTTACAATCCTGCTTATCCCTCTTATCTCCGTGAACGTTTCTCCTTTGTTCATCCACCCAATACCTCGTGCAGATCCCACCTAAAATCCCTTCTTAAGTTTCCCTCACATCATTCCGACTTTGCTTCCTATTCCTTTTCCGTACATGCCGTCCGTCTCTGGAACTCGCTGCCAGCCGAGATACGAGATAGTGAAACGCTTTCTCTTTTCAAAAACGTGTAAAGGAGCGTTACCTAACTACTTGTTCTTAACATTGTTCAATTATTTATATTTACATCTGTCCATATTATTATTGTGTAGTATATTTATATGTAGGTATTTATTATTATTCTATTTATTTGTGTATGTGTACTTATACATATTATTATATTTATACCATATATTTTTGAGGTACACACTGTCTGCCTTTCTCTATATTCTTTCCTGTCCCGGGCCTGCTGGAAGAAATTTCAATGTGAAATAAGTTGTGCCCTTGTACAATTCTTCTGTCCATTTCTTTTCTGTTTGTAATTGTGTGTGTACAGAAGTAATAAATAATAAATAAATAAATACTAAAGTACTTTGAATAAAACCGCGCTAGTATCCGTTAAAAAGTGGTTTATTTCAAATCAAAATATTATTTTTATTTTCCAGGAAAAGTTATACAAAGAACTGCAACAGGCAAAACTGGCTCTTGGTACTAAAGACTTGGATGCAACTGTTCTAAATGAACTAGAATATTTAAATTGTCTTATTAAAGGTAATATAAAATAATGTATTGCACGTGAAACACTATATTTTATTACGTATGTCAAAAGGAAAACCAATTCACATAGTCCGTTGAATAAAAGCGACAAGAAAAAAGTATTGTTTATTTTAATATAGGTATTATAATGAAACTCAAACATTATGATCTATATTATAAGCATAGTAGATCATAATGTCATTACTGCAAAGGCCAATAAATTCAATAGGGAAGGCCTTGGCCGCAATGAGAACATCACAACAAGCAAGGCCCGTGATGAAGAAACTTGGGGAATTTTTGTTTTTTTTCAGAAATTGTCCGTAAATACTCTCCAATGGGTTGGCTGGAGAGGGTTTGTGAGAAGGACTACCAGATCGACGACAAACTCACCATTTCTGGAGGAACACCCGTCTATGTGAACGTGATGGCGATGCATCATGACCCAGTCCACTATCCTGACCCAGACAAGTTCGATCCTGACAGGTTCCTCCCGGAGAATGACGACGGCTCCAGACCATTTATGCCATTTGGGGAAGGACCTCGGCAGTGTATAGGTGTGAATCCATACTTTTAATAATTTATCCTGTTTTAGATGTGAGAGTTATTCCGTCTGGCTGTTTGTTTGCTACGTTTTCACGCCCAAACCTATGATGAATTTTTGATGAAAGTCGGTGTACAAAACCTTTTAGATCGACAGTGGGTTCCAAATGTTCCAAACGATTTTGAGTGCTCTTAGCAGAGTGAAAGAAGGTATGCGTCAGAAGAATTTAATGTGTTTACATCAAACGTCTGGGTGTGCATGATGTTCTAATTTATACAACGTGGTAAAAAACTCCTAAAACCGAATATTAAACTGAACAACTTTTACTGCGGGATAAACTCTGAAATCTCGATAAAAATCAACTGTTTCATGCATTTTGATATTTTCGTTATTAATTTTTGTATGAAACAGATGTTATTTTTTTTGCGTTTTCATAGTTGGTCCCATAGTAAAAGTGAAGTAGTCCGTACAATTGTACTGTTGTTCATGATGATGGTCCATGTCCACCATACTCAGGGGTTTCTTGTAACACGTTGTATATTATGTCACGTAAAACTGCAAATAGCGTTACTGTCTAATGATTGTGAACTGTAACATACTGCTTACAATTAAACGTATTATTTTTCGATATATTAAAACCTATCGAAGGCAAACTGTCAAAATATGAGATACTAGCGGCCGCCCGCGGTTTCACTTGCGTGGTTCCCGTTTTGGATAAAAAGTATTCTATGTTTTAATCTAGGCTATCTACTATCTCTGTGCCAAAATCCAACTAAATCTGTTCTGTAGTTTTTGCGTGATTGAGGAACAAACATCCAAACCCACAAACTTTCCGATTTATAATATCAGTAGGATAGCTGATGATGATGGCATAAATATAGCAAATTCATAAATCGTACTACCTTCTCCTATTTTTCCTCTTCCTCGCAGTGTAAATTACGATCTTCTTCAAATCTTACCCTTGAAATTCTACAACACTCCACCGATTTCTTTTCCTATTCCTTTACTGTCCATGCTGTCCGCTTATGGAACTCTCTACCAGAGGATATCAGGAAAGCTCAGACTCTTAGTTCCTTCCGAGATAGAGTTAGAAGTTATTTCCTTTCCTCTTATTCTGACTGAGTATTTATATATATCTCCTAAAGTTTTTTTGTATTTACCTATCTTAAGATATATTTATTTTCAAATACACTATTCCTTTAATAATTGCACCCCACTCCACTTTTAGTCCTATCTCTATTTATTTTTCACCCAAGGGTTGCCTGGAAGAGATTGCTGCTTAGCAATAAGGCCGCCTCTTGTATGCTTTGTCTCTGTAACTGTCCTTCTTTCTGTAATCTTTTTTTTGTGTGCAATAAAGTGTAATTTATTATTATTATTAAATCTCGAATTTACCCAACTTGTAACAGAAAATAATAATTTATTTACAGGCATTCGTTTCGGCCGTCGCACATTATGGTACGCCATTGCCTCCATCTGTCTGGAGTATGAAATCCGTCCGATGCCTGGTACTGTGAAGCCTGTGAGGTGCCAAGCCAACAACAGAGCTATCTTCCTCACGCCCGGAGGAAAACATTACGTCAACTTTGTTCCTAGGACTTAATAAAAATATATTTTGTTATTGATTATTATATATTGGGTATTTTCTGAATTAAAATTAAAAATACTGAATGGAATAGATAGAATAGGTTTACTAACATAGCTCATAAGGTTTTTTTATTTATATTATTTCTAATATTAAATGGATGTACCTAAATCTGAAATAAAATTATTTAATTGATTATTTATTATACCAAAAGAAAGTTTTTTTTATAGGTGATTTTCACTGTTATCTGTGCGGCTTGAGTTAAAGAAACTGCGGTTTTTATAATACAACATAAGATAATGTTAAACTTTTGTTACGGTTCATAGGAATGAGAGATAAGTGTAACAGATAATTAAGTATTTTAGTATTCATTCTAGTTCAAGAGAGTACTAAAGTGTGTGTTGTGATATAACTTGAAGAACGATAATAAATTGTTTTGTTCAAGTACTTATATTATTACTTGTGGTAAGAAATATTAAATCTTGTGGTGTCTTGGAACAAATAATACTTACGGTAAGTAAAAAAAATGCAATGAGAGCGATTATTAGAGGGATTGTAGATAAAAAAGTTTATTAAATTGAATATTTAGTTGCTGAGTAAAAAGTGTTGATTTGCTTATATCCTGGTGAGATTTCCTGTACCTGTCTTTAAAACAGCCATAACATTTAAGTAATTAACCGCCTCTGTGGTCTAGTGGTTCGCCAACCTGTGTGATGCAGCTGGGTTGGATACCCAGGGGGAGTAGAATTTGTACTCGGTTTGGTTGGTGGTTGGGCTTATTTCAAGTCCGCCTGGCTAGCTATCACTATAATGCAATAACAACAATTTAAAAATTGTTGTGTTCCGGCAGTTAGAGGTACAGTGATGAGGATTCCGGGTGTAGTGCGCTTCTACCTTCGGCCTTATTGTTACCTAACACCAGGTGAGGGGAAGGCCAAGCACTATCCATAGCCCGTTGGCGATATTAGAAATGCCTGTGGGGTACAGACACTGCCTGCTCTGTACCGCTCTGGGTTTTTCAAATTAATAACGTCGAAAAAGCCTGTGTGTTTCAGAGCACCGCTTGCTCTGTATCACGCGGGGTTTTTCAACAAAAAATTTAATAATATCATCCTAAAAAGCCTGTGGAACACAGACACCTTGCGCTGTGATCCACAGTGATTTTCTAAATATAAATACCCCGAGCGATACAGACGCGTAAGGCACTAAGTATCGTGAAACTTGGATATTAAACTAAAATATCAAATCTCTCTTATCAAAAAAACTTTTAACTCGTCAAAAAAACATGGGACATAATTTATTTTTGGTAGGTCCTTTTAGAAAGAAATCCCCAAAGAACAGCTGTTTTATCGTAATTTGCAAAATTTCTCGAAAACGGCATAACACAATCAAACTTTTCATTTTACCTACCTTACCTAAAAATGTGTGTAATGTGTGTAGGGAATTGAAAATATCCTACCATAAATAATATTAATTGAGAGTTTTACAAAAATTGATATTTTTATAAAAGAAAAGTATTTTGTTAGTTTTTCGCAATTTCCGAGTGCAATAACTAACAACCGAACGTTATTTCATTTTTATTTTTATTTCGTTTGATAATGTTTGTACCTACAGTTTTAGACTATAGGTACATCAGATTTAGACTATAGGTACTTGACCTTGTGACCGCCTTTATGCCGTACGTTATAAAAGCTGTTTTGGAGTTCAACTGTTTAACTTAACGTGCTGTCTTGTATACCCACATCAAAGAGTACTTTTGTCATATTGGAAATAAAGAATCTTGCTGGCTTTTTCTGTTAACAAGAAAATTATAATCACTGATAATGTGTTTTTTTGTCTTTTTTGTAATATTCTTTATTTATAACAAAAATATTAATGAAAAAATAATAAATCGAAATGAAAAACACATTAAGTATCACCAAATATTACTTATGTCAGATTAGTGATACAATAAAACATAATTAGGTATTGTTTATTAATTATCCAAGAAACTTGAAAATGCGCTCTATCAAGCTACCGCCCGCGACGTTCTTAGGAACCAAAGTCTCCTATATTTTAATCCAGGTTAAATAAAACTATCTGTGTGCCTTTCATCCCAATTCATCCCATTTAGCATAGCCTGCCATTTTTATGGGTTATCGCAACCCGTTGAGCATAAAAAACTGGCAGCTATGTCCGCCTTTTCTCCCGGTAGGGTCGCTAGTGTAGTTGGGGGGCATCTCATTTTGACAGCTCCATAGAATGTGCATGGAGTTTTAGTTTTGTTATTAATTTTGTTAAAAATGGCGGGTAAATACGGATCGTGGTCCGTAAATGAACTAAAAAAGGGATTGGCAAAAAGGAATGCAAGAATAGCTGGCAAAAAGGAAGATCTCATTGAAAGGCAAACATAAATATAATCATCTCTGAATGTTACAGTTTGTCTTCTTGAAGCAACACTACTCACACTATCATATTATTTTAGGGATAATTTTTAATTGGGTGATTGGGTGACTGGAAATAATAAAGGCGATTGTTCCAGTGAATGGGATACTTAAATACTAAACCCGGCAGCGGTTTATATGGTTGGCGACAAAATAACTAAACGGGCGACTAACTGTGGATTACAAAAATACTTAAAAGGAGTGACTACATGTGTGAGATAAATAATTAAAATGAGTGACAAAACTACTGAATAGGCAACTATAACTGATTTAAGCTGTCCAAATTGGTATTTTTGTCACCTCGATTAGGTTAATAGTCGCCTTTTTTATTTAAATACTAGCGGCCGCCCGCGACTTCGTCTGCGTGGAAAGTTTTTTGCTATCTCTCGGGAACAATACTTTTTTTCGGGATGAAAGGTACCCTATGTCCTTCTCTGTACCCCTAACAACGTGTATGCAAAATTTCATGATGATCGGTTCAGTAGTTAAGACGTGAAGGAGTAACAAACAAACAAACAAACAAACGGACTTTCGCATTTATAATATTAGTAAGGATAATATAAAGTCCATTCGTCTAGATAGTGTCGGTACACCCGCAAGCGCTTGTGTCCCTTGTGTTTATTGTAATAAAATATGCATACAAATAATACATACAAGCGAGGTGCAAAGATAATTTTAATGAAAAAAATTGAGTAGGTAGGTACCTATACGTAAAGTAAAATTAGACCACTATTCTTCATCACTCGAAGTGTCGGAGTCATTATCAACTGTATTTATGATAATAGATACAACATCATCACGTTCCTAATGGAAATACCAAATTATCGATATTTGTTATAATTTGTTTACATGTTTTACAAACACCCGTCTTTTTTTGTTGGTTCACTTAAAGTTTCATCTTGAGTCATTTTACTGACCTCCCAGGGGCGAAAAAACACTTTCAGTGCATATACGTAACAGAGTCAACAAATACAAACTTTGACACGGTAGTACTTATATCTATTCTGTGCTTTCACTACAGCGCGCGGCGCTTCGATGTAAACTGCCAAAATCCAAATTCACTTGCGAGTGTACGCCGCACGCGGTATCCTTTGTTTATCCATTTGACAAGAATGAAAGGCATCCTTTGACAAGAAGCGGCACGTGCAAAAGCGGCGCGATAAAAGGGCGACACTATCTAAACGAATGGACTTTACCTATGCCAAATTTTAAATGTTTTATGTACCCTAAGGTTGTTGCCCAAATAGTAATTCGGCCATCCGTTCTGAATAACATGTAGTTACCTACTCAATTTGTATTTTTAAGTCACCCATTTTCAATATTTGTAGTCGCCCTCGGTCCGTCGCCCACTTAGTATTTCAGTACGCTATATTCAGTATTTTTGAGACCCAAAATGGGATTTTATTGTTACTCGATTAAATACTACCCTTTATATAACAAGGATCTAATGACAGTGTAATTTGTTCGAATAAAATGTTTATTACAAATACGTCCATTTATTATTGGCTCAAATTTTGGTCTTCTTATAGCTACGATCCACTTTTTTCTCAATGGACAACATTTCATTTAGAGAAAGTACTAAAATTAGAAAACCATTTCGAGATTTTAGTGTTCTAAGCTCATATTTTTCTTTTCAGAATTTTTAGTTCAGTATTTTTTACGTTATTTAACAAAAACTAAAATCTAGTCCAAATTGGGAATGTCAGGAAGTTTGAGTTGAGTCTATTTGTCTTGTATTTATATTATCTGTGCATTCATTAAAAAATAAAATCTATTGTCATAATAAATCATAGTGACAGAATGTCATTCAAGCGTATTTCTGATCACACTAGTAAAATGTAGAAATTTATAAAATATTCTTGTAAAAAACTTAAAAGAAAGTCATAGCATTGTTTGGGATACTTATGCGTTATCAGTGAAATGATGTCTTGTGTGATTAAAGGCTATAAATCTCGCACAGGAAGAAATAAAAATAATCAATAAACATTATGATTTCATCGGTAAGTTTATATTGTTTTAGATGTTTTTATGTAGTGTAAATAGCTTGAAACTATTAAAATATACTAATAATTTGTGCAAATAGTCGTTTGTGTCCAGTTCTTTGCTGATTTTGCAAATATCAGATTTTTTATTACATGTCGTAGAGGTTATATTATTTCGCCTAGTGATGTGCATTTCTATATCGATATTTGTTTTATTGTACTTTCTTACTTTATATTTGATGGGGACAAAAACTAGAAAACCATCACATGGCTTGGCACATCTTTCTTTTATGTAAATAAATAATAAACACGTAATTTACATTTGAAAACTCAAATCAGTTGTAACATAATGTTTTGTATGTAGGTACTACTACAAGCTCAATTTCTTTGTTTTAGGCGCCACCGTTATCCAACAAAACACAAAACGTAACACGTCAGGAGAGCCTGCGAGCTATCATCGACATTGAGCAATTACCTATTTATAGTTTGCAGTGACAACTAGAAAGAGTTAAAAAAGTGAACACCTTAAAATAATAAACACTGATATTTTTAACGTGTTCTTTTTATTTCCTTGACTAGTTTCCGCTAGGTTATAAACTATGTGTGTGCTCTTTATCCAAAATGAGTTCAGCCTTTTTTTCGTGATTGATTAAGAAACAAATAAATACTTAGTTTAAATTAGTTTTTGTCGATTTTTTACATTTTATATTGGATGTTCTAAAAAGTAAAAAGATGTGTAATCGACGAAATAATACTTACGACCTCCATTATAGTTAAATAATAAAAAAACAGTGGGTGTTTGTCACTGTCACGTTTTGTTTGTTGAGCAGGTTGAGCAAATTTTCTGAGCAGGTTCGAAAATTATATAGAATTTTTAATCAGGCCAGTTTTTCGAAATATTGATATATTAAAAAAAACTGGCCTTAAAAATAAATTGTAAAAGTGCTTTCTAGCTGCGAATATAAAAAAAGCTGAAAATATTTATATAAGCTGACGACATTTAAACGTCGACTTTCTCAAAATGAAAATGTTGTCTATTATCGACATCACTTACAGAAAACCCATGCCACATCACTATCGAAATCATGGTGTCATATTGTCACAGATAAGATCAGAATTGTTTTTTTTTGGCAAAAGCTACACATTTCAACTTCCTGACAATGTACTTACGCTCTTTTAGAATGAGTAAGATTTCAAACAGTGATTTAATATACAAAAAAACATTGAAAAGTTTAAATAAAAAATACGTGTCCCCTAATTTTGTATCTACTTTCATTATACAAAGTGAAAACGACATATTATATTTTTGAAAGGTTGTCCATTGTTTATCATTGGGAAACCTGTTTCCCGATGTTCTCGATGAGCACAAGGGCACAACACAACACTGAGGCATATTAATTTCACAATTAAAAGTACTACATCCAAAATTACCCAATATTTACATAGAAATTAAAAGAGTTTGACAGATAGCATGACCCCAAACTCACTAGCGCCATCTGCTTTAAGCTTTCGAGATTAGCTGCCATTACATGCAGCAATATGCGTTTGACTCAATAACTTCAAAATGGGGAGGAAAAGCGCAATTTTGTCCCGATAGGTGGCGTCTGGTCTTTGGTACCCGGCCGCCTCAAAGAAAGTGTCGAAACATATGGGAATCTCTTGGAGTATTGCACTTTTTAATTTTATACTGAGAAAATGCCGCATTGTTATGCATGTAACTTGTAAAATATTGGAGTTCATCGATTTCCCAGTAACAAAAAAAATAGTGGGCAAAAAAATATCAAAAAAAGATGCTTTTCCCTCGAATTTCTCCTTTGCTGAGCCTGAGAAACATTATAAATCAAAAGGAATGTTTCATGAATTTGATGAAGCTTCGCCAAAATAAAACAACATTTGAATTATAACAGCTTTGTACTTTAATATTTCAACCTCAGCAGTTTCTAGCATATTTATAACTTGGATGAATTTGATAGGTATATCAAATATGAAATAAGCCCAATATTGGGGCCAAACAGAGAATTAATAGAATTTTATATGCCAGAATCATTCAAGAAACTTAGAATAATAAAATAAATATGATAAAGCGGTTCGTGTAATTTTGGATGATACAGAAATTCCAGTACAGAAACCTGAAATTACTATTGCACAGAAGGTATCATGAGGCAACTATAAACACGGAAATTCACACTCAGTTGCTTTGTTAAAATTTAAATCATATGCTTCTAATCTGAAATAAAAAGATTACTTGTAAATCTTACACGAAATTTAAAGAAATGTAGGTAATGCTTGTTAGCAATTTTTTGTAAGTTGCTATAAACTTTCTTGTCTGTTGTTTTGGCTTTTCTTTTCCGTAATTCTTCTTTTATCTGAGCTAAAGTTAGCATAGAATACATTGTTTGTCCGCAAAATCGAAAAAAATACAATCTAAGAAAGTAAAATCACGTAAAAGACAATATAAGCTCAAACTGACAATTGTTCCAAAGACTGAAGCGCCATCTGTAATTCACTTTGCCTTCGCCTCCCCATTCTTTAATATTATATCTTTAATACGATATCCAGTGAAGTTAAATAATAATCTTATCAAAATTATACGATAAGAAATAAAATGATATTTTTTTAAATTACTTTTCAATTTATAATGAATTCAACAGGAAGAATGCTCCTGATCGTGATAGGTATAATAGTGGTGCTGTCGTTTCTGTGGCTGTTCCTCAAATGGACCAGAGTGAAGAGTTTCTGGGCCAAGCGAGGAGTGCCCCATGATCCACCACACCCACTACTGGGCAGTTTGACATTTCTGCAGAAGCAAAATCCTGTAAGTACTACTTACTTACTGCAGTGTAGACATTAAACTATCCATCCATATTGTCGCGTAGCGGGTAACTAAATGAGACCACAACTTACGGGTACAATAATTTATTAATGGCTTGAGCATGGGGTCGTGAGTTAAGGGGCCCGACTAGTATTTACTTGCGTGTGTCCCAACTTATCTTAAGGGGGCCCTCAGGTGGTAGGTGGCCCGACGTGGCGTGGGGAGGTGCAGCTCTGGGTGTAAAGCACGTCGCAAAATGGCGACCAGCAGAAACGAGTGGCCAAAGTTGGTTCGGCCAAAGTTGGTTTGGCCAAAGTTGAAAGGGTCAAACTGGATGAACCTGGGTCAATCTGGGTCCCCTTTCGGGGATTGCACTAAATTTATATTTTAAAATTAAATAAAGTGACAAACACAACCTTGGTCTCTAAGATGACCTTTTCACGAGATTAAATAAAATGATTCCCAAGGGGCGCGGCGACTTTAAGACGAAATAAGTTCATGTCGTCCGTCCGCGGGAGCTCAGAAAGCGGTGTGTCAATGACGAAGCAAACCACTGCATCGCGAAGTTAGTACGAGCCGCGCAGTCTGTTGCGCACACGCATTGTGTTATTCGCAATCACTGCCTTCACATCGATACGCGATACAAAGGAAGGTTAGGGTACCGTTCGCGAAGTGGTAAAACGTTTAAATGAATAATACGTTCGATTTGCAGTTTAATGTGCATTATTATTTTAATTGTAGTTATTAGTTTAGTATTATATTAAGTTAGAAATAAGATTAGGTTAATTTAGCTATTTAAAAAAAATGGTTTGTTTTTATTTATTTTTATTTTAATAAAATGTAGATTTTAATGTAATTTTGACTAAAAAATAACTTATAACGTTACAATATCCATACTATTGGTGATAGGCTCTTTTTTCCGCATTTAGACTCGCATTTGGTCCGTTATGCGTGAACACAGCATTGGTGTGGCTAGTCTAGCCATCCAAGCTCCTTCCAGAAGCACAGAAGCCTCCTATCCATACTAATATCCATACTAATATTATCCATCCATACTAATTCCAGAAGTAGATTCGTCCGCGGAAAATTTCTAGGGAAACTTTGACCGGGATAAACAGTATCCTATTGTAAGCTTTTATGATTGTTTTTAATATTTTTCTTTTAAAAAGTATTACCTATATAATGAAACTACAGTACTAAAGGTCAACCACTTTTACTTTCTTCACTGGAATACACCATGAATATTATTAACTAGGCTATAGCAACGATACGTTAGCAGTTTTCCCTAACTACTTCGCTTCTCGACGGTTGAACAGTGACTGAGCCCGCAACTGACTTTCGTTGACCGTTCTGCCGCCTATCCCCACCGCTTACCTCCCCATTCCACTACAAAATGGCGGGAAAATATGGCGGGAAGCGGTGGAGCTAAGCGGCGGTGTTGCCAAGCTATTAAACTAAAATACTACTATTATCCTTTCAATTTGATTCGAAATCATAACAATAAAATGGATTAATTACTATCAAACGACAAAACGTCACATTCGTCCATCCTGACCTCGTGCATGTCCTCGTGCACGGTCAACTCAACAATATTATAGGTTATTATAATTGTCAACTCAATACTTACATAATAATATCGTCACATTCGGCCGGTTGTATGTTAACTAATACCGCATTCTATTTAACAAACTTATTTGGTTTAACTTATTGTTATATTTTTTTAATTTGAGAATTCTCATTTACTTTATTGTTATAATTACTTTTGTGGATTAATTAATGTTCAAAAGAGAGAATCTACTGAATCTGCCACCATTTCAAAAAATGGGAGGCCCCTCCAAGAAAGAAATGGCGAAAGAAAACTTGGAGAGGGTTGTCGACCTCCTTTTATATTTAATAATTTATTTACAAGAGGAACGAACTGTTGTAACTTGTCGCACCTAGTATGACCATTAGATCATAAAGCATAACATTATTAAAAGCCAGTAAGATTGTGACACAAATATTCACTCTAAAACATCTTAAAAACAATATAACCATTTTTTTACCACAATAAACAATCAAATTATTTATGAAAGTACAACATTTCTTACTAGTTCTTTCTACTAAATTATAAATTTTATTAAAATATTAATTAAGAGAAAAGTACAAAAAGTAAATATAACAGTCGACGGCCTATCTACCACGAAAGGGTAAACAAATTCAATTACAAATCGTCGACTTTTGACAGATAACGTGACGTGCTGCCGACTACCTAACTGAAATTATCAATGATATCAACTTATTAAACTTACAATAAGTATACAATTTCAATTTACTATACATACTAGCTATGCAAAACGCAAGGTAATCGTTTAATATATTTATAGTTGCGTTGCAACAATCATTATAAGTTTTATTTTCATTTTTATTTCACAATTCACAGTATGAGCTAGGTACTTATAATATTTAATTTAGCTAGTCTAGAACTAAGTACCCACTTTAACAGGTTCTGAATAAGACTTAAATATATTTGACAAATCAATGCATAGAAATTCTGGTGCGTTTCTATGTTCAACCAGATAATTGCAGCTGAAACCTATTAATTAGCCGTTGCAGCCCGTTGTCATCGTGTCACAAAAACTAGGATCAACGAATAACGGTACAGTCGTTTCTACCATCCAGTCACGCGTCGCACATCGCGCCATCGTCACCTTAGCGACATATAACGCATCGGCATCTTGTCAGATGCAATATGTTTCTGAAATATAAAAAACAATCGACAGTAACCGTCCCTAAATCATAGGACAAACGTCAACAAAATAAAACATCAGAGTCAAAAGGAAATATATTTGCATCTATTCATGAAAACTGTTCCTTTATGAGATAAGAAAAATATTATGTGACATACAAATTCACATGCTTATATACATAATCATATCTAGTTGCATGGTTATTAAAAAATATTAATTTGTCATGACAATTTTTCATTTTATTCCACAATTTGTGGTTCTCTTGCATTTTACTATGTAATGTCAATATAATACGTCTATGTGTAATGCGATCAGTTTTAGCAATTGCTTATGTCGATACTCGCGGGGCTACCGTTTGCCACTATGTGGACACGACCTGTCAAAACATTATATTCAAACCAAAGCTACAACTGAGGAAACACATGGCCCATGGACGCGACACACTTGGCCACTTAACTACTACACTTAAGGGCACACTTGGTCCATAAATGCGACACACTTAGCCGCCTACTAAGTACCACATGTAAGGACACACTTGGCCCATGGACGCAACATACCTAGTCGCCTAAACACCACCCTTAAGGACAAATGGTTCATATAATAGTAGCTTACACACTGCTATGTACCTAATATTTCAAGACTTAATTTCGGAAACATAAATATAATTTATTCAAATAAACCATAACTACATTAGCATCGAATTGCAATAATATATTATAAACCAAGAGATAACCAAGTAAAATTAAGTTGTGTCTTAAAGAAGAACGCGGACTAAAGTCAACTTATTTTTTGATAGATCTTCGTACATGCGTAATCGACTACTTACTGATTGTTTGTGAAAGTACTCCAATATTTAAGGGCCTGTGCACTAACTTAACAACAACTTAAATAATCGTTTGCAGATGACGATTCAAATATGAAATTAAAATCGCATTATGTAGTCACATAAACACGTAATATAAGCATATGACAACCTAGCCTTTTAAACCGCTGGCACTTCTAGCCATACCGCAGGCGCATCTAGCCAAATCAAAGGCGCATCTAGCCAAATCAAAGGCGCATCTAGCCAAAACATAGGCACATCTAGCCAAACCATAGGCGCATCTAGCCAAACCTTAGGCGAATCTAGCCAAACCAAAGGCGCATCTAGCCAAACTGATGGCGCATCTAGCCAAACTGATGGCGCATCTAACCAAATCACAGGCGCATCTAGCTCTGTGAACTGATGGCGCATCTAGCCAAACTGAATTTGCATCTAAATAATAAACCAATCATTTATTTCACAGAAAATGGTAGTATACATTGATGACATGATAATATAACAAAATCTGCATATTCTGCCTTTGTTAGGCGTAGAAATCTTTCAGTAGCTAGGTGATTATAAAATTTAAATTTGAAAATCGATAACGATAATCATTAATTTTTAGAACTACTTTTCATTACCCATCATATAATTAAATAATTTAAAATCCCCATAAAATAAATTTTCAAATATGATAAAATGACATTAATAATAATAATTGCCTGCCAGTACAATGTTAATTTAATTTAAAGCAATAAGATATTAATTACAACGTAGGCGCATCTAGCCAAACTGAAGGCACATCTAGCCAAACTGAAGGCGCATCTAGCCAAACTGAAGGCGCATCTTGCCAAACCAAAGGCGCATCTAGCCAAAACAAAGGCACATCTAGCCAAACTGATGGCGCATCTAGCCAAACTGAAGGCGCATCTAGCCTTATAAGCCGCAGGCGCATCTAGCCAAACCGCAGGCTTATCTAATCATATAAAATGTTGGCGCATCCAACCTTATATAAAATGACGGCGCAACTAAACTTATAAAATGAAGGCGCATTTAAACTTATGAAATGAAGGCACATCTAAACTTATAAAATGAAGGCACATCTAGACTTATAAAATAAAGGCACATCTAGCCTTGTGAAACGAAAGCGCATCTAATCTTATAAAATAAAGTCGCATCAAACCCTATAAAATGTTGGCGCATCTAACCCTAGAAAATGAAGGCGAATCTTATCCTATAAAATGAAGGCGCATCTAACCTTGTAATGAAAGCACATCAAATCTTATAAAATTTCATTCATTTAAATCTCAATATTTTTTTTTATCAATCTAGTATTAAGAGTTATACCTTATTATAAGACGAAGTCGCGTTTAGCCTTACACGTTGAACGTGTGCCTAGCTTTCAAAGTAATAGTTGTTCATTTTCATTCATATCAATATTTTTTTATTAGAGAAAACCAACAGTTAATAAAAAAAAGGTGCATCTCACCTTGTTAAATAAAGGCTTACCTAACCTTATAAAATGAAGGCACATCTAAACTTAAAAACTTCACTCTTATAAATTCTCAAACCTCTTCATCATTCTAGTCTAAAAACAAACAAAAGTTACCTTACTTTAAGTCGAAGGCGCGTTTAGCCTTATCCTAGCCTTACAAACTGAATGTGCATCTAGCCTCGGAAGTCAATGTTATAATAAATTTTCATTCATATAAATATCTACTATAATTACTTAGAGTTGGGTGAAATATTTAGAGTAAGTTTCATTTTAGTTTGAAATATTTCATATAAATTCAATTTTAAATTTAATTGAAATTTTCACTAAACCCATCCCTATGTATTATAGCAAACCAAAAGTTAAACCTTATTGTAAGCCAAAGACGCGTTTAACCTTGTAAACCGTAGCCACCTAAGGGCGTAGGCCTTGTAAACCAAAGGTGCACAGTCCGACAACCTAATTAAATAAAGATTAATGACCTTAATTTCTAAGTACTTTTGAACGTTTATTTCTTATCACTCATTTAAGACCTTTTTATCTGAGAAAAAGAACAGGCGCAATAAATTTATCAACTGCATCAAAAATCGGGACTAGGAGTGACGGTATTTACAAAAATTATGTACATCGTTAATATACTTAATTAATACAACATAAATAAATCGTATCTTGTAAACTAAAAGCACGTCTAGCCTTGTAAACCGAAGGCACGTCTAGCCTCGTAAACCGAAGGCGCGTCTAGCCTTGTAAACTAAAGGCGCGTCTAGCCTTGTAAGCCGAAGCCGCATCTAGCCTTGTAAACTGAAGGCGCGTCTAGCCTTTTAAACCGAAGGCACATCTAGCCTTTTAAGCCGTAGGCGCGTTTAGCCTTGTAAACCGAAAGCGCGTCTAGCCTTGTAAACCGAAGGCGCATCTAGCCTTTTAAACCGAAGGCACGTCTAGCCTTTTAAGCCGTAGGTGGGTCTAGCCTTGTAAACCGAAGGCGCGTCTAGCCTTGTAAACCGAAGGCGCGTCTAGCCTTGTAAACCGAAGGCGCGTCTAGCCTTTTAAACCGAAGGCACGTCTAGCCTTTTAAGCCGTAGGCGCGTCTAGCCTTGTAAACCGAAGGCGCGTTTAGCCTTGTAAACGGAAGGCACGTCTAGCCTTTCAAACCGAAGACGCGTTTAGCCTTTTAAACCGAAGGCTCGTCTAACCTTTTAAAGCGAAGGCACAGTCTAGCCTCGTCTCAAAAATTAAAAGAAAACAATTAGTAGAAATACCTAAGAGCAGGGATTGAAATACCGTTAAAAAAATATAACGATAAATAAAAAATAACGTTAAAAATACCGTTAAAACATTTTATCGGTAAATTTACCGGTAAAAATAACGTTAAAAATACCGTTAAAACATTTTATCGGTAAATTTACCGGTAAAAATAACGTTTAAAGTATTTTACCGGTAAAATTAGCTTTAAATTTAGCGTTAAACTTTACCGGTACATTATACCGGTAAAGTTATCGCTAAAAAAATAACGTTATTAATAAGAATAACGTTAATTTTAAAGTTTAACGGTAAAAAAAGTAAGAAATAACGTTAAAAATAACGTTATTTACTGAAATAACGTTAATTTCAATGTAACGTTATCTAAATTAACGTTATTTATTGACATAACGTTAATTTTAAAATTAACGCTAAAAAAAGTAAAAAATAACGTTATACTTAAAAATAACGTTATCATTCCCTGCCTAAGAGCCGGTTCACTTAAATAAAAATTTAAAGTAGCGAAATATTTTCTACCAACAACTATTAATTTTAAATTTCTTACAAAACTAGAAAAAATAACATTAAAAGTTCTTCAAATTAAACTTACATCATTCATTTAGGAACATAAAAATGAAATCAAAATTATAACCTTTTACTAGTAAACCAAAGTTTAAGTATATTTCTTCAAAACTAAGGAATTAGGACAAATAATGTACTTCAGAGTAAACTTAAATCATTCATTTAGGAACACATAAATCAAAATCATAATCTTTTACTAGTAAACATACCGCGCATCACCATGGAAAAAATAAAAAGAACGTAGCTCGTACACCAGATCTTTCGTATTATTTTATTCATAAAAATAAGTAGATACAGTTTTTTAACTGTAAGACCACTTCTGTAAAATCACGTTAATTAGGGAAATCGGCATTTTTTGTGAACGGCCTCTTAATAGAATAAGAATTAACTTCTTGAACTATAGTAAAACTCTTTAAGGGTCCATTATAGGAAAACATTGTTTGCGGGGGTCATACCCTTATATAGAAAGCGTAAAGATGTAGCCACAAAAACAAAAAGAAAAACACGACAAGCAAAAGAGATTTTCTAGTAGCTAGAAGTATCAAATTGCGTATAAACCTCACAGACAATTGGGATGTTGACGACTATTTTATTTTATATTACATAAATTACCTCTAAAAACAAGGAAACATTGGTAAAATAATTATTTCGCTAGCTTGAAAACTTCCCGAGATATCACAGTGTGAAATGCACACAAATGAACTCGCCCAAAAACGCTCCATACTAACGGCTACTGAACTATGACGTCACGCCTCAGTAGTTTGTATGCAACGCGTAGGAAATTTGTTCGGCAGCTATATTAAATATTGTGTTTAACAAAATGGTTTCTTAGACAAATTTGCTATACATTTTACGAACTAATTAAAGGTATCATTTATTTTAATAAATATACTTTTTAAATGGACTTGTCCACCCAACTTTGAAGGGTCATAAAACAAATAATATGCAATACATAAAACCAAGAGGTATACAAGTTACTCTAAAAGTTTAATATGTTTACGATTTTTATTAGTATTTCGTTATTTTATTCATTAGTCAACATCCCAATTGCAAGAAAAATAAGAATATCATCAAAAGCGCTTGCGTAGGTTCATATTTTAGGCATAAATAATAGCGGAAACGTACTGAATTCTACATCAAAAATACACTTTAACATACTGCGAAGTAGCTCCAATAACCTTTATAAAAGAAAGATAATTATTGTGATAAAGGTGATAAAAAACACCGAAAAAGTACAGAAGTTATATTCTTTACACGTAATGTAAAAGACAGACAAATGCTTACGCGAAACCGAGCTTTAAACTATGACTATAGCGTCATGGTACTACTAAAACCCTTTTGAAGACCGACATAACTTGGTGCCAATTCTAAAGTAAGTATCACGTTATCCGTTTTATTCTCCGTATCCGTACATCCGACTACTAACGACAATTACAGTGGTATAAAATATTAAAAAAAATAACTTAATAACCTCTGCGGAACACATTGTCCGAAACAAAAATACGCAGTAACATAGACACTGAAAATATACACAGTTCTTATTTTCATAATTCATTATGTAATGCATTTCCAGAGTTTAAATCACGAAAGTTACAGTTGGGCAGTAAAGATAAAAAACCTTTCATTTCATGACCTCGCTTTATACAATCATGGACATTACTATTCCAATATCAACGCACTATTTCATCATGCTGACGACTCTGAGTGTAGTTTTGTGTGCAGTGTATGCACGACCGAAGTGTAGCCTCGGCCACGTGCAATGATTGTCGAGTGTGTATGCACGATCGAAGTGTAGCCTCGACCACGTGCAATGAGTGAGTTGTGTATGCACGGCCAAAGTGTAGCCTCGGCCACGTGCAATGAGTGTGAGTTGTGTATGCATGGCAGTGCAAATTGTAAAAGTAAAAATCTCTTTAAATGCAATAAAATTTGAAACTACCCAACATAATTTCGTAATTTTAGCTCGGTTTAAAACGTTAGAAATCGTGAGCGTACATACCTTGGTTCTTCCACTGCTGATTTATAATGAAACTACAGTACTAAAGGTCAACCACTTTTACTTTCTTCACTGAAATACACCATGAATATTATTAACTAGGCTATAGCAACGATACGTTAGCAGTTTTCCCTAACTACTTCGCTTCTCGACGGTTGAACAGTGACTGAGCCCGCAACTGACTTTCGTTGACCGTTCTGCCGCCTATCCCCACCGCTTACCTCCCCATTCCACTACAAAATGGCGGGAAAATATGGCGGGAAGCGGTGGAGCTAAGCGGCGGTGTTGCCAAGCTATTAAACTAAAATACTACTATTATCCTTTCAATTTGATTCGAAATCATAACAATAAAATGGATTAATTACTATCAAACGACAAAACGTCACACCTATATTTACAAAATGGTACTTGCTGGATGGTAATTATTATAAAAATTGAGTGTTGGAGTCAATGATACGCAGAGAAGTTCTAGTTGGTCAGTAATCGGCACGGATACACCTCGGAAAGTAAAGGAGTCAGGTCATAATTACTCCTTTTAGCAGAGAACAGACATGCCTGGGTTTTAGACGGATTAAGCCTGACCAGATTGGCATCGCCCCATTCGGAGACTGCCTGCAACGAAAGGTTTATGTGTCTTACCATCGCCTCCCTAAGGAACTGGACGTGCCTTCTTATTATTGTCTAATTTTCCAAATCTATCGCAATCGCTTTGATTTGACAGATGGAATGGATGTGACAAAAAGTAGCATCAGTATATCACATCCTGAAAGCGATTGCGATAGATTTTGAAATTAGACAATTAGCCCCCCGATCTGCAAGAGGTAAAGCTTTGTCCAGACTTGTATCATTTTGGCATATCAGATCACCGTATCTTTACTAAACTAGCGATGTATGGTAAAGATACGGTGATCTGATACGCCAAAACAGACTAGTCTGGACAAGGACTAAGAGTCAGATATGTACCTAGCTCTCTACAACGGTGCTTTCATCTGCTTACCCCGAAATTCATCCATAATATGCCAAATTTCATCCAAATCCGTTCAGCTGTTTTTGCATGGCTGAGTAAAAAAAATCCAAAATTCCAAACTCACACACTTTCAAATTTATAATATTATTAATTAAGTAGGATGACACTGTAATGTTACTGTGGCTGTTACCTTCACGCCTAACCACAAAAGCATTTTTTTATGAATTAAGGTAGTATAGTGATAACTTGGAGTTTTGAGAAAGACATTGCTACCTATCACTTCTGTAATACCCATGGCTAACGAAAATCCAAGCGGCCGACAGTTGCCATTACTAATATAATTTCTCTGTTTAAATGTCTGTTGTGATCAATGTTTTTAAAACTTCCTGACAGTAAGTAATATTGATTTTATCTGTCGATTGAGATTATATTCAAACTTATCAGGAGGTGTTAATTTTATTTTTTTCAAGAAGCCCATGCGATGCAACCATATTTGTAATGTAATTAAAATTGCAGTAATTTAATGTTTTGTTATGAATAACTAAATTCAGATTATTGTGAAAAACGATATTATAAAGCTTCCGCAATTTTTTTTTTGCTGAAGTAAGCTACATTATATTATAATTCTTTTTTCACATTGGTTTGGGACTCCCGCCAAGTGACGCCTGATTCAATCAAATACTTAAATTCAGATTATTATTTTGTTCAGTTTAGTTTTAGACCAGGTCTACGTATAAAAATAAGGGGCCGTGCCTAAGTTTTTATATTTACCACCAGCCCCAAACTTAAAGAGATCCCACATTTTGCAGGCCATATGGATACGGGATGTGTACGATCGGTTCAAGTCTCCGTATGTTGGAATCTGGCTGTTCTGGAGACCAGCTCTGATGATCAACTCCCCGGAAATAGCTCAGAGGATCCTCGTCAAGGACTTTGACGTGTTCAGGAATAGGCTGCTGGGCTCCAGGTCTTCAAAGGTCGATCCTATAGGAGGATTGAGTATATTTATGCTTAATGTGAGTCTTTTAGTAATTTTTGTCTTGTAAAACGATTACGTAAGGACTATTTGCAATTGCAAAAGGCAACGCAAAATTGCAATATACAGGGTAATTTTTTATTCACCATTCACTGTACAACATTATTCAAAGGACATACGGCCAAATAAGTATGTAAATTAAGAAAATGACGGAATCGTCCAGAGGGAAAAAATCGGCTATCCATACAAATCATAGAGATCACGTGATCAGTTTAGTATGGGATGACCAACATTTTATGGCGAAATTCGACACATGTTTCTTGGAGAAAGTTGTTTAGTTTCATGGACTAAACACATTCTTAAAATTTGAATAGTGAATTTATGACCCTGTATAGGCAATTCTATACACTTTTGAGTTTGCTGGTCTTATCTTTTTCTTATTCATACTTTTTAAATCCTTAGATCCATATTATTTATACTGAGTTTTTTATTAGGAACCTTTATGTTCACATGTGAGACGGCCACTGACCTCGATGTTCACGTCTTCGAGGTTGAAGGCATTGCATCATCTGTTCTCTGCAAAGTCTAAGGAGCTGGTGCAAAGAATTGAGAACAATCTAAAGAGCAACAAACCCCTAGAATTAAGGGTAGGTATATTCACTTCTCAAGCTTACGCGCTCACTATTCATGAAATGGATACTAGCGCGGTTTTTTTAAATGTTACCGTTAAAAGTGTTTTATTTCAAGGGTAGGTATGATTATTTTTTTCACTGTATGCATGCATTAGATGATATATGTGTAAAACTAGTATCAGATTGTTTCGCTTATAGCCTATAGCCGTCAATGGTTATTATTTTTGACTGAGCGAGCTCGAAGAGTCTCCGTTTCAGCTTGGACAAAAATGATTTCATATTCCAGATGTCCGGTGTACAGGTCATATTTTCTCAACCAATTTTCGTAAAATTTTGTGAGCAAGTTCGATAATTATATAGATGTTTTGACAATGCAGTTTTTAGAAATTTTAAAAAACGATGGAGATATCCATATTTTCCAACCTCCAGGTTGGAAACGTAAATAAATCATATTTACCTTTAACGTAAAAAAAATTCTCACAGACCCACTCGTTTATTGCTTTATGGATCATTTAAAACAAAAAAAAGTTAGTACTAGATAGAAAGTAAAATCATCCCATTACCACAGAATACATAATAGTACAAGTCCATTACTTATTTTAGACAACGTTCTCAGACTTCACTACCGATATAATTGGCATAGCGGCATTCAGCGTGGAGTGTGACGCCACCCTAACGGGCGAAGGTGCCCTCAGGTCCATCTCTAAGGAGTTCATGAGGTACAGCGTCCTCAGGGGCGTCGCTTGGTGCAGCATCTTCTTTTTCCCAGAATTAGTCGAAATATTCAGGTATGAGAAACTATATCCCTATCATAATACGAATCAGTTTCTTTAAGTTCCTCCTCTCTTTCTTTATCACATTTTTTATAACCCGCTTTTTTTATCTTTAGTACTCAATCAATAAATTCATTTAACGTTATTCCGTTTAGTTATCTCTGTCTATTGATCGATATTATTTATTTATTTTATTTTAACACAATACAGCTATTCTTACAGGGGTTCCTAATACAATAGTGTAGTCATCTAAATATACAGATACTTACTTATTTAAAAAAAATATCATTTCATTCAATTAATACAATTATTCATTACAATCTATTTCATTAATTCATTATTATTATTTACTTATTTTATATTAATGTCAGTTATAAAAATAATTCAACTAGCCCATGTAAATCGGTATCGGTCAAAGCATAACACTTTTAAAGTTACTTTCTCGAACTCGCTCTTTGAACAGGTGAAAATATCAATTTTTTCGGCAAAGGTGCTTTGGCCAGCAGGCCGGTCCTGGCGTGGGGGATCGCGAGCAGCCGCGGCCGTCGCCGCCTCCACACATATCTATTCGGCACGCATAAACCTAGCTGCTCCAATATATACGGGTTGGAGACAATACCTCTTAGCACCTTAATTATGTAAAGAGCGATAGTCAGATCTCTTCTTGTTTCCAGTTTGTTGTATCCAACCATGCCCAAAACGAACAAGGTTGGATACATCAAAGGATAAAAAGGATATACTCCATAAAGCTTAAGGTACAAAAACCTCGTAAATTTGTTTTGTATGCGCTCCATCATCAGTTTATATTTTGATTCATGTGGAGCCCATACTGCAGCGTTAAACTCCAGCTGACTTTGAATAAGCGCATTATATAGGGCGGCTATTATTATCATCAATCTGTCTCTGTTTTTATCTCTCAATCTCTTTCTTTTTCTTCTTTCTATGCTTAAGTGTACCAAATAACTTTAAGAATTTCTTTGAAAGTTTATGAGACTGTAAAGTCATCTTTACGCACTTTTCAGCTATTTGATTTGTATGTTTTTTCTATAAATTTAAAATAGTTTGCTATTCTTTCAGATTCAAAATGTTCCCGAAATCATCGGAAGCTTATTTCAGGAAAGTGCTTAAGCAGATGGTGGCACAGAGAGGAGGATACAATGGCGTGTCCTCAGTGAATGATTTTATAGACATTCTTCGTAAAATGAAATACGAAGCCGACAAAAATGGTGAAGGTATGTAGTTCCACCACAAATTATGAATATTCAGTATAAACAGTCAAATGCCCAAAAGTCAGTGCCCAAATGGGGTACAGAATTAATGTGGGCGTGACTGACTGTAGCTTTAAATCACGTAGTAGTAGTGCCATAAAAATCTTTCGAATAAGTGATTCACAAAGAATGGTAGGTATCTAGGTAATTTTAAGTACTTAGGAGTAACAGCTCTGTTTTCTGAATTATATTTTCATCCAAAGAACATAATCGACATCGACATCAGCCATTTTTAATGTCCCCACTGCTGGGGCACAAGTCTTCCTTATGGATTGATAAGGAGGATTGGCCATAACCCACCACGCGGGCCCAATGCGGAATGGTGGGTGTTAACGTCTGAAAATGCAACTGCTTAACATGCCTTCTGAAGCACGGATGAGCTCGAGACAATACATTTTTGGTCACTCATCCTATAACCGACCCTTGCGCTGGGCCAGGCACTAAACCACTGCGTCAACCACCTCAAAAAAAAATGTGTGTGTTTAAAATTGTTCCTTCTTACAGCAATGGACGAAGATTTACTAGTAGCTCAAGCAGTGATCATGCTTCAGGGTGGATTTGACACAACGTCATCAGCAATCAGTTACCTGATCTACGAATTGGCTTTTAATCTTCAAGCACAGGTTAGATTTAGTAACAATTGTTATATCTAATGTTTATAAGATTTCTTAATAACTTTTAAATGTTTGATGTTTGAAGACAAGACAAACTACATTATATAAAATAGTATATAAACTATTTTATCTATTTTGCCTTGTCTGAAAAATAATGTGAGTTGCATTTAGTTTTATATCGATTGCCATTAGGTTTATCTAAAATGTATGTTGTTACATAACTTATTTTTCCTTAAAAAATTAAGTTGACGCAATGGTTTAAAAAAGACGTTGAGATAATATATTATAAAAATATATTTACAGGAGAAGCTGTATAACGAATTACTAGATGCGAAGGAGGCTCTTGGTGATAAAGAATTAGATGCTAATGTACTGAGTGAACTTGTCTATTTAAATTGCGTAATTAAAGGTAAGTCAACGATTAAATGGCCTTCATATTTTTTCTAAAGACGATAATAGTAATATTTTTTATTTCATTTTATTTATTTGGGATAACAAACAGTTGAAACAATTAATATTTAATACTATTTATAAACTATTACATTTCCAATAATAACAATCGTGCAACCCACACCGCTTTCCACGGATTAGAAATTAATTAAGTAATTAAACACTTTCAATTTCATTTGAATCAATTGATGATACACGAGTAAATAAACAAGTAAAATAAATAGATATATAGTCAGGTGGGGTAAGTGAAACATACTTTATTTTTATTTTTATTTAACAAGGTTTAGTAAAGCTATAAAACTCGCAATTAAAGTAGCTGTGTAGGCAATGTACTTCTAATTAAATCAGCCTTTAACGGTATGAATATAAATATCTAAAGACTTGCATTAAGCAACAAAATCACGAAAAGAATATAAAGGCTAAGAAGTGTTTCACTTACCCCTGACAAGGGATAAGTGAAACAGTGGCCAAAATAGCTTTAAATATTGTGTCCATTTAATTAAAAACAGGACAAAAGGATCATATTAAACCGTACATATCCAAAATGTATCAAATTCTCATAAAATATGGTCCAGTTTTAAAGATTTATCAAAAAAACATAATCCGGGGGAAGTGAAACATAGTTGCGATGGGCAGGGGGGACAAACCTTAAATAGGTAGGGTAAGCTTCACAAAAAAAAGAAAAAACGTTTTTCTTTGTAGGCCGATGTCGATGAATGAAACTCGATTTTTGGTAATTTTTTGACAAGAAAACAGCCACGCAATGTTAAAAAATTAAAAAATCCAAGATGGCGGCCAACTTTGTTGTTAGTGGGCCGATTTAGATGAAACTCAGTTTTTGGTACATTTGGTCAAGAAAACAGCAATGCAATGTAAAAAATATTTAAAAATCCAAAATGGCGGCCAATTGTTTTGTTTGTGGTCTGATTTCAATGAAACTCGGTTTTTAGTACTATTTTGTCAAGAAAACAGCAACGCAATGTTAGAAATATAAAAAATAAAAGATGGCAGCCAACTTTTTTGCTTGAAGTCCGATTTTGATGAAACTCGGTTTTAGGTACTTTTTTGACAAGAAAACAGCAACGCAACGTTAAAAATATTAAAAAATCCAAGATGGCGGCTAACTTTTTTGTTTGTGGTCCGATTTCGATGAAACTCGGTTTTTGGTACTTTTTGACAAGAAAACAGCAACGCAATGTTAAAAAAATTAAAATCCAAGATTCAAAATTCAAAAAAAATCAAAAATTATTTATTCAGTCTAGGCTGTTACAAGCACTTGTGAATGTCATAGAAGCTACGCCATCGGTTCGCAAACCCTAAGCGGGAGACCTTGTAACGAGAAGAACCGGCAAGAAACTCGTCATGTCTCGATGGCGGCCATCTTTATTGTTTGCGGGCCGATTTAGATGAAACTCTGTTTTTGGTACTATTTTGGCAAGAAAACGGCAACGCAATGTTAGAAATTTAAAAATCAGAGATGGCGGCCAACTTTTTTGTTTGGGGTCCGATTTCGATGAAACTCGGTTTTTGGTACTTTTTTTGACAAGAAAATAGCAACGCAATGTTAAAAATATTAAAAAATCCAAGATGGCGGCCAACTTTTTTGTTTATGGTCCAATTTCGATAAAACTCGGTTTTGGTACTATTTTGGCAAGATAACAGCAACACAATGTAAGAAATATAAAAAATCCAAGATGGCGGCTATCTCTATTGTTTGCAGGCCGATTTAGATGAAATTCAGTTTTTGGTACTATTTTGGCAAGAAAACAGCAACGCAATGTTAAAAATACAAAAAAATCCAAGATGGCGGCCAACTTTTTTGTTTGTTGTCCGATTTCTATGAAACTCGGTTTTTGGTACTTTTTTGACACGAAAACAGCAACGCAATGTTAAAAAAAATTAAAATCCAAGATCAACGCAATGTTAAAAATATTGAAAAATCCAAGATGGCGGCCAACTTTGTTGTTTGCGGGCTGATTTCGATGAAACTCAGTTTTCGGTACTATTTTGGCAAAAGTACCAAAAACCGAGTTTCATCGAAATCAGACTTCAAACAAAAAAGTTGGCCGCCATCTTGGATTTTTTATATTTCTTTCATTTCGTTGCTGTTTTCTTGCCAAAATAGTACTAAAACCGAGTTTCATCGAAATGAGACTTCAAACAAAAAAGTTGTCATTTTTATATTTCTAACATTGCATTGTTGTTTTCTTGCCAAAATAGTACCTAAAACCAAGTTTCATCGAAATCAGACCATAAACAAAAAAGTTGGCCGCCATCTTGGATTTTTATAATTTCTAACATTGCGTTGCCGTTTTCTTGCCAAAATAGAACCAAAAACTAAATTTCATCTACATCTGCCCGCAAACAATAAAGATAGCCGCCATCTTGGATTTTAATTTTTTTTAACATTGCGCTGCTGTTTTCGTGTCAAAAAATTACTAAAAACCGAGTTTCATCGAAATCGTACAAAAAACATAAAAGTTGGCCGCCATCTTGGATTTTTTATATTTTTAACGTTGCGTTGCTGTTTTCTTGTTAAAAAAGTACCAAAAACCGAGTTTCAACGAAATCGGACTTCAAACAAAAAAGTTGGCCACCATATTTTATTTTTTATATTTCTAAGATTGCGTTGCTGTTTTCTTGACCAAATAGTACCAAAAACTGAGTTTCATCTAAATCGGCCCGCTAACAACAAAGTTGGCCGCCATCTTGGTTTTTTTATATTTTTAACATTGCATTGCTGTTTTCTTGACCAAAAAGTACCGAAAACCGAGTTTCATCTAAATCGGACCACAAACAACAAAGATGGCCGCCAATTTGGATTAATAAATTTTTTGACAATGCGTTGCTATTTTCTTAATAAAATTGTACCAAAAACCGAGTTTCATCGAAATCGGACCACAAAAAAAATTTGGCCGCCATCTTGGATTTTTTAATATTTTTAACAATGCGTTGCTGTTTTCTTATCAAAATAGTACCAAAAACTGAGTTTCATCGAAATGGACCACAAACAAAAAAGGTGGCCGCCATCTTGATTTTTTAATATTTTTAACATTACCTTGCTGTTTTCTTGTTAAAATAGTGCCCCAAACCAAGTTTCATCGAAATCGGCTCACAAACAACAAAGTTAAAACAACAAATATAGGTACCTAACAAAAAACTTGTTCTTTGATGATGGGCGCATTCTGCCAGACAAATCTTTGAGTCATCGATCGCCATAGAGTAATTTTTAACCATGGAAAGTAATTTGTATAAAATGTTCAATATTTTACTTTCCATGGTTAAAATTTACTCTATGGCGATCGATAACTCAAAAATTTGTCTGACAGAATGCGCCCAATGTACGTTATAAAAGTTCATGGAAAAAAGGTTTGTGATATCTGACATGGGGGAAGTGCGCCATATGTTTCACTTTCCCCGTCATGACTGTTTCACTTTCCCCTTTTAGCTCTTTTAGATGTTAAGATTTTCAGATTATGATAACTCAATTTCATGAAGGATTTATCTTAAATAGACGTGGGATCGTGTAAGATAATACTTTACGTGCAATACTTTCCATAACAAAATTTTTAATTACTCTTTAATTTTGCTTGTATGATTGCCAAAATGTTCCCGCCTATCACTCGTGTTGTTGCGTTTTGACGTCTAATGAATTTCTTTTTGGTTTACTAGCTAGTTTAATGATCGCAGCGATATCTGTGTTGTGTCAAGGGAAGTAATTCGTCATTCCTGCTTTATCGACACATCGCTATGAGAATAAACTACGATAGTTTCTTAGATATGGTTGGGTGTTTCACTTACCCCGGTGTTTCACTTACCCCACCTGACTATACCTATGTTTATAAGATTCTAAGATTGTGTGTTCTAGAAAAGTGTCAGTATCTGGAGAAAAGTGTGCGGCTTCATATACATTGTAACATCTTTTATACTTAGGTACCACTTTTTAAACAAATAACGAAATATTCTATTCTATTCTAGAAACGCTAAGAAAATACTCTGCCATGGGTTGGCTGGACAGGTTCTGCGACAGGGACTACCGTATCGATGAGAACCTGGTGATCCCAAAGGGAACAACGGTGTACGTGAACGTCATGGGCATGCATTGGGACCCTGACATTTACCCAGACCCTGACAAGTTCTGTCCGGAAAGATTCCTACCGGAGAAAGAGATCAGCAAGAAGCCTTTCATGCCGTTTGGTGAGGGACCGAGGAGTTGTATAGGTAGGTATAGAGGATTTATCTTACTATCAAAACTATTCCATTAAATCCCTTTGAAATCCTTACATATAATAAAACAGTAGAAAAAGTGTGTCTGTACATTACATTTATTTCAAAAAAAAATATCTGGGGCGATAGAAACATAGTAATAGAGTAAGAATTTGAAAAAAAAAGTGTGTCTGTTTGTCTGTTTGTTTGTCTGTTTGAACACGCTAATCTCCGGAAATACTGAACGGATTCGAATGAAATTTTTTTTTCACCTCTCCAGCATGAAAAGGGTGCTTTTGGCGCGTAAAAACTCGCAGCAAAATCGATTTTTGCTGCGAGCGTGAGACAAAGTGCTTTTTTAATTTCTAACACCAACTTTTAAAATAATAAAGAAAAAACAAATAAACAAATGACAAGGATGACACTTGTAGTGTCATCCTTGTCACTTTATTTGTTTTTATTTTTTGTTAAATATTATTTTTTATTTTTTGTCTTTATTTGTTAAATTGATATGTGAGAAAAGGATAGATACAGTGCTTTATGGTGTCATACACGGATTAAAAAGTAAAAAATTAAAATGCACGGATATACCAAGGAGTTTTAAATAAGGATTGTTAAAAAAGAAGTTTGATAATTCGAAATAAAGAGTATGTAGGTAATGAGGTCACATTTATGAAACAAATATGAAATAAGAAAAATTAATGAAATTTATTAACAAATTATATGTTTTATGATTATAAATAAATAAATAAGACGGAATATTGATGAATAAGAGAAAAACACAACGCAATGTAATCAAAACGACGGGAATCTACTTTACTGACTCTATGAATAAAATTTTTCAGCATAGGTTTGATTGAATTATTTTTGTGATAAATTACAAAAATGAATGCGTCCAACGATGAAGATAGTTGTCTAACTCCAAAACAGTTAAGTGAACAAGTTTCAAATGCTGAATTAAGCTTTTTTACCAGGAAAGTCACGTAAAATTTTTCTCGCTGGTTGAGGTGAAAAGTTGTATGTTTTACACGAGACCAAAATGTTGTTCTGCCTCATGCCTTTAAATCACTCACTGTGCTCAGTAGTCTATATTAGAATCACTCGCTACGCTCGTGATTCAATTCTAGACTACTTCGCTAGTTCGTGATTTAAAGTCGCCACTCGCAGCACAATTTGATTTTGGTCACTTGTATAACAAATAACTATTGTTATATAGCTGTTAAGCCTGGGCGTAACTAAGGGTATAATTGATTTTGGAAAATGGAACACCTGATGCAGAACCATAATGGTCCAACTTAACTATAAGGAATACAAAAATGACACCTTAGCAAAAGTTGTTCAGCCTGATGAGCATTTTTTGTTGAGGTATAAAAATCGAAGATCTGGAACACCTGATGCAGAACCATAATGGTCCAGCTAAACTGTACAAAATATAAAAATGACACCTTAGCAAAAGTTGTTCAGCCTGATGAGCAGTTTTTGTTGAGGTACAAAAATCTAAGATTTGGAACACCTGATGCAGAACCATAATGGTTCAGCTAAACTTTACAATATATAAAAATGACATCTTTGCAAAAGTTGTTCAGCCTGATGAGCATTTTTTGTTGAGGTACAAAAATCAAAGATCTGGAACACCTGATGCAGAACCATAATGGTCCAGCTAAACTATACAAAATATAAAAATGATATCTTGGCCAAAGTTGTTCAGCCTGATGAGCAGTTTTGTTGAGGTATGAAAAATCGAAGGTCTGGAACACTCGATGCAGAACCATAATGATCCAGCTAAACTATACAAAATATAAAAATGACACCTAAGCAAAAGTTGTTCAGCCTGATGAGCATTTTTTGTTGGGATACAAAAATCAAACATCTGGAACACCTGATGCAGAACCATAATGGTCCAGCTAAACTATACAAAATATTTAAAATTACATCTTTGCAAGAGTTGTTCAGCCTGATGAGCATGTTTGTTGAAGTATAATATACTTTGATAATTTTGCAAAACAATATGAATTTTAAGGAACGAAAAGATGTGATATCCCTCTCTATTGAACAACACGTTGAACTGTCATGTGTGGAATTAGATCAGTTGATAATGATTTGTGTGTATCGCCCACCAACTGGTAACTACCCTCAATTTGAGTCCGCTATGGAGGACGCTCTAAAATTAGTCATCAAAAAGAATAAAAAAATTGTGGTGTGCGGTGATTTTAACGTAGACATCTTAAAGCCGTCCTCAATTGCAAGTAGGTTTCTGAATTTGTTTAAGTCCTTCAATTTAGCAAACACCTTTTGTGAACCTACAAGAATCACTGCTACATCTAAAACTTGCCTAGACAATATTTTTAGCAACTGTAATGTACTTGATAAAGAAATAATAAATTGTATTCGTTCTGACCATAGCGGACAAATAGCTTCCCTTGAGCACCATCATGTTCCTCATCAGTGTAATATAATCTGCAGACCTCTAACTAAAAATAAATTGGAAAATTTTCATAATAATGTCACTGCCAAAACTCTTTGCTTACATAGTAATGATAATCCCAATACTCATTATGATGATTTATTTAATTTAATTAAAGTAGAATTTGATAAAACATTTAAGCAAAGATCTATTAAATCCAAAGACTTTAAAAAGAAATTTAGTGATTGGGCAACACCAGGCATATATGTTAGCAGAAATAAGTTGTTTGAATTATATGGTCAGAAAACAATTTCAAATGATCCCGAATTTCATGAATATGTAAGAAACTATTCAAAAATGTTTAATAAAGTATGTACTTTAGCAAAAGCAAAATGTATATCTACAATAATTCATCAGTCAGATAATAAAATAAGAGCCACTTGGAATATTATAAATAAAGAGACTGGGAAAACTAAAAATAATGACCGTGAATACTCATTAGTATCAGACAATAAAATTATTGAGTCAGATGAAGGAGTGGCAACAATTTTTCAAGATTTCTTTTCTAAAATACCTATTGCAACTACCAGTAATTTAAATTCATCTCCAAAAATTGCTGTCTCCCTCTTGGAATCATGTGTTGATAAGTGCAATAATGTATTTAAATTTAGACATATCAATAGTGATACCATTCTTAAAACATTTAATTCAATAAATATAAAAAAGACTGAAGATCTCTGGGGCATTTCAACTCACATAATTAAGTCTATAATAACGACCATTGCTCCCCATCTTGTTTTTATTTTCAATAAGTGTGTTGATGAAGGGATATTTCCAGACTTAATGAAATATAGTAAAATCATCCCTCTTTTTAAATCTGGGGACAAAAGCGATCCCGCTAACTTTAGACCCATTTCCATTTTGCCAGCACTAAGCAAAATTTTTGAAAAGATCATTTATGATCAATTATTAGCACATTTTCTTATCAACAAACTACTTCACGAGAAACAATTTGGTTTTACTCGTGGTAGATGCACAACTGATGCTGGAATTGCACTTCTCAAACACGTCTTTGAAGCATGGGAGAGTAAACAAGATGCAATTGGTATATTTTGTGATCTCTCTAAAGCATTTGATTGTGTCAGTCACAGTACTTTATTAGATAAATTGGAACATTATGGTGTATCAAAAAATGCAATAAGCCTTATGCAATCATATCTATCGGCGAGAACCCAAAAAGTTGTTGTAAATAAAACAGAATCCTATGAAGCACCCATTACCATGGGCGTGCCGCAGGGATCGATATTGGGTCCATTGCTTTTTCTTATTTATATTAATGACCTTCCTTACTATACTAAAAACTTATGTGAAATAGTACTGTTTGCTGATGATACTTCTTTAATTTTTAAAGTTGATAGAGGATGTAACTGCAGTGACGATGTAAACAGCACTCTTTCCAAGGTGATGCATTGGTTTACTATTAATAATCTGAAGCTTAACTCTAGTAAAACTAAATGTGTAAAATTTTCACTTCCTAATGTGAGGCAGGTTCATATGACTATACATGTAAATGGTGAAGCAGTCGAATTTGTTGACTCAACAAAATTTTTAGGTATTACTATAGACTCGCGGTTGCAATGGGACCCTCATATCGATATCCTGTCAAGCAGACTTAGCTCTGCTGCCTTTGCAGTTAAGAAAATAAGGCTTCTGACCGACATTGAAACAGCAAGATTGGTTTACTTCAGTTATTTTCATAGTATTATGACCTACGGTTTGTTGTTGTGGGGCTCAGCTGCTAATATTAATAACATATTCATCTTACAAAAAAGGGCAGTGCGCGCTATATACAACTTACGGTCTAGAGATACTCTTCGTGACCTATTTAAAGAAATTAAAATATTAACAGTAGCTTCCCAATACATCTATGAAAATATAATGTATGTAAAGAAAAATTTAGATAGCTTTGTAAAAAATAGTAATGTTCATAAACTCAATACAAGAAACAAGAACAAACTTGCTGTTCCAAGGCGCAGACTGCATAAAACCGGAAGCTCTTTTTTGTGTAGATGTATTACCTTTTATAATAAGATACCAGAACAAGTCACAGAACTGCCCTTGGAAAAATTTAAAAATACTGTTAAATCCAATTTAATGAGTAAAGGTTATTACACTGTTGACGATTATTTGAAGGATAAAAAGGCATGGGCATAGCTTTTGTATTGTTAATTATTACTCTAATACCTCAGTATTGATTAGAAAAAGTCCGGGGTTCTTTCATAGGTCTAGATAAAAGTCCTTTAATTAAACTCGAATCGTGATTTTCTTTTCTAAGTATAAAATTGTGAGAAGTATCCTACCTACTTAAAAACGTACTTCTGGCTTCTTGATTCGACGACTTGATATGGGTAGCTTTAGTATGTCATGCTCACTTCAAACATTTCTGCGGTGGTGTCGTGTGTGGCGGGTCGTTACGTTCCCTCAAATATGGTTGAGCGAAGCGATGGCTGGTTCATGCGTCATGCTCGTGAACGGGTGCTGCCAGTGGGAATGGGTCTGCTTCTGTCTGCTTGTATTAAGGGCGTCGTATAACTCGTATATAAAAGATCTGTTTTATATTGTCTGTATGTATGGCACTTCTTACTCAAAAATAGCTTACCTTGTTTTGATTTATTTAATTGCAATATTTTTACTTTCTATAGTCAGTAGTTTAGTGAAAGACCTATGAAAAGCTTTTGGATATAAATTTTCAATTCGATGCCTTAACATAGGTAGTCTTAGTATGTCATGCTCTCTTTAATCATTTCTGCGGTGGTGTCGTATGAGGCTCAAATATGGTTGAGCGAAGAGATGGCTGGTTCATGCGTCATGTTCGGGAACTGGTGCTGCCAGTGGGAATGGGTCTGCTTCTGACTACCTATCTTAATGCATATTGAATTGTATGTTTTTCTTTTATTTTTATTTATTGTAACAGCCTAGACTGAATAACAAGTTCAAACTTTGAATTTAGCTTAAAATCTGTAAATTGATTAAGAAATTTGAAACTCATTAAGAAATGAGCTAATTCAATAATGTTATTTATTTGTTAATCTTTGTTAATATAAAGTCTGGAAACGATATACATATTTGTAAATATCGTTCCATCTGATTGATAAAGCTGACAAGTTTTTTGCGCCCATTTTTCTTGTCAGTTAAAAGACGTCATAATGGGTGGCAGGGTAAAAGAATTGACGATTTAAAAATGCTTATTATGTGAGCTTATTTAAATAAAATATATTTCACTTTCACTTTCACTTATAAAAATCGAAGATCTGGGACACCCGATGCAGAACCATAATGATCTAGCTAAACTATACAAAATTAAAAATTACATTTTTGCAAAAGTTGTTTAGCCTGATGAGCATTTTTTGTTGAGGTATAAAAATCGAAGATCTGGAACACCTGATGCAGGACCATAACACTGCTACAAGTATTTTCTTATGTAACTACATTAGTTCATTTATATGCATACGCCGAAGTCATAAAGTCCACGCGACTAAAAAGTAAAATATAAATTCTTCTGTAAATATTTATAACCCTATACTTACAGAAATTTTAAACCTAAAAACGTGGGGCGCATGATAAAGACTACATGGATGATAAATTTTATAAAATGCGCCCCACGTTTTTAGGTTTTAATTTTCTGTAGGTATAAATATTATAGTGTTATAAATATTTACAGAAGAATTTATTTTTTACTTTTTAGTCTGTTTTTACTAGACTGTTTTAATTTTTTTAGTCCGATTTTTTGTTTATATTTTTGATGATATTTTTATTCTTTACAACGTGGGGCGCATTTTGTAAAATGTATCATCCATATTGTCTTTAGCATGCGCCCCACGTTTTTAGGTTTAAAATTTCTGTAGGTATCCTTACTTCCTTCCTTACTATATACTATACTATACTATAATATTATACTATATCCTTACTAATATTATAAATGCGAAAGTCCGTTTGTTTGTTTGTTTGTTTGTTTGTTACGCCTTCACGTCCTACTGAACCGATCATCATGAAATTTTGCATACACGTTGTCAGGGGTACAGAAAAGGACATAGAGTACTTTTTATCCCGAAAAAAAGAATTGTTCCCGAGGGATTACAAAAAACTTTCCTCGCAGACGAAGTCGTGGGCGGCAGCTAGTAATATTATAAATGCGAAAGTCCGTTTGTTTGTTTAATTGTTTGTTTGTTTGTTACGCCTTCACGTCTTAACTATTGAACCGATCATCATGAAATTTTGCATAGACATTATTAGGGGTACAGAAAAGGACATGGGGTACCTTTCATCCAGAAAAAACGTACAGTTCCCGAGGAATAGCAAAAAAACTGTCTATGCAGACGAAGTCGCGGGCGGCCGCTAAATATTTACAGAAGGTTACCGCGGTTATAAATATTTACAGAAGAATTTATGTTTTACTTTTGAGTCCGTTTTAATGTTTTAGTCCGATTTTTTAATAATATGTTTTAGTCTTAGCTCGTTAGCTAAAAAGCAGAAAATAAAAATTTACTGAAAGAAAAAACTTTTTTAAAAACACGTTTTTAAAACGGACTTAATTTATTAGTAAAAATAGACTAAAAAGTATCAAATATAATTTTCTGTAAATATTTATAAATAACCCTATAACTACAGAAATTTTAAACCTAAAAACATGGGGCGCATTTTGTAAAATTTATCATCCATATTTTCTTTAGCATGCGCCCCACGTTTTTAGGTTTAAAATTTCTGTAGGTATAGGGTTATTTATAAATATTTACAGAAAATTTTATTTTCTGTAAATATTTTATTTTTATTTTCACATTTATAATATTATTTATAATATTGTCTTTAGCATGCGCCCCGCGTTTTTAGGTTTAAAATTTCTGTAGGTATAGGGTTTACAGAAGAATTTATTTATTACTTTTTAGTCTGTTTTACTAGTCCGTTTTAATGTTTTTAGTCCGATTTTTTAGTAATAATTTAGTCCGTTTTAAAAACGTGTTTTTAAAAAAGTTTTTTTTGAAATCAACAGTAAGTAAATCTTTCATTCGTCACTGCGGCCGAGACCGAACTCGAAGCGCATAGTTATGGCTCGCATTTCGACCGTTTGTACTAAGTTAGAATACTGATACATTTCTTTATTGTGTTTCATTAGACGAAACTTTACAGTATGATAAAATATATTTTTTTTTATTATCCAAACGTTTTTTTTTTGTTTTTAGATATTTGTACATAGGTTATGGATATCACTATATTACATTCCTGCAAAGTTTCATCGACTGAGGATTTAATGTTGGGGTTTCCGCACAAAAGGTCGTTTCATTTCATACACTAATATCGCCACCACTCTTGTGTTACAAACACTACAATAGCAATGACACGTTTCGTTTTTTAACTTAATTATAAAATTGTAATGTTTTTTTCAGGCAGGCGCTTCGCATACCGCACTATGTGGTATGCTCTATCCCATATTGTACTAAAGTATGAGCTGCAGCCCATTCCAGGGTCTAAAATACCCAATGACATCGAAGCGGAGAAGAGAGGCCTATTCCTCTCTCCAGGCGAAGACTTCTTCATCACATTTGTGCCTAGATATTGATAAAGTATAAAGAATTCATAAAGTTGGTTTATTCTATTTTATAACCATCTTGAACCTTTACGCATAGGAAAACGATTTTCAACCAAGTGGCCCTCACATTTCACGCATGCAATTTTTTATGTTGGTATATACTTAGATAATTATGTCAACATAATTTTAGTGATTAACTTTGATTTCTTACCACATTCATCATTTATGAAAAAACATAAAAGCATTGTAATATACGAAGATGAATACGCAGTTTTATATAATTAATTAAGTATAGCGACTGTTTTGTCAATTATATTAGAATTAACTGCCATGACTGTTTCCTTTAAAAACACACGTTTGTAAGTCATAATAGGTAATTTAGGACAATTTCCTCATCATGGCCATAATGCAAACTAAACAAACTGGATTTAGCTGCCTGGCTTTATATAATTCAAATTCAAATTCGTTTATTTAGACAACAAAGATCCATGGGTTAGCAAATAAAAGATACTTAAAATTAAGGGTTAGTAAATTTAGGTACATTTAAATCAGTAAATTAAGAAAACCTCAGAGGTCACCTGCGCGGACAACATCCAGAGGAGTTATCCTCCACTGCGGTCATCGTCCGCGTGAAGTGTCTCAAGATAGGCGCGTATGGATCATCCGCTATGGTTTTCAGAATGCTGTTGCCAAGTAATATAAGCAGTGCTTAGAAAATAACTTTGTTCTTACTTGACAATTTTAAAATAGGTAACCAAAAGACGATCTTGGACTTCAAAGCAATTCGTCAGTTCTCAATCATTTTCACAACGTAGTATAAAAACTAGCCGTCTAAATAAATTTGTCTCAAATGAACTTGAACGAAATAATCGTACAACTAGGATGACCCACCTTCACTTGTATTTATTTATCCGGAGAAACAAGAGAAGAGGGTCATTCCAGTCGATTTGCGGGGTCTCCTTTATGTGTATTATTGGTGAATAAATCGAGGAGTACACGAGCCGGGACGTTTATGGGCCACACTACATTATTAGTTTTCGGCCAGTGCGAGCGTTTATTTTCTCTCTAATCTGTTATTTCACCCGAAGGGTTGGTTTACTGACTTTATTTATCTTAAGCGTGTTTTATGTTAACAGCTTTTGTTGTCTTTGGTTGCTTATTAGTATTAAGAAAAACTTTAGGAAATGTTTGAGAATTACAAAAACTAAATAGGTATTAATAGACAGCAACGAAAGTCGCTTATCACTTCAGTACTTTCTTCTACTTCATCATAGCAACATTTTTGATAGATGTCTTATATTTCGACATTAGTCAAAAAAGTTTCTATGACAAAGTACTTAAGTGTGAAGCAACTTTCGTTGCTGGTCATACCTAGATAGGTAATCTTCATTGGTGAAGTAAGGTAGCTTTCAAACATTTCACCACTAACCTGATTTTCGTGTATCATTTGTATCTACAGGGTGATTTTTTGAACACTCGACAAATTTTGTAGTGTGACTAGCCCGTTAAACTGAACAACTTTGTCAATGGGACCAACTTAATCAGAGCAAAAAAAAACTCGATTAGCCTTTCGGACATTTGTATGGAGAGTCGAATTTTTTTGTCTGTTTTCGGAAAAGTCGTAGAAAATGTTGTTGTTTATGATGATAGTAATCTACTCATGCGAGTTTGTTGGTGTTTACAAATAATCCTGTATATAACAAACTTTGCTTTTTACAAATTCGTTAAACTTAACCTTTGTTTAAAATATATTTTTTTGTGTTCTTTTATGTCGTTGTGTCTTTTATGTGTTGTTTCCGTAATTGGCTTATGTACTGAATAATTATACCTGTTTAAATGCTCTGTAAATGTTGTGGTAACAAACTTCTACAAATAAAAAAAAATGCAGCTTTAAAACAAGTGCACTTCTTTCTTTCTCAACAGAGAGACTATCTGTTTAATTTAAATGAATAAGAAGTTGGCAAAATAATTACCTAGTACCTACCTTAAATAAATAATATCTCGAAATATTTTCCTTCTAGAAAACTATGAAACTAGCTTGCATTTTGACTTTATCAGAAATTTCCCGTTGCTGTTGTTTGTCTGCAATTAATAACGCAGAAAACACATCGTTAATTACGTTACAGCCACTGCAGCAGTTTCTACTTGTTTTACTTTACTACTCCATTCGTTAATAATGTTTGCTTGGTCAGCTAAAATTAAACTGTAATGAAGCAACGGAATTAATTAATTGACAAATTACGGTGTCTCAGTGATCTATCACTAGTGGTAAATGAAATAGAAGGCATGAAAGGAATCCTAAATCTAATTGCGTTAACCTTATTAAAATCTTATCAGAGGTTTATTTTTGTAACAGCAGTTTAACATAATTATAGTTACTAAGAAAATGTAAAGCTAAAGATTATGTTTAAGAGTTGTTTGACGTAGGAGGTTATCTTCGAATTTTTCCTAGTATTTTTTAACCTTCTCACAGATTTTAGTCTATAATAACAAGCTCTAATTCTTGTTAATAAGATAAGCAACAAGGGAAAAATAGCTTATTATCGTTGCCAAAGAAACGTCCATTCCATTTCATAATGATTTTCTGACAGCTGACAATATAAAAGTATAATTTTATTATTCCCAGAGAAAAGTTCTTTGGAACACGCCAACGGACAACCAACGTACGACGCAACAAGCCACGTACTCAACAAACACATTTTTCTCGTTGGTAATTACGTTTCATCCTTTGCCTTTTTCTCAAAACCTACCTACTTAGTTGTTTAGCGAAATCTAGTTCTATTTATGTGCTACTTTTTTTATTAAACTGCCTTTTAAAAGCCGCTCATTGAAAAGTTAAATACTTAAATCAAAAACAAAAATTGACTTTCTATTGACTCTACACTCTACCACGTAGGATGACGGAGGTCTTTAGAGATGTAAATGTCAATTATTTTTATATTTTTGATGATATTTTTATTCTTAACAACTTACGTCTTTAACTGTTGCTAGGTATAATAGAGAGCAAGAATAAATAAATGAATGTAATATTGAGGTAATAACAGTAAATATAAAAATAATGAAGGACATGTTTCAATATTTACTTGTTTCCCTTTCTCGTTATGTTTACACATTTCGTTTCAACTGAAAGAGGCAGAATAAAAACACAAAGAAAGAATGAATAAACTGGCTTCGTTATAATAATGAATTGATAATATTTAATTAAAGTAGAATTGTTTTCTCAAGAAATTAAAAACAGTTCCTAAAATAAGTAGATTTTCTTTTACTCACTATTTCTACTATTATTAGTCTACAAGTTTTTTTTTATTTTTTTATTCAATTGTGATACCTCCAGCATTGCGTTGGAGTCTATTTTTGCGAGCTACTCTCTATTCCTATTCTACTCTTTCTCTATTTCTAATTTATTATTTTATTTTTTATTAAAATGTTTGTAATAATTTTTCTTACTAGTATTGGGTTCAGGGGGTTCTTACAATGTCCCTAGTCTACAAGTTAATATTAATTTGTATACTCGAGTTTGTAATAACAATTCAATATCAACTCCAGCTATATCCCGGTCAATAGTATCCGGAGGGTTAAGTGATGGGGGTTAATAATTTGTTATTGAATTGGGAGTTGGCGTTACGCCAGCTGGCGCTATACGCCCGCCAATACTATCGCGCTATTGGAAACAATTTATGTGCAATGTCCTACTCTCAGCTCTGCTCGAGAATGCAGTTATCAATGATATCTAGAAAATACTTGGTTATCATACGAGCTATCAGCGTGGACGCGTCTTATCTTATACAGGTGAAAACGAAAACAGTCGTCAAATTTTAGTCAAAAATGTAGTGTGGGGTGTGGCTTAGACCAGCGGTTCCCGAATTCTTTTGGCTACGGAACCCTTTTTAGTTCACCGTTTTTGGGTGAAACCCTACCTATAAGAAGTAAATTAACTATAACATTGTTTTTTACGTGAAATCACACCATCTGAGGCTTTTGGCTTGGTGTTTGCCTCTTTTAAGAGTATAGTTTTACTTTAAAAAAGGACTATTAAAGATATAATATTTATTTAGTTAGATCAAAAAGATATTTACTTAAGAATTTTAGCAGAATCCCTGAGAGCCTCTTACGGAACACCAGGGTTCCGTGGAACACCGTTCGGGAACGGGAACCGCTCGCCTAGACAGTCAAACTGAACATCTTTGTCTATTCACTTCTCAAGCTTACGCGCTCACTAGACATGAAATAAAAGACTTTTTAACGGATACTAGCGCGGTTTTATTGAAAGTACTTTGGTAATTAGTTGGTATTTGGTTTGATTTTTGATTTTTCCGACGTTTCGGCACCTTTGCAGCTGCCGTGGTCACGGGGGACTGAAGCTACTCGTGAGCCTACCCTCAAGCGATGAATTTTTTTTAAGACGTTCAGAAATTAATATTTTACAATTTTATTTATCTTTTTAATTGGTTTAAGTTGATTTTGTGATTTAATTAATGCTAAAGAGAGAGAATCTACTGAAACTACCACCATTTCACAAAATTGGGAGGCCCCTCCAAGAAAGAAATGGCGAAATAAAACTTGGAGAGGAAAGCCGACCTCCGTCTTTTATATTTATTAATTTATTTGCAAAAGGAACTAACCGTATCATTAGATCTTGCAGTGTGTGTATGGGGCTTCAGCTTGTGAATGATGGGGTCCCAAGCTGGCGGAATTTTCCAACCATCATCTCTATTGAAATTAGGATATTTATTTATTTCGATAGCCTCGCGGAGCATTCTAGGAATAAATCTACGTTCCTTAGCAAGGATTTGGGGTTTGTCAAATCTAATGTAATGGTTGGGCCCCTCAAAGGCGTGATCACACACTGCAGACTTGTTATCGCGCCTATGTTTCATGTCAGCTACATGCTCTTTAACGCGGGTCCCTATACTTCTCTTTGTTTGCCCGATGTAGGAGAGCCCACAGTCACAATCTAGTTTGTAGACGCCTGCGGCTTGAAGGGGGATGTTACACTTGACAGGTCGTAAGAATTGGTTGATCTTCTTCGGCGGCTTGAAGTAAGTTTTGATTGACGCTCGCTTCAGAATGTTTCCAATCTTGTCAGTGACACCCTTCAAATAAGGTAGGATGGCAGGTTGACGCTCTACTGTGGCTGGTTTGTCGCGTTTTCTGTGACGAAAGCGTGGTACTTGCAACTTGTTTTTACGCAGTACTTGTTTGACGTGCTGAAGCTCAGCCGTCAGGTGTTGTTTGTCACAGATGCCGCGGGCTCTCTGAAACAAAGATTTCCCTACGGTAGCTAACTGTATAGGATGATGGTGAGAGTCACCATTGAGGTATCTGTCTGTATGGGTTGCTTTACGATACACTGTATGGCTCAAGGTTTGGTTCGGATTCCTGATAATGAGAATGTCTAGGAAAGCTAGTTTATTATCTGTCTCTAACTCCATAGTAAATTGTATGTTGGGGTTTATGGAGTTAAGATGGTTAAGAAAAGCAGGGACACTGTCTCTAGGTAGTATTGTGAAAGTGTCATCTACGTACTATTAAGGAGGTTGCAAAACCAAGGTTTATTTGTTTATGCTACTATGACAGAGGACAGAGGTTGTCATTGTGTTGTTGATCCTAGAGACGGTTTTATTTTATGTATTGAGCTGACTATTAAAATTATTTATTCCTCGATGCTTACGCGTTTATATTTCCACTGTAGCTATTAAATAAGGGAGCCCATAACCCCAACAAAGGTTATGGGCCCAGAAGAGCGTGAGGATAAATAGGAGTTTGTAAAAATTGTCGTGTACGTCTCCTCGAAGAAAAATGAATTCAGTTGCGCGTATTGAGGCCTTAACAAAGGATAACTTTGAAAGTTGGAAGGTCCAGGTTGAGGCCGTATTAGTTAAGAATGATGCCTGGAGATATGTAAGTGGAAAAGAAATTCAACCTACTGAGACCGCTGCCCTTACTAAGTGGCAGGATGGAGATGCGAAAGCAAAGGCAGACTTAATTCTTTCTATGACTGCCTCAGAACTACGTCATATTAGAGGATGTACTACTTCTAGAGAGGTATGGTTACGCCTTCAGTCTATATATGCTTCTCGTGGACCAGCCAAGAAGGCTACGTTACTGAAAAGGCTACTTATGCACAAGGTAGGAGAATCTGGAGATATTAGAGAAGAAATGGGAGTTTTTTTCGATGCTATTGATAAACTCGAAGGCATGGATGTCAAGATCCATGAAGACCTCTTGTCGATCATGTTGTTATATAGCTTACCTACAAGCTTTGATAATTTTCGTTGTGCGATAGAGAGTAGAGATGAACTCCCTAAACCGGAAATTTTAAAGGTTAAAATCCTGGAAGAATATGAATCTAGGAATGTGAATAATGAAGCACAAAACGGAGTATTGTATGCCCGTAAGAATGTTCCTTATACTAAACCGAACAAAAGTGAATGGAATAATGAGAACTTTAATCAAAGTCATAATTTGATGGACAGAACTCCTAATGCAATGGACAGAAGATACGAGAGGAGAGTATTAAATTGTTATCGTTGTAATCGTCCGGGACATATAGCTTCAAATTGTAGAAAACAAAATCCGAAAAAGCAATATTATAGTAATAATATTGACGATGTAGATGTAAATAAGTCTTTAATGTCGTTAAATGTTTCAGGTGTAGAGGAATGCATGATTGTAAATTCTTTTAAGCAACAATGGGTATTAGATTCAGGATGTACGTCCCACTTGTGTAATGATGCGCGCAGATTTGGTGGTACCCTTGAAGTTGCCGGTGGTAAGCTTAATTTGGCTAATAACTTGAGCACCGAGGTTCAAGGTAAGGGAGTAGTTAGACTATCGGCATTAAACGAACGTTCAGTGCGTGCACTTGAATTTAAAGATACACTGTATGTTCCTGATTTAAGGACGAATCTAATTTCCATTGCGAAAATAACGGACAATGGATATAATGTACTTTTTTCGCATGACTATGCGCGGGTCATTGATAGTGATGGTAACACTCAATTGACGGCTTATCGTCGAGGTAATTTGTATTGCTTACAAGAATGTGAGCCTGCTGATGCTTTTATAGGATGCAATGTGGATATCCGTAGTTGGCATGAACGCCTAGGACATCTGAATGCTAGAGATGTAGCTAAATTATTAGGTAAAGTAGGAAAAATTGTCAATGAAAGTGATTTACATGTCTTGCGTGATTGCGACATTTGTGCAAAGGGCAAAATGTGTGCATTACCATTTTCTAAATCAGACGGACCTTGCAATGAAAAATTAAATATTGTTTTTAGTGATATTGTGGGTCCTATGAAGTGTGAATCAAAAACGGGTGCTAAATATTTTATTACTTTTATTGATGATTGTACTCGTTGGTGTGAAGTTTATTTTCTTACTTCAAAAGGAAAAGCCTTAGAAGCATTTAAGATTTATAAAAGTCATGTTGAGAATTTATCTGGATCTAAGATTAAGTATCTTCAATCAGATAACGGGGGTGAATATTGTAGTGTTGAGTTTGATAATTTCTTGCGTGAAGAAGGTATATCAAGAAGATTAACAGTAGCTCGAACACCTCAACAAAACGGAGTAGCAGAAAGGATGAACCGCACTCTAGTTGAGATGGCTAGATGTATGCTTTTAGGGTGTGAGTTATCCATGGGATTCTGGGCTGAAGCGGTAGATACTGCATGCTATGTAAGGAACCGTTGTCCTACGAGCAGTCTAAATGGAGAGATCCCATATGAAAAGTGGTTCGGCCGACCAGTAAAAATTCATTACTTACAAAAGTTTGGATCTAAGGTACACATTCTTGATAAGACTCCAAATAAAGGAAAATTCGATTCAAGAGGAATATCTGGTATATTTGTAGGATATCCTAAAACTTCTAAAGGTTTTAGAGTATGGATTCCAGAGCAAAGAAAATTTACTATCGCTAGAGATATTAAATTCAGTGAATCGAGCGGAGTTAATAGGTCGACACATATACCAAAACTTGTAAATAGGTCTGATTGTATGGAAGATGAGAAAATTTTCATAGATATTTGCATTTCTAAAGACTATGATAATTTTCAACAGCGAAAAGGCTATGCAGAACCGTCGTGTGAGAAAGAAAGAGAGGAAGAAACTATTCAAGATACAGATAATGAACCATCGGAGATGATGAGACCTATGACAGATTTAAATGTAAATACTGAACCTACACAGTTAGAAAATGTAGATCATGAACTCAATCCAGATATGCCACAAGTATTGAAAAGAGGCGGTGGTAGACCAAAATTATTGCACACTGGCCGGCCTGGTCGTCCAAAAAAGATCTACAGGATGGTGGAAGTTGAGGTGCCAAGATCTCATAGCGATGATCAAGATCGTACAGAAGAAGAAAGAATTGATCACTTTGAGATAGAAGACATAGACAATTATGTTGATTTTATAGGGACTGGACAACTTACATTAGAAGATGTTTTGCGAAGTCATGAACATTCAGAATGGGAAGATGCTATACTTTCCGAGGTAAGAAGTCTTGTACAAAAAGGCACATGGGAAATTGTAAAAAGACCTGTAAATAAAAATATTGTGGGATGTAGATATGTTCTAACTACTAAAACTAATGTAGACAAATCAACCAAGAAGAAGGCAAGGCTTGTCGCTCAAGGATTCAGTCAACGTTATGGCATTGATTACGAGCAAACTTTTGCACCTGTAGCGAGATTAGAGTCAGTGAGACTTCTGATGGCCCTTGCTGTAGAAATGGGTCTAGAAGTACATCAGCTAGATATAAATACAGCATATTTAAATGGGAATTTAGATGAAGAGATTTATATGAGGTCTCCAAAACTACTTAAGGAGTGTCTTATAAAAATAATACAAAACAAGGGCGAAGAACAATGTGTAGTTAAGCGTGCGCAAGAGATGCTAGATAGTATAAAAATGGGTGGTGATACGTGTTTGCTAAAGAAATCGCTATATGGATTGAAACAAGCGGGAAGGCAGTGGAATAAGAGATTAGACTCTAAGTTAAAAGATATGGGGTTAAAACAAAGTCTTAATGAACCCTGTCTTTATACGAGAATTCAGGACGGCGAACATATTTTCGTTGTTGTTTTCGTTGACGATATACTTGTAGCGTCACAGAAAACTGAAAGAATTGAACGTTTTAAAGCGGAATTAAGAAAAGAGTTTGAGTTAAAAGACTATGGTCAGGTAAAATATTTTTTAGGAATTGACATAAAGAAAACTGACACTGGCATTTTCTTGTCACAAGAAAAATATGTCACGGATTTATTAGAAAAATTTGGTCTCCTAGATTGCAATTATTGTAACACACCTATGGTAATGGAGCAAGTGAATAGTAACGGAAATGAACAAATTGAGATACCTGAAAATCAACACCAAAAATGGCCATATAGGGAATTAATTGGTTCGCTTATGTATTTGGCTGTAGCAACTAGACCTGATATAATAAATTCGGTAACGAGACTTGCACAATATGTGAAGGAACCACAAGAACGACATTGGCAAGCAGCAAAGCGTATCTTACGCTACTTAAAAGGGACCGCAAATTACGGGCTTATTTTTAGAGCAACTGGTAAGTCTATAGTGGGTTTTTCTGATGCAGATTGGGGAAGTTGTATCAAGGACAGACGTTCGTATACAGGATATGCTTTTATTTTAGCGAATGCGTGCATATCTTGGTGCTCCAGAAAACAACGAACTGTGGCAACTTCCAGCTGCGAGGCTGAGTACGTCAGCTTGGCAGAGGCGCTAAAGGAGGCAATGTACTTACAGAGTCTTCTTAAAGAAATTGGACTTGACAGGTATTTAAATGTATCACTTAATGCCGATAGTCGATCTGCTATTTTTCTTGCCCAAGACCCGGTGTTTCACGCAAGAAGCAAACACATTGATATTAAATATCATTTCGTGCGTGATGTTCTCAAACAAAATAAATTTATACAACTGGGACATATACCTACTAACGATATGTTAGCTGACGTATTAACCAAACCATTGCCAAGCGCAAAACATTATAAATGTATTAGTGGGTTAGGCGTTAAAGCTTGCAACTGATTATTTGTTCATCTCGAGTATTAAGGTTGTTGTTGTTTAGTTTTATGTTATAATGATTATTTGGTTTGAAGGGGCGTATTCTGAACCTTGGTTTTGAAGGGGCGTATTAAGGAGGTTGCAAAACCAAGGTTTATTTGTTTATGCTACTATGACAGAGGACAGAGGTTGTCATTGTGTTGTTGATCCTAGAGACGGTTTTATTTTATGTATTGAGCTGACTATTAAAATTATTTATTCCTCGATGCTTACGCGTTTATATTTCCACTGTAGCTATTAAATAAGGGAGCCCATAACCCCAACACGTACCGTTTGTAGAACCGGGGAGTCACTGGTGCTGTGGCTAGTGCTTTCTCCTCAAAATCCTCCATGAAAATGTCAGCAACAATGGGGGATACAGGAGAGCCCATTGCTACGCCATCCACTTGCACGTAGAACTCCTCGTTCCATAACAGATAGCCAGATGTTAGGCATAATTCTAGTAGTTCTGCATATTCAATTGGCATGTTGTTATCAACTAGCTTTTTCCTGATGATATCAATGCAGTCCTGTACTGGTAAGCATGTGAATAAGGACTGAACATCAAAACTAACCATAGTTTCATCATCAGCGAGATGTAGATGTTGTATCTCACTGACAAACTGGTAGGAATCTTTTACAAACGCTGATGTATTACCTCTCAGTGGTGTGAGTGTTTTCGCTACGTGTTTAGCTAATTTGTAGGTTGGTGAGTCAATTTGGCTTACAATGGGACGTAGCGGAGCATGGTCTTTGTGTATTTTCGGTAACCCATACAGTTTCGGCGGTATAGGGCAGGATGGAATAAGATAATCGACGTCAAGATCTAACTGTTCTGAATGTTTTTTGATGAGTTCTTTCGTGTTATTAAGGATCTTGGCGGTTTGATCACATTTAACATGTTTGTAGGTTTTCTCATCACTCAAAAGTTCTTGTATTTTTGCGTTATAATCCGACGTATCCATAACTACCGTTGCGTTACCTTTATCAGCTCGAAGGATAGTCAATTCAGGTCTAGTGCGTAAGTTCTTCAACGCGACGTTTTCATCATAAGGAAGATTTTGCTTGGGCAGTTTACTACGACGTAAAACAGATGAAATATCTTGACGTATAGCTATGTAAGCATAGACAAATTTCTAAATATGAGAAGTTGCACAAACGTCATCATGCATTTCCGTACGATACGAACCATAGAGTAGAAGATGACACCCGTCAATGTCAAACCCGTGCAGTTGTCAATTTATCAAAACAAATATTGGATGAAGCTACTTTAAAAGTATTAAATAAGGGTCTGAATTTCGCGGTAACACCTCGCAGAATACCGTATGAGGATATTATCTGCAGCGTAGAGGATTGTCTAGTTAAAAATCAGATCAAAAAAGAGGACAGTGAAGCTATACGTCAAGATATTTCATCTGTTTTACGTCGTAGTAAACTGCCCAAGCAAAATCTTCCTTATGATGAAAACGTCGCGTTGAAGAACTTACGCACTAGACCTGAATTGACTATCCTTCGAGCTGATAAAGGTAACGCAACGGTAGTTATGGATACGTCGGATTATAACGCAAAAATACAAGAACTTTTGAGTGATGAGAAAACCTACAAACATGTTAAATGTGATCAAACCGCCAAGATCCTTAATAACACGAAAGAACTCATCAAAAAACATTCAGAACAGTTAGATCTTGACGTCGATTATCTTATTCCATCCTGCCCTATACCGCCGAAACTGTATGGGTTACCGAAAATACACAAAGACCATGCTCCGCTACGTCCTATTGTAAGCCAAATTGACTCACCAACCTACAAATTAGCTAAACACGTAGCGAAAACACTCACACCACTGAGAGGTAATACATCAGCGTTTGTAAAAGATTCCTACCAGTTTGTCAGTGAGATACAACATCTACATCTCGCTGATGATGAAACTATGGTTAGTTTTGATGTTCAGTCCTTATTCACATGCTTACCAGTACAGGACTGCATTGATATCATCAGGAAAAAGCTAGTTGATAACAACATGCCAATTGAATATGCAGAACTACTAGAATTATGCCTAACATCTGGCTATCTGTTATGGAACGAGGAGTTCTACGTGCAAGTGGATGGCGTAGCAATGGGCTCTCCTGTATCCCCCATTGTTGCTGACATTTTCATGGAGGATTTTGAGGAGAAAGCACTAGCCACAGCACCAGTGACTCCCCGGTTCTACAAACGGTACGTAGATGACACTTTCACAATACTACCTAGAGACAGTGTCCCTGCTTTTCTTAACCATCTTAACTCCATAAACCCCAACATACAATTTACTATGGAGTTAGAGACAGATAATAAACTAGCTTTCCTAGACATTCTCATTATCAGGAATCCGAACCAAACCTTGAGCCATACAGTGTATCGTAAAGCAACCCATACAGACAGATACCTCAATGGTGACTCTCACCATCATCCTATACAGTTAGCTACCGTAGGGAAATCTTTGTTTCAGAGAGCCCGCGGCATCTGTGACAAACAACACCTGACGGCTGAGCTTCAGCACGTCAAACAAGTACTGCGTAAAAACAAGTTGCAAGTACCACGCTTTCGTCACAGAAAACGCGACAAACCAGCCACAGTAGAGCGTCAACCTGCCATCCTACCTTATTTGAAGGGTGTCACTGACAAGATTGGAAACATTCTGAAGCGAGCGTCATTCAAAACTTACTTCAAGCCGCCGAAGAAGATCAACCAATTCTTACGACCTGTCAAGTGTAACATCCCCCTTCAAGCCGCAGGCGTCTACAAACTAGATTGTGACTGTGGGCTCTCCTACATCGGGCAAACAAAGAGAAGTATAGGGACCCGCGTTAAAGAGCATGTAGCTGACATGAAACATAGGCGCGATAACAAGTCTGCAGTGTGTGATCACGCCTTTGAGGGGCCCAACCATTACATTAGATTTGACAAACCCCAAATCCTTGCTAAGGAACGTAGATTTATTCCTAGAATGCTCCGCGAGGCTATCGAAATAAATAAATATCCTAATTTCAATAGAGATGATGGTTGGAAAATTCCACCAGCTTGGGACCCCATCATTCACAAGCTGAAGCCCCATACACACACTGCAAGATCTAATGATACGGTTAGTTCCTTTTGCAAATAAATTAATAAATATAAAAGACGGAGGTCGGCTTTCCTCTCCAAGTTTTATTTCGCCATTTCTTTCTTGGAGGGGCCTCCCAATTTTGTGAAATGGTGGTAGTTTCAGTAGATTCTCTCTCTTTAGCATTAATTAAATCACAAAATCAACTTAAACCAATTAAAAAGATAAATAAAATTGTAAAATATTAATTTCTGAACGTCTTAAAAAAAATTCATCGCTTGAGGGTAGGCTCACGAGTAGCTTCAGTCCCCCGTGACCACGGCAGCTGCAAAGGTGCCGAAACGTCGGAAAAATCAAAAATCAAACCAAATACCAACTAATTACCAAAGTACTTTCAATAAAACCGCGCTAGTATCCGTTAAAAAGTCTTTTATTTCATCTTTGTCTATGCCATAGGTTTTGCTCTGATCAAGTTCTATGGGACCAACTCATACAGAGCAAAAAAAAATATCAGCTGTTCCATACATTTTGGTCGAGTAGATATTGACGTTTTATACGGAACAGCTGATAATTTTTTCTCGCTCTTTAAGTTGGTCCCATAGACAAAGTTGTTCAGTTTGGCGGTCTAAGCCACGTCGACTGTTCAAAAAATCACCCTGTAGATATAGAAACATTTTAAGGACAACAAATAATATCTTGCCTGTTTCCAGACACCTTTTTGACTGACCGATAGTATTTATCTTTAATCGAGCCGATAAATATTATCTTGGCTTCTATAACATTCCTTAGTCCTAAAAAAAATGTCATAGAAGTTTTATTTCCAACCAGTTTTAAGTAGATCTTGAGTCTCGCTCAAGGGTCTAACCCAAGTTACTATTTATCTATCTACTACTACTACTATCTACTTTAGATAATATCCGCTAAAAGCGACTACAGGGTTTTGAAATTTAGAGTTTTTAGCAACCAATATTTTTGGTCCATCACACAAAAATAAACTATTTATACTTACTTACTTTCATCTTGTTGATTATTCAAAAACCGTAGCATAATTTAATCAGCTTCAAAAGTTGATCCATAAAATAATTTGGATGGTAAGCACGTTCGCTCTATATTATTTCTCTAGATTAGTCGTGAAATGAATGGTCCCACTTTCTCAACTAACAGAAAAAAGTTAAGGTGCTTATTACTTAATCAGACTTAAGACGTTACCTTTAGATGCCGCTGAGAATAGAATAGGCTTTATTTTGCAAGAATGCGGTATTTCAAACAAGATTTTAAAACAAATCAAAAATGCAGGACACATTCACCCAGCTATGGCGTGCAAAAATATATAAAATAATCAAAATAAAGGAAAAATGTTAGAGCTTACTACTGTAACATCTTTCATTATAATAATCTACGTATATTAATTTTCAAAGTTTCAAAATAAATGTCAATTTTGATGGAATCAGTTGATCTTCATAAGCGTAAAATCTTATTAATTGTCTCCAAAGGGCTATGCTTATATTCAACTTTAGTATCGAAAACGGCTAGAACTTCATGATAATGGGGAAAAATGCTTTAGGAAATTGTTCAATTGGTCAAAAAAAAGTTTGGGGAATAAAGCGAATGGAAATTAAAATAATAGGGAAAAATAATTTCGGGGAATCCGCCTCTACAGTCGGTATCTACTCTCTGTGTGCCAAAGTCTAGCCAAATCCGTTCAGTAGTTTTTGTGTGATTGAGGGACAAACATCTAAACATCCAAACCCACAAACTTTCACATTAATATTAGTAGGATAATAATGAATGCTAATTTATTAACATTGAAAATGTTTTTTCGATCGCTGCAGTAAGGTACCCAATTTCAGCCAGAGTGAGACATCGCCCTGGTCCCGTGAGTTTTGGGTCTACGTGAATGTGATATATGTCAAAAGATGCGTCTTGACAAGGGCTACAACATAGTGAAAAAAAAATTGAAAAAGTCAAAAACTTTTTTGGAAAATCGCATAAATGTAGAATAATGACACACTTTTCGGGGTCTTTTCTCACTAAATCGTCAATTTGTCAAAAACGAAAAGCGATATCGAAAAAATGAAAAAAACCCCTGGAGATATTGAATTGGGATACATTTTGAAAATATCATATGTCCCTAACTCTTACGGTCTAGGCTGTAGCTTATCCTTTATGTAGCGAAATGTCGAGATAACGCGGGCGACGCGCGCGGCTGGCGCGGGATGTTGGTAATACGTAGTATGATTGAAGTTTGTAAATTATTGTTTATTTCAAAGCTTGTAATAGTGATTTTATATTCTATTTTTTATTTATTTCCACAATTTTTAAAATAAAAAAATATTGTGACCTATTTCTGGCGATTTCTTATTTACTAAAATTGCTTTAAAGCTAAAAAATAATGAAAAATGTTAAAACTGATTAGCTTTAGTAAGTCAACAGATTGGATGGTATAACGCGAGTAGAGCGTAAAGAGAGTGCTGAATGATCTAGTCAAGGATTTAAATCGAGATACGGCGGCGCGGCGGTACCATACCTAGCGTGACCGCGCCGAAATGTCTAAATATTCTAGAAAACGAAAGAGAAAGTAGTGTTAGCAATAACTGTAGAAGCAAAAAAGATGCCGCTATTATCTCCAGTACACGTGCTAGGCGTCGTAGTGAGTTTTTGTGTGTAGGTTAACGGATGAACGAATCTTGAGCGAAAGTTGAACAGAACAGAGGTTTTAGCTCGAGGCCCGAGGCGAAACCGAGGGCCTCAATAGGTACTTACGATTAGATACTGAAAAGTAGATCCAAAATATTATATCGTGGGTTGCTGTTATTTCAATTTCGAAATTTGAAATTACTCGATTAGTCATGTCTTTCTTAGTTACTCTGCGATTCCAAATGAATTTTACAACGATCTCTGAATGAGAGTGTGATGATGATGCCCAGGTAAACATAATTTGCAATTGCAATAAAATGAGGGTTGTTATCGCACATTCGTGTGATGATGAAGTCGGCGCGAGAGTCGCGCATGCTACATTTGATTTATTTTTTTATTAGGTTATTTTATGTAGAAATTCAGATGTTTTAGTTAAGTACATAGTACTTAGGTTACCTTTCAATAAAATATTAATGTCTATGAGAATGGAATAAAAAAATATATTTTGTTAAATTCATTAAATTCATTTTCAATGTACCAGAAGGTCGTGAAAGGCACGAGATCTGTGAATTTTTTCAAATGTTGAACATAAATGACCATTTTGATGTAATCAGCTGTAGATCTTCATAGCGTAAGCGAAAAGGTAGCATTAATTGTCTCCAAAGGGGTTATGCTTATATTAAACATACCTTTAGCATTTCGGAGATGAATCATTGTTCAGCTTTATTCGATTAAATTTTGAGTTTTCTACCACCAAGTTAAAGTTAAGAAACATGGGCCCACTCGGAGGTGCCGTAAAGACGTTCAAATTACCGGCGCGTAACTGCAAGCCGACATTATAAACTCCGAACTCCGACCCGATCTACTAAGATCGCAAGTTTTCGCTAATAAACAGTTATTTACGGTTAAAATTGGCTACGTAGGTACTGTTGGCGTTGAAACAAATTACGTTGTTTCCATCGTTTTCCATTCCATTTGTTGTACCATGTAGATACGTTTATTTTGTTTCCTACTCAGACTAAATGAAAAAAGTAAGACGGAGTCTTCCGAACTAAGCGGTGAGTCCTGTATAACTACGCCTTGGCTGTGTACATACATACACAGTTAACGCACATACGTGTAACGAAACTACGCCTTGGCTTTAGGCTGGCCCCAGACCTACCGTTTCTTTGCTTACCGGTTTACATTCTGATAGAACAGAATGGAAACCGGATCATCGCCCCACACACGCCGGTCGCCGGGCTTTCTTGATTCGCGCTCAGTCGTAATCTAGCGCTCGCTGAGAGACGTCGTCTGACAAATCAAATTGTGTGATAAATGTAAGCGTCAAAACCGCTGGACCAGAAGCGATATCAGATGTTATGAAAATACCAAAATGCAATACCTTTTTACTGCTATTTGATATCTAACTTCAAATATTTAGTAGGTTCCTCGATTGACAACCACAAAACGTGTAAAATATTTTTTTTACACTCTCTGGCCACTTAGCCAGACATTCTGACGTCAGGTTGTGTGAACCACTTTTTTATAATTTTAAACAACACAACTAATTTATCTGTTTGTAAACATTTAGTACCTAGTAAGTACCTTAACATATATTTTTTCAAAAAAAAATTAACGCATGGAAGATTTTTAAAATTGATATATTTAAAGTTAGGCACTAAAAAGTAGCAAAAAAGTAAAGAATTTCGGTATTTTCTAATGCCTTGATTACATACGCCAATTTAGCTTCCTAGCTAGGAACCAATTTCAGGTTGCCACAATAAAATATTGTAGAATAAGTTCGATTTTAAAATCGAATCTACACTATAACGGAAAAGTAAACATTGTTTAAGATTAGAGATGAGAACTGAAAATAAAAAATCATAAAAAATGTTGACCTTTCCGTCATTTGTGCAAATTCACTGTTAAAATTTAACTTATTTATACGAGTGGCAACTCTAAATTGGTTCCTTAAATCGGCGTATGTAGTCGAGGCTTAAACATTCAATATCGCTTTTGGTCCAGCGGTTCTGACGCTTTCAAATCGCCGGCACCGGCGCCGGGTTGCAACCGGGCTGTGTGTGACCATATACGGAGCGAGCACGTAGGCTACGCCTCTTTCTTACCGGTGAAGACGTTCTTACCGGCGATGTCAGCCGGTGGCTTGCTGACCGGGCGTTCTTGCCGGTTTGGATTGATAGGTCTATGACGAGTAGTACGTTTTGTATGGCATTCTAGCCTCCCGGTTTCATTCTTTGCTTTGCTGTTCTAGGTAGATCAGCAAAGAAACGGTAGGTCTGGGGCCAGCCTTAGTACCTTTTAAGTACCTTACCAAATATATTTTTTCCAATTTTTTGGCGTAACTACAAGAAACATTTTAGGCATGAACCATTTTTTTTTATTATGAATATTTAATTTGACACAGGAACTTTGTGATAAAACCATACAGCCTCATCAAGTATGGGCTCGTTTCATTCGTCTTGCTAAGTAATCAATCTGTTGGGATTTGGTAGTATCCAGGGTCTGATGATAGAGTAGGAAGAAGGCCACAGGAACTCTGTAATAAAACCATACAATCCCATGGAGTTTGGGCTCGTGTGATTTGTCTTGACAAGTACTGTGTTGAGAAATAGTGTTCGGGGTCTGATGATGGAGCAAGAAGAAGGTAAGGCAACTTTAAGAAAGACCGGATATGATATGAGATAGGTGACCATGTAGTACTGCGACATAGTTTACATTGTTTACCAAATTGGACAAGTAAGGGTAATTTTGTGTTAGCTATTTACCTATCTGAAAATGTTTAGGAAATACCTACCTAGTTCTGCTTCAGATTTCATTGACCAAAAGGGGACCAAATAAGTAGAAATTTGTGTAAATCAAAGTAAATCAAATTTTAACAGATATAAGCAATAAACTTGAGTATGTAGGTACTTACCCATGTTTCATTCATCTTATCAGTCAACATGTAGGTAGGTAGGTTAGGTACCTACCTCACGGTTATCAAACTACGCAAATCTGTCAAAATTTAAACTACAATATCATAATAATTATTTTATTTTAATAAAAACATGATTTAGTAAAGCCACTTTTTAATAAATCCTATTTCCATCGTAATTTTTTAAATCACTAATCATATAATATGACGTAGGTAAGTATTGAAATCCTTGTAGTCAGCTCCTAGTCTATGTACAAAAAATAATTAAAAAACGTTATATTATAGATCCCTGATGCTTACCCTACAGGGGAAATTGTTTTACATAGAGATTGCCTACATATGCATTTTGATGATTGAATAAACTATAAGCGACAGCCCTACCAGTCAGCCAGTGTTTAGGCTATTATCGCTCGCTCACGGCTCGAGTTGGCCTACTTATTTGATTCTACTATGACTGCGATAACGAAAGTTAAGCAACTCTAGGAAAGGCCGAGTATGAGATGGATGACTGTTTGGGACCAGAGTAACGAATGTAAAGCTACTTTGGAAGAGGTCGGGTATGAGATGGGTGACCGTGGGACTGCGATAACGAAAGTTGCTTAACTTTCGTTATCGCAGTCCTAAACGATCACCCATTTACGCGGCTATTCCGAGAGTTGCTTAATATTCGTTACTGCAGTCCCACGGTCACCCATCTTATATCATATCAGGTCTTACATAGGTTGCCTTACCTTCTTCTTGCCATCATCAGACTCCGGACACTATTTCTCAACAGAGTATTTATCAAATCAAATTAAACGAGTTCAAATTCCATGGGGCTGTGGTCTTCTTCCTGCTCCATCATCAGACCCTGGACACTACTTTCCAACAGATTACTTATCAGGACGAATGAAACGAGCCCAAACTCGATGGGGTTGTATGGTTTTATTACAAAGTTCCTGTGTCAAATTAAATATCAATTTTAAAAATCTTTCATGCTAATTTTTTTTATACTTATGCCAAAACATTTGCAAAAAATATATGTTAAGGTACTAAAAAGGTACTAAATATTTACAAAGAGATAAATTAGTTGTGTTGTTTAAAACTATAAAAAAGTGGTCCATACAACCTGACGTCAGAATGTCTGGCTAAGCGGCCAGAGAGTGTAAAGAAAGTATTTTACACGTTTTGTCGTAGTCAATCAAGGTCAAGTTAGGTATAAAAAAGTAGCAAAAAAGTATTGCATTTACTAAACATTCAATATCGCTTTTGGTCCAGCGGTTTTGACGCTTACAAATCGCCGGCACCGGCGCCGGGTTGCAACCGGGCTGTGTGTGACCATATACGGAGCGAGCACGTAGGCTACGCCTCTTTCTTACCGGTGAAGACGTTCTTACCGGCGATGTCGGCCGGCTTCTTGCTGACCGGGCGTTCTTGCCGGTTTGGGTCGATAGGTCTGTGACGAGTAGTACATTTTGTATGGCATTCTAGCCTCCCGGTTTCATTCTTTACTTTGCTGTTCTAGGTAGATCAGCAAAGAAACGGTAGGTCTGGGGCCAGCCTTCCATATAAAACCCTGCCGCCCGGCCCCCGCCAGCCCCCTTGTACGCACACATGTACCATCAAAAACCGGCCTCACTTCATTGTTCGCAACGCTCCATCTTACTTTTTTATTTGATCTGAGGTTTCCTAATGGAAATGTCGAACTCATTACCATTATTTTACACCCAAAATTTGTCTGTTCAGTTTCAGAATTATGACTTAATCATTGTGCAGGTAATTCTCAATTTATTTGGTATCTTTCGGCTGATGCTTTCGCGTTTTATGGAACAAATATCCATTTGGAGTTTATATGGAGATAGTGTACCGTAAAGTTGTGGAGTGCATCATCTTTTATCTATCGTTTGGGTGGTTTCAAAAACACCGGTATGAATAAAAGTTATATTATAACACCAAATGAAACTAACAGCAAAACAAGCCTTATTTATTCGGCATCGTAAACAGAAGATGTTCTGAAATATTAATATTGCTATAACCCCCATTTGTCTGTCCACGGGCCGCCATGAAGGAGCGTTGCCATAAACAAAACGCCAAAGATCTCCCTGACAAATGGACTGGACTAAAGTCGCCACATTATCTGTGGGCAACTCTGGCTCGTCCATTTTCAGCCTTATTTTGTATAACAGTGGTGTTAGTTTTAATTGTTTGGTTGTAAGCCTGAATCCGCCATTTCGGCCAACGACTGGGTAAAGGTTCTCCGAGGATCTCCCAACAGTTTACACTGTTCTGGATAAGGGCAGATATATTGGCCGTAAAATGAAGGCGTTAATAAAATGTAGACAAAGAGTACGCTAGGAGGAATTGTAGTGATTAGTCTAAGATTAGTGTAGTAACTATTAGTAAAAATATAACGTGATAGATAATTGAAACTAGAGCAAAATACCGACTTACTATGAAAAGGTGAAGCCTTTTTTCGACCTATGTTCCTTGGAAAATGTTCAGTTTAAGCAACACAACAACCTGTTTCAGTATAGTAAGGTAATTAGATTCCACCCTTATAAAGAAGTTTTGATTTAGTTTTTTTATTTACTCAAACAACAAATTATTTTTTCGTGTCTCGATTATTTTACCTCGTCTTCTTCACAGACTGAGCATAAAAACAAGCGGCTCGTTCAGCTAACATCATAACAGCAAATAAAATAAAAAAGTGCTAAAGCCATGTGAAACAAAAACTCGCGAATCGCCAACAGCGGCGGAAGTTCGCACGTACAGGCTGCCCCAACAACTTTAAAATAAACTTGAGCAGTGTCGAGCCCACCCCAGGCTGCCTCTGAAATATCACTCTACTTCCTAAACTCCCCATTTTGTCTTTTTTACTCCCCCCTTTGTTCGCTCCCCTCTTTTGATGACTGTCATAGTTAGCGGAGCGGGTTTTAATCTTTTTCCCTGCGTGCCCGGATAGTTCGAGAGTTTTCAATTGAAAATGCGACCGACATTTTGTGAAAGGGTCGTGGACATTTTATTTATGTAATGGCGGATAGAATGCGCGGTTTATTGGAGAGCTTGACATTTTTAGAGTTAAGTTTTACTCGATTGAGTTATTGATCGTACCGATATTGCATTTGGATAAGTAATTATCATTTATTATTTCAAATGTTTTTAAATTTGATACAAAAACAACATTGACATCGATATCTAGAACTATATACTTACATAAAAATTCACAGATCTCGTGCCTTTCACGACCTTCTGTTACATTGAAAATGAATTTAACGAATTTAACAAAATATTTTTTTTATTCTTTTCATAAGAAAAATATGTATAATAATAATAAGATAATAATATAATAATAAGAAAAATAATGTCTATAAAGACATTAATATTTTATTGAAAGGTAACCTAAGTACTATGTAAATCTAAAACATCTGAATTTCTAAATAAATTAACCCTTATAAAAAAATAAATCAAAATCAAATGCAGCATGCGAGACTCTCGCGCCGACTTCATCATCACTCGAATGTGCGATAACAACCCTCATGTTTACCTAGGCATCATCATCACACTCTCATTCTCAGACATCGTTGTAAAATTTGGAATCGCGGAGTCACTAAGAAAGACGTGACTGATCGAGTAATTTCAAATCTCGAAATTGAAATAACAGCAACCCACGATATATAATATTTTGGATCTAGTAGAGGCCCGAGGCGAAAGCGTCATCTCTTTTGCTCCTACAGTTATTGCTAACACTACTTTCTCTTTCGTTTTCACATAGTAAGCGACGTCACTTACTTGAATATAGACTTATGGAGACATTTCAGTGCAGTCACACTATGGTACCGCCCCGCGCCGCCGTATCTAACGATTTTTAAATCTTTGACTAGATCTGGAATCAGCTCTCGCTTCACGCTCTTTTCACGTCATACCATCTGTTGACCTGCTAGAGCTAGTCAATATCGATATCAATATTATGGTTTTAATATACACCGTTATTTTGTAGTCGTTTTAATTAACTTAAGGGAGTGCTCTACTAATGAAAATAATCATTTTTGCCAAAGAAACATGGGTCGAAAAACGACAAAAATTTTGGACTTTCCCATACAAATTCTATGTTTTAGTTGTCTGGTTAGTATGGGAGGACCAAATTTTTTTGTCGTTTTTTGACCCATGTTTCTTGGGCAAAAATGTTTAGTTTCATTGGTACAACACACCCTTAAGTTAATTAAAACGACTACAAACTGACGGTGTATATCTAAATACTTTTTTATTTATAAAAAATGTGGAAATAAATAAAAAAAAATATAAAACACTATTACATACAAGCTTTGAAATATACAATTATTTAAAAACTTCAATCGTACCTACTACGTATTACCATTATCCCGCGCCGCGCACGTCGCCCGCGGTATCCCAACATTTCGCTTCATAAAGGATAAGCTACAGCCCAGACCGTAAGAGTCAGGGACATATACTAATTTCAGTAGGTAGTCTAACTCAATATCTCTAGGGGTTTTTTTCATTTTTTCGATATCGCTTTTCGTTTTTGAGAAATTGTCGATTTAGTGAGAAAAGACCCCGAAAAAGTGTGTAATTTTTCTACATTTATGCGATTTTCGAAAAAAGATTTTGACTTTTTCAAATTTTTTTTTCACCATATTGTAGCCCTTGTTGAGACGCATCTTTTCACATTTAATACATACACGTAGACCCAAAACTCACGGGACCAGGGCAATGTCTCACTTTGGCTGAAATTGGGTACCTTACTGAAGCGATCGAAAAAACATTTTCAATGTAAAAAAATATTTAAACAGTTCCTCTGCTTTTATATTCAACGGTTTTGCGAGAAAACAACACAAAAAATATTGAACATCCTAAATTGTAAAATGTATACATGTCATTTCTATAAAACCAAACGATTTATAATGTTGGTAGTAAAATGGCGTAACATATTAAATCCAAAGCCGAAACCAATCATTATCAATTCAGGGCGGCCCCGGAGGATAACCCGCATTAATTGATTTATGGCCATTAACGAAATATGCTAAACAAATCCAGGTATTATCCTGATTATTATCTAGGGCTCTTTATCGTGCCTCTGTAAAGAAACACGAATAATAATTTTCCATTCCTATTCCCCGAGGAAATTGTAGAATCCTTACCAAAATATTTTTTGTACATTGTAAGAAACATAGCACATCAGCCATTTTTATGGCCTGGGCATACCGGCTGCGTAGACACGCGCGTAGTGACGCGCAGCAAAGATACGTGCGTGTTTGGTGTGACGGAAATACCATTGAGTACAACGTCACGAGCTGCAATGCGTAGGGTTACGCATCAGTCTACACGTTACGCAAGCGTTGTGCCATGTCTCATAAAGTTTCAGACATTACAAGTTACGTCTACGTGCACGCATACGCTTACGCATCCGGTGTGTTTCGAAATGTCCATCCCACTGTTGCGGCATAGGCATTCCTTGGATAAGGAGGACGGAATAACTATAAAGACAGAGAAAAGGAAAAAGAGAGAGAAAAGTCAAAATTATTAGCAGTTAATAATGTTGTAATACAAAAAACAAATGTAAAAAAAATACCTAATTGTTTAATAGTAGGTTTTTGACGTTTTTTGAGAGGAAATGCATCTTGAAGCGGAACATCCGGTCCCGAACAAGAGCCAAAATTTATGGATTAAAAAAGCCAAAAAAGCGATTTTGAAATAATTTGCTGTTTCTTGAAAAATAACACTTTTTGGCTTTCATTGTATTTCACAGACGATTTCGTGTGGTTTCGATTTTAAAGTCTTTCTTAATAAGATGATATATTCAAATTCAAATTCAAAAATATTTTATTCAGTCTAGGCTGTTACAAGCACTTGTGAATGTCATAGAAGCTACGCCATCGGTTCGCAAACCCTAAGCGGGAGACCTTGTAACGAGAAGAACCGGCAAGAAACTCGTCAAGGGCTGCTTTTTTCTCCCTGTATATTTCATACAGAGTCGTCAACATTGAAAAATGAGCTCCACATGGCTCCACCTAATGTCTTTCATAGTAAGATGTTATAAGATCTAATATTTTATTTTCTCTGTTATTTAGCAATAATATTGTTTGTGTGAACTGCACCGCAATTTAATCTAAAACTGACGCGAAATCCGATCGATTTTTAATAAGATTGACAACGATAACGACTTAATGATGATCATCTCCCTACAATCAGATGGGAGGAAATATGCTTTATGAATTTTCTACCTTCACAATATACCAACGTCTATAACCTAAAATACCTACGCCACCATTATTTTATATACACAATCTATAAAATTTATTTTGTCTACGTATGTCAATAACACAATACACAGGTTTGTTAGCCACAACCGTTTATCCCGTGGGAGCGTACGACGGACTATCAGAGAACTAAAGTCTATGGAATGAATAAGCACTCTGCTTAAAAAATAGCACCGCACAAAAATGACAACCAAGTGGGCGGGGCTAAAATGGTGGCATTTAGTTATGCAGAGTTTTTCCCATCTGATCCACTGTAACTGATCCACCGAGAATTAAAATCCCAACTGATCCCCTTACTTATAGTTTTCAATTCCCAACGGATCCCCTCATTGTATTTCTAACCAAGAAAAGGTTGGTCAGAAGATGCAGCATAGAGCGACCGAACACTGTTGCATAATCGCGATTATAATCTGTATCCTCATAGATATTTTCTATACTTAAACGAAACAATATTTAATAGGTACCATGGGCAACAGCGTCGCTTAACCACTGCTAAGGTTAAAATTGCTTGCACGCCGCGCCCGCTGTCATATACGTTTAGTTCGTGCAGGGGCGATACGCGCGCACACGAATTTTGTTGCTAACTGGTTAAGCGACGCTGTTGTCCATAGTACCTACTTATTATGATACATTATCTTTGCATCCTATGCATCTTTTACACCATTCGACTACACAGGACGCCATTTCTAATAGACTCCCTCTTTTCTTTAAAATACAAACTGCAATTATTGTAAAGAACGCTAACGTCTATCACCGGGCGCGTGGCTGGCCCGAATAAAATGCGAGTTGTCATTTTTTAGCCCCGTGGTGCCAATTTTAAGCAATATTTGTTTGCAGTTACACTTCCATAGACTTTAGTTCGCTGGCTGTTATAGGTTACTCACATCAAATCGCTCACCTGGAATATTGAACGTACTGTCTACATGCCTGTAACATCTTTTATATACACAACGGGAATAGAACTTTAAACCTAGATATTAGAAATGGAATATAAGCTAATTTACTCTGACTAAAAGCTTATGTATGTTCGTCTTTTCTCAAAAGCATTTATTTGAGACGACCGTACATTATCAAAAAGCTGGTGTATTCATCAATTCCCAACAGAAAATGTTTGGCTTTGTATGTAAGAGCAACATCTATAGATCGTTACATAAGTGGCGGCGGAGTGACCCAAAAGTTTCGATCGAGCCTTTTATCAATATCATCTACAGTGGAATGCCGGCGAAATGAAAGAATCTGGTCCATTCAAGAAAAAAAGGTCTGGGAATGGAAACGAAATTTCATGGAGGCGACCTTTTCTTTGTCAGATGTTTATCTCAGAAAGCTTAAAGGGCTCCGGCCGCACCACGAAAGCACGCATAAAAAATATTAAGACACCCAAAAGCTTAAAACAAATCCAATGCCTGTTTGACTCATGAATACTGATTCAGATGAAGATCACAAGCAGCGATGTATCCTAAAGTTTAGTCACACTTGCTCATTTAGAGTTGAAGTCAACGCGTTAAACTTCAAGATGAACCCCAGAATAAGATGAATCTTTTGACGTAAATAGCGCTTAATTTTGCAAGTCTTTGAAAAAATAAATACTTTCTTACATTTTATTTCGATGTGAATGACTTTAATGGGGGCATTTATGGCCGCCTTTTTGTTTTTGCGGCTGAGAGTCTGGTTGGAATTCCGCTAATCCCTAAGCAGTTATTTTTCAAGAGGGCACTTTGTACATTTGTGTTTCAGGGTTAATGTGACTTTTGAAGAAATCTGATTATTATATTATGAGTTGCTGAAAAGTGCTGAAACAAACATCGTTGAAGTTCGTAATCGAAACTTTCTTTATGTACTTGGCCTTCACCTGACCTGATGTTAAGTGACGATAAGGCCGAAGGTGGAAGCGAACTACACCCGGAATCCTCACCACTGAGAAACTGGCTATCTTACCTCTAACTGCCGGAACACAACAATTTTTAAATTGTTGTTATGGCGTCAGACTTATAGGTAAGATGGTGGTAGCTAGCCAGGCGGACTTGAAATAAGCCCTACCACCAAGCAAACCAAATACAAATTGTATCCCCCTCCTGGGAATTGAACCTGGGACCCCTGCATCTTACACGGGTGGGCGAACTACTACACCACAGAGGCAGTTGGGGCCTAAATAAAAAATTGGTCGGACACGAATTGGGCCAAGTTGTTCTCATTAGCAAATAATAAATCAATCAATGTGGAGGCAGATTTTTCCAAGTCGTGCTGCATGTTTCGGGGTCTTAAGGCTTGATTGATGGCCCGTACTTTCTAGGCCATTGGGCTTATGAGGCTTTTAAACTTTCTGATGTTCTACCTAAGAACAAATCAAAGGAACCTACTTCTAAGATGATAATATCATGTTAAAGTATGTAGTTTTTAATTGAGACTGATTGCGACTTTATATTGCTAATGATTCTCATTTGAAATTGATTGAAATTGATTAATTTATAAGCAAAGTGCTATTCTAGCACTCTGCTATCAATAGAAACTGACAATTTACAATAATTTCAAACTATTTCAGATGGATTCAATCGATTGATTTGAAATGAAAGGGTTACGTAATCAAGGGCCTGGTGGAAAATGATATGGGGACTAAAATGAGGACAACGCAATAAATAGCTGAAAACTTTGAACATAGACCCAAGTTGTATCCTTCAGTAAATACAGACAAAAGATGTCATTCCACATATTTATATTTTGTAATCTATGACTAAAGTTCAACAGAATAGAAAATGTGATTTAGCCATATTTTTCAGGTCAGTGGATTTAGCCTTCGATATCTTTTGTGCCTTTTGTAATTACTTACTGAATAAATATTCAGTTTTGTATTGATAATACAAAAAATTATGACGGTTAACAAAAATACATGTCGCATTTATTGAAATATACAGGGTTTCTTGCCGGTTCTTCTCGTTACAAGGTCTCCCGCTTAGTGTTTGCGAACCGATGGCGTAGCTTCTATGACATTCACAAGTGCTTGTAACAGCCTAGACTGAATAAATTATTTTCAATTTTATATTTTTTGCATTCACAATGCTATTTTATATTAAGATAATTTATATCTTAGAAAAAATATTTAAAAAAATCAACTCACCCGTAGTCGACATTATCATAATATTAAAATAGCATTGTAAATGCCTAAATAAATATATTAACATTATTACAGACATTATTTTAATCACAAGTGGTTTTAGTGCTTTGCCTTTGAAAACACCTTCATGGCATCAAATCCAAATCACCTTTATGCCCAACATCACTAACCATACTATAGTATAGTAACACTCTCTTAAGTCCACTGACCCAGAAAACTCCAGCCAAGTCATCAATCAAGCGGAGATCACTGCGAACGAAGTTATGGTGTATTTTGTAACAGTCAAGTTGGGCCACGGTAACTATGGAATGTTTTTATTGTATTGCTTATTGCTGTTCTGCGAAAGAATGAGATGCTTGGTCACTGAATACAAAAGAGCAATGAATAACTTTCAGAATTAATCAATGCTAAATGACAAGGCCGATGTTAGTGCGTGATATTAACATTACCTATAGGAATTCATCGTAAATGGAGTCATTATGGTAGGTATGTTTAAATCATAGACATAGAAAAATTTTCGCTGCGCTCAAGGTTTAAATGCTTGGACAATTTGGCATAGCGCGCCATCTCTCCCCAAACTAAGCAGGGCTTGTAATATGGGTGCTAGACCACAGAATAGATAAGTACTCTAGATAACTGATACTATTTAAATACTCTTTTTTAATAAAATATATACCTAGTAACACCCGATTCGTCACAGAAATTATATATGTCGTAGGATAATTGTAAAAATAGGATTTTTATAAAAATCCTAGTATGATTGTAAAATACCGGATAATTAGAATCTAAGACAGATTTTTGCAATCGTCCGAGTGATGTTTAGGATTTTTACAAAAATCCAGCGTATCTTAGGTAAATCGTCAATGATTATCACTTTGCGCACGCTGATTGGCTGACGTAAACGTTATGGGCTGACGGATGCTCTGATTGGCTAACACTGCAACATTCATTGCGTCCATTGTTATTATTGTGATTATTGTCAAATATTTTTCCAGAGTTTTGTTCGAATTTTACGTTTTTTATTAAAAAAAAGAAAACTGAGTGCTCAAATCAATCAAGAGACATTAATGTACGATGAGTGAAGTGAGTGAAGTGGATATTATACAAATGCTGGGCTCGATCAGTGCAGACAATTTAGAGGTTAAGTATAACCGAAAAATAACTTTACTACACAGGGCTAAGAAAGTTCTACAGCGCTCGTCAACATGCTTGTGCAAAACCTTGTTAAAACTTTAATTGAAGAATTTAATTCGGCAAAATTGCGAAATAACCCTAAAACCCATCAGCAATATGTTCTGACCAATCAGATTGAAGATGATGTAAATCGTCTCTTAGATTATCCAATCAGCATTCAATTTTACATTTGTCCGAAACATACTTGGATTTTTACAAAGATCCTAAAAATTTCTCGGACGATTGCAAAAATCTATCTTAGATTTCAATTATCCGGTTCTTTACAATCGACCTAGGAATTTTGTAAAGATCCGGCTTATACGATTATCCTACGACATATAGATCATTTCAATATCTGCCCGTCTGGGAATCTAACCCGAAACCTCTTGCGTGGTTCGTGGTAGACTGACATGTTGACCACTGCTTTACTCAGGTCGTCGCTGAATGAACAATGAAACAACAATATGCAATCCTAAATCTGTTGAAGTGTGTTTAACATTTTTGTTTAGATTACAAATAGAGGCAATATCTTCGAAAGATCTTGGCCTGAATTTCATAACATTCTAAAGAAATAGCCTACTTAGATCACGTAAGTATTTCTAGAACGGCTAACCAATCGGACGCTGCCAGACGAAACATACAACGTATTAAATTGTGCTGTTATTTACATAACTGGCAATGTGCCTGCTAGAATCGTTTCGATGACCCACTTCTGCTTTCTCTACTTTTGAATGGAATTGGTTACTCCAGATTGATGTGTTTTGTTTACCCTTATTACTAACCAAGACAGTTCTGTGAATGTTAATTATAATGGGATTTTTGTATAACATTGGGAACAAATCGCTTTTTATCTATCCTTTGTGTAAAACAGCATGTGAACGGGAGGTTACTACTTGGCTGCTTTCGCTTAACTATAATGAGACTGAATTACTGTTGTCCATTGTCAGGTAATTCCTAGATTTTATTATATTTATAATTTTCTTCTTAACTTTTAAAAGAACTATAGAGATGTACAGTCACTCACACCCATTCAACACACACATACATCTACACACTTACTCACTGAGAGGACAATCACTATACAAAAGTTTTTCTATTTTTTATAAGATTAAAATTTTAGGTATTTCATACTTTCTCTATAATTTTTGTAGATTATAAATTCCCTTGGATGAGACCTGGTGGTGACCCGTACCACAGGTTTATTCAAACTTTCTCCGGGCACAAGATCTCATACTAAACTTAAGATAAAATATTTAGTACATTATGTAATTAGGTACCCATGTATTAGATAAATAAAGCCTTTTTTTATTTTAGTTTTATAATGGTAAAGAAAATTGTGCTGTAGAAATTTTCAGTGAAATTTTAATCTGCTTTACTTGCTTGAATATATTTTAAAATAAGTTTGCAATGCAAATATTCATAAATAATAATACCACTTGATTTTGTGAATTGCGTCTAGTCTTTAGTCTTTGTTAAGCTCTAGAGATCTCAATGCACACTGTGATTTGCGATTAGCATATTCTCCAACTAGAAAATATTCAAAAACCTCGTCTTCACGCAATAACAAGAAACTCTTGAACCGTAGTCCCTGCGACCTTGACCTTACAATAATCTATCCTAACTCCACAATACAGGGCGGAGGTTGACCAGACAATTAATCTAACCCTCACAAAAAACCCGCCCGATACAAAAGGCCGTGTGTTCTGCGCCTCCTCAAAGGTCGGGTGGCCTCCTTCCATTATCCGCGTAAACTGTTCGAGGCCGGCCTTTGTTCAGACTTCAGGCCGATTGTGGGTCTTCATTAAGTTAATTATCTTCCATTGTATGGGAGCATGTATGGCCCTCCGTGATGACTAGCATTGTTTTCTTCGCTTCAGCTATTAAATTTTCATTACTATTTCGAAATTAGTCATTATCTGAGAACGTTTAGCAGTGGTCTTTGTTTGGTTAGATCGAAATGATATCACTAAGTGGTTTCTAAATTAAATCTTTAAGCTGATTTTTGTAGTTTTGATTCTTTGAGATTATGACAAAAACACATTACTTACTTATGTAAATTTTGTAATTTTATTCATGCAATCTATATTATTTATTCAAAGGACAATAAATTAATTTAAATTGTATGTTTACTATAAGATAACAAAACAACGATTTGTAGAGGACGGTGAGGTTACGACATGCAACAATGTAAAGGTTAAATTTTAATGTGAGTCACATGAAGGTCTTATAAATTCAGTGTGGTGTGAACTGTCAAATTATAGTAATCTACACCTTTATTTTATCGACTGAGAAGATCACGAACATTGAAATGTATTGAAATGTATGTAAACCAGAATGGACAGATCTACGGCACAAATTGTCGCAGCGATTGCAAAGATGGCGGCTACGCATGGACAGTGCGAGCGTGAGTTGTCAAAGAAAAAGTAGCATGCACACAGATGCGACACATTCTTCATAATGATAAGGATATACCTACTTATTTAATAATATTGCATAAAATTATAGTAAGAACGCAATTTAATTAGGTGATTGGTACATGTGAATACTTACTCGAAAAATAAAAAGGAGGATGGGCATTTAGTATCCGTACTCATAACAATCATTTGGTGTCGTCGAATAGCTTTTTATTAGGAAAATATTAGGTACTATATGGAAACATGGAAAAATTTTTTTCCATGTATCTATAGTAATAATAATAATGATTAGGATATACCTACTTATTTAATAATATTGCATAAAATTATAGTAAGAACGCAATTTAATTAGGTAATTGGTACATGTGAATACTTACTCGAAAAATAAAAAGGAGGATGGGCATTTAGTACCCGTATTTGATGTGGTCGAATAGATTTTTTTATTATGAAAAATATTTCTATGGCAACATAGAAAAATATTTACTAACCCACATCCTTGTCCGGAAACCGCGGAAAGCTCACAAAGTGCAAGTTTCTAGTTGATATCATAATAATTGCATATACGATAATATAATTATTATATTAAAAAATTGCAAATACGATTTTACATATACTCTGCTTTATCTGTTGCTTATAATAATTACTCTGTCATCATAGCATTAAAGAAATAAACGAATTGAAATAAAAATCTATAATTGCAATTAAATCTTATAAAATTGAAATTAAAAAGGGAAGATAAGGCACTAGCTAGCGTCTCGAAAATGCGCCCTCAAAATTAAAGCGTTGAATAACCGTACTAATGAATTCTGTAATTCAAAACCACATTGAAACGTAGTGGGGATCGAACCGGCCGGCACAGCGCCTATCCAAATGGTAGTCAATGGCATTAGTAAAGTAAAGTAAGCATTTATTCGGCGTTTTCAATACAATACAGATCTTAAAGATTAGAATTAGACGACCGAAAGGGCTGACCAGGCTCAGCTTGTGTTGTGAAGTCTATTTCCACAACGCTGGTTTTCAGCTGGACCCATAAATATATTAAAAATATAGGTAAAGAGAAAACACATTAACCACTATTCCATCGACGACGCCAAAACTTACTACTGATGTAGGTATAATATAGTCTAAAATAGTCAAAACAAAAAATGTAACAAAAACATTTGTGTTGAATTTTTTTTCTCTAAACTACCGAGTCAGATTTTGATGCTGCTTTGCATAAGGGTGTAGTTGAGGTATCCCTACATAAATACAACAACTGTGTCGCTATTGGTTCATGGACCAATTCCCATACAAATTTTCCCACTCTCCTTTCTCATAGACAATTACTCTATTGAGCACTTTTACGCGCGTTTTTTTTCTAGATAGATATTCGTGCTAGAGGTAATGTAGGTACACATTCGAACTCACTATTTGCCTTGCCACTCGAGCGGGATGAGTAATTGCGGCAATGGAGTAATGTTCTGTGCACGGATGTGTCTACAAAATACAGCAGGGATTTAAGATCAATAATCACGTTTAATTTATTGTTCTTTTTTGACATATTTTTCGCCTGACAGCGTAAGTTAAGTACCTACCTACACTGTGGCGGCGGTGTTGCCCGACATCATAGGCGGTTCTTAACGGAATATAATAATAATACTTATATTGTAAAACTGTGCTATCAGTTCACCTATCCTAGTTTGGTACCTACGTATACAATCTGTATGGTTCACTTTTCATAATCTATGATTTTCATACAAAATGTCGGGTCAGTAGAAATAATGTATAAAAATTAGTTTTGGTTGGTTTATGTTGATGTTTTGTTTATTTACCGATGATAAGTCACTCCACAATTTTTTTGCTTTGCAGTGGAGCGATTTTTGCACGTCTTTAACACGCAGGACGGCATTTTTATCGGCACAATTACACCGTGCGTTCGCGGCGAGCGTTGGCGAGTGACTAAATGAGTTGAGGGCAGTTGCCCTCAACGCGTGGAGCAAAAATCGGGGCTGCGAATGTCGATTCTATACATACATTTCGATGATCACGAATTGGTTTTTACGGCTGTTTACATTCCTCTTTTTTATATGTAGTTTTTTTTTATTTTATTTAGGTAGTTTCTGTTTGCAATCGTTAATAATCACCCCCCTAGCCAAAGTAACATTTGCAAATTTTCGCTATCGCTTCGCTTCGAAACATGTATGGATTTGACGTTTTAAAATTCGATTCTTAAGGCGGCTACTCACGATTCAATTTCTTTTCCAACTTGCTGACTCAATCTGCTGAGAGTTGACAGATTGAATCGTCAGTAGTCGAGTTGGGGGCACAACACAACGTGAGTAGAGCACAGCCAACCGCGACTTCAACAAATTGTGTCAGCAGATTGTCGTTGAGTTGAATCGTGAGTAGGCGCTTTTAACGAAACATGTTCCCATACATGTTTCGAAAGCGAAGCGATAGATTAGCGAATGTTACTTTGGCTAGCATGCCGTGTATGTGCCGGCCTAGAATAGCACTACCCCCTATCATCCCGTGGGTGTCGTAAAAGGCGACTAAGGGAGCATAGCCTTCAAGAGACGGGCAGCAGCGTCTCCAAAAAACCTTGGCCTACTGCGATCGCCAACCCGCCTGCCAAGCGTGGCGATTATGGCAAACCCCCCCCCTCATGCATAATGGATCAAAAAATTGGCCCCCAGTCCCCGGCAGCCCCGCTATTCCTAGCTACGGTAGCGGCTACGGTAACGGCGGGGCAGGGGGTGCTAAGAATCCCCGGGTGCGGCTCGGCTACCAAAAACGACGACAACTGCACCTGGCAACCTATAACACGCGCACACTAAGGGAAGACGCGAAGTTAACCGAGTTGGAAGAAGTTATCAGCAAGGTACACTGGGACATTATCGGGTTATCTGAAGTCCGAAGAGCGGGAGAGGACTCGATAATCCTCAACTCCGGTAACTTGCTTTACTACCGGGAGGGCGACCAACAGTCCCAAGGTGGTGTCGGGTTCATCGTCCACAAGTCCCTTGTCAACAACGTGATTACCATCGGAAGTGTGTCGACCAGGGTGGCGTACCTTATACTCAGAATATCCAAACGGTGTTCGCTGAATGTTATACAGGCTTACGCACCGACCTCGACACACCAAGATGACGAAGTGGAGGCTATGTATGAGGAGATCTCTAAAGCCATGCATAGCTACAAAACCCACTACACTGTTGTGATGGGGGACTTCAATGCAAAGTTGGGGAAACGATGCGGTGATGAGCTGAGAGTGGGGCAATTTGGAGTTGGGCAACGGAATGACAGAGGCCAGATGCTGGCTGACTTTATGGAGAAGGAGAACCTCTTTATGATGAACTCCTTCTTCAGAAAGCCGGAATGCCGGAAGTGGACCTGGGTCAGTCCGGACGGTAAAGTCAGAAATGAGATAGATTTTATCATGTCGACGAAAAAGCAAATATTCAATGATGTCACTGTGATCAACGCTGTTAAGACGGGGAGCGATCACCGATTGGTACGTGGCACATTGAATATCAACCCAAAGCTGGAAAGATCTCGACTGATAAAATCAACAATTCGACCATTGCCGGCCCATATTCAAAACCCCGAGAGCTTTCAACTCGAACTCCAAAACCGCTTCGAAGCCCTTGAGAACAGCATAGATGTGGACGATCTAAACAACATGGTGGTGGATACTGCCCGTACGGTAGGGTCCAAGCTCTTTAAGACCCGCCGTCCCAAGATAAAGAAACTCTCCGACCACACACTCCTACTCATGGATCAGAGACGTGAAATGAGGCTCCAGAGTTCAGTAGATGCTAATCGTTATCGGCAGCTTAATAGACAGATATCTAAGTCTTTGACGAGCGACCTTCGCCAATTTAATACGAATCGTATTAAAGAGGCTATCGAGCGGAATAAAGGCTCCAAAGTGTTCGCGAGAGATCTGTCTATTGGGCAAAGCCAGATGACGAAGCTGAAAACTGACGACGGACGCATCATTTCATCAAAGCCTGAAATCCTGAGGGAGATCGAGAGCTTCTATGGGCAGTTATATTCCACGCAGACACCTGTTGAAAGCAAGGCTAAAGACCCCAGAGCCAAGCTTACCCGACACTATACTGAAGATATCCCGGACGTCAGCCTGTACGAGATTAGTATGGCTCTCAAACAGCTGAAAAACAACAAGGCGGCGGGTGACGATGGAATCACTACAGAACTTCTGAGAGCGGGCGGTAAGCCGATACTCAAAGTCCTCCAGAAGCTCTTTAATTCCGTCATCGTCCAGGGCAGAACGCCAAAGACATGGAACATAAGTGAGGTGATCTTGTTCTTTAAAAAGGGTGACAAGTCCCTCTTAAAGAACTATAGACCCATCTCGCTTCTGAGTCATGTCTATAAGTTGTTTTCGAGAGTCCTTACGAATCGTCTCGCTCGCAAGTTCGACGACTTCCAACCTCCCGAACAAGCCGGGTTCCGAAAAGGCTTTAGCACCATAGACCACATCCATACGCTGCGGCAGGTTATACAGAAGACCGAGGAGTATAATGAGCCACTTTGCTTGGCGTTCGTGGACTATGAGAAAGCCTTTGATTCGATTGAAACCTGGGCGGTGCTGCAGTCTCTCCAAAGGTGCCAAGTGGACTATAGGTATATCGAGGTGTTGAGGTACTTATACCAAAATGCCACCATGACGATCCGAGTACAGAACCAGAACACAAATCCTATCCAACTGCAGCGTGGTGTGAGACAGGGAGACGTTATTTCTCCGAAACTGTTCACAGCTGCGTTGGAGGACATCTTTAAGCTCTTGGACTGGAAAGGACTCGGCATCAACATTAATGGCGAGTACCTAACACACCTTCGTTTTGCCGATGATATAGTCCTTATGGCTGAGACCATGGAAGACCTGAACACAATGCTCGAAGATCTCCGTAGTGCTTCCCAAAGAGTGGGTCTTAGGATGAACATGGAAAAGACGAAAATTATGTCAAATGCCCATGTTGTACCCTCTCCAGTTCATGTTGGGAACACTACACTTGAAGTTGTTGACCATTACGTATACCTAGGACAGGCAGTCCAGTTAGGTAGGTCCAACTTCGAGAAAGAGATCTCTCGCCGAATCCAGCTCGGGTGGGCAGCATTCGGGAAGCTTCGAAAAATCTTCGCGTCCGACTTACCTCAGTGTCTCAAGACGAAAGTCTATGAACAGTGTGTGTTGCCAGTGATGACTTACGGCAGTGAAACGTGGCCGCTAACTATGGGTCTCATAAGGAGGCTCAAGGTCGCTCAGCGTGCAATGGAGAGAGCCATGCTCGGCGTTTCCCTACGTGATCAAATCAGAAACGAGGAGATCCGCAGGAGAACTAAAGTAACCGACATCGCTCGAAGGATTGCTCAGCTGAAGTGGCAATGGGCGGGACACATAGCGAGAAGAACCGATGGCCGTTGGGGCAGAAAGGTTCTGGAATGGCGACCGCGCACCGGACGACGCTCCGTGGGTAGGCCCCCGACAAGGTGGACCGACGATCTGGTGAAGGTCGCGGAAAGCCAGTGGATGCAGGCAGCGCAGGACCGATCGTCGTGGAGATCCTTAGGGGAGGCCTATACCCAGCAGTGGGTGTCGTGTGGCTGATATGATGATGATGATGACTTTGGCTAGGCCCTCTTTTTACTGATAAATTATCGATAGAGTTATGATTACGCATTATGGTTCATTATTTCGGAAACGTTTTTCAAGCGGCATTGCCTAAAAATAATGTAAATCGTAAAGTCAGCTAGCCATTTTTTTTTGCGCAAACCTCAAAACCACTCCCAACTAGGTTACTGATTATTATTCAATTATCTCTATAATTAATATCATTAAAAAAATACAACACCCCCATTCTTTGATTTTCGTGGAGTGTCCCAAGCCCCGATCTGGTCACTTCTTAAATTATATAATTTAAACTAAACGCTACATGCTTACCAAAAAAAAAACTATTAAGTCCGAAAGAGGGCTCCACATTCGCACCGCGAACCGCGGCCGCGAATCACAGGCGCGGTTCGCGCATGAAAACGGTGCGAAAAATATAGCCCTCCAGATTCGCGCGTGAACCGCGGCCGCGAATCACGGCAACATTAGTTCGGCACACAAGTCCTTTGACGCGGACCAAAAAACCGCCACCGGACGGGGAACGCCGCGAAGCGCGAACGCGAAGCCGCGAAGCCCATACGTGAAGCCGCGAAACCCTCCACACTCGCGCTTCGCGGCCTTCGCGGGCTTTCGCGGCGCGAGTGTGGAGCCCTCTTAAGAAGTTTTCAATGCTATGAAAAATTAGACGATACTTCCAAAAGAACTACATTTCCTAAAAAAAATTAAAATGTAACTGTACTCTGGTAGTTCCTGATTTGCGTGGACCGTTATAAATTCACTAGCACATCTCTAAATTCGCGGCCCTGTGTTGTGTCATCCTAATTCAAGTTACAACTAGTCGCGCTCCGGCGGGCAGGCAGAGTTGCTTGTGTGACGGTGCTCGACATTTCGAAAAATGGAGGTAAGAACCTCGTTGCGTGGATTTGGTTTCTCAAAACTTTGATTTGCGTGGTCTAATTTTCTCCGATCTCTGTGAATTTATTTATTTAATAAAATACTATAGTGAACAATATAAGGTAACGTAACTTATATTCAAAACACAGTTTATTTGCTTAAAAGGTTTTTGTATGTTTTTAGCATAAAGGATTTATTTTGATTTACGTGGTCGTGATTTGCGTGGTTTACGTGGTAGTTTTGACCCACGCAAATAAATTTTTGACCATGCAAATGAAATACTACTATGAAATACTTTGAGTTTTGTACTAGTTTATGGATATTATTTATTGAATTTATCTAATAAATGCAAATTTGTTTAAATCAAACTTAAAATGTCACACTTAATAGGTTTCTGACTTTATCAATAATAATAAATATTTTTGGACTGATTCTGATAAAAAAAACGATTTCTGCCTTAGTAATCTAACTATTTTTTACTTTATAATAACACAATAACTTTTTCCAATTTGAAGTAACATTAAGTAACTCATTTGAGAAAGTTAAATTACATTTTTTCACTTTAGTGGGGGTATTTTGTAATTTGCGTGGCCTCCATTTTTTGAATTTCGGTTATCTCGGTAAGTATATCGCTCTCTGAGGTGCCTGTTCTATGAAAAAAAAAATACTTTGACTTTTACTATTCTGATATTAAATTAAAATGAAAATTGGATTTGAAAATTGCCACGAAAATCACCAAAGAATGCCTTACTCGAAGAAGCACCCATATAGGAATTTATCGTGAAGCAATCATTCATCATCATGGGTCATTGACAGGTATTAAACCACATCTATGAAAGTCACTTCCATATGTGGATTTTACCTAAATCGAACGAGAAATCAATTCTGCTCTTTCTCTGTTACAGCTTTATGTTTTCTGTCTTACAACAAACTAACTTTTAAGATTCCCAGTTTGTAACAATTTACGAGCAAAGCATTTTTCTTCGCTTCATTCATTAACTTTCTTCTAAAAATGAGAATTTTGTTTGAACAACTAAATAGCCTCACCACATCTAAAAAACCAAATATTTAAACAGGTGATAGTGTTACTAAAATTGAACAACATTCTCCATGGAACACATAGGTAGGTCGAGAAAGTAAAAAAAAAACATACTCCCATACAACCGACTTACTATGGAAAGGCGAAAAAAAAAATAGTTTTTCGACTTATGTTCCTTGGAGAATGTTGTTTAGTTTTAGCAACATTATCACCTGTTTCAGTATCTGACAGGGTTTTTGTTACGTATAGGTAGTACCTATATCTCAAATGATTCAATTTGCTGCGCAGAATAATATTCAAAAAGAGATTCAACTCTGTCTTATGCTGAAAGTCGGAGCCGTCGCGAATTCTGAACGCAGTAGCTGTTTCCACTGTTAATTTTAAACGGCTACAAATCTGATTATAAATTGAAATGAAGAGCTTTTGAATAAGAAATATTATATTGTCACTTTTAACTTACAATTAACAATTCCAAATATTTAAGAATGTAAAATGGGCAAAAAAGCGCTGTATGACGCAATAACATTAATTTTAGTTCCAAAAATTTTAAGTTTTCTTAGATTTGAATATAATAGGATAGAATAACTTTTTATTATTAACCTCTTAACAAATAATGATTTCAAGAAAATAAATACTAAAATAAAAATAAAAAATAAAATAAGAACTACAAAGCTTTTTCAGCGTATGATACTGAAAATTTTCAGGACTCTCATTACCTTTTAAAACCATACGCTATGTTTTCCAAGTTTATACTATAAAAATTGTTTAAAAAACAAAAAAACCGACTTCAAAAAACCTGCCTCTAAAAAGCAAGAAATAATATTCAAATCATTAGATACGCATTTTTATCGTTATAATAACGTCTATTGAAGTCGGGTGGGGTTGAACGTACCGTACGTACGTACGGGAAGTACAACTTGCTTTTTAACACGTTTTTATTAGGTTGCTTTCGCGTTTGTTTGTTTGTTTAATTGTTTGTTTGTTTGTTTGTGTATTTCTCCACAAAGTTTACGAACGATTTTATCCTAACTTCCCGATGAGCTAGAGACTTAAAACTTTGAAAATAGGCCAGAACTGGAAGGCAATGCATTATTATGGTGTCATTGAGCTGATCTGATGATGAAGCCGGAAGAAGGCCACAGGAACTCTATGAAGAAACCATACAACCCCAACGTGTTTGGGCTCGTTAGAATCGTCTTGACGAGTACTCTAATGGGAGACGTGGTTTTGGGTCTGATGATGAAGCCGAATGGCCATGCCATAGGAACTCAATATTGAAACCGTGCAACCCCATCAAATTTGGGCTCGTTTGAATCGTCTTGACGAGTTCTTTGTTGGGAAATAGTTTCCAGGATCTGATGATGGAGCCGGAGGAAGGACACAGGAACTCTTTAATAAAACCACGCTACCCCATCGAGATTGGGCTCGTTTGAATCGCCTTGACGAGTACTTTGTTGGGATATAGTGTCCAGGGTCTGATGATGGAGCCGGAAGAAGGCCACTGGAACTCGGTAATAAAACCATGCAATCATATCGAGTTTGGGCTCGTTTGAATCATCCTGACGAGTACTTTAATGGGAAATAGTGTCCGAGGATCTGATGATGGAGCCGGAGGAAGGCCATAGAAACTCTGTAATAAAACCATGCAACCCCATCGAGTTTGGGCTCGTTTGAATTTTCTTGACGAGACTTTGTTGGGAAGTTTCCAGGGTCTGATGATAGAGCCGGAAGAAGGCCACTGGGACTCTGTATTAAAACCATGCAACCCCATCGAGTTTGGGCTCGTTTGAATCGTCTTGACGAGTGCTCCGATAGGAGATGGTATATTTTTAGTTTTAGCTCGTTAACTTAAAAGCAGAAAATAAAAATTTACTGAAAAAAAACTTTTTTAAAAACACATTTTTATTACATATAAAAGGGTAATAAATATTTAAAGAAAAATTTATTTTATAGTCTGATTTTACTAGTTCGTTTTGATGTTTTTAGTGTGACTTTTTTGTAATAAAAACGAGTTATTAAAAAAGATTTTTTTATTCTAAAAGCCCACCCGACCTTAATAGGCGTTATTATAACGATAAAAATGCGTACCTATCTAATGATTTGAATATGTTTTCTTGTTTTTTAGAGGCAGGTTTTTTGAATTTCAAACATTTTTTTATTTTTAGTGTAAGTACCTTCTGTACCTAATACCTTTATATTATTAGGTAGAGAAATTGGCTCAGCCAAACGTGAGATAATCGCGGAGAAACACACATACATGTGAGAGAAAATAAAAGAAAAGATGGCAATGTGAGATATTTATTCATATTCCAACATCGTGGTTATAACTGTCTAATTATAATTTTATTACACTATTAATTCTGTCATAAAAGGAGTAATACTTAACTACATTACCAGATAGTTCAGAGCACTGATCCGACAGAGTGCCGTGTCCGACAGTTGGACAACGTCTGAGCTATCGACACCTGCGCAAGCCGTTTTTATACACGTGCGCAAACAAGCCCGGTGGCGTGATGGCGTAGTGGGGAGGCGCACGTGCACACAGTTGTTTTACGAGTCATTTAGCGACTTTTATTTATAAATTACATTGATAAAATTCATTACTTGTAACAATTATATTAATTGTAATAAAAATATACTAATTACATTGTTTTTTATTTATTTACTAAGAAAAAGACGTGCCTTCTCCCACACGACCATCCTGACGAGCAGCCTTAATAAGGCTCGCGAATTATACTAAACAAGCCTTTCATTAGAACATAAATTATGGCCAAATCATATGACCGTAAAGCTAAATTTACATAGGCAGCAACGAATTATCGTCAAATCACATGACTCTAACGCTAAATAATATAGCAACTAATTATAGTCAAATCACATGACCGTAAAGCTAAATCACATAGTAACTAAGGTATGGTCAAATCACATGACCGTAAAGCTAAATTACATAGCAACTAAGGTATGGTCAAATCACATGACCGTGAAGCTAAATCACATAGTAACTAAGGTATGGTCAAATCACATGACCGTAAAGCTAAATCACATAGTAACTAAGGTATGGTCAAATCACATGACCGTAAAGCTAAATCACATAGTAACTAAGGTATGGTCAAATCACATGACCGTAAAGCTAAATCACATAGTAACTAAGGTATGGTCAAATCACATGACCGTAAAGCTAAATCACATAGCAACTAAGGTATGGTCAAATCACATGACCGTGAAGCTAAATCACATAGCTTGTAATTATGGTCAAATCACATGACCGTCAAGCTAAATCACATAGCTTCTAATTATGGTCAAATCACATGACCGTCAAGCTAAATCACATAGCTTCTAATTATGGTCAAATCACATGACCCAATTCACTTTTAACACAAATGAAACCTTCAATGGGAGATAACCCCTTTTTTATAAAAAAAAAGAAACTACATAACAATAATCTCCATTGGTAAACAAAACAACAAATTTTAAAAACCTTAAATGTATAGTAAGGACTTATTACAAATCACTCGTATTTTATAATAAGAATCTTTGTAATGGGGTGTGATACTGAGGAACTAATGGCGCCACAAGCGACAGTCCCAAAATAATTTGATTGGTTGTTTCAAATGTCTAATGTCATTTCTGACATATTTCAACCGATCAAAATTGATAGCGGCCAGGTCGCTGGCGCCGCTGGTGCCATCTGCAATGAGCTTTGCGTGATACACCTCATTGTAGATGTTACATTGTACTGGTGCAGACCAGTGTCCGAGACACGCAAGCGCCTACAATTCAGGATCATCAGAGCCCCAGGTGTACGTCATCTGGATAATCATGGACATCAATCAGCAGACACTGTAACAATTGAACATCTTAGGAGTCTTATAAAAAAACAAACTTTTATTTTTCAAATACTGTGTGTAGGGGTGTGTTGTTGTATGTGAGTAAGTGCATGTGTCGTGTAGGTATTATAATATAAAATAGTAACATAGAGCTTTGGTCATACTACCACGTATGCATGCATAACTTTCGATCCAATATTTTATATTGCTCAGATGGTAGTAATTGCCTCGGTAAAAATAAGCCACGAGGGCATGGCAAACTTGCAATATTATTCATTGCACATAAATTATATAGTACTACCTCGGTAATAAGCCACATGGGCACGGCGAACTTGAAAATATTATTTATTTCTTACTTAGTAGTACCTAGGTAAAAAGCCGTTATAAAGTTTATATGGCACGGCATTTACCAGAATCTTGCGGCCTCGGTAAAAATCGCCTCAATGGCACGGCCAACTGGTAATATTCTTTATTGCTCAGTATACAGTGAACATCTGGCCAGGAGTCAGTGTATAAAGAGAAATAAGATAACCAGGTTAAGGAGATCAGTCTGTCTCCAACAATTTTGTCACCTCGCCTTCTATTACAGGGGAGTGACCTAAAATTATCACGAACCACAGTTCGCAACACATCCGACACATCCGATTATTATTATACGTTATAGTTTATTCATAAAAATAAATATCATAGTGATCTTGAAGAGTGACGAAACATCAATATAGTGAAAAACACTACTGCCACTAATGGGCATCATTTTCAAAACATTACAACATGTAAAACTCGTAGTAGTAAGTGAAGACTAAGTTTGAGTAATTCGCAAACTAAGACATCCAACAACCCTCATCTGATTGTGTAACCTGCATCTTTGTGTCAAATACTGACAAAACGGGTTCAGAAAAAGATATTCAAGAATACCATTACCAATTTCATTTTATATGAATGTAAAACACCCTTTTGTACAGCATAAAAACAACCAGTATTAACTTCAACTTTATCCTGTTTACGAAAAACTTAAACATCAACGCAAAACTTAAATTATTCACGAAATCTTTAAGTATCAACATCACTTAGAAAATCATACTCACTTTTCTTTTTAATCAGAATCTTTAAATCTTAATAATTTACTAATATATATGATGAAAAGCGATTACGAATGTTGAGGATTTTTTTTGTCTACCCACACTCTGTATTAACACCAGAAACAAAATTTAGGATATGCATGTACTAAATTGAGGGAATGAATCGAATTTCTATTCAAAACTCATGTCTGTATCATAATAATAATTCATAATTTAACTTAACTTTCTCTTGATTATTAAAAATAAACATAGGAAGACCGTTGTTACAAGTTCTTGTAATTTTCAACTGTATATTGTATGTACACAGTCCTCTGCAGCAATGCTTTATTGCAGAAATTCTATTGAAAAACATCCCTATTAAAATAGTTTGTATCCAGCAGGGATCAAAACAAAATACAGTGCAGTAAGTAAGGCATCAACCAGTGATGAACTAAAATAATTGTTTAAAAGATCTAATAAAATCCAGGGATTGGAAGCGATCCTACCACTGCTTGGATCCTTTTAAGCACAGGATAACGCTCCACACCAGCTCCGACACGAGCAATTGCCGCACAAGAAGAGAACCCTTGTTTCCAAAGACCAAAAGAGTTCCTGTTTTGAAGAGGAAAATTATTTAAATAAAAATTGCCTTTAAAAACATTTTGCTGACTTACTCCACACAATGTTTAAGGCACAAATTGATATCTGCAATCAGAACTGCATGCACAAAAATTGTTTTATTGATCAATTTATAGGTAACAATCATTTCAAGTTATCTCTGTTGTAAAAAAAAATATAAATATCAGTTAGTTATTTGTCACTTTCATTTATTTTATTACAGGTTTTGAACACACAATTTTAGCCAGAAAAGAATCCCAGTGGTTCTACTGAGCATGAGCAGTTCTACCAAAGAAGGAATAAGACTTTTTCTTATTAGTGCTATGATTTGATACGTAGAATAAAATTGTAAACTGTAATTGTAAAGGGCACAGCTTATTTCACATTAAAATTTCTCTCAGCAGGTCTTTCTTTTCAATAAAATAATCAAATTCAAAAAAATTCAAAAATAAATCACTGACTTTTCCGTATCGCTTTATTATAAAGATTTCAAGTTTCGAAGCATAATGCTACTAGATTGTGATGTCACAATATGTACATAATATCTTAAAATTGTCTTTTCACTGATCAAAGAGTAAGGAAGGGAAAGGCCTTATTGGCTAATTTGATATATTTTAAGACCAAATTGAATTGAACATTTTTTCTACGGAAAGCTAAAATTATTTCTTATATCAGTACTTATATTATTATTCAATTGCACGTTTTGAATCTCACTATTAAGGGTGCATGATAGGAAAACATGGCTTGCGCGGGCCACATTTCCATATAACAAAACAAAAAGTTGTAGCCACACAAAAAAACATACGACAAATTAAGGAGACTATCCAGTAGCCACAAGTATCAAACTGCGCACAAACCTCACAGACGACTGCCAAAAAAAAACAGAATATCAAAAGCGCTTGTCGCGGGTACTTTCGGCGCAAATAACAGCGGAAACGCACTGAATTCTACATCAAAGTACACTGCAAACTGCAACGCACTGTGCAGTTGTTCCAATAACTTTTTTCCAAGAAAGATAATGATGAAAAAACAACGAAAAACATCGCAAAAGTACAGAAGTGAGGTTATTTCCATACTCTTTACAAGTAAAGAAAAAGAGAGACAAGTGATTCCGCATAACGGAGCCTTAAATACCATAATTCGAACATCATCCAGCAGATATCCCATATAAGTAGTCCGTAGTCACAGTTGCAAAATCACGGCCACTTGGTGGTACACTCGCACACTCGTGCAAGGCACATGGAAAATTATATATTCTAGTCTAGACAATTCACACCAATCATTTAGTTCCAGTTCCAAGCTAAGCAAAGCTTGTACTGTGGTTACTAAACAACGGGTAAAAATATAGAAATATTAAAAAAGAATTAATCTGTGGCTAACTCCGCATCACAAAATTATGTATACCAGGATTCGAACCCAGGATCTTTGTATCAATCAACCTCCACGAAAGTATACTTATTTTACGAAACATATAGCACTCTTTGCGCAGCATTCGCGTCATCATTTTCTACGCCAAATTCTACTTGATTTTTTATAATATCACAAGGAAACGTCAATTTTTTTGACTTGATGACCAAATGATAACAATTTGGTAAAATCTACGGGTACCTTATAAAAATGTAAAATTTATGGGTACTTATCACCAATTTTTCGGTCAACCGCGAATTGATTCACTTTTTCAGGCTTCACTCCACTGTTCAGGTCTTTTCAGAACACCCAGGGGCTCAAGTCTGCTAATTTACAAATGCATCAATGGAATCTCAATTGGGTCTCAAACGCCAATTTTAACACATTTGGTATTCCGCTCCTTAAATAAGTTCAATCGTTTTTTAATGACAGGCCATCGAACTATCATTCGATCGTCATGGTACTTTTTGGCATTCTGCTAATAACTGCGTTACAATCGCGTCTCGATTTTTCAATTGATTGGTATTCTGCTCTTATTTGACGTTTGTTTGACGTTTATATCAATGGTTTTTCCATGACGATTTTGTCATTGAACTACAATTGAGCAACGACACCTCTTTCTTAGAATTTGTTTGTAAACATTGAACAATGAGACCATCAGTACCAAGTATAAGCTGGCATATTTTGGTTAGAGATCATAGATATTGTGGAAAAACAATGTGTACCTACTTACCTACCCCACAGAGGAATTTTAAGGATTGATTTTCCTATCAATTTAATTTAGTAGGTACCTACCCATAGGAACTTATTAGGTGCTACGTGGCCTACGTGTTAGGTGGCTGTATTTACCAACTTTAGTTGTTCATTAAGCATTGGGTACCTGTGTCTGCAAATTCTGTAATTATTCAATAGGTAGGTAGTAACCGACCGTACCTAATTAAACAACAAATAGGTACCTACCTGCTTAAAAAAAATCTGGATGTGCTTTTGCTGGGCAACGTCTCCGGCTGCCCGTACTAATATAAACATATCTTCTTTTAACGCTACCTACTTAACTACTGAATAAATAGTAAAAATCATGGATGAACATAATACCCACTGATTCCAAAATAAGTTGCTAAACACAATTATTATATTAGTGTCTACTGTCTAAGTGGTCATTTTTATATACTTGTTAATATATTTTCATATATTCAGAATTCTAATTTGATTTTCGAATCTTTGTATTTCGATATTGTGTACATGACAGATAATAATAAAATATTTTTTTTTTTGGTGTTCAATACCTATCATATTAAAGTATTTCTTAAATTATTTATATGCATAAGTATCTTTCTTTATCATAACATCCATAATCCAAGTACTTTATCGACTAATATTTAAAAGCAACTACTTACGTATTGTAAACTCGCAAATTATAATGAGCAACACTACACTTTGCTTCATAAATTGAACCAACATACATAGGTACTACCTACTGTAAATGTAGTGATTTTAAATGAGTTTTCTTTGCCACGGGCCACGAGCACGGAATACATAATAGTTGCACGAGCCTTGATTTATTTGAGTTTTGGTAGATGTGACTGATAGTAGACAAAATAAGACAGGTCAACATGAAATCAATATTTTATTTTATAATTGGCTCTTAATCTAAATCATAAACCAATAAGATATGTATGATTTTAAAGCACAAACTTCATTTTCCCAGCAGTCATTTTTCCAGTAGGTACCCAATGTTTCATAGTTTTGCTTAGTCGCTTGGAGCAAATATAGGTACATCTATGCTTTTGTTTGGTAATAACTTTTCCAGTATCCTTTCTTGACAATATAAAAGGTATGTGCTTATATCTGCAATGTCATTCATTACACATATTATATCTGTAATAAAAAATAGGTAATTATTAAATATTCAATAGGTAAGAGTGGGTAAAGAGTTTAATTCATCAACGCTTGAGCGGTCTCCGGTGACCAGACAACAATAGAAAATCGATTGTCTTATTTTCCGGGTGTTGACGAGTAGCAAATAATACACTTATTGAAAACAGTTACAGTTTTTTCATGTACTAAGTAGTTAGTATATAATGTAGCCAATAGCAGTGGCAAGGAGTGAATGTAACCTTTTCAAAAATGTTATGATCTACACAGTGGATCAGTGAAGTGAAATTTCTAAAAGATAAGCCGATGGTGATCGCCTTGTATGAACCCTTTGCCACTGCCTAATCGGTACCTCAATGTCTAAAGTAGGAAGTATTACTTATTTACTTACGTTTTGTCTTTTTGTTTGATCATCTTTTCTTGCCATATAACTTGCTTATTATATTTTGCAATAGGTATTGTATCTAAAATAAATAATACCTAAGCAATTATTGTTGAGTTCATGAGGAAAGTAGTTAACACTTAAATAGGAAAGCGCCTCAATGAACTACATATACGAAGTAAAAATAAAGTAATATTTACTAATTTACTTATTCGTAGGTAGGTACATCTTTGTATATATATTGGGTTTATTTATATAAAAAGAAAATGGAAAATTATCGGCTATTTAAATTAAAACTTGCTGAACGACAGACTACATACAACAGGGGGCACACTTAGATTAGAACAACGCAAACGGTCGAAACAAAGTGGCGCCATCTCTGTATCTTTACCATCAACTTTCACAACAAATCTTCAAGTTTGCTAAGAATGTCTCTGCAGTAGGACCAGACTAGGGGTGCCACCTTTTTTAGGACTAATAAAGTATTATTTTTTGCTAAAGGTAGAAAAAAAAGTATATTGTATGGAAATAAAGTATTATTTATGTTTACCTTTAAAAACATACTTTTATTACTTTTGGCAATATTTAAACAAACCATGTCAAATAAAGTAAACACTTTATTAGAAATTACTTACGAGTGGCAGGCAACCCTAGCGGATTTATAAAAAAAATATAATAAACTAATAAAGAAGACAATACAATAAAAATCGCCTTCTTAATTGGCTATAATAATTATTTATGCAACTGTAGTATAATTATGGCTATTACAACACGAATGTGGCCTTATCGCCTGAGTGTTTTAATACCTAATTTTATTATCTCTACATAATTAGGTATTCAAACACTTAGGTGATAAGACTTTATTATTGCATACAAGACTTTATTTTTTTCTTTAACCATGACAAGTATCCTCTATAAAGTGTTTCGAAACGGTGGCTTAATATCCAAGCGAGGGCTGCTAGTTGCGCCCCTCGCGCGTGCGTTTGTTATGAAATCATCCGAACGATTAATGTTATACTGAATTTCATAATCATAATGTATCGTTCGGGCGTGGGCGTGGAGAGCGCGACATGCTCTCGCTCGGATATTGCGGTTTTATGAGACTGGTTGTTTTAATATTGGCTATAAGCTAACTGTTTCAGAACCTTTTTTTAGTGATTTATAGCATCATGGGTGTCGATAAAGTAATTTAAAAAATATTATTTTACAATTATGCAAACGAAAATCTTTTGGTGTGAATTACAATAATAAAATGATGAAATTTGACGACCTAGTAGCGTAGCAAATAACCACATCACCACTCATACATGACACTACTATCGTTGGACGAATACCATCTGGGGCGACACCTAATTGACCCGGAGGAAATAAAAACTCGTAAAACCAAGAAGACTGGAAGCCGCTGGGCTTAAAGAGTTAGGCCCTCCGCTGCCTTGAGCGGGATCCCGCCGCGGGTACACGGCGCGAGAATATAGATTGCTGGTTTTTGACGGACAGATGCTTGCGCAGTGCATAAGTAAGCTCTAATCTATGTCACCCCGCACGCGTGTCCCGCTTAACACAGCGGAGAGCCTTACTATAATTAGGTGGCGAGTTTTAGTTCGCAGTGAGTGACTACAGCTTTATCTGGGGCCGTACCGGCTAACTTAAATGGCTATCGTAATCGCTTTCATTTGACAGATGGATGTGAGACATCGCTACTTTTCTATGGTAAGTTTTTATTTAAGTCAAATAGAAGCAGCAACGTGTCACATCCATCGGACAAATGTTAAATGAAAGCGATTACGATAGCCATGTAAGTTAGCCAGTACGGCCCCTGAGCTGCATAGCCCCTAATACTCAAATAATAATAATCGTTGGATGAATATCTAGTTTAAACCTAGTCAAAATCACATATTTGTTTTTGGTGTCTTTTGTTTTGATTTATTCTTTTTCATTAATATTTTGTTACAAATAAAGAATATTACAAATAAAGTCAAAAAATATGAAATAAGAATAAAAAAATACGTTTTCAGCGATTATACGATAATTTCATGTTATTAGTTCCGCATCGATTTCCAGAGGCGCTAGTGGACTTTCCCTTACAATGATACTCTTTGGACTACAAACAAATATTGTGTTGTCATGACTACCGACGTTCCGTTCTACAAAGCTCTTATTAGATACTTCTAATAATTTAAATATTTTAGTGCAATATTTACCGTTTCGTAATACAATATGTCACATTTTGTTGTATTTTATGATGTTAAGAAGCTTTAAACACGTTTGACCGTTAATTATCCCCAAATAAGTCGTAAAAACAAAAATTTCGATTGAATACCGGTTTTTTTTACTTAAAACGGAATGTATATGCGAGTGCTATTATTTTACACTGTGACATTTATCCTTTGGTAGATTTTAGTGGGCAACACCATCATTACGACGACATTACGATTCATTGACGACCATTAATGCGGTCATAATTTTTTTAGCAGAATACCGAATTAGTTACAAACGTAATGGCAACGTAATGAGGTGGCGTCGTGATCGCAAAATCGTGTAATTTTATGTCAATTAGCAGACTTGAGCCCCAGGATTGATGACTCAGATCCATAATTGGTCACTCGATTTGATCTTCAACATCGAATCTCCAACGTGGCGGATTCTACAGCAAGCATTTAGATATATTCCTGGAATATAAAAATTCGTAGGCGTAGTATATGTAATCCAACTAGGTTAGATCTCACTTCTGATGTGAGAGAAAATAAAAGAAAAGATGGCAATGTGAGATATTTATTCATATTCCAACATCGTGGTTATAACTGTCTAATTATAATTTTATTACACTATTAATTCTGTCATAAAAGGAGTAATACTTAACTACATTACCAGATAGTTCAGAGCACTGATCCGACAGAGTGCCGTGTCCGACAGTTGGACAACGTCTGAGCTATCGACACCTGCGCAAGCCGTTTTTATACACGTGCGCAAACAAGCCCGGTGGCGTGATGGCGTAGTGGGGAGGCGCACGTGCACACAGTTGTTTTACGAGTCGTTTAGCGACTTTTATTTATAAATTACATTGATAAAATTCATTACTTGTAACAATTATATTAATTGTAATAAAAATATACTAATTACATTGTTTTTTATTTATTTACTAAGAAAAAGACGTGCCTTCTCCCACATACATACAGGTCAAACTGAGAACCATACTTTTTTTGAAGTTGGTTAAAAAGACTACACTGAAGATATGCCTTTTCCAACACAAAAAACTAAATCTAATTCGGTTCATATGTAGCAAAGTCGTCAAGGTAGTTAATGCAAAATCATAGTAATTTCAGGATTACTTGAAAACTACTGAGCCGATTTGAAAAAAAAAATGGGACCATCTCGCAAGAATACTCAATCGAACAAAAAAAAAATCATCAAAATCGGTCCATAAATGACGAAGATATGCGCGAACAACGATAAAAAAAGTATACAATCGAATTGAGAACCTCCTCCTTTTGATGAAGTCGGTTAAAAACGAAGTTTTACATCTGGTCGCTTCAGTCAAACAAACCTTTGTTTCTCCGTTATTTTTTAAATTGCAGGCAATCCTCATAGCGGATCAGTCAGATTTTTTGTAGGATTTTCCCCAAAAAATCTCCAGGATTACGTCCATGGAACGGAGACGCGCAAACTCGACAAAATCTCCGTTAGTCGACTTACATGGCGATTACGATTTGAACGTCTCGCGACATGCATATTCATGGCGCTGCCACAATGTAAATAAGGTCCAGTATTCCCTACGAATAAACCAAGAATAACTTTGTACCTAGTTTAACGAAAAATATTGCTTAGTAATATTATGTTTGACATCTCAAAGTAAAGCGTCATATTCCTAAACAAACTTTTTGGTTATTCTAACTTATTCATCGTTTGTTTGTACGGCAGTGTCTTTTCCGAACTACAACTCGACGATAATTGGATTAATGACAGCTCATGACATGAAGTTCATGACCCCGTTTTAATTTGGTCGAGTTGTAGTTAGGAAAACACTTAGGCGATTCTTAAGTTTAGTGCATATGGATGTTAGGTATATGCCGGGTTTCCTTAGAACTTTGTCCAGATGACGCGATTTTGCGAGTTGATATGCTTTTAGTTATAATTTTTTCCCTTAGCCAGTAGCGCCTACTCACGATTCAACTCAACCACAATTTGCTGACACAATTTGTTGAAGTCGTGGTTGGCTGTGCTCTACTCACGTTGTGTTGTGCCCCCAACTCGACTACTGATGATTCAATCTGTCAACTCTCAGCAGATTGGGTCGGCAAATTGAAAAAGAAATTGAATCGTGAGTTGAAGCTTTAACGTGTGCAATATTAACAGCAGTGTCGAGTGATTTTACTCGCAAGTTGACTGTCAAGTTGCGCGTCAAATCGCGTCAACTGGACAAACTCTTAACGCAGCAAGTGTACCGCAGTAACGTACGAACGCGAACGCTGAATTGTTTAGAGCCTCAATGTTTGAATTTATCTGTAGACAGTCTACAGATAAATTCAAACATTGAGGCTCTATTATTATGGAAGGATATTATGGAAGCCCTATTGCATGGTAGTGTGGCTTTAGGTAATAATTTTAAAGACAATGGGCGAGAACAATTAAATACTGACAACTATTTATACTGTGGCGCGTCGCTAGTTCAACGGATTAATATTCTGATTAGTTGGGGATCTTCTGCGCCGAAACTTGTGTGCGTCGAATATTTACGCGCTTGTTGATTCAACTTCGTGCGTGGGAATTTGTGGAAGTTTCATAGGTTAAAGGAAGTTTAAGAGGGGGTTTACATATTATACTAAGTACACGTGTTATGCGGTATAATCTTATAGGTATTATACCCAAAAGCACTTTTAAAAACGGCAAAACCACCTTCAAAAGCCTTAAAAAAACAGCTCTAAAAATGCAAGAAATAATGACAAATCGATTAATTTAAAGACGTCTATTGAAGTCGGATGGAGCTGGATGTATTTTTTTTTATTATTATCATTGAAATGTATGTAAAACCAGAATGGACAGATCTACGGCACAAATTGTCGCAGCGATTGCAAAGATGGCGGCTACGCATGCACAGTGCGAGCGTGAGTTGTCAAAGAAAAAGTAGCATGCACACAGATGCGACACATTCTTCATGATGATTAGGATATACCTACTTGTTTAATAATATTGCATAAAATTATAGTAAAAACGCAATTTAATTAGGTATTAGGTACATGTGAATACTTACTCGAAAAATAAAAAGGAGGATGGGCATTTAGTACCCGTATTTGATGTCGTCGAATAGATTTTTTATTAGGAAAAATATTTCTATGGCAACATGGAAAAATATTTACTAACCCAGATCCTTGTCCGGAAACCGCGGAAAGCTCACAAAGTGCTAGTTCTAGTTAATATCATAATAATTGCATATACGATAATATTATTATAAAAAAATTGCAAATACGATTTTACATATACTCTGCTTTATCTGCTGCTTATAATAATTACTCTGTCATAGCATTAAAGAAATAAACGAATTGAAATAAAAATTTATAATTGCAATTAAATCTTATAAAATTGAAATTAAAAAGGGAAGATGAGGCACTAGCTAGAGTCTCGAAAATGTGCCCTCAAAATTAAAGCGCTGAATAAACGCACTAATGAATTCTATAATTCAAAAAAACATTGAAACGTAGTGGGGATCGAACCAGCCGGCACAGCGCCTATCCAAATGGTAGTCAACGGCATTAGGTAAGTAAAGTAAAGTAAGCATTTATTCGGCGTTTTCAATGCAATACAGATCTTAAAGATAAGAATTAGACGACCGAAAGGGCTTACCAGGCTCAGCTTGTGTTGTGGAGTCTATTCCACAACGCTGGTTTTCAGCTGGACCCATAAATATATTAAAAATATAAAATATATGTAAAAGCACATTAACCACTATACCATCGATGATGCCAAAACTTACTACTGATGTAGGTATAATACAGCCTAAAATAGTCAAAACAAAATATGTAACAAAAACATATTGTGTTGATTTTTTTTTCTCTAAACTACCGAGTCAGATTTTGATGCCGCTTTGCATAAGGGTGTAGTTGTGGTATCCCTACATAAATACAACAACAGTGTCGCTATTGGTTCATGGACCACTTCCCATACAAATTTTCCCACTCTCCTTTCTCATAGACAATTACTCTATTGAGCACTTTTACGCGCGTTTTTTTTTCTAGATAGATATTCGTGCTAGGAGTAATGTACACATTCGAACTCAAATTTGCCTTGCCACTCGAACGGGATGAGTAATTGCGGCAATGGAGCACAGTACGTTGTTCTGTGCACGGATGTGCCTCGACAACAAAATACAGCAGGGATTTAAGATTAATAATCACTTTTAATTTATTTTTCTTTTTTGATAAGCCCCTGGACATATTTTTCGACTGACAGCGTAAGTTAAGTACCTACACTGTGGCGGCGGTGTTGTCCTACATCATAGGCGGTTCTTAACGGAATATAATAATATACTTATATTGTAAAACTGTGCTATTAGTTCACCTATCCTAGTTTAGTACCTACGTATACAATCTGTATGGTTCACTTTTCATAATCTATGATTTTCATACATTTCATCATAAATGTCGGGTCAGTAGAAATAATGTATAAAAAATACTTTTGGTTGGTTTATGTTGATGATTTGTTTATTTACCGATGATAAGTCACTCCACTATTTTTTTGATTTGCATTGGAGCGATTTTTGCACGTCTTTAACACACAGGATGGCATTTTTATCGGCACAATTACACCGTGCGTTCGCGGTGAGCGTTGGCGAGTGACTAAATGAGTTGAGGGCAGTTGCCCTCAACGCGTGGAGCAAAAATCGGGGCCGCGAATGTCGATTCTATATAATACATTTCGATGATTATTATATCGTTTATTTTCTAAATGCCCCACCCGACTTCATTGCCCCTACTGTTTTCAACCCATATCTTCTAAACCACCTTCGTAAAATAACTCAAAGAGTTTTAAGAATATTTTCGTTTTGACATCTAAGTAATTACATCTAATTATTTAAGTCAAATGTAGAATTATTAGGCTAATACAGATTACTCTCAGAATAATATTATTTCTTTAGCATTATAATATCCATTGTACCACAAGCTTCTAGTCACAACCATTCTGCAACTCACTTTCAAAGGTATTAAAATCGAGAGAGGCACTCGTAATTTCATTCCATTATTGAGAATTCAATTGAAATATAGCAACCAATCAGCGTCTTCTTCCTAGAGTCCAGAAAAAAAATCCAGGAAATGTGGAATTCAAATGTTTTAGTAAATAAGTGTTATCATTTCCATAACCTCTCGGGACGACGATCAATTCAAAAGGTTTTACGTCTAAAGATTCTTGATAAAGTATATTAGGTTTTTGGAAATCCTATAATGCTTCTTAGGTTTTTCGTGAGCATGGTAAAATATTAAATTTTATTCAGAAATTACACTAAAATATACAGAATCTTATATTAAAAGGCTTTTTCGTAGCAAACATAATACTATAAAGAATTTCTTAGTATTTTCTTAAATTATAAAAGGAGAAAATAGCCATTTGCCTGCCTCTTTGGCGGTTTCTTCTCAGTAAATTGTTTAAGTATGTCTAATATTTTCTAAAATTTGATAGACTTTTTTTTAATTTAATAAAGTTTCTTATAGCATGAATATCTTTACGTAGTATAACGAGATTGCAAAACAATGTTGACAAGACATACAGCTACATGATCCAATAAACATGAAATCAATATTTAAGAAAAAAAAAACTGAATTTTAGGGCTTAAGGTACTATTATGTATTCTGTGGCTTGAGGTGGTACGTCAAGGTCAGTGGCGCCACCAATGGAAATAAATCATTTACGTTTTATCAAGGGCTTAGAATAAAAGTTTTAGTTATTTTGCGCAAATAGAAGAGTAAAGTGCAATATTTAAATATTTTTCATGGCCTCAAATATAAGCAATAAGTTATGAATGTCGATATTGCTAACACTTTTGGTAATATCGACATTAATAACTTATTGCTTATATTTGAGGCCATGAAAAAATATTCAAATATTGCACTTTACTCTTCTATTTGCGCAAAATTATCAAAACTTTTAATCTAAGCCTTTGATAAAACGTTATTGATTTATTTCCATTGGTGGCGCCACTGAGCTTGACGTACCACCTTAATACACCATAGAGAAACGATACACCACTCAGTGTTATTAAAAGATTCTTCAATTAGAAGTTACCTTCAACAACGGAATAAACAAACAATTGAAATGCACAAACAACTCAGAAATGTGCAATTAAAAAGCTCAGATGCAATCGGCCCGTGCACTGCGGGACAATGGTCGCCAGTGATTGCTCACACTTCGCTCGCAGTCGCAGTTACCCGCAGTTGTCCGCAACAACTTTTCCAGTTGTACCTGAATATTGGTTTTTAATCGTGTTATTGACGCAGCGATTCGGAGTGAATCGTTTTTGCGTAAATGCCTTTTGTTCTTTTGTTGATTCAGCGAGTATGCTGACTTCAATTTGGCTGTTTGATGTTTTTTTATTAGTAAAAAAAGGGAACGAGAGAAAGAAAACAGTTTTTGATTGTTTTTTTTCATCTTTTTTACATAGTGACTGTGAAGATACTAAAAATATTACCTCGTCTTTTTTCGTAAGATATCCCCAGGTATTAAGTAGGTCTATTCCACAGAGTCTCAAGACGAAAGTCTTCAACCAGTGCGTCCTACCTGTCATGACATACGGAGCCCGAAACGTGGACACTCACTACTACCAGCCCTACGGCTGGTTCACAAATTTAAAGTCGCGCAGCGAGCTTTGGAAAGGGCTATGCTCGCAGTTTCTCTGAGAGATCGGGTCCGGAACGAGGTGATCCGACAGAGAACTAAAGTCATCGACATAGCCTACCGGATTAGCAAGCTGAAGTGGCAGTGGGCCGACCATATTAGCCGTAGAACCGATGGCCGCTGGGGCAGACTAGTTCTTGAGTGGAGACCGCGTATGGGCAAACGTAGTGTGGGACGCCCTCAGACAAGGTAGAGCGGCGATCTTCGCAAGGTGGCTGGCATAAACTGGATGAGTATAGCCGCGGGTCGTGCTCAGTGGCGTGCACTCGGAGAGGCCTATGTTCAGCAGTGGACGATGATAGGCTGATGATGATGATGATGATTAAGTAGGTACTTTTTTTTAAATGAAACAATAAGAAATGCTAATCTACCAGCTTATTTTTATGCTAGAAAAAACATTTTTTATTATAATTAAGTAGTTAAAAGCCATGCACTATTACCATGGCCTGCACTGTAAGATATCTTAAGTCACTGTGAAGGCGTCACTCTTTGCTTCCTAATTGCATTTCGCCGGCTATCTTTTCCAGATTATACCTACTTTTGTTGCAATTTACACAAGCCTTCCGTTGCAATTTGATCTCTTCCCCCCTCCTCCTTAACCAGGGATTGGGCTTCAAAAGGGTGATTGTACCGGTAATGAAGGCTCACTTTACACTGGAAACTTTTAGTGTCTTGACGAGTTTCCAGTGTTGAAAGCACCGATTTTAATTCTACGGCAGTGCTTGTCTTTTCGGGTGCAAATAAGGGCGTTGAATTGAATTCCTCTCGGATGTTACGAAATTTATTAAGAAAACGAGGTGAGTAAATTGTTTAAGTTAGTTCTAATCCTGAGTCGCCTAACTGTGTGAAGGTTTGGAAAGTCTAAAATTAGATAATCTTCTGTTGAAACTGCAAATCCAAGATACACTTATCTTCGAGTTTAACTTAAAATGGAATAGACTTTATATGATATCTTAACACGTTCAACGCCATTGTTTCTCCTAGTATACACCCAATGTCTTCAATCAATCCCAAGGCCAGTGTATCCTCAGGTATACACACATACTCTGCCACCCCTTTCTCCAGGGCCAGTGTGTGTGTGTCTGTGTGTATTCACGTTTTCATACATTTTACTATTATGTCATATGACGTAGGCAATACATCTACATATCTGGATCTACATATCTCCTCCATAGATCCTACATAGATCTACATATCTGGATCTATGATATCTGAGCATAAATTATTTTATTTTTTTTAATTAATTAATACTGTTGCGGGCTCACGGTCATTACGGCATTAGATTCTGATAGCCCCCACAAATCGATCAGTACCTTTCTTTGGCTGCATGGGACTTTTGTACAATAAATATTGCCAAGAATCATAAAATAAAGAGACAAACTTGGCCCCTGAAAACAGAAATGGCTTTTTTAGCTTGGCGCTGAACGCGTGTGTCAGAAAATCTCTAAATATTACACTAAAACTATTGTGACAACTTTGAAAAACTTTCTTACCAATAAAATATAAAAATTGATGTAAAAAATGTTACACACAATTTAAAGATAGAAATGTCACTCAATCGATGTCCCCTCTTTGTCATATCGGTGTTCCAAGAATCCTCACTATTCATCAGAATGCGATGAGACATGTCACCTCCCATTAATATTCTAGCAGAGAGTCCCTCGAGGCCGCTACAATCAATACAAAATTCCGTCAAACAAGATCAGAGACTTTTCTTTATTAAATTCCATTCCGATACATGAGTAGGATCGCTTTTTCTTGGAAATATATTCAGTAGGTACCTACTTATACCGGGTGTAACAAGACACTCAACGAAGCCGAGGTCTACGTATTCTGCCCATCATCAAGACCATTTCTGTTCAAAATTATTGCTGGGAAACGATTTTAATTTTTGGTGTTAAAAAAGCATTGCACACATTCATACAATGTAACGCGTACAAAAGACCGCGCCTGCAAGTGAATGCTACACAGCTGCGTGCGGCCGAGTTGAAAGGCAACGTTTATGTGCGTGCTCATGAAATACATTGAGTGATGGCGTTTTGAAGCCATTGTTTGTTACGAAATACATAAAAAACAATTGATAATGTTTCTATAGACAAAAATTGGGAAATAACGAATAAAATAAGATATCATAAAAAAATTTAAAAATAAAATTGACTTCGACCTTCAATAACTTCGTAGCTATTGGTTTCCCAGGTATAGTCTAAAAGACAAAAATGATCCTGATGATGGGCTGAATGCGTGGACTTCGGCTTCGTTGAGTGTCTTGTTACACCCGTTATAAAAAAATAAAGATGAAAATATTATTTACTTAAAATACTCTTGAAATTAAGGTTAAAGGCTAAAAGCCCGACAAATTGAGTTCTTCTAAGAAAAAAACTCCGTTAAGGGATTGTATGGTAAAAAATAAAAATAAGACCCAAATTATCAGAAAAACTTCTATCTAACAAAGCTAAAATGGTCTGGGAATTCTATTTGTTAATAGACTTTATGTTTTATTTGTAGCTAGTTTCAACAGAATTTTGAAGTAGAATCACAAAATGTTGATGGTAAAGCAACAACTAGGTTGACTTGGAAACAAAACACTTTTTACTGATTAGAGCGCGTATATTATTAATCCAGGTGTTATTTTAAAATTATTTAATTTGGATTAATGGTTTTTTTTAACTCCCGACGTTTCTACACCTCAGAGGCCGTGGTCACGGAATGGCTAAAGCAAAAAGGATGCTCAAAATAATATGAGATTATCCGTTCAGAGCTTTATTAAAATACAATATTCTATTAAATTATTTTCTAGCTGCGGTCTGATATTAAATATGATAACTGAATAGTTATTTTAAAAACAAGAGTACTATCCCCGTCAATTGGTAATGCGCCTGGAACAATTGTACATTTTTTATATTCCTAGACCCTATCTTATTTAAAATAATAATTCAAAAATTAATGTATTAGATTACCTATTAGAATTTTCTTGTTTCATGACATTTTTAGTTGCGGTTCACGTCAACGTGGATGTTAATGTGACAGGGTTCCAGCGCATTACCAATTGACGGGGATAATAAGCTACTAATTCTACCACCAGTTCACAAATTGGGAGGCCTATCCGAGAAAGAAAATTCTAAAATAACATAAAAAGTGTTTTATTTCTAAATGCGCGGAAGTATAGGGTGACTTAGGGTGACTTGGTTCATTTGCGGGTATTTTACTATCCCGAAATCCAAGGCTAACCACAAAAATAGACAAATAAATCAATGTTAAACATAAAAGCGATTTTACAAGGACAAGTTTTAATGGGCGACCGCCGCAAGTTTTCCGCAACTAACTCGTCGTGTTAAAGTTTTTAACCTCGTGGTTAAAGGCTGTTAAATAAATTGCTAGACTCCCTTGGTTAGCGGTGATGTTACTTGTAACGTACAACTTTACAGTTACATCGGAAGCGCTGTTTCAACTAAAGTAATTTTTGGACAACTCACATAAAACTAGTAACTTGATTCCTAGCCTAAGTCATAAAACCTTGTTATTTAAATTTCTTACTGTATTGAAAAAAAATACTTTTGACTTTTGTATTGAAACTTTTTTTAATACCATGTTGTGGTTGTGGCAGGTGGTGGCAAAGGTCAATATTAATTTTGCTGTTACATTACATTAGGGAAGTCAAAGAGCTTTTAATTTTTTATTTTTTTCAAGCAACCGAAAATTCTGAAACTTTTTTCTATTACTAAGGGACCTCATTCTTACCTATAAAAAATATACAGGCAATTTGATTTTTTTCGGACATTGCCCATTACATTGTGACATTACACAGTAAAAAGAGAGGTCGATGCCAGCCGAAGGATTCAAATATAAGGCCCCTGCAATCAGGTAATTTATATTGGAATCGAATTTAAGATTGTTAATGTTAAATATATGATAAAACTAGCGGCCGCCCGCGGTTTCACCCGCGTGGTTCCCGTTCCCGTGGGAAAATCGGGATAAAAATTATCCTATGTTTTAATATAGGCTATCTACTATCTGTGTGCCAAATTTCAACCAAATCCGTTCAGTAGTTTTTGCGTGATTGAGGAACAAACATCCAAACATCTAAACATCCAAACATCCAAACACACAAACTTTCACATTTATAATATTAGTAGGATAATTTGGGAAATGAAGCATACTATGAATATTCAATCATGCCTTTTTAAACTCCCCAGGCCACGTCCACGCTCAAGTATTTCATAAAATATTCCGGTTAAGGTGCTTTCCTGACCGAAAGTGGCGCCGCGGTGAATTTTAAACACACAATTTTAATAAAACTTCTCGTGGATTTTTTAGGGTTTTATAGTCTAGTATTTTCAGACGGTATCATTACATTCCCTCGTAGTCACTGCTAGAAGTAGATAGCAAAACTGCTAAAGGTGGCCGTTTTTGACACATTTATCTTTACGAATGACTGCAAGGGAATGTAGTGATACCTTCTAAAAATACTAGTCTATGAGTCCTAAAAATTCCACGAAAAGTTTTATTAAAATCCTTTTCTATTAACAACTTATTAAATAAACACCTCTGAGAGCGCCACTTTCGGTCAGGAAATCACCTTAAGTAAGCGTGGCAGTATAGCTGACCTGATAATTTCCTGTATGCTCTAACATACAGGCTAGTAAAACATACTTCCGGCAAACATTATTAGCATATAGTGTGCTTCAAGCCATTTCCGCGCAGTTTATGCTCTATGTAGCAAGATATTGGCTAATGTTACGTGCACACTACCGTGATATGGCAATAATTATGGGGATGTATTTAATAGCACTTTAAATTTGATCAAAAAAGCTATAAAAATTTTTATCAGCACTTTAAAATAGTGATAGATCTATAATTTATTATAATCACTACAAAAATAATGGTTTGCACTATAACTGTGTCCCAACTCCGAAACCATTTAGTTTCTGTCCAACCATGTCAGACTGACCACTGTTATAAAAAAAATGAGATGGCAAGATGATAACAACTTGTGGCATCATACATACACACCTAACCTCCTCCTCGGCTCCTCTCCCGCTGCGCTCGCTCGTCGTCGCACCCAGTCGTCTGTTTACCAGTACTAAAGTTATAAAATTGATTTGTATGGTGCAAAGTATTAATTTTAAAGCTAAGCAATTAAATTGTATAGTGCAAAGTATTAATTTTAAAGCTCAGCTTATTTATAGTGGAAACCATTATTTTTATTGATCATTCAATAGAAGCTAAACATTTTAAAGTGTGTTACATTATTTTTAAAATGCATTTATATATTCCCCATAATTATGGCCATAATAATTTTCCTTATTCCTATCCGCATAAGGTTCATCAATGGTCATAATTGTTGGCATATAATAGTGTGGCCCAAGCATAACTAATTTTGTTTCAACAACGGTAGACGAATAAAATTGGTTCAGCTTACAGAGAATAACGTCTAGTTTGTATACTTCTTATTAAGATTTAGAATATAATGGAAAGTAAAGCGAGAGTCAATAAAATAAGTACTTATTGTCTTAAAATTATATATTATATAAAAATAAAATATGAAAAATATGGAAATAATTTTTTTCACACGCCCAATCAATGCAAAAATATTTTGCGAACAAAGGGGTGAGTGAGCATACAGCCTACTTCAAAATTATTATTTTAAGGGACAAAATGCAAATATTTTAATATTTTATAACAAAATATTGTGAATTGTGAATATTAAAAAATAATATATATATTTGTTTGTTCAGCGGCATAAAACTTGTTTGTTGTTACTAAAAATAACTGTATTACCCGGTTAAATTGGGAATGCTCTGTTTACTCGCATCGCATAGAACATGCATTAAGATACTTGTTTAACTCTGTAGGGATATTTCTATAACGCACTAGTGTTTGTATATTACGCACAGTGTTTGTTATAGCTCGGTTTATGGCCTTATTAAAAACGATGTATTAGGGCACACTTTACGAGGAAGTGTGTTGAAAAAGTGTTTCATTTCATGTCTAGTGAGCGCGTATGCTATATCAAAGATTTTTAAGTAGAAAAATATAACCTACTTAAATGACTACGTTACGGTTTTAGTTCTAACGTTCAGTGCCTGTATTATGAGTTTGCACAGTTACGTTTACTATACTAGAATATGAATATAAGATTCTTGACTATACTCAATAGAGCGATTGTAGTAAGCAATTTTATATGCAATTTGGCACAGCTCCTCTGGCAATAGCTACACTAAACTAAAAGTTGTATACAAAAATGTCAGTAAGCGTTAATTCATAATAATAGAATTAGATGAGCCCCGCAGAATTTATTTGCCAACTCTATTTACCTCTTCTACGTCTATAAATTTTTTTTCATTGTAGGTATTTATTAGATGTCAGTTACACGCCATTTAGTGTCGAGAGTTAGGTAAGGAAGTTAGGAAATGATTGGTTGTAACTTGACGTCAACTTTGTGGGGCTTTTCTCGCGGATTATTAATTTGTTAGTCCCTTAGCGTGCCCGCAGACTACAGAATTTCTATCGGCCGATAGTTGGTTTTCTAAGAATCGGCCGATACCAAATCGTTGTAGTGTGCGCACTTGCCATCGAAATGTATTACTACGTATAGAAAGGACAGATTTACGGCACAAATTGTCGCAGCGATTGCAAAGATGGCGGCTAAGCAACGCGCAGTGCGAGCGTGAGTTGTCAAAGAAAAAGTAGCATGCACACAGATGCGACACATTCTTCATAATGATTAGGATATACCTACTTGTTTAATAATATTGCATAAAATTATAGTAAAACCCAATTTAATTAGGTAATAGGTGCATGTTAATACTAACTCGAAAAATAAAAGTAAAAAAGGAGGATGGGCATTTAGTACCCGCACTAATAACATTCATTTGGTGTCATCTATTAGATTTTTTCCCATTTTGGGTATCAAAAATACTGAATATAGCGTACTGAAATACGAAGTGGGCGACGAACTGAGGGCGACTACAAATGTTGAAAATGGGTGACTTTAAAATACAAATTGAGTAACTAGTTTTTGAGAACGTGTGACCAAATAACTACTTAGGCGACAACCTTAGGGCACACAAAATATTTAAAAGGAAATGTATAATCCACGTTTTATACATTTTTGGTCCAAATATGAAAGTGCCGGTCAAAAGACCAAAGTGCTTTATTCTGATAAATTTTGTCCATCTAAGCATTTTTTATTATGGCACCGAAGCTGTAGCACCGCTTCACATTTGTGTCAAAATGTATGAAAAGACAGACTTTTTGAACTCCATTAAAAGTACAGCGGTGCTACAGCTTCGGTGCCATTATAAGAAATGCTTAGGCGGACAAAATTTATCAGAATATGCTTTTTGGCCGATTTTTTTACATTTGTGCCAAAATGTATGAAAAAACAGACTTTTTAAACTTATTTAAAATCAAGTATAGCGGTGCTACAGCTTCGGTGCCATAATAAAAAATGCCTACGTGGACAAAATCAATCACTTAAATATATCACTTTTGCTTTTTGGCCGGCACTTTCACATTTGGACCAAAATGGATGAATGGATGTCCTTTGGCATATATTTTATTTAAAAAAGGTCACTTGACTATTATCCTGATCAAGATGACAAAAATACCATGTTGAGCAGCTTCAATCAGTCACATAGTTACCTACTTGGTATAATAGTTGCCCATCCAATGTTATAGGTATTACCTATGTAGCAGCTGTTGTCATTCACCGCAAATGCGTTGAATAAACTTACTAATGAATTCTAAATTCAAAAACTCATTGGTACACTTGTACTATTATGTATTCTGTGTTGGTACGTAGCGGGGATCGAACCGGCCAGCACAGCGCCTACCCAAATGGTAGTCAACGGCCTTAACCACTATACCACCGACGATGCCAAAACTTACTACTGATGTAGGTATACTACAATCTAAAATAGCTGAATTAAGCATTTCGCAAACAAAAAATATAACAAAAACATATTCATGTGGTGAATTTTTTTTTCTCTATACTGCCGAGTCAGATTTTGATGCCGCTTTGCACAAGGGTGTAGTTGAGGTATCCGTACATAAATACAACAAAAGTGTCGCTATTGGTTCATAGACCACTTCCCGTACAAATTTTCCCACTCTCCTTTCTCATAGACAATTACTCTATCGAGCACTTTTACGTGCGTTTTTTTTATCACGATATATTCGTGCTGGGGTAATGTATACATTCGAACTCGCTATCTGCCTCGCCTGCCCCGGCACTCGAGCGGGATGAGTAATTGCGGCAATGGAGCACAGTTGTTCTGTGCACGGATGTGCCTCGACAGCAAAATATAGCAGGAATTTAAGATCAATAATCACTTTTTTTTTGACATGCCCCTGGAATATTTTTCGACTGACACCGAAGTTAAGTACCTACCTACACGGGCGGTGGTGACGGTGTCGTCCCACCTACATCATAGGCGGTTGTTAACGGTAATAGAATACCTAATATACTTAAATTGTAAAACTGTGCTAGTTCACCTATCCTAGTTTTGTACCTACGTATACAATCTGTAATGGTTCACTTTTCATAATCTATGATTTTCATACAAAATGTCGGGTCAGTAGAAATAATGTATAAAAATTAGTTTTGGTTGGTTTATGTTGATGTTTTGTTTACTTACCGATGGTAAGTCACTCCACTATCTTTTTGCTTCACAGTGGAGTGATTTTTTCACGTCTTTAACACCCAGGATAGCATTTTTATCGGAACAATTACACCGTGCGTTCGCGGTGAGCGTTGGCGAGTGACTAAATGAGTTGAGGGCAGTTGCCCTCAACGCGTGGAGCAAAAATCGGAGCCGTAATGTCGTTTCTATGTAATTCATTTCGATGGCACTTGCATACTTCTTCACACTGATAAAAGGCCCGACCCAACTAACGGCCGACAGTTTGGTCTGTAGTCTGCGGGGACTCCTAAAATACTATTTTGTTGAAAGAGCTATACATAATGTTGTTAGTTAGAACTTCGATTTCTAAAAAAAATCAAACCCTTTGTTTGGAAATGTCTATGAGAGTACTAGCCTCTGTCCGCATCTTCGTCTTCGTAGACATTTGAAAAATCTTTAGGGAATCTTTTACCAGGATAATCCTGTGTCTTAATCCGGATTATAAAGTTATAAACTATCTGTGTGCCAAATTTCATCTAAGCCTGTTCAGCCTTTTTGTGTTACAAATGTTCAAAGTTACAAACTTTCACATCTCAATAAAAAAAACACACTCAAGATTTTCTAAGACCTGGATTAGTTATTCTGGTCAAAAGTTCCCTAAAGTCCACGCGGATGAAGTCGAGGCGGCCACTAATCTATACATAATATAATAATACTGCAAATAATACATGTTTGTGCTCGAATCACGCAAAAATCGCTGAACTAATTTTAATGCTTCTGAGTACCTATCTTAACGCATATTGAATTGTAAGAATTGCATTTTTTTTAATTATTTTTTATGTCTTGTAACATGTGGTTTTTTTTGGTAAATTTTGCCTACTTAGGTGCACTTTCGAGTAGCAGACACAGTGATTTCACAACTAGTTGAAAGTTATTTACTCTCATTACTTAGTAGTATGTATAGGTAGTTAGTAGTATTTAATTTCAACCTACCTACCCATTGTGTGCAAACTTTTGTTAATTATTGTGATGGAAAATGACCTCACTTTAAATGTGGAGCTCATTTTTCAATGTTGACGACTCTGTATGAAATATACAGGGAGAAAAAAGCAGCCCTTGACGAGTTTCTTGCCGGTTCTTCTCGTTACAAGGTCTCCCGCTTAGGGTTTGCGAACCGATGGCGTAGCTTCTATGACATTCACAAGTGCTTGTAACAGCCTAGACTGAATAAATAATTTTTGAATTTTGAATTGAATTTTGAAAAATTGGATTTTTAACCCCATACCTACTACCAAAATAATTAAGTTTGTTAGTATGGGGACCAACTTAAAATCTAAGCCATGTTTCAGATGGGTAGAACCTTAGAGCATTTAATGCTCTAAGGGTAGAACCAGGGAAACAGCTAGAACTCTCCATAGCTTTCATACACTATTTAAACTGAACAGTTTGTACAGTACGTGATTGTAAGTCATGGGCAAAAAGGATACCTAACAGAAGGACAGTCGAATTAATCATGATAGTTTTATAATGCAGATAGTCTATTGAGTTCGAAAATATCTGTGGTAGGGACAGATAGGGATAAATTAAAAATTGTCGGGACATATCTGTGAGCAACACTTTGCGTGGGTCCGTACTGAGAGGGCCTATTACAAAAAAGCATCGCGATAAGCGTACGATGTTCGTTCCACTCCGTGGCACTATTGACTCATGATTCTCATGAATAAGGTTCAATATCAAGAAAATTTAACAACAAATAAGGGCTTTTCAAAGTGACATTTAAAAAATAAAAATAGTAACTATTTGTCTCACTAGATGGCGTTGATGGAAAGAGAAGGGTCAAAAACGGCCTGTACCATAGCCTTCTATATCTTCCAAGCCCTGAAGTTGAGCAGAACGGCAACATCGCATGTGGTCAAGCACATAGTATAAAATTATTTTAAAAATTATTTATTATTTCTTTTTCCTATATTATCTATGTTTAAACTAGTTGTAAATTGTGATGTAAGATTATTTCAATAAAGATTTATATTTATTATTACTATTTATTTATTAGAACATAAGGTTTGAGTCAAATTATTTGAACTTTTCGGGGGTCCTTTAATACGATGATCATTTTGATCTAAGCCTTCTCTAGCAATAAATCTTACATCATTGGAAAGGTATTTAAATTTGAAACACTTTATTGTAAGACTATAAACGTCAACTATTAGTACTTTGAGAGTATAACGCTCTAAACTTGACCATTTTTTTTAACATTAATGACCTAAAACTCCGAAAATACTAACAATTAATAGAAAATATGTTTGCAGCAAATATTTGTCATATAAAAACCTTTCTTATGATATATCATTCATTTCAATAGATGTGGTAGATCAACTCCCAAAGACAATAAACCACTTTTATACTTTAATAACCTTTAACTTCAAAAGTATTAACAATTGATATAAAGTATATTAACAGCAAATATTTGTCTTTAAAAAACCTTTCTAATGATATATCATTTATTGCTAGAGGGCGTGTTAATCAACTCCCTGCTGAAGAAAATCAACAAAAAGGATGACATCTTTGACATTTTTTTCTGGTTAACATTGATATTTTTCTTATTGTTTAATATACAAAGCATTTCAATAAAAGAACTAAATTATTTTCATATTTTAAACCTCACACGATTACTATGAAAAAAAAATATCGACCTCTTAAAATTGAAATATTCCCATACATTTAGTATGGAGACTGGTGGACGACATGACCACGAACTGACAGTAACAGACGTTGCCAAACTTATGTTCACGGCTTGGAAATGAAGAAGGCTATGCCTGTACCTACCAAAGAGGAAAGCAATGCTCGCTGGCTGACATATGCCCAAAGAGAAACGTTTTAGGGTTACATCTGCCTGCTTACCTGAGCACTCTTTAAAGCTTAGTAAAAAAAACACATTGACACATACATTTTTATCAACGCCATCTATCGAGCCTACAGTTTTTTGTCATTATGAAAAGCCCTCATTGCGTCCGACTATCGTTTTTTTAATAGGCCCTCTGTTCAGACGCGTCCACTGACGTTACGCCTGTCCGAGTTTTTCAGGTCAATTAACAGATTATTTTCATCTTCAGGCTGCCGGTACCGGCGACGAGGCGGTGACGTAGTCTTCATGAGCAAAAAACGACTGAGTTTACACTGATAAAGTTGCGAGCACAACAGACTTCTTTTTCATTTAAACTAGTGGCTCTGTAGAGCTGGTAGATCTCGCGTTTGTGACATTTTTAATAATTTTTCGAAATGGCTGAAATATGATTTTCCCCATATCTCCGCCATTTTGAATAATTTAGAAAAACTGAATCGACAAAAATTCTATAAAATTATTGAACTTGCTCACAAAATTTCACGGGAATCCGTTAATAAATGCAACTAAGAGGAAAAGAGGAAAATAGACGGGCAGCCAGAAAGCCGGACAGCCAGACATATATACGATACGAATACATTGTTGCCCAAGATGAAACGGAGACGCTTCGCTCGCGTTTCGCGCTTGCTCGCTCTATAATTTGTTTTTGCATTACACTGTTGTATAATAAAGGAACTTAAAAACCGAGTTTTCCAGGTCGATTTTAACCGATTATTGTCATCTTCAGGCAAGGTCGGATCCAGGATTTAAATTTGGGAGGGGCCCTTGGAGACTCGGGTCTAGGGCAGGGTCTATGTTAGGGATCCCTGTCAAGGATGCACAAAATGCCTGATTGAGGAAAAATTACAGCCTGTAAAAAAATTTGCGATTTGGCGATTTTTAGCCACTAATGTTGTGGTGTTGTCTATGGTAAAAAACTGCCACGCAGCGCGATTTTTTATCAGTTTAGTCAATTGTATGTACTCTTATGTACTTATAGGAAAAAAACGGCCGCGCAGCGCGATTTTTTGTCAGTTTCATTCACAAATCTTTTCCTCTTGTTTGTACTCTTGTCTACAAGAAACGGCCGCGCAGCGCGATTTTAAGTCAGTTTTAGCCACTAATTTTGTAGTGTTGTCCATAGTAGAAGAAGTGCCGCGCAGCTCGATTTTTTTTTCAGTTTAACCACTTGTATGTACTCTTATCTATAGTAAAAAAACGGCCGCGCAACGCGATTTTTAGTCAGTTTTATCCGCTAATCTTGTAGCTACTTTCGTCTACCTATAGTAAAAGAAATGGCCGCGCAACCAACGGCGAATCCAGTCAGGATTTTAAATTGGTGGATTTTTTAAATCTTAGAACTAAACGTTTTAAGATTTTTATAGAGGAAGAGTATTATAGGACGTAGGTAATCTCCGCATTTTACACACAGCCTTTAATTAAGTAAACGAAATATAATAATTTTAATAATATCTCAATAAATAAATTTTAACGTAATAATAACTGTTCCGAATTGGGATGTTGACAACTTTTTTATTTTATATTACATAAATTACCTCTCTACAATTTATTACATAAATTGAGTTTGACACTTTACAATGATAAGGTTATGAGCATATTGGACATTTACACAAAAATAGTTTATTTTATTCTCTGTATTTTCTTTTAAATTCCCTTGGTTATTGGAATTATTAGACGTTATTAGAATAAAGTTTGTCGGGATTTACACCTATTTGAGTTTTAAAAATAAACAGGTACATGGTGTAGATCCTGACATAGTTTATTCTAATACTCTGTATTGTATCCATCCTACTTTTTTGTGCAATTCAGATTATTTTCATTTTCATTCTCAATTCTTAAAATGTTGTTTAAGAAATAAATAATTTAAAGCGAGTATAATTTTGGAATTTAGTAAGTATTGTTCTTCATAGTTTTGAAACAAACTTTTAAATTATAATACAGCAAAATTATAGGTTTCGTTATTTAGTTGGATTCCTGCCGACATTTTTCAAATGTCCATGCGGGCGAACTCGTCGGCCAAAGCTAGTAGTAGGTACCTAACCTACATTTTCTGTATGTTAAAACCCATTCCACGAATTCGCCATACATTGGCCTAATAAAACATCAGATCGTCATCAATATTCCCGCGACGTCGGCTACGCGACGGCGACGCGACGTCACCTCACGTCTACACAAATGCTAAACAGGCGCGTGATGCGAACGTCGCGCGACAATGTTATCAGGAAAACATTAACATTTCATTAGGTAATGTTTGACTGCAAAATACGATTAAATAGAACCCCGCTCCTTTAAATATGAGGCCGTATTCTATAACTAGTGGCTCTGTGAGCCGTAGACCTCACTTTTGTGACAGTTTTGATAATTTTTCGAAATGGCTGAAATTATTTGTTTTTTTAGAAAAAAATGAATCGTTGAATAAAATCTATATAATTATCGAACCTGCTAACATGAGAGAATCGGTTGAGAAATGCGACCTGAAGAGGAAAACAGACGAACAACCAGACATACGAAAGAATTTTAAAAGCGCCTACTCACGATTCAACTCAACCACAATCTGCTGACACAATTTGATGAAGTCGCGGTTGGTTGTGCTCTACTCACGTTGCGTTGCGCCCTCAACTCGACCACAAAATAACTAATAGACTCATCTTCTGACGATTCAGTCTGTCAACTCTCAGCAGATTGGGTCAGCAAGTTGGAAATGAAATTGAATCGTGAGTAGCCGCCTTTATTGTATATCCCGACTCTGCATTTTCCCGGCCAGTATTCCCGTTGTCCCCCACCGTTTGTCTACTACTGGTGGATTTTGGGAAATAAAGTATGGACGGTCTATTCCCGATGTCCATCACCGGGGGATATTGAGAAGAAATGTATAGAAAAAAAATGTTTTCCCGATGATCCCCAAAGGGGTAAAACGGGAGTAGGATTTTTTTCCGTAGCTTACTTTTTTGCCAATCAGCCTTACTTTACTATTACGATTACGACCTTTTAAAACTTGCCAGTTTTCTGAATGGCTATCAATGAGTCTCTTTTATTTACTATACAACGAGAAAGAGATGTAAGTAACATTAGCAATTCATGAACCTGGCAAGTTTTAAGAGGTTGTAATACCACATAATAGATAATAGTATCTACTAGCGGTAATACCCCCAGAACATCCTTTGCTAACGTGCGTGAAAATGCTGAGCAGGAGCGGGCAACTTGTTTTCTCGCTAGCTTACCCTTATTTGGCTAGATTCCTAAATACCTAACTGTTTGTATTCCATTTAACTAGTCTATATGAATTGATTAAAAAGAAAGTTTATTACTTTGAAAAAATAAAGACCTGGTAAAATTGAGGTAACCTATAAAACTAAACGCCAATTTCTCTCTCTCACGTTTGAAAAAAAAGTACTTAATAAAAAGTAAATTTAATGCGTTGCCTCTTATAGACCCTACACATCACATGTGGAGGCCCTGCCGAAGCCAAATCTCTACGTGTGTGTCCAGGGAGAGGCCCGGTCTCCGGAGGTCGCACCCTTCCCTACACACGTAGAGATTCGGACGAAAGGCCGCGCGCGCCTCTAAGTTCGATCCTTCCGGCCGGGCCTCCACATGTGTGTAACTGTGAAAGTGAAAGTGAAATATACTTTATTTAAATGAGCTCACATAATAAGCATTTTTAAATCTTCAATTCTTTTACCCTACCACCCATTATGACGTCTTTTAGTTTTACAGTTTTAGATTGTGTAGGGTCCATTACGAGTTTTGGTGGAGGAGCGAACCCGCCCATCTTATGCAAAAACGCAACGAAAGCACTCAATCTTCAATATAAGTAATTGACACAACAGCTGACGTTGTCACCGCTAAGTGTTTTTTTATTTACAAAGTCACTTGACACTTTAAGTCTGCGCAAAAGAGTCGCTTTTAGGAGTGCAGCTATTTCATTCCACCTTGGTTTAGAAGCTCGCCAGTGTAAAGTTTCGGTAGTTTGTCAAGTGTCACTGCGGGACAGTTTTGAGTAATATTTATGAGAGTTATCGTAGGTACCTACGTACCTATTTAATATATCAAGTATTTTATCGTTTAGCCATTTTCAGACAAGGGGTGAAAAATGGTTTGCTTCAAAAACACACCAATATGATTTCGTAAAAATTGAGATAGGTATCTATTTATTACTATTATAATATGAATTATGATAAAATAATTATTTAGGATGTAACAAGACCCTCAAAGAAGCCGAGGTCTACGTATTCTGCCCATCATCAGGACCATTTCTGTTCAAAATTATTGCTGGTAAACGATTTTCATTTTTGGTTTAAAAAAAAGCATTGCAAACAGTAGGTACAACGTAATGTAACGCGCGCAACAGACCGCGCCTGCAAGTGCGTGCTACCAATTAGGAATTCTGTTGTGCTCAGGGAATGATAACGTTATTTTTAAATGTAACGTTATTTTTTACTTTTGTTAGCGTTAATTTTAAAATTAACGTTATGTCAATAAATAATGTTAATTAAGATAACGTTACATTGAAATTAACGTTATTACATTGAAAATAACGTTAATTTTAACGTTATTTTTTACTTTTTTTACTGTTAAACTTTAAAATTAACGTTATTTCAAATAATAACGTTATTTTTTTAGCGATAATTTTACCGGTATATTGTACCGGTAAAGTTAAACGCTATATTTAACGCTAATTTTACGTTATTTTTACCGGTAAATTTACCGATAAAATGTTGTAACGGTATTTTTAACGTGATTTTTTTTATCGTATTTTTTTAACGGTATTTCAATGGTTGTGCTACACTACTTTTGTTTTTTTTACTTTAACTTTCAATAACTTCATAGAGCTATTGATTTCTCAGGTATAGATAAATGACCCTGATGATCATTGATAGTGTATTACACTATCAATGCTGATGATGGGCGAAATGCGTGGACTTCGGCTTCTTTGACTGTCTTTTTACATTCTTTATGCCGTAAATGCACAGTTTAGTTTAATATTAGCAAGTATTCAAAAACCCAATACATCTTAATCCATATAATCTAATATGTGGGCGGCCCTGATTGGTTGATTCACTGCACTGGGCGGCCCTAATTTATGCTAACTTGGCGCCGCGGGATTACAGCTGTTGTTTTAGGGTTAATTGAAACATCAACAAGCACTAAGACGATTCTAAGTTGTTCCCTGGGGTTAACCAGCGAACTAAAATCTATGGAAGTGTGATCAATCAAATAATTAAAAATGGCACCACGGAGCTGAAAAAGTACCCGCTCAGCTTAAGTCGGGCCAGCCACACACCCGGTGACTGACGTTAACGTTCTTTACAATAATTGCAGTTTGTACTGTAGAGAAAAGAGAGAAAGATAAAGTTTATTAGAAACTAGCGACCGCCCGCGACTTCATCCGCGTCGATAGTGTTTTGTCTATCCCTCGGGAACAGTCCATTTTTTCGGGATGAAAAGTACCCTATGTCCTTTTCTGCATCCCTGAGAACGTGAATGCAAAATTTCATGATGATCGGTTGAGTAGTTAAGACGTGAAGGCTTATAACAAACGAACAAACAAACAAACAAACGGACTTTCGCATTAAAATTATAATATTAGTAAGGATAAGGATAAGGATGACGTCCTGTGTAGTTAATGGTGTAAAAGTAGCAAAGAAGGCAGTAAAAATATGCAGAAATAACGTACCTACCATAGTTTTTCGTTTAAGTAGGTATAGAAAATATCTATACAAATTAAGGCCGCTAATAAGCAACCAGTGTTTAGACGCTTTGTGCGGCATAATTAAATGCCAGCATTTTTAGCTTACTTAGTTGTACTTTTCGTGTGGTGCCCTTTTTTGAGCGCAATGCTTGTTCCATATATTTTAGTCCGCTGGGTTAAAGGGATCCGTTTGTTCACACATGCAAAAATCAGAACACGTTTACTGAAATTAAACTGCATTGTAGACTACATACATTTATCAGGCCTTAAAGAAATGAAAAAATGTACTTAATTTTGTTGATATGGAATAGAGACTCTTTATTTAATTAAAGTGATGAACAAAGGTACATTTTCCACACACTGAAAGTAGGTACACAATAAATTATTAAAAATCACTATAGATAAAATGAAAATGTACCAACATACAAAACCAATAAAATAGTAGTTTTCAAGTAGGTATAGGCCTAGTATTTTAAAAATACGTAAACATTCATTGTATGTAAATGACAGCGCAATGGGCACGTCAATTCCAGTCGCGCAAGCAAAACTGTCTCGTTTTCAATGCACGCGCGTGACGCCGCGTGACGTGATCGATATACGGGCGCGTGACGGCGGCGTGACGCGTGATAAATGGCGGGAACACGGCCAGTCAGCTGTTTGCAAATGGCCGCCTCTGTGCCACTAAAGATGATGGTTTGACTGGCGGGGTTGGCGTTTTCTATGTATGTAGTCGGTATGTGAGGAATAAACCTGACTTCATCTGTCTTCATTGAACAGAATGTCTGACGTTATTGTCAATGTTCAACAAGCCGATTTGTTATTTTTTTCAAATGTTATAGTTTTGAGAGTATGCTGTGTAAACGTTGGTATCCTTTTCACAGTTAATTCCAGTGTAAATATAAACAAAAACAAATGAAATCATTCGATAGTAGTTTACTCGAAATTCGTGCCGAGTCACTGTAACGTAATAAAAACTGTTAATTTTAATTCGGACGCGTGTCACGTGCGTGATCGACGTTTCGGCCGCGTGTCGCCGTGACAAATGGCGGGAAAGCAGTCGACGCTGATTTTTAATCGAAATCGGGTGTTGAAATTTAAATGAACGCGACCAAATTACAGCAAGCGATGTTATTTATTAACAAGTTTTTATTAGGTTGCTTTCTTGTTTATTTTTAAAGATTCAGTTGCCACGATGAATAAGGTATGGAATTAAAAATATTTATGTTTTTGTCGATGTTTTGTATTTTAAAACATAAAGCAAAGTTGGTATAAAACAAAAAAAAAACTCATCCATGCATAACTGGCCATAAAGCTACATGATGTCATGTTTAAGCCAGAAAGCTGTTAATTATTATTAAAAAATCAAAGCCAAAGCAACATTTACAAATTTTCGTTATCGTTTCGCTTCGAAACGTATAGATTTGTCATTTTAAAATTCAATTGTTAACGAAACCAGTAAATCCTACACATGTTTCGAAAGCGAAGCGATAACGAAGATTCGCAACTGTTACTTTGGATAGAGGGTCTGATCATCATCTTTGCTTAAATGAAAAAGTCCAATCGCTAGCTTTCAGTTCTAGTGTGACAGTCGTTCGATATTTTGAACCACGTGACACCGACGCGACGTTGACGTGTTGCCGTGATCGATGGACGATCGCGCTCGCCGGAGATAGAGCGAGTTTTGATCGAGAAACGAGCGAACAAAATGAAAATTGTTTTTAAACTGTCCGAACCTGATCCGTCGCTTTTATCTTCCCTTTGTTCTTTCCGTTCCTTTAGGTAATCGAATAACAATCAACACTTAAGTCCTTTATTTGTGATGGGAAAATACACAAACATTTTATTTATTTATTAATTACTATGTTTTGCGATTAGTATTCTGGTGACCATTAAAAATACTTAGATTTTTCTTTCACGGAAAAATTACATTAGGGATGTAAGATTTACATTTTATCTATGCTATTTTTTTTACAAACATTATTATAAGCCTGAAAAGTGATATTTTTAACAATGCTGGTTTCTATAAATTATATATTCTTACATTAATTTAACTCGCAATCCGAAAACACGTTTACGCGAAAAACAAAAGCATTTGAAAACATAAAATTGTTAGGCGACATTTTGGCCCGCGTCACGTCACGTCCGTCGCCGCTGAAATGTTTCTTACACGCGTGCCATTAAAACATAATTGGTCGTATGAACGATCTCGTCGCCAACTTCCAATGATACGCTTTTGGAATATGATCTTTGTATGATCATTTTATACTTTTTGAAGCTGAAGAGCAGATTTTCAGTCAGTAATCAAAACAACATATGAAGACATTGAGATATAAATACGTTTGTACGTATACTCTTTTGGATTTATAAATTTATTGTATATAGAAATATGATTCTGAAATCGGCACCAATATAAATGTTTATACCTACTGAAATATGGGTGATTGTATTGTTGTGTTGTGAATAAGATTTAGTTAGACGATTTTCCTGAAACACGTAGTTATCAGTCATAAAAAATTAAGGAATATAAAAAGCAATTTAAGTCCTTTTCCCAAATCGTTTCTGAGAGAAATTGTTCTAATGATGCCTAGCAGTTAAATGGGCACCAATCCCGACCCCACTTAGTACCAACATCTGTAGTGAAACCTAAATGGGAGGTTGTAATATTTAGCACATTTTTAATCCGTGGTTTACGACAGGGCTGATTTGGCAAAGCTGTATTAAAGAACTAAAAACAAATCAAAACTATGAAGTATGTTTTTAGAAACCCCTTTTTATTTGGGTTCCGTACCCAAAGGGTAAAATCGGGACCCTATTACTAAGCCTCCGCTGTCCGTCTGTCTGTCTGTCACCAGGCTGTATCTCATGAACCGTGATAGCTAGACAGTTGAAATTTTCACAGATGATGTATTTCTGTTGCTGCTATAACAACAAATACTAAAAACCAAATAAAATAAATATTTAACGGGGGCTCCCATACAACAAACATGTTTTTTTTTTTTTGCCGTTTTTTGTACGGAACCCTTCGTGCGCGAGTCTGACTCGCACTCGGCCGGTTTTTTAGGGTTCCGTAGCCAAAATGGCGAAAAACGGAACCCTTATAGATTCGTCATGGCTCCGAAAGTATTAAGATTACACAGTTGAAACTTAGTAGGTAGATGTATTCTGTTAATAACTTAACGATTTTAACACAAAAAAAAAAAAAATAAGATTAAGTGGGGGCTCCCCATACATTGAACTGAAACTTAAAAAAATTTTTTCTTCATACAAAGACATGCGGGGTGTCTATAGATAGGTCTTTAAAAATGACATTGAGGTTTCTAAGACAATATTTTTCCAAAGTCAACCGTTTGAAAGATAAACACTGCCAAAGTGGTAAAATGTGTGTCCCCCCGCGATATTAGAAATGTCTGTGGAGTACAGACACTGCCTGCTCTGTACCGTTCTGGGTTTTTCTAACTAATAACGTTAGAAAAAGCCTGTGTGCTTCAGAGCATCGCTTGCTCTGGAGCGCGCGGGGTTTTTCGACTAAAAATTTAATAATATCACCGTAAAAAGCCTGTGGAACACAGACAATTCAGAAAATTACAGTTGTGGTTAAAGTATTCCTTCTTCATGTTTCGGTAAATTATGTAGAATATTAAAATAGTGATTTATAGTCATACTAGCGATATTTTTTTAAAGTGGTATATTTTTTTAGTTTATCCTACTATTAAAATTAATTTATTGTGTATGTTAAAATATTTTTTCTCTTAAACCCATAAAAATGGCAGGCTATGAAAAGTGTGATTGTGCTATGCCGTTTTCGAGAAATTTTGCAAATTACGATAAAACAGCTGTTCTTTGGGGATTTCTTTCTAAAAGGACCTACCAAAAATAAATTATGTCCCATGTTTTTTAGACGTCACACAGGCAGTGTCTGTACTCCACAGGCATTTCTAATATCGCGTCCCCCCCCTCTAACTTTTGAAATAAGAGAGTGAAAAATCTATAAAAATATATGCTATAGATCTTAATAAAAACTTTCAATGAAAATTGGTTTGAACGAGATAAAGTAATTAGTTTTTGAGATATATCATATTTTCCAAAACCGCAAACATAACTTTGTCATTCATACCAACACTGTGAAAAACAAAGTTATTTTTGTAGACGAAAAATAATAGTGGTATTAAATATGGTATGGTATAAGGTAACTACGGAACCCTACGGCGCGTGGCCCGACACGCACTTGGCCGGTTTTTTTTTAACGGGGATTTGATATAACCAAATTATGATAATACAATATGTAACAAAATTAATGGCTAAATATGATAGATAGGAACCATTAAACTGAACAAGTTTTACTATGGGATCAACTCTGAAACTGCAAAAAATCTGCTGTTTCATACATTTTCATATTTTCATTATAAATATTTGTATGAAACATCTGATTTTTTTTCGCAATTTCAGTTGGTCCCATAGTAAAAGTTGTTCAGTTTGATGATCCCTATCTACCATACTGGTTTAGATATTAATTCTGTTACACATTGTATATTTGAGGAAAATTCGAGAAACTTCAAAGTACCGAGTGAATTCAATATTAGCCAAGCTTATTCCCATTGGTTATATGAAAATGCCTTCTGCCAACACATTTCCCTTGCAGGACGCACTCGAGAACATTCCTGCAAGACACTGCTTCAGCCAAGACCAAGTTTTAGCTAGTGTTGTTCAACTATCGATAATAAGTTACAGAATATCGATGTGAAATAATTAAAACTATGATTTTTTTAGACATTCGTCATCATACAAAACTGAACAAATGATTTTTATCCTTGCCAATATTATAAAATATTATTATGTAAATGTTAAAGTCCGTTTGTTTATTTGTTTGTTTGTTACGCCTTCACGTCTTAACTACTGAACCGATCATCTTGAAATTTTACATACATGTTGTCAGAAAGCTATTTCATCTCCCGAAAAAAATTAGGTCTGTATAGTTTCCGAGGTATAGCAAAAAACTTTCCACGCAGACGAAGTCGCGGCTGGCAGTTATATTAAATAAAAACGCATCTTTTGGAGTCAAAAGATGTTATGTCTTTTTCTCTCTCTTATTGCCTTTTGGCTTAAGAAACAGTAAGTAATAAATAAACTCATGCGAATGACTCACCTTAATGACAACTCAAGGGAAAATAAATAAACACTTAACGTCCAGTCAACAGCAAACTACAGTTTTATTGAAATATGGTTGATTCTATACAATAATAAACATCAAACGTTGTAATCGCAGATCTGCAAATTTACACGGTGATTTGACACGAAGAAAAACGAAGCTATGAATCTAATCCTTTTCCCAAGGGGTTATTTTAAAAGGTTAAACTTAAAACTACTCGCAGAGCGTTATGTGGGTAAGAATTGCCTGCCCTAGGATATCAGGATGTGGTAATTATCAAACATAAATCTAGCTTGTAGGTTGTACTCGAAGGCCTAAGTACGGATAGCTGGATTCTTATACTTCGGTTAGTTAGGGGTTAAAAAGATTTGAGAGTTAACTGGTACCTATTATTAGAATATCTCGCAGCGAGTCTGTTTAGTAGAGAAACGCTTCGATGGCTGCTTTCTATTAATTATGCCTCGGAGCCGTGGGAGAGAAACCAAAGTCCGGTTTATTTCAACTTTTTCCGCTTAACTGGGGTATAATGGACGACAGAGCAGTGGTTGACTCGTGGCTGGATACGTACGCCACTCTTCACCTGGAATGGTGTGCACAAAAACCATAATTTAACAACGTCGGCCTTAAATGGACTACAACTATTCCATGACGGGGGGACCCTGCAGCGCATGGTAGAACTGAGGAAAATCTATTCTTGTATGTTTCATTCTGACAATATATATTACTGATCCCTGACTTTTTTGTTAAACTATCCCCGTCACAGCAGACAATGAACAGAATTGAGATGTAGAAACATACCGTAGCTCTCAACTTACAAAGTCTCTTTTCACATGAAAAGAACTGAAATTGAAAGTAATAAATATATAGAGACCCCTTGCAGTAAATACTAGATAATGGATAGCAATAAATTTTGATATACCTGTGGCTCCTTGTTAACAATATATTTTATAACATATTTGCTCGTAAAGGGTCTCTTATTACGCCAATTTCAATATCGTATTGTATCTCATTACGAACTTGTGCGGTAATGTAAAGTAAAACGCACGGTTTATCAAGATGCTTCGTCTAAAACGAACGGTACTTTTTTAAATCTTAGCAAAGAGTTTTTATATCAGAATCTTTTCTGATGCGTCATGTGCGATTGACCTCTTGGTCAACATTTTATCTATTTATATTAGCCTTGATTAGCACATTCCAAAATTATATAATTTGTCACTAAAATTTAAGAAAAAAATTTTATTTTTTTATTTTTTGAATATGGGTATCAAATGATAGGCCTTGATGAGCACATCCAAAATTACATAATTTGTCACTAAAATTTAAGAAAAAAAATTTTTTTTTTCGATTTTTGAATATGGGTATCAAATGAAAGGCCTTGATGAGCACATTCCAAAATAATATAATTTGTCGCTAAATTTAAGAAAAAAAATTTTTTTTTTCGATTTTTGAATATGGGTATCAAATGAAAGGCCTTGATGAGCACATTCCAAAATAATATAATTTGTCACTAAATTTAAGAAAAAAAATTTATTTTTTCAATTTTTGTTTTTTACTTTATTGTTGTTTGATTTCCTCACAATCGAAGTGAAAGGCAGAAAAATCGACCGATAGATAGTACAAGTGTATCAAAATTTCATCATTATGGAAAACAAGCAAAAATGCAAAGTCCGAGTTTTATTTATTTCCTCGCAAATATGTTATAAAACGTCGTATGACATACGTGCGCTTTGATAATTACAGCCTCTGCTTTCTTGTAGCCCTCGCCTACGGCTCGGGCTAGCAATATCGCCTCAGCTGTAATTTTCAACTTACCGCACTTATATCATAATGTACTATTATATGGTTTAGAATCCGGTCAATCAGTATTCCTCCTTCGATCGGATATCACGACACGAATTAGAACTCTTCTCGGCGGCTTTTATTAGCCAAAACCCTCAGTAAATAACGAATATGATGATAAAAATAAATTTCAAATTCTCACACTGCCAACAGCTGAATGTCTAGGAAATCACAAATATGTACCTTGGCGAAATTCTATTGTGCCGACGAAAATTACAATGAATAGCTGCAAGAGATTATTTAAATCGGAACAATTACGAATCCAATAACTTTAACAGCGATATAAAATCAAATTCTTTCCAACCGAAATTTTTTGTATCAATTCATATGAATCACAGCTGATATTCACTGCGTTCCAAGTCTCGCGCCATCACGACGCATTCCGACTTCCTACACTTGATCACTCATCGATGCGCGTGGACTGGACTGACATCGCGCCGCCGAAAGCGACTTCAATCGGATCGGACTTCCCGAAAACACGGTCAAACAACCTACGACATTACGGACAAAAAAAATACCATTTCAGTTCAAAAGCAGGCCTTAAACACGACTGCTTAAGGCCTGCTTTCACACTAACCTTTGGGATCTAGTATGAAAGGTAAACAATTGAATAAAAATCCTTGCGATAAGGGCTCAACGCCAAGGCCCCTGAAGTGGGCGAAGGACGACCATAAGAAATACGATCTTAATCTTTTTTTTTTTTTTTTTTTTATAAGTCGATGCCGCGAATTTTCGAACGGACTTTTTACGGAAATAAGGAAAAGGACATGAGGCATACTGCCAAAAAATAAATTTTATCATTAATGGAAACAAACTACCAAAAAAACTTCCCCTTTAAGGGAAATCGACAAAACAGCAAAAAAACCACGCTACAAAGAAAACTATTTTTTAATTTGTAAATAATGACTTAGCATAAAATTCAGAATTATTTTTTAGGTTCCGTTATCAAGTCAGCTGAAGTGGCAATGGGCGGGACACATAGAGAGAAGAACCGATGGCCGTTGGGGCGGAAAGGTTCTGGAATGGCAACCGCGCACCGGACGACGCTCCGTGGGTAGGCCCCCGACAAGGTGGACCGACGATCTGGTGAAAATTGCCGGAAGCCACCGGATGCGGGCAGCGCAGGACCGATCGTCGTGGAGATCCTTAGGGGAGGCCTATACCCAGCAATGGGTGTCGTGCGACTGATATGATGTTACGCGGCTAAGCTTAGAGTCCCCTAGTGCTAGAAAGCTATACTTATAATTTGGTATGAATATTGTATATTAATCACGTCGAAAAAATGGTAGAATAAAATCTTGACCATTTAACCAGTAATGGGAATATAACACCTGCCAAACAACGCAGCTGCAGCGAAAAACTGGACGCTGCAAATTTTAGAAAATAGTGCCGGAACTGTGACGGAACTGTGAATTCACTGATATGTATGAATCTGCCTTGAAATGTCGTCTGTTGTGTGCTTTCGATGTTAATTTCTATCGATACACTTCACCATCGCTCCCAAGTTCCCAACACTATTTTGAACCAGAGCGCGCTTGCCAAGTACTGGAACTTGGGGCGGTAATTACAAGACGTTTAACATAAAACTTGGCCGATTTTTAAACTTCCGCTGTACCGACAAATGCAACTTAATAAATTATTAATTAATAAAGTTCACGTTGACTTAGTAAAGAGTCTACGAACATATAATTAGCATACCTAATTAATGTGTTTTTAACTATCCAATGAATGTGTTTAGGAAAATTGCTTGAATTTATTCATTTCATACTTTTTATCTTTACTTATGTTTTTTTTTATCTTGACGGCATACAAATTATTTGACACAGATAAGTCGAAAGAAGTAGTCTAATGTAATATGAAATCTGGATACACTACATAATACACCGTCATTTTGTAGTCGTTTTAATTAGCTTAAGGAAGTGTTCTACTAATGAAAATAAACATTTTTGCCAAAGAAACATGGGTCGAAAAACGACAAAAATTTTTGACTTCCCCATACAAATACAATGATTTACCTGTCTAGTTAGTATGGGAGGACCAAAATTTTTTGTCGTTTTTTGACCCATGTTTCTTGGGCAAAAATGTTTAGTTTCATGGGTACAACACACCCTTAAGTTAATTAAAACGACTACAAAATGACGGGTATAAAACAAAGTTGCTTCCCGCTATGTATGCTTAGATCCTTAAAACTTCGCAACGGATTCTGATGTTTTTTTTTAATCGATAAAATTATTCAAGAGGACGGTTTCAAATTCCACACTACACCGAAGCGAAGCGAGGGCGGGTCGCTAGTTAGGTATAATATATGGAAAGAGAAAATCAATAACGGAATTTAAACAAGAATACATGTATTTTTGGATAAAATCAAGAGAAAGAAAGTGCAGTGATACGTACACTGATTTTATTAAAACCTCTAAGCGATTTTCGCAAATCCTCTAGAAATATCTTCAATTGGTGTGACACAACCTGCAGAATATTATGGCAGTGATACCGTATTCAGATATCGTTGCGTGCTACGGACTGAATGAAACGCAAATCGGTTCGAATCACTTACGATTGCGGCCTCGAAAGGAGCGATCAAATCAGTGTACACAGCGATATTTTTGTCCTACTGATTCGAGTCAAAGAATCAGGATGACTCAGAAGAAAGATATCGAAATGTGAAAAAACCCACAAGCTGATGCAAAGAGTAAAAAAAAACAAACACCTGTCTAACTTAGACACTGTTTGAATGTGATGCTGTCACTTTTGTCGCAATATTGTTTGAAAGAGTCGGCATCACATTTAAACAGTGTCTAAGTTAGACAGGTGTTTAAAAATCTTTTGTAATAACATCGCTAGGGTTTTGTTTTTGGTCGCTCAATAATAAATTATTCAAAAATTAAAATTTAATCGATCAATAATTATTGCTGTGACTATAATGACTTCAAGCTTAATAAACATAGTTTATATTAAGATAATTAATATATTTGACAAAATACTAGAAAAAAATCGACTCACCCTTAGCAGCTCAAATGGGTAAGTCGATTTTTTCTAGTATTTATCTATTTCGATAGCATTGTGAATGCCTAAAATCTAAAAATTAAATTAAAATTGTTTAATTTATTTCAGATCGCCATCCTTATGGCCCCACTTACTGCCAGTGTTGCAGCACCGATTTGTCGGCGCAATCAGCGACTTTTGTCGTCGAGGCCGTGCTGTGTCCACGCCACCGAGCACAGACGGGATTATTCTCGAACAAAACTACCATTTCAGAGCCGGATATTTTATATATTTGCTTGCGAGCGCAAGCAATGCCTTCGGTTAAAGATTTGCTTGTGTTAACATTTTCATATTTTTTTATGGTTAAAACTTCCTGGTTTATATATTAGCTGATTTTTTAGGGTTCCGTACCCAAAGGGTAAAAACGGGATCCTATTACTAAAACTCCGCTGTCTGTCTGTTTGTCTGTCTGTCATGAACCGTTATAGCTAGACATTGATATTTTCACAGATGATGTATTTTTGTTGCCGCTATAATGACAAATATACTAAAACAGAATACAAGGACATACAACAAACTTGCACGATATTAATACCGATAACAGGTAGACGCTTGAACCCTTCGTGCGTGAGTCCGACTCGGACTTGGCCGGTTTTTTATTCTGAATCCTAAGAAGAGATTGAAGATGGAGCGAGCTACATGCCGCTGCACTTCATTCGGTCATTCGGTCCTCGACTAAGACTGCGTTCAGACGATAACGCACGACCCGTCCTCAACCCAAACTAAACTTAAACTCAACTTAAACTCACCTCAACCGCAGCCCACCTTGAAATATATCGTTTGAAATTTTGAGTCTTATAACACAATAATAAGCTCCTGTGTAATGTTCAGGTGAGTTTGAGGTGAGTTCGGGTTGAGTTTGAATTGAGTTGAGTTTGAGTTGAGTTCGGGTTGAGGTCGGGTCGTGCGTTATCGTCTGAACGCAGCCTAATAGTTAGTACTTTATTACATTCGGTTGGGCCGCACATGTATGTTATGTGATAATGCGATCCGCACCCTAATTATCTAAAAAGAAACTATTTAGCGACCGGTTACATTTGACATACATTGCCACTTTACTTTGGTATGTTTTTTTTAACCCAAAAAGAAGTAGCAATGGATCACGATCATCTGTGAACTGCAACCAGTCGCTAGGTGGTTTTTAATTAGATAATCAGCCCGCGGCACATACAGCTGCTGCTGGTCAACAAATTCAGTACTTGCCCTTAGCCATCTAGAAAAAAACGCGCGAAAAGTATTCGATTGAGTAAATTGTCCATTTGGGTCTAATTTCATTTCGCTTTTTGGCAGTAGATAAAGCTGTTTACAAAATTTTAATGTTCTGTCAAATTTTGCTCCGCGCATTTTTTCCTCGATGTTCATGCTACGGCTTCGTATGCGTAGGATTCGGCAATTGACTTTTTATTCACCGTCAAGGCCTATAGTTTGACAATTTACCTTTTCCAAAAAAAACATCCTCTTACATAGTTAACTGCTAATTTCAGAATAGCTATAGGGTATGAAGTGTTTAGTCAAAATGTCGAAACTCGTTTCCCTTGAGATTCATCAAGCAGGCTTATCAAAGCTTACAGTAATAACCGTTGATTTTAAATATCTTTTAATATATAGTCAGGTGGGGTAAGTGAAACACCGGGGTAAGTGAAACACCCAACCATATCTAAGAAACTATCGTAGTTTATTCTCATAGCGATGTGTCGATAAAGCAGGAATGACGAATTACTTCCCTTAATACAACACAGATATCGCTGCAATCATTAAACTAGCTAGTAAACCAAAAATAAATTAATTAGATGTCAAAACGCAAAACACGATGTTTTTTTGATAAATCTTTAAAACTGGACCCTATTTTATGAGAATTTGATACATTTTGGATATTAACGGTTAAACGTGATCCTTTTGTCCTGTTTTTAATTAAATGGACACAATATTTAAAGCTATTTTGGCCACTGTTTCACTTCCCCCTTGTCCGGGGTAAGTGAAACACTGCTTAGCTTTTATATTCTTTTCTTGATTTTGTTGCTTAATGCAAGTCTTTAGATATTTATATTCATACCGTTAAAGGCTGATTTAATTAGGAGTACATTGCCTATACAGCTACTTTAATTGCGAGTTTTATAGCTTTACTACACCTTGTTAAATAAAAATAAAATAAAGTAAGTAGTCAGGTGGGGTAACCCACCTGACTATATCTAAAATATCCGAGATGATGGTGCGTGTAGCATTAACGGCTCGGCATTACCGCGGGTTGAACGGCCGTCAAAGGTGCTCGCGCAATCGTCTCGGATTTTATTCCATTTGCATACGAATGAATAGAAAATAAAAATCCAAATTTTGCTCCATCACATTCGAGACGTTACGAGACCTTTGCGTGTAGTCTGAGATTATTCAGGTTCAAGTACAAGTCATATTTTACTAAGCGGGCGCGTGTAGTGCTGTCTCGTTACATTTGCCTTACAATAACTGCACTTATTCTCTGTCTTATTCAGAGATGTTTCACAAAACTGGGATGCAAGACTGTTCTAACAAAACCTGGTTTAATGCTTGTAAACCAATCACAGTGCACCTTTTAATCCTTAAACAGTGGGGCTAAACGTTAAACTGTCACTCTGAATACGATTTGCGCAAAAATGGCGTTAGTCCGCAGTCTAACGCCATGTTAACTTTGGCCCTAGTTTAACGAACGCAATCTGAATAAGACAGTAATAAACGAAGATCAGATTTACACCTAAATGAACCAAAAACTTTGCAAGGAATATGATGCTTTGAGACGTCAAATGGAAGGAGTAATATTGCTGTCAAAATTTTGGTTAAACGGGTGTAAACTTCTCTTTGTTTATTATAATAATAATAATAATAACATTTATTTCAGAAAACTGGTTCCATTTTTGTTAGTAGGTACATATTAAACTTATAAGCTAATGTTAGTATCTTATATCTAAAAACAAAAGACATTAATATTAGGGCCTGGTGGCCCTCCCATCGTTAGCGAGAGAGTGATAGCCCACCCAGGTTCGCAGCATGGGTGAATCCCACCTTTCAGACAGCGTCGCCAGGAGGATATTGGAGCTGCAACGCACGCGTCTTAATAACGAAGCGCTGCGTAAGCGCATCACAGCATAAAAATCTGGTACTCCCGCCTCCGCGAACATCGCAGACGCACTGCACCAGCGCGGCAGCCCCATCATCGCCCTGAACGCGTTGTTGTATTGCACGCGAAGGGCGCTGTATGCCCGCCGCGAATACCCCACCCATAAACTGCAAGTGTACATCGATTGACAGTATGACTTGAATAATGTTACTTTTACATCTACTGTACAACGTGCGAATCTACGAGCGAGCATGTTACACCGCACAGACAGCGCCCTCCGTTCCCTCTCTATATCCATATCATCTATTAAGTCCTCAGTGACCCAATGGCCCAGATATTTAAAATGTTTCACCTGTTTTATCAGGGTACCGCCAAGAGTGATTGCAGGAGCCAAATATTGTTTTTTGCCTGCCTTGAAAACGATAAGTTCACTTTTTTTGGCATTACATATGAGCCCATGTGTCACTGCATACTCCTCACATATCTGGATTAGGCGTCTCAACGCACCAATTGAAGGGCTCAGTAGCACCATATCATCGGCGTAACTTATGTTGTTCATACATATGCCGTCAATGGAACAACCGATACCGGCACTACTCAGCCCCTCAATCAAGCCGTTAATGTATAGGTTGAAGAGACGCGGCGAGGTCAACCCCCCTTGCCTCACCCCCCACTGCAACCCATACACCTGCGACTGAGTGCCAGCCCATCTAACGCTGTTCAGCTGATTACTGTACCAGAACTTCAGCAGCCTAATAATTTCAGGGGGGAACCCCGTCATGGACCCAAGTTTTCTCCACAGGACATCGTAATTGACGAGATCGAATGCCCTGGAGAGATCCAAGAAGCATGCGTAAACTGGCGTATTTCTGGCCGTATAGTAGTGGACAGTCTGCTTGAGACAGAGGATAGCACTCTCCGTAGATAAATCCGACCTATAGCCGAACTGTGCGTCGTGTAGTTATTAAGAAGGCCGATTTAGTTTAAATCTAAGCACATTAGTATATTGTTATGTCTTACGAAGTCCGTTCGGCTATGAATGTTGCTAGGCGTAAATATGCACATTGTTTTAGTGTGTGTCTGCACGCTCTCGAGGATACGCACACTGGGAAAAATACACGGCTTTCGAACACGGCTACGTTTTGTGGTGCCGTGTAAACGGCTCTGCTAGCCGAGTTTGCCAGCCGTGTGAAGAGCCGTGTACACGGCTCGAGATTTTACACGGCTACCTGCACCGTGTAAACGGTTAACATAGCCGGTACAGACGGCTACTGGCACCATGTTCATTAATTTTTCAGCCGTGTTGAAACCGTAGCCGTGCAAAATTACACGGCTACCTTTTGACTCGGTTGTCGGAGCCGTGGGCAAACAACAAACACGGCATCGGTAACGTTGTTGACACGGTACAGCATACCGTGTGCATAACATAACTCGGCTACGTTAGTGGTGTCATAAATTAAACTTTCAAACATGGCTGTCAGAGCCGTTTAATAAACGGCATAGCGGATCGTGTGCTTAACAAAACTTCGCTACGTTAGCCGTGTCATAAATTAATCTCGCAAACATGGCTATCACAGCCGTTTTATAAACGGCATAGCGGACCGTGTGCTTAACATAACTTGGCTACGTTAGCCGTGTCATAAATTAAAGTCTTAGACGTGGCTATCACAGCCGTTTTATAAACGGCATAGCGGACCGTGTGCTTAACATAACTTGGCTACGTTAGCCGTGTCATAAATTAAACTCTTAAACATGGCTATCACAGCCGTTTTATAAACGGCATAGTGGACCGTGTGCTTAACATAACTTGGTTACGTTAGCCGTGTCATAAATTAATCTCTTAAACATGGCTATCACAGCCGTTTTATAAACGGCATAGCGGACCGTGTGCTTAACATAACTTGGCTACGTTAGCCGTGTCATAAATTAATCTCTTAAACATGGCTATCACAGCCGTTTTATAAACGGCATAACGGACCGTGTGCTTAACATAACTTGGCTACGTTAGCCGTGTCATAAATTAATCTCGCAAACATGGCTACCACAGCCGTTTTATAAACGGCATAGCGGACCGTGTGCTTAACATAACTTGGCTACATTAGCCGTGTCATAAATTAAACTATCAAACATGGCTGTCACAGTCGTTTTATAAACGGCATAGCGGACCGTGTGCTTAACATAAATTGGCTACGTTAGCCGTGTCATAAATAAATCTCTTAAACATGGCTATCACAGCCGTTTTATAAACGGCATAGCGGACCGTGTGTTTAACATAATTTGGCTACGTTAGCCGTGTCATAAATTAAACTATCAAACATGGCTGTCACAGTCGTTTTATAAACGGCATAGCGGACCGTGTGCTTAACATGACTTGGCTACGTTAGCCGTGTCATAAATTAAACTCTTAAACATGGCTATCACAGCCGTCTTATAAACGGCATAGCGGACCGTGTACTTAACATAACTTGGCTAACGTTTGCCATGTCATAAATTGAACTGTCAAACATGGCTGTCACAGTAGTTTTATAAACGGCATAGCAGACCGCGTACATAACAAAACTTGGCTACGTTAGCCGTGTCATAAATTGAACTGTCAAACATGGCTGTCACAGTCGTTTTATAAACGGCATTGCAGACCAAGTGCTTAACAAAACTTGGCTACGTTAGCCGTGTCATAAATTAAACTATCAAACATGGCTGTCACAGTCGTATTATAAACGCCATAGCGGACCGCGTGCTTAACAAAACTTGGCTACGTTAGCCGTGTCATAAGTTAAATACTTAAACATGGCTGTCACAGTAGTTTTATAAACGGCATAGCGGACCGCGTGCCTAACAAAACTTGGCTTCGTTAGCCGTGTCATAAATAAATCTCGCCCACATGGCTGTCGGAGACGACAAGGCACGGTACAGCGGACCGAGTGCATAAGAAAACATGGCTACGTTAGCCATGGCATAAATTAAACTCTTAAACATGGCTATCACAGCCGTTTTATAAACGGCATAGCGGACCGTGTGCTTATCAAAACTTGGCTACGTTAGCCGTGGCATAAATTAAACTCTCAAACATGGCTATCACAGCCGTTTTATAAACGGCAAAGCGGACCGTGTTCTTAACAAAACTTGGCTACGTTAGCCGTGGCATAAATTAATCTCGCAACTTCATGACTGTCGGAGCCGTTAAGACACGGCACAGGCGGATCGTGCGCTTATCAAAACTTGGCTACGTTAGCCGTGTTTTAAATTAATAGAAGCCGAGTCCACGTCTGTATGGTGAGGCAACTCAAACTTAAGTCAGAATGGCTAAAGCCCTGTTTACATAGATCAAGCGATTAAGTGGTAACTAAATGGGCAACTTAATTTTAAGTTAAAATTTTCTGAAAAGTCGTTCACGTGGTTCAAATAGTAAGTAGCCAGTGTGCCCAGTGTTGCTTATTACGAAAGGTCAAAATATCCGAATGCCGAGCTATAAATAAGGTCGAAAATCACTTGCACCTGTTTTTTTAACTACCCTAGCCAACGATCTCCTAGTAATAAACGATCGTTCGTTGTTGTCATCTTTCATACTTAAAACAGCAATTATCTCGAAAAGTACCCATCCTAGATTGATGGTGTCTTTGAAGAAATTAAAGGTCTTAGTGAGATCTTCATTAAAGATGACAAACTTAAATTTGACAGCTGTCACCTAAAATGAAGTTTTCACCAAGACCTTTTATTTCTCTAAAGACACCACCAGTCTAGGATGAGTACTTTTAGAGATATTGCTGTTTCAAGTTTGACAGCTGTCATCTGTCAAACTTAAAACGACAATATCTCAAAAAATACTCATCCTAGACAGATGCCGTGTTTGAAGAAATTATAGATCTTAGTGAGATCTTCATTTTAGATTGACAAACTTTTTGACAGCTGTCACCTTAAATAAAGATCTCACCAAGACCTGTTATTTCTTCAAAGACACCACCAGTCTAGGATGAGTTCTTTTTGAGATATTTCTGTTTAAAGTTTGACAGATAACAGCTGTCAAACTTAAAACAGCAATATCTCGATAAGTACTCATCCTAGACTAACGGTGTCTTTGAAGAAATGAAAGATCTTAAGCGACTGCTACACGCATGGCAAATACTGTGATCCATCGCCATAGCGTAAAATTTAAACATGGAAAGTAATGTGTATGGAATGTTCAATATTTTACTTTCCATGGTTAAAAAGTACTTTATGGCGATTTATCACAGTATTTACCATGCGTGTTGCCTTCGCCTTAGTGAGATCTTTATTTTAGATGACAAACTTAAAGGAGAATGGCAGGTGCCCATATATTTTCAGAACCACATAAAGGCTTAGCGTGCCAAGAAGTAAATAGCATGACTTTAATCCTCTATTAAAGCCTAATTAATTATGTAATCGTAAGATACACTTTAAAGCTGGGGATAAAAAGTTGATTTCAAAACTTAACCTCAAAACAGCACCTAGTAGGCAAACCAACTAGATGCATTCCGAATCACACTAAAATCGATGACAGCGCACTAAAATGCGTTCCGAGTCGGTGATTTTGTATGGGTTTGACAGATAACGTGAGCGCTGACATCGATTTTATCGTGATTCGGAATATAGCCTTAAACATTGCCGTTCTTAGACTGCTGTCATGTTGGCTGTCCTGGATATATATATTTACGTGACGTGATTGGTTCCCTGTCTTTTTTTCTAGAGGGGCCAATATAACAATAATAAACCAAACCTCACAAAAGCGTTTTGTTTCAGATCAATTGCGTTTTGTTTCTAGCTAAGAAGAATATTACTATCATGTTTTTCTAAATGTTGCCTCCTTCTTTACGAACACTTTAAATTGAAAAGTAACCACCAAATTATGACCTTTAAATCTCATAAGGTCCGAATTGGGCACGCTCAGTATTTATGAATTTGGAAAATGGTTCCCAGTTTGCCATTCTCCTTACTCTAGTACTATTTTGCCAAGAAAACATCAACGCAATGTTAAAATATTAAAAAAATCCAAGATGTCGGCCAAAATTTTTGTTTGTGTGCCGATTTCGATGAAACTCTGTTTATAGTACTATTTTGACAAGAAAACATCGACGCAATGTTAAAAATAGAAAAAATTCAAAATGACGGCCAACTCTATGGTTTGTAGGCCGATTTCAATGAAATTCGATTTTTGGTACTATGTTGCCAAGATAACATCAGCGCAATGTTAAAATAATACAAAATCCAAGATGGCGGCCAACATTTTTGTTTGTGGGTCGATTTCGATAAAACTTGGCTTTTGATAATATTTTAACAAAAAAAACAGATAGGTATGCAATGTTAAAAAAAAAAACAATTTAAGATGGCGGCCAAAATTTTTGTTTGTGAGCCGATCTCGATGAAACTCGGTTGTTGGTACTATTTTAACAAGAAAACATCAATGCAATGTTAAAAGTATAAAAAATCCAAGATGGCGGGCAACATTTTTGTTTGTGGGCTGATTTTGATGATACTCGGTTTCTAGTAATATTTTGACAAGAAAACAACAACGCAATGTTAAAATTATAATAAAATTGAAAATGGCGGCCAACTCTTTTATTTGTGAGCCGATTTCGATAAAACTAGATTTTTTGTACTGTTTTACCAAGAAAATATCAACGCAATGTTAAAATATTAAAAAAATCCAAGATGTCGGCCAAAATTTTTGTTTGTGAGCCGATTTCGATGAAACTCTGTTTATAGTACTATTTTGACAAGAAAACATCGACGCAATGTTAAAAATAGAAAAAATTCAAAATGACGGCAAACTCTATGGTTTGTAGGCCGATTTCAATGAAATTCGATTTTTGGTACTATGTTGCCAAGATAACATCAACGCAATGTTAAAATAATACAAAATCCAAGATGGCGGCCAACATTTTTGTTTGTGGGTCGATTTCGATAAAACTTGGCTTTTGATAATATTTTAACAAAAAAAACAGATAGGTATGCAATGTTAAAAAAAAAAACAATTTAAGATGGCGGCCAAAATTTTTGTTTGTGAGCCGATCTCGATGAAACTCGGTTGTTGGTACTATTTTGACAAGAAAACATCAATGCAATGTTAAAAGTATAAAAAATCCAAGATGGCGGGCAACATTTTTGTTTGTGGGCTGATTTTGATGATACTCGGTTTCTAGTAATATTTTGACAAGAAAACAACAACGCAATGTTAAAATTATAATAAAATTGAAAATGGCGGCCAACTCTTTTGTTTGTGAGCCGATTTCGATAAAACTCGATTTTTTGTACTATTTTACCAAGAAAACAACAACGCAATGTTAAAAATATAAAAAAACCATGATGGCGACCACCTTTTTTATTTGTGGACTGATTTCGATAAAACTCGATTTTTTTCTACTATTTTGACAAGAAACCATCAACGCAATGTTAAAATTTAAAAAAAATCCAAGATGTCGGCCAAAATTTTTGTTTGTGTGTCGATTTCGATGAAACTCGGTTTTTGATACTATTTTGACAAGAAAACATCGACGTAATGTTAAAAATATTGTCAGTTAAAAGATGTCTTTATGGGTAGTAGGGTAAAAGATATGACGATTTAAAAATGCTTATCATGTGAGTTTAATTAAATAAAGTATTTTGCACTTTTACTTTCACACGCGTCAACGCAATGTTTTATAATATTGAAATAACCAAGATGGCGGCCACCTTTTTTGTTTGTGGGCTGATTTCGATAAAACTCGATTTTTTTGTACTATTTTGACAGGAAACCATCAAGACAATGTAAAAAAATCAAAAAATTCTAGATGTCGGCCAAAACTTTTGTTTGTGTGCTGATTTCAATGAAACTCGGTTTTTAGTACTATTTTGACAAGAAAACATCGACGCAATGTTAAAAATATAAAAAATCCAAGATGGCGGCTAAAATTATTGCGGTCTGCAACTTTATTTCGAATGACACAGGCTCGATGAACGATTGCTCAAATGAATTATTGACCGAGAAACTATTAGTCGAAGAGTCGTTGTTTCGAATAACTTACTTTCGAAAGACGCAAGCTCAATGATTTATATTCTAACATTGCGTTGATGGTTTCTTGTCAGAATGGTACAAAAAAAGAGTTTTATCGAAATCAGCCTACAAACAGAGTAGTTGGCCGCCATCTTGGAATTTTTATATTTTTAACATTGCGTTGATGGTTTCTTGTCAAAATAGTACAAAAAATGAGTTTTATCAAAATCAGCCCATAAACAAAAAAATTTAGCCGCCATCTTGGTTTTTTTACTTTTTTAACATTGCGTTGATGTTTTCTTGGCAAAACAGTATAAAAGATCGAGTTTCATCGAAATCGGCTTACAAACAAAAGAGTTGGCCAACATCTTGGATTTTTTATATTTTTAACATTGCGTTGATATTTTCTTGTCATAATAGTACTAAAATCTGAGTTTCATCGAAATCGGCACACAAACAAAAATTTTGGCCGACATCTTTGATTTTTTTTATTTATATTTTAACATTGCGTTGATGGTTTCTTATCAAAATAGTACAAAAAATCGAGTTTTATCGAAATCACCCCATAAACAAAAAAGTTGGCCGCCATCTTGGTTTTTTTTTAACAATGCGTTGATGTTTTCTTGGCAAAAAATTGTTTAAAAAAAAACAAACTGACTTCAAAAGCCTACGCTACCTCTAAAAAGCAAGAAATAATATTTAAATCACTAGATACGCATTATCATTGTAAATAAAACACGTCTATTGAAGTCGGGTGGGGCTGGAGGACAACTTTTTTTTATTCTAAAAGCCCCACCCGACTTCAATATACGTGTTTTATTTACAATGATAATGCGTATCTAGTGATTTGAATATTATTTCTTGCTTTTTAGAGGTAGCGTAGGCTTTTGAAGTCGGTTTTTTGTTTTTTAAAACAATTTTTTATTTCTTTCTTTTTAGTTTAAGTACCTTCTGTATTAGATATGTTATGTAGGTAGAAAAATCGGATTTGACCAAACGTGAGATAATCGCGGACACACATGCACATGGGTCAAACTGAGAATCTCCTTTTTTGAAGTCTGTTAAAATACTAAAACCTTCTCCTAGATCTAACAAATACTTTTCTGAAAACCGCAACAAAATCGGTTCAGCCGAACGCGAGATAATCGCGGACAAATATCCATACATACTGGTCAAACTGAACCATCTTTTTTGAAGTCGGTTAAAATACCAAAACCTTCTCCTAAATGTAAGAAATACTTTTCTGAAAACCGCATCAAAATCGGTTCAGCCAAACGCGAGATAATCGCGGACAAACATACATACATACAGGATACAGGTCAAACTGAGAACCTCCTTTTTTTTGAAGTCGGTTAAAAATAGTATAAAAGATCGAGTTTCATCGAAATCGGCTCACAAACAAAAAATTTGGCCGACATCTTGGATTTTTTATATTTTAACATTGCGTTGATGGTTTCTTGTCAAAATAGTACAAAAAATCGAGTTCTAAAGAAATCAGCCCATAAACAAAAAATTTGGCTGCCATCTTGGTTTTTTTATATTTTTATTAACATTGCGTTGATGTTTTCTAGGCAAAATAGTACCAAAAACCGAGTTTCATTGAAATCGGCCCACAAACAAAAAAGTTGGCTGCCATATTGGATTTATTTATATTTTTAACATTGCGTTGCTATTTTCTTCTCAAAATAGCACCAAAAGCCGAGCTTCACCGAAAACGGTCAAATCGGCCCATAGACAAAAAGACAACCAAAAGTAACGTAAAATGTACTTTTTTAGAAACGACTAGGCATCACTAGAATTCGTGGAATTTGTATTCCGGAATTCAGATATCAAGAAAATACTGAAATCCATCATTTCACTAGTCTACACAAACGCACAGTAAATACCATGGAATTTGATAAATAGTGATGGATCACACTATTTACCATGCGTGTAGCCGGCGCCTAATATTGAACATTCCATACAAATAAAATTTCATGGTTAAAATTTACTCTTTATGGCGATTGATGACTCAGAGATTTGTCTAGTAGAATGCACCCATTGTCAAGTTGACACTTCACATTTTATAAAAATGTTGCCAGTACGGGAAAAAATCTCCCGCATTTACTTAGGTAGTTGTTCAATGACGATAAGAAATAGGTAGGTAGATGTATTCTGTAAACCACTTCACGATTTTTCAACAAAAATAAAAAAAACCAGCCAAGTGCATATCGGGCCACGCGCAGTAGAGTTCCGTAGTTACCATAATACCGTATATATATAAATATAATACCACTATAATTTTTCTTCTGCAAAAATAACTTTGTTTTTCATAGAGTTTGTATGTACCCTGATATGATATTTGCGGTTTTGGAAAATATGCTTAATAGTCCAATCAATAAAGGAGTTATAGAACGCATGAGAGGGGACCTAAGCGATTTCTTCTGAAACTTGTTCAGGGTGCTTAGGAAGTAAACATACTAAAAGTCCTGACGTCTCGGAGGTGAGCCGGAGGGGGGAGAAGGTACCACTTTTGGATTTTTCGCAAATATCTCAAAAACGGTGCGTCATAGGAAAAAGAGTTTTTCTACTAAATTAAAGATCATAAAATTGTCTACAACTTTGCTTTTTATCAGGTTTGCCTAAATCCTAACTAACCGTTTCCGAGCCACACGCTCCGGAAAAGTGAACATTGCAAAAAAAAACATATTATAATTATATCTAATCGTTCATTTTAAAAAGATCACATTTAATTACAAAAAATGTTAACGTTATTTAAGTCTTTATCCTCTTAGGTCGTGAGGGTCCTGGCAAGGGTTCTTTTCCCTGGTTGATGGCATCCTCATCCTCGTGGTGACATCTTCATTGTTGGCCACCCCATCATCAGTGGAGGGAAGTTCATCCAGAAAGGGCCCTATATCCCCTCGACATCATCCTCGTTGACACTCACACTGGTAAGGCATTTAAGAACTAAAGATCTGAGCTGAGATGACCCTGACTCTGCCTTCGATGTGGATACCTCCCTTACATCTTTTTTAATCGTATCAGTTCGGTTCGGGTGTAATTTTATGGCAATTGGTGTGAAATTAAAAGGGATGTCAAATCATGGAAACTTCGGTGTCCCTTATATTGCATAACAATGATAATCCTAATTTGAAAATCCATAACAGACTTGCCATAACTTTAATTCGCATAACAATAAGAATGCATAATTTAAAAATGTATACCATTATTTAGCATAACAATTAAAACCCATACTATTAAATTCCATAATTATAAAAACTATAACTTTTAAATTCATAATATGAAAAGCCATAATTATTAAAATCCATAATTTTAAAATATCTAGCGATAAAAATAGTTTAATAGATATGAATCAATCTAAAATAATAGTAAATTTTTTTTTTTTTTAGTTTTTAATACTTTATCTTTATTACGGCACAGCTAATCAGGTGACAGCTGAAAACCAGTGTTTTGTTCCATCATTTGTATGATTGACAAAGTTATATTTGCAGTTTTGAAAAATGTACTATCAAATCAAATGTATCTCATAAACTGATTATTATATCTCGTTCAAACCAATTTTCGTTGAAAGTGTTCATTAAGATCTTTAGCATATATTTTTTTTAGATTTTTCAGTCTCTTATTTTAAAAGTTATATTATATATATATGTTATATTATATATATGGAGGGGGCACACATCACTTTGGCAGTGTATATTTTTCTAATGGTTGACTTTGAAATATAGTATTAGGAACGTCAATGTCATTTTTTAAAGACCAATCTATAGACACCCCACATGTATTGTTTTGAAGAAAAAAATGTTTTTTAAATTCAGTTCCATGTATAAATATTATGCTCCCCTTATTTTTTTATTTTTGTCTATAAATCGTAATCCTGAAAATCGTAAATCCTGAGGGAGATCGAGAGCTTCTATGGGCAGTTATATTCCACGCAGACACCTGTTGAAAGCAAGGCTAAAGACCCCAGAGCCAAGCTTACCCGACACTATACCCAAGATATCCCGGACGTCAGCCTGTACGAGATTAGTATGGCTCTCAAACAGCTGAAAAACAACAAGGCGGCGGGTGACGATGGAATCACTACAGAACTTCTGAGAGCGGGCGGTAAGCCGATACTCAAAGTCCTCCAGAAGCTCTTTAATTCCGTCATCGTCCAGGGCAGAACGCCAAAGACATGGAACATAAGTGAGGTGATCTTGTTCTTTAAAAAGGGTGACAAGTCCCTCTTAAAGAACTATAGACCCATCTCGCTTCTGAGTCATGTCTATAAGTTGTTTTCGAGAGTCCTTACGAATCGTCTCGCTCGCAAGTTCGACGACTTCCAACCTCCCGAACAAGCCGGGTTCCGAAAAGGCTTTAGCACCATAGACCACATCCATACGCTTCGGCAGGTTATACAGAAGACCGAGGAGTATAATGAGCCACTTTGCTTGGCGTTTGTGGACTATGAGAAAGCCTTTGATTCGATTGAAACCTGGGCGGTGCTGCAGTCTCTCCAAAGGTGCCAAGTGGACTATAGGTATATCGAGGTGTTGAGGTACTTATACCAAAATGCCACCATGACGATCCGAGTACAGAACCAGAACACAAATCCTATCCAACTGCAGCGTGGTGTGAGACAGGGAGACGTTATTTCTCCGAAACTGTTCACAGCTGCGTTGGAGGACATCTTTAAGCTCTTGGACTGGAAAGGACTCGGCATCAACATTAATGGCGAGTACCTAACACACCTTCGTTTTGCCGATGATATAGTCCTTATGGCTGAGACCATGGAAGACCTGAACACAATGCTCGAAGATCTCCGTAGTGCTTCCCAAAGAGTGGGTCTTAGGATGAACATGGAAAAGACGAAAATTATGTCAAATGCCCATGTTGTACCCTCTCCAGTTCATGTTGGGAACACTACACTTGAAGTTGTTGACCATTACGTATACCTAGGACAGGCAGTCCAGTTAGGTAGGTCCAACTTCGAGAAAGAGATCTCTCGCCGAATCCAACTCGGGTGGGCAGCATTCGGGAAGCTTCGAAAAATCTTCGCGTCCGACTTACCTCAGTGTCTCAAGACGAAAGTCTATGAACAGTGTGTGTTGCCAGTGATGACTTACGGCAGTGAAACGTGGCCGCTAACTATGGGTCTCATAAGGAGGCTCAAGGTTGCTCAGCGTGCAATGGAGAGAGCCATACTCGGCGTTTCCCTACGTGATCAAATCAGAAACGAGGAGATCCGCAGGAGAACTAAAGTAACCGACATCGCTCGAAGGATTGCTCAGCTGAAGTGGCAATGGGCGGGACACATAGCGAGAAGAACCGATGGCCGTTGGGGCAGAAAGGTTCTGGAATGGCGACCGCGCACCGGACGACGCTCCGTGGGTAGGCCCCCGACAAGGTGGACCGACGATCTGGTGAAGGTCGCGGAAAGCCAGTGGATGCAGGCAGCGCAGGACCGATCGTCGTGGAGATCCTTAGGGGAGGCCTATACCCAGCAGTGGGTGTCGTGTGGCTGATATGATGATAAATCGTAAAGCGGTTCAAAGAATACATCTACATACCGAGTTTCAACTGTGTAGTCCAAATACTTTCGGAATAAAGTGGCTGTGACATGCGGACGGACGGACAGACAGACATGACGAATCTATATTGTTCCGTTTTTGCCATTTAGGCTACTGAACCATGAAAAAGAATTGTTACTACGGAACCCTATACTGCACGCGGCCCGACACGCATTTGGACGGTTTTTAGGGTTCCGTAGCCAAAATGACAAAAAACGGAACACTTATAGATTCGTCATGTCTGTCTGTCTGTACGTATGTCACAGCCATTTTATTCCGAAAGTATTAGGATTACACATTTGAAACTTAGTAGGTAGGTATATAAACATATAGGAATAGATGTATTCTGTTAACCGCTTAACGATTTTAACACATAGATAAACTAGTGGCTCCCTGAGCTGTAGACCTCGCGTTAAAAAGTAGCTTAAATTGTATGTTGTTTATAAAATAATCTAAAAGATGTCGCCACCCCTTTTTCCACGCTGTTCACGAGCTTTTCAAAGCACGTAGTAGGTACGTGCTGTTTGGTATTATTTGGTAGGTATATTCGCAGCTAGATGGCGCTTCTAATTTTAAACATTTTTCGAAATGGTGAATTTTGGTAAATTTAGAAAAACTGGCTAAATTAAAAATAATTATATAATCATCGAAACTGCTCACAAAATTTCACGAGAATCTGTTGAGAAATGCGACCTGTAGAGAAAAATGGGCAGCTGGAAAGTCGGACTGAAATATGTTTTCTTACATTTCTCCGTCATTATGAAAAATTTCAAAAAACTGGCGTGACAAAAAATTTCTATATCATTTTCAAACCTGCTCACAAAATTTCACGAGAATCGGTTGAGAAATGCGACCTGTAGAGGAGAACATCCTGCGCCAGAAAGCCGGACTGAAATACATTTTTCTTACATATCTCCGCCATTACGAAAAATTTAGTTTATTTAGTTTTATTTACGAAAAGCTTAGAAAAGATTAAGGGAAGATACTATGCCCCTTACGTCAAAAAAAATGCTTACATGTCTATTACACCCGTCAATTTAAGATCACATAACAAACCAATTTGACGTAAAATACTATTATATCTAGTTTTTTTGTTAAATTTTAACGTAAGTGCATTATTCTTTCAAAAACCGTTGCTTTTATTTTTAACTTATTATATTGAATCTTAAAACTACATATTATTAGAGTTGAAATTTAAAATTGATTTTAGTGAGGAATGCAAAGCAACCAAGAATAAGATTATGGTTCTGACTAAAAGTTGTGAGATGAATAAATAATGAAAAATATTAGAAAAAATCGGCTCACCCGTAGCAACTTAGACGGGATGCTACGTGTGAGCCGATTATTTCTAATATTTTTCATTATTTATTCATCTTAATATAAAAATAGCATTGTGAATGCAAAAATCTAAAAAAGTTTAAAAGTTGTGAGGATAAAATTAAACGTTAAAAGTTTTATTTATTATTTAAAAAAATGGTCAAAACATATTAATGTTTGTGAAATGTGAAAACTGAACTGTGAATTGTCACACTTTAACAATAAAAAAGATATAGTAACATGGTAATAAATTGAAATATTGCCCAAGTTCAACAAATTAAAAATAAAACTATTTCTTCATCATCTTTTATATTATCCTCTTCATTAGGCTTGTTGAAAAAATATCGATACATCGATATATCGATATTTTTTGTTCGATATATCGATATTTGTCAAGGACAGGCCCACCCATGTATAGACTTATATTTTACTCTGTAATTAGTATGTAAATACCTATACTGTGGTTTTGTCTCTTTACTCTATTCTTGTCATATTTCCTTTCTTTGCCTATTGTAAATGTGATTCCTTTTATCTGCTATTATATCTTCCTTTTCCCCTTTCAACCGCCGTTTCCTTTGCTGTCCTCGACAATATTTTTAGCCGATATATTTCTAACCGATATATCGATACAAAATAACCAATATCGAAAATCGTATCAAAAACGATATATTTTTGGAACGGAAAAAACTTATATGTACTTTAATAATAATTCATAGTTTATTTTAATATTAAAAACATAATATTGTCTATGACTGGTATGTTTTTTGTGCTGCGTTGAATATCTTATGTGATAAATATGCGCCTGATTTTATAAATTATCTTCGTTTTTATTGAGATTTTCATACATTAAAGTAATATGTGTTGTCTGATAAAATTTATTGTAATTACTGAGCTAGACTGAAATAAATACATTGTTCTTTAAAAACCGCAAACGTTCTTTGAAAATTGGTTCGATATATCGATATATCGATATTTTTTTCGCGATATATCGAGGCCGATATTGATATTTTTATAAATATCGATGTATCGATATATCGATATTTTTTTTCACTTTCGACATCCCTACTCTTCATCGGTTTCTAATAATGTATCGACAGTTTTATTATTATGAGGTAGATTTATATATTCGCTATGTAATCGTTTTGGCATTATATTAGTATTGCAAAGTTTCATTAGATCGTTATATTTTGCTAAAAAGATCGCTAACCTATCTTTATACAGACGGGGGAATCATCTTCTTGGTAAGAGTCTTCATATTACTCTTCTTTATTTTGCTTACCTCTAGTTTCCATTCTATGCGCAATTTTTGATCCTCTTCTTCTCTTAGTAGTCTTGCCAGTAGCTTTCTTTGCTAGTTTTATTTCGAAAGTAGAGCTGTCTTCTGCCATACTGTATTTAATTTAATTTTTTTAAAGTGCACACCCGAATATCTTTAATTCGCAAGTTATCGTCTTTTTGAGTAGTAGGAGTAAACATTTTTTCTAAAACTTTTTCCCAATTTATAAAATCTTGGAATTCTAAAGTGGTTACTCGATATGGGTATGGCCTCTTTCTAGCAGTTTCCATGAACCCTGGCCATTGAGATGGGGCCCATACAATTATTCGTCTTACTTCTCTTTTGATTACCGCATGAACGCTGTGAGTAGGTAATTAACTTGTATTACAGTAAGATGTTTTGATTGCACCAGAAAGTTACTTAAAATAGATAAAATCACTTTATTTTTATTTTGTCCACTGCAATTATCACAGTATAAAATCAGTTTCTCCACTCCTCGATCATCCACATCCTTGATGTACTTTTGTAGACATGTACCAATTTCATTGCTTCCACGCTTTACATCTGATATTGCACAGATAAAGCTTCTAATTCGAACGAGTTAGCATCTGAAATAAAATTGGAGTCTTCAAGTCGTACAATATCTGTCACAAATCAGAAAAGAAAAAAACGTCAGTTAAACACAATTTTTTTGCAGTCCTGTCTGGAAGATATAGAAGACGAAGTATTACAAGATTTTCAGGGGATAGTTCAGAATTATGGTACAGAAATAATGTTTACTCCTACTAATCAAAAAGACGATAACTTACAAATTAAAGATATTCGGGTCTGCACTTTAAAAAAAATCTAAGGAAGATGAAAATTACATACAGTATGGCAGAAGACAGCTCTTTACTTAATGCCAAAACGATTTCATAGCGAATATATAAATCAACCTCATAATAATAAAACTGTCGATACATTATTAGAAACCGATGAAGAGGATAATATAAAAGATGACGAAGAAATAGTTAAATTTTTAATTTGTTGAACTTGGGCCATATTTCAATTTATTACCATGTTACAATATCTTTTTTATATTGTTAAAGTGTGACAATTCACAGTTCAGTTTTCACATTTCACAAACATCAATATGTTTTGACCATTTTTTTTAATAGAACATACGTACTTAAATTTGGTTTAATTTTATCCTCACAACTTTTAGTCAGAATTATAATCTTATCCTTGGTTGCTTTGCTTTCCTGACTAAAATGAATTTTAAATTTCAACTCTAATAATATGTAGTTTTAAGGTTCAATATACAAAGTTAAAAACAAAAGCAACGGTTTTTGAAAGAATAATGCACTTACGTTAAAATTTAACAAAAAAACTAGATACAGTAGTACTTTACGTCAAATTGGTTTGTTATTTTATCTTAAATTGACGGGTGTAATAGACACGTAAACATTTTTTTGACGTAAGGGGCATGCTATCTTGAGAACTAAAAGATATAGCTTAGTTATTTGTATTTAGAAATAAAGAGTATCAAAATCTAAGTACGTACGATCCACTACTTGTCAACACCGCAAAAAGATAATTTAAACTGCAGCCTGCACTTAAATAGTAACGTTCCCGACTAAATCACAATAAACACACAACTCCTCTCTTTACGCGTAGCGATCTCGCTAGCGTAACGGATAGAGAAAGATATAGTTTTGACACTTTTTTTTGTCCAGTGAGCGCACGAGCCAACTCTTTGTGACTCGAATTTGATTGAACGATTATGATCTCTTCTATAATTAGGTCGTAAGGTGCAGTTCTACTCAATATTGTATTTCAATTTTGGCGTAAGGGACATTAACTTTGAAAAATTGATTTGAAGAAAGACGTAAGCATAATTTTATCGTAATTGATAATTATGACAGTGACTTTACAATATTTATGTCATCATCATCATCATCATATCAGCCACACGACACCCACTGCTGGGTATAGGCCTCCCCTAAGGATCTCCACGACGATCGGTCCTGCGCTGCCTGCATCCACTGGCTTTCCGCGACCTTCACCAGATCGTCGGTCCACCTTGTCGGGGGCCTACCCACGGAGCGTCGTCCGGTGCGCGGTCGCCATTCCAGAACCTTTCTGCCCCAACGGCCATCGGTTCTTCTCGCTATGTGTCCCGCCCATTGCCACTTCAGCTGAGCAATCCTTCGAGCGATGTCGGTTACTTTAGTTCTCCTGCGGATCTCCTCGTTTCTGATTTGATCACGTAGGGAAACGCCGAGCATGGCTCTCTCCATTGCACGCTGAGCGACCTTGAGCCTCCTTATGAGACCCATAGTTAGCGGCCACGTTTCACTGCCGTAAGTCATCACTGGCAACACACACTGTTCATAGACTTTCGTCTTGAGACACTGAGGTAAGTCGGACGCGAAGATTTTTCGAAGCTTCCCGAATGCTGCCCACCCGAGTTGGATTCGGCGAGAGATCTCTTTCTCGAAGTTGGACCTACCTAACTGGACTGCCTGTCCTAGGTATACGTAATGGTCAACAACTTCAAGTGTAGTGTTCCCAACATGAACTGGAGAGGGTACAACATGGGCATTTGACATAATTTTCGTCTTTTCCATGTTCATCCTAAGACCCACTCTTTGGGAAGCACTACGGAGATCTTCGAGCATTGTGTTCAGGTCTTCCATGGTCTCAGCCATAAGGACTATATCATCGGCAAAACGAAGGTGTGTTAGGTACTCGCCATTAATGTTGATGCCGAGTCCTTTCCAGTCCAAGAGCTTAAAGATGTCCTCCAACGCAGCTGTGAACAGTTTCGGAGAAATAACGTCTCCCTGTCTCACACCACGCTGCAGTTGGATAGGATTTGTGTTCTGGTTCTGTACTCGGATCGTCATGGTGGCATTTTGGTATAAGTACCTCAACACCTCGATATACCTATAGTCCACTTGGCACCTTTGGAGAGACTGCAGCACCGCCCAGGTTTCAATCGAATCAAAGGCTTTCTCATATCTTTATTCTCATATCTCAATATTTATGTACGTTCCGTTAAACTAAAAAAGAAAGTATTGTTAACTTGTGCCATAAGTTACTTTGTTTGCCAAAATTGTACTTATGAAGCTTCAAAACTAAGGTCGTAAAGGACACTTTTTTTGAGATATCGCAATTTTAAATATACCTTTCGACAGAGCTTGAAAATCTGATTCTAATAATGTATATAACTGATATTCGAGGTTTTGTCCCTTACGCCGTTTCATATTTCCACAGTCGATATATCATATTTTCCAAAACCGCAAATATAACTTTGTCATTTATACCAACACTGTTAAAAACAAAGTTATTTTTACAGACGAAAAATGATAGTGGTATTAAATATAGTATGGTATAAAGTAACTACGGAACCCTACGGCGCGTGGCCCGCCACGCACTTGGCCGGTTTTATTGATATCTTTAGGTGACAGCTGTCAAATTTAAGTTTGTCATCTAACACCTGTTTTTTTAACTTCACTAGTTAAAAAACGGTGAAGATCTTATTGATGAAGACATTGCTGTTTTAAGTTTGACAGTTGTCATATGTCAAACTTAAAACAGTAATATCTAGAAAAGCACTCATCCTAGATTGATGGTGTCTTTGAAGAAGTGAAAGGTCTTAGTGAGATCTTCATTTTAGATGACAAACTTAAATTTGAATGACAGATTCGACACACACGATCAAATTTTGGACATACTTCCATCCATTTGTCGCGATTGAAGGACCGTGTGTGCCAGTGGCGTGCACTCCATACATGCAAATAAGCACTGCATACCCTGTAGTCCCATAAATATATGACCCTAATTCCCTAGCCTATTATTTGTAAACTACTTGTAATTAAAAAGTTATGAACCCATCATCGTGCACAGCACTTCTTCGGCTTTCCGTGTCTATTAGTTTAAGCGCCATCTATTTGTGGTTTTTGAAACTAAATTCACTTCAACCAAAAATCACAAGAACAAGAACCAACGATCGGCCGGGCGACAGAGGCGCCAATTATTTACCGCGTGTCCATAAGCAGTACTACGGGCTGCTTCTTTTTCATAGAACGAATCTCGTGTAGTACACATCAAAAGTGTGACTGTGTGCGTGAAAATGTATGCGCGTGTTTATGTTTTGGAGGCACTGCTTATTTGCAACCCGACCGACCGCGTAATGATTGCATTGAAGAGAGTAGCGTTTTTTAGTTTGCCCTTGCAGTTGCAGTTAGTTTTGCTTTGTTTTGATTGTTTTTCTTGGCGCAAGTTATTGACTATTTTAAGTTAAGTACCTAAGTAATTATTTCGTTGATTTACTGTGAAAAATTCAATAATTTACATGCAAGACCTATGCTGGCAAAGTTTGTTTAAATAAATTAAAAATTGCCGCTTTATCGAGGTTATCTTTTGAGGATAAAGTTTAATTAAATTGATTGCAAAGGGAAGATGCGTTGTGTTTAAAAACATGGTAGGTAGGTTATGAATGCCCCTCGTTCTTTTCATAAAAAGTTTTAATATAATTAATTATAACTGGCTAACAGCTTGTGTACGTACACACAAACCAATTGTATTGTTTTCTATGCATTTTGTTTTCCAATCAAGATGATAAAAATGTTTGGATTTCGTTCAGTATAGGTTGGCAGATACCGAAACAGTGATAAAATTGGTATATTTTACCATTGAAAATGGTTATCAGATGCAAATCGCCTGAGACGTATTTTTGGCCATATTTCCGAAGATTTTGGGAGGATCAAGATGAAAATAGTACTATAAGTTGAGAAAGAATAATGCCCATTTTAGCCCTAACTTTTTTTGAGAATGAATAGAAATAAATCCTATTGGCAAAAATAGCCCAAAAATCAATTAATCAAACCATGCTATCTATGTTTCTCTACAATCCCAGGGAAAAATATGATATTGTGTTCTTTTCCTACGTTAGAACCAAATTAAGGTGCTTGAACGCATCCTGTCGCTACGGTAGTAACCAAGTTACGGTTTTTGAACGCACCCTGATGGCATCCGGCCGCTCAAAACTTTCTGATATTGTGATGCATGTGTACCTATATATTTTTCTAATAGTAGTTTTAAGAAGCGTTAGGTACCTACCATTACCGCATATCTAATATAATAGGTAATTCATCATGATAAATTGACTACACAACCAACACTACTAAAGATGCTAGGTACCTAAACCCGAACGTGATATTGACCTGACAGGAGTCACTGTCAGAGACGTCAGAGTGTCAGCTCTATGTCTATTGTTTGTGGTTGTTGTTCGTAGTGTTCAGTCACTGCGTTTTATAAGTTGTTATTGTTTATATTTTGTTTTTTTCTATAAATTACGCTCGTCATCATATAATATATCGATTAATATGTGTTGTTGATGATTAATTTATTCAAAAATATTAGCTAAACATGACGTCGTAAATCGCTAAAAACGTTGAAAAGATATTTCTAACCTCAAACCTTAAAGTATTATTTTTAGACTTCTGTGGGATTTAATAAAAAATCTGACTTCAGACCCTTAAATAATTATAAATAACGATCACATTTTGATATCAAGAGTATTTATACAAGCTAACTCATTAACAGGTTTTCAAATGTATGGACAGTGGGCATTGTTCTTTATAGAGACACGTGTGAACGTTTGAATTTTGAAAATCTACTGGTAACTTTTTTTGGAATTTTGCAAAATTCAAAAAATTCCGGTTTTTAGGGGGGTGTTTGTTTACTAAATTGTAAATATTTCGAAACAAAAACCGACTTAAGAAAAAATGAAAAAAAGCGTCCTAGGATATTAGTTTAGCTACCAAATGGAAAAATAATTTTGAAAATCGGTTAATAATTGTGACCTGTAGGTGGTCCCTTTAGATTTGGATTTGTAGAAAAACTGCTGTTTCCATACATAAAAAGTGATGTAGCTTCTATGATTATTGAGCGATCGTCATGGTAATAGTGTTAAAAGATGCAGAAGCAGACGAGAAGTGCATTCGTTGGAATTTTGAAAATAGGTTAATAATATTTCGGCTGCGTCGAGGCAGTCAGCGGGCGCTTTTGTGACACGAGGCGGAGCCGAGTGTCACAATCGTAAAAATAAATAGGTACTACCTAGGTAACTTTAACATATAATAAGACTTTGCATTTGATTTGATTTTGGTTTTTCGTAAATTTTGGTGTTCATTTTCAATGCTCCGATTCTTGCGGGGACTGTAAAATCTGTGAATTTTTTATCCGTGCCTACCCTGTCTAAAATCTCTGTGCACGCCACTGGTGTGTGCCCACTTTTAAGCCGTGTGAATGACTTTTTACCAAATTATAATACATGTAACTTTAAACTAAGTTGCCCATTTAGTTACTACCGAATCGCTTGACCCATGTAAACATGGCCTTAAATCTACTGCTTTATCAGTAGATCTGACATCACTGTGCATTTAGTTCTATTCAGGTTTTATATTATTTAAGATTTTGGATTTGGGGTCAAGTTTGATGGGCATTTACCGTAGTTAGGGTAATTTTGCGAAGCGTTACGGTAAATACTAAATCTGAGGTGGCAACACTGCACACCAGCGACCGTCCATTTCAAAGAAAAAACTGCAAAGCACTGACTGCTTGCGCTTGAGTTGCGGTGAAATTGACAAAAGATAATAAGTTGAAGATGGTTTCTGCACTTCTCAAAAGTTGGAATGGAATATATCAGAAGAAGCAGCGAAAGTTATTATTGGTAAGTGAACAGTCCTTGTTTCTATAGCTTACTTGATTTCATAGGTACCGTGGCATGGCGAGCGTCAATATGGCGTCAAGCGTGATATTTATCCAACCAAATCCAGGTACGTAGGTACCTACGTTTTGGGATCATTATTATAAATTAGTACAATCACCATCACCGCCTATTTGACTTGCGCTGTAGACGATTTGTTATCTTTTTCTAAGAAATCGCTACTGCGTTGTCGAACCATTGTTATCCATCAGTCTCATCTTTCGTGCGCGGATTGTTACTTACTATTTTAAGTCCTTATGTACGTTCAAAGCTGCATATGCACGACAGACAAAACGGGTCGACAATCAGTTTAGTGCTAAATTTAATTGTTTAGTATTGGAATTAATACATAAAACCAGTGTCATTTTGTGTAGTAATACTTACTTATTGAACTATTATTTAGAACAATGCAAATTTACGTTTTCACTAGTGCCAAACAGTATTCGTGTCAAATTGAGTAGGTATTCAAATACTGATCTTAGTACTCGAATACGCAATGCGAGTACCTGTACTCGAATACTGATTAATATTTTTTTTTAACGAATACTAAAATATTCGAATACCAAAAATACCTGTCTCGGCCTGCACTTCGATGTGAATCTTATTCTGGTTTTATATAGTATTTCTATGACCTTTGATCCGCTCCAGTTCGTAAACAGTCAAGTTAAGCAAAAAAAAGTTTTAATCAATAAAAGCAGAGAAAAGTTTTACTTAGGTATGAATATTGCTATTGTTTTCAGATAAAGGGTACACTTCAATAGAGCTTTTAAAGTCTCTAGTACCTTCTGTTGATAACTTCACATTATTAAACTTTTCACATATGCCAGATCGGACTATGTAAGCACTAAAATGGACTGAATGGATGAATGAATCTAGACAGGTCAGTTCTTTATAATATGCTACTTTTTGTTTTACATAATATAAAATATGTTATATGTTAATAAATATGTTACTGGCAATGTGTATAATCCGGCATTGTATATGTCACCGGCAATGTATGAAATGCAGGCATTGTAAACAATGCCTGGCCCTTTTAGGCAATGTATGAAATAATAGTAGTTTATGAAACTGACACATAAAGAGGGGTATTAAAACACGAGTGTGTGTTTAAAAACCGAGCCGCAGGCGAGGTTTTTAATAGTATCACACGAGTGTTTTAATACCTAGTTATGTGCAGTTTCATACACTACTTTATCTACACTCATACATTTGGGATTGAACCTACTAAATAAAAGATCAACGTTAGAAAAGAGAGAGAGACTTTGTTTGTATTAGCAAGGTACCTACCTTGTAATAAGTCATTTCCTTAGCTGCATCTTATCGGGCAGAGTCCATTTTTTTCACATTTTAAAGCAAGAATTAAAAAAACCTACAAAATTCAGTAAATACTTATAACAAAATGTAAAAATTGAAATCAAAACTTTATTTGAAATGCTTTAGAAATGGCGCGCATTCCATTAGAAAAAAAAAGATGAGTGCATTCCAACAATTTAATTTATGACTTAGTGCGAGTCATCGATTACCATAGAGTGCATTTAATCAATGAAAATATGTGGGAAAATATCGTTGTTTTTTTTTATGTTACGGCACTGCCTTCTTTTTGTGTGGCTGCGCATGAGTGGGTCAAAAGCTAAGGGTAAATTTCTAAATGTCTGAATGCTTTGTTTGTCAGATAAATACCATAACATAATCACATAATTCACTAAAATTTCTGAAATGAAAAGAGCCATAATAATGTTTATCTCTCAGATAGTGTTATCCAGACATAGAAATTGGCATTAAATATGTATAATTAATGATCATTAATAAATTTCTTAATTTCAGACCAAATGATCCATAGCATGTTAGTGTATAAAGCTTACTTTCAATGTATTTTTCAATCGCAGGCTGAAAAACTATCAAATCCTTTGACAACTCCGACTCCTCCATCCGGGTACAACCAATTTGATCTAGTTGGGCAATGCAGCAAAAGTTGATTTGTTCACCAGGTATGAGCTATGAGAGGGTAGTATCGTCCAATCTTAATAATGTAACTATTTTGACACTCGTCATCGCATTGAAATGACAGTTTTGTATGAGAGTTTTCAATATTTTTTTGGTTAGCCTCGCCCTTTGACCGATCATGTGACACTATACCTATACTATAACCTACTTGGCGAAAATAAAAATAAAATTTAAATACCTACATTTGACCTACATATTAGAAAATAATTATTATCAATTTAATTTGCAGTCCTCCCTACAAACGCCCATCATAATCTCATCCTGAGGTTCATGAGTCGGCACTCCCAGTATCCGCACCGGGCATCTGCAATCCACTTAGAAATTTGCTGGAGAAATCTTTTACAATCAGGCAATTACTTAAGACTGGACTGCAAAGAGAATTCCGACGAAGCGAGCAGAGCGAGCTCTGTGACATCATTCTTGACCACCTCCTGACGGACAGGAGCAATCAGAAACCAAAACTTGCATACAGTGTTTTCATTCAATGGGCAAAGCACGTACACGATTTGTTCACAAAGGAACCAGAGGCTATTTGGTTTAGCGTCACCCCTCCCTTGAAACAAGAGTTGACCCAACTTTCTCCAGGAGCAAAAGCACCTCCATCCGCCTCTGCGCACCCTCATGGGAAGTTATATGACAGGTACTTATAACAAATAAATTTATTTAATCTTGCATGTGATTTTTATATATTATAAAAAAATATGTAATTATTTCAATAAAAAGTGTTCTCCATGGTTTAAAAATGAGGGGAAGAAATCGAGTTCTATGGACACCCACCGGTAGGTACTGACTGACTAAATACCTGACTTGGTTTAACATTGCATCTCAAAACTTTTTTGCAGTATTTTTGGTAATTTAGATTTTAATTTACACTAAGGTTGACTGGATCCAATTGCTTTACTCTTATTTCATGTGCGGATGAAGATACGGCAAAAGGCAGGCTATTTGGCGGGAGAGTAGAGGTTTAGTAAACAAGACCATTAAGATCGCATCGGCCAGCATATCTGAAGATTCAGAGGAAATTGGTACAGAGTCACGTGGCCGTAAAGGAAAAAAATCACAGCTGCCATTACGGGACAAAGAACTTGATCAGGACCATAATTTAGAAGGTAGGTAACAACGTATAAGTCCCTACTGTTTATTTTTTTCTTTTTACCCGACTGCAAAGAAGGGTTATGGTTTTTCTTTGTATGTTTGTACGTTTGAAAAAAATCGATTGCCGCTGTCCCCCCTTTTTTGCGCTTATTCAATTACGGGTATCCCCGTAGGAACAATTTATGTTCTATACACTTTTATCGTTAAATGCATATTTACAGAGTTATATCGATTTAAAGATTTTTTTAGACTTGTAAAATTTTCGCAATTTTTTTTTCTATGACCGATGACTCACTTTTTTATTCCACATATTGGTATCATCGTCCCCATCAATTTATGCTAAGGGCTTGATGTACCCCCGACTCACAGTTTTCGAGATATTTAATTATGAAAAAAATACTATGTACAAAGTTAAATTACTCTGAAATATATCTCGCAGGAAAAAAACAGTCTTATGATAAGTTGTTCAGATTGAGAGTCCCATCAAGATAGGCATGAAAAAAGCAGGTGTTATTGTGTTACATAAGACGCGTCGAAAATTTTTCAGTCTAAAAGAACTTAAATTCGATTTAACTCTGTAAATATGCATTTAACGAAAAAGTTATAGGTCTAACTGGACCAAGCCGCCCCAAACCTGTGTCTCCGACCAATTCTTCGCTTCACTTTTATATTATATCTCAACATTTTCCACAGAGGAGCTGAAAATTAATGGCGACATTGTCACAATAACCAAATACCAGGGATTAGAATCTTCATCTATACTAGAAACGGCTTGGAAAGACACATGGTCACTTTGCAAGCGGTACTTAATGACTGTTACAGCGGCACAGTATTTGAAAAAGTTTCCTTTGCTTTGTTTGACGAGCGTTGGTCCACACCTGGTAAGGGATTTGCACATTTGTGATTCATATCCTATGCTGAAAATTAATAAATAAATTATTATCTTATTTGAAATTTTACCTAAATTAACTTTTTGTATTTTTGCTTCACAGATAAACATTGACTTTACAAATCTCAATTCAAATGTTAGCTCCTCAGCGCTGTACACTGGGTTAAGAAAAAACTCAGAATTGATTGAAAATAGTTATCGAAGCCCTTACGGGCTCAGCAACAAAGAATTCACGACCTACCAAAAGGTAAGATAAGATTTATAGGAACTCGTTCATTTACGTAATAAGTTTTAAATGAAAAAAAAAACTAAAATAATATATTTACTAACTAATAACTAGTTTATTATACAAATACTGTTTTGTGGATAGTTGCTTGATTAATTATCTCTAAATTCTTTTTTTCAGACACTGAGTTACAGAAGCTAACTGCAGTACTTCTTTTACTGCCATTTGCAATCGTCGGAGGAAAGACCGGTGTTCGAACTAAAGCTTCGCGGTTTGACGCAGCCATCCGCTTCATTTTCGTTGCCAAAACTCGCAGCGAGGGCGAGGCTCACTTACAAGAACTCCAAAAGGAAGCTTCAAACAAATCAGCACTTGCAGGTGTCGGAGTGCAGCCTCTAGTTATTGCTATAGGTGAGGACTTAGCGAACATTGATAACGCATTCGTTGTTGTAGATGACGTTTGGTTATGCTGTCTTGTGTGAAAATGTGAGTAGTGTAATCTTATTTCATAATTTGGCCAGCAAAGTACGTATGTAAAGTAAGGTTATTTGTCTCTCGGGTCAGCTTTTGTATGGCGTTGTCATATGGGGGTCCTCACGAGGGCGGTAAATTATTTATAGCAGATGACAGCTACCCTTAACGTAAGTGTTTGTATGTATCTCAATTTATGAGATATTTTTAAAGACGGCTCTTGAAAAATAGGTGACCGTAAATTATCAACTGACAAAATGATGGGATTATATCTCTCTCCATGACATATAAAAAAAAGTGTCCGCCTGTACAGTCACCGGCATTAATATAATAATATGATGAAACAAGGCACTCAAAAATATGTAACGCAACGCAACTCATTTGTATGGCCGTTAGAGCGTTTCAGATATTTTTGAGTGCTTTGTCCCATGTGATATTATTGCCGGTGATTGTACAAAAATGAGTTTTTCTATCAGATAATTATAATGTTTTCGAGTTAAGTATTAAAAATTTATTTAGTTGTTGACTGTACTCACAATATAATCCAGTTTATAAATGCTTACACTAGTTACACTTCTATGTATATTATTTAGTATTTGATCTTATTACATGAATGAAAACTACATTTTAGAAAACTTTTTAATCATGAAGGTGTTTTTTTATGTAAGGTAGTCGTAAAGTACCTATCTAATTTAGTTTCCTAAATAGTTGATACATGTAGGTAAGTGAATTTTATGACTTATGAGTCTAAAAATAAATAGCTCTGTATAACCACCTTGATGTTCCTAATCCGAAATCTTGTGATATTATAATATAAGTTATATGTATAACTTGTATTAAGTCAAATATTTCTAATGTCTGTACAATTAAACTAAACTAAGTAATTAAGTTGTATCATGCAACAGGGTGTAAGATGCTTTTCCGCTTTAAGGTGGTTCGATGAGCTCAGTAGCGCCACCAATGGAAATAAATCATTTACGTTTTATCAAGGGCTTAGATTAAAAGTTTTAGTTATTTTGCGCAAATAGAAGAGTAAAGTGCAATATTTAAAATATTTTTTCATGGCCTCAAATATAAGCAATAAGTTATGAATGTCAATATTGCTAAATGTGGCCACTTTTGGCAATATCGTCATTCATAACTTATTGCTTATATTTTAGGCCATGAAAAAATATTTAAATATTGCACTTTACTCTTCTATTTGCGCAAAATTATCAAAACTTTTAATCTAAGGCTTTGATAAAACGTAACTGATTTATTTCCATTGGTGGCGCTACTGAGCTCATCGATCCACCTTAATGTGCGTTTTTCGGAAATATCTTAATTAACTTGTTAAGCTACTCAATAAGTTAAAACCAAAATGATTATTTGTTTAAAATTGTTAGCAGATAATCGAAAATTAATAATGTTAGTAGATTATACAATGACCTAAGAGAATAAGACTTAAAAGAGCTTGGAAATATCTAACTAGCTTTAAATACTTTTGAATTATAATTGTTGAGTAGTGTCCATGCAACAGGGTATAAGAGGATTTTCCGTGTGATGCTCTGCAGCGGCGCCACCATAATGAAAATTAATTAATTATATCTTAAAATGATGTTCAATCAGCTGCAGAGATAGTTAGTTGACCCCCCTGCGTGCGGTACTTTCGTTATATCGTAAGATGGTCACGTTTCTCTGCAACTGACTACGTTGATCGTACATCATGTACGTATTATGTTAATAGGTGTAACTTTACCAGTAAACGAAATAATGGAAATTAATTGTGGCGCCGCTGGGGAGTATACTCTGTAGCGGCGCCACTCAATAATCATAGATAGAAATTATATAAACAATATTTTTCTTATGGAAATTGATGTACGAATACTGTTTATTGTGTACGTATTAAAAAAAACATTGTTACTTATTGATTTCATATTATTATAATAATATAAATCATGATTGAAAATCGGAGCAGTGCGCGGGGGTGCGAGAAGGATTTATATCTTCCTCTCGCTAACCCGCGCGCCTCTCTGACGTACAGCTCAAACCGTTCAGCTGAATAAATTAAAATATATGAAATCATTAAGTAAAAAAAAATTTTTTTCAATACTTACACAATAAACAGCATCGTACACCAATTCCCATACGAAAAAATTGCTAATACCATTTCTATGAGTACTGGGTGGCGCCGCTGCAGAGTGTACTCCCAGCGACGCTACAATTAATGTACATTATTTCGTTTACCGGTAAAAGTACACCTATAAACATAACACGTACATGATGGATGTTCAACGTACAGGACTTGTACTATTAGTTATGCTGTGGTACAGGCAACTGCAGAGAAAACAAAGGGGTGATTCAAATCAAATAGACCGCGAGATCCTCTACTGCCCAGTTCCGTTTGATACAAAAATGCTCACTAAATCTTCTTGTGTAGAAAATATATTTTAATTTGAAATTGTCAACCATTTGTGTAAATCATTAAATTTTGAAAAATAAAATGTCAGTTTCTTAAAATTCATGTTTTTTCATTTACAAATCATATCACTCTTCACCATACCCTAATATAGGAAATAAGTTATTTTAAGAGATTCATTGTATTCTTTTAGTGTTTATCTTGTATAATTCAACTGCAGCTTTCTTTCGCAGGTGTTCAAGTATATCTGACTCTTCTACCTTTGTGCCATACAGCTGGTATGAACCTGAGAAATTCGTGTCAGTATCCCAGCTGTCTCCCTACGTCCCTACGCAGCTGTCGGAGCCGTGTGATGCCGTCTGAAGTGGCCGTGTAAAACGGTTGCTTCAGCCACGTCAACAAGGCTATTCCAGCCGTCTCTCCCTACGTCCCTATGCAGCTGGCGGAGCCGTGTGACGCGGTCTGAAGTGGCCGTGTAAAACGGTTGCCACAGCTACATCAACACGGCGATCCCAGCCGTCTCCCAACGTTCCTAAGCAGCTGGTGGAGCCGTGTGACGCGGTGTACAGTAGCCGTACAAAACGGCTGCCACAACTGCGTCACACGGGTCCACCGACTGTATAAAGGACATGGGAAGACGGCTGGGATAGCCGTGTTGACGTGGCTGAGGCAACCGTTTTACACGGCCACTTCAGACCGCGTCACACGGCTCCGCCAGCTGCGTAGGGACGTAGGGAGACGGTTGGAATAGCCGTGTTGACGTGGCTGAGGCAACCGTTTTACACGGCCACTTCAGACCGCGTCACACGGCTCCGCCAGCTGCGTAGGGACGTAGGGAGACGGTTGGAATAGCCGTGTTGACGTGGCTGAGGCAACCGTTTTACACGGCCACTTCAGACCGCGTCACACGGCTCCGCCAGCTGCGTAGGGACGTAGGGAGACGGCTGGAATAGCCGTGTTGACGTGGCCGAGGCAACCGTTTTACACGGCCACTTCAGACCGCGTCACACGGCTCCGCCAGCTGCGTAGGGACGTAGGGAGACGGTTGGAATAGCCGTGTTGACGTGGCTGAGGCAATCGTTTTACACGGCCACTTCAGACCGCGTCACACGGCTCCGCCAGCTGCGTAGGGACGTAGGGAGATGGCTGGAATAGCCGTGTTGACGTGGCTGAGGCAACCGTTTTACACGGCCACTTCAGACCGCGTCACACGGCTCCACCAGCTGCGTAGGGACGTAGGGAGACGGCTGTAATAGCCGTGTTGACGTGGCTGAGGGAACCGTTTTACACGGCCACTTCAGACCGCGTCAGACGGCTCCGCCAGCTGCGTAGGGACGTAGGGAGACGGCTGGAATAGCCGTGTTGACGTGGCTGAGGGAACCGTTTTACACGGCCACTTCAGACCGCGTCAGACGGCTCCGCCAGCTGCGTAGGGACGTAGGGAGACGGCTGGAATAGCCGGGTTGACGTGGCTGAGGGAACCGTTTTACACGGCCACTTCAAACCGCGTCACACGGCTCCGCCAGCTGCGTAGGGACGTAGGGAGACGGTTGGGATGGCCGTGTTGACATGGCTGAGGCAACCATTTTACACGGCCACTTCAGACCGCGTCACACGGCTCAACCAATCGTGTAATTTGCCGTTTTACACGGCTACTCCAGCCATGTTGGCCATAACCGTGTTGAACTATTGGCACGGCTGTGTCTGATCTAGCCGTGTCTGATCATTGGCCGTGTTGATAATTTGACACGGCTGCAACTGCAGTACCGTGTGCAAATTTAGCCGTGTCTGATTATAGCCGTGTTGAAAAATTTACACGGCTGCAACTGCAGTACCGTGTGCAAATCTAGCCGTGTCTGATTATAGCCGTGTTGAAAAAAATACACGGCTGCAACTGCAGTACCGTGTGCAAATCTAGCCGTGTCTGATTATAGCCGTGTTGAAAAATTGACACGGCTGCAACTGCAGTACCGTGTGCAAATCTAGCCGTGTATGTTCATAGCCGTGTTGACAAATTGAAATACTGCAGTACCGTGTGCAAATTTAACCGTGTGTCTACCAGAGCCGTGTCAGCGACACACGGCAAACTTTACCGTGTTGACACGGCTGCAACTGCAGTACCGGGTTTACACGGCTCTGCAGAGCCGATAAATCGACCCTTTTTTTTCCCAGTGCACACAAAAAATATGTCCATGAACTTCGAGAGATAGAAGAATTAAAGCACATTAATATAGATTAAATACTATACGAAATGTAATGGATCCATGGAACGGGAATTCTTATGCTAATCACAAAAATAAATTACATTCGGCACATTATTTATTTTATTACCAAGCGCTTTGCCAATACATTTCTTATGCGAACTGCTAAAGAATGGAATGCGCTGCTTGCTTATGACGTGTTCCCTGATAGTTACAATCTTGGTCTCTTTAAGGCAAAAGTGAATAGGCATTTCCTGGGGAAGCCTAGCTGCTATACCTTAGACCACATCCTGTTTACCAAACAAGATGGTGGTCAAAATGCCTGCCTAGTTACCAATAAAAAAAAAAAAAAAAAAATCATATAAAAAATCGCTACCGTACACCAAACAACCGTCTAATTTAATGACAGCATATTTTTCATGAGATGGTGATAAGCTCTTCACTAAAAGCTCTTCGCAAAACTCAGTCCACTGTTCCTCCATAATATCATCGCAGACTCCACACCATCGGACCGCATAACTCCAACAAAATTAACCAAAACAGCGGACCAACTCAGATAATGAACTTACGCAAACACCAAAATAACCTGACCTCTATTCCACAAGACTTCCCTATCTCATCTTCAGGATGCAGCGTTAAGAAAGCTCTCGTAAACTGGTCGGCCTACATAAGCAGGGGCAAGATACGCTCATTTAGCCCTAATACTACCCATCAAGGGTTTTTGATGTGCTAAGGAGGTAAATCAGGTGCTTTTGATCCGAGATTGTATGCTAACGAGACGTTCTTGTAGTAATCAAGCCGGAGGTGAACTGTTTTATAACATTCGTCTAGCGTTTTTGTTAATTAATGGTGGAACTGAGCCTCTTGACTGGAGATAGCATTGTTTTGGGGAACAGTTTACTTGGCGAAAAAAAATACGTCACAGGTGGAAGCTGGTTCTGCATTTGTAATATGCTATAACCACATTTTCCGTAGATTTCATTTTGATGTAGATAATCATTTCAGTCCTAAAATAATTTGTAAGTTACCTATCTAGATATAGTTACGTATATTTATTTAGTCCACGTTATATAAACTACAACTAGTCGCTCCGTGAGCTGGTAGATATCACGTTAAAAAGTAGTTCTGTCACAACTTAATTATTTTTAAATCATTTTTAACAGTTTATAACATTCGCCAGAAATGTTTTGATTGATTTTGAACTATGAACTTTGAGTTGTCTAAAAATAAAAACAAAATTTGCTTTGCACCGCTGACAAAAAAAAAGTTACATTTTTGATATTTTTTTAAAACGGCTGAAATCTCTTTTTTTGCATAATTATCTCCACCATTTTGAAAAGAAATCGGAAAACTGGATCGACTGATTTTTTTCCTTCTCACAAAATTTCACGAGAATCAGATGAGAAATGCGACCTGTAGATGAGAACAAACTGACAGACATCCGCCGGACGGACATACGAAATAATTTTTGCCCAAACTAAAGCAGTATATAAATTTATTAAGTCCACGTTACATAAACTATAATTAATTATATTAAAGCATTACTTGGAAATCATTTATGCTAGTTCAGCCGTAGTCAAACAACCTCAGAACATTGGAATAACACCGTCTTTCAATTCCTTACATCACAACTGGTGCGGAGTAAGCCGTGCAAGTTACTGAACTCGCACCTGCGACTTTACAACTGCCAACTGCATTCCGAATTGCAATAAAACATTACAGTCTGCAAACTTCCGGAACAAGGTTCCGTTGGGAAACCTTGAGGATGCGGGAAGAAGGAATGACTTTATTTATAGATTGACATCAAATATGAAATTGATATTGAACTGTTTTTTTATTAGAACGATAGTTACTATGCCACTATTTTTAAAATAAACACTGTGACCAGTCACGTATCCAAGGGGGGGGATAGTTGGGATTTATCCCCCCCCGAAATCACAGAACAGATCCAGAACACACAGTACAGGACTAAATTCAAATTTAGCGGGCGAGGCACTCTCCGGTTTGCGGGATGCAGTTGTCCCCCCCCCCCCCCCCCGAATTAAAAGTCTGGATACGTGCCTGACTGTGACTAATTATGCGAAAATAGATGGATTTTTAAAACAGAACCCTTTTAGATTCGTAATGTCTGTCTGTCTGTCTATTCGTATTTCGAAATCCTTTATTTCGAAATTCTTAGAATTACACAGTTAAAACTTGGTAGGTAGATGTATTCTGTAAACCGCTTTACGATTTTTAACACGACTGCCCAAAGCAAAAAGAGTGTATATGTGTTCAGGGTTCATGTATGTTTGTGGGTATGTGAGTTTCTTTATTCCACCATAATTACGCTTACAAACACTATGAAAAACAAAGTTATTTTTGCAGATGAAAAATGATAGTGGTATTAAATTAATATGGTACGGCAATGGTATGGTATAAGCATTTATTCTTATGGTATAAGCTAACTACGGAGCCCTACTGCGCGTTGCCCAACACGCACTCGATCGGTTTTAGAAAGAAAGTAGGAGAGGTAATTCGATTTTTCTGTACTTTGCTAGAGTTAGTGTGAAAAATATGTAAATAGTTATATCCACGCTCAACTTTATATCTGAAAAGTATTTTTTCCTAAAAGGTCGTGAAATTGTGCAATGAATAATTTGTGAATTATTTACATGATGCGATCTGTATAGAGCTTAAGCACTTTTGAGGTAGGTATTCTGCAACAAACTTAATGTAATCTGTATAGCACAGTTCCAGATCCCAGTTTTATCGTGCCACAATGAATAGAGCGCACAGATCTAGTTTAGGGGCTGTGAGTTAATGTATCGCCGACAGTCTCGAACCGGCGACCACGCCAAATGGTGCTGATCTATTGCGGGATTAAGTCCTAAACTCTAAACCGACTGATAATGGTGAAACATTAACGCGCAGTGGAAACGCTGCAAGCGGTCTTATCGGGAAATTGTGCTGCCACTGGATTTAAACTAAGGTTTATATAAGTTAAGCTAAAAAACAAACTATACTAAACACAGTAAACTCTTAGCTGCAGGTAACAATCTTTATAATTATCAAACCTTCACACAAAATTTCACGAGAATCGGTAGAGAAATGCGGCCTGTAGAGGAGAACAAACAGACAGACATACGAAAGCATTTTCGCCCAAGCTGAAGCAGAAACGCTTCGCTCGCGTTTCTCGCTCATTCGGTCAATAACACTACATAAGTTTTTTTAGTAAATGTCGGATCTTTACTGGCTTGCGTTTTAACAAGGTGAACTTGTAAGTATGCATTAATTACACAAATTAACATAAAGGCTATTATTAATGACTTGTTGTTTTAAGGGCGGCTAATCTGGTCAACCTGCATGTTCAATATTTAAGGGCGCCGCCCGCCCCGCCGGCCGCCGCCATCAGTCATTCTGCGTTGTGTGTTTACTCTTCGTGTTGAGCCTTTGACTGATAACGGTACATCACACGCAATGTATTTAATCTCACAGAAACGAAAGAAATACATACCTACACTATGTAAAAGAAACGAGACGTAGGTAGGTTACTTTCGAAACACGAACGAGGTTCGAGATCGAATTGGTACCGAATAAACGTCAAAAATCTGTTGTTTTAATACATTGAAAACGGTTGCCATGGTTTCCATTGTACTGTTTTGACATTTACTTTAGATTCGTTTAAAATTTATTTATAACGTTCTAGGCAACTTTGTCTAGCCATCTAGTGGTGATCTAGGGATCGGAAAATCTAACGATCTAGTAGCAACCTAGCGATATCTAGTCATTTACTGATCTAGCGATATAGTGGTATCGCTAGATCAGTCTGTCAGAACAAACTTTATTTCTTTAAATACATTACATTATATGGATGGACAAATACAATATTAAAATCAAAATAAAACTTAGGCTAAAAGGCCGCCGCGCGTCATCTCCGGTTCAAAGGTTCCCATGATACCGGCTGCGTTGCCGCGCTGTATTGCCAGGGAAAGCCTTTGAATCAGGTATGACCCGCTGCGGCGATCGTGTCCACGTTGAACTAATCTATGTCCTAGTTCTTTAATAAAGGCTATCGCCTCTAAGCTCCACACGCCCGAGGTCTCTACCGCAAAGGGGACAAATAGGTAATTCTGTTTTAAAGCCCCATACTTTTGGTGTTTTTTCCCAGCTGCATTCTCGGCAGCTGATCCAGGAGTCCGTGATGTATAAGGCTGTCAGTAGATCAATCTATCGCTTTGGCGACTAACTTCTAAAGGTCTGGTATCTACGGTATCTACCGATCCAGCTAGCCATCTGACGATCGGCAGTCGTGTGTCTAGTGCAATATCTCAAGAGTCCTCATTTTAATAAAGAGTTAAACAAACTTAATATTGGTATACAAACTTAAGAGCTGATTCAAACACCTCCATTAGTTCAGATGAAGGCGTGTGTCCAGCCGCACATTAGGTACGCCCTCAGTCACTTGGCGTGGGCACAGTAAATGTGTAGCCAAAACAGTATTTCAGATTCGAATCACTGTTGGATTTCTAATCAGTTTTTTTAGTCGAATCTTACCATTATTGAGTAAATTGCTTGTCTCTTTAATTTATATTACTCACCTACTTCTACCTACCTATTAAAAAGTAAATAAGTTAAGTATTAAATTTTTGTTTCAATTGATTCGAATCGTCGCATTGATTCGGATCATTCGAATCATCACTGATTTGAATCATTCGAATCATAACACTGATTCGAATCATTCGAATCGTCACCTGATTTGGATCATCGTCAAATTCGGATCACCCGTAAGTGATTCGAATCGATTCGAATACATTTTTTTGATTCGATCCCATCACTAATCGACATTGGTGCATACCAAATGCGGCCGCGAGCACTTTCGCGTCTATTTCAATACCAAATTTAATGGAAATTTTATATCAAGGTAACATGTGATTGCTATCTAAACCGCGACCACGAGGAATCGCAGCTAGCGTCATCCGCATGTTCCTACCCTTAAGTATTGTTGCTACGTGTGGTAGTGTAAGAGCTTCTTATCGAAGGTTTGTATTTTGTATGTATGTAGTTGAGTTACTGCTTTAGCTATATTTATTCTGTGACGTGGGACTGCTTTACTGTAAGGGTGTTTGACAGTTTTCCGGCGGTTAGCCGACGGCCCGACTCAACTTTCGGATACTAAATCTTCTGTCGCAGGTAGTTGGACTAAATTTCCTTGTTACAAAGTGTTGTAAATGTAGGTTTAATGTCTGTTTTAACTGTAATATTTACGTTACATTATAGTTAAAAACAACAGCGTTACTTTTATTAATCCTAACTCCAACTATTTATTATTGGTTTACAAATACAGGATTATGATTAGAATAATTGTTATACAAGGTAGAAATAAAAGACGGAAAAAGGAGGAAGTCCCCTAAATATTGATGATGGCAAATTTTAATGAAAGGAAACATTCCTTTATTTTGAAAAACAAGTGTAACTGCATACACACATTTTTCATTTAACTCTTGTCTGTTTAATGTTATCTTTCTCGAGGTCTGCCTTTAATTTAAAATACCATCTTATTTATCCTTGACCCTATCGATTAGTATCATAACATAACAGTACAGAATGTTATTTTTTATTATAGCCCATTCGATCCTTTTAATTCCCGTCTTATTAAACTTACTAAAACAAAACACAGCTCTTAAAACTTATGCAGTTAATATTATACAAATTCCTTTACAGCTGTGAGGCAGTAGCGCAGATAAAGACTAAATATAGTTTTTATCGCGCTATAAAGGAGCCTTAATTGTTCGCGCTAGCACTAACTGCCGTTGATACTTACTAGTTCGAAACTAAGCTTCTGTAATGTTATGATGTTTTTAATAGACCTTCTTATGGTGACCTCAATAATGTGTTTTTTATACTTAAGCATATTTTTATTTGTAAAAATCATACCAACTTTGAAATCGCGGAAAAAACAGCTGTTTCATACATATTGATATTTTTTTTGTATTAAACAGCTGATCTTTTTTCGCGATTTCAGAGTTGGTCCCATAGTAAAAGTTCTTCAGTTTGATGGTCTCATCTACCATATTTGGCTCTATAAGGCTAACCAAATACTCTGTATAAAAAAATCCAATTAATAAAATCAATGAATTCAAATCGGTCGTTTCGCGTGTGGAAATTGAAAAGATTAAATTCCACGATCTTTCCATTTAAAAGGAATCCTATATTTTCCATTTCCCACCTCGAGCGGCATAATCCCCGATAACCGGTGCTTGGGAACTAATAAATCATTCTAAATCCTCGCTGCTGCGGAAAAATGAAATTGTTTCATTTGTCTCTTGTGACGATGAGACGTCGCGCGATGCGAAGAGATGTCGCGCGATGCGAAGAGACGTCGCGCGATGCGAAGAGATGACGCGCGATGAGAAGAGACGTCGTGCGACGCAAAGAGAGGTTACGCGATGCTCACACTGTCCGATGGTGGAAAATATTCATAAAAATATAAAGATATTGTAGCTCAACCCTTTGACCCTATTAATATTTAATTTAAAAATAATTATATTTTATATACAAGGTGTATTTGTATGTAGCCACTGGATGTGTTCAGTCCTTTAAACTGAACAACTTTCTTCATGAAACGTGTCGAAATACGCCAAAAAAATTTGGTCACCCCATACTAAACTGATCACGTGATATGTTTGATTTGTATGAAAAGTCATTTTTTTACATATTATTGACTCTATGTTTCTTAGAGAAACTTGTTAAGTTTCATGGACTCAAACACATTCTTAAAATTTAGAGAGTGGTTACAAATACACCTTGTATACTCTTTAATACATTCTACCTTTACTACTAACTTAACTTCTTTTATTAAAAAGTGTATTTTTAAAACGATTCTAAAAAAATCTGATGTTGTACCTACTTTATTTTAACGTTTCAAAGTGAAAGACGCTAAAACATTTTTTTTACCATGCAATTTTGTAACACACTATCGCTCGTGTTACGCGGACTAAATTGACTTTTATAATATAAAACTCAATTATAATAGTAAAAAGAAAAATTTTTCGTTGTTTCGTATCTATCACAAAAAAGCAATTTGCGCTGCAGCAAACAATAGGGAATATGCATAAGTCACAGATTTTGATGAATTTGAGCTTGATCGCTGCGGACACTTATAAAAACATGATAGAACAGGAAAAAAAATAAAAAAAATGTATTATTTTAGTTTTATCACACGATGAAATCAGGGGAAAATATTTTTTTTTTCATTTTCGGAAATAATGCACTTTACAGTCAGATAGAATATCGAATAAGAAATAATATTTTGTATGACACATATGTACTTAAACGCAAAATTTAGGGAGATAATTGAAGATTATTGGCTAACTCCATATTAAACGCGCCGAAACACACCCGAAACGTGATGTGTGACGTCACCGTTTTGTATGGAGCGTTTTCGGCGGGTGCTGCTGCGCGCTAACTTCAAGTAACTATATCACGAGAAAAAAACGCAAGAGTAAAGTTTTAATATTACAGTAAATTTTCTGACGCATTATACTTTTGATTAAGATTAAAAAAAAAATTGATGCATATTCCCTATTATAGGTATAGTGAAAGTGAAAGTGAAAGTGAAATATATTTTATTTAAATAAGCTCACATAATAAGCATTTTTAAATCGTCAATTCTTTTACCCTGCCACCCATTATGACGTCTTTTAACTGACAAGAAAAATGGGCGCAAAAAACTTGTCAGCTTTATCAATCAGATGGAACGATATTTACAAATATGTATATCGTTTCCAGACTTTATATTAACAAAGATTAACAAATAAATAACATTATTGAATTAGCTCATTTCTTAATGAGTTTCAAATTTCTTAATCAATTTACAGATTTTAAGCTAAATTCAAAGTTTGAACTTGTTATTCAGTCTAGGCTGTTACAATAAATAAAAATAAAAGAAAAACATACAATTCAATATGCATTAAGATAGGTAGTCAGAAGCAGACCCATTCCCACTGGCAGCACCAGTTCCCGAACATGACGCATGAACCAGCCATCTCTTCGCTCAACCATATTTGAGCCTCATACGACACCACCGCAGAAATGATTAAAGAGAGCATGACATACTAAGACTACCTATGTTAAGGCATCGAATTGAAAATTTATATCCAAAAGCTTTTCATAGGTCTTTCACTAAACTACTGACTATAGAAAGTAAAAATATTGCAATTAAATAAATCAAAACAAGGTAAGCTAATTTTGAGTAAGAAGTGCCGTACATACAGACAATATAAAACAGATCTTTTATATACGAGTTATACGACGCCCTTAATACAAGCAGACAGAAGCAGACCCATTCCCACTGGCAGCACCCGTTCACGAGCATGACGCATGAACCAGCCATCGCTTCGCTCAACCATATTTGAGGGAACGTAACGACCCGCCTCACACGACACCACCGCAGAAATGTTTGAAGTGAGCATGACATACTAAAGCTACCCATATCAAGTCGTCGAATCAAGAAGCCAGAAGTACGTATTATCAATAATTATCATTTCGCCTCGCTTTCATGGAGACTTTAACAAACAAACCTGTTAATGTTAGTTTAACTACAAGTTTTCACGTTAATAAAGCCCGCCGGTAACGATCAATTGCGATTGTCAATTTTTTCGTCAATGCCATTGTTAGAGCAAATGACAATCGCTTCAATTGTACGCGTAAACGATCAATTTTCGCATCAATGGGCGTCAATGACGTAAAAATTGACAATCGCAAATGATCGTTACCGGCGGGCTTAACACAACCGTTCGAAGAATCGTTCCCTTTGTGAGCAAGTAAACAAACAAACGGTTGGATAGCGACTTCCTATGCTTTCAGGCGGCCATCGCAAACACACGCTGATTACAAACAAGTAATTTACTAACGGTATTGACACAATAATGTTGTACTGACGGTCGATTTGGCTTCCGCCATATCCCACTAGGACACCAGTAAGTAAGTAAGTAATTAAGTAAGTAAGTAATTAAGTAAGTAAGTAATTAAGTAAGTAAGTAATTAAATAATTAAGTAAGTAATTAAGTAAGTAAGTAATTAAGTAATTAAGTAAGTAAGTCCAGTTGCTCTACGATGTCAGCTTGGTTGCGCAACCAATTTGGGGAGGCAAGCGCATCACCCGCTGGTGGCGCAACTATGATGTCCTGGAAAAATAGGGGCCTACGATTGTCTATAGTGTCGGATCGAGTGGTTTTAACAAGCCTACAATTTGGATAGCGACTTCCTATGCTTTCAGGTGGCCATTGAAAACACCAGCTGATTACAAACAAGTAATTTACAAACGGTATTGACACAATAATGTTGTACTGACGGTCGATTTGGCTTCCGCCATATCCCACTAGGACACCAGTGGGGCGGGCGGTGCAACCAGTCGCTCAACCAACAATATGTATAGTGATGTATAGAGGGTACCCGGGACCCAATTGCGCTAATTTTCAACGAAAAAACCAAAACTAAATCGTTACCGTTTCAGTTTGGTTCACAGAAAATTCTCGCTTTAATTTTACAATTATTAAAAGCTATGCCTAAGATGCCAATCTTGGACAATTTAAATTTGAATTATATTTAGTAAATATAGCCTAAATGACAACGTAACGGTTTTAGTTATATCGTTCAGAATTAGCGCGATGGGCATATCTGCCCCCCTAACATGACCACCGAAAAAAGATATGATATACCTAACAATTTATCACGTTTAACTGTCAAAAGACAATATTTTTGACAGTTGGATGTCGATAAAACAATATATCACGCGATATATATCGTGTTTCGTCGGTCATGCTAGGGGGGTAAGGGGGCTGGTTTTTTGTTGTGTGAGGCAAGCGCATCACCCGCTGGTGGCTCTACTATAGTGTCCTAGTGAAAGAGGGCCCTACGATTGGCTACAGCGTCGGATCGGGCAGTCTTAACAAGCGTACGATTTTTTCGCTTTCAGGCTTTTGTGTATAAGCTTGGAAAATCTTTTCCATATTTTGTAGCGTTAGTTTGGACTTTGTATCTAGAGCACTCACGAACACTAACTCACAGTATTTCCAGCTGACGCACATAGAGTTACAGTAGTCTATAATAATGCAGTGGGCTTAAGTATTACGTCAAGTATTCATAACTGATTTATCGGTCCCAAAATATAATTCAGACAGAAACATGATAACCAAAACTTTTCTCGATAGGAAAAAATCGCGAAGTAACCTCCAATTTTGTAGTTTTTCAATTTTGTGCCAAACAATAAACCTTATCTTTAAACTATAATTTTAAAAAACCTTAGCCAGCTCTGATGTTTTGCAATTGACAGCTTTCCTAAAAAGCTATTGATTTAGGCTACTCTGGCTTTGAGGAGCTCAATGGAGCAGTGGTTTAGCGCCTGGCCCAGTGATTGCGGAGGTTAAGCAACTTTCGCAAGGGTAGGTCATGGGATAGGTGACCAAAAATATACTATCTCGAGCTCCTCCGTGCTTCGGAAGGCACGTTAAGCCGTTGGTCCCGGCTGCATTTGCATTCGTTAACACCCACCAATCCGCATTGGGCTCACGTGGTGGGGTATGGCCCATCCTCCTTATCCACCCATAAGAAAGGCCTGTGCCTCAGCAGTGGGGGCAGTAAAAATGACTGATGGTCACTCTGGCTTTGTCTGTAGAGGTAGTTACAAACGTATTAAACAAAAGACGAGTTATTTTCAGAACAGCAAGATCTCTCATCTTGAGTGATGTCCTGAAAGATCTAGATAAACGTACGAACGAGGCTTCAGCCGCTGAAAAAGTCGGCTCCTTTCAGTTTTTTGTTCCGAAAACGACTAATACGGATCGCCGGCTGACTCATGCGTTCTAATCGCGAAGTCGTTCGTTGAATTTATTCTGCTCATCGCTCAGTTGTAATGGTTAGTTGAAATTGTCTGTCTTGTGAGTTAAAGGATGTTATTATTAGACGAAAATGTTAAGGAACAATTGAAATCAATTGAATTTATTTGCGCTCGACCGATTTGAGTTTTTAGAGAAGATAAATTTATTCCTATTAGTTAGTTAAATAGTGCAATTGGTCGGAATTTTAAATGTTTTGTGTGCCCTAAGGTTGTCACCCAAATATAAATTTGGTCGACTGTTCTGAATAAGTAGTAACTCAATTTGTGTTTTAAAGTCACCCATTTTCAATATTTGTAGTAGCCCTCAGTTCGTCGCCCACTTAGTATTTCAGTGTGCTATATTCAGTATTTTTGATACCCATAATAGGAATTTATGTTACCCGATTAAATACTACCCTTTTTTAACCTAAATAGTTTTTAGTACCACCCACCATACCTGATTAAAACTAGATGTAACCGATTTAGCATAAACTGAAACAAAAATCGCTTAAAAACCTGTTTAACACATTTGTTGTTGTTTGGCTTTTCACAATCGAACAGAGGGTCTACCATCAGCAAATAAGAAACCGTTCAGTTCAAAAGCAGGCCTTAAACAGGACTGCTTAAGGCCTGCTTTCATACTAAACTTTGAGGTCATAGTACGAAAAAGTAAGGCAGTTCAATATAAGTCCTGCTATTAGAGCTCATAGTAAGGCCCCAGGTTGCGAGTTGATAGGACGTGTCGATGTATGCACGTGATCGACCGAAACGCTATTTGAAATGAGCTGTTGTTACAAATGCTGCAGACATAAAACAACGATCAGGAGGTTTGGTTAGGTTTCTTACCCTTTTTAACCAAACCTAATCACTATTGTGACTATTTGTGATTGTGACTGAAGTTTTTAAATTTTAATCAACATTTTGTATTTTTTTAATGATAGGTACTTTAACTTCAACATGTTTCATTAAACTTATCATCGAAATATTTCAACTTATTTTCTTCTTCTCTACTGCTTCATTTCAAATATTAACGCTGCAGGAACGTTAATTGCTTAAAAGCAAACTTTTCTACTATATCTTGAAGTTACATGTTATTGGGTAATACATAGTGTACTTTTCATTTAATAATTACTTGCCAAATTTCATAGTTCCTATGAATTTTGATTCCCTGAGAGTGTCGAAATACATGCGTTTTTTCGTACCTATCTTTTTTTATGTAAACCTAGAAGTTTGATTTTCCCACAGCTTCAAGGGTCCGTAGACCTGAATATATCGTTTTAATTTCAATTCGCTACTCAAAGAGTTTCCGAGATAAAGGGTCTTGACAGACAGACGGACAACAAAGTGATCCTATAAGGGTTCCGTTTTTTTTTCTTTTTAAGGTACGGAATCCTAAAAAAAAAGTACACTCCTTCGCAGTCGTGTAAAAATACATGCAAAAGTGAGAAACCTGCACCTTTTCGAAGTCAGTTAAATAAATTCACGTTTAAACTGATCCTTCTGCCAGCCAGCTTAACCTGCGTCATACAATCAAAACAGTGCATTATCGTCGGAACTACAGACGGTGGGCGATCAATCGCAACGCGCCGTTTTAAATGAGCCTTTGTTGCTGCACCGCGCGACAGTTGCACGCCTTCATCGCGATCACAGAACAAAGAAAAATAAACAAAAAATCTTTGTTCTGTAATCTCGATTGCTGTTTCACGACTTTTTTCATTGCTGAACTGTTTCGAATTTACTGCTTTTAGGAATTACTTTTAACTGAAACTGTCTAAAAAGATTGTGCATGTTTTTAAACTGCATTTGTAAATATGTTAACGCGTAAGCCCGCGACAATATTGCCTACGTCATAAGACATCACGATAAAATGCATGGCACACGGTTGGAAATGTTGTGCAGAGCGAGGATCAGAAGATTATCGCAAATAAAATTAGCCGGAAGCTTGAGAAAATCCTTCACTTCCGGTTAGAAATCACTTTTGAAGGACTTCTGGCCAGATATGGCTTGGCAGAATTCGTTATTCTCAAACACACTATTATTAGAGAGAGTCTGTCAGTTCTGAAATGGCCGCAAGTACATGAAAGACGGTGCCAAAGATGGTCACCGGATATTTTTTCCTACGTCATGTGATGTGACATCTTGGCGAAAATTATTATAAACGTTTTAAAATAATAGTGTGTTTGAGAATAAATAAGTCTGCCAAGCCATATCTGGCCGGAAGTCCTTCAAAAGTGATTTTTAACCGGATGTGAAGGATTTTCTCAAGCTTCCGGCCAATTTTATTTGCGATAATTTTCTGATCCTCTCTCAGCACAACTTTTCTGACCGTGTTATATGAATTTCATAGTGATGCATTCAGCGGTTTTTTGCAACTTTCACCAGATCGTTCGTAGACCACAACAAAATGACAAGGTTAAAAAGTTAGTTAGAACACTAATAGTTTAACCACAGCTTCATTAAACAAGTAAATTAATTTAATCGTGTCTTATACTTAAATCTCTTCGGAATTATAAACTTTACTCGTAGCCACGTAAACTACATTTAAGAAGCGGCCGAGGATGGAGCAAGCTTGCCCAGAAAGTGCTGCTTCATTCCCAACCCAATATCTTAAAGTATTTTACTCAAATCGCACATTTCACCGTTTTATTTTTCAGCTCACTTGAACTATTCTGCACAAGGTCGGCTTTAAAGGACTGTCTGGCATTATCGAAGTCTTCATCTCGAGTGCCCGCTGCGATAACAACTCGACAACTGCTCAAATAAACGAACCTTTTCGTCAATTTCTGAGCTTCGACAAATAGTCACGTTTTTAAGCGTAATTTTATAGGGCTGTTATCAAACAATGAAAGTACTTTATACTTACGTCTTTTTGTGTAATTGGAATTTCTATTTAAAACCTTAATTTCAGAAATTAAGGTAATTTAATCATTTTCATACAAATATTTCAAAGAATCCTCTATTCGTCACGCACGCGCACAGTTCGCGAGCTATGCGCAGACAGGCGCATTCGCCAGATCTAGGACGCACTCTTAAGTGCCCCCGAGACGGTCAAACGGTTTGATTCAAGTAAGGTTTGGTTTGACTCAAACCATTTTGATCGTTTACAAAGGTAGTTTAGACGGTTTGTCAAACATTTACGGGTTTGTAGCACGTTTGATGAAATTTCATATTTTTGCTTTGTTTGACGCGCCGTTTGTACGTGTTCCGACGCGTTAGAACAAAGTTTTTACCATTCTTTGGACCAAATTCTATTTCTTTTCTTTTTTTCTCTCCTTTTATACAGGACATTAACGTTATAAACATGAGAAAATTGCGATTTTTTGTTCTCGGACATCTTGTCTGCATCACAAGTCTACTTAGATAGCGTACCGAACGAAACTGCGCAGTGTCATTTGATAGATCTTTCAAAGTGACACCAAACTGTTTGATCAGACACGTAAAGTTTGAATCAAATCGTTTGACCGTCTCGGGAGCCCTTTAGAACAACGTGTTTTTATAATGACAATATAAAAACACATGATTTTATTCTGCGCTTCTGTAATGTATAAAAAAACAAGACTTCAGCAAGCTTGACCGGAAAAGAGGGACAAAAAATATACTCGAATCAAAGTGATTCACATTCAAAAATGAAGCAAATAAAATAGAAAATAAAAACGTCCGCTAACAAGCGACGTGGAAACACCACAACAGAACGCTAATATCATTTATTCATCCGAGAATTCTTTATCTACGGTACGAATTACGACGTAATTTTTTTTTCGTTCGTGAAAAACACATTATTCCCCTATTGTAGATCAGAGGGATTATTAAATTTTATAAAGCATTCTATTCGTGTTTTTTTTTATTTATGAGTATTTTTTTATGTTAATGGATTTTGTGTTTTGTTCCGTTTAAATCTGATGGTGTGAAATGGAAAGGAATCGAGTTTGTATTGCTATAAATTATGTGAGGAAAATAAATAAAGGAAACAATTTGCTTTCATGCTTGTATGAATGCGAATGAAAAACTGAATGTTTTGGATGGAAATACTTGTAATTTTGTTTGTTGCTAAAATGTTTAAAGAAATTGATGTTGCGTGACCTGTATGGCGATGTTTTTTGCTTTTGAATAAGAATGATTCCATATTTGACCTATTTCTCCTGGTACAATAGAAAGAGACCTGCTGATAACTAATTTACGACACCAAAAATAATTCTTAGTTTATGACATGATTAACCAGCTAGAATGTGGATGACTATTAGGTAATACAAATGAAAACTAGTGAGTAAGCTATTTGACTAACGGTGGGCATTATCAACATGATTTTATGGGAACGCCGCCGCCCGCCCGTCGGTAACGATCAATTGCGATTGTCAATTTTTTCGTCAATGCCATTGTCGGAGTAAATGACAATCGCTTCAATTGCACGCGTAAATGATCAATTTCCGCTTCAATGAGCGTCAATGACGAATACATACAGAAATATCAGATCACAGTTGCCTCTTTATTCTTGTAAATTACATTTAAGCCAGCCACATACAATCGAAATCTCGATTCGGAATTCCGAAATGAAATATCGATAATGTATTAAAATTCCGTTCGGAAAAATCCCGCATGTGTACTAGGTTTGTATGAATTAGCTGCGTTCGGAATGATTCCGTTTTAGAACTCCGAATCGAAATTCCGTCTATATGTTGCCAGATTTACTCAGATGGGAGTCCGTTTCGGAATACCGTACATACCTACGTAATTCCAAACGCAGTTAATCCATACACATCTATGGACCTACCACACATATGCGGGATTTTTCCGTACGGAATCTTCATTACATTATCGAAATTCCGTTCGGAGTTCTGAATCGGGATTCCGTATGTATGTTGCCAACATTAAAGTAGTTGTGTAAGTTTTTCCCGTAATGTTTTTGCAGTAATTACTCTCCCGCGTGACCGCAAGCGAATAAAAGCCTTCTCCGCAACAAACTCGTAAAGTTCTTGCGGTTTCTCAAATTGACTCGACTCCGGTCGCGACGCCCCTTCTGACCGCAAAAGTAACTCCTTGCAGATACTGTGCAAAACTTGTTTTATTCATTTTTCATTCATCTAACTGGAAATATCGGCAATATCAGGCGTAGGACTACTCTTAAAAATGTATCGTAACAAATTATTATCATTAGGATTATATTGAAAAAAGCCAAACACTTATATTATATATGCTTAGGTGTCATTAGGTATAGTTTAATTTCGCTACATTCCGTATTACCGTTTAGGTACAATCTTCTGCGCATTCACTCTTATTATCAAAAACTTTGTACCTTTGCAAAAGGTGTCAAGAAAATCATTTTTCTTTGTTCTGTGGATGTCAACATAAATGCGTGTGGTGTAGTTACGTCATTTGGTTTTAGTTAACCTAATACAGCGGTTCCTTACATTTTTCAGCCACGGAACCCTAGGAAGTTTTGCTCTATTTGCAAGCAGAATAAAATTAGAATTTAATTAGCCAGAAAAATGGTAGATACATTATTTGATGTTACTACTACTAGGTAATAGTTATCAGCAATCGGACAATCTATTTAAGTAGTTAGTAATTAGTGGTTAGTATAAAAAAATTGTTTTAAAAAAACAAAAAACCGACTTCAAAAAGCTTTTTAGGGGTAGGTTTTTGAAGTCGCTTTTTGTTTTTTTTTTAATTTTTATTTTTTTATTTTTAGGTACCTTGTAGGTATATTATTTTGATATTAAAATCGGCTCGGCCAAACATGAGATAATTGCGAAGAAACATACTCGTACATACATACGGGTCAAACTGAGAACCTCCTTTTTTAAGTCGGTTAAAGAACTACACAGATATCCCTTTTACAACAAAAAAATAATTATCTTATTCAGTTCATAAACAAAGAAGTAATACGACCATTATCATCGAGGTAATTCACACAAAATCATACTATTTTCGTGCTTTTTTCAAGATTACTTGAAAAGTACTGAACCGATTTCCAAATCTTAAAAAATGGGACCCACTTGGGAGTTTATTTAATGTAATGACGTTTGAATCATTTCAATCGGCCCAGCCGTTTTCGAGTAATCGGTGGACATTCAAAAAAAAAAACAAATATACAGACAAACATAGAACCTCCTCCTTTTTGGAAGTCGGTTAAAAATACATTAGTTCATAAAATATGTGAAGGCTGGTGTTACTTTTGAAAGAACGAATTAATGGAGAATTTAAGTCCAGAGATGAGACTGTGGACCCCCATACATACACTCACGGTCCACTTGGGGTTCGCGGATCACAGTTTGGAACCGCTGACTTAATAGATATTGTGGGGTGCGTATTACCAAACCGCACAAGCCATGCGGCGGCCGCGCGTTTACAAATCAAATGTACCATTCTAATCGGGTGATCGACAAAGGCTGTGATTTCGGTCGATTTGTTCAAAGGTTTAATTGCTGGATCACCCATTTGAGCGGAAGCACTGCGGTCACTATCATATTTGAATATGATAACTTATGTTATGTTTTGTGTACCCTGTTTGTTGAATAAATATTTATGTATTTGTATGTTTAAATACTTGGAAGCTTCGAAAAATGAAGATAACTTACTTATAACAAACAAAAAACTTTATAAAAAAGCAAAACGTCCTTTAAGATTATTATTTTTGTTTCCGGATTGTTAAAAATCCTGAAATATCATCATTTCAGAGCACGTATACTAAACGTACCGAGAGCTAGGTATTAAATTTATTTAAACACCGAATACCCATTTAAATTATTTTTATTATTATTATCGTTCTTACATAAAGGTTTTGTAAAATTAGCGTTTGCAGTTATAATAATTTCATATACAGTGCATATATTATTAATTACAGTGTTATTTTAGAATAATTTAGTTTGGATTTATTGTTCATGACGTTTCACGGCATGAATAAAGCAATAAGGGTGCTCATAATTACCCGCCCCGAAGTTATTTTATAATTATTATTATAGAATTAAAGTTATTAAAAAAATAAGACTAAGCTACTGAATCTACCACCACCAGTTCACAAATTGAGAGGCATCTCAGAGCAAAAACTGGCGGAAGAAAACTCAAAGAGGTTATATACATACTTCACTAATTACTGATACTAAAATAGCTTCCATGAAAATATCCAGCAGGTAACGATAAAAGGCTTTGTGCTGTCTATTAGGGAAACCTAACACATGCAGGGAGGCAGTCGAGGCATACGAGGCGAGGCAGAGGCAGCGGTTGAAAAAATCGATGCTCCCAGCCTCGGGATGCAAAGATTATTGTTTGAAGCATGTGGAGGCCAGGCTTACAACAGGGTATCAGCAATTTTGTTTAAGCATTTAAATTATTTTTGTCTTTTCCTGGAATTGGAAATATTTCATCATCATCATCATCACTATATCAGCCGCACGATACCCACTGCTGGGTGTAGGCCTCCCCCAAGGATCTCCAAGACGATCGGTCCTGGTCAGCCTGCATCCAACGGCTTCACGCGACCTTCACCAGATCGTCGGTCCACCTTGTCGGGAGCCTGGAAATATTTACTTTAGTTATTAATTATGCAAATATGAGTTATATTCTAGAATGAGAGAACCGATTTTGGAATAAATACAATAAATAAATACTATGTCTATTAATTTAGAAATCAGAAAATGTATAGGGCGCAACAATGCCGTTCCAATTTTGAAGCTGAAGTTTTTTTTGTGTATATGTACCTAATGCAAACTTACTCATTGTAAGTAATCATATTATCAACGATTGCTCACGTTTTGTGTAAAAGGTGGTTCTCTCTTACAAATATTGATTTCTGAAAAGGTTTAAGTATTTTTCGTAAAATAATTATGGTTGATTTCCAATTTGTAATACTGGCAATACGGAGCGAAGAAAAAATGTTGGCTGATGAAGACACTGACTCGTTGGGCAGCGGACAGTACAGTTATGTGGACGGCATATAGTATCGAGGCTAAGATCTCACCATAATTTTTGTATTAAAAATATTGTTAACCGTATTTCATTTATTTGAAAATTAAACTTTGGAATCACCCAGTGTTCTTTTTTCTACGACGGACATCATACACTTCTATCAGGATGGTTTCATTTCAAGATACCAATAAAGAAACATTTGCAGTTACAGTGTTGTACATTGGCGCAGCGGCGGGCGTTTATTCGTGCCGCTCTGTTTTTCTTGTGGGCGGTTGTTAATAACCGCACGAGTGTTTATTCCGGGACGAACAGTAATAAAGTGTACAAGTTAGTACAGAGGAGGTTTTTGTTCCGTCGCACGAAAATGAACTTTACCATATTGGCGGTGGAAATTTCAAAGATTCTAACAAAAATCGTACTTTATAGGGATAAAAATGATACTTTTTGAAGCTTTGTTAATTTTTTAAATCATGATTAACTGTTTACTCTTTACCTCTTATCGTATTAGGATTAGTGGCCACCTCTACTGTTAGAGCTTATCAAGCCGCCTGTAAGGCCTCTAACTTGGCTTAGCGACTGTTCAGATGACAACAGCCGGAACCGACGGTTTAGCTTGCCCTCCGAAGCACGGGAGCGCTCAGTTGTAGTGCCACTTAACGGTCACCCATCCGACACCTGGCCGGACCGAGCGTTGCTTGGCTTAACGACTGTTATCAGATGACAACAGCCGGAACCGACGGTTTAGCGTGCCCTCCGAATCACGGGAGTGCTCAGTTGTAGTGCCACTTAACGGTCACCCATCCGACACCTGGCCGGACCGAGCGTTGCTTGGCTTAACGACTGTTATCAGATGACAACAGCCGGGACCAACGGCTAAGCGTGCCTTCCGAAGCACGGAAGCGCTCAGTTGTAATGCCACTTAACGGTCACCCATCCGACACCTGGCCGGACCGAGCGTTGCTTAACAAACGTGATCGAGTACGATCAGTCAGTCAAGCTCTGCCGTGAGCGCTTCGCTTCGCAATGCTATTTTCATATTGTTACAATAATATTAATTATTACTAGAAAAAGGTCGACTCGACACCAGATCATTATCTCAGGCGGGATTAGTGACTCGGTAGCTCAGTCGGAAGAGCATTGAACCGGATTTTCAAGGGTTGCAGGTTCGCGTCCCACCTGATATATTAATCTGGTGGCAAGTCGATTAGTATTTTTAATATAATTTGAAGTTTCTACATTCTTTTGGGATCCGATGACAACTAAAATACTCCCAGTGTCAATTCAGCTAATGACTCTATGCTTATCCAGATACACTTTCAAATTACAATTTAACCGTATTTTTTAACAAAAGATAGTAGTAACACAGAAGTAGGTAATTCGTTATACAATAGTACATTAACAGAATGCTATTCATGGATCAATAAAATAATTAAACTTGAAACGGCAGAGTAATTATTAATTCATCGATATTTCGTTTGCATCAATTCGGAATTTTCCATTTGTGACGTTTTGTTTCACAGGATGTGAAACAATAAAATAAATGAAACATCGTTGTTGCATTTTTAACATCAATTAAAATTCATGTAGCATGACTATTGGATGTGGAATTATGGATGTAGGTATTTTCTAAATTATTGATATATTCGGAAAACAAATTAAAATGAATCTTATTTATTATCAATATTGGATATTGCTCTTGAAGAACTTAATCCTTAAAACTTATCTAAATTGGACATGGATAACCATATCCATAACCTATTCCATGTCCTTGGTCCATAATTCTTGCTCCCTGCTGCCCTGCCCATTCTTAACACGTGTAAATATCGACGGCAGAAAGCGGAAATGCTTCATCTCGAAAATTGGCCTAAATAACTTATAACTATATTATTGATGAAAAAAAAGCCGCATCGAATGGTCTATGTCTCGTCTTTCTACGATGAAAAAAAATTTTGATACGCCATTGACTTTTTTCTAGTTTTTCTGCTGTTTACACGAAAAATTGCTGTAAAAAGAGGAAAAATCGTTACTTTTGAAAACAAAATAGATACGACAATAAGTCCAGTATAAAAAACAGTTACAAATTTTTTTTTTCTATTATGGACGTAGATTTCAAAGAGATACAGCATTTCAGCCGACCCAAAAATTTTACGTTGCCAAACATACTGCAATATGGTCCGAACTGGTGTGTGTTTATCGGACAGTTACTACATTTCAAACATTTAATTAATAGCGAAAATCTTACTTACACCGTAAGAATTGAGTATAGTTTTGTGTACAGTGATCAATACGCCACTCTAGCTAGACCCGCCCCCTTACCCCAGCCCGACGTGTTCCCTGAGTACGCCATTCCGATTATGCGTGGACGCCAATATTGAGAAAGCGTGTTTGTGTTGTTGAAAAAAAACTTTAAAAAAGCTTGTTTTAAACACGTAAGTGTTTAAAAATAAAAATAAAGACCTAGGAGTTCGGGTAATTAACAAAAAAAAAACTTGATTTTTTGGCATTCACAATGCTTTATTTTTAAAGTTAAAATTTTCTCTACTAGAAAAAATTAACTTGTCCGATGCTCAGGCTGGGAATCGAACGCGCGACCTTCGGATAACCGGTCCAATGCTCTAAGTATGTAATAGAATATTAAAATTTGATCTATTTTCAGTAAAATGAGTTGGAAGTCTATTAATTTAAGCATACTATCTACTATGGTATAACTACTAGGATAGTATTTTTACTAAAATTTAGTAATAAGTAAGCAAAGGTAAATAACCTTACCTGCGTTTTATTTTAGGTAAATTACTGATTGTTGAAACTAATGAAGAAGATAAAGTATAGCAGACTGATTTTTGAAACTAATGAAGAAGAGGACTGATTGATGAAACTAATGAAGAAGTGGAAGTATAGCAGACTGATTGTTGAAACTAATGAAGAAGAGGAAGTATAGCAGACTGATTGTTGAAACTAATGAAGAAGAGGAAGTATGGCAGACTGATTATTGGAACAAATGAAGAAAATAAAGTAGAGCAGACTGATTTTTAAAACTAATGAAGAAGATAAAGTATAGCTGACTGATTTTGGAAACTAACTGACGAAGAGAACTGATTGATAAAACTAATGAAGAAGAGGAAGTATAGCAGACTGATTGTTGAAACTAATGAACAAGAGGAAGTATAGCAGACTGATTGTTGTAATTAATGAAGAACATAAAGTATAGCTGACTGATTTTGGAAACTACTGACGAAGAGGACTGATAGTTGAAACTAATGAAGAAGAGGACGCATAGCAGACTGATTGTTGAAACTAATGAAGAAGATAAAGTATAGCAGACTGGCATTGGAAACCAATGACGAAAAGGACTGATTGATGAAACTATTGAAGAAGAGGAAGTATAGCAGACTGATTGTTGAAACTAATGAAGAGGATAAAGTAGAGCAAACTGATTGTTGAAACTAATGAAGAAGGTAAAGTATAGCAGACTGATTTTTGAAACTAATGACGAAGAGGACTGATTAATGAGTCTAATGAACAAGAGGAAGTATAGCAGACTGATTGTTGAAACGAATGAAGAAGATAAAGTATAGCAGACTGATTGTTGAAATTAATGAAGAAGAGGAAGTATAACAGACTGATTGTTGAAACTAATGACAAAGAGGAAGTTTAGTAGACTGTTATCCAAATCTGTTCAGGCATTTAGAAGTTATGATGGAATAAATAAACTCACACACACACAAACATACTATGAACCCTGAACACAATACACTCTTCTTTTTTGGGCAGTCATGTATAAACCAGCCAAACGCTGCATTCGCTATCGAAAGGATGGACACTGCGTTCCTTTTTTTTTTGCGTAACGTTACGAGTTAACAAGTGTCAGTACTGTCCAGCACAAAGACATAGAAAAATTTTCGCTGCGCTCAAGAAGACCAACAAAGCGTGGAAAAGAGAAGTTAACATTATACGGACACGGTCTGTGAAAAAAAGAGACAAAGGATCAAGTGACATGTGCCAACATTTTTTACAGTAAGAGCCCTTAGCGTCCCGCCTTGCAAATGAGCAATCACAGTTTGTTTAAAGTATTTGTTAATCCTTATTAGAATTTCAAATAAAGGTATCGTGGAGCCATGGTGTCTTGTGTTCTAAGTAATTTGTGATGTGATAAAAAGAAAAAATCCAATCACACTTTTCAAAGGTAAATAATATTTTGCCACACATTTCTCTAAAACCAAATTTCGCTACATTTTTTCGTTTATCGACGAAGAAAACAGTATGGAACATAGTTTATTAATTTCCTTTGCCATTATATAGTCATATTTTATGTATGTAAGTCACATTTTACGTATCTCATATATAATGTATATAGATTAGTTTTTCGGATCACCTGTTTATTGACTTTGTTGTTCTTTGGCATTCTATTTCTATGGTCCAGCATTTAGTTGAACTTTTAAGTCGCACTTTTTGGTTCTGTACCTTCGGTTTATCGCAACATGGGGTGGAACAGAAGGTGCTTTTCCAATTTCGGTCGTTGAAACTTGTCGGCCGCGATGTTGCGTTGCGACTATGTTCAGTTAGTATACTTGTTTCATTAACCGATAGCGTTTCATTTGTAATATTAAAGACGATAATTTATTGCTCCTATGTTTAATACACTTTTTTACATAAATATGATTCTTTATGTTTATTTCTATAGTCCTCAAAATATTTAAAGGTCCTGCTTTCAAGATTTAGGTTGGTATTGTTTTATGCGCAACGGGTTAGTGCTTGTCCATCATCTCACCTGATGTTAAGTGACGATAAGGCCGAAGGTGGAAGCGCACTACACCCGGAACCCTCATCACTGAAGAACTGGCTATCTTACCTCAAACTGCCGGAACACAACAATTTTTAAATTGTTGTTATGGCGTCGGACTTAGGCAAGATGGTGGTAGCTAGCCAGGCGGACTTGAAATAAGCCCTACCACCAACCAAATCGAGTACAAATGTACCCCTCTCCAGGGAATCTAATCCGGGACCCCTGCGACTTACCCGGGTAGGCGAACCACTAGACCACAGAGGCGGATAAAATATGATATTCACAAGTAGGTAACTAATCTTCTTTTACTTGTCTCAGTGATAGTTTATAATCACAGCTATATCAGTAATTTTTTTGATCATTTATTATTCAACACTTCTATGTTAAGAATATTAATACGTTGTAAAATTTTCACCAATAATTTCAATTCTCAATTTTGTGTTACTAGATCTGGGATAGCTTTTTGTAAGTGCATTTCAGCTGCAGCTGCAGTAGTTTTTCGGCAATGAGTCCCACTCGCCGCTGCAGTTCGTCCCACTACGACAATAGGGCGCAGTAAATCTAGGGGAGGAGAGCTGTTTGCAGTTGCGTTGTTTTGTCAAGGAGATGGTCCGTTATGCGAAGTATGCGTGAGTTATACCTTTTCATTGTTTATAGGGTTTTATGCGTTCATCTTTATTGAGAAATAGAAATAAAGATGTACGCATCGGGTAAACAGATGACAGGAATTTCCCTGACGTCAGGAATTTAAGGCATATGTCAGGAAAATAGGGAAAAACTGTAGTTGTCAGGAATTTTAGAAATCCCAAAAATTGAAAGTAGGTACTTAATAAAAACGCATAATTAGTTTAATAATTTTGATGAGAAAGAATTATCAAAAGTCAACTAAATTAATGTAAGTAAATTTACTGAAAAGTCGGGCAATCTTATTATTAGATCTGAACCCTATACGAATGAGCTAAAGTGGCCATTTCAAATTTAAATAATAAAAATCAGCCAAGTCCGAGTCAGACAGGCTCAAATATCAATTTTATTCTGTTTTTAGTATTTGTATCATCTGCGAAAATTTTAACTATCTTGCTATCACGGTTCATGAGACAGCTTGGTGACAGAGAGACAGACAGATGGACAGCGAAGTCTTAGTAATAGGGTCCCTTTTTACCCTTTGGGTACGGAACCCTAAAAAGTATTTATGAGCTGTTATTTAGGAGGCTTTATTTTTTAATCATAATATCAAAGTGTTTAAAGTAAATCTACAAAAATATTATAAAGAAGTTAACTTTGTTTTTTGTTGTACTTTGTTTTTGTTGTTTTTTGTTGTACATAGGCAGAGAAGGAGGAGAGGGGGGATGGAGGAACAACTGAACTGATTCAAAAAAATAATAGAAAGCTACTCGCCTAAGATAATTAATATACTAGAATAAAAAACCGGCAGAGTGCGTGTCGGGTTACGCGCCGTAGGGTTCCGTAGTTACCTTATACCATACCATATTTAATACCACTATCATTTTATCGTCTACAAAAATAACTTTGTTTTTCAAAGTGTTGGTATAAATGACAAAGTTTTATTTGCGGTTTTGGAAAATGTGATATATCTCAAAAACTAATTACTTTATCTCGTTCAAACCATTCTCGTTTATTAAGATCTATAGCATATATTTATTTTTATCTTTCAAACGGTTGACCATGAGAAAAAATTGTCTTAGGAACCTTCATTTTAAAAGACCTATCCATAGACACCCCGCATGTATTGGTATGAAGAAAAATTTTTTTTCACTTTTAGTTCCATGTATGAGGAGCCCCCCCTTAATCTTATTTTTTTTATTTTTGTGTTAAAATCTTTAAGCGGTCAACAGAATACACCTAATTCCTAAGTTTCAACTGTGTAATTCTAATACTTTCGGAATAAAATGGCTGTGACATACGGACGGACAGACAGACAGACAGACATGACGAATCTATTAGGGTTCCGTTTTTTGCCATTTTGGCTACGGAACCCTAAAAAATCGACTCACCTAAAGCATCTCAAACAGGACGCGACTAAAAAGTCATTTTTTTTTCAAGTATATAACTTAATATAAAAATAGTATTGTGAATGCCTAAAATCTAATTAATTAGCCTGAATAAATTTAATTAGCTACACTATCTCTGACAGACATCTATAGGCTAAAGTTTTTACCAGAATTCCTATGGTAAATGGAATTACACGTGGATGAAGTCGTGGGTGGCTGCTATAAGTCAAGCAGCCGCCTACGGCTTCATTGGAAATACTCCAAGTTATTTCAGTAATTAAATCAACGCACCTTATAATCGCGCTGAACCATCGGGTTGAAACTGTTTGCGGCTGTACTCAAACGGATTAACCAATCAGCGACGAGCTTTTGTTGACTAGGCGGTGACATTAAAATATAACAGGTACTATGCGCGCCAAATAAGAATAGTATCGACAACTTCACGTCACTGGTCAATTTTGTACTGCTAGCAAAAAATCCAATGATAGTTTGCCATGCTGATCGATGCCAGCAAATATAAAAATCATATTTTTATATATTTTGTTTCTTTTTATGCACATCCTATACCTACATTATGAAGTTATCAATTCTACCAATCAGTAACAAAATTGCCCAGTGCCGTGAAGTTGTTGATACTATTCTTATTTGGCGCGCATAGTAAAGTGAAAAACAAAATACGTACTATATAGTAGATTGTTATACAAGACGCTAAAATGACCCATTGCATACGAGGTAGTTTTATTCCCGAGCTTTAGCGAGGCAATAAATAGAAACCGAGTTACAATGGGTTTTAGCGTCGTGTGTTACACTCTACTTTTCACTACGAAGGCGAGAAAATAAAATACAATATTAAATACCTAGTTTATACTTACGTAAACGAATCCACTCATTTTTCTATCCTCCACTTATAAACTTTTCATACAGTAGATATTTATATGAATGATTTGTGCTTGACGGCAAAAGATTAAAATTATTTCTTTCCTATTACTTACAGTCACACAATTCAATCAGTTTGGTATTAGAGAAAAATTCTGAAGATTTCGCGCCTTTTTTAATTTCTACTGTAGCAGCTAAGAAACACAATGCACGCATTCTACGATCAAACTTAAAGTCACAGAGTATAAATAAGTCTATGATTTCACCTAAGAGATCGCTGCTTTTAGTTCCATTTTCAAAAATAAAAATGAGAAACAGGTATTAAGTCGAGCGAGTCTTTATTCGTGATTATGAATAAAGACTTTTTCGTTTTAGTAGGCTCATTGGTAATAGACAAACATTAAAAAAGAAAAAACTTTATCCCCTAGGGGTAATTTTGCTATTTTATCCTGGCTCTTGTACCTTACAATGACGGACTTTTAGAGCAAGAGGAGTGAAAAAGATCTTTTTTTTCCAGTGGCTGACAATATTATTTTGATGTTTACAGAAATATGCAGTAATATGAGAATGCAATGTAAATGCCTTTTGTCTTTTATTCTTGATGGACTAATTAAATTCAATCGTTTGTGTGGTTTGGCTATTTGTACGAAAATATTGTGTTTCAAGACTTTTAAGGGAAAGCGAGATTTTAACATTCGGAAACGAAAAATAGCTTTTATAGAACGCATAAAAATAACATGATCAGTAAGTTTGTTTGTATCAATGTTAGTCCATAATAAATAACAATACACGCACACGGTTACATTTTTATCACCCCTGCAAAATTTGATAGACCATACAATAGACTTCAAGAAATAAAAAAAAAACTTTTTTTGTCGGTCCTAAGCCCATTAAAGTAGGAAGGAAAATTTTTTTTCAACTGATAAAATGCGTCCGACATTGTCATTTTAACACGTTTTTATTAGGTTGCTTTCGCGTTTGTTTGTTTGTTTGATTGTCAGAAAATAAAAATGTACTGAAAAAAAACTTTTTTAAAAACACGTTTTTATTACAAAAAGTCGGAATAAAAACATTAAAACGGACTAGTAAAAACAGACTAAAAAGTATCAAATAAATTTTTCTTTAAATATTTATAGCCCTATAGTTAAACCTAAAAACGTGGGGCGTTTTTAGCTTTAAAATTTCTGTAGGGTTATAAATATTTAAAGAAAAATCATTTTATACTTTTTAGTCTGTTTTTCTAGTCCGTTTTAATGTTTTTAGTCCGACTTTTTTGTAATAAAAACGTGTTTTAAAAAAAGTTTTTATATTCATTCATCTTAAAACTTATCACAAAGTGTCCGTGAAAGTGGAACCTCTTATGTGTTCGACACCTTCTCATAAATTGGTATAAGTTAATTTTATTAAGTGCAATAAGTTAATTAAGTGTAATAAGTTAATTTTATTTTTATTTTTATTCCACTTAATGTTGAGAAGGTAATCAGCCCTGAAATTTTCCTGTAATAAAACCATAGACATAGAAAAATTTTCACTGCGCTCAAGAATACCAACAAAGCGTGGAAAAGAGAAGTTAACATCATACGGACACGGTCTATGTAAAAAAGAGACAAAGAATCAAGTGACATGTGCCAACATTTTTTACAGTAAGAGCCCCTAGCGACCCGCCTAGCAAATGAGCAATCACAGTTTGTTTAAAATATTTCTTAATCTTAATTATAATTTTAAATAAAGGTATCGTGGAGCCATGGTGTCTTGTGCTCTAAGTATTTGTGGTGTGACAAAATGAAACAATCCAAGTAATCACACTTTTCACATGTAAATAATATATTGCCACACATTTCTCTAAAACCAAATTTCGCCACATTTATTCGTTTACCGTCGAAGAAAACAGTATGGAACATAGTTTATTATTTTCCTTGCCATAAATATATAGTCATATTTTATGAATCTAAGTCATATTTTACGTATCTCATTTAAAATGTATACGTAAAATTTCAGATCACCTGTTTATTGATATTGTTGTTCTTTGATATATTTCTATGGATAAATAGTAACCTTGTTTACTTTCCATCACATTTGGTCTTGACTTGTCAATGTTAGATATCTCCATTTTCCCAGACAGTATCAACTTAAATTAACATAAGATACGGTACATAGCTTGAATATCCGACGGTCAAAAATTACGAACCACATGGTCTAACTCAACATGTACCAACAGTTTGTAACACACGCTCCGAGCGGAATCAGTATCAAAGGGAGTTCGCATGAATAATGAAATGCCGACCCAGAAAGAACTTTATTTATTCATTTCCGCTGGGCTGATCAAAAGGAACTACATTATTTTCGGGCGTGCTTAAATGTAGAAGGATTTCCTTAGAAGTACAGTATTGTATACAATTTACGAGGGCAACAACAAAACACAATATTTGTAAATATCGTTACTTTATATCGCACGTTTTTTTTCTCAGCAAAAAGGTCTTGAATGGTAGTGGTTTATTTGAATTAAGATAATCTGGAATTTATTACTTTGACTTAAGTGTTGCTTTACAAATAAATGCTACCCAAATCAAAAGTGACATTTTTGTATAAAATTTACTGAAATCTCTATATTATGTCGTAGCATAGCGTAACTTGCTTCTTACTACAAATACGATAGCTGCAGGCCACACACCATCCAATCGATCGTCCAATCGGCATGAAATTACCGATTGGATCAAATCTGCAGCTCGTCCATACACACCACACACGATCAATTCTAACTGTCCAATCGGCAGTAGCGATCGACCGTATGATTTTCTTAACCGACTTCAAAAAAAGAAGGAGGTTCTTATAATTCCATTGTATATAATAAATGTTTCATCATTGTTATTTTAATTTGAAAGTTGTTTTTGTTTTTATTTTTAGGTTTTTGAAAGAGATTTAAATTTTTTTAAAGCTTATTTATTTTCAGCTTTTTGGTGGTAGCTATGCGTATAATATTTTTTAACTCTATATATTTTCAAAATGCTAATGTCATTACTCAACTCAATTTCCATAATCACGCTGTCTATCCATTTTCCAACAAAAAATCATATAATTCGGTTCATAAATAAAGTCATCAAGGTAGTTAATCATAGTAGTTTCAGGATTACTTGAATTGAGAACTGCTGAACCGATGTTAAAAAGAAAAAATGTCGCAAGAAAATTCTTTGAAATAAAAAAATAATCATCAAAATCGGTCCATACATATCGAAGACACGCGCGAACAATGATGAAAAATATATATACAATCCAAAAGAGAACCTCCTTCTTTTTTGTAGTCGGTTAAAATACCAAAACCTTCTCCTAAATGTAACAAATGCTTTTCTGGTAAGCGCATCAAAATCGGTTCAGCTAAACTTGAGATAATCGCGGACAAACATACATATACAGGTCAAACTGAGAACTTCCTTTTTTTGAAGTCGGTTAAAATACTAAAACCTTCTCCTAAATTTAACAAATACTTGTCTGAAAACCGCATTAAAATCGGTTCAGCCGAACGTAAGATAATCGCGGATACAGGTCAAACAGAGAACCTACCTTTTTTTGAAATCGGTTAAAAGAAAAAAGAAAGAAAAAAGAAAGAAAAAAGAAAAAAATAATCATCAAAATTAGTCTATAAATATCGAAGATACGCGCGAACAATGATAAAACAAATAAACACAATCGAATAAAGAACCTCCTTTTTTGAAGTCGGTTAAGAAAATCATACGATCGATTGCCCACTGCCACACACCGTCCAATCGGCATGATCCAATCGGCATGATCCAGCCATTTTGATTTTTCCGTCAGTTCGATCGTCCAACCGATCCACGGCCACACACGGTCAGTTTGGTTGGATCCAATCGGTAGTTTCATGCCGATTGGACGATCGATTGGATGGTGTGTAAACCAAAATCGTTACTTTGTCATAAAGGTTATATTTACCTAAAACCTTTGAATTTGCTTTAGAGTTCTCATTAAAATTGTCCAAGTATGGTATCCTAGGCGGAATCCTAGCTTTCAACAATTTTAACTAAACTAAAGGTGCGTCCAGATATGTTCTTTTGATCGTACCGTACCTCCATTCCGTACCAGCGTTCCGATCAAATAAGTCTGGACGCTACTTTTGCCCGTTCCGTACCTCCGTTCCGTACCACCGTTCCGATCAAACCGCCGAACGTCGCCGCGATCACGTCCAGACTAGCGCCGTACCGTACCTCCGTTCCGTATCAACGTTCCGATCCAATAGTATAGCAGCCCGTAGTAAATTTAAATTACGAAAAAGGTTACCGTTTGCCGTTGTGATATAGTTATTTATTACAAAATTATAGATACTTTAACAGATCGCAACCCGCCGCAACCTATATTTGTATATCTCCAAAAATGATTATTTTTTATTTTTTGAGGTTAATCACATGGTTTAGCTATTGTCGTGTTCTACAGCGCTATGTTTGATTGCCACTGATAATATTAAGACTATGAAAAGTAGCCATACACAAATTTAAGACCAGATAAAGTCCATCCATTTCATCTGGTCTTAAATCTGTGTATGGCTACTTTTCACAGTCTAACTATTATCAGTGGCAATCAAACATAGCGCTGTAGAACACGACAATAGCTAAACAATGTGATTAACCTCGAAAAATAAAAAATATCATTTTTGGAGATATACAAATATAGGTTACGGCGAGTTGCGATCTGTAAAACTTGGGTTAAAGTATCTATAATTTAATAATAAATAACTATATCACAACGGCAAACGGTACCTAACCTTTTTCGTAATTTAAATGTACTACGGGCTACTGTACTACAACCTCCGAACGTCGGCGTCGCCGCGATCACGTCCAGACTAGCGCCGTACCGTTCCTCCGTTCCGTTTTTCCTTTGAACGGGGCGAAAAAACCGACTCGCGATGGATCGGAGCGTACCTGTCGGCGATCGAGACGGCGTACCTCCGCACCGTTCCGAACATGCGTCCAGACTAGCGTTCTTTGTTCGCGACGCTCAAGAGCGAGAGATACGGGTACGGGCAAAAGAGCGAGAGATTCGAGGTGGATCGGGGCGTACCTGTTCGGCGAACGGAACGGCGTACCTCCGCACCGTTCCGAACATGCGTCCAGACTAGCGTTCTTTGATCGCGACGCCGATCGGAACGGAGGTACGGTACGGGCAAAAGAACATATCTGGACGCACCTTAAGGCGAGTATTTTTCAGTAAACGAAGTTAAAAATTAGCGAGATTGGGCCCCAAAGACCTTAGCCGTCCTTCATAGCTCGTAGAGGATACTACGGCGTAGATGGCTACAACGTTTATCGGCTACTAGCTTCTCCCCGCGATTTCGTCCTTATGGATATTCGAAAAATCCATAGGGAACCTTTGATTAAACAGTACGCACTACGCATAGGTAGCCTTGAGAGTGTTGTATAGACACATAAAAATTATATATAGTTACATTATGTTGACTTTAAATTTTTTTTAAATAGTACACACGACGGCACCTCAGACAATAGATTACATACACCTTTTTTTTTGTTATCACAGGGGTACTCTTTATTGACTTCCGGGCTGGCGGGAATCAGTCCGGCGAGTTCAGGACTCTCCCTTACATAGGTCCGACAAGCCAACGCCAATAGCTTCACATTCATCTCCCGTTATGGAATATGAATGTAAAACTCTCAGTCACGGCCCGTCGGATCCACGCAAAGGCATACCTGTTAAATCCCCTGCGGTGTTCCGACTACACGTTGGTCGGGGTAGACGGGATCGTTGTGTCAATCTCCGCCTCCCCGACCCGTGCCGGTCCTATTGGACTCCGGCTCGTTAGACGTTTGACGTCTCCTACCTGAAGGGGCGCTCGGAACACTTGAGCGTCCCTCCTCTGCAGGGCCCTGGGTGGATGACGAAATTCCCGGTTTCGCCGCCCTGGTCCCGAACATCTAGAGGGGAATGAGATGCGCATAACGCCTTCTTCGTCCCCCCGGTCTCCTTCGACGAATCGGGTCAGCACCCGCCTTCGCCTCTCTGACTCTCTCCGCGGCCTCCTTCTGTGACATCACGTCCTCACAGAAGGAGGTCACCGCTTCCAAAGCCCTGTCACTTCCCAGCATGGCAGCTGCCACGCTGGGAAGCGAGAGGTCACCCCCTATACAGGCCCTCAGCACTTGCCGCTGGATTGACCACGCGGGGCAGTCCACGAGGACATGCCCTGCAGTGTCCTCCAGTGCGCCGCAATCATGGCACACCGGAGCAGCCTCTCGCTGGATCCGACACAGGTACCGACCGAAGCAGCCTAGCCCGGTCAGACATTACATACACCTTGAGACCGCCTTCATGCCCTACGTAATAAAAGCTGTTTTCGCAGTTTGACTGTATAACCTGACGTGCTATCGTGTGTACTTTGTTGCCTCTAACTAAATTGTTTCTCTTGCAATATAATAAATCAAAAAGCATAATAACTTCTTATATTTATTAGCTAATTGCTTAAACGAGTTTGTCAAAGAAAGGCACTCTTCAATTACGTGAAAATGTTTCGATAAAATGCCTACGAAAATATTGTTTATTATTTATTACATAAAATATGATTGGATGTTATCTTAAGGGCAACTTCTTAATTAATTTTAACATTGTTCAAAGGCCGGCGCCCGATCATTCGTTAAATGACCAGAGGTGAAAATTAATTTGTCTATGGACCTTGTGCCGCGGGAACAATAACCAAACAGAGACAAAGATAACGTTAATTTCAATTATTGGTTATTGGTATTGAAAATCCATTGTCTGAACTATGCTTTACCTCCTATGTGTACCACGATGTTAGGAGCAAAATACACTAATATCTCACCCGGTACTAACCCTAGAGACGCCGAGTTGAGACAAAAATAACGTTAATTTTCTTAATAGGTCTAATCATTTATTATTATGATTCTGTTTCGTTGACTGAGTATAATATTAAAAGTATTAAGTAAAATAATATTTAATTGACCGAAAAATATGCTTTCGTATGTCCTTCCGTCCGGCTGTCCGGCTCTCTGTTTATTCTCCTCTACAGGTCGTATTTCTCAACTGTTTCTCGTGAAATCTAGAGCAAATCAAATCAATTGTTTATTTGCAAACATGTGGTGAAACAAAGGTCTTTATCATAAAATGTGCCGTTACATGCTGCCGTATGCAAACAGCGTGCAAATATTTGAAATATTGGATATTATTAAATGCTATTTGATAGCAAATAAAAACAGCATAGGGCAAGTATCATTCATTACAAATTGCAGCTATGTCATAATTATAATTAGGTATATCTATATAATGTCAAAGAAAAATAATTTAGTCATAAAAAACACTCTCATGCATCACAAATATTGAATTAATTGAATAACGCAGAACATAATTATTTACTTAATTGATTTGTCAATTAAAAAATCAGAAACACAGTAATATTTTTTCGTCAATAATAATTTCCTTAATTTATCTTTAAATTTAAATAGCGTTAAACTTGTCAATTCAGATGGGAGTTTGTTGTACATACGAATGGCCATGCAATATGAATTTTTTGAATATAATTTCAGCCTTTGGTATGGAATACGTAATTTATCACCTATTCTCCCTCTATGGCCATAGTCATTCATAGTCATGTCATAGATTTTTTGTTGATCCAGTTTTATTTTTAATTTTTCAAAACGGTGGAGATATGGCAAAAATCAAATTTCAGCCATTTCTAAAAATATTCAATAATTACACAAACTCGTGGTCTACAGCTCTACAGAGCCACCATTTAGTTAGCTGCGTCGTGTCTGGAAGAGTAAAATAGTACTTAGATAAGTACCAACTCTTCATACTTATTCCCTTTTCTCATTTGTCGGCGCAGCAACGGTACGACACATCGCCTCGCCATAGTAAACAGGCATGGTTGCCATGGTTACCGAGGCGAGTTACTATGGCGAGGCGATGTCGTATCGCTGCTGCGCCGACAAATGAGAAAAGGGCCTAAAGCTAGGGTTTCCTAGGATGACGGTGCCCTCATATTACGGCCGTAATATTGCGGCGTTGAATGTCATCTATGTGAACAATATGGCGACACCATTACGTCAGACACCACGCCGTGTTATTTACATAGACAACGTTCTACGCTGCTAAATGACGGCCGTAATATGATGGCATCGTCATTCTAGGAAACCCTAGCTTTAGGAATGTCGTAAATGGCGGCTAATGTCATAAAGGCCAGTGTCAAAAATTTAACAACTCCTTGTGTTGTTACAGCCATTGGTGATAAATTAATTGAATTCGACGATACGTATCATCATGATAAAAGTACAATTAAATAAACATTAATAATGATGTTGCTTCGTAACAGATTTATGGACGGGCGGTAATATGTTCCAACAGATCTATCAATAAAGGATTGTCTCTGTTCGAGCACTTACATCTGTGTTTAAAGTGCATATTTAATTAATTAACGTAGTCATGTTTCGAGACGTTTTAATTGAGTTATTAGTGACGAATAATAAAATGGGGGGTAGGGGGTTATTAAGTCACCTTTATCAACTTAATCGTGCGGTCATTGTTTTGAGAGTGACTCGTGAATTAAAAAAAATAAAATACTCGTGGGCGCATGAGTTTCTTGGAAAATAGGTGACCTACTAACTGCTTCAATAATAACAAAGAGTTTTTGTAATTAACACAATAAAAATTTAATATTGGGCCGTTAATTGAAAGATCGGGTTTTTTTGACTAAAAGTAATATGTAGTTTTTAGAGAGATTGTGTTTAAAAATTATTGGTTATGCGGCCGCCCGTGACTTCGTCTGCGTGGAATTTTTTTTTGCTATCCCTCAGGAACAATACTTTTTTCGGGATGAAAGGTACTCTATGTCCTTCTCTGCATCCATGACAATATGTATGTAAAACATGATGATCGGTTCAGTAATTAAGACAAAGGCGTAACAAACAAACAAACGGACTTTCACATATGACTATCGCGTAGATAGAAGGATTGTCAGTACTATGCTTAACCCCATATGTGTACCACGATGTAGGAGCAAGATACACTAATATCTCACCCGGTACTAACCCTACAGATGCCGAGTTGAGGCGAAAACTGCAATCAATTACCCCGGATTATCGGGACACGGGTGAGCGCCGGGTTTTTTTTATTAAATACGAACGGATCTGGGGTCTGGGGGCCTACTCTCTGTCTCTATTGTATATAATTCATAATTTTGCCAAGGAAAACTCTAAACTAGCCAGTAGGTATACTGTCACACAAATAATGGCCACACTACATAACTTAGTTTGTTAATGAAATAAAACTATTATTGCAAACTAAGTGCTTTCATCCTACTTCCTACTTAATATTATAAATGTGAAAGTTTGTGGGTTTGGATGTTTAGATGTTTGTTCCTCAATCACGCAAAAACGACTGAACGGATTTCGTTGGAATTTGGCACACAGATAGTAGATAGTCTAGATTAAAACAAAGGATACTTTTTATCCCGATATTTCCACGGGAACGGGAACCACGCGGGTGAAACCGCGGGCGGCCGCTAGTATAACATAATGAGCAATTAGGAGTCAGCCACCTTTTACAGGTGTGTATTTTTTAAGAATAAATTAAGACACAAAAATACTGAAACAATATTATCTCATTTTTTATTTTCCGAATGTTCACTCGGACGTAGTCGCGGGTATAAGCAAGTGAATCACAAAATTAACATAATTAGCATTACTGGTTTCAAATATAGTTCCAATATGAAATTAATCGCAGAAGTATCATAAACTATATTATTATTTTATTATTTAGGGTCTTAAGATTTTTTGCTTCCAATTAGCAATTTTTTTTAAAATGATAATTATCACGACATGTTTTCACGACGATTTTCTCAAAGCCCTACTACATACCTACCTTTTCTCATTTAATACTTAAACTATGACATTGACAGTAGGAAGTACGATAGTGGATTGACAAGTCCATGACTTTGAAAAGAAGATATACTTCTTTTTCATCATTTATTTTTGTATCTTAAAAATAAACTCCTTAAGGAATCTTTACACTAAGTACATTTTTTTCAAATTCGGCAAAAGATTATTTTATTAATTTATTAATTTCTAACTATATATATTAAAATTATATATAGTTAGAAATTAATAAATAATTAAATAATAGTTAGAAATTCATATATTAAAATATATTAATTTCTAACTATTTTTAATGACAGAAATCGAATGAAGATGCGAATCTTTCCTATTCTCTAGATCAACCCACTGAGATTTTTTCTCATACCAAACATGAATAAATATCTTGGCGGGCAAAGATTTTCATCAAGCCAAAAGGTGGTGTCTGAAATGGGCCATCATTTAAATTACTAGTTTTCAGGCATTGAAAGAAAAAAAAATGGCTTAAAGAGGCAGGAACTTGGACTGAATACCAGAGCTACAATAAGATTAAGTAGAGAAATAAAACAAAAAGAAATCCGAAAAAAGGTGTTTCTTCATTACAAATTCATGGACTTATCAATCCATCCTCGTACCAGTAGCTTAGACTTACACAAAAAAGCTATACATGATTAAAAAAATAATGAATTTTTTCACAACAGGAATCTTTACACTAAGTTCATTTTTTTTCAAAATCAGCAAAAGATTATTACTTTTGTAAATATGAAGCTCAAGCAATTTCTAACTATTTTTAATGACAGAAATCGAATGAAGATGCGAATCTTTCCTATTCTCTAGATTCAACCCACTGAGATTTTTTCTCATACCAAACATGAATAAATATCTTGGCGGGCAAAGATTTTCATCAAGCCAAAAGGTGGTGTCTGTAATGGGCCATCATTTCAATTACTAGTTTTCAGGCATTGAAAGAAAAAAAATGGCTTAAAGAGGCAGGAACTTCGATGGACTGAATACCAGAGCTAGAATAAGATTATGTAAAGAAATAAAACAAACAAAAAAACCGAAAAAAGGTGTTTCTTCATTACAACGTCATTACTTATCAATCCATCCTCGTACCAGTAGCTTAGACTTACACAAAAAAGCTATTACATGATTAAAAAAATAATGCATTTTTTCACAACAGATTTATGATAAAAAGTTATCAGCAAAAATAACGATTCCATTCGCAAAATTTACGCGTACAGCCAAAACGAATTGTGCTTAAGCAAATACAAAATGTTTGTGTAAAAAATAACAAATTCATCCGGATCTTTACGCAAATATTGAACTGACTGTTCAATTGTTTGATTTCAATCTTTTGTGATCCGTGCCTGGCTAAATGTATATTAGATTAAAATGGATATTTGTTGACAACTAATCTTATAAGGATAATAAATAACTGACAAGTAATCATAAAGGCTAATAACTAAATGACAACCAATTATAAAGGGTAATAACTACACGCTGAAATTTTTATTTGAGTTAATTTTTGGTTCCCGCTGTGGGGTGGTTCCACTCATGATAATCTGTAACTTTTACAATGAGACTGAAATCGCGAAAAAATGAGCTCTTCCATACAAAAGCAAAATCAATAACACAGTAAATAAGTGAAATAAAAAAATAACGTGAGATTCGTTGATATACAAGGTGTTTGGTAAAAGCCTTATAAAGCCGAATATGGTAGATAGGGACCATCAAATTGAACAACTTTTACTATGGGACCAACTCCGAAATCGCGAAAAAAAAATCAGCTTTTTCATACAAAAAATAATAACGAAAATATCAAAATGTATGGAACAGCTGATTTTTTTTTCGCGATTTCGGAGTTGGTCCAATAGTAAAAGTTGTTCAATTTGATGGTCCCTATCTACCATATTCGGCTTTATAAGGCTTTTACCAAACACCTTGTATAAGCATTAGGTACACGTTTTAGTTGTAACCATTATTTCAATATTTGCGATTTATTTAATAAATAGATAGGTACCTTCACAACGCTATTATTATAAAGTCGAGTCTAAGAATTTCCATGCAAGACTGGAAATAAAACTTCATAAAGAACCCGTTGAATAAAACTTCAATTCGCAATCGTACAGACAAGCAATTCTTCTTAACATAATTTTGCATTTAAATGAAATCGAAATACGTAACTGCTATGCACCTACAAAGAAAATGAGATATTCACAAGGTGTTCACTACGGGTATATATTGGAATGCCTATTTTTTTTTTGTCCTAACTGTCTTTGGCACACTACCTATTGGCCTAAAAACTCTTTGCACAATTTTTATTTGACCTAAATTTGTTTGGCCTATTTTCACTTCGCCTAAAAATTTTTCGCCGCATGTTTACTTCCCAAATTCATCATTAAGCATAACTATTCATAATCCCTAATGTTTAAAAGTACTAAATAACGATTCGCACAATTGTGTAACGCCTAATATTTTTTTCGCCGAATGTTTACTTCCCTTAATCATTATAGGAATAATCGTTTTTAAGATTTAAATTACGAAAAAGTATGTTTTTTTTTTTTTTTTTTTTTTTTTTTTCTCTTTATTAGGGTCAACTAACAACCACATATTAATAAACTATAATAATAAAATATTTTCTTAGGTAATTTAAACAAATATGCAGTCTTACCCGTTAACCACATGTTACTAAAAAAGACTTAACAAGACAGTGGGATGCTAAGCAACAACAATGATAATAAAACATAATACTTAGACAACAAAATAACCAAGAAATCTTATAAATAATTATTTACGCCAAGCCAAGCAGTAGATAAATTTTACTTACAGTAAGATTAATTAAGTAATTTTAGTACATTTCGGATGGAATGCTTGAATTGCACATCAGAGAGTGTAAATATGTCAGCGTTAAGAAAGAACGAGTTATAATTTTGAGTAATGCGTCGCAGAGGTGAACGTTTACCAGCATTAGTACGACAACTACCAATGGCGAACAACTTACGGGTGCGAACTTCTCGCATGTGAATGGTTCTAGGAACAACATAACACAGTCTGTTGGTCAGCTCAGTACAGTCGAACTTGTTGTGAATAATACCATGAAGTACCATACATTCCAGAAGCTTACGTCTAGATTGCAAGGTGAGAAGATCATACTTATCTAAAAGTTGGTCAGACGGTAGATATGAGCCATAACATCTGTAATGCATGGATCTCAAGTATTTGCGTTGCACAACTTCTATCATTTCGTTATACTTATTATATAAAGGATTCCATACCGGTACGGCAAATTCTAACTGGGAGCGTACTAAAGTTTTGTAAAGATACAGATATGTATACGATTTCTTAAAGTCTTTAGAAGATCTCATAATAAATCCATCCATCCATTTTTGGTAAGTAATTAAAAATAAAGAATGAGCAGATAAACCTGTCGTTGTCTTTTTAATTGCCTATCACACTCAAGAATGCAAGCATACAAGCAAGCAAGCAAGTATGCACACAAGCAAACATGATAACATAAGTACAATCAAGATCAAATAGCATGCTTGCATGGCACGCATGCATGCATGCAAACAAGGCCATGCATACTTGCATGCAAGCAAGAGCAGATATGCATGCATGCAATCAAAAGCAAGGAATGCATGCATGCAAACAAGCATGCAGCATGCAGCGTGCAAGCAAGCATGCAGCGTGCAAGCAAGCATGCAGCGTGCAAGCAAGCATGCAGCGTGCAAGCAAGCATGCAGCGTGCAAGCAAGCATGCAGCGTGCAAGCAAGCATGCAGCGTGCAAGCAAGCATGCAGCATGCAAGCAAGCATGCAGCATTTAAGCAAGCATGCAGCATGCAAGCAAGCATGCAGCATGCAAGCAAGCATGCAGCATGCAAGCAAGCAAGCAGCATGCAAGCAAGCAAGCAGCATTCAAGCAAGCGTGCAGCATGCATGCAAGCATTAGGGAGCTCCGCTCGCTTCGCTCGCTCCGCTGCAAGTGGTCAAAACACTAACCTAACCTAACCTAATGGTCTTCGCATTAAGAGCTTTTCTTTATAGCGGGGGGCCTCAGGCCCCCCGACCCCCCCGAGCAGGGGGGCCAGCCCCCCTGCACCCCCCGGCAAGCATTTTGCAAGCAAACATGCAAGCAAGCATACAGGCATGCAAGCGAGCAAGTGAACAAGCATGCAAAAAAAGCATGCATGCATAAAATCATGCAAGCATGCTGCATGCATGCATGCAAGCATGCAACATGCATGCAAGCATTATAAAAGTGTTCAAAACCCTAACCTAACCTAACGTAATGGTGTTCGCATTAAAAGTTTTTCTTTACGGGGGGCCTCAGGCCCGTTTTTTGACGATTTGTTTCTGTCACCAACTTGAATGCAATACAATATTGTTATGCCAAAAATTATGTATGCAAGACAATATTAGGGTTAACAATACTTCGGCGTAGTCATTATTGTGTCAAAAGATATGTATGCTAATAAATTTTAGGATAATTAACATTAGTCGTTTTGATAATTAGGGAATTTAACGTTTAGGCGAAACGACAAAGATGCGAAAAAATCTATTAGGCCAAACAATAATTGTACCTAAGGAGTTTAGGCCAAAGAAATTCGGCCAAATGAAATTAGGACCAATGACTTTAGGCGAGTCAAGGGACACCCGTTCACTACATACACGTACAGTGGTTTAGCTTAGCCTCGCGCGCTCGAAGAACGCACACATAGACATCTCTCACCGACAATGTAAACCCGCACCCTGATTATCTAAAAAGAAACTATTTAGTGACCGGTTGCATTTGACATACATTGCCACTTTTCTTTGGTATGTTTTTTTTAACCCAAAAAGAAGTAGCAATGGATCACGATCATCTGTGAACTGCAACCAGTCGCTAGGTGGTTTTTAATTAGATAATCAGCCCGCCGGAATCTCAAAACAATCTCAAACCACTTCGAGTACGTGACGCAGCGATGAGTGCTGTCTTTGTGTGTGTGCGATGCTCGAGCGCCCGTAGTACTAAGCTCAACTTCTGTTAGTCCCTCTATTTTGTGCTACATAAATGGCAGCTTCATTTACGCAACAGTTGGCCTATACATCCTAATAATTCTGTCGCTGCCATTTTGCTCGCCCGCGGAACAATCAAACGCAATACATACTATGTCTCTCAATTTCCCCAGCTACATTGAAAAACAATAGCTACCCCTAAATATTGGGATTGAAAGGGGTAATTGGAGTTTCGGTGGAGCGCAGATAAAAATCTGACGGCAAAAAATGTAATTGAAATTCACCTACCAATTTGTAACCGACCAAAACTCATTCACAAAAAGGTTATCCCATAATTGGAAACGATTATGATATTACAGACGCGGCACATAATTGAAGTTCGTGATCATTTTGCGGTATTGCCTGCCTGTAAAATTTTGTGAGGTTCAAATCCTTTCTGATCAGAAAGCCTAACTTGCAAAACGTCTTTAAAGCAATGCTTTACTATTGCAGTTTGTTTTAAAACATTCCTATGTAAAGCATTTAGGAAATATAAAAAGTTAACGAACGATATAATCACTTTAAAATAGTACATTATCAAACGTAGGTAATAAAAGGAATGCTTTAGGCTACACATTACCTTTGAAACACTCTAAAACGTAACTTTGAAAGTAAACAGAACCTACATTAGCCAAACAAAGGTTAAATCTAATGTATCAAGTTTATAATTTTATAACTGTAGGTACATAAAAATAAAAGTTCACCAATCGCCATAAAATATTACACGCCCAATCAAACTTTGACAACATTGGGATCTCATAGGTAGTAAGTATGATTTATTTAAATTCAGTCCCGCACACAATCAGAAAGTTCATAAAAATAGAATCAGCGTTGGGAGTATAAAATTCAAATGATAACGACCCACATCGAAGTCGATGACAAAGGTTGTCCCCTGGGAGGCGACCGCGCGGTATCCATTAAAAGTTGAATTAATGCGTCGCTGACTTCTCTGCTCCTGTCTGCTATCTGCTCTCTGGAGGTCGCGATTTGACGGAGGTAAGTTTTATTTTCATTGGGTATTGGAATAGCTGGTATTTCTGATTCTTATCATAATGCGCTTCTCTTTTCTTTTTTTCTTTAATACTATTATGCAGATTGTCTAGCAATTTTAACAAAGATTGTCTATATTTTGGGGGTAATAATTTTGTTAAAGGTATAATTAGATTGACCATCAGCCATGTTTTACTGTCCCCACTGCTGAGGCATAGGCCTTCCTCATAGTTGGATAAAGAAGATGGACCATAAACCCACCACGCGGGCCCAATGCGAACCAGTGGGTGTTAATGACTGCAAATGCGGCTGGGACCAATGGCTTAAAGTGCCTTCCGAAGCACGGAGGAACTCGAGATAAGAAAATTTGGCCACCCATCCCATGATTGACCCTTGCGAAACTTGCTTTTAACCTTCACGATCGCCGGGCCAGGCGCTAAACAACTGGCCATCGGTATTAAAGTACTTTAAATTTTAATTAAGGTGTTTGGTAAAAGCCTTATAAAGCCGAATATGGTAGATTGGGACCATCAAACTGAACAACTTTTACTATGGGACCAACTCTGAAATAGCGAAAAAAAATCAGCTGTTTCATACATTTTGATATTTTTTTATTATTTTTTGTACTCGGTACCATATTCGGCTTTATAAGGCTTTTACCAAACACCTTGTAAAGAATTAATTGAGAAGCAGCTTTTATCGAGAGTTCTTTTTCCTTTAGATCTCGTCTCATGTTTTGCACTTTTTCTAAACACCTTTATCATGGAAATGGGGTTCTAAGTCTGCTACTTTTTACACAAGCTCGATGTGCTTGCTATCTCTTTCTTAATACTGTAGAGTAAAAGGGATGTGAAACAGGTTCAATTTCATTCTGAGACAGGAGAACTGGAAACGAGCTATTTTCAGATCGCTTGTCAACGTACTAAGTGCATCTCGTTTTACTGAAAGCCTTAGCAACAAGAAATATCGCGATTGGAATTTATTCAATGCCTTTTATAAAAACTGGCTGTGGCAGAACTTTAATACTAATGGAATTAGAAATACGATGCTTTCTCAAGTCTATTGAAAATTTAATTAGCCTGGGAAAGGATATCCAAATTTCATTAGATTCAAAAGATAAAGTTAATTGTCAAATTTAGGACTACATTTTAAAAAGGCTTATGTTTGAATGATACATCATACTAACCTAACCTAACCCAAAATTAGTAAATGCTCACCAAATCTTCTTGGGCGGTTTAGGATTTGGTTTCACTAATAATTTTAGAGAACAAAATGTTTTTTTTTGGTAATTCACTTTTAAAAACAGTGTTGTTTCACATGAAAATGAATTCTGCTCACCTCGTGATGATAATAAATTTGTTTAAGCTCTACAGAATTTAATCCCTTATAATATTTTCCTGAAAATTACGATGTATTTATTTTACATCCCTTCGCACCTTATCATAATGACAAACTGCCCAAACTCTTCGAATTGTACGGTTCAAGAGACTCTCACATTGACATGGGACGGGGATTTCGTAAGGGTATTAAAGTATTGGATCAAACTAAATAATAGGGACCCACCAACCCAGTTATGAGGATAGTGACTGAGTTTCTGATCGGACATGGATATCTCTTAACTTTTTTATGAGATTAAGTTCCGTGGCGTAAATTTTGTGGCTTGTGCATAAAAAATGAGCACAATATAAATTGAAATACTTATACCAACTTCAGAAGTTTTTTTATAAAGCTTATATTATTTTGAGGAGCACTATGCTTGATGTGAAAGCATAAGTTAAGCTTATGTGTTTATCCTCTTTTTAAGTGCTGTTACTTACCTATCAAAAATAAAAGCTTTTTCACTCCTCTTGCTCTAAAAGTCCGTCATTGTAAGGTACAAGAGCCAGGATAAAATAGCAAAATTACCCCTAGGGGATAAAGTTTTTTCTTTTTTAATGTTTGTCTATTACCAATGAGCCTACTAAAACGAAAAAGTCTTTATTCATAATCACGAATAAAGACTCGCTCGACTTAATACTGTTTTTCATTTTTATTTTTGAAAATGGAACTAAAAGCAGCGATCTCTTCGGTGAAATCATAGACTAATATTTATACTCTGTGACTTTAAGTTTGATCGTAGAATGCGTGCATTGTGTTTCTTAGCTGCTACATTAGAAATTAAAAAAGGCGCCAAATCTTTAGAATTTTTCTCTAATACCAAACTGATTGAATTGTGTGACTGTAAGTAAGTAATAGGAAAGAAATAATTTTAATCTTTTGCCGTCAAGCACAAATCATTTATTTAAATACTGTATGAAAAGTTTATGAAGTGGAGGATAGAAAAATGAGTGGATTCGTTTACGTAAGTATAAACTAGGTATTTAATATTGTATTTTATTTTCTCGCCTTCGTAGTGAAAAGTAGAGTGTAACACACGACGCTAAAACCCATTGTAACTCGGTTTCTATTTATTCCCTCGCTAAAGCTCGGGAATAAAATTACCTCGTATGCAATGGGTCATTTTAGCGTCTTGTATAACAATCTACTATTATAACTTTATGCCGTAATTAGAGAAAAAATAAATTCGATGTTTTCATTAGCGAGAGAATGTAAATGTTTTGCTTTAATAACTCTAGCTAGCATTTTTTCAACCTCTGCCGAGATTTTATTAAATCAATGTGGTATTATTATTGCGATTTGTATCCAGTATCAGCTAAGCTTTGAACTATAAAATCGTCAATATTAACAAATACCCAATGAATCTATATGTCGACATGACTTAGATACTTATAAGATATTATCCTTTGATCACAGTCTCATACACGCTCCTTAGCACCTTGTGAAATTCATCTAATCGTCTTATGGATTCTGTAATCAATATTAATTACATATAATCAAAGCCCGAAATCGTTAAATGTAAATCACATTGTGTAACGTTAACCACGTGTAGGCAAACATTTCCCACTCAATAAGAGGCCTTTCTGTAGGTATTGATGGGGACAAAGTAATGTTCATTAAATTGTAAAAGCCGCGGCTGAAGGGTTTGAACACCTATTCCGAGTCTCAAGAACCATAACGGAAATCTAATATTGAAGACGCCTATTTCCAAAGTGCTGTAGATTAATTTTAAAGCGAAGTAGGTTTGGAGACGGGGTTGTTGTGACAACGTTTTTAAATTAAGCATTGATTAAAATAAATCTTTTAATCAAGGTCACATCATCATCATCATTATCATATCAGCCGCACGACACCCACTGCTGGGTATAGGCCTCAACCAAGGATCTTCACACGATCGGTCCTGCGTCGCCCGCATCCAGCGTTTTCCCGTGACCTTCACCAGATCTAGTCCACCTTGGTGTGGGTAGGCCAAACGGAGCGTTGTCCGGAGTGCGGTCGCCATTCCAGAACCTTTCCGCCCCAACGACCATCGGTTCTTCTCGCTATGTGTCCCGCCAACAGTCACTGCCATTTAAACTAAGCAAACCTTCGTGCGATGTCGGTTATTTTAGCTCTTCTACGGATCTCCTCATTTCTGGGGTGCGATTGCGTAAGTTAATCGTATTCATTTGACAGTTCATATCGTATTCCATCGGCTGCAATTTGTATGGGATGACATATATTATGAAACAATATGAACTGCCAAATGAATACGATTGACTTTACGCAATCACCTACCGGATTCGATCACGCGGGGAAACGTCTGTCACATCAAATTATTCGAATTTGAGATTATGTAAAAATGTGATGCCGTTTATCCACATTGTGAAGCTGCCTAGTGATCGGGAGGCATGGTTCACTGTTGCTTTGCAGTCCACGTGACTTTGCAATTCACCACTCAATGTAAACATTTGACGAGCAGCTTCGCGAGCAGCCTCGCGAGCAGCCTAGCGTAATCGATACACGGCAGGTTGTCGTTCTATTCGACGTTTATAAAGTTATGTAGCCTATTTAGGTCATATGTTCTGTAAAGACCAGAATAAAAGCTTCATAGAACGTTCCAAAGATGTTTGTAATTTAAAACTTGCACCCTTACCTGTCAGTTTGTACCCCAGCGTGTTTAAAAGCTGTGCGTGTAGTAATAACCGCGACTTTCGTATTGTTTATTATTGCTGTGGTCAGGTGCTACCATTTTCGGATTTCCTTTACACTGCTCGCTCGTTAAACAGCCGCGGCCTTCCAACTAGCGAGACAAAAGCGACAAAGACGCGCGCGAGACGTCATTAGGCATTCAATTATGTGTTCGTTCAGTTTTCAGTGTTCAATGAACTGAGATCGGTAGCGAACTGATTCGACCACAATGGAAACTTACTCCGCGGTGAATAATATATTCAAAGAGATTGCTTGTTGAGTGTATAAAACAGGATATCCGGTTCACGCGTTAGTTATAATTGAAATAATATCTAACATTTGGAAAGGGTCGTTCACCTTAGATCATTTATTACATGCGTGAAGAAACACAATATTTATGTGGAGTTTATAAAATAAACATCGAGAAACGTTGTCGCCCTCGCCCCAGGTTATCGATTAAAAACATCAACAGTAATTCAATTCGGGTAATTAATCAATTAAAACGCTACAATCTTTATTAAAATAACTTTTTAGTCATTTGAATGTGTATATTTATTGTCTTCATAGTCGTACTCACACATTCTCTATCTTTCGCTATTAACTTTCACTAACTTGTACAATTATCAAAAAATGTTCGTAAATATTATGAAGTGTTATTATAATGTTCTCGTATTAGCAATTGGAGTCCGTAATTTTTGTTGGATGTTTGCCCGAAAATATTATCTTAAGGTTATTTTTAGTTTGAAATACTGTATTTGTAATACCAATAATACGAATAGGACTTAATTGTGGCAAATTCATTTTAACAATCTCTACGTGTGCCGGAGTAGCACACTTTTGCAGCCTGCGTTTAGACGATAACACATGACCCGAACTCAACCCAAACTTAAGTCAAACTCATCTCAACCGCAGCCCACCTTAAAATACATCGCTTACAATGTTGAGTATTATATACCTACTATGACACATTAATAAGCTCCTGTGTAATGTTCAGGTAAGTTCGAGGTGAGTTTGGGTTGAGTTTGAGTTGAGTTCGGCGTGAGTAGTTGTATCGACAAAAAAAAGCAAAATTGAAATTTTGAAATACCCACGACCATTAAAATTGTTACTCTTAATTTAAAAAGAGTAAAATAAAATAAGTTGTACGAAAATCCCTCGACTAAAAGTGACTAAGTAGGTATACATAATTTATCCACCTATTCATAAATTGCAAACTCAAGAAAAATCCGTTGGGGCTGCCATTACCTGCCCCCAAATGAACTAATATTTTGCAGTTATTGTTTACTTTAGGGAGATGGCAATGGCAGCCCCCGACGGATTTTTCTTGAGTTTGCAATTTATGAATAGGTGGATAAATTATGTATACCTACTTAGTCACTTTTAGTCGAGGGATTTTCGTTAAACTTATTTTATTTTACTCTTTTTAAATTAAGAGTAACAATTTTAATGGTCGTGGGTTTTTCCAAAATTTTCAATTTTGCTTTTTTATTTTAAAGTTTTTAAAGAATTCATGAAACATGTCTAAGAACCTGCTCTGAAATGAAACCTTTTGAATGCAAAAAACCGCATCGAAATCGGCCCAGTAGTTTCCGAGGAAAATGGTATCAGATAAACAAACAGCCTCTAACCCCAAACGCATATACCGCCTCCGTTCCGTTCCGTCCGTCGTGGGTAAAAATAAAACTTAAAATTGTTATCGATATATTTAAATGGCTGCGTTTGAGTTAAGTTGAGTTCGGGTTAAGGTTGGGTCGTGTATCATCGTTTGAGCATAGCTTAATGAATTTACTTTCAAACCAAAGTTTTTGATCATTCATTCGTTTTCTAGAAAATTCTATTTTTTTTAAATTTTCTGCTATAAGGGCGATAATATACAGAGATTTATCGATAGACAATCGAGCATTTTACAGCATACACTCGAATAAACAGCTTGAAATCCAGCCAGCAGGATGGAATGAAGGCAATAAACTTTAATACTAACACTGGGTTAGTGTCAATACCACTGAGTGGTGTCTTAACGCAGTAAAATAACGAATAAAACGAAGCTCTCGGAATAACGCAGCTTTATGACTTCGCCGATCAATATTTACCATTTAGGTTATTAGGTACACTTTTTTTTAAATTGTTTTTATAATTTGTCACTTTATGCAGAACGGGATAGTGCTTGACCTTCTCACCTGATGTAAGGTGACGATAAGGCCGAAAGTGTAAGCGCACTACACCCGGAATCCTCATCACTGAGGAATTGGCTATCTTACCTCTAACTGCCGGAACACAACAATTTTTTAAATTGTTTTTATGGCGTCAGACTTAGGTAAGATGATGATATTTAGGCAGACTTGAAATAAGACCTACCACCAACCAAATCACGATCAGATATCTACATTTGTATTATGGAAACCAGAGACACTCATAGTCTCATACACAGAAAAACCTGAAGCCCAATCGCGCTATTTTTCAACCAAGATCAATTAATTCGTTACCGTTTCAGTTTCATATACCTCTACATAAAAATACTTCCTTTAGTTACGATAATATTGTTGAAAGCTATGCCAAGCCAAGGGAGCCTAGGATGCCAATCTTGGACAATTTAAATGCGAACTCTATAGCCCAGTGGTCGTCACACTTATCTGGTCAAGGGCCACAAAGGAAAATGTGAGGTATCACTGCGGGCCGCAAATTCTTGGATATTAATTGACACCACCAATCAATTGACATATCTTTTTTGAGCGGTCAAAACCCGATTGCCCGCTAGATTTTTATGGCAATTGCTACCTATGACTTATTGACAAATTCTTTCAGAGCCATGCTTTCATGGATATGTATGACGGCTAAGAAGTCTTTTTCTATGATTCCGTCCATAGTGCAGGCAGTACCGCACAAAAAGTGGGCACTGAGACAATAACATGCAAGACTAAAGTATTTGCAGATTTTTAACCTGTCAATTACTGAATCAAACGTGTTTTTTGACAATTCTTCAACTCGGCGTCGACAGTTTGATTCAGAAAGAGTTTTTACTTCCGCCATTATTTATTTATTATTTGAAAATATTTGACGCAAAGTCTGGGAAACAGTTAACATGCACTCCTTTATTAATTCAGCATCAATTAAAGGTTTCATCCTTTTTGCAAGCATGTAGGTAAAAAACTTGATAAAATGCTTTTGTAACAGCCTCGTTTTGTCCAACTGCTGTCGTCATAACATTTTGTCTCATTTGTTGACGACGTATTGTAATTTCCAAAGTAGCTACTTTATTCTTCCTTTCATTAGATTCCAAAGGAAAGGCTTCAGTGAATGAATTGTGCTTACTTGTGTAGTGGCGAAATAATTATGTTTGGTGAAATGTGTTTGCTTTGTCGCGGGCCGCAGTATGACGACCAATGCTATAGGCTATAGCCTAACCAAAGATTTTAGGTAAATATAACCTAAATGACGACGTGACTGGTTTAGTTTTATTGTTAAACATTTTCGTGATTAGGTCCCTGATAAGTACCTACAATATATAATAGAAAAGTTTGTTTTCTACCAGAACGTATAAAAGCAGTAGTATAACAGTAGAAAATATAAATTAATTCGTTGTCACACCCCAGACACTCCATACAACCGCGCTATTATAAGCAGATGACGTCATATGACGTTTTATACACGCGCAACTGTGTGTGTAAGTTTAGGGCTACCTTGCAGTTTGTACTGTATGAGCGGCGTTCAATTCATTTTTTGAACTTTTTGGTAAATAAAGTTACGACGCATTGCTTTGTATATCAAAATAAGTTGACATTTGACAAACACGACCAAACGAGCATACGAACTCGCGGGGTGGGGTGATGTAATTGATTCTAGGGTGGGGCGGGGAGTGTCCTTTCTGTACGTAGTACTTATATCTATCCTGTCGTATTACTGAAAAATAATGAGAAATTATTTCCTAGAAACAAACTCTTCCCGTCCGACGATCCAGTACTCCGCCAAGCCATTAAAACTTATAATTAAAAATATAAAAAATCGGGTAGTTTCCGTCGGAAATGGCATCAAATACGGACCGCCATTAGCGATACTAACACTTGCGTTCCTTCTGAGTCAACCACTTCTTGCTTCGTTCCTCGGAATAGGATTGGGTTACATTCACAAGCGGAGCGATTTTTTTTAACAAATACAGTTATTAACAAGCATTCTGTCTTACTGGGTAAAATCACGTACCAACTAAAACTTGCGTTAAGTTTTAAGAAAGCTGAAATAAAAAAAAGGTACTCATCCTTCATCCCTGATGAAAAGGCAGTGAAAGTTTAATTCGTCCCAAGGATTGTGATACAATTTCTACACATTTATAAAATTACGCCTGTGTTCTAGATCATTTCTTTCTATTCGCTACGATGATTTTGTGATAGAATAAAACACTAAGTATTGCAATAAAATTTATGACTCCAACAAATTCTTCCACAAGTTATACCGATCACAAAATCTTAAGTTTCTTGGATTAAGGCATGACCCGACTGATGGCCAAACTATAGACCGAAAACGGGAACTCTAATCAGGATTAAATTAGCCGAATTATATTATTTCCTTTAGGAACATAAGGCGTGAAATACATACATTCAAAAAAGTGACGCAGCTCGGATACGGCGGCGATACGGTAGAGATGTAAGACTTTTGGATGCTTTCGGCAAAAGAAATACACGTATCGCCACCGTATCTGCGCCTTGTCTCCGCCGCATCTCTTCTGTGCATTTCACTTGTGCCTAAAATCGCTAAAGCACCATCACACAATCCAGCCTCCCTTTTACCTCGGTAAGCTGCGTCCGCGGTTTTTGCCGGTCACGTTAATGCACGTTTGTATATTCTCCACAGTGTGCCTCCACTAGCGTGCGAACACACAAATGTGGACGAACATACATGGCAAACATAAAGTACGTGATATTTGCCAACGAGACCGACGTGAACTGCGTAAATTGGTTTTCAAGTTTGTTTTGCAAATACTAAAGTTTTATGTACCTAGTTGGTTAGAATCATAAATGCAAAAGTAACTCTGTTTGCTTTTAAGTTTTCTCGGCTAAACAAAACTGTACCAACTTTGTTAACTTTTAGTGTAGCGATAGATAGGGCACTGGATAAGGACACAGGTTACAATTATTCCCCAAATTACTATGAGATTTATTTAGTCTGTTGTTTTAGTAACAATATCAAAAACAATACAATTGAAACTTCATTTAAGCACAATTGTTAGGATCGAGCTTCTGTGCCGTTTTGAGTTCCATAAAAAAAATGCTATTGAATATGAAATATAAACAATTTTCATAAGTGTTGTTACAAGGGTAAAGTTTTGTTTTCTAGCAACCAAAGATCAGATTTAGCAGGTATGTCGAGTATAAAATAATCATAACAACTTTAATTAAAACAAAATAATTAAGTTTTATGAATTGAATCTCTCTCAATGGTTCCTGAATTATTTGATTATCTGCTTTAACGTCCGATGGCAAAGATTTTTTAATAAACTGAATCAGAAATCAAAATAAAACTTTTTTTTTGGATTTTTTCTTAATCTTTGTTTATTACGTGCAGAAAATATTTTTGCATATGTGCATGAACAATTTGGTGTATTCATTATTATTTTTTTGAGCGTGCATGATCGGTGACTGGCCATTAAACATACTGGGTGTAAAAAGACTATCAACTAAGTTGAAGTCTACGTAATCAGCCCATCATTAAGACCATTTTGATAATGTTTTTTTCGACAAACATTTGGAAATAACGTACTTATAAAATTAGTAAATCTTGAAAAAAAAAATTTCACTTTGACCTTCACTAATTTCATGGCTATTGATTTCCCAGGTATTGTCCAAGACTAAAATGATCCTGACGATGGGCGGAATACATGGACTTCGGCTTCGTTGAGGGTCTTTTTACACCTTTTACAATGTTTTCGCAGCATCAACATAGCTAATCATTAGTATGTACATAATTATTATGCATTTGTTCTAAGTATATGCATGTACTCGTATTTTTGTTACGATTTCCCCCGGGACAGCTCGCTATACGAGGAATAAAGGAGCGTCCCGCATCGCCCTGGGGGACGATTACCTCCTCGTTAAGTAAATAAGCACTATCAGGTTTTTCCTTTATCAGACAAAGGCTCTACAGATAAATACATCGTCAACTCGAGAGTGCATTTCTTCACGTCTTTTTAGTTTCATCTATTGAAGCTTTTATTTTATCTTCTTAATATATAAAATCGTAAACTGAATGAATGACTGACTGACTGACTGACTGACTGACTGACTGACTGATCTATCAACGCACAGCCCAAACCGCTGGACCTAGAGACTTGAAATTTTGCACACAGGTACTTTATACAGTGTAGGCATCCACTAAGGAAGGATTTTTGAAAATTCTATCTCTAAGGGGATGAAATAAGGGATGAAAGTTTGTATGAAAATCCCTCAGTTTTGAAGCTAGAATCTTCAAATTTTGTGTTTAGGCTGACGATTGAAAATTAATAAATACGGGTCTCAGCGTTTTTCAAAATTCTACCCCCGAAGGGGTCAATAGGGGGATGAAGTTGTGTATTAAAGAAAATCCTTCATTTTCGAAGTAAAAATCGCTAAATTTATAATTTAGGCTTATGGATAGAAATCTAAAGCAACGTATATTGTTTTTGTTAGGATTTCAACTCCAAAGGGGATGAAATGGGGGTGAAAAGGGTTAAAAAAACCTAAAAATAGATATGGATGTCGTTATCGGGGTTTTGTGGGATGACGATTGCAAAAATGACATTTATTTTGAAGTCCAACCACGGTGGACATGATTTAACCCCTAAAGGGGTGAAAATGGGGTCCAAATTTTGTATGGAAAAATAATATAAACTAGACATTACAACTTTAAACTTTGTAGGAGCACATCTAAAAATAAATAGGCAAATATATATTTTGTTATTTTGAAAATCAACCCTTTAGAGGGTAAATGGGGTGAGTAAATATAAAAATAGATATAGATGTCGTTATTGGGGTTTTCTGGGATGACGATTGCAAAAATGACATTTATTTTGAAGTCCAACACGGTGGACATGATTTAATCCCTAACAGGGTGAAAATGGGGTCCAAATTTTGTATGGAAAAATAATATAAAATAGACATTACAACTTTAAACTTCGTAGGAGCACATCTATAAATAAATAGGCGAATATGTATTTCGTTATTTTGAAAATCAACCCCTTAGGGGGTAAATGGGGCGAGTAAACATAAAAATCGATATAGATGTCGTTATTGGGGTTTTCTGGGATGACGATTGCAAAAAAGCTTTTTAAAAAAAAAAGAAAAACCGCCTTCAAAAAACTGAAAACAAAAACAGCTTAAAAATTAAATACCTCTAAAAAGCAAGAAATAATATTCGAATCATTCGTTACACATATCAATATTAATAAAACACGTCTATTGAAGTCGGGTGGGGCTAGAGGACAACTTAATTTTTTTCTTAAAGCCCCACCCGACTTCATTAGACGTGTTTTATTAATATTGATATGTGTAACGAATGATTCGAATATTATTTCTTGCTTTTTAGAGGTATTTAATTTTTAAGCTGTTTTTGTTTTCAGTTTTTTGAAGGCGGTTTTTCTTTTTTTTTTAAAAAGCTTTTTTATTTTCAACTTTTTAGTGGTAGGTATGTAAGCGCAGCGTGTAAATATTTTTTTACTTTATATTATAATATTTTCAATGGTAAAATGCCCAGAACTCAATTTCCAAATTTACGCTGTTTGTTTTTGAGGAGTTCCGTTATGTCATCGTAGTCCAAGTCTAGTCCAGAACGTTGCATCGCAAACCATGATTTGGTTTGTTTTGGATTGCCATAACCTTACCAAAACCTAAATCACTTTACTTATACTATTTGATTTTGAAGAGTTCCTTTATGTATCTTCGAAGTTCGAAGTCCAATAACAATGAAATTAAATTGTGACCACTCTTGAAGTATACCCTTTCAAATAAAAAAAGAATCATCTAAATCGGTTCATAAACAAAGAAGTTATGTCCGAAATTCCATAAAAACTCGTGCGATGGCGAGCTAAATAATTGATATTTTTCAGGATTATGAAAAAACTACTGGCCAGATCTCTGTAAAAAATTTATGGGACCACACACGAACTATGTTCTTTGAGTTAAAAAAAGAATTGTACAAATCGGGTAACAACTGACGAAGCTATGTTAAAACATACATAAAAAAAAAAAATAAAAAAAAAAACCGTCGACTTGAGAACCTCCTCCTTTTTTTGAAGTCGGTTAAAAATGACATTTATTTTGAAGTCCAACACGGTGGACATGATTTTACCCCTAAAGGGGTTAAAATGGGGTTCAAATTTTGTATGGAAAAAGAATACAAGATCGAAATTACAACTTTAAAATTCGTAGGAGCACGTCTAAATATATATTTTAGGATTTTGAAAATCAACCCCTTAGAGGGTAAGTGGGGTGAGTAACATAAAAATCGATATGGATGTCGTTCTTGAGGTTTTATGGGATGGTGATTGCGAAAATGAGATTTATTTTGAAGTCCAACGCGGTGGACATGACACATATGGACCTGGACCTGGACATGCACATCCAGGGAACGGGAACGGGAACGGGAACGGAACGGACCGGACCGGACCGGACTGGACCGGACCGGACCGGACCGGACCGGACCGGACCGGACCGGACCGAACCAGACCGGACCGGACCAGACGGACCGGACCGGACCGGAACGGAACGGAACGGGAACGAGACGGTAACGGGAACTAGAACGGGACGGGTACGGGAACTGGAACGGAAGGGGTACGGGACGAATACGGACGGGATCGGACGGGAACGGAACGAAACGGGAATGAAACGGGAACGGAACGGGAATAGAACAGGATGGGAACGGGAACAAGAACCGGACGGGAACGGAACGGGAACGTAAGGCGTACGGGACGGTTAGGGGACGTTTACGGGACGGGAACGCAGCGGGAACGGAACGGGAATGGGAACGGAACGGGAATATAACGGGACGGGAACGGGAACGAGAACAGGATGGGAACGGGACAGGAACTGGATGGGGACGGGAACGGAAACGGAAGGGGTACGGGACGGTTACGGGACGGGAACGGGAGCGGGAACGGGAACTGGAAGCCTTGTGCGAGGCCCGCCACACGCGGCAAATGTCTTGCCTCGCGAGGCAGCGCGCTTGATGGGGACTCGCCTAATCGCGTAAAAATGGCTGGGCGGATCCTGGTTGAAGGTTCCTTAAAAGGATTTCGTCTAATATCCACGCGGACGAAGTCGCGGGCAGAAGCTAGTCTTAATATAATTATGGGAGCATAATTCAATATTTCAGTATAGGGTCATACTATTACAAGTGATCTTTTTACAAGTACAAATAAAAGTAATTGTCTAAAATGATGTTAGAATGATATATCCTTGTTAGACACAGGATTTTTGACTCTACAAGGCTATTTTAGTTATTACAAAACCTCTCGTGGGGTTGATCAGACCATCAAACTGACCAACCTCGAAATCACGAAAAAAAATCAGCTGTTCCATACAAAGTACAATCCTACTGCATCGAAATGTATGAAACAGCTGATTTTATTTTCGTGATTTCACTTCAGTCGCGGGCACGTAGTACCTAAATCATATTATTTAAATCCTTTACAACAATTTAAATACATTCTCTCACTTTAATGTACTTATATGCAAAAGCTTTAAAAACATTACGAATCTAGTTCTCATGAAAACACAGTCTATTGAAAATGTTTTGCTTAAACTCCATTAGTACTGTTTACTCTCAAACAGAGCCATAAATACTAAAACAGCTACAGACTAACAAAACCCAGATTTTTTTTAAAATATCACCTAACGGGGTATTTACACGAGTGACTAAAGCCGCACAACTTTCGACGCACGGCGAAAATCGACCGTGTAAATGGCAATTCGGCCTAGGTACTATTATGTATTCTGTGCCTAGGTCACAGGTGACTGAACAAAATTATCTGATCCAGTGGCCAAAAATGGAACTACGTTATTATTATACATTCGGCGTCAGAAAAGCCGCAACTTTTCGAAAATAAGTTTAGACTTGGCCACCTGCTGTTGCTAGCAAACGTTTTATTGTATAAATGTTGATATCTATTAAAAGTACATTTATTGAGCTTTCAATTAATAATTGTTTGATTTTATTAACATAACAGTTACCAGTTTTGCAGCGTTATTGCTTGCGCCGCTATAAAAGTAAAATAAAAGGGGTCAATACAGGAATTGCGGGTAAATTCGCTATCGAGATGATAGGGAAAACACACTTCAACAGTTCAATTAAAAAAAGGAATTCTTAAGATGGTTACTATTGCCCATGAAGTTGCTCAAATATTGCAAAAAATGAGGCAATGTAATGTGGCTCGGAAACTGAATCTCAGTAATTGATTCCGTTCGACGAGTATTCCAATAGTTATTAGACACTGTTGGCTATGTCCGAAGGGGAAGAAACATATAACAACACTTACCATTAAATTAGATAGGATTAAAATAACTTTGAAGAAGTTTTTTAAAAGGTGCGGTTTTTCTGACGCCGAGTGTATATTGTTACCTAGGTTACACCATCAACTACATAGACGCCAACGACGCTATCACACCTGCGATTCAATTTCGGAAGCGACTTGCTAGGTGACTAAAGTCGACCGTCACAGGTGACTAAAAATCAACTCTTTTTTTATGCACTACGTGGTTGGCCTTCATTTCACCTGATGTTAAATGGCGATAAGGCCGAAAGTGGAAGCGCACTACACCCGGAATCCTCATCACTGAAGACGACTATCTTACCTTTAACTTCCGGAACACAACAATTTTAAAATTGTTGTTCTGTGTTCAGACTTGGTAAGATGGTGGTAGAGCTAGCCAGCCGGACAAATTGTACCCCAGGGAATTGAACCCGGGACCCCTCCGTCTTATACGGGTGGGCGATCCACTAGACCACAGAGGCGGTTACTATGGGCTATAAGTTAAATAGTCCATAAGAACTGTTTGTTTTCTTTGCCAAGCAACTTCAGCTGTGGTCCAAAAAACCTGTTGGTCTGAGAGTACACGGCTAAACAAAGAAGTTATCGAGAACCGATCGGTCGAAGCCGATTAATCAACGTCAAAGGAAAAAGGGGATTTAGAAAAATACCACTGGCGATCTAAAATTTTGCTTTTTATAACGGAGTTTGCCTTTAATCCTGGTTGTATTTTGAGATGGATTAGCTTCTGAATAAATAGTCTGTTGATTAACTTTTTGGGATTGGAGTTGTCAATATTTTATTTTGATTCTTTTAATAACAACTTAAGGAAGATTTATACAGGAAAACAAAAATTTCATTAGAGTTATTATCTCTTTGAGTTACTGAAATTCAGGAGCTTTTTGACTCATGGGATACACACAATCATAGTCTGAAATAAACTTAAGTGTTATTACTTCAATAAATATGAATAGGTGTTACCTATTCATCATCCTCATTCCTCATTCTCATCACTAAGGAACTGGCTATCTTACCTCTAACTGCCGGAACGCAACAATTTTTAAATTATTGTTATGGCGTCAGACTTAGTTAAGATGGTGGTAGCTAGCCAGACGGACTTAAAGTAAGCCCTACCACCAACCAAAAAAATTGTTTTAAGTTTTAAAACTAGGTACTTCAAGCAATTAAAACCCAATCTCACTTACAAAATTCTGATCTCACATTCAAAACCCAACTTTAGTTTCTTCGTCAAAATTGTTTAATCTTAGCAGCATGAGAAGTCGCAATTTATCTTGAGAAACGCCATCTTTTCTTGCGGCTTAACTTTTTCTAGAACAGTTTCAGCGCCGAGTTAAGATCAGTGTCTGGCGCATTTGCTTATGAGGCGGTCAGGAGGAAAAGCGGCATATTTAAGCGATTAAAACTTTAAGGCGCCACTGAGGCTAAAGAAAATTGTCTTTTTTAAGCAGCACTATTTTCTTTACTACTAATTTTTGTAACGCCAAGTGGTATGGTTATAGCTTTTTCACTTCTCATGCTCGTAAAATTCGACTTTATGTTTGGTATAGGCTGCAAAAAATCGCTTTTTATGCTCTAGTGCATAAAGTAAAATATTCGTCTAAATCTCAGACTCTGAGACAAAGGTCGTCAGGTAAACACCACACACGCAATTAAACTTCGTTATATAAACTTGTTATTTAATTCTGTATCTTTATTTTTATGATAATGTTTTTTTTAAATGGGTATCAACTGAAAAGCCTTAAAGAAAACAAAATTTCTTCATTTTTTTTCAACATTTGTATCAAATGAAATGCCTTAATGTGCACATTCCAAAAATATATAATTTGTCACTAAAATTTAAGAAAAAAATCTGCACGGTGCATCTTGCATAATATATTGTTTGCGGAAGTAAGCTACATATATTTATTTTTTCTAAATGGTTTGGGACTTCCGCCAAGTGACGCCTGATTCAATCAAATATTGCTGTTTAATTTCCTTTCAATCGAAATGAAAATTAAGGTGTATAACTCGTACACAAAACCCATTTTATTCACTTGTTTTACAATGTACTATTGAATTTCTACAGAGAATTAAAAACTGTTTGAATAAATTATTTAGTCGATTGGAACTTTTTGCAGATCGGAGTAGCTATACATGTAGCTAGAAACTTTATATAATGAAAACGATCTGATTGCATTGTTACCACTCCTGTTGCCCTTGAGAATTGAAATGGAAAATAAAAAAAATATATATAAACATTGGAAAAAAATTAAAGATAAAAACATAACATATTAGTATTTAAGACGAAGAACTGTAAAATAACACTCACGTTCGTAAAATTACCGGCAAAGTAGTATTGAAAGTCGTTCGATAAAAGACAGAAGGCGGAAAGACGTAAATTGCAGTTTCACTCATTTTCTTTGTTGCAAAAATAATGTGTGTAAGCTCTAAGGTTTATCGAAAAATTGCATCGTAACACGTTGAACATAAAGCATGGTGTAGCGCCATAATCTGCAGAGAGCCGCCACAGTCAAATGATCGACAGTACTTCATTATTCCATGAACCATCATGATATTTTAAATCGAGGATCTGGCGCATTGGGGTTAGGATCAACCTGGGATTGCGGTGGGTAAAGCTAGAGTTTCCTTGGATAACGGTGCCGTCATATTACGGCCGTAATTTAGCGGCGTAGAACGTTGTCTATGTAAACAATATGGCGGCGGCAAAATATAATACAGTGCGCCATATTGTTTACATAGACAACGTTCTACGCCGCTAAATGACGGCTGTAATATGACGGCACCGTCATCCTAGGAAACCCTAGCTTAAGCAACCACGTGGTAGGAAAATATAGACGATTCATAAGTGCTTAATTATATTAAGCTTAATTGAATAAAGAAATGTTGGCTTTGACTTTAGCAAAAAAATCTTCAGCTTAGCAAGTTATTGTCTCGGCCCTGTATGAATATTGTATGTTCGTTGTTTTGGCTATTTGCTCGTTAAAGCTAGCAACGTCATCATCATCATATCAGCCGCACTGCCCCACGACACCCAGTGATTGGTATTGGCCTCCCCCAAGGATCTCCACAGCGAACGGTCCAGCGCTACCCGCATCCAGCGGCTTCTTGCGACCTTCACCAGATCGTCAGTCTACCTTTTCGGGGGCTTGCCCACGGAGCGTCGTCCGGTGCACGGTTTCCACCATTCCATTCTAGGATACCTTTCTATGACCTTTCCGCCCCAGCGGCCATTGGTTTGTAAAGCTATCTGTGTGCCAAAATTTTTGCATGATTGAGTATTAAAAAACATCTTTACGGCCAAATACTCAAAAGATTCTTAAAGTTAAGGCCATCTTAAACATAAAAGAAAGGTCGTCAGATTTGACAGAAACTCTATGAAAGTGACAGCTTTATTAAAGTTAAGGAGACCTTAAGTATAGATTTTAGCTAAAAAGTCTTTGAGTATTCGGCCGTAACTCACAAACTTATGTATTAATGCTATGAAGTAGGATTAGGAAAATTATTGATTGACTTACCTTTCTGATATTCGATGCCTCCTTGACTTTAACTTGGTGTACCTCCTCTTCTGCACTGTGCCTAATCTCCCCACCCGGAGTAAATCCCCACGCGTGTGTTCGCGCCGTAATCTGATGGCACTGACACAGTCGCCAACTAACCCCGGCTGAATCAAATTGAAATTAAGTGAAAGGAGCGAAAAATACGAGCCATTTTGTTTTTTTTCTGGCGGAGTAAACAAGCGAAATAATGAACGTGAGAGATTTTGGCTTAAGTTTGGTTTGGACTTTTGTGCGAGGTATTTTGTTTTGTTTCTTATTTTTGGTAAAAAATTAATTTTTTTTTTTAGGTTTCTCGTAAGTCACAAGCAAGTGATTTTATGCACATCGTGTTTTCATCACAACAAGTGCTATGCCACCACCTTGTAGCGGATTGTAGTAGTATGGTATGGAGGTACCTATGGATGGATAGGGGTATGCCACTATAGTAGGAAGGAAGGCTAAAGTGGAAGATCTTCCTCCGGGCTGGGTGATTTTGGCCCGGGGACTGCGGTCCACAGATGATGGTTGGCAGGGCAGTTGTATATATGCTGCGTCGCTGAGTAAACTTCGTCAGCGAGATGTAGATTTCTCCGTATATTCTCCATACTACGAGGTGCTATCCCTTACTAATTGTGTTTATTCGACACTTGCGCCATCTAGTCACACGGTAATGAATCTTGTTGCAACCGTGTGGTTGGTGTCTGCGGCTTAAGGTAGATGCCGCTACAACCTCACCTAATGTTAAGTAATGAAGGCACTACACCTAGAATTGTCATCACTGAGGAACTGGCTATCTTACCTCTAACTGCCGGAACACAATTTTTTTTAAGTTGTTGTTATGGCGTTAGACTTAGGTAATGGTGGTAGCTAGCCAGGCGGACTTGAAATAAACCCTACCACCAACCAAACCGAGTATAAATTGTATGCCCAGTGGGGGAACCGAAATTATACCCCCCTGGGAATCAAACCCGGGACCCCTGTGTCTTACACGGGTGGACGAACCACTGAGTCCCGAACACGACAGAGGCGGTTTTTCCACCCTTTCACTATGTTACATTCTAATTCATTGCTCGGCGGGCTGATTATCTAATTAAAAACCACCTAGCGACTGGTTGTAGTTCACAGATGATCGTGATCCATTGCTACTTCTTTTTGGGTTAAAAAAAACATACCAAAGAAAAGTGGCAATGTATGTCAAATGCAACCGGTCGCTAAATAGTTTCTTTTTAGATAATCAGGGTGCGGGACTATATAGGTGCCGGCACGAATCGTGAGCGGTGAGAGAAGTTGTAGGGGATTACCAAGAGACAAAGCTTCTTAAGAACGTGAAATTCGAACTTGCAACTAACAAAACAAATGATGCCCTATAATTGTCCACTGGCTGCAGTTGTCAAAACAGGGTTTTCCGCCATTGAAATGTATGTAAACTAGAATGGACAGATCTACGACACAAAATGTCGCAGCGATTGCAAAGATGGCGGCTACGCATGGTCAGTGCGAGCGTGAGTTGAAAATTCTATACATCTTGGTCTATTCGATTTTAAATTTTCTATGGAACAGCTGATAATTTTTTCGCGATTTCAATGTTGGTACATTGTAAAAGTTGTTTGTATGCATGAGTACATTGACCCCTTAAAATTTTGTGGACTATTTAAGAAGGACCTTATATTTTACTTTTACCCAGATGAAATAACATATATTTTTTCTTCGAGCGAGCGTCATTTAAGTTTGTCATAAATATTACTTTCAGAATTCTATAACTAGATAAAACTAGAGTGATACAGGTCACTGTCAAAAGTAATAAAATAAAATAAGACGTACAGCAATTTGTTGTAACGTTCAGTAATAAAATAATGTCACTTTCACTGGCATTCGTATTCATCTCAGGGAATATTATTACGATATACCGTGACTAAATGCCTGACGGGGACCTTTAAAAGGTCTTATTCTTATATATTAAATTTCACTCATAATTATGAAAAATATTAATGACTAGAGCAATTTTACATACCCATCAATTAATAAATTGTTTACAGCTAAATCCAGTCACAATTGATGTTTGAGGGACTTTATTTGCAACTATAAGCAAATAGTCAAATACTCAGCGTCTATGATTTCGGTGGCATGGCGAGTTTCGCTTCGGTTAGTCGCGGGATAGATGACCAAAATTTTGTATTTCAAACTCCTCCGCGCTTTCGATGGCACGTAATTTCTTGGACGTTCTAGTACTATTATACAAGGTGTTTGGTAATAGCCTTATAAAGCCGAATATGGTGGATAGGGACCATCAAACTGAACAACTTTTACTATGGGACCAACTCTGAAATCACGAAAAAAAAATCAGCTGTTTCATACAAAAATTAATATCGAAAATATAAAAATGTATGAAACAGCTGATTTTTTTTTCGCGATTTCAGAGTTGGTCCCATAGTAAAAGTTGTTCAGTTTGATGTTCCCTATCCACCATATTCGGCTTTATAAGGCTTTTACCAAACACCCTGTATATTCTGTGCCCTTGGTTCCGGCTGCATTTAGCATTCGGTAACATATCCTCTTTATCCATGCATTTGCAAGGCTTGTGCCCCAGCAGTGGTCACAGAGTAAGTGAAACTATCACAGGATAAACAATCAAAATTAGAGTTATTACATCTGTCCATTACCGGGTCGTACGTAACTCTCAGTTAACACTTTAGTTAGAATAGTTCGTAGAACTAGAATATGATATTTGGCTGCGTGGGTGCTCACCAGAACCGATATATTTAGTTTTTATTATAACTTTTATTTAAAAATAAAAAAAACAATGATAGAAGTGATCACATTACAGTGGAAATAGTAGTATTGCATAATTTTGCATCACGACAGTGGCTCTACTCCCCGGGGGTGGCAACTTCCCGACAAATCATTAAACTGGCAACTCGCTCTGCCCAGTGCGTGGCAGCCAGCGACCAAGTTTGGCCAATCAGGGATGGTTATGCTAATTCGGAACTCGCTAAGTTTGCGAGCTTGTTTTACGGTGCTTTTGACTGTTGTTTTTTTACGCCTGCAACTACATAGTACCTACCTAATAGTAAAAATTATATTGCTAGTTTTATTAAATTAAATAGAAACCATTCGTATTTTTTAATAACCTGCTAGGAAATGGCCTCGCTTATAAATGCTAAACTACACGACCTTGTTCCTCCAGCCCCTTTCCACCATCGGGGTACCAGAGGCAGGTTAGCATATCACCCTTACATTGTAGATACTCCAAGGGTCCGTACCAAGCGCTTTGCCAAAACATTTCTTATGCGAACTGCTAAAGAATGAAATGAGCTGCCTGCTTATGTGTTCCCCGATAGTTACAACATTGGTCTCTTGAAGGCAAGAGTGATTAAGCATTTCCTGGGCAAGCGTGCTGCACCTTAGACCACATCCTTTTTATGAAGCAAGATGGTGATCATTGCCTGCCCAGTTTATAATAAAAAATAAATAAAAAAATATAAAAGAAGGATGTGCCGTATTAACCCACCACGCGGGCCTTTTGTGGGTGGTGGGTGTTAACTACAGCATTTTAGATTGAGACTTTATTCTTGAACAGTTGATTTCGTTAAACAAAGTATTTTGAACTATTTTAATAGTACTCGTACAAATCGTATAATTTTCTCCGTGAGCCAGGAACGTTAAAATATCCGTGTTGTAAAAAAAATAGTTGTATTGGCACGAAGCAATTTGTTACAGAATAAGTTGCATCCTCGGAGAGCGGTCGCGGTGCAACTTCGAATGTCGCTGTTAGGAATTCTTTCTGCGACCGGCAGATAAATTACGTTGCCGGTGAAATAAATTGAGTATTGGAATTTGCAATCGCTCGTCTCACCTTTGGATACGAGGGATTCGTTAACAAGTGATTGCTTCATACATCTTATTTTCGATTCAGAAACGCTTAATTTTTAAATCTACACAAAGCTATTTTGACTTTGACTTAATATTAAAATTATTTACAACTAGGTAGCAATCTTCAGAACTTTCGAATACAAACTAATACGATTATGCTCATAATATGCAAATACAAAACTCTGTTCACCGTTGCATTGGAATAGCCTTTGTTAATAACTAGCTTCCACCCGCGATTTTGTCCGCGTGGACATTCAGAAATCCCTAGGAAACCTTTGACCGGAAGAAAAAGTATCCAGGATATTAGTTTATAGAGAGTTTATTTGTGTGTTAAATTTCATCCAAATCTGTTCAGTCGTTTTTGCGTGATGGAGTAACAAACATCCAAATATCTAAACATCTAAAATTTTACATTTATTATATTAGCAGGATTGTTTTACGGTACAGAACCCTCCGTACTCAAAGTGTAAAACCGTGACCCTACTGCAAAGACTCCACTGTCCGTCTGTTTGTCTGTCACCAGACCACACCAGACTGTATCTCATGAACCGTGATAGCTAGACAGTTGAAATTTACACATAATGTATGTCTGTTACTGCTATAATAAGTAATAAAATAAAAAAAAAAACAGAATAAAGTAAATATTTAAGTGTGGCTCTGATACAACAAACGTGATTTTTCCCGTCTTTTGGTACGGAACCCTTCGTGCGCGAGTCGGCCTCGCACTTGGCCGAATTTTAAGTACTTAAATTGGCTACGAGTAAGTACCTCAAGAAAGAACTTTTCTGAAGATTTATGAATGACAGCTCTCATTCAGTCTTTACCTACCTACGTACTCAAAACGCTGACTTTATTCCAAACTTTTATTTGTTTTGCCCTTTACTCCTTCATATTCTCAGAAACTCAAAGGAGTCTGTGAGTAATTACCTACACCAGCTATTAAAATTATCATAAATCAAAACTCATCAACTACAAGGGTATTTACAAGAGATCTTTTACTTTGTTCCTATTTCATTTTACTCAATAAAGATGTTTCCAAGTAAACTTTATAGCTAGACTGAAAAAGGTTGGTGTAAATGTTACGTTACGGCTAATACCCGAAGTGCGGCTAAACCTAGTTTAAGCCGGCTAGAACTAATTGTAGCCGATAGCTGCTTGTTAAAACTAGGTGTAACTGATCTGGTTTATTCCTGTAGGTTCCGAATATTAAGGCGAGTGTGAAGCGCAGCGGAGCGTGATCCTTAAATTGCGTGGTTATTTTTTTCAACAGACTTTAGAAATAACCTTCTTAATACCCGATTAATTACTCCCCCTTAGAAGAAGTACAAAGAAGTCTAGAGCTAGTTTTAATAGGCTACATCTAGTATTAGCCGCAAGAAAATCGGCTACACCTTGGTTTAACCAACAACTATCGGGTACATTTAGTTTTAGCTGGCTAAAACTAGGTTTAACCGCACTTCGGGTATTAGCCGTAACATAAATAAAGTCTAATAATAAAATTAGTTTCCTACGAAAACCGCAACTTGTTGAGGGTATACTCTAAAAGCCGAAGTACGATTATTGGATATCACGAACGTTCGTTTCGATTCGTGACTAAGATTAAGATACTTAAAATTAAGGTTCAAAAATGAAAACTATACGACTTACATGATTCGTTTATTGTGATTATTTTAGCGTACATTACTGTTATTTACACTGGATCGCTTTGTTATTATCTGTCTGTCAAAGCTCTTTTTCGCAAAATACACATCAAGTTGAAATTAATACCAAAAAACAAGTTCTTATGCTATCATAACTTATTAACTGGAACTATTTTCATGCGGCTATAAGAAATTAAGCTATAAAGGAAACTTAATCACCCGAACGCGGGAAGGGAATGTTGGTTTAATATAAGGTGAAGGTAAATATTTCCATCTAGGGAAATGTCGACAAAAATATAACCTCTTACATAAGAAAGTGTTCAACAGAACGGTCTCCCAAGTGCAATGACATTTGTTTTTTTTTACTTTTTAGTTAGTTTTTTAAAAGGCAGTCGTACTTCGTGTTTTTAAATAAAAAAAAAATATTTTTCGTAGTAAGCCCTTAGCTTTTCAGGCTGAAATTAGGTTGTATTGCTAATGAGGCAATACAACGTGTGCTACGTCAAAGTAACTACCTAATTGTTCATTTCTGCTGTCTGCAGGGGAATTAAACAAATGTTGTAACAGCTCGGTAATATTACTTGGAAACTTAATTCATAATGAATTACTTTTGTAATTGAATTATTGCAATCTATTCCAGTTTTTCAAGTGAAAATTTTGTGTACTATCTATCAGTGACAAGCCTGCCTAGCATGACCAATTTATATCGCGTGATATAGCATTTTATTGACACTCAACTGTCAAATTCCTTATCTTTCTGACAGTTAAACATGATAAAACGCTATATCACGCGATATAAATCGGTCATGCTAGGCAGGCTGGTGTCAAATTATGGCGAAGGTAAGCCGTTCTAAAAATATATATGATCTGCATAGGTAGTGGATAGGTGGGGTGGGATTTCTAAAAGGTAGGCCGATGGGAATCGGCTGGTATCGACCCACTGGTACATATTCTGATTAAAAGCGAAGCAACGGCTCATAATACGATCGACGTCAGACTGAAGTATTTGCTGTTGATCTGATTAAATTGTAAAAGTAATAGAATATCGTAATTATTGTTAAAGATTATTTGATGCACTAAGGCAATAGTATGAAGTAACTAATAATATTATTGTGCTACTAATAATAGCTGTTCGGCCCGGATTATTTCCATACAAAAATAAAAGGCTTAATCACTTCAAGTTTATATTCAAGAAATAAGGAAATATTAATTTATTTTGGTTTATACCTACGTATAAGTACTTTGGGGTTTATAGTGAAATGAATGTATGAACTGTAAAGTTTCGAGAATAATGGTTTTCGGATAAGTGGAATTAGCCAAATAAATAAAAAATAAAAAAAGATTTATATATTTGATACAGAAAAAATATGTAAGTATATTTATAAGTAATTTATAATGTCCCGCAGTGTTTACTATGAATTGGCTAAAATGTTCATTTACTTTGCAAGTGACTGTACAAACCCTAAGCGACTTGAACAATAAACAAGGTTAAATTTTCTCACAACCATCAATATTTTATCACCTACAAAACTCACTTCAAAATCTTCGAATAAAATATTCAATGGCCTTGGACCGACAATTATTCGACACAATTCCCTTTTATATGCTAAGTGTGGAAAGGGACAGCGATATTTCACTAGTAACGTGTGAAAGGGACAAACTTGGGACGTATCGCCTGAAAATTGGTTTTCTTTCAGCTGATAGGGAATGCATCACACGTCACCCATAGGACGGACCTTTGTTTGAATAAATAACCCACATTTGTCTAAGGAACATTCCTGTTTCCTGAATATTTGGAGCGTGTGCACAAATTGCTTTAGCGCTCGTGTCAAATGGGAACGCTTAATGGAGTCAAGGCTACACAATTTATAAAATAAGCCACCATTACAAAAATGGCGTTACTATACTTAAAAGTAAAAAAATCTGCAAAGTGCGTGTCATGCCACGTGCAGTACGGTTTCTTATCATTCCGTAACATCTCAAAAACCCCTCGGATCATAAAGTCTTAATACCAAAACACATGAATGTCAAAATGTCAAATTCTCAAAAACACCTCATTCCAAAATGCCTGAAATCCGTTATTGAAATCAGAGATAACGGTGGAGCTACAAACATTCAGATCTGAGCCAATATAAAAACGTTCGTTTTCAAAATTTACGCAGCCGGAGATTGAACCTGGGACTTTGTAAATCGGCGTAAAAACTACTCGACCAAGAAGATCATCAAAATAGTAGAGTTGGGAATTATTAAAAAGAAACATTTTAACATTTTAACGAACTATAAAACTCATTAACTCTTAGAAATATTAATAATAAATTATTCGTCTAGACATTGAATTAATACCCAATATACTAAGTGCACTCGGATAGATTTAATTGCATATCAAATAATCAAAAACTATTTTAGCACTTAAATAAATATTGAATCAAAAAGTTTCAGAAGGATTAACTTGAGTGTATATTGAGTACGTACTCGTTAATAGCAATAAAGGCTTCAACCAACTAAACAGACAGAAAATTTAACTTTTTAGTCGGTCTAAAACTAGAAAAGTTCTAATGAGCTCGTAAAAATACACACGAAAACTAGAAATAAATTTAATTTGATTTTGATTTATGATACAAGAAATAGTAAATATTTTTTAAAATACAATATCAAATGTCTAATTTGTATCTTAAATAGAGCTTATTTTGTGCCTGACTAATATCTGCGATTTTTTAAGCATTTTCCTGAAATCTTACGTCGTAACATAGTTACTTTAGTAAGAATAGTTAGTACTTAGATTTTAACGCTATAGTAACCGTAAATCACAACCGCAATATCCATAATTATTACTAATAATCAAAGGCCGGATTTGCGGTGGCAGGAATACAAACTTGCTAGTGATTACCAAATTATCGTAAATGTTTTTAAACATCGATGTTTTAAAAATATTTTTGAAGTGGAACTTCTTTGATCGCGTCTGTATATATTTTTTGTATTTTACCAAGGAGGATGTATTTCTTAAAAATTTGACATTTACTTCTATCTTTGCATCAAGAAAATCTGCAGTGAATTTTATTATTTATTTATACATTTCACGGTTTTCACTTTTCATATATTATGTAGGTAGGTAATTTCTACTATTTCAGACAGTAAGTCTATATATCATGTTACTTAATTATATTTTTTTATCGATAAATTACATAAATAGATAATCAAGTTGTCCTCGCACTATTAAACGTCATTTTATTCGTGCCACCGCAAGTCCGGGCTCTACTAATAATCCACCTTTGTGACCCCAAAAGATTGCAACAAAGGTTTTATGCTCATCGATGGTCATATTTTACGGGTAGGAATGTCACCGAAACAGTTTCCCGCCTTATCTTTGCTCGTTTCAATTCCGATCTTTTCTTAACGTTAATCACGTACATGGACCTAAATTATACTGGTATATTAATGCCTTGGTTAAGTAACGATAAATGCAATATTATGACCTATATTATCTATACACGATAATTGATAAAATCAACATAAATATTACAGCCCCCCTACTCAAATGGCCAATTTTCTATTCGTTTGAACGCTACGCTTACTTTTAAAGCATAGCAAAATATATAATATATGCATATATGCATAGCAAAATATGAGCAATAGATGATTAAATCATGTGTCGCAAACTAATGTAAATCACAGACTTCGATGTAACGTATGGAATTGACAAAGCTTACGGCACGTAATTTTATAGTTTACTGCTTATTTTAAAGTTTTAATAGTAAGCGTAGCGTTCAAACGAATAGAAAGTTGACCATTTGAGTAGGGGGCCAGGTCGGAGAGCGTCCTTCTTTTTGTAATGGCATATTTACATAGGTCGTGTTTAGTCACCTGTGACGGTAAACTAGTAACTCGCTTCCAAAATTGAATCGCAGGCGATGGCGTCGCTGTCGATGTCGTCTATGTAGTTGATGGCGGTAAAGCTCGTTCGCTTAGATAGTGTCGGTACACCCGCAAGCAAATGTGTTCAGAGACAGGCATACCGGCAAGTTTTTGGTAATGTTACTGATAATGGTAACAATATCGTTATGGGTATCGATAATTTATTTAAGTTGTACCATAGTGTGCGGGAGGGGGAGAGGCTCATGTTTTTAGATAATGGTGTCCGTCCCTACTTGTGTTTATTGTAATAAAATACGAATACAAATAATACACACAAGCGAGGTGGAATGAGAATTTTAATGAAAAATTCAATAAAAAAAATTAGACTACCTAGTATTCTTCATCACTTGAAGTGTCGGAGTCATTATCACCTGTATTTATAGTAATAGATCCAACATCATCATGTTCCGAATCCATACCAAAATATCGATTTTCTTTTTTAATTGCGTGATCTACGCAACTTTTGTGTTTACATGTTTTACAAAACACCCGTCTTTTTTTGTTGGTTCACTTAAAGTTTCATCTTGAGGCACTTCACTGTCCTCCCAAAGACGAAAAAACATTTTTAGTATACGTAGCAGAGTTAACAAACACAACTTTTCACTACGACGCGGCGCTTCGATGTAAACTGCCAAAATCCAAATTGACTTGCGGGTGTACGCCGCACGCGGTATCCTTTGTTTATGCGGCGGCATCCTTTGACAAGAAGCGGCACGTGCAAAGGCGGCGCGATAAAAGGGCGACACTATCTAACCGAATGCGCTTCTAGGTAGCAATATGTAATAACGTAATACCAGTTTTGGCCACATGTTCAGATAATTTTGTCCAGTCACCTGCGGCCTAGGTCGGATTGGCATTTACACGGTTGATTTGCGCCGTGCGGCTTTAGTCGCCCATGTAAATACCCCAGCCCCCTAGTATGACTGACGAAACATGATATATTATATCGCGTGATATATCACGTTTTATCGACACCCAACTGTCAAAATCCATTGTCTTTTGACAGTTAAACTTGATAAATCGCTATATCATATCGTGTTTCGGTGGTCATGCTAGGGGGGCATAACGACATATAAATGATAATAATATTGGTTAAGTCGTATCCTAGGTTGTCTTCATAAGATACGACACAGCAATAGTGTGGACTTAGTTTTAGAGAAAGATATGAAGAGGAGCAGCCACAGAGCTGCGACAATTAGTAACATTAATATTTATGCAATTAAAGCTGTCCCGTGTAGTTAGAGGATATGTGCAGTGCAGTATGAAGGGTTTAGGAACGTGGATGGAAATGCTTTAAATTATTACGGTTGGTTCATTAGTCAAAGAAGCTTTTGATAGTTCTTGAAATATATCTTACGTTGAAGTGATCGTTTCATGAAATAGTACACTTTTTAACGGATAAGCGCGGTTTTATTGTAAGTTCTTTGGTAATTAGTTGGAATTTGATTTATTTTCTCCACGTATCCGTTAAAAAGTGTTTTATTTCATGTATAGTGAGCGCGGAAGCTTGAGAAGTGAATGTGATCGTTACAACTTATGTGTGCCTTTGATGTTTTATTTATTAGAAAATTAGAATTAAGCGAATTGACGTTGGAATAAAGTTTTTCTTTTTGTGTATTGTGAAGTATTTTACTCCAAAAAGTTCTAGAATTATTTATTTATTATTTTCTAATTATAACGGCAGATAGTACCACTTACAGTAATTAGTAAAATTACACACAATAAATGATATGTAATAATATGTAAACTATATTGTGATGAGTAATTAAATGATTTATTTATTTATTGTTTGCAAAACTAACAAGAGACATAATTACTGTTCTAAAATAGACGAAAATAACTTTTCCAAGTCATTAATTTTACTAAAAACCTTCAACCAGTCAAAGTTAAAAGTCGCATTTTTAAAGCATCGGTTGCACTCTCGTATTTTGGGAAGATCCATTTTGCGGTCTTTTGTCCCAGTTGCCTGTCCCATCTTGTCCCGTCCCTTTACGGTCCGCTCGCTCGGAAACTCACCGTTCCGACGAAATAATATTTTAGGTGCTCTCCCCCATTTATAAACTAGGGAACAGACGAGCTGCAAGTGACCTCTTTGTGGGGCTACTGAGGTGTCGAAATGGGGGGTAAATACCACTAAATATATAAATAAATTAACCCTCATTCTAACTATCCTACTAATATTAAAAATGTGAAAGTTTGTCATTCAATCACGCAAAAACGGTGAAGGGATTTGGATTAAAGGAGATTGTTCTACGCCAATACATTGTTCGCCCCAGAGCCAACCGCAGAGAAAAAAATATTTTCTAATCGTAAATGACTCGTATAAGCCCATAAGAACAATGTTTTCGCACGGACACTTCTGTGAACATTTTTATTTAAAGAAAATGAACAGATTTTGAGGTTATTTTTAATGAACGCCATCTATAAAAATCTCTTTGATAAATATATAATTTATTTGAAAAAAATATCTTTCTTAAGACTACATACCAAAAAATGACATTTAAGATCGGATTTAAACTAAAAAACTTGATATACTTATTCAGATATATTGACACCAATATCGACGTTTTCGACACCTATCATTCATCATTAAATGAACTGAATTGACAATGGGTGCATTCCGGCTGACGAATTGCTAAGTCATTGATCACCACAGGATATATTGGGTGCTTTCCGACAGACCAATCGCTAAATCATTGAACATTTGAGCCATGGAAAGTCATAAAATTGAACATTAAAATGTAAATTGTGGTGATCGTGAACTCAGCGATTAGCCTGTGCTAGAATGCACCTCCATGGAAAGTATTTTTTTATAATATTTAATAATTTACTTTCCATTGTTAAAATGTACTCTATAGCGATCGATGACTCAGTGATTAGCCTGCTGGAATGTATCTAATGACAATCAATCAATGCATATGACAATAATTGTATTAAAAGATGGCGGATTTCATGGTATTAAAAATTAAAGTACTTTTAAAAGTGTATTAAATGTTTCGAAGTGTCCGCTTGTAATTATAATTCTCAAATCGTATATTAAAATATAATAAAAAATTAGGTACATTTCAAATGCTTGTTGGTTTTGGGGCGATTTAGAACAATCTCCTTTGGCACACAGATAATTTAACCTTTATCTTGAGTAAAATATGAAATAGTTTTTAATCCCAATCAAAGTTTCCCTAGGGATTTTTCGACTGTCCACGCGAACGAAGTCGCGGGCGTAAGCTAATATTAATATTATAAACGAGAAAGTAAGTTTTGTTTGAGAGAAAAGGTACCCCTTCCATTCAGAAAAGGTACTGTTCCCTAGGGATAGAAAGGTAGTAATATTTAGATTGTACTAAATACTACCAAAAAATGGCTTTAACCATCCAGAGATTGATGTCGATTCGCAGGAAGCAAAATGTGAGTATTTTTGGGTACAATTTAGATTCTGGCTAGCTACCTCAACGATGTTCATGTCTTTCGTAATTCTGTTCAAGTACACAAAACGAATTAAAGTACACAAAACGAAATTTATATGATTATTTTTCTGCTTGATATAATATTTCAGCGTTTTTATAATTTAATTTTTCCCATTTTTTTCTCTTTTTAGCGGTTTTTATAAACTAAAGTTTAAAATTAATAGATACTGCGCTACGTTTCATTTCACGGAATTATTCGCGTGATACGAAAACCAAAGAAAACTACGAAGACAAGCAGAAACTATAGTTTCAGATATTTTTAAAGAATTTTTAAAATGTTATCACCAATTTTGCGCTATCATGACTGCACGGCATCATACTCCAAGTAATTCCTTTGTTCTTCTCAACTACAATCACCGACGATATCAAAATGGAATTGAGACATCTATTCCAGCGCGATATGGTCACCTGGCTATTTTTCAATTCAATTTTAAACCTTATTACGTATACGCTGAGGCGTTCTCCACTTTCCAGTAACCATGTATTTCTCGGCGCGTCAGTTTTATGAGAAATAAAGCGAAGCGCCGGTTTTGCTCGAAATAATGCGGTCGTGAAGAGAGAATAATGTAAGGCGTCTTTGTGCTCGCTTGTCCAAATGAGGTTTGTCATATTGTAAGATTTGAAATTACAGGAATCGTTGGAGATTTAAGGAGGAAGATTGCAATGAAACGGCAATTCATGTAGATTAGAACTAATTTTTAAAAGCAATGCAAAAAGGTTGTGTATGCAGATTGTGAATGATAACTTCATTATCCTTCCTTGGCACTGAAGAGGAATGTATGCGTCTTTGTGCTTGCTTGTCCAAATGAGGTTTGTCATATTGTAAGATTTGAAGTAACAGGAATTGTAATGAAACGGAAATTGATGTAGATTAGAAGCAATGCTAAAATTTTGTGTATGCAGATGTAAATGTTAACTAAATTACCCTTTTTTAATACACAACGGGGTAGTGCTTGGCCTTCATCTAACTTAAGGTTAGATGACGATAAGGCCGAAGGTGGAATCGCACTACACTCGGAATACTGGCTATCTTACCTCTAACTGCCGGAACACAACAATTTTTAAATTATTGTTATGGCGTCAGACTTAGGTAAGATGGTGGTAGCTAGCCAGGCGGACTTGAAATAAGCCCTACCACCAACCAAACCGAGTACAAATTGTACCCCCCCTGGGAATCGAACCCGGGACCTCTGCGTCTTACACGGGTGGGCGAACCACTAGACCACAGAGACGGTTAACCCTTCCTTTGCTCTGACGAAAGAAAAATGAATGCATCTTTCTGATAACAGGAAGGATAAGATTTGAAATAACAGGAATTGTTGGAGATTTAAGCAGAAAGATTGTAATGAAACGGTAATACGTGTAAATTAGAAAAAAAATTAAAAGCAATTCTAAAATTATGTGTACGTAGATGTGAATGATAACTTAATTATCCTTCTTTGGCTCTGAAGAAAGAATAATGTAGGCGTCTTTGTGCTCGGGTGACCAAATGTGGTTTGTCAGATTTGGAATTACAAACATTGGCCTCGCACGAGGCTAGTCGCTTTGTGGGACGCCTAATCACGTAAAAACGGCTGATCGGATTTTGATGGCATTAAAACATAGAATACTATTATCCTTTCTCGAATTTCCACGCGGACGAAGTCGCAGGCGGAAGATAGTCATTTATAAAATACAACAAAAAAGGTTTTCCACGCATAGATTACGACAGAAATTGTTAATAAATTAATAACAATTTTACTGTCAAAAAGCTAGGATAAACAGACTAAAATGTTTCATAGGAATTCTAATTCAGTGCACCTACAAGTAATTATCTGATGTTCGCAATAATATTGCTGTTAATTCCTATGTCATTAAATGCAAGTTAATTAATTGTCTATCGATCCTATTACGGGATGTTACGTCGGCTAACACTTGTTCATTTCAGGTTTCAATCAATTTGTTAACTGAAACGATAATAGGTATATTGGAAACCAGATTGTGTTTGAGTTGAAAATATTTATAGCTATGATTATTTGCATTGATTTGATTCAAAGCTAAGCAATAAATTGGTGAACTAGTGGCTTTGTAGAGCTGTAGTGTGACATTTTTGTAAATTTTTCGAACTGACGAGACTAATACCCAGACACGAAACAAAATCGAAAAATTAGATTTCTATCGGTGGGAGACGCCCCCTGCCCCGCACCTCAACATAAAGATTTATTACACTTTGGTTTAGTTTGACTTAAACATAGATCTAGATCGTTAGATCTGCCCTGGTACTGAAAATCTGTAGGATTATTTCAAATCTGTCAAAATGGCGCACGCATGCGTGATGCGTTGTTTACATCCATCGGAATTGACAACGGAAGGAAAATAAATTTCGATAATAATTGAAATCTAAATACTTACGCGTGATATGTTACACGATTTTCTGTAATTGTATTCCTAGAATTATTGGTGCACAGATGAAAGGCACAAGACAGTTTTCTCGTGGTTTATTCTTAAAAAATATAGAAGTGATTGACACCGTGTTCAAACCAACACTAAAAGCAAAGAAGTGAGGCTCACTCATTTGAATGTTGACAGATTTCGGTGAGCTCATACTATGTTAGGGGCACATCTAACGATCTAGATCTATGGACTTAAATAGTGTCTCAAGACGAAAGAATATGAACAGTGTGTGTTGCCAGTGATGACTTATGGCAGTGAAACGTGGTCGCCAACTATGGGTCTCATAAGGAGGCTCAAAGTCACCCAGCGTGCAATGGAGAGAGTGCATTGGCAAAGACAAAGATAACCGCGCATTAGAAACGTACAAAATCATGTGCCAAATCCCTAACTGAAATAAATAAATATATTTACAAAATATTAAAAACACGACTGCCCTGCCAAAGTGTCATTACAGTCGGGACCGTTTTATGGAACTTTTTTTGATCAAAGAGGTCCCTTTTTGATCAAAAAAAGACCGACTGCAATCACACTTGTTATATAACTTTTCGTTTTTGGCAGGGCAGTCGTGTTTTTAATATTTTTTAAATTTATTTATTTTTATTTCACACATTTCAGTGACAAATTAAAATGTGCTCATTAAGGCCTTTCATTTGATGCCCATCCTTACTAATATTATAAATGCGAAAGTCCGTTTGTTTGTTTATTTGTTACGCCTTCACGTCTTAACTACTGAACAGATTGTCATGAAATTTTGCATACATGTTGTCAGGGGTACAGAGAAGGACATAGGGTACCTTTCATCTCGAAAAAAGGAACTGTTCCAGAGGGATAGACAAAATACTATCCACGCAGACGAAGTCGCGGGCGGAAGCTAGTATTGTAATAATTGAAGAAAAATTTTTATTTCACATTTTAAAATGGCGTCGTACAGTCGCCATATTAACTTATTATTTTTAAATGTATTAGCCAATGTCACTCGAAATGATGTAAGGATCCTAACGATACCCCATACATCAAAATCCGTTGAGCCATTTAAAAGTTATGGTGGAATAAAGAAACTCACATACTTACCCACAAACACTGGTAATGAACCCTGAACACATATTACACTCCTTTTTGGGCAGTCGTGTAAAAATAGGTTGACACTAGTTTCTTTAACCGACTTCGTAAAATAAGTTTGTATAAATTCAGGAGCGGCTTTAAAATTAAACGATCCATAGTCGCCATGTCGTTAAGGTTCAAATTCGGGGATGTGCAGCGACCATTGCCGCGTTTGTTCCTGGCGGCGGGCCAGCGCGCTAATGAGGACCTTAAATGTAATGAATGAGGAGCGGGCCGTTACGGAGCACCACTTGGTAGGGAGTGATGACTCTGTTCTTCGTTTTTATGTTGAGAGGAAAGGGCCATGCCATGATGGAGTTGAATTGAATAAAAAACTGGTGGATTTATTCTTCGATATTAGCCATTTTTAATGTCCCCACTGCTGGGACACACCTGTGTGCCTTCCTAATGGTTGGCTATGGCTAAGGAGGATGGGCTATTATAACCCACAACGCAGGCCCATTGTGTATGGTGGGTGTGTAACGACTGTAAATGCAAATTTTGCGTACACATTGTCAGGGGTAGATATAGAAAAAAACCGGCCAAGTGCGAGTCGGACTCGCGCACGAAGGGTTCCGTACCAAAATACAGCAAAAAATCAGGTTTGTTGTATCGGAGCCCCCCTTAAATACTTATTTTATTCTGTTTTTAGTATTTGTTGTTATAGTGGCAACAGAAATACATCATCTGTGAAAATTTCAACTGTCTACCTGTTGTCTTTATTAATATCGAGCTAAAAACAGCCAAAAAAAATCGGCCAAGTGCGAGTCAGACCCGCGCACGAAGGGTTCCGTACCAAAAAAACACCAAAAAATCACGTTTGTTGTATTGGAGCCCCCCTTAAATATTTAATTTATTCTGTTTTTAGCATATTTTGTTATAGCAGCAATAGAAATACACGATCTGTGAAAATTTCAATTGTCTACCTGTAGTCGTTATCAATATCGAACAAAAAACGGCAAAAAAATCACGTTTGTTGTATGGGAGCCCCCCTTTAATATTTATTTTATTCTGCTTTTAGTATTTGTTGTTATAGCGGCAACAGAAATACATCATTTATGAAAATTTCAACTGTCTAGCTATCACGGTTCATGAGATACAGCCTGGTGACAGACAGACAGACAGACGGACAGCGGAGTCTTAGTAATAGGGTCCGTTTTTACCCTTTGGGTACGGAACCCTAAAAACAAAGGGTACCTTTCATCTATAAAACAAAACTGTTCCCGAGGGATACAATAATTACTTTGAAACGATTTTTCACCATGACAACATTGACAACGCGGCATAATTCATTGGAAAAGTATAAATTTAAATATAAATAAATTAAATATTTGACAACATCACATACATTGCTCCAATCCCAAAGTAAGTAGCTATAGCACTTGTGTTATGGAAATCAGAAACAACGGTGGTATGACACATACCCAGACCTGAGACAATATTGAAAAGTTCATTTTCTACATTGACCCAGCCGGGGATCGAACCCGGGACCTCAAGAGATGGTGACGCCTTGAAAACCGGCGTGCGAACCACTCGACCACGGAGGTCGTCAATAAATAACAGTCGTTACAAACAAAACTAGGTAAATTATAAAGTGATGTTAAGTTAAATAATAAATATGAAAATATATTTGAAAAAATCGACTCACCCGTAGCAGCTCAGACGGAATCACATCTACGGGTGACTCGATTTTTTTTTGTATTTTATTGTGAATGCATAAAATCTAAAAATTCAGAATCTTTATTCTGATGTTTTGATATGAATGTGATGTTTGAACAAAACAAGAAAACGTAAAAGTAAACATAGATTGTTAGACTGTGATATTATTAATCAGGTTACGAAGCTTTAATGACAAAGTTACTTCAGTCCCACGTCAAAATGTGTTAATAGAAAACTTATTGAAAATTTAACTAAATCTATAAAGGATTTCCTCTAGAAATCAAACAAAGGCATTAGATTAATTAATAAAACAAACCACTTATCCCAAAAAAGCCGTCAACTGCGACCAATGAATGGTACACAAGTTTGGAAGACAGTGGCCCGGACAGCGAACTAAAATCAGTTTGTTGGGCCCGGACGTTCGGTGGGCATTGGAAATTTGCCACTAATCTAACTTTTAATAGAAGGGACACCCTCGTCACGACGGCCGATCCGCCCAGCGCCGTTTGTGCTGGCTTTTGAAAGCCTCTTTGACTGCGTGGATCCGAGGACCTATACGAGGGCAGATTGATAAGTTTCCAAAAGGACTACACTGAGAAAAATTTCCTCTGCCGCACTACGTAAAATAAGGATAAAAATCGACCACTATGACGTGTGTAACCCGCTACATTACGCGTAAGTAGTCAGTCATACGTAGTCGGCATACTGACGCTCATCATGGGGCGGGTTACGTAATTTACGAGTGGTCGATTTTTGTACGTACGTACGTAGCCGGATGTCGGGCTACGTACATACGTAGTGCGCAAGTCGCACTGAATACTCCTGAAACTACGACTGCGGCTTACGTACGTTACTGTAGCGGGCACAGTAAATAATGGTGAGCTATACGTGTGCACCGCGGCGGCATACGTACAATACTGTGGCAGACACAGTAAAGCACGGTGAGCCGTACGTGTGTACCACGGCGGCATACGTTCGATACTGCAGCGGGCACAGTAAATAATGGTGAGCCATACGTGTGCACCGCGGCGGCATACGTACGATACTGTAGCGGGCTCAGTAAAGCACGGTGAGCCGTACGTGTGTACCACGGCGACATACGTACGATACTGTAGCGGGTACAGTAAATAATGGTGAGCCATACGTGTGCACCGCGGCGGCATACGTACGATACTGTGGCAGACACAGTAAAGCACGGTGAGCCGTACGTGTGTACCGCGACGGCATACGTATGATACTGTAGCGGGCACAGTAAATAATGGTGAGCCATACGTGTGCAACGCGGTGGCATACGTACGATACTGTGGCAGACACAGTAAAGCACGGTGAGCCGTACGTGTGTACCGCGACGGCATATGTACGATACTGTAGCCGGCACAGTAAATAATGGTGAGCCATACGTGTGCACCGCGGCGGCATACGTACGATACTGTGGCAGACAAAGTAAAGCACGGTGAGCCGTACGTGTGTACCGCGACGGCATACGTATGATACTGTAGCGGGCACAGTAGATAATGGTGAGCCATACGTGTGCACCGCGGCGGCATACGTACGATACTGTGACAGACACAGTAAAGCACGGTGAGCCGTACGTGTGTACCACGGCGACAACCGTACGATACTGTAGCGGGCACAGTAAATAATGGTGAGCCATACGTGTGCACCGCGGCGGCATACGTACGATACTGTAGCGGGCACAGTCAAGCATGGTGAGCCATACGTTTGCACCACGGCGGCATACTTACGATACTATGGCGGACACAGTCAATCATGGTGCGCCATACGTGTGCACCATGGCGGCATAGGTAGGATACTGTGGCAGGCACAGTAAAGCATGATGTGCCAGACGTATTAACTGTCGTAGTAGAGGTAAGGTACCGTTGCCGGTACAGTAAGGCATGATGAACCGTGCGTATATACTACGGCAGCATACGTACGATACTGGTGCGGGAACAGTAAAGCACGGTGAACCATACTTATGTAACACGCCAGCGTACGTACGATACTGCTGCGGGTATAGTAAGACATGGTGCACCATACGTGTTACGTATGGCACACCATGCCTTACGATACTCGCACCTGTATTTTCCTTATGCTGGCATGGTACATACAAAGGTGTTCAGATAATTAGTATGAATATTAACCAAAGTCAATGAAATTTTGTAGACACGATCGAGAAACTAATATCTAGGTCTATAGTTTATTACATTTTCGTAAAAATGTATAGTTTAAATATTGCAGGGAGTTTTTAATGAAAATATGAAAACCCCCTGTAATATTTAAACTATACATTTTTACGAAAATGTATTAAACCACAGACCTAGGTATTACTTTCTAGACCATGTCTACAAAATTTAATTGACTTTGATTGGTTAATATTCAAAATAATTATCTGAACACCTATGTATGTACGGCCAGCGTCATAAATATATATACGTTAACAAGAGCTCAAAAATATCTACACACCTCTATGTCACTGACAATAAGGTTGGTGTTTACATATTTTGACTCAATGGCTGTATATATGTATATAAATGACACTGACTGTACCATGCCAACATAAGGAAAATACAGGTGCAATTATCGTAAGGCATAGTGTGCAATACGTAACACGTAGTGAAATAGTGCATCATGCCTTATACCCGCAGCAGTATCGCATGTACTCGGGCGTGAGTCTAATTAGACACACTTGATTTTTAGGTTTCCGTTTTTCCTTTTTTTGAGGCACGGAACCCTAAAAATAAAGTATGTCTAATAGCCGTCCATCTATGTACATACGTATGGTGAATGGTATGGTGCCTTATTGTCCCACACTAGTATCATACCTTCTATTTGTCTTCTCAGCATATATATTTGTCCAATGCTGGAGATATGCTTCTCCCATGGTTTTTCTATGTCGTCCTTGTTGCGGCGTATCTGGTTGAGGTAGGCCCTGACATCTTAGGAATGGCGGTCTGCCCACGCTTCGACTTCCCGTTCATACCTCTACTATAACAGTTAATAAGTTTTATACAACATTATGCTTCTTTGTAGTATAACCTGCACTGGTTACGTAGATATCTACTTATAAATATTGGTGCGGGTACGATAAAGAATGATGTATCATTTTAAAGCTGACCAGATGTTTTAAAAACCCGCATGCGGCATTTTTCACATTTAATTTCTTTTATCTACACTCACAACGTAATGTTCCAAATATGAATTCAAAAAAGGTAATATAAATACGCACTTTATTTTCGTGGATAGGTAAAATTAAAAAATAAACTCATTACGATGCAGTCAACTGCATCATAAAATAACTTTTTTTCTCATTACGATACAGGGCAAATCCAAAAAGAAGCCAGTGCCGTAACATTAAAAAAAAACAACGATATTTTCCCACATATTTTCATTGATTTAAATGCACTCTATGGTAATCGATGACTTAGTGCGATTGCACTGATCTCTTTTTTTTTCTAATAGAATGCGCGCCATTTCTAAAGCATTTCAATTAAAGTTTTTATTTCAATTTTTACATTTTGTTATACTTACTGAAATTTGTAGGTTTTTTATTCTTGCTTTAAAATGTGAAAAAATGGACTCTGCCCAAGGAAACGACTTATTACAAGGTAGGTACCTAGCTAATACAAACAAAGTCTCTCTCTCTCTTTTCTAACGTTGATCTTTTATTTAGTAGGTTCAATCCCAAATGTATGAGTGTAGATAAAGTAGTGTATGAAACTGCACATAACTAGGTATTAAAACACTCGTGTGATACTATTAAAAACCTCGCCTACGGCTCGGTTTTTAAACACACGCTCGTGTTTTAATACCCCTCTTTATGTGTCAGTTTCATAAACTACTATTACTGGCAATAGTTACGTATAAATAAATCACAAAGGTCGCGTCCTCATTGCAGGGTTTTTTTAAACTCTGGTCAGGCTTTATCTACTTATGTTGAACTTGTACGATATTAGTGCGGCTATTATTATTATTATTATTATTATGCAAAATAATTTTATAGCAAACTTAACAGCTGCACCGATATAGCACCAAAGTCCAGACCTGTAAGTGAAAAGCATATAATAATTGGTAATTTAGATAAAATCATACTTCACGATACATATACATTTAGTGTACACAGCCATGATACAACATTTTTTATTTTTTAACTTTTACAAGGTTATTAACAGAAGAAATTCCGTTCTCAAACCCTGTACAAGTTTTATAGCTTAACATGCTTAAAAGGAAATAGACATAAAAGATTCATATTATTTATTTTCAATCGCAAAAATTGAGACATACTTAGTTACAAAAAAACCACAACAAGCTTAATTAATCATACTATTCTAGAATTACATGGTCGTCAAATTGGCGTACCCGTGAAACATTATGCTTTCTTTGAATGATCTTGTTGGATACGTCGGATTCAGAAGCAGCTTGCGATATATAGCCGTCGCATTCCGTGCAAGTGAAATGTTGATGACATAAGCCAGCAACATCAAAGCAATATTGCAGGATTTCTCTGGTTTATCTTCTGTATTCAAAGAAAAAAGTTTCGGTTAATTTTTTAATACTTATTTTATGAAGGTTTAATAATAAGAACTAATATTTGAGAAAAAATTCTTACCGTCAATCATATGCAATGCCGTGCAATTATATTTGCTATTTTTGTTCTCGTGTCTCTATTTTTTCGCAATTTTGATGAAGCATAATATTTTATAATTTCTCCATTTTTTGAGGGTGATAGAGGAAAATAATTTGTTTTCCATTCCTAGATACAGACGACTGAAATCGTTCATTAGCTGAAAAAAGAATAAGTAACTTTTGTCATTTATATGTCATTGCGTACGTTTTTATAGAAAAACTACAAAGATTATGTAAAAAATAAGGCTGCGGACTGCGGTATATGCTTACCAAGGTATAGTTATTTCTATCAAGGTTTAATAGTAAGAACTAATATTTGAGAAAAAATTCTTACCGTTAATCAGTGCAATTATTTGCTATTTTTGTCCTCGTGTCTCTATTTTTTCGCAATTTTAATGAAGCATAATATTTTATAATTTCTCCCTTTTTTGAGGGTGATAGAGGAAAATAATTTGTTTTTCATTCCTGGATACAGAACACTGAAATCCTTCATTAGCTGAAAAAAGAATAAGTAACTTTTGTCATTTATATGTCATTGCGTACGTTTTTTAGAAAAACCACAAAGATTATGTAAAAAATAAGGCTGCGGACTGCGGTATATGCTTAGCAAGGTATAGTTATTTCTATCAAGGTTTAATAATAAGAACTAATATTTGAGAAAAAATTCTTACCGTCAATCAGTGCAATTATATTTGCTATTTTTGTTCTCGTGTCTCTATTTTTTCGCAATTTTGATGAAGCATAATATTTTATAATTTCTCCCTTTTTTGAGGATGATAGAGGAAAATAATTTGTTTTCCATTCCTAGATACAGACGACTGAAATCGTTCAGTAGCTGAAAAAATAAAAAGTAACTTTTGTCATTTATATGTCATTGCGTACGTTTTTATAGAAAAACTACAAAGATTATGTAAAAAATAAGGCTGCGGACTGCGGTATATGCTTACCAAGGTATAGTTATTTCTATCAAAGTTTAATAGTAAGAACTAATATTTGAGAAAAAATTCTTACCGTTAATCAGTGCAATTATTTGCTATTTTTGTTCTCGTGTCTCTATTTTTTCGCAATTTTAATGAAGCATAATATTTTATAATTTCTCCCTTTTTTGAGGGTGATAGAGGAAAATAATTTGTTTTTCATTCCTGGATACAGACCACTGAAATCCTTCATTAGCTGAAAAAAGAATAAGTAACTTTTGTCATTTATATGTCATTGCGTACGTTTTTATAGAAAAACCACAAAGATTATGTAAAAAATAAGGCTGCGGACTGCGGTATATGCTTACCAAGGTATAGTTATTTCTATCAAGGTTTAATAATAAGAACTAATATTTGAGAAAAAATTCTTACCGTCAATCAGTGCAATTATATTTGCTATTTTTGTTCTCGTGTCTCTATTTTTTCGCAATTTTGATGAAGCATAATATTTTATAATTTCTCCCATTTTTGAGGATGATAGAGGAAAATAATTTGTTTTCCATTCCTAGATACAGACGACTGAAATCGTTCAGTAGCTGAAAAAAGAATAAGTAACTTTTGTCATTTATGTCATTGCGTACGTTTTTATAGAAAAACTACAAAGATTATGTAAAAAATAAGGCTGCGGACTGCGTTATATGCTTACCAAGGTATAGTTATTTCTATCAAGGTTTAATAGTAAGAACTAATATTTGAGAAAAAATTATTACCGTTAATCAGTGCAATTATTTGCCATTTTTGTTCTCGTGTCTCTATTTTTTCGCAATTTTAATGAAGCATAATATTTTATCATTTCTCCCTTTTTTGAGGGTGATAGAGGAAAATAATTTGTTTTTCATTCCTGGATACAGACCACTGAAATCCTTCATTAGCTGAAAAAAGAATAAGTAACTTTTGTCATTTATATGTCATTGCGTACGTTTTTATAGAAAAACCACAAAGATTATGTAAAAAATAAGGCTGCGGACTGCGGTATATGCTTACCAAGGTATAGTTATTTCTATCAAGGGTTAATAATAAGAACTAATATTTGAGAAAAAATTCTTACCGTCAATCAGTGCGATTATATTTGCTATTTTTGTTCTCGTGTCTCTATTTTTTCGCAATTTTGATGAAGCATAATATTTTATAATTTCTCCCTTTTTTGAGGGTGATAGAGGAAAATAATTTGTTTTCCATTCCTAGATACAGGCGACTGAAATCGTTCATGATCTGAAAAAAGAATAAGTAACTTTTGTCATTTATATGTCATTGCGTACGTTTTTATAAAAAAACTACAAAGATTATGTAAAAAATAAGGCTGCGGACTGCGGTATATGCTTACCAAGGTATAGTTATTTCTATCAAGGTTTAATAATAAGAACTAATATTTGAGAAAAAATTCTTACCGTCAATCAGTGCAATTATATTTGCTATTTTTGTTCTCGTGTCTCTATTTTTTCGCAATTTTGATGAAGCATAATATTTTATAATTTCTCCCATTTTTGAGGATGATAGAGGAAAATAATTTGTTTTCCATTCCTAGATACAGACGACTGAAATCGTTCAGTAGCTGAAAAAAGAATAAGTAACTTTTGTCATTTATGTCATTGCGTACGTTTTTATAGAAAAACTACAAAGATTATGTAAAAAATAAGGCTGCGGACTGCGTTATATGCTTACCAAGGTATAGTTATTTCTATCAAGGTTTAATAGTAAGAACTAATATTTGAGAAAAAATTATTACCGTTAATCAGTGCAATTATTTGCCATTTTTGTTCTCGTGTCTCTATTTTTTCGCAATTTTAATGAAGCATAATATTTTATCATTTCTCCCTTTTTTGAGGGTGATAGAGGAAAATAATTTGTTTTTCATTCCTGGATACAGACCACTGAAATCCTTCATTAGCTGAAAAAAGAATAAGTAACTTTTGTCATTTATATGTCATTGCGTACGTTTTTATAGAAAAACCACAAAGATTATGTAAAAAATAAGGCTGCGGACTGCGGTATATGCTTACCAAGGTATAGTTATTTCTATCAAGGGTTAATAATAAGAACTAATATTTGAGAAAAAATTCTTACCGTCAATCAGTGCGATTATATTTGCTATTTTTGTTCTCGTGTCTCTATTTTTTCGCAATTTTGATGAAGCATAATATTTTATAATTTCTCCCTTTTTTGAGGGTGATAGAGGAAAATAATTTGTTTTCCATTCCTAGATACAGGCGACTGAAATCGTTCATGATCTGAAAAAAGAATAAGTAACTTTTGTCATTTATATGTCATTGCGTACGTTTTTATAAAAAAACTACAAAGATTATGTAAAAAATAAGGCTGCGGACTGCGGTATATGCTTACCAAGGTATAGCCTTGTGATTGTTGCAAGGCTGGGAAATCCTTGAAGTAATCCACTATATCACTTTTTCCACATTGGATGCGGTTTAGGCAGTTTCTGCCCACTTTTCTTCAACAGATTTCCATGGTTTCCAGATTTCCATGATATTTCATTTTTCAGCCAGACTAATGTTTCTTTAGACAATACCTGTAATACACACGTAAACCACATAAATGTGTATGGTGGGATGAGTTAACAAGAGGAAGCGCATCAAGGGCAGAATGAGATGACAGCAGTCGAGCTGTCAAACGTCAAAGTGAATGAAATGAAATTAAAAATTAAAATTGAAATGAAAAAAAAAAATGAAAAAAAATGATATTAAATGTGGTACAATATTGTTATTACATTTGACCATGTAAATCTACTGTTTGCGAGAAATTTTAAGTTTTATTTTAAACATTGTAAATTGTGTAGGAACAGGCAACAGCGTCGCTTAACCACTGCTAAGGTTAAAATCGCTTGCACGCCGCGCCGCCGTCACTACATACGTTTAGTTCGTGCAGGGGCGATACGCGCGCACGCGAATTTTGTTGCTAACTGGTTAATCAACGCTGTTGCCCATAGTACCTACCTATCCGACAAATATTTTACAACAGTGTATTGAGGTGTTTACAATTTGTGGCGTTTATGATTAATGTGACAAACATTGGTCAAATCATGAAAAAAAATTTTTTTTTTCTTTTTTTTACAAGGTAGGTAAGTAAATACCTACACGTTTACATTTGACCATTTACATTGATTGATTACATTTGATCTTGTAAATACCATAGTTTGCGAGAATTTTAAGTTCTATCCTCGTAAGTCCTGTGTTTTTGAAATGTGTAGTTCCAACGACCTGATGTACTGTATGAAGTACAAACTAAAATTAGTGCTTCAGACCGAGACAGAAAAGTTTCATTTTCAGCGAATTTAGATGTGGAACCTGGTTGTTTATGTTTTTTGGTATGTTTGATATGCTCCAGATTATATTTTGAAGCAAAAAGTAAAAATATTTTGTACAAAATTTAGTATGTTAGGTTTTGATAGTTTTTGAATACGAAAACAACAAAATTCATTTTACATTTTTATTTAAAAGTTATTATTATTATCAACAAAATCATATCTTCTATCAAAAATAAATAATAATTAACTAATTTTCATAAAAATACTTGTAAAAAAAACAGTACTATTAACAATTTAGCCTTAATTCTTAAGCTCACTTACACACATCGGTGTAAGACTAAAAGAGAGAAAATTAAAATATAAAAGTATGTACGGTTAGTTAACAAAGTTAACAGTCCCACTGTCGATTAATAAACTTAATTTAAGTAGATATCCTGATTTCAATTTCTTGAACATTTTTGTCTTCATCTGTGTAAATGATGATGATTTATTCAGGTATGAACACCTTTTCACCACCAAAATCATCGTGAATGAAATTGTTTAAAAGTTTTGCAATATGCTCATCATCAAAAGCTGAAATGTAACAAGTATATAAATAAAAGTAAATATCTAACATACCAAATGAAATTGGAAGAAATACTTAACGTACTGTATGCAGTACAAGTTATTTCAACCAATCATCTAACTTGGGTGATATGGAGTTATCAACTAAATTTTGTTTTATTTGTATTAATTACTATTTAAATTTACTCTTTTAAATTAAAAACAATGAAATAAACATAAGATTACGTTAATATAGCTGGATTTACTTATACTTACCTCGTATCGGCCTGGAAACCGACTGCGTGGACATTTTCAAATAAATGACACTGACAGTGGCAGTTGACAGTACTGGTTTAAGGTGGCAAGGTTGGCCATAGATTACAGAAGTAAATGGCTGTCTCGATATTACCATTCTAGAAAAAACTTCGTCGAAAACGGGAGATTAGAATTTGTACTCTACGTAGTACATTAGGTAGTTACGTCTTGCTATAGAATTCAATTGTCAGGTCTGAAATACTAGCGTCAATTTGTACTTTATGAAGTGCGCTAGGACTTACGAGGTAATAAAAAAATCCCATAAAAACTTTCGTTCTTTTTACTTTAATCGGTTATTGTTATATTTTTTTCATGATTTAACCAAAGTTTGTCACATTCACCATTTCATATTAGACGGATAGGTACCTACAAAATTTACAATGTTTAAAATAAAACTTTAAATTTCTCGCAAATGTAGCATTTACAAGGTCAAAATGAAAAACAACATTGTAGCGCATTTAATTTTGCTTTTTATGACACCCCACACAAGCTTATAAATTACATACTTTCTGTTGTATACGCCATATTCTGAAAGCGGCAACAGCAACTTTTATGACGTCATAACCCGTTATGAACCCCCTCCCCCCCCGTTAAGAACTGTCTCCCGATGCTTTTTTAGTCAGAATACCATGCCTAACAACATACTAAACTATGCCGCTAGTTTCATCAAGCGCATTTTTTTTCCCTTGAGGGAAGGCACTATTAACAAAACGGGTGTATGGCACCCATTAGGCGGCCATTACACACGTCAATCTGGTGTGATCTGATCAAAACCGCAGATTGATGGAATTTGATGCGGTTGGTTTGCGACGTTACACGGTCAATCCAGCGAGATCTGGATCGCAGTAGATCTTGGTAGATTGACAATCTACCACGATCCACGGTGGGCTTTGGCAGGGTTGCCAACTTTTTGCATTAATTTTCGCGTGATATCGATCGATGACCTGAGTGGTGCAGTATTCAACATGCCAGTCTACCGCGCAAGAGATCCTGGGTTCGATTCCCGGACGTAATTGAAATGATGAATTTTAATTTCTGTGACGGTCTGTGCGTATAATAAGTACCTATCTATTTCGAAAAGTAAGTAAGTACCTAGTAAAATCTGTTGTCTAGCACCCATTTTATGCCTTGATTAGTTAGGGTTAGATGAATATCGATATTTAATTTTACACGCACAGGTGTGTAAAATTTCATCAAAATCAGTTCAGCCTTCTGAAGCTGAACTGATTTGGATGAAATTTGGCACTCAGTTCATAGCTTGGTAATATCGTATTATAAATTTTAATACGATTTTTTATAAATTTTAATACGATATTACCAAGCTATGAACTGAGTGCCAAATTTCATCCAAATCAGTTCAGCTTCAGAAGGCTGAACTGATTTTGATGAAATTTTACACACATCATATATAGTTTATAGCCTGGTATAGTATAAATATCGAGGTAAAATAGTATTTTTCAAAACATTGCAAAAAATATAGTAGGTAGGTTTATGGGAAATTTATGAAAAAATATAGTCCTCATTTATTTTTAACTAGCTTCCTTTAAAAATTAAAAATAGGGTACATACATAGGGTAGGTACTTCCTAGGGTACCAAACTAACTGTGTGCCAAATTTTATCATCTTTTACTGCAATCCAATATTTTTAACCGACTTAAAAAAAGAGGAGGTTCTCTTTTCATCTGTATATTTTTAAGGGATTCTTCAAATGCCCACGCGCATGTAGTCACGGCCGGAAAGAAAGTTAAAATAAATATGGGTTTTATTTTTTATAAATTTCCCAAATGTACTACAAATTAGTTTCAATGTTTAAAATAATTAAAATGCCTAGGGTACCTTTGTAGTACCTTTGATCGAGATAAAAATATAAGTTTTAATCCAGACTATAAACTGTTTGCCAAATTTCATCCAAATCAGTTCAGCTTTCATAAAAAACAAATATACAGACGAAGAGAGAACCTCCTCTTTTTTTGAAGTCTGATCGCGGTAGATCTTGGTAGATTGTCAATCTACCACAATCTACCGCGATCCGATGCAAGCATATTGTGGTAGATTGTCAATCTACCATGGTAGACTGACAATCTAGCACAATCTAATGCGATCCGATGTTTTTAACCGACTTCAAAAAAAGAGGAGGTTGTTTTTCTGTTCGTCTGTATGTTTTTTTTTTTGTTTTTTTTTTTCAAATGTCCATCCGGATGTAGTCGCGGGTGGAAGCTAGTTAAAAATAAATATGGGCTATATTTTTATAAATTTCCCAAAAGTAGTTACTACAAATTAGTTTCAATGTTTAAAATAATTAAAATGCCTAGGGTACCTACCTTTGATCGAGATGAAAAATATAAGTTTTAATCCAGACTATAAACTGTTTGCCAAATTTCATCCAAATCAGTTCTGCTTTCATAAAAAACAAATATACAGACGAACAGAGAACCTCCTCTTTTTTGAAGTCGGTTAAAAACATCGGATCGCAGTAGATTGTGCTAGATTGTCAGTCTACCATGGTAGATTGACAATCTACCAAGATCTACTGCGATCCGATGCAAGCATATTGTGGTAGATTGTCAATCTACCATGGTAGACTGACAATCTATATCGATATTTATCTAACCCTAACTAATCAAGGCATAAAATGGGTGCTAGACAACAGATTTTACTAGGTACTTACTTACTTTTCGAAATAGATAGGTACTTATTATACGCAGACCGTCACAGAAATTAAAATTCATCATTTCAATTACGTCCGGGAATCGAACCCAGGATCTCTTGCGCGGTAGACTGGCATGTTGAATACTGCACCACTCAGGTCATCGATCGATATCACGCGAAAATTAATGCAAAAAGTTGGCAACCCTGCCAAAGCCCACCGTGGATCGTGGTAGATTGTCCAATCTACCAAGATCTACTGCGATCCAGATCTCGCTGGATTGACCGTGTAACGTCGCAAACCAACCGCATCAAATTCCATCAATCTGCGGTTTTGATCAGATCACACCAGATTGACGTGTGTAATGGCCGCCTAACAAGACACTCAACGAAGCCGAAGTCCACGCATTCCGCCCATCATCAGGTTAATTTTTGTCTTTTAAACTATACCTGGGAAACCAATAGCTACGAATTTATTGAAGGTCAAGTCAATTTTTTTTTTTTCAAAATATGAAATCTTATTTTATTCGTTATTTCCTAATGTTTGTCTACAGAAACATTTATCAAAATATTATGTATTTCGTAACTAGGGTTACCAACTTTTTTTGGATCAAATATAGTAGTTTCAAGATTTTTAGTGTAAAAATATAGTAGATGGCGAAAAAGTCCAAAAAAATATAGTAGGTTGCCGTTTTGTATGGAGGATTTTAAAGAAGTTGCATTTTTCATACTTAAGTAAGTACTAACTTTTTCATAATTTATTGAACAACCATGCAGACAATTAGTGTTTAATCTCAAAAAATATTATGTAGTTACTTATGTGCATATATGTAATATTTTTTTGTTGCTTTTGTTTAATTCTTTCACTTGAAAAAATATAGTAGTTTTGCCTACTATATATTTTTTCAAAAAATATAGTAGGCGAGCCTTCAATATAGTAGGATACTATATTATATAGTAGGGTTGGCAACCCTATTCGTAACAAACAATGGCTTCAAAATATTATCACTCAATGTATTTCATGAGCACGCACATAATTACGTTGCTTTTCAACTCGGCCGCACGCAGCTCTGTAGCATTCACTCGCAGGCGCGGTCTTTTATAAAGTTACCTTGCGTGGTAATGCTTTTTAACACCAAACATTAAAATCGTTTCCCTGCAATAATTTTAAACAGAAATGGTTCTGATGATGGGCAGAATACGTAGACCTCGGCTTCGTTAAGTGTCTTGCTACACCCGGTATACTTAACTGGTACCTTCGCGGTGCGAGCCCGACTCGAATTTGACTAGTAATTATTATTTGCTCACCACTTCCCAGATATTCTGCTTCGGCTGCAGGCATCTGTGATAGTTGGCGTGGATCAGATGACTTCGAGGTTGTGAATATTTTTTCATTATCACCGATCCGATGTCCCGTACAATCACAGTACTTGTTGTATGGTCTGTGCGTACAATACAGCGTTTAAGGTTTTTGAGTCGTTTAGCTCACCGTTCTTAATTTCAAGGTTCTAGAATAATAATTTAAAGGTTTATTATTAAGTACACAGCAGAGTTCCAAGAGAAAACACAAAGAAAACGTTTTTATGTTTACATTTTCATATTTTACCTAAATACAAGATGTATAAAAACAAGTACGTACTTACATTGACACCGGTCGCTTTAAGATGTTCTGGCCAATTTTTATAGTATTCTATTTTTGGAATATTTTTTTTTATTCTTCATCGTTTTACAGAATGGCAGTTTCAATTTAGTTAAATAAGGTTGACTGAAAAATGCAAACACAAACTTGTTATGTAGGTAACCATACAACAAGTACTTACGTGTAGATACAGTCGAGTTCATTAATATGTTGGCACGTTTGGCAGGATATTGACTTTTATTACAAAGGCATAAAGGTTGACGAACTGTCAAAAGTGCCAACATATTAATGGACTCGACCGTACCTACCTACTTGTTATTGCCTAAGTACATGTTCAAATTTTCTAGTTGTCTACGTGTTCTAAGATGTTCATGATCTAATGTTTTATACTTTAATTAGGTATTACATAATGGAGTGGTGGAATCTTGTACAGCATTCTTTGGTTGAATGCTCTAAGGTATGAATGCTCTAATAAACAAGCTAGAGCTCAAATGTAAAAAAAAAATAGATTTAAAAGATCGGCAGAAAAGAAAATATTTTCTCCTCCCCCGGTTTTCAATAAGAAAAAATGTCTGTCTCTTCATTATAGTTTACGACTTTAGCCAACAAGCAATGGATGAGGTTTTAAACTTGTTTGTCATTAGTATTATGCAGATTTTTCAATAAAACAAATGCTTTGTCAAACACGTTTAAAAACCTACGAGAAAACCAATGATAATAATAATAAGTCTATGGAGAAAACTCTAAATAATACTTACACGTGAAATGTTGTATTTCTACAATTGTTGGTGCACTGCACAGATAAAAAGCACAAGACGGCATTTTGAAAAAGTTCTCGAGTGGTTTTTCGAAATAACTGTATTCACGATACTCACTCTTAAACAAGTTTTGTACCTATAAAACTAAGAAAACAAAAGCGTCTCAAAACGCTGCAATGAGTGCTGGGCTCTGCTGTCACAAATGGCCGCCCGCCCGCGCCGGCCGGCCGCTCTCTGCTTGCTTCAGTGTTGCCAGATGAGCAAAATGAAAATGCGGTAGCTGTGCTTAAAAACACGCGGATTTTCAACAAAAAGTGGAATTTCTTGTTATAACATTTACATCGATTTTTCTCTCGATTCGTGTGCTTATTAATTGTTTTTCACACAAAGACAAGTATCAACTTATCTCAAGAAAAAATCAAATTAAGTCAAGTGCAGGACAGAAAATAATTTAACTAAATCTTATTAGA